>CM061550.1:223477543-224760347 GCA_030864225.1 Capsicum baccatum var. pendulum
ATTGAGAAGAGAATAAGAGGATTTGAATATATAATTGAAGAGATGGCTGTTTGACATTTTATAAATACCTTTTTGAATAGATGTGTCTGATGACAGCGGTGTGACTCTTCCCATTCGAACCAAATTGATAGCTTTTGTTCATATGATATAGGACATGTGGCCTTTTTAAACAAAAGATTTATAAAAAATCTAAGGCACATTATTTTGGTACTCACCTGAGAGATAGGACTAGGTCGTTCTCTTACTTGAGTAAATTTTCAACTTGTGGTTGTTTCAACTGTTTTCCTCCAAAGTTGTCCCCATGGGTGTATACCTGCGACAATATGACACTGTGTTTTATTAATATGCACCTACTCTTTAATGGATACCTGTAACCTTGAATAGCCAATTTTTAGGAGTGACATTGACTCAGATGTTAGGTCAAGGTATTTTGATCAATCTCAGTCTCAATTTTCTCTTTTAGAACAGGTTTGAGGACTAGGTCCCAGACTTTACTTCACTCATAATTCCTCAAGTTTCTTCTACTAAGATGAATTCATTTGGGACTAGGTCCCTTGAAATCATCTCTTTCACAATGAGAAACTTTTACTTTGAAGTGTCTAGAAAGAGAATCCAACCAAGTCTTCTAATGTTGAGCTTAAGCACATACTATTAATTGAACATTCCTTACTCTAATCCTCTTTCTTATGTCTGGAATCATGATCATGAGTTGGGCTTGGGAACCCACTTAAGTTTGAGTTTCCAGTAGGAGAATAATGACGTGATCAATTCCCTTTTGGACCATATAGGCAATGATGACTTCCCTTTCACCCTTTTAAGATACTTAAAGATCTTGGAATGTACATTATCCTACTGAATGTATTCAGTATTCTTTAATTTATCCTTAAGCAAGTACTGACATCATTCTTTCAAATGTCCATTGCTTCCACAGTGAGTGCATAAGAATTTTATTTCTATGATTCAAACATTATTGTCTATCTTCCTTCGAAACTCATTAGGCTGGAATTATCCTTGATACCCAAGGCCTCTACCTTTATTTACACCTTGACTAGTCAAGTTAGAAAGAATCAATGTGGAATTAGTCCACTTAAGAGACTTGTTTAACTATTCTTTCAAGAAGACCAGGTACCTCTATAACATTTCATTTTCGTAAAGTGCATACATAAGGTGTTTTTAAGAATGAAGATCAACTTGAAGCCATGAATCTTCTTTCTTCCCC
Organism: Capsicum baccatum var. pendulum; assembly: GCA_030864225.1. NCBI lineage: Eukaryota > Viridiplantae > Streptophyta > Magnoliopsida > Solanales > Solanaceae > Capsicum > Capsicum baccatum. The sequence continues at coordinate 223,478,763 of CM061550.1, forward strand.
TTTTTATCTCTATCATTTACATTATTCTGATTACTCAATAAACTCTGATTTTTAGATTTTATCTTTATGAACAACTCTTCTATTTTAGATATTTGGAGAGTAAAAGCAATCAACTCATATTCATGACTATCTACTTTCTCCTCTAATATATTCTTCTCAACAATTATTATCTTTTTAGCAGAGTAGTTATCTAGGTTATCGTTTAAGTAAAAAAGGAGTACCCTTTTTTCTTCTTCATCTTCTGAGTTTGCCATGAATGTACAAAAGGAATCATAGATAACTAGATTGTCTAGAACTGCTAACCTTGATACATCTCCAATCTTCCCATCTTCACCAGCTTCATAGGAAGAATCTCCCCATGCTATTAGAGCTTGCTTTACTGTATACTCAACTACATTTTTCTTTTTAACTTTTAGGGACCTAATCATTCTTTTGCATTTGGTAGTTTCTCATGAATGCTTTAGATCTACCATTTTTGTGATAGCCTTCAATCTTACCATTTCATTTGCTAAGCTAACCACCCCCTTTTATAGCTCTAACAATTTTTGTTGCTAAAAGTGCAACATCAGAGTCTTCATTTTTTGGGTCAAACTCTAAAGCCTTCAAGGTCAGGAATCACTCTTTTCTTTCTTCTTTTCTTTCCACCCCTATTTTAGTTATAGCAGCCATGATGACCATAACACTCTTGGTATAAAACTTTTAGAGTGAACTCTCTTTGATACTAATTGTTGGAACCCTTGGGGGTTGCACCACACAGTGAGGGACCAGTTCCCTCAAAGTCAAATACAAGCGACAGAACAGTAAAGCAACTATGAGATGCTGAAAAGGAAAGATAGTGCAAGAAACTAAGAACACAAGATTCTTACTTGGAAACGCAAAAAGGGAAACACCATAGAGTGCCCTCACATGCACCTCAATAAATCCACTATAATTAACCTCCTGATTACTTTCTAGATTTCAACCAACCCTTAGGCTCCTTTTTCTTGTAGCAACTCTACTACAAGCTCATTTTAGTAACTGTACCAAGGACCCTCTACGTTGATTAGCTCTAATCAGTAAAAAACTTAGGTAACTCAAACTAAACACTCTCATAACAAACATTACTCTTATAGAATGATTAGTTCGATTGCAATTTAGTACTCACTCAAGAACAATTTTCAATTTAAGCTCTCATAAATAGCTAAGAACTTGAGCAATGTTGAAATAGGGTTTTTGCTACCTCTTTTCGCTTTTGTAATTGTCAAAAACTGCTTGATGAAGAGGCCTATATTTTATTTTATAGTTGAGGATGATAAGGGCTGAAATATAATTGGAACAAATGTCCTAATCAGTACAAAATAGCACCTACAAGTTTGTTACACAAGATGACAAAACTGTGTAGACTACGCGTGCCAGCTGTACTACATCTTGCACATCCATGGACCTGGTCCCTTGAAGTTATCTTCTCATTATCAAAACTATATATAACACTTTCACGCCACATTCTCTATAGGAACATCTAAAGCTGGATCACTAATGCATTTCTTTAATAGAGACACGTGAAAATCTAGATACACTAGTGCTAAATCTGTAGGCAAGTATAACTCATAGGCCATATTTCCTATTCACAATAGAATCCTAGAAGGACCAATATACCATGGTATGAGTTTTCTTTCTTGCCAATTCTTATCACCCCTTTTATGGGTGAAATTTTCATGTAATCTTAATCATCAACTACAAACTAAGCCCTCTTAAAAGATATATCTTCATAGGATTTCTAACGAATCTCAGCTATATTCAGCCTCTCTCTAATCAACTAAAATTTACCTATAGCATCATGGATTGAATCAGGTCCTCTCAAGGTAGATTTACAAACCTCAAACCAATCAATAAGAGATCTACAACTGCTACCATTAAGAACTTTAAATTAGGCTATTAGAATACTAGAATGATACCTATTGTTATAGGCAAACCCAATCAAAGAAAAATGATCATCCCAACTACCCTTAAAATTGATTAAATAAGATCCCAACATATTCTCTAAGGTTTGAATAGTTCATGCTGCCTGACCATCTATCTACGGCTAAAAAGATGTGCCAAGATGAACTTGGTGGCCAATACCCATTTGAAAAACTCCTAGATCTTCAAATTAAATTAAGTACCCTTATCTAAAAAAAATAGTTAAAGGGACTCCATGAAACTTAAAAAATTTTCAAAGATAAAGTCTAGAATAGTGTTCAACTAAATCTGTAGTTTTAACTTGCAAAAAATATGTTGATTCATTCAATCTATAATAATCCAAATAGAATCATGCTATCGGAGAGTATGAGACACCTGAAATAAAGTCAATATTCAACACTTTCTACTTCCAAGTAGAAATACTAATATTTTGAGTCATAATATTCCAAGGTCTCTGGGGCTCAATCTTAACCTACTAGAAATTTGGACAGGTAGCCATAAAATCCGCGATATCCTTTTTTATGCAATTGCACTAATAGACCTCCTGTAGCTTACAGTTCATCTTTGTGGCTCCTAGTGAATAGAATAACAAGAATTGTGAGCTTCTATCAATATAGGCTATCTCAGCTCATCAATATTTTGAACACATAATCTGCACTGGCAATGATGAAAAACATATATTCCTTGGGATAAATACTCAAATTTCTTAGTTTGGACCGGTTCTTCCAACTTAAGAAAAATAGGATTGCAATCTTTCTTTGCTTTCACCTCTACTACTAAAGAAGATTCTGAACCATTATGAACTATGAGACTACCTTTTTTGAATCAACCAAATAAACTCCCAATCTAGCAAGCCTGTGAACATTGAAAACCAATTCATTATTCTCATCCTCTACATGAGAAACACTACCCACAAAAAGTCTATTATGAGCATCAACCACCATATTGACTTTACTAGGATGGTATAAGACACTCATATCATAATCTTTCAACAATGCTAGCCATCTCATCTAATGAAGATTTTGATATTTTTGACTAAAGACATACTAAAGGCTATTGTGATCTGTGATCACATCCTCCTGAACTCCTTAAAGATGATGCCTCCAAATCTTTAAGCAAACACTGCTACTGCTAACTCAAGATCATGAGTTGGGTAATTCTACGTATGAGTTTTGAGTTGTCTAGAGACATACACTATAACCTTACCATGCTGCATCAATACATAATCGAGCCTAACTCATAAAGCATTGCAGTAAACTACAAACCCACCAACCCTCTAGTAGAGTCAAAACTGGTGCAAAACTAAGTTGAGTCTTCAACTCTTGAAAACTCTTCTCACAAGCGTCAGACGACTAAAACTTGACTTTCTTCTGAGTCAATTTAGAGATAAGAAAGTAATATATGAAAATACTTTATAGACCATCTGATTAACCAGCTAAACCTAAGAAACTACTAATGTCTACTAGAAACATGGGTGTAGGCCAATTTGTAATTGCTTTGGTCCTTTAAAAATCAATCTAAATACCCTTACCAAAATGACATGACCAAGGAATTCTATTGATTTAAACCAAAATTCAGACTTGATAATCTTATCAAATAATTGACATTCTTTAAGAGTTTTGAAAACAATCCTCAAAATGGTCTGCATGTTCATCCTTACTCAAAGAACAACAAGGATGTCCTTTTTAAAGACATTGAAAAACATGTCCAACTTTTGCTTGAACACTCTATTCAGTAATTCCATAAAAGAGTACATACATTTATTAGTCCAAAGGCATAACAACTAATTCAAACTGATCCAATCGATTTTTGAAGGATGTCTTCAAAATGTCATGATCTCTAACTTTGAGCTGATGATAGCTGGATCTGAGATCTACTTTTTTAATAAGCACTCTGAAGTTGGTTAAATAAGTTATTAATCCTAGGATTAAGATACTTATTCATGATTGTGAGTTTATTCAACTAACGATAGTTGATGCGCATTCAAAGAAAACTATATTTCTTACGCATAAAAAAATCTGGAGTACTCCATAGAGAGATATTGGGTCTGATGAAACCTTTATCCAAGAGGTCTTTTAACTATTCCTTTACTATTTTTAGCTTGCCTGAAGCCATTCTATAAGGAGGAATCAAAATAGCCTAGGTATTTAGGAGGAGATTTATTCTGAAGTCAATTATCTGCTCCCGAGGAACTCCAAACAGAACTTTTGGAAACACTTTTGGTAATTCATTAACCACTGGAACTAATGAAAGAGTTGGGTTCTTAAAATTTGAATTGATAACCCTAAAAATATGATATATACATTTCTTTGAGATTATTTTTCTTGCCTTAGCTATGAGTCAAATCGACCTATGGGTGCTGAAGTGCTACCATTCTATTATAAGACTAATTTATTTGGAAACTGAAACTAGACAACCATGTTTATATTGTTGACTGAGGCATAACAGAAATGTAGTTAGTCCATGCCAAGAATGATGTCAAAATCAGTTATATCTAACTTTATTAGGTCAACTGAGGAGATTTTCTAGGAAGTTATGACTGGGCAATTTTTGTATATTCATTTAGCTAGGACCGAGTCAGCAATAGGAGTAGAGATTTAGAAAGTTTTTGAAAAGAATTCAGGACTAACACCTAAGTATACTACAATATAAGGAGTCACAGCAGAATATGAGGCTCAAGGATCTAACATGGCATATACATAAATATGGAAGACTCGTAATGCACCAATGACTACATTAGGGGCACCTACTAATCCTTCTGAATTTGCAAGGTGTAGAATCTATTATGATTTTGTATGCCACCTACACTAAATGAAGCAACTTGTTGAGTTGCGCGACATAGGTGTTACTAAGGAATTAAACCAGGCCCGCCAGGGAACATATCTTCCCTTCTGTAAAGCTACTAGGTACTCTTTTAACCTATAACCTACCTTGACACATCTAAAACAACCACCATTACTGGCCATACATACCCTTGGTGGTTCTACTATTCTTCTTACAAACTATTAAAGTATGTCCACTTGTAATTCTACCCTGGAACTTAGAGCCAGGTGCCATATCCCGATACTCTTATCTGAACTTGAGTACTAAGGCACTAGTAGAGGATGGAGCTAGAGATGAAGGTTTTGATGAAACTAAAAATAATTACCACCTCCCAACCTTTTTTGAGATTTGTCAAAATATTCTTTTGTCACTTTATTAGTCTCTCTTTCTTTCTCCTTTATACTATCTTTCTCCAACTTTTGAGTATGAGTCATCAAACTAGAGATCTCCATTTCCTTGATCAACATAACCATCCTATAATCCTTTACCACTAACTAAGAGACACCCAAAATGGACTTACTTATATGGGCCCTTGAATCATCCACCATTGTTGGAGCATACTTAGAGAGCTGAGTAATATTAAAAGAATTATACTTTACAGTTATGTTACCCTATTTCACATTGATGAACTCCTCAATCTTAAATTCCCTCAAAGGGAAAGACTCTATCTAGAAAAGTAGTGATGATCACATCCTAATTCACTAGGACTATATTTAAACTTCTATCCTTCTACTATTTCCACCAAGTCTAAACCACTCCCTTAACTGATAGGTGGATGATTCTATAGTTTTTACTAGAGTGATGCCCATAATCTAGGCGATCTTTTGAATCTCATCAAGATTATCTTATGGATCATTCTCCACCTTAGAACAATGGAACTCCAGAGGATTAATTCGAGAAAAGTCCCAAATTCTTATTGTTGTTGAATATCTATTTGGGTTAACTGGTGCAACAACCTAATAATCGAGATGAGTGGTCATTTCCTAAGCAAGAACCCAAAAGGTAGCATTGAATTTGGTATGCATAACTTGCTTATTCAAGGGATAAACTTTGAGGTAGTGGTGCTTACTCGTTTCCACTATAATTTCTCCTCCTATTTTCTCTTCTTAGAGGTAATTTTTTATAAATACATAAAGTACAGATTATACGAAGATTAAATAGAGTTCACACTCTATCACATAATATGAACATAAAAGAAGTGAGATTTTCCTAAAACATTTTATAGCCTTTTACTCATAAATGTGGACCTATGAACAAGACTCTACTTAACACTACTTCTAGACACCCTCTAAGACTTTAAACCTGATGCTCTAATATCATGTTTTTCATAACCTAGGATTATATCTTAGTTGAAACATGGTTCATAGCATTATGAGTGACACCAAGCTAACCAATGTCTGACATATACTATAATTTCTGCTGTAATAGTGAATAATTAAGTGTGTAATTCAATTGAATAGTAATAATGAATAATTTAATGGACTTATGTCTACCAATATCATAAAGCTGAAAACATATCTAACTGACTATCTGAAAGCATCTACTAATTAGTTACTAGGACAAACCCCAACTAGCTCTAACTATTAAAAACTAAAATAACAAAAAGAAGGAAATGATAATAAATCTCATCCTTGGAAAATGAGGACTAACCACATACTGATGCTAAGATGATTATGAGATAGTGTGAATTGTGCATTGGATGCTGAGCATCTGAACCTATATTATAAAATAATATAATGCAAAAGAGTATGCAATCAATACTATGAATTTACTAATCATGTGTCATAACCCAAACACGCTGTGATTGGCACCCACACTAACCCGCTGGTGGGGGAACTAACTAACCCCATAAACTATCCAACACTTATAAAAATATAGACAACTAAACCAATCTCATCAGCAAAACTAATATTCAAAATCTTAAATGAAGTGTAAGAATAAAATATGAAGAATAAACCCATCCCTAGAACCTTAAAGTCTTTGTACTAAAAATCTAATAAATGTAAAAAAAAAAGGATGAAAACCTACAAGCAAAGTAATATCTATGTTCAAAAAAATAAACCAAAAAAGAAAGGAAGAACTCATGGTAGCCCAATAGATGCAACTCATGTTTGAGTTTGAATATGGTTTGCATAACAACCAAAATCTCAAAATAGTCGCCGACAGGATCATTGGCAAACCTAAACTAAGAAATATGAACATATAACCATAATGTAGTACAACTAGAAAACCATGAACCCTATCATGTAGCTCTACTACAAGTTCATAACACTTAACCTTGTAACAAGTATAACAAAAAGTTTAGTCTATATGAGTCAATATGGATAACAATTCAAGTCAAACTATGACCACTAATATGTCTCTAAGTCAACAACCATGATGCAATAATCATGTACAACATGTTCGAATTACACAAGTATTAGACAACACAGAGTATGTCACAACTTGCAATTAGCTTGGACTACTCAAGGATCCAAAAGAACAACAACAAGGCCAATATCATGCATCCCAATTTACAAAAAGAAACCATCCTTAGCAATTAAGCACATAACCCGGTTTCTCAAAGAACCATTATAATAATGACAACACCTATGTCTAGTTCACTTAAGGACCTAATATAATCAATAAGACACATAATCCCCAGTTCACTCAAAAAACTTTCACACTCACCTGTGCCTTGTACATATGTTCTTAGGGTCTTATGGTTGCCCACTAGTCATGACCTAAATGGGATGAGCTCTTGTCTATGTATTGAATCTTAGACATTAATTGTCTACCAACCATATATCAACTAATCCCATGGAGATGTCCAAATATTGATAAATTCCATAATAATGATAAATATCATAACAATCATAACTATAATGCTTGCTAAAATAACACTTGTAACCACCAACAACTTTACATATAAGCTCATTGCATGTGATAAGACGTAAGATATCAAACAGTCATTAACTTTACTTGAACATCCATTATAAAAGAAATATTAAGAAAAAATTATCATGTACACATAAAACAAATTGGGTTTCAACTTTATTAAAACCATCACCTACCTTAATCCAAGCCTGAAATGCTTTAACAAATTTGAGCTTTCCTTTTTCTGACTACCTTGGCTTGATTGTGATCTAAAAATAAGAATATAACAGATAATCAATCAAATGACCTAGAATATTAAGGATTATAGCCTAATCCCAAACCCCAAGGCTAATTTCATGATTATTTCCACCATTCTAGGGCTTTCCTACCTTAAATTCACCTTAAACTCTCAATTTCATGGTTACTTTAGTGAATATAGTCATGCAAGGTAAGTTATAAAATTTTAATTAAAACCTAAAAATTTAATACCCAATTTACCACTTGCACCAAAAAAATCAACTAGGTCAAGCAAAACCCTTCCTAAAACTCGTAACCTCGTGATTTTAAGGTTTAAAATAAAAAAAACTAGGTAATAGCGATAAATACTTACCTTTACAAAGAATTCTAGTGGTACATAGGTTAAAATAACCCTAAGTTGCCTAATCCCTTCCAAAAATGAGATTAGAAGTAATAAGATATATTTGGAAGAATTTTCAGCATAAACAACGATTTACCCGGTAATAGTAACCTGATCCAACTATAGAGGTATCACTATAGCAGAATTTGTCTGCTAGAGGGGAATTGAATGAGTTTGACTCTTGCTATGGTGGGAATTTCTCCGCTATAGCAGTAGCCCCTTAGTGGCTTGCAAACTGCTATAATGGGTAGTTAAGGTAGAAACTCATGATTTATCTTAGTTTTTCCTTTTTTGCGGTGCACCCTTTAACCATTATGACATTCTGGATTAACCTCTTTATGTTATGTTTGATATTGGGAGTTCTTCTCACCTAATTTTACTTTCAAAAAGTTCTATAGATTTCTTATCATTTTATCTAACATAAAATCATTCTAAACTTTGGTTCATTTACCCAATTCATTCTCAAATTGCTCTCAACCATACCTCACTCAAATTTCAACTAGGATTAGCCTAGCCTAAAAAATTTAACTTCCAATATAGGGAAAAACTTAATCTAAATCTTTTTATACGTTAGACCTATCCGTAACGACAAAAAAAGGGTTGTTATAAGAGATACTAATTTACCCATCATTCATCCCTAAAAATAAGGAAAATGAGCCTAGTCAAGAAAAGAAAGAGTACATGTATCCTCTAACAAATGAGAGCACTTATCCTCTACATCTTTCTCAATTTTCCAAGTGTATTCCTTAATCAGATGATGATTCCATTGAACCTTTACAAATCAAATCTACCTTTTACTTAATTATTAAATATCCCAATTAAGAATGGCAACTAGCTCCTCATAAATAAGATCCTTATCTAAAAAATTGAATCCCACTTGATAATGTAATCCCTATCCCCATGGTATCTCTTAAGCATGGATTTATGGAACACCGGATGGACCTCAAACAATCTTGACAACAATACCAACCTATACACTACTCGACCCATATTTTCAAGAACCTTGAATGGATTGATATATCAAGGCATAAGTTTGACCTTCGTACTAAACCTTATGATGCCCTTCAAAAGAGACACTTTCAATAAAACTTGTTTACTTGCCTTGAATGAAATATCCCTCACCTTACTAACTGCATACTCATTTTTCTACTATGGGCTGCCAACATCTTGGTATTGATGAATCTCACATTTTCTTAAGCTTTTTTCACCAAATCAGTGCCTAAAGGGTTCACATCAACTACCTCAAACTATTCTATCAGTGATCTACACCTCCTTTTATAAGGTGCCTTGAATGGACCATATCAATGCTAGAGTAATAACTATTATTATATAAAAACTTGCACAACCACAAAAACTTGTCCCAATGGCCACCAAAATTGATTACACATGCCCTTAATATGTCCTCAAGCACCCGAATCATCCTATCTGACAATCCATTAGTTTGAGGATAAATAGTTATGCTAAAAGTGAGTTGGGTGCCCAACTCTTCATGCAACCTATGCCAAAATTTAAAAGTGAATTGCATACCTCTATCTGAAATAGTGGAAAGTGATACCCTTGTAGCCTCACTATTTCCTTAATGTAGATCTTGGCCAGCTTCTTTGAGATGTAGTCCAATCTAGCCAGACTAAAATAGGTTGATTTAGTCAGTCTGACCACTATGACCCAAATTAAGTCATGCTTTCCCAAGGTCCTAGGAAAAAAAACTACAAAATCCATAGCTATCCTCTCCCACTTCCACCCAGGAATGGGTATCCTTTGGAGAAAAACAATAGGTCTTTGAAGCTTGTACTTTAACTACTGAAAATTGTGGCATTTGAATACATACTCTACTATATCCTTCTTCATCCCAATCATCCAATAAAGTTACCTTAAGTCACGGTACATTTTGGTTGCACCTAGATGAATAAAATATCACAACCATGATTTTCAAGCACATTAAAAAATAACTCACCAACTCAATGGACACATACTCGCCATCTAAACCACTTTACATCACACACATTAAGTTTGGTGTTTGAAGCCTCACCAGACACTACCTTGTTTTGGGAGTTCATTTAATTTCCCATATTTAAACTATTTTGCCTTAATTTCGACAAGGAATATTGACTGACCCTCAACACTAGACAACACACCACCCTTTTATGAAATGGAAAATTGCATAAACTGAGATGCTAAAGCTTGAAAATCCCTAGCCAAGGGTCACCTTGACACCCTCAAATAGGTCAAACTGCCTATACTTATTTCTTTTTAGCTTAATGTATTTTCCATCCCATCGGCGTTACCTGAATAATATTTGATGGTCACATCTTAGTCTTTCAACAACTTCATCCATATCCTTTGTCTCAAATTCAAATTCCTTTGCGTGAACACATGCTGCAGGCTGGAGTGCTCAGTGAATACCTTATACTTGACACCATAAATGTAGTGTCCCTAAATCATAAGTGCAAAAGCCAGTATGCCAACTCCATGACATGAGTTGGGCTTGAAGCATAAGCAATGATGTTCCTATTCTATATCAATACAACACCAAACCCAAGCGTGAAACATCATAAAATATAACAAAATCCTTACCTTCAAATGACAATAAAAAAATAAGAGTTGTAGTAAAAAGTGTATTGAGATTTTAGAAGCTCTCCTCATACTTGTATGACCATATAAATTACACCGCCTTTGAATCAACCTTGTTAAGTGAGTAGCAAAAGAAGTAAAATTCTTGACAAATCTGTGATAGTAGCTAGCAAGACCTATGAAGATCCTAACCTCAGTGAAAAAGCTAGGTCATGCCCAACTCTTAACTTCCTCAATCTTTTGAGGATTTACCACCACCCTTTTTTTGAGACCATATCCCTTAGAAGGCAACTGAAGACTACCAAAACTCACATTTTGAGAACTTTGCATATAACTACTTCCCCTTCAAAATTATCAAAACAATGAAAAGATGAACTACATATTCCTCCTTGCTCTTGGAGTAAACCAATTGTTAGCAGGAAAAAATATCACAAAAAATACCATAAAGGCTTAAAAATAATGTTCATCAAGCTCATAAAGCTTGTCGAAGCATTGGTCAATTCAAAAGATATCACTAAGAACTCATAATTCCTATATCGTGTCCTAAAAGTTTTATTGGGTATATCCTCAGGTTGAATTTTCAATTGATGGTCACCCAACTTCAAATCAATCTTAGAAAATATCAAAGCACACTGTGGCTTGTCAATGAGATCATCTACATGGGGAAAGATATACTTGTTCTTGATGGTAACCTTGTTCAGCTAATCAATGCATATACTCAGACTACTCTTTTTTTTTAATTAATAAAACTGGAGCACCCTAAGGTAAAGCACTGGGATGAATAAATACCTTATCAAGTAGTTCCTACAACTGAGTTTTAAGTTCCCTCAACTCTTTTCGTGCAATGTGATAAGGAGGAATTGAAAATGTGTATGCCTGGTGCTATAGTAATTAAAAAATTAATACCCTTGTCTGAAGGTATACCAGAAAAATCCATGGGAAATATCTCCTAAAACATTGAAACCACAGGAATCGACTCAATAGAAGGAGACTCTGCTCTAATATCCTAAAAATAAGTCAGGAAGGTTGAACACCCATTCCGCATTAGCTTTCTAGACCCAACAAAAGTTATGATTTTCATTGGTTTAGACTTGTACACACCTTCCTCCTCTAGTTTATCTATTTAGACATTTTTAGAGTCACTGTCTTAGAATTAAGTTCAAGACATTATGATATGGAGACAACAAAGTCATACCCAAGATAATGTCAAAATCAAGCATGTCCAAAATGGTCAAATCTATCCAAGTCTAAAAACCCATGAATAAGATAGAACATGAACAATATAGGGTTACTACCACAGAATCTCCAATCGGAGTAGAAACATATATAAGAGAATCAAGTACATCACAGAAAAAGTCCAAATCCAAAGCAAATCTAACAGATACATATGAATAAGTGGACCCAGATCAAGTAAAACATAAATCATTCTGTGACAAACTAAAATAGTACCAGTGATAATTGTTTTGCGGTAATTTTGACTATTAAGAGTCACCAATTAATTTATTTGAAAAGGAATTAAGAAAATCATTATAAATTACTTTAAACGATCCAAAAGTGAAAATTCATTTAAGTTTTGAAATTCTAGGTAAGTGGTTGTTATTAACATATTAGGAAGGTTTTTAAGGCACCTAAAATATCCTCTAACTTGCGATTATCTGGACTATTTGATAACTAACTTTGAAAAAAAAAGTTGGTTTTTTTTTTAAAAGAAAGTAATTTTAGGAAAAGATTTGTATAAAAAATAAATTTTGACGACTTAGTAGGGGATTTAACCAAGTCTAAGCAAATGAAAAGAAAAATAAGCATATAAAAAGGGAAAGGGAGAAATTAGGAGATCTAAGCCGTTAGGCCTAAACCAATAAACTTGTCCTAAACTAATTTGTGCTTTTGGACCATCATCACCTGTCCTAATCTATATTTTCTAGCCCCTTTTGGCCCACAATCTGCTTCACCTGTATTAGTTTATAACTTTGGCTTCGAGGTCTAAATAAATGAATAAATAAATAAATAAAAGACGACGAGAAGAAATAAAATGAGACTTTCAAGTCTCTTAGCTACCTCAAAAATGGTATTTAACCCATTCTTCTTCTTTTGACTTCTCTTATCCAAGTGCTATGTAATTGGCTTTAAACTCTCTTGCACGCTTGACTCAAAAGATGGGCCTTATTGGCCCATTTGGGGATGCAAAGAGTCGGTTTGAACTCCAATGAATTCCCACGCAAAGGAAGAAAGAAAGGAAATTAATACGCATCCAAAGTACAAAATGCCACAAGAAAAAACAAGTTGATAGATGAAAAGACAACTGTAGTAGTCCAGAATAAAAATAGAAGTCAGTAGGTCCGGATGTAGAAATGCCAAAACTAATAAGCATGCTTAATATAGTAAAGTTATGCAATTTGCTATCATCAAGATAATACAACATACAACCTATTGAACATATTCCGACAGATTCAAATACGGGGGAGTAGAATATATACAGTTTGTAGCACTACCTCAGATGAAGTAGAAGGGCTACTTCTCACATATCCTGGCTCAGGAAAAAAATATTACAAATTGAATCACAGGAGCTAAAATACAGAAGCCAATAAAATGGTAGAAAAAATAAAATATATATATGCAAAAAAAAGAACAGGAAAATTTAACTAAAAATGTCACAAATGTTACAACTATTCAAACACACGAAAACAAAGCATTGAGTCAAAAGTAAAAAATTATAGCTAAATTAAATTGGAAAGGTCACAGGGCTACGATTTTCATTAAAACAAACTAACAATCAAGTCATGAATCAAACCAGCTAAAAAAAATAGTAAACTTACACAAAATGCTAGAAAACTACAATCTTTTAACAAGACGACACAACAAAATGAATCAAAATAGTAAGATTATACCAACTGAAGAGGCATGAAAAGTTTGAGTCCTATCTAATCTGGCATGATATGCTCATCCAAGTTAGAGTGAGAAATATTGAATCAAAATCATGAGTCAAGCCAAACTAAACATCATTATACTACTGAGATGATGAGTTAAATAACTACAACGAATGATATTTTAGCTAAAACAATGAGCTAGGTACTTAGATGAACATACTAACATAAACCTTAGCATCTATAAGCAATTTTAGATGTAAAATTGAGAATTGAAAATTACAGCAAGTATGATTCATCGACAATCAGGATTCAGTAATAAAATGGAAATAAAAAAAATCGAATCTTGCAATGCTTAAACTACAGGTAACAGACTAAGGGGGAGATTCAACTAAAATTGGGCGAACCAACTGCAATATTCAAGTTTCATATTCTGGGAATTCACAAAATTCGATACTATAGTGGTTTCAAGATAAATTACGAGATTTAGATGTTGAACTCGAGGTCTGGACGATGAGTAATAAGTCAAAGAAACAACCTTTCATGCTCATCAAACAAAACTGAAAACTAAACCCTCACCACAGAAGCCATTAAATCATGATAATGAACTAGATGAGAAATGATAGAAATTCGATGACATATACATATGCCTGATTCATGCTGTAAAATTATGGCTAATTGATACCAATAATCATAAGACAATAGATATATCCATTATCCAACACCAATAACACACAAAACAGTGAACTCATTCAAGACAGTCGAAGCGAAAGTTAACATAATTGTTGTTTCCACAAAACAAAACAACTACAAATTCTACGGCTCTTATAGCTATCTACTGCTACTCCCAGCAAACAAGCAACACTATAATTACACCAGAAGGAGATGAAAAAGAGAGAAAAAAATGATAATAGAGACAAAAATGGGAAAAGGTGTTTACCTCTTACAGAGCAGCAAAATGAGACAACGAGCTACCGTCAGACTCCATCACTACCGAAAATCGATCCTTCGAGAATCCCAATCAATCAACGGCTAAATTTTTTTACTAAAGATGAAATATTTATTGATTTTTCTCAAAATTTATTTTTTATCCCTTTGAGACTGTCTTTTTCCAAAAATTTTCCTAATCCCCTTTTCGGCTCAATAGTGAGTTCCCTCTTTATAGAAAAGCAAATGAGGGTCCTTCTTAAGTTTTTAACGACGGGGAAAAAGACACAGGGGTAAACTTGGAATTTTCCATGGAGATTTTTTTCACCATAACCACCATTTTACCCTCACTTTGTACTCATTTTTGGACCATCTTGAAGGGATTTTTGAAAATTAGGAATATTGGGATTAAACCAAATTTTCCATCAACCAATGGAAATTGAGCATATGCTTACCTTCAAGATACAATTCCAATGGTTCAAAATTGATTTTTTTTTATGGAATATTTATTTTTTCTTGCCTAGCTACCACTAAGCACCTTTTGGAAGTTTCTTAAACTCTTCTAGTACCAACCTTGCACGATAGGCACCAATCAAATGAAGGAGCGGGAAACATAGGTTGAACCCATTTTTGGAACTGCGTTTGGGTTCTGGTTGATGTGGATCGAAGTTGGTTGGCTTTAGAGTTGGTCGCCGATTTGGGTCACGGGTTTTTGGTTGCCCAAATTTGCATCACCGACTATCGATGTTCGCTGTTGATTATGTCAGCATTGTTTTTTGGTTGTACGTTGAAGGCTGGTTTGAATGTTGTCGTATTTTTGGAAGTTGTTACCGTTGATCCTTATTGTCATTTACTGCTAATAGATTAGAAATAGGGGAAAGCTATTGGGCTGAGTCATTGGTTGGGGAGTTGTTAATGATTTGGGCAGATGGCCCAACTGGAAAGGGGAAAAATAGCTGATGGTTTTTTAATTATATTGGGCTAATTGGGAATTTGGGATTAATAATGGTAGATTAGGTTTTGGGCTTATTTAGAAAATAACCATAATTAAACTATGGGTTCAAAATTTAATTTCAATTTGGAATTAACCTATTCTAATTAAATTATGATCAAATTAAAAGTTAATTGGCTAATTGCATTGCAATTGTGGTCAATTTAATTTCAATTATGATCAAATTTAATAGGATGTTTAAATTAAGTTGAAATTCGATACAAATTAATTTCTCATTTAATCTCGAGCTTCTTGATTTTATAAAATCAAACACATATTTATCAAAATATATTATTTTTGAGAAAAATCAAGATTTTGACCATTTGAATTTATTTTCAAAATAATCCTTAATTAAAATCTGATATTCCATAAAACAAAAATTTAAGTAATCAAATTATATACTGTTAAATAATTGAACACAATTATATTTAATTGCTACTTAAAATGACAAAATTATGTACAAAAATATTTTGAATAATTTTTATTCGGATGAAATAAATATTTTAATTTTTTTAAAAATCGAAGAAACTTAGGATTAAATATAGTTGTGGAGGGAAAAAAATAGGTGTCAACAACTGCCCCCTTCCTTTTGGTAGGGTGGATACAAGTAACCCTGGGCAAAGGGAGGTTGACATTCCTAGTTTTTGTCCGACCACAAATTCAAATCTGAAAGAGGTTGATTTTTGCATGAGTTTTAGAGTTAAGGCCAGACCCTGGTATTAGGTTTCCTACATATCTCAGGTTACATGAGAATTCAGGCCACTTGTAGTTTACAAAGCTTGATTCAAAGCATGATTATCAAAACAATTCACAAGCTATCTCGGTTTTGGAGTTTTTGATGAACCAAAAAACTGGAGAATAAAGCGATTTGGGGGGTGGTTGGAATGCAGTCGAGTTTTCTACATAGAGCCCAGCCTACATATCCCCAAGACTTAGGGAATTAGACTGCTTGTAGTTTGACTCAATCGGCAGAAAAGATAGTCTTTCATTTTAGATGATCTTTAGCTCGAGATGAGTGACAAATTGATCGAGTTGTGGAAAAGAGGATTGTAAACTTTAAACATTAATGTGGGATCCTTTACATCCATAGAAAATAACATACCTAGACATAATTTCTAAAACTCTAGGTGCCCTATCACTCAAATTTGGAAGCAACAGAAGTTTACCCTTGGTATGAGTTTAGAAGTATTCCGAAGGTGAAGTTAAAGCCTGAAACATGAATATCCCAAAATTCCAACATGCCTTTTAATAGGGGTGTGGTTGACTGGTGGTGGCGATAATCCTTTAGCTCGCGCCGTAAGAGTTTGACGTCCCTCTTTAGACTATATCCCGTTTTGCTACTAAGAAAGAGTTCCACATTGTGTTGCATCCTATCTGAATTCATCTACACCGGTGACTTTGATTTTAGATTTTTATCCTCTAGGATGCTCTCAATAATGTTTCAAACAAAAGTGTTAGTGCTAAATATAATTCACGAAAGAGGTATGCAGTTTTTTACCATATCTCCACATAGATTGTTGCTTGAAAAGTGAAGTCATCCTCTTATGTTCCTATTTGGAAGGAAATAACTTGCAACAATAGGCATAACAACCCTCTTGGTTGTTTCATACTTATCTTATTTGCCGGTTGAATATGTCCTCAAAGTGGGGTGATCCTTTTGTACATCGATGACACTTTATGCAGAATGGTCCCTGTAGCTGTATAATATTATACTAAGGTAAACCATTTTTGTTTCCTATGATAAACTTTCTAGTTATTGACAATAATTCATTGCATATGACGTTGGGTAAGTCCTGCACATCTTTTGTATTGATACGACTTATAGATTCCCTTTGAATTGTCAATCATTAGATAATCTTGCGTATTATTTGATGTGGGATACGAGGCAACTTATAGATATCTTTTGAATTTCTAGCCTTTAGGTAATCCTGTATATTGTCCGACCTTAGATAAGCTATGACTTACAGATATCCGTCCAACCGTTAGTTCTCAGGTATTTCTGCATATCATCTGACCTTGGATATAATATGACTTATAGATATGTATCAAATTTCTAGTATTTGGGTAATCCTGCACATAATCAATCTTGGATATGACGTGGCTTATAGAGAACCCTAGGATTTATCAATTTGACAATCTCGCATATTCTCCTGTAAGGATTGACTTGTGACTTATGGATTACCTTCGTACTCAATTTTTGGGTAACCTTGCACACTATCAGGTTAGGATGCTGTTGTGGCGTACAAATAACCTATGTGCTATCAAATCATTAGTAATTTCGCACATTATTTTATTTCAAATAATATGACTTATAGATGACCCTCAGATTGTCAATTTCTAGGATGTCTTATATGCCGTTCACTTTTAGATAGCTACTTAAAGACGTCTCTTCGAATCAAGTTCTTTTGATGCATTCAAATGCTGATTCATAAAATAATGAAATATTCTAGACGTTAGCATATGATATCTCATGTGTTACTAAATATTAGATGCTAATGATATCCTCAATGCCAACATATGCTATGTCGCGTGTCAACATATATTAGATATTAATGATATCCTCAACACCAGTGTTTGTGTCTTATGTATTAATAAATATTAAATGCTGATGATGTCATCAATGCCTGCATTTGTGTCTCACGTGTCAACAAATATTAGATGCTGATGATATCATCGATGCCAATATTTGTGTCTCGTATGTCAATATATATTAGATGCTAATGATATCCTCGACGCCAGTATTTGTGTGTCGCTTGTCAACAGATATTAGATGCTGATGATATACTCAACGCCAGTATTTGTGTCTTGTGTGTCAATAGATATTAGATGCTGATGATATCCTCAACGCCAATATTTTTGTCTCACATGTCAACAGATATTAGATGCTGATGATATCCTCGATGCTAGTATTTGTGTCTCATGTGTCAACAGATACTGATTACTGATGATATCCTTGATGCCTACATTTGTGTCTGGCGTGTCAATAGATATTAAATGCTGATGATATCCTCGATGCCAGCATATTTTATCTCGCATGTCAACAGACATTAAATACAATGACTCTCTAGATAATGAAATAATATAAAATAACCCTCTTGGCATGGGCATGAAATGGCCCTCTCGATAATGAGATAGTATTAAATAGTCCTCTTGGAAATGATATGAAATGGCCCCTTTGACAATGATATGGCACTCTTAGAAATGATATGAAATGACCCTCTCAGCAATGGTATGAAATGGCCCCCTCGATAATGGCATGAAATTGCCCTCTTGGCAATGATATGAAATAGCCGTCTCAGCAATAAGATTATATGGTTATTTTGGTGATTTGAAAATAGTTTCATCTGAGTCTGTTTGTCTGTATCTTGCTTTCCACATATACCTGTACTCAAGGTAGATAATTAGTAGACACAATGTCTCTCCCACTATCAAGATTTATGAAAAATACTGAACATCATAATTTGAATGACTTATCCTGCTATTAATCTTTCCTTTCTGAAGAAATAATTAAATAGCATATCCACCGGATGCAAGTAAATGAGGCAAAACCCTTGTTTAGGGATTACTCAAATACTATTTGCTTCGCTTCAAGGCAAATTTTGTGGATGACTTACGCTCTTCCTCTTATTGAGTGATCCTTTTAACTGTTGCATTTATTGTGGCAACTCTCTTGAATGTACCTGCGCTCAAGGTAAATATTTAGTAGACATAAAGTTGCTTTTGCTAGTAGCTATTTTTTAGGAAACTTTTAAAAACAATATTCATAAAGAAGATAAGGCGCCTTTACTTGTCCTTCATGGTCTCAAGAAATGAGATAGAAAATTCAAAAGGTCCTCGATAAATGGGTATTAAACCCATCTTTTGGGTTATCCAAAAATATCGTTCTTGACAATTATATGCTTTGGCATGGTTTGCTACTCGCTTGGGGGATATTTTAAAAAAGATTCCCAATTTTGTGTACTTATCCCTGCATCCACAAAAAAATGATTAGTTTTGAGTGAAACTACTCCATGTTGACCTCCTTCGATCCTTAGTTTGTTCCTCACCCCATCATGTTGGGAATTCCACCCCTGAGTCCTCGTCCTAATTGATGCCTAGGCAATCACTAAACAGATTTGTATAGATTTTTGAAAGTTATCTTAATTTGAGAAAATAGTTACAAAAGTTTCTGTAAAAACTTTAGAAAATCTCTACCAGTCATGTCATGTACTAGCTCAACGAACGTCTTCTTCTTGGTTTTGACTATATATGATAGAGGATTTTCAAAACTCATCATCATTTTTGGAGGGTTCTTCAAACAGTTCTGTCATAGACGAAGATTGAGTCTACCTAGACTTTGTCGCAGCTTGTGACTTCAAAAGTTTGACTTTGACCTCTGGTGATGGGAAATTTGAAATATATTTCAATGTTTGGTGGAAATTTTGAGGCCTTCCTCAAATTGTTTTTCCCTAATTTAAAGTTTTTTGATATGATATCAACTCGAGAGGATCCAAAGTTTTTGTTGGTCTTCGTTTTCTTTGTTGGATGATGATCTTTCTCTTATGAATTTTTACGATTCCTTCTAAAAAGGTCTACCCCAGTTTCCATTTTTTTGGGTCACATAACTGTGCTGTTGGGGCACCTACATATCCTGTTGGAGCAGGAATCAGGTCAAACGTAGTTCAGGACTATGCTAAGGATATATAGAAAAATATATTGGGTTGATCGAAGACAAAATAGGACGCCTACGTATCCCTCTTTTGGGTATTCAGGTCATCACAGAGTTCATACATGAAAGAAAAGGATACATTTTCCTAAGGGGTTGATAGTAGCCGACATAGGATGCCTACGTATTCCTCTTTTGGGTATTCAGGTCATTACGTAGTTCATACATGAAAGGAAAGGATGCATTTTCCTCAGGGGTTGACGGAAGACGACATAGGCCACCTATATATCCCTTTTTTGGGATTTCAGGTCAAACATAGTTCGTACATAAATGAAAAGGATAAATTACCCTAAGGGGTTGACGAAAGCTGACATAGGCCACTTATGTATCCCTTTGTTGGGAATTCAGGTCAAACGTAGTTCGTACATAAAAGGAAGGAATGTAGGAAATTATATATCATAAATCAAATACTACCATAAAGGCGATTACAGATAAACCAAGAAAATGAAACTAAAACATCCTTCAAACATAGTATCTCTTTACCACATCGGAGTTGATTAGTTTGGTCCACTCTTGACAATCCATCTCAGGTAGGATTAGGGATCTTCCAGGCTGGGCATCTCTCGGTTTTCAAATTCCTTTATATATTCCATTAACTAATCCTCATCACCTTCTTCTATTCATCATCATTCCCTTCGCTTTATTTGTCTAACCCTTTTCATAACATAGCATTGGTAGGTTTTTAAATTATTGCTACCAAATTAAACCATGTTAGATGATAACAGGATAATAAAAGATAATAATATAATAATATTTCAAAATAACTTCTTATTTAAAAGGAGGCCTTTTGGAAAATAAATAAAAACTATAGCTCATGACCCGTGCAAATACGGGCCCATGCCTTTTTGAAAGTTGTAAAACATGAAACAAAAATTTAAGACATAAAAGGGTGGATCACTGGGCCTCTTCTAAATAATCACCAATTTTCAAAACTACTAGTAATTTCCCTTTCATATACCCTGACGGGCGATGGATTATGAGTGGAGTGGAAGTTTAATTTTGTAAAGCCTCTCCTGGTGCAGCTTCCTTACCCCATCAGATTTTAAGAAATCCTCAGGTGTATCATTGTATCCCTCAAACAAATTTCCTATCTAATCCCTAAGACCATTATCTTTTGATATTTCGCGCATAAGAAATGACTGGTACAGAAGTGGTGATGGGTTGGAAAAACTCATCTTTAACTTATCTTTAACCTCATCTTCCTTTCTTGGGTGGTATCTTATCCCACGCTTAGGTGATTTTTCTAGGACCATAATGGGCTCAATAATTCCTTCCAAATTCTTACTTAAGACACTCAAGGCAGGCACAACTTTCTCTATCTTTTCCACTCCTTTTGTCTTTTCAAAATTTTGTGAATCCACCTTAGTAAAACTCTTGCTAGATACCTATTATTCTACTATTTCGATCATGATAACTATGGCTTCCTCATAATTAGGAAATGGATTACTGGTGATATTTGGAATCGATACCTAAAAAGTGATGATCTTCTGGTTAATCAAGTCTTGGATCTTGTGTTTCAGATTAATGCAATCTTCAGTATTATGCCTGGGCGCTCCTGAATGATAAGTACAGACTTGATCGGCCTGAAAGAATCATGAATTAAGGTTGGTAGGCTTTGGTGGAATAGGCTGTAAATAACCATATTTTATCAATCTTTCGAAGAGCTAGGTATGAATTTTAGCCAATGGAGTGAATTTTCTAGGAGGCTTCTTTTTGAGGTTCACACGCAGGGGTTATACTAATTTTAATTAGCAGAAGGAGGTACTTGATATTAGTTTGGAGGTGATTGGACGTTTATTTGGTTGTTTGGAAGAGTATCTTCAACATGAGACTAATAATTTGGCTGCAGAATTTGGTACTGGGGTAAAATATTTAGAAGTGGAGCTTGATAATGGGGTTTGGCATAGAATACAGGCTGAAAACTTGGTGACGGTGGTGAGGAAAGAATATTCCTAGGTTTGAATTTTTTCTTCAATTTATTAACAGAATTAGTAGAGACAGTAGTCACATCCTCTCTTTTCTTCTTTGGAAACATGAAAGACCTAGATGATTTTGGGGTTTTGACAATCTTTCTTGTTCGAATTCCTTCCTCTAGCTATTCCCTGATTTTTACAAAATCTGCAAAAGTTTCCTTAACTGCGAATACCATCATAGTGTAAAATTCTCCCTCCTGAGCGTGAGAGAACACATACATTATCCCTTCTTCAGATATGGGAGGTTGTACCTTGGAGGCTTCTTTTCTCCAACAGAAGGCATACTCTCAGAAACACTCATAACTCTTCTGTTTGATCTGGTCTAATGAGTATCAATCAGGGACTTTCAATGTTAAACGCAAACCTATCAAGGAAACCTATATCCAATGCCTTTCAACTAGTCTATTTTTTCAGTTCTTGAGATGTGAACCAATGTAAGGCTTCGCCGCTTAAGCCCTGGCAGAACAGGCGCATCAATAATGCCTCATTTTTTCCTAACCCCACTATTTGATCACAATACCTTCTCAGATGAGCCATTGGATATCTAGTACCATCAAATACTTCAAATTTAGGGACCTTGTATCCTTCTGGTAGATCTACTGCAGGGTGAACACATAGATCATCGTAACCTAGACCATCATTGTCCCCCGGCCCATGAGATTCCTTGATTCCCATAATCTCTTTATTCATAGCTAGCAACTTCATTTCATGCTCGATTCTCCACTCTTTTTCTTCTCTTCATAATAGTCTATATCGAGATTAGGGAATGAGAAGAGGTTGGAAGGTAGGTAAGGAGGATATTTTGGAAATTGGAAAAGTTTTGTGGAATTTGAGAGTAGTTTTGTGGTATCTGAGAAGGATTTTGTGGATTCAAAAATTAATTTTGTGTATTCGAAGATGGATTTGGTAGATTTAGGAATGGACATTGTAGATTTGGGGATGGCCTTTGTAGATTTGGGAGCGAATTTTGTGGGTTTTGAAGAGAATTTTATGGATTTGGAGGCGAATTTTGTGGATGTGGAAGCGGGTTTTATGAGTTTGAAAATGGGTTCTGGGGATTTAGGAATGAACTTTATGGATTTAGAGGCGGGTTTTGTGGGGTTAGGGATGGATTTTGTGGATGGTAAGTATCTGGTTTATTTTCTCAATTGGTGATTTGGACAAGTTGAGGAACGGAGATGAATGATATGTTATTTTGATGGTCCCTGAGAATAGAAATACTGAGGAGAAGGATCTGGAGAGGAGTACCGTGTCTTCCTAGAGTGGGGGCGTTGACAGTGATGGCCAAGTTATCCAAATCTCGAGTACGATTCATCCTCTCCGGAAGTATTTCTAATTTTCTCTTAAGTTTAGCAATTATCTCACTTTGTTCCTCTATTACATTGTCCTTGATGGTCAACGCATTTTCTTCATCGTTTCCTGTCACTTTTGAATGACGGTCAGAGGATTGGATCTTATGCGCTTTTGATCGGGTGAAGTAAGGATATTTTGCCATCTTATTTCAATGCGGAGCATTTTTCTACTATCTGCAAAGTAAAATAACTCAAAGGCAGATATGTTAGTTTCCATATGTGATAAGTAATGCAAGATACTTGACAAAAAGTAACCACGTAGAGTTGTTTGTGTCATAGAAAAATTGATCCACAAGATCATAGTGGATAAATTTGCCTTTGATTCAAACAAATGCACATAAATAGACAAGGCAGTTATACCACATAGAAATATTATAATAAAACATATCCTAACTGGGCTACGCTTTGGAGCCAGGGTTTATGTAAGATCCTGCAAAATCCTAAGCTCAACTCAGTTTTTTAAGATTGCTAAGGGGTCCCAGACTTAGAAAATTCAAGATAAGTATTCGAACTTAGTAATATTTTGGCCTTCGTAAGTTGGAAACTCTATTTCATGACTCTTATGACCTTAAAGTATCAATCTTTAGGTTGAATCATGATCAGGAATGTCAGTAGGTATTCCCGGACAAGTTTTGAATTTTTTGAACCTTGTTTAGACCTTGTTAGAGTGACCAAAATTATGAGTTGACATGATCTCAATGCGTCGCGTCATCCCTCGTATAGACAGATAGTTTTTACCTCAGCTAGTACAAATTCCAGTGAACCAACGCAGACTTGACGCGGCGTGTTAGCCACCGCGTTGATGCCATGATGCAACACGTCGGTCTGCTCATTGATAGTTTGGTTTTTAGTCATTATAAGTAGTGTCCTCAGGGGTATTAATGTCATTTTTCCACACCTATCCTCTCTAAAAACACGAGATTAAGCCCTCTTAGAGTCTAAATCCATTCCCTATTCTCAAAATTCTCAAGAACAAAAATCCTAGGTGATCTAAATTCTAAAACCAAGTCTCAAGATTTCACCATTGTTCTTCAAGAATTTAGCAACCAAGGTATGTGAAGTGTTCATCCAAGGGTTCCTTCCACTCTTGGAGTAGAAGAAACACTTTTAAACTTCAAGTAGCTTGATTTCATGCTTTCCATGATTTGAAATCAAAGTGTATTCGTGATTATTGCTATAATTAGGTTTCTATTTCATGATATATTACAAGATTTATGTATATTTATTTGATATGTGTGATTTATCGTGTGAATTCATATTGAAACCCATGGAATTGTGAATTTGAAAATCGAATCATGATGCTCACATGTTGTTTAGTATTATGTGCATATACTATGCCATCCAAGTGTTTCATGAATTTCTCATGTGAATGTAATAATAAAATTATATCATGCTAGTATGTATACTATTTCATGCCATGCAAGTGTTTTATAAAATTCCCCTATAGATGCATTATGAACAAGTGTTCATTTTTATGCTATGCAAGATCATGCGAAGCTTTACTTTTTATGCTATTGAATCCTGGGGGTATTTATAACCGACAATTTAGCTGTTACCTAAGGCCAGTGTCAGTTACAGAATAATCTCAGTCACGTCACTATTTGTAGTACTCTCATTTAGTTGTAGGGCTTAGGAAAACTCTGTAGACTCAGTATTTAGTTTAGACCTCAGTAAACTCAGTCAGCTTACATAATTCAGTAGTATTTTGTCAATCAAAAGAACTCAGTAAAATTAGTAATAGTTCAGTCAAACCTAGTATGAACTAGGAAATCAGTTTAGTGTCTATTCAGTTGGGACTAGGATTCATCACCGAGCAAACCCAGGGATGGGGGCATACCTTCCAGCAGAGGGTTTGAACCTCAGTAGCAATCCCTGCATTATAGAAATATATAGCTAACATAGGTTGAGATATCTTTCTGCCAGATTAGGGTTGATACGTGTCACATGAGTTTCCTGCCAGCGAGGGTTGACGAAAGAGCTTCTTATCAAAGAGAGTTAACTCAGAGCTTATCTTTATCCGTGGAATAGTACTGACACCCTTCCAGATGGGGTTACAGGTTGGAACCCAATCAGTTTAGAGAAGGGCATATCGATTAGATGATTACCTCCCACAGTTTCAGTTTTAGACTCACTCTTAGTATAAAACTCAGTTTAGTTTTACAGATTCATTACTGTCAGACACAATCACTCAATTCAGTATGGAACTAAGTATAGTTCCATAGAATCAAGACTGTTAAATACAGTCACTCAATTATTAGCTAAACAGTATCAGTAAACTCTGATATTAGTCAACCAGTATTTTAGAACTTTGTATCCAGTGTTATCACGATCTCAGTTACAATATACGTATTCATGCATGTACTCTCATTAAGTTATAATCATGTAATTCAGTCAGTACTGTTCATGCATATGAACCCATGTGTTTTAGCCTACCTCACTTAGCATTTCAGTACATTCAAAGTACTGATGCATACTTTTCTCTTGCGCTATGATGTTTTATATCATAGGTTCAGATGCACGGGCTCCCAAGCACCCTTAGAAGATCAGATCTTCAGATGTCAAAGTTGGTGGTTAGTCCTCATAGTTAGAGGGGTTGATTAATTTCTTTAGTATTTTGGTTTATCAGTATATTTTTTAGTTGTTGGAGTTTGTTGGGGCTTTTCCCATCAACTCCATGATTCAGACAGTAAGGCTTTTCAGATAAGAGTATTTTCAGATAGATGTTTCAATTTTTATATTGTTATACCGTGTTCAGTTTTATTTCAATATTGAACCTTATGGCAAGTTTCTGCCTAATTTTCCATATTTGTAGTATTACTACTAAGATGTTGCAGCAGGTACGTTTCATGGGTTAGCTTGTGGTCCTTTGGGATTATTAGCACCGTGTAGCATTTGAGGTACAGACTCGAGGTGTTACAAACTTGGTAGCAAAGCCAAGTTCAACAGAGTCCTAGGAAGTCTGGAAGCTGCATCTAGTAGAGTCTTGTACATGGGTGTGTAGCGCACCATACTTATGGACAGGAGGCTACAAGATGTTTTAGGAAAAGTTTCCCTTCTTTCAGTATTCATATCGTGCGAGTGATCATGAGATCCAGTTAAAATCTCTATCTAATCCAAGTTTCTCTTCCATTTACAGAATATGCTTCCAAAGAGGTCTAAGGGAAGAGGAATGGGAGACCAGCCAGAACCCCAGCCCGTCCAGCCAGATCCTCTGGATGAACAAGTCTCCCATGTTAAGTTCAAAGCAGCTTTCACCACCCTAGCTCATTTTGTGGTAGCCCAAAATGAATGTCCAACAATTATTTTGGTTAACCCAGTGGCCAATACTGGTACTTTCAGGATTTAGGATTTCACCTGAATGAACCCTTCATCTTTTACTGGGTCTAAGTCAGACAAGGACCCTCAGGAATTTCTTGATTAGGTGCATAAAGTTATAGATATTATGGGAGTGACTGCTGTTGAGAGAAATGAGTTGGCTGCATATCAGTTACAGGATGTGGCACACTTATGGTTGAAATAGTGGAAAGTAGAAAGGGCCACAAATACAGGGCCCATAGAATGGGAGAAGTTTGTTGTTACTTTTCTGGATAGGTTTTTCCTTCTAGAGTTAAGGGAAGCGAAGCTTTTGGAGTTTATAATCTGAAGGAGGGCAACCTAATAGTACAAGAGTATTCTCTTAAGTTAACTCAGTTAGCCAGATATGCCCCGCTTGTAGTAGAAGATAACAGATCTAAGATGAGTAAGTTTATATCTATGGTGTCTAGCAGTGTGGTTAAGGAGTGTAGGACCACAAGGTTGATTAAGGAGATGGACATATCCAGGATTATGGTCCATGCTCAGAGACAGAGGAGTCCAAGAATAAAGAAAAGGAGAGAGAAAATAAGAGAGCAAGAACAGGTAGTTTCAACTTTGCTCAGGCTAAGTCAGAGGGTGAAAATCAATCTTAATTCCACCTGAAATCCTCAATTACAGATCCTTCTTAAGACAGTGCTCCTATGTCAAAATCCAGAGATGGAAACCTAGATTGGGCGTCAGGCCCTAAACCTCAGGATAGTGTTAGCAGTGCCTGAACCAATCTCTTTTCTCAGAAGTGTGGTAGAAACCACCAGGGTATCTGCATAGCTAGCAGTGATGTGTGTTTCGAATGTATCAAGCTAGGTCATAGGGTTAGATAGTGTCCTCAGGTAGGTTCACATAGTCTGCATAACCATCCCCTAGCTCAGTTCGATTGCCCAAATCAGTAGGGTGCCGCATCCAGTGCTACCAGTGGGCAGCGCTTAAACAGACTCTACGCACTTCTGTCCCAACAGGATCAAGAAAGTTCTCCTGATGTGGTCACTGGTACGTTACAAGTTTATCATTTACATGTTTATGCTTTTCTAGATCGAGGAGTTTCCTTCTCCTTTGTTACTTCTAATATATCTATTGATTTCAGAGACAGTCCCAAAATTCTAGCAGAGCCTTTATTAGTCTCTACCCTAGTAGGTAAATCTATCATATCCCGACAGGTATACAGGAACAGTCCAATTATGGTATCTCAGAAAGTTACTTTAACAGACTTAGTCGAATTAGAGATGACCAATTCTGATATCATTCTCGTAATGGATTGGCTTTATTCCTGCTATACCTCAATTGACTGGAAAAATAGAATTATCCAGTTTCAGTTTCCAAATAAACTTATCCTAGAGTGGAGGGGTAGTATTTCAGTACTTAGGGGTCAACTTGTTTCATACCTAAGGGCAAGAAAAATGATATCTAAGGGAAGTGTCTACATTTTTATTTGAGTCCAGGACTCTATTTCAGAAACCCCTAATCTTGAATCAGTGTCAGTAGCATGTTAATTCCCAAATGTGTTTCTCGAAGATCTCCTTGGAGTTCCTCCTAAAAGGGAAATTGATTTCAAAATTGATCTTCTTCCAGATACTCAGCCCATATCTATTCCTCCATACAGAATGGCACATATAGAACTCAGAGAATTAAAATAGCAGTTGAAGGATCTCCTAGATAAGGGATTCATTAGACCCAGTGTGTCCCCATGGGGTGCACCAGTTTTATTCATGCATAAGAAAGATGGTTCTCTCAGAATGTGTATTGACTACCGTTAGCTAAATAAAGTTACGGTCAAGAATAAGTATCCACTTCGTAGAATTGATGACTTGTTTGACCAACTTCAGTGTGCCATTTACTTTCTTATGATAGACCTGAGATCAGGCTATCATCAGCTCAGAGTCAGAGAATATGACATCTTAAAAATAGCCTTTAGAACTCGGTATGGTCACTTCAAATTCTTAGTCATGTCCTTTGGTCTTACCAATGCCCCTACAACCTTCATGGACTTGATGAACCATTTGTTCAAGTAGTACTTGTACACATTCGTTATAGTCTTCATAGATGATATTTTAGTCTACTCCCGCAGTGAGCATGATCATGCAGACCATCTCAGAATAGTACTATAGACTCTAAGAAATCATCATCTATTCGCCAAATTTAGTAAGTGTGAATTTTGGCCAAGGTCGGTAGCTTTTCTTTGCCATATCATTTTAGGTGATGGCACTAGAGTTGATCCCAAAAAGACCAAAGTAGTGAGAAACTAGCCTAGACCCATCTCTCCATCAGATATCAGGAGTTTCTTAGGCTTGACTAGCTATTACCGATAGTTTATTGAGGGATTTTCATCAATTGCATCCCCTATGTCCAGATTAACTCAGTAGAAAGTCAAATTTCAGTTGTCAGATTCTTGTGAAAAGAGTTTTCAGGAGTTGAAGACTTGACTCACTATAGCTTCAATTTTGAACCGTCTGTCAGATTCTTATGAAAAGAGTTTTCAGGAGTTGAAAACTTGACTTACTAAAGATCTAGTTTTGATCCTACCAGATGGTTCAGATGGGTTTATGGTATATTGTGATGCTTCAAAAGTCGATTTAGGGTGTGTTTTAATGCAGAGAGGTAAGGTCATAGCCTACATCTCAAGATAGCGTAAGCCCCATGAAAAGAACTATCCTACTCATGATCTTGAGTTAGCAACAGTAGTTTGTGCCTTAAAGATTTGGAGGCACTATTTGTATGGGGTGAACGTTAATGTGCTCATTGACCATAAGAGCCTACACTATGTATTCTCTCAGAAAGATCTAAACCTCCATTAGAGAAGGTAGTTGGAGTTGTTGAAAGACTATGACATGAGTGTCCTGTATCATCCAGGTAAAGCCAGTATAGTGGATGATGCTCTCTCTAGGATATCTATGGGTAGTGTTGCTTATGTGGAGGATGGTAAGAAGAAGTTAGTTTAGGAAGTTTATTAACTTACCTGACTAGGTGTTCGCTTAGTCGATTCGATAAAAGGTAGTATGTGGGTGCAGAGTAGTTCAGAATCTTCCCTTGTTTCTGAGGTAAAGAAAAAACTAGATAGGGATCCCAATCTAGTCAATTTGAAGGAATCATTCAGAGATAAAAAAGTAGAGGTCTTCTCCCAAGGAGGAGATGGTGTTTTGCATTGTCAGGGTCGGCTATGTGTGCCAGGTATAAACGACTTGCGACAGCAAATTCTTACAGAAGTGCATGGTGTGCGCTACTCTATTCATCTAGGGGCCACTAAGATGTACCATGATTTGTGGGAGATATATTGGTGGAGTGGTATGAAGAGAGACATTGTAGAGTTTGTGGCTAAGTGCTTAACATGTCAGAAGGTTAAGATCGAGCATCAGAAGCCAAGTGGGTCCATGTAGGAGTTCAGTATTCCCACCTGGAAATCGGAAGAAGTGAACATGAACTTTGTGATGGGTTTACCTCATACTCGTTACTAGCATGATTTAGTTTGGGTCATTATAGAAAGGATGACCAAATCAGCTCATTTCCTACCTATCCATACCTCTTATTCAACCGAGGATTACGCCAAACACTATATTAGAAAATTGGATAGATTCACGGTGTTCTGTTGTCCATTATCTCAGATAGAGGTACCCAGTTCACCTCTCATTTTTGGAAGGCATTCCAAAAGGGTCTTGGTACTCGAGTTCAACTCATTACGACCTTTCATCCTCAAACAGATGGTCAAATAGAAAGAATCATTCAGACTTTAGTAGATATTCTAAAAATGTGTGCGATATACTTTAAATATAGTTGGGATGACCACTTGTCTTAGATTGAATTCACATATAACAACAACTATCATTCCAACATTTAGATGGCTTTTTTTTTAGGTGCTTTATGGGAGAAGGTGTATAACTTTAGTTTGGGTCATTATAGAAAGGATGACCAAATCAGCTCATTTCCTACCTATCCATACCTCTTATTCAACCGAGGATTACGCCAAACACTATATTAGAAAATTGGATAGATTCACGGTGTTCTGTTGTCCATTATCTCAGATAGAGGTACCCAGTTCACCTCTCATTTTTGGAAGGCATTCCAAAAGGGTCTTGGTACTCGAGTTCAACTCATTACGACCTTTCATCCTCAAACAGATGGTCAAACAGAAAGAATCATTCAGACTTTAGTAGATATTCTAAAAGTGTGTGCGATATACTTTAAATATAGTTGGGATGACCACTTGTCTTAGATTGAATTCACATATAACAACAACTATCATTCCAACATTTAGATGGCTTTTTTTTGAGGTGCTTTATGGGAGAAGGTGTATATCTTTCATTGGTTGGTTTGAAGTGGGTGAGGTCGAAGTGGTAGGGCCTGACTTGGTATTTGATACCTTATAGAAAGTCCAGTTGATTAGGGAAAGGCTTAAGACAACTTAGAGCTGACAAAAATCGTACGCTGATGTGCGCAGGAAGGATCTAAAGTTCGGGATTGGTGATTTTGTGTATTTAAAAATCTCTCCTATGAAAGAAGTGAAGAAGTTTGGAAAGAAGAGAAAACTCAGTCCCCGATATGGTAGTCCTTACCGAATTCTCAGCTGTTTTGGAAGGAAGCATATGAGCTTGAGTTGCCTTCAGACTTAGCTTCAGTGAATTTAGTGTTCCATGTCTACTTACTTAAGAAGTGCAAAGGAGACTCAACAGTTGTAGTCCCTATAGAGGGTATAGATGTTCAGAACAACCTCTCTTATGAGAAAATCCCAGTTGAAATCCTTGATTATCAGATTTACAGACTGAGGAACAAAGAAATCCCTCTAGTCGATGAGTCCGTGGAGGGAGCTACTTGGGAAGCGGAAGCAAACATACTCACCAAGTATCCTCACCTCTTCTCCGCAAACTCAGACTCAATCCAAGGTTACCATTTTTCTTTGAATCTAATCAGTCTCATGTTTCGATATAGCTACCAACTTGGTATCAATTAACGTTGCATACTCAGTCATACATTCACGAATCAGTTCAGTCATGTACTCATGCATCAGACATGCATGTCCAGTATATAATCTCAGCTTATCAGTAATCCAATCATGCATTCATGAATCATGTTCAACTAGGTACTCATACATCAGATATGCATGTTCAGTATGATAATTTAGTATATCAGTAATTTCAGTCATGAAATCATGTTTTAGTTGTGCATGTCCAGTGTTTAAATCAAGTCTATCAGTATTCTTAGTTTAATCAATCTCATTCAAGGACGAATGTTCCTAAGGGAAGATATTATAAGACCCCACAAAATCCTAAGCTCAACTTAGTCTTTTAAACTTGCTAAGGGGTTCCAGAGTTAGAAAAGTCTAGCCAAGTGTTCAAACATAGTATTAGTTTGGCTTTCGTAAGTTGGCAACTCTATTTCACGAATCTGATGACCTTAAAGTATTAATCTTTAGGTCAAATCATGATCAGGAATGTCAGTAGGTGTTCCTGGACAAGTTTTTGATTTTTCGTACCTTGTTTAGACTATGTTCGAGTGACCAAAACAGTGAGTCGATGCAATCTCAATGCGTCCCGTTGTCCCTCGTATCGACAGATAGTTTTTTCCTCAGCTAGTGTAAATTCTAGTGAATCGACACGAACTCGATGTGGTGTGTTGGCCATTGGGTCGATGCCAATGATGCGGTGCATCGATAGTTTGGTTTTTAGTCATTAAAAGTCGCATCCTTAGGGGTATTAAGGTCTTTTTCTCATGCCTATCAGCCCCAAAAATATGAGATTAAGCCCTCTTAGAGACTAAATCTATTTCCCTATTCTCAAACTTCTTAAGAACAGAAACCCTAGGTGATCTAAATTAACAAGTCGAGGCTCAAGATTACACCATTGTTCTTCAAGAATTTAGCAACCAAGGTATGTGAAGTGTTCATCTAAGGGTTCCTTTCACCCTTGGAGTCCAAGAAACTTTTTTAAACTTTGAGTATATTGATTTCATGCTTTCTATGATTTGAAATCAAAGTGTATTCATGATTACTGCTACAATTGGGTTTTTATTTCATGATATATTACAAGATTGATGTAGATTTATTTGATATGTGTGATTTATCATGTGAATTCATGTTGAAATCCATGGAATTGTGAATTTGGAAATCGAATCATGATGCTCACATGTTATTTAGTATTACGTGCATATACTATGCCATCCAAGTGTTTGATAAATTTCTCATGTGAATGTAATAATAAGATTATATCATGCTAGTATGTATACTATTTCACGCCATGCAAACATTTGATAAAATACCTCTATAGATGCATTATGAACAAGTGTGCATTGTATGCTATGCAAGATCATATGAAGCTTTACTTTTCATGATATCGAATCCTGGGGGTATTTATACCCAACAATTTAGCTGTTTACCTAGACCCATTATCAGTTACAAAGTAATCTCAGTCATGTCATGATCAATAGTACTCTCAGTCAGTTACAAGGCTCATGAGAACTTAGTAGACTCAGTATTAGTCACGTCTAGTTCAGTATTCAGTTCAGACCTCAGTAAACTCAGTCAGCTAATAGAATTCAGTAGTATTCCATCAGTCAATAAAACTTAGTAAACTCAGTAATAGTTCAGTCAAGCCTAGTATGAACTAGGAAATCAGTTCAATGTCTATTCAGTTGGGAGTAGGATCTAATACCGAGCGAACCAAGGGATGGGGGCATTCCTGCCAGCAGAGGGTTTGACCCTTAGTAGCAATCCCTGCGTTACAGAACTACATAGCCAGCGTAGGTTGAGATATCTTCCTTCCAAATTAAGGTTGATACATCTCACACGAGTTTTCTGCTTGTGAGGGTTGATAAAAGAGTTTTTTGTTAGAGAGGGTTAACTCACAGCTTGTCTTTACCAGTGGCATGGTACCGATACCCTTCTAGCTGGGGTTGCAGGTTGGATACCAATCAATTAAGAGAGGGGCATATCGGTTAGATGATTACCTCCCACAGTTTCAGTTTCAGACTCATTCTCAGTATAGAACTCAGTTCAGTTTTACAGATTCAGTATTGTCAAACACAGTCACTCAGTTCAGTATGGAACTTAGTATAGTTTCATAGAATCAAGACTGTCAGATAAAGTCACTCATTTATCAGCTACACACTATCACTAAACTTAGATATATGTAAATTAGAACTCAGTATCCAGTGTTATCATGATTTCAGTTACAATATACGTATTCAAGCATGTACTCTCAGTCAGTTATATTCATGTCATTCAGTAGTACTTTTCATGCATATGAACCCATGAATTTTAGCCTACCTCACTTAGCATACCAGTATATTCAAATTACTGACGCATACCTTTCTCTTGCGCTATGATGTCTCATATCATAGGTTCAGATGCACGGGCTCCCGAGCACCCTTAGCAGTTCAGATCTTCAGCTATTAGAGTTGGTGGTGAGTCCTTATAGTTCGAGGGTATGATTAATTTCTTTAGTATTTTGGTTTATCAGTAGTTAGAGTTAGTTGGGGGCTTATCCCATCAGCTCCATGATTCAGACAGTTAAGATTTTTTAGACTAAAGTATTTTCAGACAGATGTTTCAGTTTTGGTATTGTTATACCGTGTTCAATTTTATTTCAGTATTGAACCTTATGAAGAGTTTTCGCCTAATTTTTGCATATCTATAGTATTAATATTTAGATGTTGCAGAAGGTATGAGTCTTGGGTTAGATTGTGGTCCTTCAGGATTATGAGCACCGTTTAGTGTCCGGGGTACAGACTCGGGGTATTACAGTTTAGGCTAACAAATTTTGAAGAAAATATACGCCTTTTAAACCAATCCATTTTTCACCAAAAACCTTCATACGTGTACATAAATGCATAAATTCCTACAAAAGCTGCACAAGAAGGGATAAAATCTTTAGGGAAAAGGAAAATAACATGAGAAAAAGAATAATGTCCTACGCAGGGGATAGAAAATACTAGTTCCTGAATGCTCTTCTATCAGCCTTAACCCTCATAGCTTTGTCCACTTCTTGTCATTGGCAACATCAGTTGACGATCAAATTATTTCCGTATAACTGTGCTCAAGATGTAACCATCTAAATCGATCAATTTCTTTCTTAGCTTGCTTTAATTCCTCTCTCAATTGGTATATGATTGAGGCATCCTTACACGAAAGTAAGCAAAGAAAGCCTTCTCCTGACCCTTAAAGAATAATGGATTGGATTAAATAAACATATATTTCTTCAACACATAAATATGATTCGTCTATAATTGACTTGAGGTCAATAAACACAGGATAGGTTTTATAATGGACCCAATACCCCCTAGGGTATTGGGTCATCCTAGGCTCGTGCCTAAAATATAGTTTGGTTTTGCTTTATCCTAGGTGTCTAGAGTGGGTTTGAACCAGGTTTCCAAGCGGACGACTTAGGTTTGAAAATACGAACAGCCATCAGATGCTTCATGTGCTAATAAACCATCGTATTTCTAACACTTTATTTGAAGTTGAACAACAGGTGCCTGGACATCAACGAAACCCCAAAACAATTTAATAATCAATGCGGGATGATTCTATGAGATACAATAATTAAATTTTGCAAAATTAAAACATATAAACATGTAAGAAATTTAAACAGTTAGTCAAATGATAAATTCAACATTTGATTAGAACCTAGTTAATATCCCCAGCAGCGTCGCCATTTTTGTTTTGCGGAAATTTTGAGTTTTAAGAGTCTCCACTTAATTTATTTGAAAAGGAATTAAGAAAACCTTTAGAAATTACTTTAAACGATCCAAAACAGAAAAATTGTTTAAGTTTTCAAATTCTACGTAAGCGGTTCCTATTAACATTCCAGGAAGGTTTTTAAAGCACCTAAATGTCCTCTAACTTGCGATTATTCGGACTGTTTGAAAACTATCTTTGACTAACTTTGAATAAAGAAGAAATTGGTTTTTTTGAAAAGAAAGTGATTTTAGGAAAAAAATTTGTATAAAAAATAAATTTTGACGACTTAGCAGGGGATTTAACCAAGTCTAATCAAATGAAAAGCAAAATTAGCATATAAAAGGGGAAAGCGAGAAATTAGAAGATTTAACCCATTAGGTCTAAACAAATAAACCTATCCTAAACTAATTTGGGCTTTTGAGCCATCATCACCTGTCCTAATCTATATTTTCGAGCCCTTTTTGGCCAACAATCTGCTTCACCTATATTAGGTTACAACTTTTACTTCGAGTCCCAAATAAATGAATAAAGAAATAAATAAATAATTAAATAAATAAACGAAAGATGGCGAGAAGAAATAAAATGAGACTTTCAAGTCTCTGAGCTAAAAATAGGATTTAACCCATTCTTCTTCTTTTGACTTCTCTTATTCACGCGCTATTTAATAGGCTTTAAACTCTCTTTCAGGCTTGACTCAAAAGATGGGCCTTATTGGCCCATTAGGGGATGCAAAGAGTCGGTTTGAACTCCAACGAATTCCCATGCAAAGGAAGAAAGAAAGAAAATTAATACACATCCAAAGTATGAAATGCCACAAGGAAAAACAAGTCATTAGATGAAAAGACAACTGTAGTAGTCCAAAATAAAAATAGAAGACAGTAGGTCTGAATGTAGAAATGACAAGATAAATAAGAATGTTCACTAATAGTAAAGTCATGCAATTGGCTATCATCAAGATAATACAACATAAAACCTATTCAGCATATTCCCACAGAGTGGAGTACGGGGGAGTAGAATGTATACAGTCCGTACCACTAGCTCATATGAAGTAGAGAGGATACTTCCCACATACCCTGGCTCAGGAAAAAAATAATGCAACTCGAATCACAGGAGCCAAAATAGAGAAGGCAATAAAATGGTAGTAAAAATAAAATATATATATATGAAAAAAAAGAGAACACAAAAATCAAACTAGAAATGTCACAAATGTTACAACTTTTCAAAAACAGAAAACCATCCATTGAGTCAAAAGTGAAAAATTATAGACAAATTAAACTAGAAAGGTCACAAGGTTATGATTTTCATCAAAACAAACTAACGATCATGTCTCGAATCAAATCAACTAAAAAAATAGTAAACTTACACAAAATGCTAGAAAGCTACAATGTTTTAACAAGCCGACACAACAAAATGAATCAAAATAGTAAGATTATACCAACTAACGAGGTATGAAAAGTTTGAGTCCTAACTGAATTTGGCAAGATATGCTCGTCCAAGTTAGAGTGAGAAATATTGAACAAAAATCATAAGTCAAGCCATACTAAACATCATTATACTACCGAAACGATGAGTTATAAAACCACAATGAACAATATATTAGCTAAAACTGTAAGTTAGGTTCTTAGATGAACATACTAACGTAAACCTAAGCTTCCACAAGCAATTTCAGACGTAAAATCGAGAACTGAAAATTACAGCAAGTAAGATTCATCGACAATCAGGATTGAATAATAAAATGGAAATAAAAAATCGAATCTTGCAATGCATAAACTACATGTAATAGACTACGGGGGAGATTCAACTAAAATATGGTGAATCAACTACAATATTCAAGTTTCAGATGCTGGGAATTCAAAAAATTCAATACTACAGTGGTTTTGAGATAAATTATGAGATTTAGACGTTAAACTCGAGGCCAGGACGATGAGTAATAAGTCAAAGAAACCACCTTTCATGATCGTCAAACAAAATTGAGAACTAAACCATCACCACAGAATCCATTAAATCATGATAAAAAACTAGATGAGAAATGACAAAAATTCGATGACATATACATATGCCTGATTCATGCTGTAAAATTATGGCTAATCGGTACATATAATCATAAGACAATAGATATATCAATTATACAACACCACTAACACACAAAACAATGAACTTATTCAAGACAATCAAAACGAAAGTTAACATCATCGTTGCTTCCACAAAACAGAAAAACTACAAATCCTACAGCCCTCATAGCCATATACAGCTACTTCCAGCAAACAAACAACACTATAATTACACAGAAGGAGATGAAGAATAGAGAAAAGAAAATGATCACAGAGATAAAAATGGTAAAAAGGTGTTTACCTATTTCGGAGAAGCAAAATAAGACAACAAGCTATCGTCGGACTCCACCAATACCGAATTTCAATCCTTTGAGAATTCAGATCAATCGACCGCTA
The DNA here is from genome assembly GCA_030864225.1 of Capsicum baccatum var. pendulum. Lineage (NCBI taxonomy): Eukaryota > Viridiplantae > Streptophyta > Magnoliopsida > Solanales > Solanaceae > Capsicum > Capsicum baccatum. Next base: position 223,516,860 of record CM061550.1, read on the forward strand.
AAATTTTTAACCTAATATGAAAATTTTATTGATTTTTCTCAAAAGTCATGTTTTCTCCCTTTGAGACTCATCCTTTTTTCAAAAAATTTCCCGTCCCCCCTTCAGCTCAACAGTGAGTTCTCTCTTTATAGAAAATAAAATGAGGGTCCTTCTTAAGCTTTTAACGATGTGGTAAAACGACACATGGGTAAACTTAGAATTTTCCACGAAGATTTTTTTTCAGCATAACCCCCATTTTCCCCTCATTTTGTACTCATTTTTGGATAATCTTGAAGGAATTTTTAAAAATTGGGAATATTGGGATAATACCAAATTTTCCATCAACTAATGGAAATAGAGCATAGTCGTACCTTCAAGGTATAATTCCAACGGCTCGGAATTGAAATTTTGTGTGGAATATTCATTTTTATCACCCATCTTCCACCTAACATTTTTTGGAAGTTTCTCAAACTCTTCTCGTACCAACTTCGTGTGGGGGTCATGCGATAGGCACCAATCAAACGAAGGGGCTGGAAACATAGGTTTAACTCGATTTTGGAACCAGGTTTGGGTTCTGGTTAATGCAGATTGTAGTTAGTCGGGTTTGGAACTGGTAGTTGGGTTTGGATCATGGGTTTCTGGTTGCTCAAATTTGCATCACCGGCTATCGGTGTTCGCTGTTGATTATGTCGACGTTGTTGTTTGGTTGTCTATTGAAGGCTGGTTCAGATGTTGTTGTGTTTTTGGAAGCTGTTAACGTTGATCCCCATTGTCGTTTGCTGCTATCAGATTAGAAATAGGGGAAACTTATTAGGTTGGGTTGCTAGCTGAGGAGTTGTTAATGATTCGGGCTAACGGCTCAATAAGAAAAGGGAAAAAAGGCTGACGGTTTTTTAATTATATTGGGCTAATTGGAAAGTTGGGGTTAATAATGGTAGATTAGGGTATGGGGTTATTTAGAAAATAACCCTAATTAGACTAAGGGTTCAAAATTTAATTTCAATTAGGAATTAACCTATTCTATTTAAATTATGATCAAATTAAAAGTTAATTGGCCAATTGCATTGCAATTGTGGTCAATTTAATTTCAATTATGATCAAATTTAATAGGATGGTCAAATTAAATTGAAATTCGATATAAATTAATTCATCATTTAATCCCGAGCTTCTTGATTTTAATAAAATCAAATACATATTTATCCAAATAAATTATTTTTGAGAATAAATATATTTAAATCAAGATTTCAACCATTTGAATTTATTTTCAAAATAATCCTTCATTAAAATTTGATATTCCATAGAATAAATATTTAAGTAATCACATTATATAATCTTGAATAATTGAGCACGATAATATATAATTGCTAATTAAAATGACAAAATTACGCACAAAAATATTTTAAATAATTTTTATTCGGATGAAATAAATATTTTAATTTTATTAAAAATCGAAGAAACTCAGGATTAAATTTAGTCGTGGAGGGTAAAAATTAGGTGTCAAAAATAATTGCATCTAAAGCTTCAACCTCGAACTTGTCGGGAAGGCAAAACAGCGAGCTCTATCATCAAGCATGGCAACCTCTCCACCCTTCCCCACATCACCATTATCCTTGTTTCTATCACGACCTCCATGACTATTACCATGTCTACCTTGTGGATGACCCTTAGCATTACCACTTTTACCTTTATCCACTGGAACCATAGTCCTAGTCCACTGTTGCGCCTAGTTACCTATCTGCCTCAGAGAAAATTCTCTCTTAAAGTTCCCGCATTACCATAAATATAAACCTTTGCTCAAGAGAATACATATTATCTGAAGAATATGAAGAACCTTGTCCTCTAGAAACTGAAAACTGCTGAATAGCCCTTGAATGATCGACCATCTATAGAGGATGGCAATGCTGACTGAATGGGGCAAATCGGACGAGCCTGCTGGCAATGACCACTGGAAAAAGAACCACTGGAGTTACCTACATCCTGAGACTTCTTGGCTAAATCCTTAGCTTGTCTAACCTGCTTAACTCTCTCAAGCATATTCATATAATCAACTAAATAGTTGAAACTATTTCATATAGACGTCATATAAATAGAAAATACTTAAAGATCAATGACTAAAACCTTTAACAAATAACTGAGTCCTTTCCTTCTTAGTTCCCAACAACTGTTTAGCATAGCGATATAGCCTCATAGGCTGCATCTATCATATTGTCCTATTCAAGGGACAGAAACTCATCCTTATTGCAGCCACAAAGAGTATGAGGTACATACTTCTAGAAAAATAGGGCATGATACTGAGCGAAGGTAAATTGAGGAAAGTCTAATAGCCTATACTTCACATAGGCTCTCCACCACTACTTGGCATCCCCCTATAGTTGGAAAATCACAAACTTAACACCATGCTTTTAATCTTTGTGAGGGGATATTTGTTTGGCATCTTTGGGGGTGGGGAGGGTCATTCTGATCTCTGGCGGTCCTAGTAAACTACTACTTAAGCTCTACCCTTGGTGGATGTTTCTATCCCTCTTTTTCTTTTCTTACCCCTTTCTCGTCCTCATCTACGAACATCCAACTCCATAGTTGGAGCTACTAGTGTTGGGGATGCTTTTTTTTTCTCCATTCTCACAAGTGTTCACCATCAATAGAAAAAAATAAGGAGAGTCAGATACCAATTTGGATTTCTAGATACCAATTAGAATCAAGTTATAGCTTGAAAGAAAAAAGAAAGGATAGTTTCCTAAAGTCCTATAGCCTCTTAAAGAAAAGTACAAACATCTTTGTACTATTCTGCAAGACTCTACTGGTCCCACTTTCATGCAACAAGATCAACAACCTAGGGCTCTGATACTAGCTTTTTATGGCCTTAACCCACCATGAGTGGCACCCTATTAACCCATTGGTGGAAGAACCAACTAACCCTATAAAACATCTAATACTTAGCCAAAAATAGGCAAAAAAACCAATCTTATTTGCAAAACCAATATTCAATATCTCAAATGAAGAGTAACAATGAAATATGTGGAATAAACCCTCCTTTAGAACCTAAAAGAAATTATGTCAAAACTCTAATAAATGTCATAAAAGGGATGCAACCCTAAAAAGTAATATATAAGTCCGAAATAATGTTCTAGAGAACTACATAAAGAACTCATACCAGCTCAAACAATGGACTAGAGAATTAAGTAAAGAACTCATAGTAGCTCACAAGATACAACTCACCCTTGTGTTCAAATACAGTCTGAATAACAACAGAGGTCTCAAAACAGTTGCCAAAATATGCTTTGCACACAACATAAAGAAAATCACGTGTACTATCAGCACACAAGAAATAATGGAGTGCTGATAGGGTCATCGTACAACCCAAAATGATAAGTTTGAACATATAACCATAATGTAGTACAACCAGAAAATCATAAACTCTATCATGCAACTCTACTACAAGTTTATAACACTTAGCCTTGTAACAACTATTGCAAGAAGTTTAGAACATATGACTCAACAAGGATAACAACTTAAGTCAAACTATGACCACCAATAAGACTCTAAGTCAACAACTATGATGAAATAATTATGTAAATCATGTCCATGTTACATAAGTAATAAAGACTACACAGAGTATGTTACAACTTTCAATTAATCAGACCACTCAAGGATCCTAAACAACAACAACAAAGTAAATATAATGGATCTTGGTTTAAATAAAGAAACCATCCTTAGCAATTAAGAACATAACCAGTTCACTCAATGAACCAACATAATAATGACAACACTTAAGCTCGGTTCACTCAAGGAATAAATATAATTAAGAAAACACATAATTCATGGTTCACTCAAGGGAGCATCACAATCACTTATACCTTTTACATACACACTAAGGGTTTTATGGTCGCCACCACTAGTCATGACCTTTAAGGGATGCCCTCTTGTCTATTTACTAAATCCCAGAAAAAGTATCTACCAACCTTATACCAAAATAGTGATAAATATCATAATAGTCATAATATAATGAATATAAAATAACATTTGTAACCACCAATAAGTTTTACATATAAGTTCATTGTATGCAATTAAACTTAGGATATTAAACAATCATTCACTTCTCTTGAACATCCATTGTACAATCAATACTAATAAATAGTTATTATGTATACATAAATGAATCGGGTTTCAACTATATTAAAATCATCACCTACCTCAATCCAAGCCTAAAATGCTCTAACAAACTTGAGCTTTCCCTTTCCCTGCTACCTCGACTTGTTTATGGTCTAAAAATTTGAATATAACACATAATTTACCAAATGACCTATAATATTAAGGATTATAGCCTAATCCCAAACCCCAAGGACAATTTCATGATCATTCCCCCTTCATTCTAAGGCTTTTCTATCATAAGTTCATCTTAAAACTACCAATTTGATGGTTACTTTAGTGAATTATAGTCATACAAGAGTAAATTATCAACTTTTAACTAAAACCCAAGGTTCTACACACAATTTACTCTCTTGCAAGAGAAAATTCTGCTAGGTCAAGCTAAACCCTCCTCAAAGCTCATAAACTAGTTATTCTAAGATCTAGAAATACAAAACTAATTAATGGGGATATATAACTTATCTTTAAGAAGAATTCTGGTGGAAAATAAGTGAAAATTACACCAAATCACCTAAGACCTTCCTAAGACATGTTTAGAAGTAATAAGCCATTTTTGGAAATTTTCTACATAAATAGACATTTACCCTATAATGATGACTTGATCTTGCTTTTGATAACGCTCAATCTACAGCTCTCGTAAGAGTGTAAAGCGGTCGTTGTCAAATATAGAACCCAACTGGGTTGGGTATCGATCCCACAGGGAATAGCTTGGTCAACAAGTAAGCAAAGATTACTAGACTTTTAGTTCAAGTCTCGTAAAAAGGGGGGATTGTAACGTGCAATTGATGTAAACAAAATAATAGAGTAAAAACGGAAATTAGCAAAGTAAAAAGAAAGAATGTATAGTTAAGATGTAAAACAATGAGAATTGAGAAGTTGGGGTTATGTCCACCTTATGAGTTGTACGTCTCTATTGGCTATGAGTTGTGCGGAATTCAAACATGCATGTGCTTATAGAGAATTGTATTCAATGGTAAATCCAAGCGTCTTTCGACCTCAACAAGGACTATTTCACTTTAACTCTTTCGAGCTTAAAGCGTATCTAACGGTACAAATTCTCCATGAGGTTAATCCAGTTACGGCACTAACTTTTTAATAGGGGATGGGACCCTATTACCTTGACATTATCTCTTTTCCAGACATATAACTTTTCTTTCGAACAAGTTAATGCTATACTGGCGTTATTCTATGTGTCTGCAGCCACAAGAATTTGCATTAAGATGAATAGAATAATGATATAAGCAACACACGTGTCACGAATTCACAAACTCATAGCAATAGATAGTAGCTCATATGGCTTCCATAACCCCAACAGAGAAGTTTAGTTACCCATGAGTGCGAAGGAAATCACAATCGACATTGTTATTATACCACAATAAAGATCTCGTGTAGTAAAGTGTGGTAGGCGTTTAGGCGTGAACTCCCTTGCAAAGTAACGTTTCTCTTGTTGTGGAAAATAAGAATTGAATAGATGAAAAATAATGTCAACAATGAATTAATAAAGAGAATTGTTTTGATGGATGGATGGATGATGGATGGATGAGAATTGATGGAATGGGGCAATTGTGAGGAATGTATTAAAATCTCTAGCAAAATAGGGTATTTATAACACCCATATCCTACTCCTACTAAGCTAATGAATTACTTAACCCAATCCTACTAGGTTAAGGTATCATTATCCTAATCCTAATAAATTACTGCTAGTCCCCAAAGTATTCAGAATTGCTGTTTTTGCCCGAGACAGATTTTCCATGCGCCACTTTTGGTCCTTGGCGTGTAAGCTTTCCCTTCCTTCTTTCGTGAAGCTTTCTTTGGCGTCAAGTTATCCATAAAATGCTGAATTCTACATCATTTATACCTGAAAACTTGCTAATCATGTTCGTTAGCTCACTTACAGGAAAAAAGACTAAAAGTGCATAAAATATATAATTTGTTCTCAAAACTTGGCTAAAATATGGGCAAAATCTAGTGCTATAAGCGTGTAAATTCGCCTCTCATCAGCTTTTAGCATATCACTATAGCATAATACACCTGTTATAACATGATTGACCAACTTTGACTCCCTATATAGTGGGAATTTCTACACCATAGCGGTATCCCCATAGCAGCCTGCCACCCACTATATATATTGTAGAAAATCGAGATCGCCCCTAGTTTTGTCTTTCAAGCAATTCGCCTTTAAAACATGATTTAGTATTAACCCCTTTATGTCAAGTTCGATAGCTGGAGGCCTATTCACCCAATTTTTCTTCCAAAAAAAAATACAGATTACTTACCGTCTTAGCTAACATAGAATCATGTTAAACTCTAGTACATTTATCTAATCTATTTCTAGATTATCCTAGTCCATACCTCACTTAGATTATATTCAAAACAATCTTATCTAGAATTTTTTGACTTCCACTTTGAAGAAAAACTTAACTTGATTTTTTTGTATGTTAGACCAACACGTAATGATGGAAAAGATTATTACAACATGTGAGATAAGAAATACAACATGAATAACTAAATATACTAGATATATGAGAGACATAGAACTAATAAATATAAGTTGACGTAATGACCAAACTGATAAATAATAACTGAATAGTCTAAATATGGGGTCATGTAATGATTACGCCTGAACTATAGGAGCTACTATTAACCAACATACCCCATCTTAGCTAAATGGAGTCTAACTTGTAACCCCAGCTGAAATAATGACTTGTACCTTGCCAGCAATACAAACACTGGCTAATAAGAATTTACTAAACTGATGTCCAAAAGGACTAAGGTGTCACCCTAATCTGGTGGTGAACTGTAACGCCCCAAAAAATGGGTCCCGAAGCATCACACGGTGCTATGAGTAGCCCCAAGCTAACCCTTTGAGCCATTTTTATTCAGTTCAACACAAATTAACGGGGTTTCTATAAATATCCCTCAAATATCAACTGAGTAATCATCATCCAAGAATAAAAGAATTTTAGAAAGATAACAAAATATGACTTATTAGTCAACTCCCAACACCTATACTAGTATGACAAGCCTCTAAGAAAATCAATAAAACCAGCGAGCTAATGAGACATGCCCCAACTGACTCATACTCAGTTATCAAATGTAAATAATTCCGTGAAACCAACATCAGACATCACTTCCTCGGAACATGAGGACTCACCATAACAGAGGATATAGAATAGCATGCCCGAAAAATCACTGTTGAACCTAGAACTGAGCACCTTATTTCTGAGAAAATGCAGCCCACATCCAAAGATGTGGGTTAGTACCATGGAAAGGAACTGAGTATATGGGGGTGTATGCAGTTGTATAAACATCATCATCATAAATATTTATAAAAAATATGCAGGATCTATGAAAGACTCACATAGCCTGAAGAAAATCATCATAATCATGAGAGAATGAAATAAGTACAATAACACAAGTGAGTCATCATATAATTTGTCAATCACTTTCAGTTCATCAAGAATATCAATTTTCATAATGTAAATATCATTTAAATCTTTTGAAAGAATAACTTTCACAATTCCACTTTCAAATCACTTCACCATTCACCATAGACATAAGGAAACACACACACACTGGGAGATCCTATAACCGACATAAACCATGTGAGCTACATAGAGTCCAACGTACAACCCACATTGGGGAGAGCCTTCCTATCCTTGCCATCGGAGTAGGACTATCGATATCAAATCCACACAAACTAATGATCACTATATGAATCAGCCTCAGGCTCACTCTTACGGGGGCACGTAGTTCTAGGAAAGTAAGGTCGCTTTATACCTCCCACTCAGTGCTAAAGATTTCTCCCAAAATTAGCTCAGATTATTTCAAAAATAATCCACAACAAAACAATTTTAGTAATATATAAATATACATCGGGAGCCATCATGCTTTCCATCTATCAAAATTAACCACGTTGTGGATTTCATTCACACTCGAGTTCAAAATAACTCCATTAATACCAAAAGGTCAAATCATTCAAAATATCTCAACTATTCAACATCAACGTGCTTATAACACACACTTTCTAAAAAAAACACAATTTCCAATGGGGATTCACTACCCAAATATCAAAATGATGATAAATATCGTTCAAGATTCATGATTTATATCACCACACATGTAAATTCATCTTTCAAAATCATAAACATAAAGATTTCATAATAATCATCATAAGATATGGGTTCATACTTCAAATTCATAAAAATCAAATAAAAATCATGCCTTTGTAAAGAAAATTACTTTTGGGCACAAGAACGAAAGAGAGTTCTTGTTGAAAAACACCACATATCTTGAGTGATGAACTTTAGATCGATACGCATTTTTGAGATGTTAATCGTACCTTTGAATGATGGTTCTTGGAGTTCTTGAACTAGGAACTTAGAATCTTGGATAAATTTACAGAATTAATGGTGAACTTTGGAGGTTTTTGAAGTTGGATGTAGGAGCTTAAGGTTTTCTTTTTGAGGGAGTTTGATGAAATATAACATATAATGCTTCTAATAGGCTTTAATATAGGGTTTAGACGGATTTTGGGTGAGGGAAAATGACCAAAACGCCCCTAAAAATCAAAAACGTTCTCGAATCTGTCCTTTGGTGGACTATTTTGATAGTTTGAAGTAGATCAAACATAATGTTTTACTCCGATATTCAAATTGGATGAAACTAATTTCATTAGAAAGAGAACTCTCATATATTTCCATTGATATATAGTATCTCACCCAGATCATTATGTAAGAGGAGTTATGATCGTTTGAAGTTGACCCAAAAATTAAGTTTTGATAGGCTGAAGTAGATCGACCATAACTTTTTGCTCCGATAGACAAATTGGATGAAACTAATTTCATTGGAAAGAGGACTCATAGAGATTTCCGTTGATATATAGTAGATCACCCAGATCATTATGTATAAGGAGTTATAGTTGTTTAAATTTCGAGAAAAAATACGTCAGGCCTCAGTACTTTTTCCTGCACGTTTTACTGTTTAGTACTATTCACAGTTCGATTGGAATGTTCATAACTTGTCGTTCGGGTGTCCATTTTGGATGATCCATATATCACTGGAAATATTATTCGATACTCTACGTAATGGTGGGTCATAATCTAAGACATTTCGCACGAAAAATTTATAATTAATTCTAGAAGATAGAACCCAACACGTTTACGCACAAAACTTCAATGAAAAATTTCCTAGGGTATTACATGAACTTTCAGAAAATATGATGGCAACGTAGTTATGGGAATTAGTGACTTTATCTAAATGTCTCAGCCTAACTAATGGTTGAGCCTTCATCCCTGCATCCGTTTGATGCTAAGTAATACTCCCAACTGAATTTTAAATTGATATACTTAATTGCTCAATAATATTGATGTTCTAAGACTGAATGTAAATGCTTTGTCTGAAAGCACTCTGATAGCTATGGAACCGAAAGACTGAATATTGGACTAAATATTTAAGGGATGCTAAGTCATCGGGTGTTTATAAGTTGCAATCTTTGAAGAGTACACTTATTTATGGCAATTCCTATTTTTTCTGATAGAGTTAGAATTCATAAAGTACAAGTCCCAAAGTACTAAATATTATTATACTTGGGAGCCACAAATTGATAAGCATGTAAATGTAATGAATTTTATGGGAAAACATGTATCTATAGAACATGTATTTCTAGACTATTAATCATGGGGAACTAAAATACAAAGAGATTATGCCTTTAATGAAAACCCAATTTCTAAACAACAAATTAACTAAGAAACTGAGTATATTTAGGGACTCAACGGGTCAAAGAATACCCACTGATGAAATTCTATATATATGAAAGTGAAATCCTTGCTATAGCTTGGATCTTAGAGCTTGAAGGAGAAGAACCCTAGTTTCTCGATTGAAGGTAAAGTTTAATCACACACATAATTTTGATTTTGCTCTGAGTGTTTACATGATTTTGAGAAGGATAAGAGATTATGTGTAGGTTAGACTTAAGTATTCCCCTTTGGGATAGAAAAAAATGACATAGTATATAGGGTTAACAATAGGAAAAGACTAGATTTCCCTTTAAAATCATAACTGCAAAGATGGTGTTGATAATGGACAGACCAACTATGGCCTGTCCAATAAACCAATAGATCGTTGGCTCTGGTCATTGCTCTGATGGTTCATATGGTTCCCTAGGCTTCATCAAATAGCTAAAGGGATAACTCGTTGGTTACTCTCATGGCCACTGAGGTGTTTTTCCCACTTTAAGGACTTTTTGGTTGATCTTCAAACAAACATATAGGGTGGTTCATCCTAAGAAATAACAATTTGTTGTATGAGCCATCGTATTTAACAACTTGACAGTGCTTTATTATAATGGTCATAACTTCTTGTTCCAGAATCAGATTGATGAACAGCCAGTGGCGTTCAAAAGAAGACTCAAATACCTTTAATTTTATATGTCTTGGGATAAAAACTCTTCCTAAGATTTATTCTCATTTAAATTTGACCCTAGTATAATCTTATATGAAAATTCGATCTGTAAAGAAACTTTCAACTTAACTTTTGAACTAGAAGTTCCTTGTGACCATAATTCATATCTAAAGCTATTCTCACACTAGAAAATCATCAAGTTTATTACTACACTTATTTGAAGAATGGTTTAGATCTTAATTTAGAAATGTGGAGTGTTATACTAATAATTAATCCTTGGAGACAAGTGTGAATATTCAAAATCACCATTCTCTTAAATTAAAGAGTTCATAAATATTTGTGAACTTTGATTTCATAAACTAGTTATCCTACGTTCTACTCCATTCTTCTTGTAAAGTAATACTAAATTATCTCTCACATCAAACTTCTTGACCTTATTATAAGTCTTAAGGAGGTCTCTTTTGTTAGCTATTATCACAAATATAAATATGAAATTGTTTTTAGGAAAAAAAAATGAAATTTGCCCATAATCCTTGATATTTAGCTTTCTTTCATCGAGACAAATGATCAAGTCTTTTATGGTTGAATTAAGGGATAACTACGTGACTTAACAAACGTAAACTCCTATTTATCCTAAGTTTCCATTAATTACAATTCATGGCATCTCTTATCAATTATATATAATTCATAGTCTCTGTCTCTTATTTTCTCCCTAAAATTTCTCTCATTTTCTATCTTCTATTTCTCCTTTTTTTTTCTTTTCAAGTGTTTTTTTCAATTATTTTTTTTCGTTTTTTGTTTCTTTTTTTTATTTTCTGATTTTTATTTTTTCCTTCATTTTTTCTCACTTTTATATTTTCTTTTTTCTTCTTTCTCTTCCTCCTCTTTCCGCCCTTTTCCCCCCTTTTTGTTTTTTATTTCTTTTTTCTTTGCAGTATTTTTCTGTATTTTTTTTCTTGTTTTTTTTCTACTTTTTCTTTTTAATTTTTTTGTATTTTCTATTTCTCCTCTCATTTTTTATTTCTGTTGTTGTGTTTTATATTTTATATAATTTTATATTTATATTTATTTGTATCATACTATATATTTCAAATGAATTTATTATTTGTATTTGAATAGTTTAGCTGTGAATATGTACAATTTAATATTTTTATTTGTATACAAACAAGTGTATGGGTTAATTGTATTATCTTGAATCTAAAATATATAAATATGCCGTGTATCAATCAATGCAAATGTATCTTTAGTATTTGCATGCCAAATTTATTATTTGTATTTGTGTATAAACAAGTATCATTTGTATGCGTATGGTTCAAGTTGTATAAATATTTATCATTTAATACAAATGCAACATATTTATTTATATAATTTATCATTTGTATTCATATTGTTTAATTTATATCAATAAAATAAAATTTGTATCAATGAAACTACATACAAGTATTTGTAGAAATAAAAATAATATATTTTTTAAATATTTAAAAATACAAATGATGCTATCAGCTACAAATTCAAATACAAATAAATGAAATTAAAAATACAAATACAATATGCGATCAACTTACAAACAAAAATACAAGATATTTCATTAAAAATACAAGTACATCGACGAAAATAAAATACAAAATAATGAAACCACAAAACAAAAATACAAAATAGTTCATTAAAATACAAGTGCGAATTGTATAAAATATAAATTATGGTGCAAGCTATAAAACAAAAATACAAGTGCACACTATAAAATACGAATTAAATGTGAAATATAAAATAAGAATACAAATATAAACGAGAACTATAAAATACAAATATAAATTATGAGAGGAAAAAATAAAAAATAAAAAATAGAAAAGAAAAATAAAAGAGAAAAGAGAAATAGAAGTTAGAGATACTAGAGAGGAAAAAATGAAAAGAAAAAATTGATTTTATTTTTTAAAAAAACAAAGAAAAGTGAAAAAAGAGAAAAGAAAAATGAAAAGAGCACAAAATAATGGTGAATACAAATACAATGAGCGGATATGATGTTTTTGTGATTATTCATGACTTGTACTCGATGTAGCCATATTTCACGAAAATATAAAAAAGATAAAATATAAAATAAAAAGGAAAATAGAAAAAAAATAAAAAAATGAAAATGAAAAGAAAAAGAAGTAGCGGCTAGAGATAGAAGAAAGAAAAAACAAAAAAAAAAAGAAAGAAGAATAAAGGCTAGCGATAGAAGGGAGAAAAACAAGAAACTAAAAAAAAAACAGAAAAAAAAGAAAAGAAGAAAAAAGAGAAAGAGAGGCTATTAATTGTAATTTTGAAAGTCAGGTTAGACTATTTTATTAACGCATAGACTATTTTATATAAATGCCCCTTGAATTAATCTAGAATATAATTGCTCGGATATATCAAATTGGTTCTATAAAAATTAGTGTCATCAGTATTGCTTCATGCTTATGTCTTGAAAATTCAAGATATGATTAAAGACTAGACTGACGTGTAGAAGAATATAATCATAAATGAATTTCTATCCAAATTAAAGTAAATATTTGAAAAGCGTATCTCTTGCTTGTTCAAAATAAAAAATAATAAATCATACCAAAACCTTCTCAACCAATTAGAGGTTCCTGTTGATAACCTGTTTCAAAATATGAGCAACATAGAGTAATATAAAGGAAGATATATAGGCAATAGATATGGGTGCGTTCTTATTTTTGTGAGATCTTATTTCTTTCTTTCTTTCTTTTTGTAGTGTATTTCCAGCTAAGATAATGTCATGATCTAAAATCCAAGGCTGTGATGGCACCTACCTGTCACGACCCAACTAACTCATCGTATGGACACCTACTATAATCCACCTAGATAGGAGAATACTTACCACTCAATTAGAAATATGCAGAAGTTATAAAAGAATACCATTAATCTCTTCATAAATCTCTACAACTTATTACGAAATTCATTAATTACAATGGAAGAAATTCTTTACCTGAGGACCCAGTCTAGACATGTACAAGAGTTACTACATAGAATAAAAAATTACATAAGAGCAACTTTCACCAATGATTGGATAGACAGAATCTACTAGAGATCTCCATCTCAATCAAGCAAGACATCTTAACTCATCATGCAACCAGACTACACCTTAAAATGGGTATTATAAAAGTAGTATCAGTACAACCACATGTACTTGTAGGCATCATCGGCCGATCCAAGTTAACTTATGTAAACATATTATTAATTCTAAAAAGTAAATATGAACTTACATAATATGCTAGATCAGTTATTTAATCTACGGAAAAGGGCCCAAAATACCCTCAATCTATCAAAAAAAGTTCACAAATACCCCCCATCCACATATGGGTCTAAAAATACCCATAAAGTTTATTTTTGGGGCCAAACGTACCCTCAAACTAATGGATGAACTCCGTTCAACTTTAACATTTTTAACATGCCACATGGTATTTTATTATTGGTCACACATGTTAGAATGGATGAACGCATGTCAAATTTTCTGACAAGCTGAGGGATGAAGGTAGGTTAATTTTCTAGCAAGCTGAGGGATGAATGCACACAGGTCAAGTTTTATAGCAAGCTGAGAGCTAGTTTAGGTGAATGACCTCTGGTCCGTAACTTTAAATTTGTAGAACACATGGCTTATCTCCTTTAATTAATGTGGAGAAGCTTCTCTGAATTAAAAACAGTGATGTTTCATAGTAATAATTATTTCTAATATACATTTAATTTTCGATTACTTTCCACAATACTTCTTGCTAAAAAGAAGAAATAACGGATCATCCCTGATATACTTAGAAAGAATGGATCGTTCCTGGTATACTAATTTTTCTATTTCTCTTAATTTTCTTCCTTCAACAATGGTTGTTTACTACAAATAATAAAAAAAAAGTTATCAACATCTTCAACAAAACTTTCAATTATAAAAAATCTTGCACCAACTAACCATTTCCTTATCCATTACGTTCTCTTCATAAATTATCAGAAAAAGCATGCCACCTGGAATTTTAAGATGTGTGACCAATAATAAAATGCCACGTGATATGTTAAAAGTGTTAAAATTGTCCTGAGTTCATCCGTTAGTTTGAGCGGTATGTTTGGCCCCAATAATAAACTTTAAGGGTATTTTTAGACCCATAGGTGGATTGAGGGTATTTATGAACCTTTATTGATAGATTAAGGATGTTTTTGGCCCTTTTTGGTTTAATATAATATCTTTCAATCACTCCTACTCCTATTAGTCTCTCCTTACTAGACCTTATTAATTCATAACAACTCTTACTAAATACAAATCGATCCACCATAAAACATTCACCACTAACTGACTGCATATTCTTCAATTTTTCAAGCCTTAAGTTAGTCAGGATCTCTACAAATCTTACGCCTAGAATGCCATAAAAGATTTGTAAACGTAGGAGAAGCTAGCATGCTTCAAAACTTCTTCCAATTTGAACAAAAATCTACCAGTTCAAGATCAACCCAAACATACTTTATTTGTATCATTTCAAGCACCAGTCCTCAATAATAGAAGTAGTAAAATAAAGAGGTGGAGTTAGAATGAAGTTTACCTTATTCCCGACATTGAAAGAGGGAGATTGGTTAGTTGTCGAAGCTTTGAGTTTGACCCTATTTCTCCTCTTTAAATTTTCCCATATCCTGTTATAGCGACCTGTAGCCTGCTATAGCAACACCACTATAGTGGCAGGGGCACCACTATAGCAAGGTCCTGTGAACCTTTCGAGACTAATTTTTCGTTCTTCATTGCTGGATGTTTAATTAATGTTTGGATGTCTTGGCGAGGCCCCAGTTTCATAAATCACTTGTCAAAGGTAGTCTTGCATAAATTCTGGTTATAGTAAATTAAGGGTTTTTGTAGTAAAGAGGGCGTGGTACAATTCATGTAAATTCAATTATAAGTTCAGGGAGAGAAGTTTAAGAATAAAAGCTTCTAATTAATTGAGTGAGGACTAGTGATCAAGGATACACATCAGCTTAGTTCTTTCCCTTTCATAGTTGTTCGAGGATGAATGATATTTAAATTAGTAGCTTCTTGTGATGACCCAAAAGTTAAGGTCATGATGGCACTTATCTCAAACCAACATTGATAATTAATCTAGGTTTCCAAAGTTAAGAAAAATTAGATAATAGTAATAAAATTGAACAAGACGAAACTACTAAAACAAAGTCAGGCTATAAATATAGACAAATGCAGATGTCTTAACAAAATACATAACCATCCCAAAACCTAGTATCATAGGTACAAGAGCATCCAAAAATCATATGAAATAAATAAAGACATCAAGTACATAAGATGTGGCCTGGAACCAACTCTGAAAACCTAAAGCGTGCCAGTACTTGAAATCTCCAACAAATCAAGCATGAACGCAGTCACCAAGTGTCATACTCGTGCTAGGATCTACACCAGAAAGGCACAACAAGAGTGAATATGGTCTACTTGTACTTGGTAGGTATCATAGACCAACTAAGAAAAGTAGAAAACAATTCAAGTAAAGAAAATACTATGAGCATGCAACCTGCAAGCAGAAAAGTTCTCAAATGGTAGTTTATACTATATGGAAAACAAAAAGGGAACAAACATACACAAAATACATAGAAATTGATTACATGTCAAATATCACATAAAAATAACAAATGAAATACAACGCGAGGGATGATGAAATAAATGGTTTCAAAGTCATTGCATGACTTTCTGTATAAACCTATAAGGCTCATTTCTCCTGAATAGGACCAATGGGGGGAAGAGGGGGTTTCTCAACCCATATACTATATTAAAATTTTCCACCAATCTCAATCTCATGTCTAAATCTACCTGATCGGCAAATTCCTCAGTCTAGGTATTTTAAAAGTGTCTCATATTTATTTGATAATTAGTGTTTCTCAATGGTACCAATATTTCCTGAATGTATGATGTATGAAATAAGGATAACATGCTCACAATCAAATCAGTATAAAGATCACAATCCATTCAATATGTATATAAGTTGCTCAAAAATCAATTCAATATATCAATAATTCATGGTCTAAGTTCTAGTTTAGAACTATTGGAAAAAATATATATGTAAGAAATCACTAATATCATATCAAGCTAAACTCGGGTATTTCTATCATCACAAGGGCTAACAATGCTCAAAAGGCGTATACTATCTATTCTAGCCCCTGGACGGGCATCACATTCTGATTAAAGACATTCAACTAAAATATTAAGGTCAATGATGTCAAATAAAGTCCCTACATATACAACATGCAATAAATATTACCCCAAGTTAACAACAGAATGTAAGCCCCACCCGGACATCACACAATATATAATAGCTCCAGAAATATTTCGTAGTTATTTTCCCCAATCCTTAGCACGCTTTGCTTGTTCATTAATTACCCAATTCTGTCCAATAAAAGTTAAGCCATAACCTACATCAAATCATCGAAATACAAGCCTAAAGTCCTTTAACATGGAGCTTTTCCCTTTTGAACGGCCTCAAAATTAACTAAAACATATGAATACAATATATGCAAGTTTAAAAAAGCTAATGACACCCATATTGCCTTTATTTAAGTCGGGTCCAAAACAGTCTTGAAAAACGTATTTGAAAATAGAAGGGGAAAAATAATTTTATTAGAAATACATTTTCCAAGGTTATAAAAGTCTATAGTTAAAAATCCACATTAAAATGAGTTAATAACAAGGTCTAATTTTACGAAAAACTAGTTTAAAGCTATACCAACAAAATCCTCAAAATCCTATTTTGAAACAATGGTTAACGAGTATTTTGATGATATAATTCAATCTAAAGTAATGAAATAAGGTTTTGGATATTACCCAAGCTTAAATGGTGACGAAAACTCTAAAAATATCCCATACCCAAAGTTAAAGGTAAAAAAATGCTGAAAATCACAAAATGAGTATATATATATTTAGTGATGGCCTCTTTTGCGGATAAATGACTGCTAAAGTGGCTATCGCTAAATAGGTACTAGGATCTTAAAGATATTACCACTTACCCAAAGCATGACCGCTAAAGCGGTTACCGCTTAAGTAACTGCATCAGATATTAGCTCATCAATAGCTTTTCTAAGTTTTTAAAGTTTCCAATTGACCCCTCGAGATTTGTTTCAAAAGAAACTCATTTTAAAGAAGATATCACCTGGGACCCCTTTCCAGTAAATTTCACTAGTTTTTTCAAATAGAGGGGCGACATACAAGTTAAAGGTTCTGAACCCGAACTAACTTCGCTACTAACCTAAATTCAATATTTTGGATTAGTGTAATTATACAAATCGCCATCCAACACTAGAACATCAAATGTTGATCAAAGTCAACTATAGGACTTTTAAAGTTCTTCAAACTACAAACTCTCCCAAAACCCTCCTGAAAGCATTAGGAACTGTGCCAACCACCACGACACTCCAAAATCAATATTTAGCAACTATAGAAAAGGACAAAATGGTCAAATTATATAAAAGATAAATTTCATATATCAATCTATTATAATATCCACATCTAAGACTCTAGTTTGTCCTCGATCTAAAAGGAAAAAAAGTACCTAAATTAGTAAAGAGCTGTGTAACTACTACACATGTCTGACTCAACCTTCCAAGTAATAGGATGGTGTCTCCACTGAATCTTAACCACAGGAACATTTATAGAATGGAATCGTCCAACATCTCTAGCTAAGATGAACATCCGCTCTACATAGGTCAACCTCTCATTCAACCAAACTGAGTCCAAATAAAGCACATAAGACTTATCATAAATATAGTGCCAAAGTATATATACATGAAAGACTTGATGAA
This sequence comes from Capsicum baccatum var. pendulum, assembly GCA_030864225.1. NCBI lineage: Eukaryota > Viridiplantae > Streptophyta > Magnoliopsida > Solanales > Solanaceae > Capsicum > Capsicum baccatum. The sequence goes on from CM061550.1 coordinate 223,535,193, forward strand.
TGGCTAAAAAGTCTTGGAGAAGGATAACTCATAAGCTATCTCCCCATAATCCATGAATGACTGAAAAGTCAAGGGGAAAGATAATTCATAATCTACCTCCCCATACTCTAAATAATCTAAAAAGGTCCAATGTACCTAGAACTAAGATTTCCTGATCTTAGGGGTCTTTAAACACCAAAGTGTAAGTATCTACGCACATTTAGCTTAGTATTAAGGATAAATTAGCGTTATCATGTGAATAATTAGTGATATTGGTTTATTTGTGTTATAATCCTTATTTTAGGTGGTTTAAGGTTCATTTGAATCAATTCAATAGTGAAAATAACAAAGGCAAGGCTAGACATGTTAACTAGTCAATAGAATAAGTTCCGCAACACATAACTCCTACAAGTGGGCGAAGTCGGTCCAAAGTCCTAATTTGAGTAGAAAACATGAGATACTTTCATATATTACTTATGGGACTTGGATAGGGTGAATTGGATTCTATATAAACATATTAAGATCCTACAAAGGAGTGGGCAAAACATGGAGCAGTCCACAACCCGAAATTAACATACACAGACTTCTACGCCAACTAAGATTTGGTTTTCTACTTATTTTAAGTGAGGGAAAAGGGGTCAATGTGTATATTTTAATGTGTAGCTTCATATGAAAGAAGTTTTGGGCTATGGAAGGAGTACTTATCCATATTTACACACATTTTTGTAGGGCTACAAGTTTTGTAGAAGCGAGGAAGACATGAACGGACCGAAATTAGGGTTTTTTCTTCTTTTGCTTTTCTTTTTTTTGTAATTTTAATTGATGAACTCATTTATGAATATTTCTTGTATTCATACGAGTGGACAAAATCCCTCCTTTTAGGGTTTAGAGTACAACATGATTGCTTATGTATGGTTTAATGTTTGGTTTATATGTTTATCAAATCATGTGATTGTTCTTCCATTCTTATTTTACTATTCTAAAGAATTTCAAACTTTAGAATAAATTGTAGTCTCAAAATGAATTAACCATTGGAGTGTATAGATGGAATATAGAATGTAGAGTGTGTGAATTTTCATAGCCGAGATAGGGACTGACCATGATATGTGTTTCAAGTCCGCCGGGGACTGGAGATCACCCTCTTGCACCTAATAACGAACCATAATATCACTACTGTCGGATGAATTTCGATCATATAACAAGTTAAATTCAAAGAACAAAAGATACTTCTATAATCATTAACCAAGAACCGACCAACAACACCTAAGTCCACAATAGTCCAATAAAGCCTCTATAAAAATTAAACATCAATAGAGTATCGAGACATGACTTCGACTATAGCCAAAAACAAGTCTAAACATTCTGAGACATAAGGAACCAAAATATGAAATGTAGACTTTTGAGGTATGGAAGCTCACCACTTCAATGTTAACGTACGAACTGATCTCGAATCTGAATCACTGGGTAGGAGGAGTAGAAGTGTGGAAAATTCCTGGATCGCATGGGGATACAACATCCAAAGATGGTTAGCGAGGCAAACTCTAGCATGATAATCATGTATAAGGACAACTTAATTCCATGATCATTAGTTTTAAATCATTAAAATCCAATGCACATAACCAAATGCATATATTACATGCCGAGATAGGGAGCAATGCTTAATATGCACTTTAAAACTTTATCCTGGGTGTGTATCTCAATCGTCATATACTGGTACCCACGAGCTATATGGCCCCCATCTCTCACCCCCTGGTCGGGACACAGTGCGTGTAGCTACACAAACTGGAGAAATATCATACATATATGCATGGGGGACTCGAACCCTCCAATGATATACAAAGGTGACTTAAGCAACTGATCATGAAATGTGATATGGGGGACTCGAACCCTTCAATCATAGTAATATCAATAAGTATGACTCGAACACCTAGTCACAAGCAAGGGGACTCAAACCCTCAAACCATGACGACCCCCGTACTGGCTAGCACAGTTTTCAGTGTTGGTCACCCGAACCTTCACTTTCATGACTCAATGACACAATCCTCTTTCAAGGACTAATTAAATCATTTAACACACATTCCTACTTTCATCATACAATTACTCACCAATGTATCCCATTGGTATAGCATACCAACCTCGCTTGCAAGCTAATATCATCGTGACATATCATCTACTTAACTAACTGGGGCTTGAACCCATATGTCAAAAGATATTCAAATAATCAATCATTCTATTCTTGAATCCATTTAATCAACCAAACCCACAAGGTTCAATTCCACCATTTATACATGGCCACCAATGCCTTTCAAGGAAAATATGTATGTTTATCATCATTTTTATGTCAATGTAATAATATAGCTGGGTAAAACAAACTATGTGACAAAATCCCCTTTCCATTGATAATTTACAAATATGTGGAGGGCATATAATATCCAAAACCATAATTAAGGAAAAATCATTAAATTGGGTTTAACCATGACCCCTGAGTTTAATCACCATTCCCATGCATCCATAAGTTCAAAACCATATTTAAAACATGAATGATTGTTAGAACTCTTGGGGGCCTGCACCACATAGTAAGGGATCAGGTCCTTAAGATAAATCACAGAACATCAAACAATTGAGTGCATAAAAACTAAAGATAGTACAAAAATATTAAATACACAAGGATTTTTATGTGGAAAACCAGGAAGGGAAAAACCACGGCTTGCCCTCACAAACACCAAAGAAATACACTATAATCAATCTCCCAATTATAATCTAAATTTCAGCCTACCTCTAGTCTTGTTGCTCTAGTAGTAACTCTACTACAAGCTCATCTTGGTAACTCTACGAAGGACACTGTCTATACTGATTAACTCTAATCAGATCCGAGCCTAGTCATTTCTACCTAAAAACTCTCTACTTTAAACAAAAACACTATTCATATAGCGTGAGTAGTTCATTCACAATTCAGCACTCAAGACAATCACTCACTCTTTAAGTATATTAAAAAGATAAGAACATGAGCTATGCTTGAGAAGTCTTGACAATGGAGTTTTTTCTGCCCCACTTCACTCTTTAGAATTGGAAAAACCCCATTTGATGAAGAGGTATATCTTTTCTTTTATTGATTAGGGATTATTCGAGCTGAAAGATCATTGGACCAGCTGTCCAAGTTAGTACAAAATAGCACCTGCAAGATTTTTACACAAGAGGAAAAAATTGTGTTGATGATGCGTGCTAGCTATACTGTACCTTGCACATCTAGGGACCTGATCCCTTGTAGTTTAGCTTCTCATCATCAAAACTATATATAAAAAATTTCCATTTTTTTGATAATGATCAACTAAACCATATAATTTGAGCATTGTAACAACCCAAAATCACCTCCCGGGATGTCACATGGTGCTTAAGGTTACAAGTATCCCCAAGATAACCCTTTGAGCCTATTTCTAGTAATAACACTCATTTCAAGATGAAATAATTCAAATACTAACGTAGTCATATCATATGATAGGAAATACGGAGAAAATGTTCAGTATAAACGACCATAATACTGGAAACCTTAACACAACCACAATCTGATAACTAGTCTGACAAAGCCTCTACTAATTCATAAACTAGAGAGCCATTGGGACAGGTCCCTAAATGACTCAAAATAAACTGAAAGTAATAATATAGTCTCTCAAATACTAAAATATCTGACGATAGGTCCTCGAACCATGAGGACTAACCACTGTAGAGATGTAGATAGAGGTACTCGGAAGTCACTTACAAGGCTGGAACTGAGAACCTAAACCTACATTATAAGACAATGTAGCACATAAGCATATATGTGGATCAACACTTAAAAATATACTGAGTATGTGGGGGTGCATGCATTTATATAAAACAACATCAATACTCTTTAATCAAATTATATATGTAATAAGTAATGACTCACATGGCTTGAATAAGTATGAAATGCAAACCTCATGAATCTTGTAAAATGGAACATGTAATACAATCTCGTGAGTCATTATACTTTTAGATTTGAAATTTGTACTCTTTTCTTATTCTCATTACTCAATGCTAAAAGAAACTTTAAGCAATACATTCAACTCATGCATATGTCTCATGGAGAGTAAAACTTCTTCAATGCTCAAGAACTCATAACTCTTTTAAACTCAAATACTTGGAATTCGAAATCATATAACTTTGGAACATACTTGAAGGCATTTCATTCACATTAGGAAAATATCTCATTTAAAGTTTTAGGAAAAAATACTCATATCAAGGGAAAGTATTTTAGTTCTAAAAGAAAATATCTTATCTCAATGGAAAATATTTTAGTTTAGGGAGTAACTGATCTCGAAGTTTAAATGTCAAGGGAGGTTCTCTTAACCGACATAAACCATGCGAGCTACATGGAGTCCAACGTCTTGTCTTCCTAAGGAAAAGACCTCAAGTTAGAGAGAGGAACCATACTCTTTCCAGGGAGTATAACCTAAGTCCAGTGATCACTAAACAACTCAGCCTTGGGCCCAATATCAACTCAGCTTTAGGCCCAATGATAATCATAAACTCAGTCTCAGCCCCAACCTACGGTAGCACGTAGTTTTGGGGTAAGAAACCATAGTAACTTACCCGATCGTTGCTAAATACTACTCCTTTTAGTTTATCTCGCTCATCTCATCAAAATCTACTTTAGAATAATCTCATGGTTCAATAAGAACACAATAATCAAATATGTAATCTCATGTAGTAGAATGGATTTCAAAACTCAATGACCATTAGGTCAAAACATTTCTCAACAATCTCAGAATACTCAAATCATGGGTGCTTATAGCATAAGAGTTCATAAAATCTCAACTCTCAAGTAGGGCTTAATAACCCATAATTCAATCTCAAATTAAAACTCATCAAAAGCATAATAGATAGCATATAGATTCATAACTCATGTAGAAATCTGAAAATTTCAGCAATTTGTCTCAAAATCTCAACATACTCATATACTTCAATATCTCAAAAATATCAACTATTAACTTCTCAAGGATTAAAATCATGGGGTATAGACCCAGCTATAATTTCTCAAGAAAATATGTAAAAAAAATCATGCCATTAGACTCTCAATTCAAGGGAAACATCAAAAGCTTGCAACCAATAACAATGGGTGAAAACCCCCAATTCAATTTCATGTAAAATCTCATAGATTGCAGAAAATCATAGTTTAAATAAGCCTTTGGGCACAAGGATGAAAGGATTACCCTTGTTCAGAACCCCATATACCTTGGATTATGAAATTGGATGAACAAGCTTGCTCTAAGCTCTTCTTCTTACTCTTGAGATAGGGTTCTTGCAATCCTTGAACTTGGGGAACTCAAATCTCAACTCAATTTGTTGAATCTATGGTGAGTTCTTGGAGAAGGATTTTAGATTTTCTCTTGAGAAAGAAACCCTATCTTTTGAATATTTTGGGAGATAATGAGGCTATCAAGTTTTTTTGAAAAATATATGAGGGTTAAAAGGGAAAAGACCTAAAAGACCCTTGTTAAAATTAGTTAAAACATTAAACGGGGGTTGTGACGGTCAAAGCGATGATCCGTCATAATTTCGATGGCCCGTCACAAGTCCGACGGTCCATTGGGTCATCCATCGCACGTTGGCCAGGAATGGGACACACTGCCTCGATGTGACGGTCCCAGCGATGACACGTCACATCCTTCATGATCTATAATTTTGGCCGTCGCACTTGGACCAGAAAAGAAGGTTACTGCCTTGGTTACGATGGGACAAATGATGGTCTGTCGTAGACTCAATGGTCCGTCAGATCATCCATCGCACCTAGGTGGTTCCAACAACTCTTGGTAAAACGACCATAACTTCTTACTCCGATATCGGATTTGGACAAAATTTGTATCGTTGGAGAGATAATTCAATTCTCTACATGACAAAAAGTTAAATTTAAGAAAATTCTATATGGTTTAAACACCAATTACTTAGGAATTAACTTTTAAATTTTTTTAGGGACGGAATTACACTTCACTTGATATTCTCTAAAGCTTGGACTAAGAGGAAACTTTGCGGGCTCATACAAGCATCAGTGCATATTCATCATATTTAATCAGTGTGATTACCACCTGAAGATGAAATTTCCCCCTATCATCATGCTTCTTCCTTCATTGTGAAACACAGGGACCTGGTCTTTTGTTGTCATCTTGTAGCAGAAACTTCCACATATCATTATGCACTTTTATTTGGTGCATTTACACACTTTCCCTATTATTTTGTTATCGTACTTCTGCACACTTCCCCTATCATTATTCACCTTTAGATGCATTTACAAAATTCCCCCTGTCACTATGCTACTATACTTCTGCACTATATGAGAACACACAGGCACCAGGTCTTTACATATGAAATTAGCACTATTCCCTATTGTGGCATCACTGAAAAGGATTAATAGTAAACCAAGTGTAAAGATAAGTATAGATTAGTTAACCCATGGACATTGGGGAAATACTAACATGTAGAACAACTTTAATGTAAAGAATACAATTGAGTTACACAAAACAGAATTCATTCATTCATACAAGTCATTACTTGTGCAGTAAGCTAAAATAATAACCTTACAAATAACTGTCTTTAAAAGCCATTATGAGAACTAGGATATGGAACTGACACAAGGTTGATGAGAGAATGAGGATAACAAGGTTCAAGTAGAGGAAGGCTTAGGGGAAAGGGATTTAATTAGGAACTCTATTTTTGCACTTTCTGTAGTATGGGCATCCAATAACTATTTAGTGAGAGCCTTCACTATAGAATTAAGTCCTTGAATTTCACTAGTCAGTTCTATCACTTTCATTTTGAGCACTACAATTTTTTGCTTCTCTTGATACTACTTCTCATTTTCCAACCACATTAGTTCTCTTCTTTGGACCAGGTTCCTTAGAATATTTTCTTTTCTTGACCGCTTTGTGTTTCTCCCTACTTTGAGCATAGATACCAGACTTTTACTCATAGTACCTGATCCTCTCGGTAACATAAACTTTCTCTCTTCTTTTATCTGCAGCCACAATAACTTTTGAATCCATGTCCGCCGCACCTTCAACCTCCACAACTTCAATATTTTTATTTTTCCTCTACTGCAACAGTTTTCATGAACCTTCTTCTTTTCATGGTTGAAGTCTTATAGTCTTGTTGGCATCTTTGTTTATTTTCCTTTTTCCTTTACTTCTGTTTAGTTTCTTAACAGCCCATTTCATAAATACTTTATCCTCAACCTCCTCACTCTTTTCAAGTGGTGGTAACAATGTGTCTTTTCCTTTATTTTCTTCATCAGTAACACCTCAATTTGAATCCTCTATCTTGATTGATTGAGCATAATTTTTTTGGGTTGAGGAAATTTTAATCTAGAACTGATTTAAGTAGAGGATTCAAATTTTTGTGAAGATGACTCAGTGGGTGGGAGATTAAATAGGAATAGTTGGATTTGAAGATGAAAGTCCATTTCCCACAATAGGGAGAAGAATGAGTAAAGATCTAATATGGTAGTTTAGTGCAGTGTCAATTGTCAATAAAAAAGGTCACTTTTGAAATGACATGATGAACTTATTAGGTGTAAATTTTGTAAAAAAGAACCAACTGCTTTTATAGAGAAGGAACAGTACAAGGCTTATTTAAACAATTTTTTATGATCGTTAATAGAGTATTCTATATAGGCACTAACCTGAGATGGGATCAAGTCCCTCTTCTTTGAGTGAATCTTCAAGTTCGTTCTTGTCATATTTTTCCACTTCCTAGGTTGTTCCCATGGGTGCATAACTGCAAGGGTATAGTACTGAGTTAGACCGAAATGCACCTACCTTATCAAGGTTACCTATTTCCTAATATTAGCCAATTTTGAGTGGAAACACTAAGTCACAAGATAGGTTTGGCCAATTAGATTAATCAGCTTTAGTCTTTCTGGCTATGCACACTCTTTTTGTTCCACAACTTATACTTATTTTAGGTTTGAGGACTAGGTCCCCGAGAGTTTTATCATGACCTTTTCTGCTTGATCTTAATCTTGATCTGGGATCAGTGACTGGTATTTTGAGTCATTACCATTATCATCTGCATCTTCTAACCTTTTCCTCATTTTTTTTACCATCATCAATCCCCCCTTTTAATAAAAAATTCACATAGTTTCCTTCTTATCATGGGCATCTTCAACTACATTTTTCCATGGATCATGTGTTTTGAAATCAACTATTTTACTTGAGATACTTTTATCTTGAAGTATCTTGAGAAATAAAGAATACAGTCATACTTTCAACATCGAGCTAGTTTATTACTTATTTTTAATGATCATTCTTAACTGCAGTTCTCTTTCTCAGACCTGAGACCATGATCACTTGTCAAATTTGGAACCCCCTTAAGTTTGAGTTCCTAGTAGGAAGACAAAGGTGTGATCAAATCCTTTTTGGCCCATTTAGGTAGAGAATTCCTTTTTACAATTCTCTGAGGCTTAAGATCCTTAGAATGTGAATTCCCTTGATGAATGTATCTAGAACCATTCATTCTATCTCTTATTCATCTCTGACAATCTTTCCTTTTATGTCTATCTCTGCTTGTGAACCTTGTTCTTAGCATTGTGAGAAACCATCCCTTGAGACCCAAGAAGTTTTGTTCCTTCATGATTACCAATCCCCTTCCCATTGTTAGAACCTTGATTATTCAAGTTAGAAAGCATTTTAGAAGATGTAGTCCATTGTTGGGATTTTTTAAGTTCTTTCCTTAGACGGACCAGGTCCCTTTCTAACTCCTTATTCTTCTGAAGTGCAGTCATGAGAAGCCTTTGAGAATCCTTCAGTTTTTCTTCAAGATAAACTTGAAACATTAAGACTTCATTCTTTACTTCACATTCAAAAATATATTCTTTCTCCAAATGACTTACCAAACTCAGATTTTCAAGCTTTAGCTTAGCAACGTGTTGCTCTATTTATGATATCTGGAGTGTCAAAGTTATCATCTCAAGCTCTTGATCTTCTGTATTTTCTTCTAGAACATTATTTTTATCTTTATCACATGCACTTTAGCTTTTTCTACTTGATTAACTAAGCTTAAATTTTTAGATTTCAACTTAGTAACCCACTCATCAGTTTCAAATATTTGGAGAGTTAGAGCAAATAACTCAAGCTTTTGACTTTCCACCCTTTCTTCTAGAGCATTTTTTCATTATTTATTTCATACTTAGAATCAAACAACACATTTCCAAGATTTTTATTTTTCTAGAAAAGTAATTATCTAAGTTTTCATGAATGTTAGAGAGTGTTACCTCATCTTTTTCTTTATCTTCAGTGTTTTCTATAAACACAAACAACGTATAAGAGTTCACTTTCTCATCCTTCACTGCAAATATTGAAATATTTGTAGTCTTCTCAGCTTTATCTGATTCACTGGAGGAATTACCCCAACCAGCTAAAGCTTGTTTAACTGCAAAATCAACTACAACCCGTCTTCTTGATTTTACTGGGACCTGCTCTCTCTTTCTTCCTTTTTCCCCTCTAGTGATGAGGTGATCCTGGTATTCCATATTGTGCATTGGATAGTCCTTCATAAAATGTCCAGGACTTCCACATCTGTGACATACCTTAATATTGCTTCCCTTATTCCTCCTCCTACTCCTCCTCCTTCTTCTTCTTCTTTGTAACTAACCACTTCTTTTCATTGCTCTGATAATTCAATTTTTAAAATAAGCAACATCAATCTCATCTTCACCTGAGTCATGCTTTGAAGACTTCAATACCAGAGATCTTTCCTTTTTTTAATTCCTTCTTCTCTAGATCTTATTGCTTTTGAGCTCATAATTCTTTAGATTTTCAATAAATTCATCCATGGTGAGGGTATTCAAATTTCTTGCCGTAGTTATATCATCCACTTTGCTCTCCCAAGACTTTGGAAGGACACAAAGAATTTTTCTCACTTACTTATGTACTGGAATCACTTCTCCTAAGTGTAGAGACTTTAAAGGGGATTTTTTGTTTTGAATGTGGTTTTGTTATGATACTTAGTCACTTGAAAATGGTTAAGTGTAGGGACTTTAAAGGGGATTTTTTAATTTTGAATGTGGTTTGGTTAGTGACTTAGTTAATTGAAAATGGTTAAGTGTAGAGTCTTTACAAGGGATTTTTCGCATTGAATGTGGTTTGGTTGGTGACTTAGTTACTTGAAAATGGTTAAGTGTAGGAACTTTAAAGGGTATTTTTTGTTTTGAATGTGGTTTTGTGTTGATACTTAGTCACAAGAAAATATTTAAGTGTAGGGACTTTAACGAGTATTTTTTATTTTGTATGTGGTTTAGGTGATGACTTAGTTACATGAAAATGGTTAAGTGAAGAGACTTTAAAGGAGATTTTTTATTTTTGAATGTGGTTTTATTTTGATACTTAGTCACTTGAAAAAAGTTACCTGTAAAGACTTTAAAGGGAATTTTTTATTTTGAATGCGGTGTAGTTGTTGACTTAGTTAATTGAAAATAGTTAAGTATAGGGACTTTAAAGGGTATTCCTTGTTTTGAATGTAGTTTGGTTGGTGACTTTGTTAATTGAAACTGTTTAAGTTTAGGGACATTAAAGGGGATTTTTCGTTTTAAATGTGGTTTGGTTGGTGACTAAGTTAATTGAAAATGGTTAAGTGTAGGAACTTTAAAGGGGATTTTTTTTTTAATATGGTTTGGTTGGTGACTTAGTTACTTGAAAATGGTTAAATGTAGGAACTTTAAATGGGATTTTTCGTTTCGAATGTGGTTTTGTTTTGATACTTAGTCTCTTGAACATAGTTACGTGTAGAGACTTTAAAGGAGATTTTTTATTTTGAATGTAGTTTAGTTGTTGACTTAGTTAATCGAAAATAGTTAAGTCTAGGGACTTTAAAGGAGATTTTTTGTTTTGAATGTGGTTTTTTTTTTTATACTTAGTCACTTGAAAATGGTTAAGTGCAGGGACTTTAAAGGGGATTTTTTAAATTTGAATGTGGTTTGGTTGGTGACTTAGTTAATTGAAAATGGTTAAGTGTATAGTCTTTAAAGAGGATTTTTCGCATTGAATGTGGTTTGGTTGGTGGCTTAGATACTTGAAAATGGTTAAGTGTAGGATCTTTAAAGGGTATTTTATGTTTTTAATGTGGTTTTGTGTTGATACTTAGTCACTAGAAAATGGTTAAGTGTAGGGACTTTAACCAGTATTTTTTATTTTGTATGTGGTTTAGTTGATGACTCAGTTACATGAAAATGGTTAAGTGAAGAGACTTTAAAGGGGATTTTTTTGTTTTGAATGTGGTTTTGTTTTGATACTTAGTCACTTGAAAAAAGTTACCTGTAGAGACTTTAAAGGGGATTTTTTATGTTGAATGCAGTTTAGTTGTCGACTTAATTAATTGAAAATGGTTAAGTGTAGGGACTTTAAAGGATATTTTTCGTTTTGAATGTGGTTTGGTTGGTGACTTAGTAAATTGAAACTGGTTAAGTGTAGAGACTTTAAAGGTGATTTTTCGTTTTAAATGTGGTTTGGTTGGTCTCTAAGTTAATTGAAAATGGTTAAGTGTAGGAACTTTAAAGGGGATTTTTTGTTTTGAATATGGTTTGGTTGGTGACTTAGTTACTTGAAAATGGTTAAATGTAGGAACTTTAAATGGAATTTTTTGTTTTGAAAGTGGTTTTGTTTTGATACTTAGTCTCTTCAAAATAGTTACGTGTAGAGACTTTAAAGGTGATTTTTTATTTGGAATGTGGTTTGGTTGTTGACTGAGTTAATTGAAAATGATTAAGTATAGGAACTTTAAAGGGGATTTTTCATTTTGAATGTGGTTTGGTTGGTGACTTAGTTAATTGAAAATGGTTAAGTGTAGGGACGTTAAAGGGAATTTTTAATTTTTAATGAGGTTTGGTTTGTAACTTAGTTACTTGAAAATAGTTAAGTGTAGGGACTTTAAATGGATTTTTCTCGTTTTGAATATGGTTTTGTTTTGATACTTAGTCACTTGAAAATGATTAAGTGTAGGGACTTTAAAGGGAATTTTTTTTATTTTGAATGTGGTTTGGTTGGTGACTTGGTTAATTGAAAATGGTTAAGTGAATAGACTTTAAAGGGGATTTTTCGCATTGAATGTTGTTTGGTTGGGGACTTTGTTACTTGAAAAGGGTTAAGTGTAGGAACTTTAAAGGGGTTATTTTACTTTTGAATGTGGTTTTGTGTTGATACTTAGTCACTTGAAAATGGTTAAGTGTAGGGACTTTAACGGGTATTTTTTGTTTTGTATGTGGTTTGGTTGATGACTTAGTTACTTTGAAATGGTTAAATGCATAGACTTTAAAGGAGATTTTTTTTTTAAATGTGGTATTGTTTTGATACTTAGTCACTTAAAAAAAGTTATGTGTAGAGACTTTAAAAGAGATTTAAGATTTTGTATGTGTTTTGGATGTTGACTTAGTTAATTGAAAATGGTTAAGTGTAGGGACTTTAAAGGGTAATTTCTGTTTTGAATGTGGTTTGGTTGGTGACTTAGTTAATTGAAACTGGTTAAGTGTAGGGACTTTAAAGGGGATTTGTCGTTTTAAATGTGGTTTGGTTGGTGACTAAGTTAATTGAAAATGGATAAGTGTAGGAACTTTAAAGGGGATTTTTTGTTTCGAATATGATTTGGTTGGTGACTTAGTTAGTTGAAAATGGTTAAATGTAGGAACTTTAAGTGAGATTGTTTGTTTTGAATGTGGTTTTATTTTGATACTTAGTCACTTGAAAATGGTTAAGTGCATGGACTTTAAAGGGAATTTTTTTATTTTGAATGTGGCTTGGTTGGTAACTTAGTTAATCGAAAATGGTTAAGTGAAGAGACTTTAAAAGGGATTTTTCGCATTGAATGTGGTTTGGTTGGTGACTTAGTTACTTAAAAAGGGTTAAGTGTAGGAACTTTAAAGGGGATTTTTTGTTTTGAATGTGGTTTTGTGTTCATACTTAGTCACTTGAAAATGGTTAAGTGTGGGGACTTTAACGGGTATTTTTTGTTTTGTATGTGGTATGGTTGATGACTTTGTTACTTCAAAATGGTTAAGTGTAGAGACTTTTAAGGGGATATTTGTTTTGAATGTGGTTTTGATCTGATACTTAGTCACTTGAAAATAGTTACGCGTAGACACTTTAACGGAGATTTTTTATTTTGAATGCAGTTTAGTTGTTGACTTAGATAATCGCAAATGGTTTAGTCTAGGGACTTTAATGGGGATTTTTTGTTTTGAATGTTGTTTTTCTTTTTTATACTTAGTCACTTGAAAATGGTTAAGTGTAGGGACTTTAAAGGGGATTTTTTAATTTTGAATGTGGTTTGGTTGGTGACTTAGATAATTGAAAATGGTTAAGTGTAGATTCATTAAAGGGGATTTTTCGCATTGAATGTGGTTTGGTTGGTGACTTAGATACTTGAAAATGGTTAAGTGTAGGAACTTTAAAGGGTATTTTTTGTTTTTAATGTGGTTTTGTGTTGATACTTAGTAACTAGAAAATGGTTAAGTGTAGGGACTTTAACGAGTATTTTTTATTTTGTATGTGGTTTAGTTGATGACTTAGTTACATGAAAATGGTTAAGTGAAGAGACCTTAAAAGGGATTTTTTAGTTTTGAATGTGGTTTTGTTTTGATACTTAGTCACTTGAAAAAAGTTACCTGTAGAGACTTTAAAGGGGATTTTTTATTATGAATGTGGTTTATTTGTCGACATAATTAATTGAAAATGGTTAAGTGTAGGGACTTTAAAGGGTATTTTTCATTTTGAATGTGGTTTGGTTGGTGACTTAGTAAATTGAAACTGGTTAAGTGTAGAAACTTTAAAGATGATTTTTCGTTTTAAATGTGGTTTGGTTGGTGACTTAGTTAATTATATAAGGTTAAGTGTAGGAACTTTAAAGGGTATTTTTTGTTTTGAATATTGTTTGGTTGGTGACTTAGTTATTTGAAAATGGTTAAATGTAGGAACTTTAAATGGGATTTTTTGTTTTGAATGTGGTTTTGTTTTGATACTTAGTCTCTTCAAAATAGTTACGTGTAGAGACTTTAAAGGAGATTTTTTATTTGGAATGTGGTTTGGTTGTTGACTGAGTTAATTGAAAATGATTACGTGTAGGAACTTTAAAGGGGATTTTTAATTTTGAATGTGGTTCGGTTGGTGACTTAGTTAATTGAAAATGGTTAAGTGTAGGGACTTTAATGGGAATTTTTAATTTTGAATGAGGTTTGGTTGGTAACTTAGTTACTTGAAAATGGTTAAGTGTAGGGACTTTAAATGGATTATTTTGTTTTGAATATGGTTTTGTTTTGATACTTAGTCACTTGAAAATGGTTACGTGTAGTTACTTGAAAATGGTTAAGTGTAAGGACTTTAAAGTGAATTTTTTTATTTTGAATGTGGTTTGGTTGGTGACTTGGTTAATTGAAAATGGTTAAGTGAAGAGACTTTAAAGGGGAATTTTCGCATTGAATGTTGTTTGGTTGGGGACTTTGTTACTTGAAAAGGGTTAAGTGTAGGAACTTTAAAGGGGTTTTTTTTTCGTTGAATGTGGTTTTGTGTTGATACTTAGTCACTTAAAAATGGTTAAGTGTAGGGACTTTAGCGGGTATTTTTTGTTTTGTATGTGGTTTGATTGATGACTTAGTTATTTGGAAATGGTTAAATGCATAGACTTTAAAGGAGATTTTTTTTTAAATGTGGTATTGTGTTGATACTTAGTCACTTGAAAAAAGTTATGTGTAGAGACTTTAAAAGAGATTTTAGATTTTGTATGTGGTTTGGATGTTGACTTAGTTAAATGAAAATGGTTAAGTGTAGGGACTTTAAAGGGTAATTTCTGTTTTGAATGTGGTTTGGTTGGTGACTTAGTTAATTGAAACTGGTTAAGTGTAGGGACTTTAAAGAGGATTTGTCATTTTAAATGTGGTTTGGTTGGTGACTAAGTTAATTGAAAATGGTTAAGTGTAGGAACTCTAAAGGGGATTTTTTATTTTGAATATGGTTTGGTTGGTGACTTAGTTACTTGAAAATGGTTAAATGTAGGAACTTTAAATGAGATTTTTTGTTTTGAATGTGGATTTGTTTTGATACTTAGTCTCTTGAAAATAGTTACGTGTAGAGACTTTAAAGGAGATTTTTTATTTTGAATGTGGTTTGGTAGTTGACTGAGTTAATTTAAAATGGTTAAGTGTAGGGACTTTAAAAGGTTTTTTTCGTTTTGAATATGGTTTTGTTTTGATACTTAGTCACTTCAAAATAGTTAAGTGTAGGGACTTTAAAGGGAATTTTTTTATTTTCAATGTGGTTTGGTTGGTGACTAGGTTAATTGAAAATAGTTAAGTGTAGAGACTTCAAACGGGATTTTTTGCATTGAATGTGGTTTGGTTGGGAAATTTGTTAATTTAAAATGGTTAAGTGTAGGAACTTTAAAGGTTTTTTTTTTGTTTTGAATGTGGTTTTGTGTTGATACTTAGTCACTTGAAAATGGTTAAGTGTAGGGACTATAACGGGTATTTTTTGTTTTGTATGTGGTTTGGTTGATGACTTAGTTACTTGGAAATGGTTAAATGTATAGACTTTAAAGGAGATTTTTTTTTAAATGTGGTATTGTGTTGATACTTAGTCACTTGAAAAAAAGTTACGTGTAGAGACTTTAAAAGAGATTTTTTATTTTGTATGTGGTTTGGATGTTGACCTAGTTAATTGAAAATGGTTAAGTGTAAGGACTTTAACGGGGATTTTTCGCATTGAATGTGGTTTGGTTAGTGACTTAGTTGATTGAAAATATTTACGTGTATGGACTTTAAAGGGGATTTTTCATTTTGAATGTCGATTGGTTGGTGACTTAGTTACTTGAAAATAGTTAAATGTAGGGACTTTAACGGAGAATTTTGGTTTTGTATGTGGTTTTTTTGGTGAATTAGTTACTTAAAATGGCTAAGTGTAGGGACTTTAAATGGGATTTTTGGTTTTGAATGTGGTTTTGTTATGATAATTAGTCACTTGAAAATGGTTAAGTGTAGGGACTTTAAAGGGGATTTTTTTATTTTTAATGTGGTTTGGTTGGTAACTTAGTTAATTTAAAATGGTTAAGTGAAGAGATTTTAAAGGGGATTTTTCGCATTGAATGTGGTTTGGTTGGTGACTTAGTTACTTGAAAATGGTTAAGTGTAGGAACTTTAAAGTGGATTTTTTATTTTGAATGTAGTTTTGTGTTCCTACTTAGTCACTTGAAAATGATTAAGTGTAGGGACTTTAACAGGTATTTTTTGTTTTTTATGTGGTATGGTTTATGACTTAGTTACTTCAAAATCATTAAGTGTAGAGACTTTTAGGAGGATTTTTTGTTTTGAATGTGGTTTTGATTTGATACTTAGTCACTTGAAAATAGTTACGCGTAGAGACTTTAAATAAGATATTTTATTTTGAATGCGGTTTTGTTGTTGACTTAGTTAATCGAAAATGGTTAAGTCGAGGGACTTTAAAGGGGATTTTTTGTTTTGAATGTGGTTTTGTTATGATAGTCACTTGAAATTGGTTAAGTGTAGGGACTTTAAAGGGGATTTTTTTAATTTTAAATGTGGTTTGGTTGGTGACTTAGTTAATTGAAAACGGTTAAGTGTAGTGACTTTAAAGGGGATTTTTTGCATTGAATGTGGTTTGGTTGGGGACTTAGATACTTGAAAATGGTTAAGTGTAGGAACTTTTAAGGGGATTTTTATTTTTAAATATGGTTTTGAGTTGATACTTAGTCACTAGAAAATGGTTAAGTGTAGGGACTTTAACGGGTATTTTTTGTTTTGTTTGTCGTTTAGATGATGACTGAGTTAATTGAAAATGGTTAAGTGTAGAGAATTTAATGTGGAATTGTTTTTTTTGAATGTGGTTTTGTTTTGATACTTTTTCACTTGAAAAAAGTTAAGGGTAGAGACTTTAAAGGGGATTTTTTTTTGAATGTGGTTTAGTTGTTGACTTACTTAATTCAAAATGATTAAGTGTAGGGACTTTAAAGAGAATTTTTCAATTTGAATGTGGTTTGGTTGTTGAATTAGTTAATTTAAAATTGTTAAGTGTAGGGACATTAATGGAGATTTTTCATTTTGAATATGGTTTGATTCGAGACATAGTTAGTTGAAATTGATTAAGTGTAGGGACTTTAAAGTAGATTTTTCATTTTGAATGTGGTTTGGTTGGTGACTTAGTTACTTGAAAATGGTTAAGTGTAGGAACTTTAAATGAAATTTTTTATTTTGAATGTGGTTTGTTTTGATACTTAGTCACTTGAAAATGGTTTAGTGTAGGGTCTTTAATGGGTATTTTTTATTTAGAATGTGTTTTGGTTGATGACTTAGTTAATTGAAAATGGTTAAGTGTAGAGAATTTAAAGGGGATTTTTTGCATTGAATGTAGTTTGGTTGGTGACTTAGTTACTTGAAAATGGTTAAGTGTAGGAACTTTAAAGGGGATTTTTTGTTTTGAATGTAGTTTTGTGTTGATACTTAGTCACTTGAATATGGTTAAGTGTAGGTACTTTAACGGGTATTTTTTGTTTTCTATATGGTATGATTGATGACTTATTTAATTGAAAATGGTTAAATATAGCGACTTGAAAGGGGATTTTTTGTTTTGAATCTGGTTTTGTTTTGATACTTAGTCACTTGAAAAAAGTTACATGTAGAGATTTCGAAGGGGATTTTTTTTTGAATGTGGTTTTGTGTTGATACATAATCACTAGAAAATGGTTAAGTGTAGGGACTTTAACGGGTATTTTTTATTTTTTATGTGGTTTAGTTGATGAGTTAGATACTTGAAAATTGTTAAGTGAAGATACTTCAAAGGAGATTTTTTGGTTTTGAATGTGGTTAGTTGCTGACTTAGTTAATTGAAAATGGTTAAGTATAGGAACTTTAAAGGGGTTATTTTTGTTTTGAATGTGGTTTTGTGTTGATACTTAATCACTTGAAAATGGTTAAGTGTAGGGACTTTAAGGGGTATTTTTTGTTTTGTATGTGGTTTGGTTGATGACTTAGTTACTTGGAAATGGTTAAATGCATAGACTTTAAAGGAGATTTTTTTTAAAATGTGGTATTGTTTTGATACTTAGTCACTTGAAAAAAGTTTTGTGTAGAGACTCTAAAAGAGATTTTAGATTTTGTATGTGTTTTGGATGTTCACATAGTTAATTGAAAATGGTTAAGTGTTGGGACTTTAAAGGGTAATTTCTGTTTTGAATGTGGTTTGGTTGGTGACTTAGTTAATTGAAACTGGTTAAGCGTAGGTACTTTAAAGGGGATTTGTCGTTTTAAATGTGGTTTGGTTGGTGACTAAAATGGATAAGTGTAGGAACTTTAAAGGGGATTTTTTGTTTTGAATATGGTTTGGTTGGTGACTTAGTTTCTTGAAAATGGTTAAATGTAGGAACTTTAAATGGGATTTTTTGTTTTGAATGTGGTTTATTTTGATACTTAGTCACTTAAAAATGATTAAGTGCAGGGACTTTAGAGGAGATTTTTTTTATTTTGAATGTGGTTTGGTTGGTAACTTAGTTAATTGAAAATGGTTATGTGAAGAGACTTTAAAAGGGATTTTTCGCATTGAATGTGGTTTGGTTGGTGACTTAGTTACTTAAAAAGGGTTAAGTGTAGGAACTTTAAAGTGGATTTTTTGTTTTGAATGTTGTTTTGTGTTCATACTTATTCACTTCAAAATGGTTAAGTGTGGGGACTTTAACGGGTATTTTTTGTTTTGTATGTGGTATGGTTGATGACTTTGTTACTTCAAAATGGTTAAGTGTAGAGACTTTTAACGGGATATTTGTCTTGAATGTGGTTTTGATTTGATACTTAGTCACTTGAAAATAGTTACGCGTAGACACTTTAAAGGAGATTTTTTATTTTGAATGCAGTTTAGTTGTTGACTTAGTTAATCGAAAATGGTTAAGTCTAGGGACTTTAAAGGGGATTTTTTGTTTTGAATATGGTTTTTTTTTTATACTTAGTCACTTGAAAATGGTTAAGTGTAGGGACTTTAAAGGGGATTTTTTAATTTTGAATGTGGTTTGGTTGGTGACTTAGATAATTGAAAATGGTTAAGTGTAGAGTCATTTAAGGGGATTTTTTGCATTGAATGTGGTTTGGTTGGTGACTTAGATACTTGAAAATGGTTAAGTGTAGGAACTTTAAAGGGTATTTTTTTGTTTTTAATGTGGTTTTGTGTTGATAGTTAGTCACTAGAAAATGGTTAAGTGAAGGGACTTTAACGAGTATTTTTAATTTTGTATGTGGTTTAGTTGATGACTTAGTTACATGAAAATTGTTAAGTGAAGAGACTTTAAAGGGGATTTTTTAGTTTTGAATGTGGTGTTGTTTTTTGATACTTAGTCACTTGAAAAACGTTACCTGTAGAGACTTTAAAGGGGATTTTTTATTTTGAATGCGGTTTAGTTTTCGACTTAATTAATTGAAAATGGTTAAGTGTAGGGACTTTAAAGGGTATTTTTCGTTTTGAATGTGGTTTGGTTGGTGACTTAGTAAATTGAAACTGGTTAAGTGTAGAGACTTTAAAGGTGATTTTTTTTTTAAATGTGGTTTTGTTGGTGACTTAGTTAATTATAAAGGGTTAAGTGTAGGAACTTTAAAGGGTATTTTTTGTTTTGAATATGGTTTGGTTGGTGACTTAGTTACTTGAAAAAGGTTAAATGTAGGAACTTTAAATGGGATTTTTTGTTTTGAATGTGTTTTTGTTTTGATACTTAGTCTCTTCAAAATAGTTACGTGTAGAGACTTTAAAGGAGATTTTTTATTTGGAATGTGGTTTGGTTGTTGACTGAGTTAATTGAAAATGATTAAGTGTAGGAGCTTTAAAGGGATTTTTCAGTTTGGATGTGGTTTGGTTGGTGACTTAGTTAATTGAAAATGGTTAAGTGTAGGGACTTTAATGGAAATTTTTAATTTTGAATGAGGTTTGGTTGGTAACTTAGTTACTTGAAAATGGTTAAGTGTAGGGTCTTTAAATGGATTTTTTCGTTTTGAATATGGTTTTGTTTTGATACTTAGTCACTTGGAAATGGTTAAGTGTAGCGACTTTAAAGGGAATTTTTTTATTTTGAATGTGGTTTGGTTGGTGACTTGGTTAATTGAAAATGGTTAAGTGAAGACACTTTAATGGGGATTTTTCGCATTGAATGTTGTTTGGTAGTTGACTTATTTAATAGAAAATCGTTAAATGTAGGGACTTTAAAGGGTAATTTCTGTTTTGAATGTGGTTTTGTGTTGATACTTAGTCACTTTAAAATGGTTAAGTGTAGGGACTTTAAAGGGGATTTGTCGTTTAAAATGTGGTTTGGTTGGTGACTAAGTTAATTGAAAATGGATAAGTGTAGGAACTTTAAAGGGGATTTTTTGTTTTGAATATGATTTGGTTGGTGACTTAGTTACTTGAAAATGGTTAAATGTAGGAACTTTAAATGGGATTTTTTGTTTTGAATGCGGTTTTATTTTGATACTTAGAAACTTGAAAATGGTTATGTGCAGGGACTTTAAAGGAGATTTTTTTTATTTTGAATATGGTTTGGTTGGTAACTTAGTTAATTGAAAATGGTTAAGTGAAGAGACTTTAAAAGGGATTTTTCGCATTGAATGTGGTTTGGTTGGTGACTTAGTTACTTAAAAAGGGTTAAGTGTAGGAACTTTAAAGGGGATTTTTTGTTTTGTATGTGGTTTTGTGTTCATACTTAGTCACTTGAAAATGGTTAAGTGTAGGGACTTTAACGGGTATTTTTTTTTTATATGTGGTGTGGTTGGTGACTTTGTTGCTTCAAAATGGTTAAGTGTAGAGACTTTTAAGGGGATATTTGTTTTAAATGTGGTTTTGATTTGATACTTAGTCACTTGAAAATAGTTACGCGTAGACACATTAAAGGAGATTTTTTATTTTGAATGCAGTTTAGTTGTTGACTTAGTTAATCGAAAATGGTTTAGTCTAGGTACTTTAAAGTGGATTTTTTGTTTTTAATGTGGTTTTTTTTTTATATTTAGTCACTTGAAAATGGTTAAGTGTAGGGACTTTAAAGGGGATTTTTTAATTTTGAATGTGGTTTGGTTGGTGACTTAGATAATTGAAAATGGTTAAGTGTAGAGTCATTAAAGGGGATTTTTCGCATTGAATGTGGTTTGGTTGGTGACTTAGATACTTGAAAATGGTTAAGTGTAGGAACTTTAAAGGGTAGTTTTTGTTTTTAATGTGGTTTTGTGTTGATACTTAGTCACTAGAAAATGGTTAAGTGTAGGGACTTTAACGAGTATTTTTTATTTTGTATGTGGTTTAGTTGATGACTTAGTTACATGAAAATGGTTAAGTGAAGAGACCTTAAAGGGGATTTTTTAGTTTTGAATGTGGTTTTGTTTTGATACTTAGTCACTTGAAAAAAGTTACCTGTAGAGACTTTAAAGGGGATTTTTTATTTTGAATGCGGTTTAGTTGTCGACTTAATTAATTGAAAATGGTTAAGTGTAGGGACTTTAAAGGGTATTTTTCGATTTGAATGTGGTTTGATTGGTGACTTAGTAAATTGAAACTGGTTATGTGTAGAGACTTTAAAGGTGATTTTTTGTTTTAAATGTGATTTGGTTGGTGACTAAGTTAATTATAAATGGTTAAGTGTAGGAACTTTAAAGGGTATTTTTTGTTTTGAATATGGTTTGGTTGGTGACTTAGTTACTTGAAAATGGTTAAATGTAGGAACTTTAAATGAGATTTTTTGTTTTGAATGTGGTTTTGTTTTGATACTTAGTCTCTTCAAAATAGTTACGTGTAAAGACTTTAAAGGAGATTTTTTATTTGGAATGTGGTTTGGTTGAATGTGGTATTTTTGTTTTGTATGTGGTTTTGTGTTGATACTTAGTCAATTGAAAATGGTCAAGTGTAGGGACTTTAACGGGTATTTTTTGTTTTGTATGTGGTTTGGTTGATGACTTAGTTACTTGGAAATGGTTAAATGCATAGACTTTAAAGGAGATTTTTTTTAAAATGTGGTATTGTTTTGATACTTAGTCACTTGAAAAAAGTTATGTGTAGAGACTTTAAAAGAGATTTTAGATTTTGTATATGGTTTGGATGTTGACTTAGTTAATTGAAAATGGTTAGTGTAGGGACTTTAAAGGGTAATTTCTGTTTTAAATGTGGTTTGATTGGTGACTTAGTTAATTGAAACTGGTTAATTGTAGGGACTTTAACGGTGATTTGTTGTTTTAAATGTGGTTTGGTTGGTGACTAAGTTAATTGAAAATGGTGAAGTGTAGGAACTTTAAAGGGGATTTTTTGTTTTGAATATGGTTTGGTTGGTGACTTAGTTAATTGAAAATGGTTAAATGTTGGAACTTTAAATGGGATTTTTTGTTTTGAATGTGGTTTTATTTTGATACTTAGTCTCTTGAAAATAGTTACGTGTAGAGACTTTAAAGGAGATTTTTTATTTTGAATGTGGTTTGGTAGTTGACTGAGTTAATTGAAAATGGTTAAGTGTAGGGACTTTAAAAGGTTTTTTTCGTTTTGAATATGGTTTTATTTTGATACTTAGTCACTTGAAAATGGTTAGTGTAGGGATATTAATGGAGATTTTTCATTTTGAATGTGGTTTGATTCGTGACTTTGTTACTTGAAAATGATTAAGTGTAGGGACTTTAAAGTAGATTTTTCGTTTTGAATATGGTTTGGTTGGTGACTTAGTTACTTGAAAATGGTTAAGTGTAGGAACTTTAAATGAAATTTTTTATTTTGAAAGTGGTTTTGTTTTGATACTTAGTCACTTGAAAATGGTTAAGTGTAGGGAGTTTAATGGGTATTTTTTAATTTGTATGTGGTTTGGTTGATGACTTAGTTACTTGGAAATGGTTAAATGTATAGACTTTAAAGGAGATTTTTTTTAAATGTGGTATTGTTTTGATACTTAGTCACTTGAAAAAAAGTTACGTGTAGATACTTTAAAAGAGATTTTTTATTTTGTATGTGGTTTGGATGTTAACTTAGTTAATTGAAAATGGTTAAGTGTAAGGACTTTAACGGGGATTTTTTGTTTTGAATGTGGTTTGGTTAGTGACTTAGTTGATTGAAAATATTTACGTGTATGGACTTTAAAGGGGATTTTTAATTTTGAATGTCGATTGGTTGGTGACTTAGTTACTTGAAAATAGTTAAGTGTAGGGACTTTAACGGAGAATTTTGGTTTTGAATGTGGTTTTTTTGGTGAATTAGTTACTTAAAATGGCTAAGTGTAGGGACGTTAAATGGGATTTTTGGTTTTGAATGTGGTTTTGTTATGATAATTAGTCACTTGAAAATGGTTAAGTGCAGGAACTTTAAAGGGGATTTTTTTTATTTTTAATGTGGTTTGGTTGGTAACTTAGTTAATTTGAAATGGTTAAGTGAAGAGACTTTAAAGGGGATTTTTCGCATTGAATGTGGTTTGGTTGGTGACTTAGTTACTTGAAAATGGTTAAGTGTAGGAACTTTAAAGGGGATTTTTTGTTTTGAATGTAGTTTTGTGTTCCTACTTAGTCACTTGAAAATGATTAAGTGTAGGGACTTTAAAGGGGATTTTTTAATTTTGAATGTGGTTTGGTTGGTGACTTAGATAATTGAAAATGGTTAAGTGTAGAGTCATTAAAGGGGATTTTTCGCATTGAATGTGGTTTGGTTGGTGACTTAGATACTTGAAAATGGTTAAGTGTAGGAACTTTAAAGGGTAGTTTTTGTTTTTAATGTGGTTTTGTGTTGATACTTAGTCACTAGAAAATGGTTAAGTGTAGGGACTTTAACGAGTATTTTTTATTTTGTATGTGGTTTAGTTGATGACTTAGTTACATGAAAATGGTTAAGTGAAGAGACCTTAAAGGGGATTTTTTAGTTTTGAATGTGGTTTTGTTTTGATACTTAGTCACTTGAAAAAAGTTACCTGTAGAGACTTTAAAGGGGATTTTTTATTTTGAATGCGGTTTAGTTGTCGACTTAATTAATTGAAAATGGTTAAGTGTAGGGACTTTAAAGGGTATTTTTCGATTTGAATGTGGTTTGATTGGTGACTTAGTAAATTGAAACTGGTTATGTGTAGAGACTTTAAAGGTGATTTTTTGTTTTAAATGTGATTTGGTTGGTGACTAAGTTAATTATAAATGGTTAAGTGTAGGAACTTTAAAGGGTATTTTTTGTTTTGAATATGGTTTGGTTGGTGACTTAGTTACTTGAAAATGGTTAAATGTAGGAACTTTAAATGAGATTTTTTGTTTTGAATGTGGTTTTGTTTTGATACTTAGTCTCTTCAAAATAGTTACGTGTAAAGACTTTAAAGGAGATTTTTTATTTGGAATGTGGTTTGGTTGAATGTGGTATTTTTGTTTTGTATGTGGTTTTGTGTTGATACTTAGTCAATTGAAAATGGTCAAGTGTAGGGACTTTAACGGGTATTTTTTGTTTTGTATGTGGTTTGGTTGATGACTTAGTTACTTGGAAATGGTTAAATGCATAGACTTTAAAGGAGATTTTTTTTAAAATGTGGTATTGTTTTGATACTTAGTCACTTGAAAAAAGTTATGTGTAGAGACTTTAAAAGAGATTTTAGATTTTGTATATGGTTTGGATGTTGACTTAGTTAATTGAAAATGGTTAGTGTAGGGACTTTAAAGGGTAATTTCTGTTTTAAATGTGGTTTGATTGGTGACTTAGTTAATTGAAACTGGTTAATTGTAGGGACTTTAACGGTGATTTGTTGTTTTAAATGTGGTTTGGTTGGTGACTAAGTTAATTGAAAATGGTGAAGTGTAGGAACTTTAAAGGGGATTTTTTGTTTTGAATATGGTTTGGTTGGTGACTTAGTTACTTGAAAATGGTTAAATGTTGGAACTTTAAATGGGATTTTTTGTTTTGAATGTGGTTTTATTTTGATACTTAGTCTCTTGAAAATAGTTACGTGTAGAGACTTTAAAGGAGATTTTTTATTTTGAATGTGGTTTGGTAGTTGACTGAGTTAATTGAAAATGGTTAAGTGTAGGGACTTTAAAAGGTTTTTTTCGTTTTGAATATGGTTTTATTTTGATACTTAGTCACTTGAAAATGGTTAGTGTAGGGATATTAATGGAGATTTTTCATTTTGAATGTGGTTTGATTCGTGACTTTGTTACTTGAAAATGATTAAGTGTAGGGACTTTAAAGTAGATTTTTCGTTTTGAATATGGTTTGGTTGGTGACTTAGTTACTTGAAAATGGTTAAGTGTAGGAACTTTAAATGAAATTTTTTATTTTGAAAGTGGTTTTGTTTTGATACTTAGTCACTTGAAAATGGTTAAGTGTAGGGAGTTTAATGGGTATTTTTTAATTTGTATGTGGTTTGGTTGATGACTTAGTTACTTGGAAATGGTTAAATGTATAGACTTTAAAGGAGATTTTTTTTAAATGTGGTATTGTTTTGATACTTAGTCACTTGAAAAAAAGTTACGTGTAGATACTTTAAAAGAGATTTTTTATTTTGTATGTGGTTTGGATGTTAACTTAGTTAATTGAAAATGGTTAAGTGTAAGGACTTTAACGGGGATTTTTTGTTTTGAATGTGGTTTGGTTAGTGACTTAGTTGATTGAAAATATTTACGTGTATGGACTTTAAAGGGGATTTTTAATTTTGAATGTCGATTGGTTGGTGACTTAGTTACTTGAAAATAGTTAAGTGTAGGGACTTTAACGGAGAATTTTGGTTTTGAATGTGGTTTTTTTGGTGAATTAGTTACTTAAAATGGCTAAGTGTAGGGACGTTAAATGGGATTTTTGGTTTTGAATGTGGTTTTGTTATGATAATTAGTCACTTGAAAATGGTTAAGTGCAGGAACTTTAAAGGGGATTTTTTTTATTTTTAATGTGGTTTGGTTGGTAACTTAGTTAATTTGAAATGGTTAAGTGAAGAGACTTTAAAGGGGATTTTTCGCATTGAATGTGGTTTGGTTGGTGACTTAGTTACTTGAAAATGGTTAAGTGTAGGAACTTTAAAGGGGATTTTTTGTTTTGAATGTAGTTTTGTGTTCCTACTTAGTCACTTGAAAATGATTAAGTGTAGGGACTTTAACAGGTATATTTTGTTTTGTATGTGGTATGGTTTATGACTTAGTTCCTTCAAAATCATTAAGTGTAGAGACTTTTAAGAGGATTTTTTTTTTTGAATGTGGTTTTGATGTTATACTTAGTCACTTGAAAATAGTTACGCGTATAGACTTTAAAGAAGATTTTTTATTTTGAATGCGGTTTTGTTGTTGACTTAGTTAATCGAAAATGGTTAAGTCTAGGGACTTTAAAGGGGATTTTTTGTTTTGAATGTGGTTTTGTTATGATAGTCACTTGAAATTGGTTAAGTGTAGGGACTTTAAAGGGGATTTTTTTAATTTTAAATGTGGTTTGGTTGGTGACTTACTTAATTGAAAATTGTTAAGTGTAGTGACTTTAAAGGGGATTTTTCGCATTGAATGTGGTTTGGTTGGGGACTTAGATACTTGAAAATGGTTAAGTGTAGGAACTTTTAAGGGGATTTTTATTTTTAAATGTGGTTTTGAGTTGATACTTAGTCACTAGAAAATGGTTAAGTGTAGGGACTTTAACGGGTATTTTTTGTTTTTAGGTCGTTTAGATGATGACTTAGTTAATTGAAAATGGTTAAGTGTAGAGAATTTAATGTGGAATTTTTTTTTTGAATGTGGTTTTGTTTTGATACTTAGTCACTTGAAAAAAGTTAAGTGTGGAGACTTTAAAGGGGATTTTTTATTTTGAATGTGGTTTAGTTGTTGACTTAGTTAATTTAAAATGATTAAGTGTAAGGACTTTAAAGAGAATTTTTCAATTTGAATGTGGTTTGGTTGTTGAATTAGTTAATTTAAAATTGTTAAGTGTAGGGACATTAATGGAAATTTTTCATTTTGAATGTGGTTTGATTCGTGACTTTGTTACTTGAAAATGATTAAGTGTAGGGACTTTAAAGTAGATTTTTCGTTTTGAATATGGTTTGGTTGGTGACTTAGTTACTTGAAAATGGTTAAGTGTAGGAACTTTAAATGAAATTTTTTATTTTGAATGTGGTTTTGTTTTGATACTTAGTCACTTGAAAATGGTTAAGTGTAGGGACTTTAATGGGTTTTTTTTATTTTGAATGTGTTTTGGTTGGTAACTTAGTTAATTGAAAATGGTTAAGTGTTGAGAATTTAAAGGGGATTTTTTGCATTGAATGTAGTTTGTTTGGTGACTTAGTTACTTGAAAATGGTTAAGTGTAGGAACTTTAAAGGGGATTTTTTGTTTTGAATGTGGTTTTGTGTTGATACTTAGTCACTTGAATATGGTTAAGTGTAGGGACTTTAACAGGTATTTTTTGTTTTCTATATGGTTTGATTGATGACTTATTTACTTGAAAATGGTTAAATGTAGCGACTTGTAAGGGATTTTTTGTTTTTAATGTGGTTTTATTTTGATACTTAGTCACTTGAAAAAAGTTACATGTAGAGATTTCAAAGGGGATTATTTTTTTTTTGAATGTGGTTTTGTGTTGTTACTTAGTCACCAGAAAATGGTTAAGTGTAGGGACTTTAACGGGTATTTTTTATTTTTTATGTGGTTTAGTTGATGACTTAGATACTTGAAAATTGTTAAGTGAACATACTTCAAAGGAGATTTTTTGGTTTTGAATGTGGTTTTGTTTTGATACTAAGTCACTTGTAAAAAGTTACCTGTAGTGAATTTAAAGGGGATTTTTTATTTTGAATATGGTATAGTTGTTGACTTAGCTTATTGAAAATGGTTAAGTGTAGGGAATTTAAAGGGGATTTTTTGTTTTGAATGTGGTTTGGTTGGTGACTTAGTTAATTGAAACTGGTTAAGTGTAGTGACTTTAAAGGGGATTTTTTGTTTTAAATGTGGTTTGGTTGGTTATTAAGTTAATTGAAAATGGTTAAGTATAGGAACTTTTAAGGGATTTTTTGTTTTGAATATGGTTTGGTTGGTGACTTAGTTACTTGAAAACGGTTAAATGTTGGAACTTTAAATGGGATTTTTGATTTGAATATGGTTTTGTTTTGATACTTAGTCACTTGATAATAGTTACGCGTAGAGACTTTAGAGGGGATTTTTTATTTTGAATGTGGTTTGGTTGTTGACTTAGTTAAGTGAAAATGATTAAGTGTAGGGACTTTAAAGGGGATTTTTCGTTGTTAATGTGGTTAGGTTGGTGACTTAGTTAATTGAAAATGGTTAACTGTAGGGACTTTAAAGGGGATTTTTAATTTTTAATTTGCTTTGGTTGGTGACTTAGTTACTTGAAAATGGTTAAGCGTAGGGACTTTAAGTAGAATTCTTCATTTTGTATATGGTTTTATTTTGATACATAGTCACTTGAAAATGGTTAAATGTAGGGACTTTAAAGAGGATTTTTTTATTTTGAATGTGGCTTGGATGGTGACTTGGTTAATTGAAAATGGTTAAGTGTAGAGACTCTGAAGGGGATTTTTCACATTGAATGTAGTTTGGTTGGGGACATAGTTACTTGAAAATGGTTAAGTGTAGGAACTTTAAAGGGTTTTTTTTTTAGATGTGGTTTTGTGTTGATACTTAGTCACTTTAAAATGGTTAAGTATAGGGACTTTAACGGGTATTATTTGTTTTGTATATGGTTTTGTTGATGACTTAGTTACTTGAAAATGGTTAAACGTATAGACTTGAAAGGAGATTTTTTTTTGAATGTGGTATTGTTTTAATACTTAGTCACTTAAAAAAAGTTACGTGAAAAGACTTTAAAGGATATTTTTTATTTTGAATTTGGTTTGGATGTTTACTTAGTTAATTGAAAATGGTTAAGCGTAAGGACTTTAACGGAGATTTTTCATTTTGAATGTGGTTTGGCTAGTGACTTAGTTGATTGAAAATGTTTAAGTGTAGGGAGTTTATGGGGGATTTTTCATTTCGAATGTGGTTTGCTTGGTGACTTAGTTACTTGAAAATAGTTAAGTGTAGGGACTTTAAAGGAGATTTTTGGTTTAAAATGTGGTTTGGTCGGTGACTTAGTTACATGAAAATGGTTAAGTGTTGGGTTTTTAATCGGGATTTTTTGTTTTGAATGTTGTTTTATTTATGATACTTAGTCACTTGAAAATGGTTAAGTGCAGGGACTTTAAGGGTTTTTTTTTTTTATTTAGAATGTGGTTTGGTATGTGACTTACTTAATTGAAAATGGTTAAGTGAAGAGACTTTTAAGGGGATTTTTCGCATTGAATGTGGTTTAGTTGGTGACTTAGTTACTTGAAAATGGTTAAGTGTAGGATCTTTAAACGGAATTTTTTTGTTTTGAATGTTGTTTTATGTTGATACTTAATCACTTGAAAATGGTTAAGTGTAGGGAGTTTAACGGGTGTTTTTTGTTTTATATGTGGTTTGATTGATGACTTAGTTACTTTGTTTCGATACTTAGTCACTTAAAAATAGTTACGCATAGATACTTTAAAGGAGATTTTTTATTTTGAATATAGTTTGGATGTTGACTTAGTTAATTGAATATGGTTAAGTGTGGTTTAGTTGGTGACTTAGTTACTTGAAAATGGTTAAGCGTAGGAATTTTAAAGAGTATTTTTTTTATTTTGAAGTACTTTAAAGGAAATTTTTGGACTTTTATGTGGTTTGGCTTGTGACTTACTTACTTGAAAATGGTTAAGTGTAGAAACTTTAAAGAGGATTTTTTTTATTTTGAATGTGGTTTGGTTGGTGACTTGGTTAATTGAAAATGGTTATGTGTAGGAACTTTAAAGGATTTTTTTTTTGTTTTGAATGTGGTTTTGTGGTTATACTTAGTCACTTGAAAATGGTTAAGTGTAGGGACTTTAACGTGTATTTTTTGTTTTGTATCTGGTTTGGTTGTTGACTTAGTTACTTGAAAATGGTTATCGTAGGGTATTCTAAGGGGATTTTTTATTTTGAATGTGGTTTGGTTGGTGATTTATGTCTTGAAAATGGTTAAGTGTAGGGACTTTAAACGGAATCTAATGTTTTGAATATGGTTTGGTTGGTGACTTAGTTACTTGAAAATGGTTAGGTGTAGGGACTTCAAAGGAGATTGTGTGTTTTGAATGTTGTTTAGTTGGTGACTTAGCTAATTGAAAATGGTTAAGTGAAGAGACTTTTAAGGGGATTTTTCGCATTGAATGTGGTTTAGTTGGTGACTTAGTTACTTGAAAATGGTTAAGTGTAGGATCTTTAAACGGGATTTTTTTGTTTTGAATGTTGTTTTGTGTTGATACTTAATCACTTGAAATTGGTTAAGTGTAGGGAGTTTAACGGGTATTTTTTGTTTAGTATATGGTTTGATTGATGACTTTGTTACTTGAAAATGGTTAAGTGTAGGGACTTTAAAGGGAATTTTTTGTTTTGAATATGGTTTTATTTCGATACTTAGTAACTTAAAAAATAGTTACGCATAGATACTTTAAAGGAGATTTTTTATTTTGAATATGGTTTGGATGTTGACTTAGTTAATTGAAAATGGTTAAGTGTAAGGACTTTAACGGGGATTTTTCGTTTTGAATGTGGTTTGGTTGGTGACTTAGTTAATTGAAATTGGTTAAGTGAAGAGACTTTAAAGAGGATTTTTCGCATAGAATGTGGTTTGGTTGGTGACTTAGTTAATTGAAAATGGTTAAGTGTAGGAACTTTAAAGTGGAATTTTTGTTTTGTATGTGGTTTTGTGTTGATACTTAGTCAATTGAAAATGGTCAAGTGTAGGGACTTTAACGGGTATTTTTTGTTTTGTATGTGGTTTGGTTGATGACTTTGTTACTTGAAAATGGTTAAGTGTAGAGACTTTAAAGGGGATTTTTTTTTGAATGTGGTTTTGTTTTGATACTTAGTCACTTGAAAATAGTTACGTGTAGAGACTTTAAAGGAGATTTTTTATTTTGAATGTGGTTTAGTTGTTGATTTAGTTAATCAAAAATGGTTAAGTGTAGGGACTTTAAAGTGGATTGTTTGTTTTGAATGTGATTTTCTGTTGATACTTAGTCACTTGAAAATGGTTTAGTGTAGGGTCTTTAACGGATATTTTTTGTTTTGTATGTGGTTTGGTTGATGACTTTGTTACTTGAAAATGGTTAAGTGTAGAGACTTTGATGAGGATTTTTTTTTTTGAATGTGGTTTTGTTTTGATACTTAGTCACTTGAAAATAGTTACGTGTAAAGACTTTAAAGGAGATTTTTTATTTTGAATGTGGTTTAGTTGTTGATTTAGTTAATCGAAAATGGTTAAGTGTAGAGGACTTTAAAGGAGATTTTTGATTTTGAATGTGGTTTGGTTGGTGACTTAGTTATTTTAAAATGGTTAATTGTAGGGACTTCAAAGGAGATTTTGTGTTTTGAATGTGGTTTGGTTGGTGACTTAGTTATTTGAAAATGGTTAAGTGTAGGGACTTTAAAGGGGATTTATTGTTAAGCGTAGGGAATTTAAAGGTGATTTTTTCATTTGAATGTGGTTTGGTTGGTAACTTAGATACTTGAAAATAGTTAAGTGTAGGGACTTTGAAGGTGATTTTTTGTTTTGAATGTGGTTTTGTTTTGAATCATAGTCACTTGAAAAAAGTTTAGTGTAGGGAGTTTAAAGGATATTTTTTATTTTAATTGTGGTTTGGTTGGTGACTTAGTTACTTAAAAGTGAATAAGTGTAGAGACTTTAAAGGAGAATTATTGTTTTGAATGTGGTTTGATAGGAAACATAGTTACTTAAAAATGGTTAAGTGTAGGGATTTTAAAGGAGATTTTTTATTTTGAAGGTGGTTTGGTTGGTGACTTAGTCACTTGAAAATAGTTAAGTGTAGGGACTTTAAAGGAGAATTTTGGTTTTGAATGTGGTTTGGTTGGTGAATTAGTTACTTAAAATGGTTAAGTGTAGGGACTTTAAATAGAATTTTTGGTTTTGAATGTGGTTTGGTTGGTGAATTAGTTACTTGAAAATGGTTAAGTGTAGGGAATTTAAATGGGATTTTTGGTTTTGAATGTGGTTTTGTTATGATACTTAGTCACTTGAAAATGGTTAAGTGCAAGGACTTTAAAGGAGATTTTTTTTATTTTGAATGTGGTTTGGTTGGTAACTTAGTTAATTGAAAATGGTTAAGTGAAGAGACTTTAAAGCGGATTTATCTCATTGAATGTGGTTTGGTTGGTGACTTAGTTACATAAAAAGGGTTAAGTGTAGGAACTTTAAAGGGGATTTTTTATTTTGAATGTGGTTTTGTGTTCATACTTAGTCACTTGAAAATGGTTAAGTGTAGGGACTTTAACGGGTATTTTTTGTTTTGTATGTGGTATGGTTGATGACTTTGTTACTTCAAAATGGTTAAGCGTAGAGACTTTTAAGGGGACTTAGTTAATTGAAAATGGTTATGTGTATGGACTTTAAAGGAGATTTTTTATTTTGAAGGTAGTTTGGTTGGTGACTTACTTATTTTAAATTTGTTAAGTGTAGGGACTTTAAAGGAGATTTTTTGAGTTAAATATGGTTTAGTTGGTGACTTAGTTGCTTGAAAATGGTTAAGTGTAGTGACTTTAAAGATAATTTTTGTTTTGAATGTGGTTTTGTTTTTTGATACTTATTTACTTGAAAATGGTTAAGCATAGGGACTTTAAAGGGTATTATTTATTTTGAAGGTCCTTTGGTCGTTGACTTAGTTACTAGAAAATGGTTAAGTGTAGGGACTATAAAGGGGATTTTTTGTTTTGAATGTCGTTTGTTTGTTGACTTAGTTACTTGAAAATGGTTAAGTGTAGGAACTTTAAAGGGGATTTTTTGTTTTGAATGTGCTTTGGTTGGTGACTTAATTATTTGAAAATGGTTAAGTGTAGGGACATTAAATGGGATTTTTTGTGTCGAATATGGTTTGGTTGGTGACTTAGTTATTTGATAATGGTTA
This sequence comes from Capsicum baccatum var. pendulum, assembly GCA_030864225.1. Lineage (NCBI taxonomy): Eukaryota > Viridiplantae > Streptophyta > Magnoliopsida > Solanales > Solanaceae > Capsicum > Capsicum baccatum. Next base: position 223,568,135 of record CM061550.1, read on the forward strand.
AGTGTAGAGACTTTAAAGGAGATTTTTGGTTTTAAATGTGGTTTTGTTGGTGACTTGTTTTCTTGAAAATGGTTATGTGTAAGGTCTTTAAAGGGGATTTATTGTTTTGATTGTGGTTTTCTTTTGATACTTAGTTACAGGAAAATGGTTAAGTGCAGGGACTTTAAAGGAGATATTTTATTTTGAATGTGGGTTGGTTGGTGACTTAGATACTTAAAAATGATTAAGTGTAGAGACTTTAAATGGAATTTTTCACATTGAATGTGGTTTGGTAAATGACTTAGTTACTTGAAAACGTTTATGTGTCGGGACTTGAAACTGGTTATATGTCGGGACTTTAAAGGGGATTTTTCATTTTCACTGTGGTTTTGTTTTGATACTTAGTTACTTGAAGTGGTTAAGTGTAGGGACTCTGAAGGGGATTTGTTTATTTCGAATGTGGTTTGGTTAGTGTCTTAGTTACTTGAAAATGGTTAAGTGTAGGGACTTTAAAAAGGATATTTTGTTTTGAATGTAGTTTGGTTGGTGACTTAATTAATTGAAAATGGTTAAGTGTAGGGACTTTTAATGGGATTTTTTTTGTTTCGAATGTGGTTTGGCTGGTGACTTACTTATTTGATAATGGTTAAGTGTAGAAATTTTAATGGAGATTTTTGGTTTTAAATGTGGTTTTGTTGGTGACATAGTTTCTTGAAAATGCTTAAGTGTAAGGTCTTTGAAGGGGATTTATTGTTTTGATTGCGGTTTTCTTTTGATACTTAGTTACAGGAAAATGGTTAAGTGTAGAAACTTTAATGCAGATTTTTTATTTTGAAAGTGGTTTGGTTGGTGACTTATATAATTTAAATTGGTTAAGTGTAGACACTTGAAAGGAAATTTTTCTTTTTGAATATGGTTTGGTAAATGACTTAGTTACTTGAAAATTGTTATGTGTCGGGACTTTAAAGGAGATTTTTTGTTTCCAATGTGGTTTTGTTGTGATACTTAGTTATTTGAAATGGTTAAGGGTAGGGACTCTAAAGGGGATTTGTTTATTTTGAATGTGGTTTGGTTAGTCTTAGTTACTTGAAAATGGTTAAGTGTAGGGACTTTAAAAAAGATATTTTTTTTTGAATATGGTTTGGTTGGTGACTTAGTTACTTGAAAGTGGTTAAGTGTAGGGACTTTTAAGGGGATTTTTTGTTTTGAAAGTTGTTTGGTTGGTGACTTAGTTACTTTAAAATGGTTAAGTGTAGAGACTTTAAAGGAAATTTTTTGTTTTGAATGTGGTTTAGTTTGTGACATAGTTACTTGAAAATGGTTAAGTGTAGGGACTTTAAAGGGGATTTATTATTTTGAATGTGGTTTTTTTCGACTTAGTTATTTGAAAATGGTTAAGTGTAGTGACTTTCAATAGGATTTTTCGTTTTGAATGTGATTTGATTGGTGACTTAGATACTTAAAAATGGTCATGTCTAGAGACTTTAAAGGGGATTTTTTGTTTTAAATGTGGTTTTCTTTTGATACTTAGTTAATTGAAATGGTTAAATCTAGTGACATTAAATGGGATTTTGTTTATGAATATGGTTTGGTTGGTGACTTAGTTACTTGAAAATGGTTAAATGTAGGGACTTTAAAGGAGATTTTTTATTTTGAAGGTGGTTTGGTCTGTGACTTAGTTAATTGAAAATAGTTATGTGTAGGAACTTTAAAGGAGATATTTTATTTTGAAGGTGGTTTTGTTGGTGACTTACTTACTTTTAAATTAGTTAAGTGTAGGGTTGAATATGGTTTAGTTGGTGACTTAGTTGCTTGAAAATGGTTGTGTAGTGACTTTAAAGGTAATTTTTATTTTGAATGTGGTGTTTTTTTTTTGATACTTATTCACTTGAAAATGGTTAAGCGTAGGGACTTTAAAGGGTATTATTTATTTTGAATGTCCTTTGGTTGTCGACTTAGTTACTAGAAAATGGTTAAGTGTAGAGACTTTAAAGAGGATTTTTTGTTTTGAATGACGTTTGTTTGGTGACTTACTTACTTGAAAATTGTTAAGTGTAGGAACTTTAAAGGGGATTTTTTGTTTTCAATGTGATTTGGTTGGTGACTTAATTATTTGAAAATGGTTAAGTGTAGGGTCTTTAGATGGGATTTTTTGTTTCGAATGTAGTTTGGTTGGTGACTTAGTTATTTGATAATGGTTAAGTGGAGAGACTTTAAAAGATATTTTTCGTTTTAAATGTGGTTTTATTGGTGACTTAGTTTCTTGAAAATGGTTAAATGTAAGGGCTTTAAAGGAGATTTATTGTTTTTATTGTGGTTTTCTTCTGATACTTAGTTAAAGGAAAATGGTTAAGTGTAGGGACTTTAAAGGAGATATTTTATTTTGAATATGGTTTGGTTGGTGACTTAGATACTTAAAAATGGTCAAGTGTAGAGACTTTAAAGGGGATTTTTCTCATTGAATGTGGTTTGGTAAATGACTTAGTTACTTGAAAAAGTTTATGTGTCAGGACTTGAAAATGGTTATGTGTCAGGACTCTAAAGGGGATTTTTCATTTTCACTGTGGTTTTGTTTTGATACTTAGTTACTTGAAATAGGTAAGTGGAGGAACTCTGAAGGGGATTTGTTTATTTCGAATGTGGTTTGGTTAGTGTCTTAGTTACTTGAAAATGGTTAAGTGTAGGGACTATAAAAAAGATATTTTGTTTTGAATGTGGTTTGGTTGGTGACTTAACTAATTGAAAATGGTTAAGTGTAGGGACTTTAAATGGGATTTTTTGTTCCGAATGTGGTTTGGTTGGTGACTTAGTTATTTGATAATGGTTAAGTGTAGAGACTTTAAAGGAGATTTTTGGTTTTAAATGTGGTTTTGTTGGTAAAATAGTTTCTTGAAAATGGTTAAGTGTAAGGTTTTTGAAGGGGATTTATTGTTTTGATTGCGGTTTAGTTTTGATACTTAGTTACAGGAAAATGGTTAAGTGTAGAAACTTTAATGCAGATTTTTTATTTTGAATGTGGTTTGGTTGATGACTTATATACTTAAAATTGGTTAAGTGTATAGACTTGAAAGGGATTTTTTCTCTTTGAATATGGTTTGGTAAATGACTTAGTTACTTGAAAATGGTTATGTGTCGGGACTTTAAAGGAGATTTTTTGTTTTCATTGTGGTTTTGTTGTGATACTTAGTTATTTGAAATGGTTAAGTGTAGGGACTCTAAAGGGGATTTGTTTATTTCGAATGTGGTTTGGTTAGTCTTAGTTACTTGAAAATGGTTAAGTGTAGGGACTTTAAAAAAGATATTTTGTTTTGAATGTTGTTTGGTTGGTGACTTAGTTACTTGAAAGTGGTTAAGTGTAGGGACTTTAAGGGGATTTTTTGTTTTGAAAGTGGTTTGGTTGGTGACTTAGTTACTTTAAAATGGTTCAGTGTAGAGACTTTAAAGGAGATTTTTTGTTTTGAATGTGGTTTAGTTGGTGACATAGTTACTTGAAAATGGTTAAGTGTAGGGACTTTAAAGGGAATTTATTATTTTAAATGTTGTTTTTTTCGACTTAGTTATTTGAAAATGGTTAAGTGTAGTGACTTTCAATGGGATTTTTTGTTTTGAATGTGATTTGATTGGTGACTTAGATACTTAAAAATGGTCATGTCTAGAGACTTTAAAGGGAATTTTTTGTTTTAAATGTGGTTTTTTTTTTGATACTTAGTTAATTGAAATGGTTAAATGTAGTGACTTTACATGGGATTTTGTTTATGAATATGGTTTGGTTGGTGACTTAGTTACTTGAAAATGGTTAAGTGTAGGGAATTTAAAGGAGATTTTTTATTTTGAAGGTGGTTTGGTCCGTGACTTAGTTAATTGAAAATAGTTATGTGTAGGGACTTTAAAGGAGATATTTTATTTTGAAGGTGGTTTGGTTGGTGACTTACTTTAAATTAGTTAAGTGTAGGGACTTTAAAGGAGATTTTTTGTGTTGAATATGGTTTAGTTGGTGACCTAGTTTCTTGAATATGGTTTGGTTGGTGACTTAGTTACTTTAAAAATTCTTTCTGGTTTTTCATAATTTCAGTTTTCTTTTCGCTTAAACTTATTCCTGATTTTTCTATTATATCTGTAAACTGTTCCAATCATTTTATATGTTCTTCTTTAGTTTTTGTATATAATAATATATCATCTATGTATACTATGGAATTAGGCAATTTTTTAAAATAATTATCCATAAAATGTTGATATCTACCTGGTGCATTTTTATATCCAAAGGGTAATACATTCCACTCATAAAATCCTTGTGGTACCGTAAATGCGGTTAATTCTTTAGATTCTTCTTCTAACTTTAGATGGTAAAATCCTGATTTACAATCAAATTTACTAAAATAATTATATCCTTGGATTTGTCTTATTTTTAATATCTTATTTGGTATTGGATAATTATATGTTATAGTTTTTGCATTTAGATTTCTATAATCAATAACCATTCTACTTTTTCCTCTTTTTTGTTCACTATGTTTATTTACTATAAATGTTGGACTATTATGTTTACTATTACTTTTTTGTATATATTGTTTTTCTAATAATTCATCTGTATGCATTTTAAATTCTTTTAAATCGTCAAAATTATATGTTAATGGTTTTTGGGTTATTATACTATTTTTATCTATTAATTCAATTTTTATGGTAGTTTTATGTTTTTCCCATCCTTTTAATGGATCTTCACTATATAATTGTTCTAATTTTTTCTTAACTATTTCTATTTTATTTATTGAAAATATAGTTATTTTTGTTTTATTTATCGGAAATACTACTAATTCTATTGTATCTTCAGCGTTTTTTATATTTTCTAACTTTTGTGTCATTTTTTCACTTCCTTTTATCCAATCAGTTTTCTTTCTTATTTTATTATTAACTCTTTTTGCTCTTACTTTTTGTTTGCATGGTGTTGTGAACCACCAATCGTTTTTAGTTATTATGTGTGGGTATAATTTATCTTAAAATGGCATTCCTAAAAGTATATCTTTTGATGTTAGTTCATAATTATAAATTTCTTCTATTGTTAGTATTTTATCCCACATTTGTGCTTTTACATTTCTAGCTTTATAAGTAATTAAGCTTCCTTCATTATTAAATCCTTTAACTACTATTGGTATTTTTATCCCATTTACTTTCTGGTAAGCAATTATATCTACATAAATTAGTTTCTGCTCCTGTATCTATCATAGGCGTATAATATCTACTGTAATATCCTTCCACTACTATCTTCATTAATACATATATTTTCATTTTATGTTAAGGCTCTTTTTAAGAATAATCTTTCCCTATTATATGTTATGGCTAATTGTGTATGTTCTATATTATATGGTTTTACTTGTTCTAACCATTTTATTCCTAATATTATATCTGCTTTTTGCATTTTTTCTTTTACTTCAAATTCTATTTTTATTTTTCTAATTCCTCCTATTATTATTTCTTTTTCTGCTATATCTTTACTATTTATTAAACTTCTCGGTAGATCTGGGCATATATCATTATCGGTTTTTATTTCTTCATTTTTTACTAAACATTTTGCTATATAATTTTCTTCTTGTCCTGTGTTTAATAGTATTAAATATTCTTTTTCATTTATTTTTCCTGTTATATAATATTGATTTAGATTGCTTATTGAATTTGTTTCATAACTCATTCTTTTTGATGAAGTTGATGATTCTGGTTTTTCATTAGCTATTCTTTTTGTTGTACTTATTCTATCATTTACTATTTCTAAATTTTCTTCTATATCTATGTCTCTATAGCTATAATCATTATAATCTATTGTTTTTACAATTTGTTCAAATGGGCTATCTATTTGTATCTTGTTAATCTTATTTTTTCCTGTTATTTTATGTTTCGTTGTTAATACATATAAATTTTTACATCTTGCTGTAAATATTTTACTTCCTGGGGTTAATTCTATTCCTGATATCTTCCAATACTAATGATTTATCTATATTTCTATCTGTTACTGCTACTGAATAATTTGCACTTATTATAAATTTAAATTTTTGGTATATTAAAATTTCCTTTTACGGCAGTTATTATGCTTTTTTCTATAGGTTTTATAATTCTATCATCTGCTAAATATAATTCTATCAGTGTATCTATTCCTTCTCTAAAACATGCTTTTATTAATATTTCTGTACCTCCAAGGTGTACATATTTTGTTGGATCTCCTTTACTTTTTATATCATTTATTTCTTTATTTATTATTCTTTTTGTTACTAGTGGTATACTAGCTTTTCCTTTTGCATATCTACAGTCTATTACATGTTCTTTTTGACATACTACATAATATTCATCTTTTTTCCTAGTAAAAATATTTTTTATTGTTGGTATTTTAAATATTTTTTCTACACTTAAATCTAACTCTTTTCCTTTTATTTCATCAAATATATTACTATCAAATATTATCTTTTGTTCTGTTCCTTCGTCATTTAAATATTCTTCCTTTGTTATTATTTTTATATCTTCTTCAGTCATTTAATTCATCTATTTCACTATCTATTTCCGTATCTGTTTCGTTTTCTGAAATTTCATATATACTATCTTCACTTTCTAATTCATAATCTATATAATCTATTTGCATATATTCTGTATTTTCTATTTTTATTTCTGATATTTGTTTATTTTTTGGATTCTTAGGTAATTTACAATCTCTAGCTAAATGTCCTAACTTTCCACAATTATAACATGTACATTCTTTTATAGATTTTTTCTTTCTATATGGTCTTTTATTTTTGTAATTTTTTACATAATATCTTTTTCTTGGTTTTTTGTATTTATATTTTGATTTTTTATATTTCTTATATTTCTTATGTCTTTTTCTTTTCTTATAATATCTTTCTTCGCATCCGAATTGGGGTGCTATTTTATTTTTGCAACATGCTAAAATTCTTATTAATGTTTTTTCCATTTTTAATTCTTCTCTATATTTTTCACATAAATTTTTATACCATTGTTGTAAGAATTTTATTCTAGCTCCTAACGTATCTACTATTTTTGCTTCTTCCCAACTTTTTATTATTTTTGAACTAAATGGTTCGGGTAATTTATTAAAATATAATTTTCTTATTTCTTTACTTTCTTCTATACTATATGCTCCTTTATAATAATATTCTTTAAATGCGCAAGTATATTCATCTATATAACACATATTACATATTGTTAATTTTATCATTAAATTCCTATTTGTATCTTTTTATTCATCTTGTTCTTCTTCTAATGTTGTCATACTACCAAATTCATCTTTTATAGCTGTTTCATATTTTTTCAATAATTCTATAGGTGTTAGTTTAGTTGTTGTTGATGATGTTTCTTCCATAGGTTTATTAGTTCTTAATACTTTCTTACTATTTTCGGTTAAGTTTGAAAATCATAGTTTTACTGATCCTATTAATGTTTTTTCTATATATTCTGGTGCATCTGTTATGTTTATATTATTATCTAATAATTGTTTTGTCATATATCCTATCCATAATTGTATTGTTTTTTCTGTATCTATTACACAGTCTAGATCTAAAAAGTTATAATTCTTATTAACTATTTGTTTTGGTGTCCATTTGTCATATTCATTATATCTTTTAAATTTATTTTTATAATATATGGGTTTTCTTATTTCTGTTGTTTTAGGTATTATATTTTTATCTTCTTTTTTGTCAAGAGTATTTATTTCTGTGTTATTATCTTCCAAATTTTCTTCATTAATTATTTCTTGTTTTTCATTAAGTTCTAAATTTTTTATATTTGTTAATATTTCCGTATATGTTTCACTATCTTCTGAATCATAATTATCTGTCTCTTCGACCTCTATATTATTTATTTCTAATTTTTCCTTAAATTGGTTTATCTCGTTTATTAGTGTTTGTTCTTTATCTTTTTCCTCTTTTTCTTTTTGTCTTTGTTCGTACAGATCTTTTAACATTTGTAGTTCTTTTTCTAATTCAGCAATTCTACTATTTTTAGTTTCTTCTATTTTTCATATTTCTTCCGTAGTTTGTTGTTTAATTTTTGCTATTTCCTTTTTTCTATCTATTTCTTCATTTTCTTTTTCTATTCTTACCATTGCTGTTAATTTATCTTCTAATTTTAATTCTTCTTTTTCTAACATTAGGTATAAATGTTCACCTATTTTCTTATATCTTCTTCCTAGATTCGAAAATACTATTTTTATTTTTGATCCTTCGTGATTTTCATATATTTTTTCATCTATTATAAATTCTTGTTTGTTCATTTTATTGTGAATAATTCATGTTGGTATATATATTCTAAACTATCTATTTGTGATTCTAATTTTGATATTTCATCTTTTTGTGTATTTATCGAATTTTTACTAACTCCGGCAAATATATTATAATGTAATCTTTCTTTTCTTATTTTAAATTCTTTACGTTTTTCAGAGATAAATTGTTTTAATTCTTTGTATTTTTGCTCTTTATTCATTTAAATTATATTTATAATATCTTGATGGATATCTAAATCTAATTTTATCATAATTAGGTGGTATATGTCTCATTCTTCTAGATTTTAAATGGATTATTAATTTTGCTTCAATACTAGATATTAATGTAATTAGGTAAGCTAATCTTTCTGGATTTTCTTTTGTTTTATTTAGACTTATATATTCTAAATAATTACTAACTAAAGATTCTTTAATTTTCCTAAAAGCTTCTCTATTTTTAAATGGTCTTCTCATAATTAACATCTAACTAACATATATCTCCACTTTTGGATAAAAGATAAGAAAGAAAACTTTAATAATGCAAGTCGGGTGCAACATATAATGGATATCTTAACCGAAAAATATACAAACATACAAATACAGAAACAATTAAAACGAAATGAGATGAATTTCTGTAAATCAGTTATATATACACTTTAAAGGTAATTTTTGTTTTGAATGTGGTGTTTTTTTTTTATACTTATTCACTTTAAAATGGTTAAGCGTAGGGACTTTAAAGGGTATTATTTATTTTGAATGTCCTTTGGTTGTCGACTTAGTTACTAGAAAATGGTTAAGTGTAGGGACTTTAAAGAGGATTTTTTGTTTTGAATGACGTTTGTTTGGTGACTTACTTACTTGAAAATGGTTAAATGTAGGAACTTTAAAGGGGATTTTTTGTTTTCAATGTGGTTTGGTTGGTGACTTAATTATTTGAAAATGGTTAAGTGTAAGGACTTTAGATGGGATTTTTTGTTTCGAATGTGGTTTGGTTGGTGACTTTGTTATTTGATAATGGTTAAGTGGAGAGACTTTAAAAGAGATTTTTGGTTTTAAATGTGGTTTTGTTGGTGACTTAGTTTCTTGAAAATGGTTAAGTGTAAGGGCTTTAAAGGAGATTTATTGTTTTGATTGTGGTTTTCTTTTGATACTTAGTTAAAGGAAAATGGTTAAGTGTAGGGACTTTAAAGGAGATAATTTATTGTGAATGTGGTTTGGTTGGTGACTTAGATACTTAAAAATGGTTAAGTGTAGAGGCTTTAAAGGGGATTTTTCTCATTGAATGTAGTTTGGTAAATGACTTAGTTACTTGAAAAATTTTATGTGTCAGGACATGAAAATGGTTATGTGTCGGGACTCTAAAGGGGATTTTTCATTTTCACTGTGGTTTTGTTTTGATACTTAGTTACTTGAAATGGTTAAGTGTCAGGACATGAAAATGGTTATGTGTCGGGACTCTAAAGGGGATTTTTCATTTTCACTGTGGTTTTGTTTTGATACTTAGTTACTTGAAATGGTTAAGTGTAGGGACTCTGAAGGGGATTTGTTTATTTCGAATGTGGTTTGGTTAATGTCTTAGTTACTTGAAAATGGTTAAGTGTAGGGACTATAAAAAAGATATTTTGTTTTGAATGTGGTTTGGTTGGTGACTAAACTAATTGAAAATGGTTAAGTGTAGGGACTTTAAATGGGATTTTTTGTTTCGAATGTGGTTTGGTTGGTGACTTAGTTATTTGATAATGGTTAAGTGTAGAGACTTGTTTGGTTGGTGACTTAGTTATTTGATAATGGTTAAGTGTAGAGACTTTTAAGGAGATTTTTGGTTTTAAATGTGGTTTTTTTGGTAACATAGTTTCTTGAAAATGGTTAAGTGTAAGGTCTTTGAAGGGGATTTATTGTTTTAATTGCCGTTTTCTTTTGATACTTAGTTACAGGAAAATGGTTAAGTGTAGAAACTTTAATGCAGATTTTTTATTTTGAATGTGGTTTGGTTGGTGACTTATATACATAAAATTGGTTTAGTGTAGAGACTTGAAAGGGAATTTTTCTCTTTGAATCTGGTTTGGTAAACGACTTAGTTACTTGAAAATGGTTATGTGTCGGGACTTTAAAGGAGATTTATTGTTTTCAATGTGGTTTTGTTGTGATACTTAGTTATTTGAAATGGTTATGTGTAGGGACTCTAAAGGGGATTTGTTTATTTCGAATGTGGTTTGTTTTGTCTTAGTTACTTGAAAATGGTTAAGTGTAGGAACTTTAAAAAAGATATTTTGTTTTGAATGTGGTTTGGTTGGTGACTTAGTTACTTGAAAGTGGTTAAGTGTAGGGACTTTTAAGGGGATTTTTTGTTTTGAAAGTGGTTTGGTTGGTGACTTAGTTACTTTAAAATGGTTAAGTGTAGAGACTTTAATGGAGATTTTTTGTTTTGAATGTGGTTTAGTTGGTGACATAGTTACTAGAAAATGGTTAAGTATAGGGACTTTAAAGAGGATTTATTATTTTGAATGTGGTTTTTTTCGACTTAGTTATTTGAAAATGGTTAAGTGTAGTGACTTTCAATAGGATTTTTCATTTTGAATGTGATTTGATTGGTGACTTAGATACTTAAAAATGTTCATGTCTAGAGACTTTAAAGGGGATTTTTTGTTTTAAATGTGGTTTTCTTTTGATACTTAGTTAATTGAAATGGTTAAATGTAGTGACTTTAAATGGGATTTTGTTTATGAATATGGTTTGGTTAGTGACTTAGTTACTTGAAAATGGTTAAGTGTAGGGACTTTAAAGGAGATTTTTTATTTTCAAGGTGGTTTGGTCCGTGACTTAGTTAATTGAAAATAGTTATGTGTAGGGACTTTAAAGGAGATATTTTATTTTGAAGGTGTTTTGGTTGGTGACTTACTTTAAATTAGTTAAGTGTAGGGACTTTAAAGGAGATTTTTTGTGTTGAATATGGTTTAGTTGGTGACTTTGTTGCTTGAAAATGGTTAAGTGTAGTGACTTTAAAGGTAATTTTTGTTTTGAATGTGGTGTTCTTTTTGATACTTATTCACATGAAATGGTTAAGCGTAGGGACTTTAAAGTGTATTATTTATTTTGAATGTCCTTTGGTTGTCGACTTAGTTACTAGAAAATGGTTAAGTGTAGGGACTTTAAAGAGGATTTTTTGTTTTGAATGACATTTGTTTGGTGACTTACTTACTTGAAAATGGTTAAGTGTAGGAACTTTAAAGGGGATTTTTTGTTTTCAATGTTGTTTGGTTGGTGACTTAATTATTTGAAAATGGTTAAGTGTAGGGACTTTAGATGGGATTTTTTGTTTCGAATGTGGTTTGGTTTGTGACTTAGTTATTTGATAATGGTTAAGTGTAGGGACTTTAAAGGGAATTTATTATTTTGAATGTTGTTCTTTTCGACTTAGTTATTAGAAAATGGCTAAGTGTAGTGACTTTCAATGGTTTTTTTGTTTTGATTGTGGTTTTCTTTTGACACTTAGTTAAAGGAAAATGGTTAAGTGTAGGGACTTTAAAGGAGATATTTTATTTTGAATGTGGTTTGGTTGGTGACTTAGATACTTAAAAATGGTTAAGTTTAGAGACTTTAAAGGGGATTTTCCTCATTCAATATGGTTTGGTAATGACTTAGTTATTTGAAAAAGTTTATGTGTCAGGACTTTAAAATGGTTATGTGTCGGGACTCTAAAGGGGAATTTTCATTTTCACTGTGGTTTTGTTTTGATACTTAGTTACTTGAAATGGTTAAGTGTAGGGACTCTGAAGGGGATTTGTTTATTTCGAATGTGGTTTGGTTAGTGTCTTAGTTACTTGAAAATGGTTAAGTGTAGGGACTATAAAAAAGATATTTTGTTTTGAATGTGGTTTGGTTGGTGACTTAACTAATTGAAAATGGTTAAGTGTAGGGACTTTAAATGGGAATTTTTGTTTCGAATGTGGTTTGGTTGGTGACTTAGTTATTTGATAATGGTTTAGTGTAGAGTCTTTAAAGGAGATTTTTGGTTTTAAATGTGGTTTTGTTGATGACTTACTTTCTTTAAAATGGTTAATTGTAAGGTCTTTGAAAGGGATTTATTGTTTTGATTGTGGTTTTCTTTTGATACTTAGTTACAGGAAAATGGTTAAGTGTAGAACTTTAATGGAGATTTTTTATTTTGAATGTGGTTTGGTTGGTGACTTAGATACATAAAATTGATTAAGTGTAGAGACTTTAAAGGGAATTTTTCTCTTTGAATGTGGTTTGGTAAATGACTTAGTTACTTGAAAAAGGTTATGTGTCGGGACTTTAAAGGAGATTTTTTGTTTTCAGTGTGGTTTTGTTGTGATACTTAGTTACTTGAAATGGTTAAGTGTAGGGACTCTAAAGGGGATTTGTTTATTTCGAATGTGGTTTGGTTAGTCTTAGTTACTTGAAAATGGTTAAGTGTAAGGACTTTTAAAAAGATATTTTGTTTTGAATGTGGTTTTGTTGGTGACGTAGTTACTTGAGAATGGTTAAGTATAGGGACTTTTATGGGGATTTTTGTTTTGAATGTTGTTTGATTGGTGACTTAGTTACTTTAAAATGGTTAAGTGTAGATACTTTAATGAAGATTTTTGGTTTTGAGTGTGGTTTGGTTGGTGACATAGTTACTTCTAATTGGTTAAGCGTAGAAACTTTAAAGGAGAGTTTTTATTTTGAAAGTGGTTTGGTTGGTGACTTAGTTAATTGAAAATGGTTAAGTGTTGGAATTTTAAATGGAATACATTATTTTGAATGTCGTTTTTGTTTTGAATGTGGTTAGTCTTGATACTTAGTCACTTGAAAATGGTTAAACGTAGAGATTTTGAAGGGTATTTTTTCTTTCGAATGTTCTTTGGTTGTTGACTTAGTTACTAGAAAATGGTTAGTGTAGGTACTTTGAAGGGAATTTTTTGTTTTGAATGTGCGTTGTTTGGTGACTTAGTTACTTGAAAATGGTTAAGTTTAGGGACATTAAAGGGGATTTTTTGGTTTGAATGCGGTTTGGTTGGTGACTTAGATACATGAAAATGGTTAAATGTAGGGACTTTATAGGGGATTTTTTTTTGAATTAGTTTTTGTTTTGAAACTTAGTCACTTGAAAATGGTTAAGTGTAGGGACTTTAAAGGAGATTTTTTTTTTGAATGTTGTTTGGTTGTTGTCTTTGTTGATTGAAAATGGTTAAGTGTAGGGACTTTAAAGGGGATTGTTAATTTTGAATGTGGTTTGGTTGGTGACTTAGTTACTTGAAAATGGTTAAGTGTAGGGACTTTAAATAGGTATTTTCGTTTTTGAATGTGGTTTGGTCGGTGACTTAGATACTTAAAAATGGTTAAGTGTAGATACTTTAAAGGGGATTTTTCTCTTTGAATGTGGTTTGGTTGATGACTTAGTTACTTGAAAATGGTTTTGTGTTGGGACTTTAAAGGGGATTTTTCCTTTTCAATGTGGTTTTGTTTTGATACTTAGTTACTTGAAATGGTTAAGTGTAGGGACTTTAACGGGGAATTGTTTATTTCGAATTTGGTTTGGTTAGTGTCTTATTTACTTGAAAAAGGTTAAGTGTAGGGACTTTAAAGGGGATTTTCTGTTTTGAATGTGGTTTGGTTGGTGACATAGTGACTTGAAAATGTTTAAGTGTAGGGACTTTAAAGGAGATTTTTGGTTTTGAATGTGGTTTGGTTGATGACTTAGTTACTTGAAAATGGTAAAGTATAGGGACTTTAAAGAAGATTTTTGGTTTTGAATGTGGTTTGGTTGGTGACATAGTTTCTTGAAAATGGTTAAGTGTAGGGACTTTAAAGGGGATTTATTGTTTTGAATGTGGTTTTGTTTCGACTTAGTTATTTGAAAATGGTTAAGTGTAGTGAATTGAAAGGGGATTTTTGGTTTTGAATGTGATTTGATTGATGACTTAGGTACTTAAAAATATTTATGTGTAGAGACTTTAATGGGGCTTTTTTGTTTTGAATGTGGTTTTCTTTTGATACTTAGTTAATTTAAATGGTTAAGTGTAGTGACTTCAAATGGGATTTTGTTTATGAATGTGGTTTGGTTGGCGAGTCACTTACTTGAAAATGGTTAAGTGTAGGGACTTTAAAGGAGATTTTTTATTTTGAATGTTGTTTGATTGGTGACCTAGGTATTTGATAATGGTTAAGTGTGGAGAATTTAATGGAGATTTTTGGTTTTAAATGTGGTTTGGTTGGTGACTTAGTTTCTTGAAAACAGTCAAGTGTTAGGTCTTTAAAGGGGATTTATTGTTTTGATTATGGTTTTCTTTTGATACTTAGTTATCGGAAAATGTTTAAATTTTGGGACTTTAAAGGAGATTTTTTATTTTGAATGTGGTTTGGTTTGTGACTTAGATACTTAAAAATGGTTAAGTGTAGAGACTTTAAAGGGTATTTTTCTCATTGAATTTGGTTTGGTAAATGACTTAGTTACTTGAAAATAGTTATGTGTCGGGACTTTAAAGGGGATTTTTCATTTTCAATGTGCTTTTGTTTTGATACTTAGTGACTTGAAATTGTTAAGTGTAGGGAAACTAAAGGGGATTTGTTTATTTTTAATGTGGTTTCATTAGTGTCTTAGTTACTTGAAAATGGTTAAGTGTAGGGACTTTAAAGGAGATTTTTGGTTTTGAATTTGGTTTGGTTGGCGACTTAGTTACTTGAAAATGGTTAAGCGTAGAGACTTTAAAGGAGATTTCTTATTTTGAAGGTGGTTTGGTTGGTGACTTAGTTAATTGAAAATTGTTAAGTGTTGGAAATTTAAATGGAATACTTTATTTTGAATGTGGTTTTGTTTTGATACTTAGTCACTTGAAAATGGATAAGTGTAGGGACTTTTGAGGAGATTTTTTGTTTAGAATATGGTTTGGTTGGTGACTTTTTAACTTTAAAATAGTTAAGTGTAGGAACTTTAAAGAGGATTTTTGTCATGAATGTGGTTTGGTTGGTGACTTAGTTATGTGAAAATGGTTAAGTGTATGGACTTTAAAGGGATTTTCTATTTTGAATGTGGTTTGGTTGGTGACATGGTTACTTGAATATGGTTAAGTGTAGTGACTTTAAAGTAAATTTTTTGTTTTAACTATGGTTTTTGTTTTGATACTTAGTCACTTGAAAATGGTTAAGCGTAGAGACTTTGAAGGGTATTTTTTTATTTTGAATGTGCTTTGGTTGTTAATTTAGTTACTAGAAAATGGTTAAGTGTAGGTACTTTAAAGGGGATTTTTTGTTTTGAATGTGCATTGTTTGGTGACTTAGTTACTTGAAAATGGTTAAGTGTAGCGACTTTAAAGGGGATTTTTTGTTTTGAATGTGGTCTGGTTGGTGACTTTTTTACGTGAATATGGTTAAGTGTAGGGACTTTAAACTGGATTTTCTGTTTTGAATGTGGTTTGGTTGGTGACATTGTGACTTGAAAATGGTTAAGTGTAGGGACTTTAAAGGAGATTTTTGGTTTTGAATGTGGTTTAGTTGGTGACTTAGTTACTTGAAAATGGTTTAAGTGTAGGGACTTTAAAGAAGATTTTTTGTTTTGAATGTGGTTTGGTTGGTGACATAGTTACTTGAAAATGGATAAGTGTAGGGACTTTAAAGGGGATTTATTGTTTTGAATATGGTTTTGTTTTGACTTAGTTATTTGAAAATGGTTATGCGTAGTGAATTTAAAGGGGATTTTTGGTTCTGAATGTGGTTTGGTTGGTGACTTAGATACATAAAAATGGTTAAGTGTAGCGACTTTAAACGGGATTTTTATCATTGAATGTGGTTTGGTAAATGACTTAGTTACTTGAAAATGGTTATGTGTCGGGACTTTAAAGGAGATTTTTTGTTTTCAATGTGCTTTTGTTTTGATACTTTTTTACTTGAAATGGTTAAGTGTAAGGACACTAAAGGGGATTTGTTTATTTCTAATGTGGTTTCGTTAGTGTCTTAGTTACTTGGAAATGGTTAAGTGCAGGGATATTAAAAAAGATATTTTGTTATTAATGTGGTTTGGTTGGTGATTTAGTTACTTGAAAATGGTTAAGTGTAGAGCCTTTAAAGGAGATTTTTGGTTTTGAATGTGGTTTAGTTGTTGACTTAGTTACTTGAAAATGGTTAAGCGTAGAGACTTTAAAGGAGATTTCTTATTTTGAAGGTGGTTTGGTTGCTGACTTAGTTAATTGAAAATTGTTAAGTGTTGGAAATTTAAATGGAATACTTTATTTTGAATGTGGTTTTGTTTTGATACTTAGTCACTTGAAAATGGATAAGTGTAGGGACTTTTGAGGAGATTTTTTATTTAGAATGTGGTTTGGTTGGTGACTTATTAACTTTAAAATAGTTAAGTTTAGGAACTTTAAAGAGGATTTTTATTTTGAATGTGGCTTGGTTGGTAACTTAGTTTCTTGAAAATGGTTAATTGTATGGACTTTAAAGGGGATTTTCTATTTGAATGTTGTTTGGTTGGTGACATAGTGACTTGAATATGGTTTAGTGTAGTGACTTTAAAGAAAATTTTTTGTTTTGAATATAGTTTTGTTTTGATACTTAGTTACTTCAAAATGGTTTAGTGTAGGGACTTTAAAGGGTATTTTGTATTTGAATGTGCTTAGGTTGTTGACTTAGTTACTAGAAAATAGTTAAGTGTAGGGATTTTAAAGGGGGATTTTTGTTTTGAATGTGGTTTGTTTGGTAACTTAGACACTTGAAAATGGTTAAGTATAGCAACTTTAAAGGGGATTTTTTGTTTTGAATGGGGTCTGGTTGTTGACTTAGTTACTTGAAAATGGTTATGTGTTGGGACTTTAAAGGGTTTTTTTTTTGAATTTCGTTTTGTTTTGATACTTAGTCACTTGAAAATGGTTAAGTGTAGTGACTTTAACGGAGATTTTTGGTTTTGAATGTGGTTTGGTTGGTGACATAGTTACTTGAAAATGGTTAGTGTAGGAACTTTAAAGAAGATTTTTGGTTTTGATGTGGTTTGGTTGGTGACATAGTTACTTGAAAATGGTTATGTGTTGAGACTTTAAAGGGGAGTTTTCATTTTCATACTGGGTTTTTTTGATACTTAGTTACTTGGAATGGTAAAGTGTAGGGACTATAAAAGGGATTTGTTTATTTCAAATTTGGTTTGGTTAGTGACTTAGTTACTTGAAAATAGTTAAATGTTGGGTCTTTAAAAAAGATATTTTGTTTTGAATGCGGTTTGGTTGTTGACTTAGTTGATTGAAACTGGTTAAGTGTATAGACTTTAAAGGGGATTTTTCGTTTCGAATGTGGATTGGTTGGTAACTTAGTTACTTGAAAATTGTTAAGTTTAGGGACTTTAAAGGAGATTTTATTTTTTAAATGTGTTTTGGTTGGTGTCTTAATTACTTGAAAATGGTTAAGTGGAGGGACTTTACGGGAGATTTTTGGTTTTTAATGTGGTTTGGTTGGTGACTTAGTTACCTGTAAATGGTTAAGTGTAGAGACTTTGAAGAAGATTTATTATTTTGAAGGTGGTTTGGTTGGTGTCTTAGTTAATTAAAAATGGTTAAGTGTTGGAAATTTAAATGGAATACTTTATTTTGAATGTGGTTTTGTTTTGATACTTAGTCACATGAAAATGGATAAGTGTAGGGACTTTTTAGGAGATTTTTTGTTTAGAATGTGGTTTGGTTGATGACTTATTAAATTTAAAATAGTTTAAGTGTAGGAATTTTAAAGAGGATTTTTCTTTTGGATGTGGGTTGGTTGGTGACTTAGTTACTTGAAAATGGTTAAGTTTATGGACCTTCCAGGGAATTTTCTAGTTTGAATGTGGTTTCGTTGGTGACATAGTTACTTTAATATGGTTAAGTGTAGTGACTTTAAAGTAAATTTTTTGTTTTAACTATGGTTTTTGTTTTGATACTTAGTCACTTGAAAATGGTTAAGCGTAGAGACTTTGAAGGGTATTTTGTTTATGCATATGGTTTGGTTCGCGACTCAGTTTCTTGAAAATGGTTAAATATAGGGACTTTAAAGGAGATTTTTTCTTTTGAATGTTGTTTGGTTGGTGACTTAGTTATTTGATAATAGTTAAGTGTAGAGAATTTAAACGAGATTTTTGGTTTTAAATGTTGTTTGGTTGGTGACTTAGTTTCTTCAAAATGGTTAAGTGTAAGGTCTTTAAAGGGGATTTATTATTTTGATTGTGGTTTTCTTTTGATAGTTTAGTTACAGGAAAATGGTTAAGTGTAGGGACTTTAAAGGAGATTTTTTATTTTGAATGTGGTTTGGTTGATGACTTAGATACTTAAAAATGGTGAAGTGTAGAGACTTTAAAGGAAATTTTTCTCATAGAATGTTGTTTGTAAATGACTTAGTTACTTGAAAATGGTTATGTGTCCGGACTTTAAAGGGGATTTTTTGTTTTCAATGTGGTTTTGTTTTGATACTTAGTTTCTTCAAATGATTAAGTGTAGGGACTCTTAAGGGGATTTGTTTATTTCTAATGTGGTTTGGTTATTGTCTTAGTTACTTGAAAATGGTTAAGTGTATGGACTTTAAAATAGATATTTTGTTTTGAATGAGGTTTGGTTGGTGACTTAGTTACTTGAAAATGGTTAAGCATAGAGAATTTAAAGGAGATTTCTTATTTTGAAGGTGGTTTGGTTGGTGACCTAGTTAATTGAAAATGGTTAAGTGTTGGAAATTTAAATGGAATACTTTATTTTGAATGTGGTTTTCTTTTGATACTTAGTCACTTGAAAATGGACAAGTGTAGGGACTTTTGAGGAGATTTTTTGTTTAGA
Source organism: Capsicum baccatum var. pendulum (assembly GCA_030864225.1). Classification (NCBI taxonomy): domain Eukaryota; kingdom Viridiplantae; phylum Streptophyta; class Magnoliopsida; order Solanales; family Solanaceae; genus Capsicum; species Capsicum baccatum. The sequence goes on from CM061550.1 coordinate 223,587,152, forward strand.
ATGTGTTTTGGTTGGTGGCTTATTAACATTAAAGAGGATTGTTATTTTAAATGTGGTTTGGTTGGTAACTTAGTTTCTTGAAAATGGTTAAGTGTATGGATTTTAAAGGGGATTTTTTGTTTTGAATGTGGTTTGGTTGGTGACATTGTGACTTGAAAATGGTTAAGTGTCGGGACTTTGAAGCGGATTTTTCTTAAATGTGGTTTGGTCGGTGTCTTAGTTGCTTTAAAATGGATAAGTGTAGGGATTTTTAAGGAGATTTTTGCTTTAAAATTTGGTTTTGTTGATGACTTAGTTACCTGAAAATGGTTAAGTGTAGAGACTTTAATAAAGATTTTTGGTTTTGAATGTGGTTTGGTTGGTGACTTAGATACTTGAAAATGGTTAAGTATAGGACTTGAACGGGGATTTATTGATTTTAATGTGGTTTGGTTGATGTCTTAGTTACTTGAAAATGGTTAAGTGTAAGGACTTTTAAAGGGAGTTTTTGGTTTGAATGTGGTTTGGTTGGTGACTTAGTTACTTGAAAATGGTTGAGTGTAGGGACTTTATAGGAGATTTTTTGTTCTGAATGTGGTTTAGCTTTGATACTTCGTCACTTGAAGATGGTTAAGCGTAGCGACTTTAAACGGTATTTTTTATTTTGACTGTTGTTTGGTTTTTAACTTAGTACATGAAAATGGTTAAGTGTAGTACCTTTAAAGGTGGTTTTTGCTTTTGAATGTGGTTTGTTTGGTAACTTAGATACTTGAAAATGGTTAAGTGTAGAGAATTTAAAACGGATTTTTTTTTTGAATGTGGTTTCGTTTTGATACTTCGTCACTAGAAAATAGTTAAGTGTAGGGAATATAAAGGGGATTTTTTCTTTTGAATGTGGTTTGGTTGTTGACTTAGTTGATTGAAAATGGTTAAGTGTAGAGACTTTAAAGGTGATTTTTCTTTTTAATTATGGTTTGGTTGGAGACTTAGTTACTTGAAAATGGTTAAATGTAGGGACTTTAAAGGAGATTTTTTGTTTTGAATGTGATTTGGTTGGTGACTTAGTTACTTGAAAATGATTAGGTGTAGTGACTTTAAAGGAAATTTTTTGTTATGAATGTGGTTTTGTTATGATACTTAGTCATTTGAAAATGGTTAAGCGTAGGGACTTTGAAGGGTATTTTTTATTTTGAATGTGCTTGGGCTGTTCACTTAGCTACTAGAAAATGGTTGAGTGTAGGGACATTAAAGTGGATTTTTCTTTTGAATGTGGTTTGTTTGGTGACTTAGTTAAAATGGTTAAGTGTAGGAACTTTTAAGGGAATTTTTTGTTTTGAATGTGGTTTGGTTGGTGACTTAGTTACTTGAAAATGGATAAGTGTTGGGACTTTAAAGGGGATTTTTCTTTTTGAATTTGGTTTTGTTTTGATACTTAGTCACTTGAAAATGGTTAAGTGTAGGGACTTTAAAGGAGATTTTTTTTAATGTGGTTTGGTTGTTGTCTTAGTTAATTGAAAATGGTTAAGTGTAGGGAATTTAAAGGGATTTTTCCTTTTGAATGTGGTTTGTTTTGTGACTTATTTACTTGAAAATGGTTATGTGTTGGAACTTTAAAGGGGATTTTGTCTTTTGAATGTGGTTTGTTTTTAAACTACGTCACTTGAAAATAGTTAAGTGTAGGGACTTAAAAGGTAAATTTTTATTTTGAATGTGGTTTGGTTGTTGACTTACTTGATTGAAAATGGTTAAGTGTAGGAACTTTAACTAGAATTTTTTGTTTAAAATGTGGTTTTGTTTTGATACTTAATCACTTGAAAATGGCAAAGTGCAGGGATTTTAACGGGTATTTTTTGTTTTAAATGTGGTATGGTTAGCGTCTTAGTTACTTGAAAATGGTTAAGTGTTTGATCTTTAATGGGGATTTATTTTTTTGAATGTGGTATTCATTTGATACTTAGTCACTTGAAAATAGTTAAGTGTATGGAATTTTAAGGGGATTTTTTATATTGAATGTGGTTTGGTTGTTGACTTAGTTGATTGAAAATAGTTAAGTGTAGAGACTTTAAAGAGGACTTTTCGTTTTGAATGTGGTTTGGTTGGCGACTTTCTTACTTGAAAATGGATAAGTGTATGAACTTTAAAGGAGATTTTTTGTTTTGAATGTGGTTTCGTTGGTGACTTAGTTACTTGGAAATGGTTAAGTGTAGGGACTTTAAAGGAGATTTTTTGTTTTTAATGTGGTTTTGTTTTGATACTTAGTTACTTGAAAATGGTTAAGCGTAAAGACTTTAAAGGGTATTTTTTATTTGAAAGTGGCTCGGTGTTGACTTAGTAACTTTAAAATTGTTAAGTGTAGGTCTTTAAATGGGGATTTTTCACTTTGAATGTGGTTTGGTTGGTGACTTAGTAACTTTAAAATGGTTAAGTGTTGGGACTTTAAAGGGGATTTTTTCTTTTGATTGTGGTTTTGTTTTGATACTTAGTTATTGAAATGGTTAAGTGTTGGGACTTTAAAGGGGATTTTTTTATTTTAAATGAGGTTTGGTTTGTGACTTAGTTACATAAAAATAGTTAAGTGTAGGCACTTTTAAAAAGATATTTTGTTTTGAATGTGGTTTGGTTTGTGACTTAGTTACTTTGAAATGGTTAAGTATAGAGTCTTTAAAGGGAATTTTTTGTTTTGAATATGGTTTGGTTGGTGAAAAAGTTAAATAAAAATGGTTAAGTGTAGGGTTTGAAGGAGATTTTTTTATTTTGGAGGTGGTTAGGTTGGTGACTTAGTTAATTGAAAATGGTTAAGTGTTGGGAATTTAAAGGGAATATTTTGGTTTGAATGTGGTTTTATTCTGATACTTAGTAACTTGAAAATGGATAAGTGTAGGGACTTTAAAGCGAATTTTTTGTTTTGAATGTGGTTTGGTTGGTGACTTACTTACTTTAAAATAGATAAGTGTAGGGACTTTAAAGGTAAATTATTGTTTTGAATATTGTTTAGTTGGTGACTTAATTACTTGAAAATGCATAAGTGTTGGAACATTAAGGAGGATTTTTGTTTTGAATGAGGTTTTCTTTGGATACTTAGTCACTTAAAAATGGTTAAGTGTAGAGACTTTAAAGGTGATTAGTTGTTTTGATTGTGGTTTGGTTGTTGAATTAAATACTTTAAAATTGTTAAGTGTAGAAACTTTAAAGGACATTTTTTGTTTTGAGTGTGGTTTGGTTTGTGAATTAGTCACTTGAAAATGGTAATGTGCAGGGTATTGAAAGGGGATTTTTTGTTTTGAATGTGGTTTTATTTTGATACTTAGTTACATAAAATGGTTAAGTGTAGGGAATTTAATTGGGATTTTTTGTTTTGAATGTGGTTTTTTTTTATACTTAGTCACTTTTTCAAAATTACAACTTATTGTAAAAGTAGCAATATTTTACCAACTTCATAGTAATAGAAGAATATGTATTTTTCAGTTATGCATATTTATTTATGAGTAATACATTTATATTAGTATAAGTATTTAAATTGCAACATTTTACTTAAATACAAATAAAATTTGCTATTTTTCGTAAATATCAAAACTGTTTCTATAAAAGTTATAATTAAGGCTACAGAGTTGCTATTTCTAAAATTTTCCCTTTTTTTTCTGAATATGTTTTGGTTGGTGACTTAGTTACTTGAAAATGATTAAGTGTAGGAACCTTAAAGCAGATTTTTTGTTTTAAATGTAGTTTTGTTTTGATACTTAGTCACTTGAAAATGGTTAAGTGTAGGAACTTTAAAGGAGATTTATTGTTTTTAATGTGGTTTGGTGATAACGCTCAAACTACAGCTCTCGTAAAAGTGTAAGCGGTCGTTGTCAAATATAGAACCCAACTGGGTTGGGTATCAAATCCCACAGGGAATACTTGGTCACTAAGTAAGCAACGATTATTAGAATTTTGGTGAAAGTTTCGTAAAAGGGAGGATTGTAGCGTGAATTTGAGAGTATCAAAAATAGTAATGTAAGAACGGACAATAGAAGAGTAAAACGGATTATTTGGTTGGTTTTGATCAATGAAAATTGAGAGTTAGGGTTATGTCCACCTTATGAGTTGTACGTATCTATTGACTATGAGTTATGCGAAATTCAGACATGCATGCGCTTATAGAGAATCATATTCTAAGGTAAATCCAGGCGTCTTTCGACCTATCAAGGACTATTTCACTTTAACTCTTTCGAGCTTAAAGCGTATCTAATGGTACAAATTCTCCAAGAGGTTAGTCCAGTTACGACACTAACTTTTTAACAGGGGTTGGTGCCCTATTACCTTGACATTATCTCTTTTCCAGACATGTAACTTTTCTTTCGAATAAGTTAATGCTATACTGGCGTATTTTATATGTTTGGAACCACAATAATTTAAATTAAGATGAAGAGAATAATGATATAAGCAGCATACGTGTCAAGAATTCACAAACTCATACCAATAGGTAGTATCTTATAAGGCTTCCATAACCCCAACAGAGAAGTTTAGCTACTCATGAGTGCAATGGAAATCACAATAGTCGTTATCATCATACCAATATAAAGATCTCACGTGAAGTATATGTTCGTCCTCGAATAAAATATCATGTCCATATAAACATTTACTTAGGGTTTCACAGTAACAGCACGAAATATTCATCCAGACAGGCATAGCAATTATTAACAAAGAGTAGTTTTCTAATCACTACTAGAAACAATTCAACCTCTAATATAGACTCGTGATGGTGGTTAATTTGTATTCACAAGTTAAGGCACAAAGAATCATACAAACTACCCAAAACTCATCAACCATGTATGTCTCACATAAGATATTACCCATCATCACTCACAAATATTGCATTTTTCGAAACATGGGTATAAGATTTTTCTTGCTCTCACTCTCACAAAGAATTCATATGTTGCAACTGATGACCATAGGCTTGCCCTTAGTGTAATGCTCCACTAAATATCAGAATGCTAAGCTTAGGATCAAATAGGTCTTTACAGGTTGTAATGTAGGATAAGGGACGGGTAGGACTATTTTGGCTAGAAATAGTGACTATGTTCCTAAGCGCTTCAATACATCACATTCTGCCATTTATGCTTTCTTTCAAACAACCTTTCTACTTTCTTTTAATCTACCACCCTTTCTCACCTCTTTTGTTTTTCAATTTTGAACAGAATTAACTTTTTATTTTTCTTTTCCTTTTTCTTTTCATAACACACCTCTTATGATAGCAACTATTTTTCATAACAAATTCAAGCACCAATACATTCTAAGGCACTATTCTCACCCAATTTCCTCTTATTTTGTCACATTACTTTACAATTTAAAGCACTTAGGAATTTGGATCAAATTATTGTCTTGAAAAAAAAATGGATTAGGCTTACATATGAGGTTGTCAAAGAAAAATAGGCTTAAGGCTCAAAGGGGGTTATCTAGGATGATGTCCATGGGTAGATAAAATGAAGGTAAACAATCATAGGTTGCCAAAGAAATGCCTAAATCATGTCCTAAACTCACACTCTTTATTTCGCTTTACATACATACCAGGCAAGTTCTAGCATCAGCCACAAACATAGAATATACTATCATCTCACACACACAAGGCACATGGTCGACTTTATTGGGAGTAGTATAGACTCTTGACCCAACAGATGAAGGAATTAAACCACATAGATATCACACAGTGAGTCACATTTAGAGCCTAAACGTCTCAATAGTAATGATTTTATCACAAACTCTTGTCATAATACCATGCTGCATATCAGAACAATTTCATGCAAAGTTAAAAAAAAAATTTAACTACTAAAAAAACAAAAAAAAACAAAAAAAACAAACATAAATAAATGCAAATGCAGATAAGGAATTATAGCATACAAATACCAGCACCCCACACTTAGATGGGACACACTGCCCTTAGTGGAAAATAAATAAGAAGAACCTGATTAGTCAGACTCCTCCTCTATGTCTGGGGTCATATCCCCTTCTTCGGAATCATCATCAGAGTTCTCCTCTACGTCGGAGTCTGGCATTCGACGATCATCATCGGTTGGCACATCGCCATCAAGAGGTTCCTCAAAAACTACACCTACTCCACACATCGCCCTCGCATGCTCATTCATTGGGTAGTCATAATCCAACTGTTGGAGATCTGCAGCAGTTGGAACACGACCTCCGCTGATCATGGTAAACCGAGTCATGCCATAAAGATGGCGAAAGAAACTCTCATCCCAAGCATGATGTTCTGCAGTGGTAAGGTTGACGCCATGTGTGGATTTAGCATCTTTAACCTTTGTGAGGTCAACCTTCTTTGGATTGTGTGGAAGCTTATGATTAGCCGGTTCCTCTTCGATCTCCTCCTTCCTCAATATTACGGTCAACGGATTGCCAAAGCTGAAGTGGGACCTCTTGTATAGCCTGGCCTTTCGCATTGTAGATCGAATAATTGCCCCTATGTTGATAGGGACATTCGTCATCAATGCGTACACCAAGCACACTTTATCTCGTGTTATCTTTGTGTACTGTGTCCCTGGAATCAGGCAAGAGTTGACTATTCACAACCATATCCTAGCTTCTCTATCTAAGGAAGCATATAGGAAGGTGTTGTGCCGACCGGTGTCCTTGTGTCTGCTCCATCGTGCCATAGATCTTGTTCCGCACAATGTGTGTCTAATGGACCTGTAAGGAGGTCCGTTATACAGCTCCTTGAGTGGTGATGGATCAACAGATGGCAAACCTAGAAAAGAGTTGAAGAACTCCACATTTAGTTGTAGGACTTGGCCCCGAATCTTTACTTCACTCCCTGTAGTTTTCGGTGACCAGTTGGCATAGAATTCTCATGTTAGATCAATATTGCATTCTCCCATTTCTCGGAAGATGAAATCAAGATGTAACGCCATGATCTTGGCCAATATGCGAGGTTCTTTCTTTACTAGGCTTTTCTTGTGTATCACCTCCACATGAACATATTTTTTCTCCTTATTGTTCCTATACCACTCCTTTCCTTTATCTTATAGGACCCATTTGATTCCAAACATGCGGTGAGGTATTTGTAGCGAGGAGGATTCTCCTTGCTCTTTTCGTCCCCTTTTCTGGCCTTTTTGTGAAGTGGTTGCTTTATCCTTTCCTTGTCGTGCTTTTGGTGCCATTTGTACCTGGGATTAAAATGATAGTCATGTTAGCTTCATCTCGGTAGATACAATCGACAAGAAATCAGTAGTGGCACCACCCCACACTTAGTTTGGTGGCACAAACTAGTTAAGTGAACGTTGTCGATTACTCAGACTTCATCGATATACGTTTAGGTGGTATGTTCCAACAATATAATCAGTGCAGTCATACTTTTCTAGTCATCTTAACTATCCTTTTCGATTCTATCTCAAGTAATCTTGACAATACTTTTCATGTTTTGATGGATGTACCCTTTTGAACAAGACTACTACATAGATATTGTATCAAGTTATGGCATAGAAATAATTAACATTTTATGTTTGTAGTTAACCATGATTTTTCATCTTAATGAACAAGTAAGTCGATCATGAAAGCTTTCAAGTTACAAGATTATACCATTTTCTTGACCATGTCAATTCCGCAAAAGTATGACAGTGTATCAAAATCAAATTCAAGTTGGAAACAAGTCAGGACCATCCTTACGTATTCTTTCACTCACTTAGTTGTATCACAACAAATCAACCACATTCAAATCACCAATACTACTTCAAGATTTAACAATTTATTATAGGCGTAGTAGTGTAGTACTTATGGAATATAAAAGAAGAACAAAGAAGTACTTACTTGGTTGATAGCCTTGGAAGATGTTCTTGCAAAATAAAAGAGCAAAAGGAAAATTTTTGAGAGAATTTGGATATGTAGGCGGCGCTTAGGTATGGTTTGCAATGTATTTTTGTTCTAAGACTAAGGTTCTATTTATAGGACAAGCTTGGGTCGGGTTTTGACCCATTTGGAATCGGTTTTGGAGACCAAAAGTGACCATAGGCAGCGCCTAAAGCTTTGCCTATGCTTGGCATAGGCGGCGACTTTTGCAAAGCATTGTTGAGCATAGGCGGCGCCTATGATATGGCATTATTAGGCATAGGCGGCGCCTATGCCATGGCATATGAGATTCAGAGACAAAAGTCTTTTGCATAGGCGGCGCCGATGCTATGGCATTGTTGAGCATAGGCGGCGCCTATGCTATGGCACTCTAGAATTCGAGAGCTTAGGCCATAGCATAAGCCTTGCCTTGTTCGTGGCCTAGATTTTCATAAGCCTTGCCTTGTTCTTTGCCTATATTCTCATAAGCAATGCCTAACCCATAGCCTTTGGCTTCTTCATTCCTAACTTACCACCTTTAACATGCAATACTTCAAAATCAAAATTTGAAACCAATCTCCTCCTTTACACCTCTTGCACCTACATTTACTAAAAGACAACAAAAATGATTAGAACGATGGGTTGCCTCCCATCTAGCGCCTTAGTTTTGGTCGTGGCTCGACTCTTCTTAGGAAAACAAAAATAACAAAAACAATTAAAAACGATGGGTTGCCTCCCATCAAGTGCTTGATTTATTGTCGCGGCACGACATAGCTACCTCGAGTACTTAGACTTCGTCGAGATAGATGGTGGCCATATAGTTTATCGAGTCAAGAGGACCGATATATGGTTTTACTCGTTGGCCATTCACCTTAAAGAAAATACCATTATTATCTTCTAGCTCAACTACTCCAGACGAGTAGACTTGGCTAATTTGGTACGGACCAGACCATTTGGACCTTAACTTACCTGGGAATAGCTTTAGTCTGGAATTGAAAAGAAGTACCATATCACCCTTTTGAAAGTTTCGTTGAACAATCCGCTGATCATGATACTTTTTCATCTGCTCCTTGTAGAGGTCTGATCTTTCATATGCATGTAGACGGAATTCATCCATCTCATTCAGCTGCTCCAACCTCCAGTTCATAGCATCATCCCGATTCAAATTCAGTTGCTTCAATGCCCAGAATGCTTTGTGCTCGAGCTCAATGGGTAAATGACAAGCTTTCCCATAAATTAGTTGGTACGGGAACATACTAATTGGCATTTTGAATGCAGTCCTATATGCCCATAGTGCATCGTCTAGCTTCCGAGACCAATCTTTCCCATTAGCATTTACAGTCTTAGCAAGGATTTGCTTGATATCTCGATTGGAAATCTCTACCTATCCACTAGTTTGTGGGTGATAAGGCATGGCTACTTTATGTTGCTTGACACCATATTTTGCCAACATGGATTTGAACAGTTTGTTGCAAAAGTGAGATTCTCCATCGCTTATGATAGTACGTGGGACCCCAAAATGAGAGAAGATGTTTCTCTTTAAGAATGCAACAACACGCTTTCCTTCATTATCAGCAAATGCTACTACTTCGACCCATTTTGAAACATAATCTACAGCAACTAGGATATATTTCATTCCAAACGAATTCACGAATGGGCCCATAAAATCAATACCCCATACATCAAATAGCTCGATTTCAAGGATTTTCGACATGGGTATCTCATGGTGTTTCGAAATCGCTCCTTGTCTCTGACATTGGTCGCATCTTCTCACAAAGTCGTAGGCATCTTTAAATATCGAAGGCCAATAATATCCACTTTGTAATACCTTTCTTGTTGTCCGACCGCCTGCATGGTGTCCACCAACTTGTGAAGCATGACTTGCTTCCAAGATACTTGGCACCTCCTCATGAGATATGCAGTGTCTGATCACACCATCCGCGCATTGTCTAAACAAATATGGCTCATCCCAGAAGTAGTGTCTTACATCATGCATGAACTTTCTTCTTTGATGAAATGATAGATTCGCAGGCATCACATTACTTACCACAAAGTTTGCAAAGTCTGCATACCATGGTAACTCCTCCATCATTGTGGCTAAAATCTCTTCATCAGGGAAGGTATCGTCAATCTCAAGATCTTGCTGTGCTATATGCTCATTCTCGAGTCTAGATATATGATCAGCCACTTGGTTTTCGCAACTTCTTCTATTTTTTACCTCGAAATCAAATTCTTGCAGCAACAATACCCATCGAATTACCCTTGGTTTTGCATCTTTCTTTGTCATCAGATATCTAAGGGCTGCATGGTCTGTATGAACTATCACTTTGGTTCCCAACAAATAAGCACGAAACTTTTCAAAGGCATACACAACTGCTAGAAGCTCTTGTTCTGTGACAGTATAGTTTTTCTAGGCTTCGTTCAAGACTTTACTCGCATAGTAGATTGGATGGAATAACTTTTATCTTCTCTGGCCAAGTACAGCCCCCAAAGCTACCCCGCTAGCATCACACATGACTTCAAATGGTAGAGACCAATCTGGTGCTACCATGATAGGAGCTTCAGTTAACTTCTCTTTGAGGCATTCGAATGCCTTCACACAATCTTCATTGAAGTCAAACTTTGCATCTTTCTCCAAAAGTTTGCATAATGGACTAGCAATTTTGGAGAAGTCTTTGATAAAACTTCGGTAGAAACCTGCATGACCTAGGAAACTACAAACTCCTTTGACCGAAATTGGGGGTGGTAGTTTCTCGATAACTTCGATTTTAGCTCGATCCATCTCAATTCCTCTTTTGGAGGTTTTATGCCCATGAACAATACCTTCTTTCACCATAAAGTGGCACTTCTCCCAATTTAGCACTAGGTTGAATTCAACACATCTTTGCAACGCCATACTTAGATTTGTCAAGCACGATTCAAACGACTCACCCACAACTGAAAAATCATCCATGAATACCTCCAGTGTGTCTTCCACCATATCAGAAAAATGGACATCATACAGCACTGAAAAGTGGCGGGTGCGTTACATAGCCCAAATGGCATACGTTTGAAGGTAAACGTACCATAGGGGCATGTAAACATTGTCTTCTCTTGATCTTCGGGGGCGATACATATCTGATTATAGCCGGAATAACCGTCTAAGAAACAAAACCATCTTTTCCCTGCTAATCGATCAAGCATTTGGTCAATAAAGGGCATTGGAAAGTGATCTTTAAGGGTCCACGAATTCAACTTACGGTAGTCCATGCATACGCTCCACCCTGTGACAGTTCTGAGTGGAATTAACTCATTTTTTTCATTCGTAACTACCGTCATGCCACCTTACTTTGGTACACATTGTACCGGGCTTACCCATTTATTGTCGGAGATTGGATACACAACCCCTGCATCTAACCATTTAATAATTTCTTTCTTCACCACCTCTTGCATAGGTGGGTTCAGACGCCTTTAATGCTCAATAGTGGGTAAGCAATTTTCTTCAAGCTGAATCTTATGTGTATAAATCACAGGCGGAATACCAATTATATCAGCGATGGTCCAACCGATGGCTCTCATGTACTTTCGTAGAACCGTGATGAGAGCTGAAACTTGCTGCTCACCCAAATCTTCCGCCACAATAACCGGGAGTGTGTTACCGCTTCCCAAGAATGCATACTTTAAATGGTTAGGCAGCTCCTTCAATTCTAACGTGGGTGGTTCCTCAATAGATGGTTTAGCTGGTGGTGTTGGTCGATTTTTGAAATCAAGGTCCATCTTCTTGGGAGCATGAGGATATGACCCTAATCCTGTTAGAGCACAAATAGTTTCTTCATAATTTTCAGCATCCTTATGCTTAACATTCATAAGCACAACCGCCAATGGGTCATCAACAAGCTGCTCCTCTACGGGTAATTCTTTCTCATCATCAATATAAACATCAGCTACCGAGAACAAGTTCAGATCTTTGGGTTGCTTCATTGATATACATACATCAAAGTGGACTACTTCTTTATTCATCCGGAATAGAAGCTCATTAGCTCTTAAATCAATAAGCACACTTCCTGTTGTAAGGAAAGGGCGCCCCAAGATTATGGGAACTTCAGAGTCTAACTCACAATCCAAAATAACGAAGTCCGCCAGAAAGATGAATGAAGAAACCTTCACCAATACATCACATAAAATACCAACAGTTAACGACCTATCAGCCATCACAAGCCTCATATTGGTTGGAGTAGGATCACCCAACCCCAACTTTTTGTAAATGGATAATGGCATCAATTTGATGCTGGCTCCTAAATCGCAAAATACCTTGGCAAAATTCAAAGATCCGACAGTGCAAGGAATAGTGAAGGCTCCTAGGTCGGCCTTCTTCTGAACTAGTGATCTGGTAGCAATTGCACTACAATGATGAACAACATCTGTCAACTCACCACTTGCTGCTCGCTTCTTTGTTAAGAGATACTTCATAAATTTTGCGTAGCCTGGCATTTGTTCTAGTGCCTCAACCAAGGGAACATTAATGGTCAGCTGTTTTAACATTGACATGAATTTATTGAACTTGGTATCATCAGCTCTCTTCTTTAATATTTGCAAAAAACGAGGTGGTGGAAGGGGAATTGTTTTCTCCACGACTTTCTTTTCATCATGCTTAGGTTCGGAGATCTTTTCAGGCTGTGGACGTCGAGGAATGACGCCATGAGTGTCTTCATCGGCTTCAACGGCGTTATTTTCTTCTGTATTACCTATGATATCTTCGACCACTTGCTTTCTTTGGGATGAATTTTCCAGCACCTTACCACTTCTGGTAGTAACAGCCATGCATGTTCCATCGTTTCTTGGGTTTTACACTGTGTCGGTCGGTAGGGTGCCAGCTTTTCTTTGATTTAATGTGGCTGAAATTTGACTCAATTGTTGTTCCAGCTGTCTTATTGAAGTGGAATGTGAGTCAACTAATTGCTTCATTGAGTCCAAGTCGTTTATTACCTCCGTTACTCCCGTGCTGGTTGCTTCCACTCCTTTCAACAGCTTAGCCATCATATCTTCTATTAACATATTTCCCGAACCAGATGCAGTGGCCTCTCATCGTCCAGGAGGAATATACACGCCACTCCTGTCAGTCTTGTTCTTCTAGCTACCTTGATCACGGTCCCTGTTCCCAGAATTATCATAATAGTTCCGACCTTGGTTTCCTTGGGCGTTGCCTCGGAAACCCCCCTGATTTTTCATGTAGTTGGCGTTTTCCTCAGAATCGGATTCCTCTCTTCCTTTTGACGCAACTGCTTTGACTTTTTCGGTCTTCCCTGATAGTAGATGCTTTGTAAGAAGATCCACTTGTGTTTTCATGTGCGCCAAATCTTGATCACGTTCTTCTTCTCTTCTCCTTTGTTCTACAGTTATGCCTATAGACAAAGTGGGGCTTTCTACCTCAGAATCTCCTGTATGCCACGCCCTACTTTGCTTTGTCATCCAGTCTAGCATATCACTTGCCTGAACAAAGGTGAGGTCCATAAATGATCCTCCAGCCGCATTATCCACCACAGGTTTAGTTACTGAATTCAAGGATCTATATAGTATCTCCATCAAGTGAACATTGGTCATGTGATGGTTTGGGCACCTCATAAGCTTCTTCTTGAATCTCTCCCATGTTTCGTGGAGGGCTTCAGTTGGAAGCTGACGAAAATTGCTGATTTCATCTCTCAATTGTGCTCTCTTGGATAGCGGAAAGAATCTTTCTAGGAAAGCGTCTTTCAATTGCCTCCAATTTGTAATAGAATCAGGAGTCAGCCCATTCAACCATAGAGTTGCCTCCCCAGATAGAGACAATGGAAATAAGCGCAGCCGAATTGCATTCTGTCCAACGCCAGGATTGTCGAATGACTTGCATATAGAAATAAAGTTGATCAGATGCATATTCGAATCATCTCCTGCTAGTCCACCAAATAATCCCTTGAGTTGCAATAACTGAATCATGGTGCTCGTGATGTTGAACTTGGCTCCGGGTGCCAATGGCGGAGGAATAATGGCTCCTGTGGCACTAGCTCCATCAACATCATCATCATCATCATCGAATGGTATTTGCATGGCTTAGCGTTCAGGCCTGAACCTTGCTTGACGATCTCTTCTGTTGGCCGGTGTCGCCATCTCAGCATCATGCCTAGGGTTTAGTAACTAGTCATCACCTAGATCCTCATCGTTAGGATTTGTTGCTCGCCCAGAATTATCAATATTCTGTAGATGCACTTGAGCGGCGGCCAGAGCAGCTAGTCTAGCCTGTTCCTGTTGAGCAGCCCATCTTTCAATTTCCTGTTGAGCCTCCATTCTGCCATTACAATGTGGTTCAGGATTGAAAGGCAATAACGGTTGACTAGAACTTCGAGTATGGGGCATGCACTGGATAAAAACCTACAGAAAACAAAAACAACAACTAAAAGTAAAGTACGAGAATCTTTGACCAAAGGGTCTAGTAACTATCACAAACTGAGTAGACAACCGTATTCCCCGGCAATGGCGCCAAAATTTGATAACGCTCAAACTACAGCTCTCGTAAGAGTGTAAGCGGTCGTTGTCAAATATAGAACACAACTGGTTCGGGTGTCGAATCCCACAGAGAATACTTGGTCACTAAGTAAGCAACGATTATTAGACTTTTGGTGAAAGTTTCGTAAAAGGGTGGATTGTATCATGAATTTGAGAGTATCAAAAATAGTAATGTAAGAACGGACAATAGAAGAGTAAAACGGATTATTTGGTTGGTTTTGATCAATGAGAATTGAGAGTTAGAGTTATGTCCACCTTATGAGTTGTAAGTATCTATTGACTATGAGTTATGCGGAATTCAGACATGCATGCGCTTATAGAGAATCATATTCTAAGGTAAATCCAGGCGTCTTTCAACCTATCAAGGACTATTTCAATTTAACTCTTTAAAGCTTAAAACGTATCTAATGGTACAAATTCTCCAAGAGGTTAGTCCAGTTATGGCACTAACTTTTTAACAGGGGTTGGTGCCCTATTACCTTGACATTATCTCTTTTCCGGACATGTAACTTTTCTTTCGAACAAGCTAATGCTATACTGGCGTATTCTATATGTTTGGAACCACAAGAATTTAAATTAAGATGAAGAGAATAATGATATAAGCAGCATACGTGTTAAGAATTCACAAACTCATAACAATAGGTAGTATCTCATAAGGCTTCCATAAACCCAATAGAAAAGTTTAGCTACTTATGAGTGCAATGGAAATCACAATAGTCTTTATCATCATACCAACATAAAGATCTCATGTGAAGTATATGTTGGTAGGGCTTGTGGCGTGATTTCCTTTCAAAGTAGTATTTCTCTTGTCGTGAAAATTAAAAGTCGAATAGATGAAGAGAGAATAGTAAGAATTAATTGAAAGAGAATGAATAAAGTAATTATTTTATGGAAGATGTAATGAATGGGGGGTTCCTCCAAAATCTCCAGCAAAATAGGGTATTTATAACACCCATATCCTATTCCTACTATGCTACTGCATTACTTATC
This sequence comes from Capsicum baccatum var. pendulum, assembly GCA_030864225.1. Lineage (NCBI taxonomy): Eukaryota > Viridiplantae > Streptophyta > Magnoliopsida > Solanales > Solanaceae > Capsicum > Capsicum baccatum. The sequence goes on from CM061550.1 coordinate 223,602,455, forward strand.
CTAATCCTAATAAGTTACTGCATCATTATCCTAATCCTACTAAGTTACTGCTGATCCCCAAAGTCTTCTGAAATGTTGTTTTTGCCCGGGACAGGTTTTCCATCTGTCACTTTTTGTCCCTAGGAGTCCAAGATTTGCTTTCCTTCTTTCGTGAAGCTTCCTTTGGCGTCAAGTTAACCATAAAATGCTGAAATCTTCATCATTTATACCTGAAAACTTGCTAATCACATTTGTTAGCTCGCTTACAGGAAAAAGGACTAAAAGTGCATGAATTATATATTTTGTCCTTAAAACTTAGCTAAAATATGGGTATATTATAGCACTTTAGGCGTGTAAATACGCCTATCATCAATACCCCACACTTAAAGCTTTGTTCGTCCTCGAATAAAATATCATGTCCATATAAACATTTACTTAGGGTTTCACAGTAACAGCACGAAATATTCATCCAGACAGGCATAGCAATTATTAACAAAGAGTAGTTTTCTAATCACTACTAGAAACAATTCAACCTCTAATATAGACTCGTGATGGTGGTTAATTTGTATAGTTTACTTGGTGACATAGTTACTTGAAAATGGTTATGTGTAGAGAGTTCAAAGGAGATTTTTTGTTTTGACAATTGTCTTGTTTTGATATTTAGTTACTTGAAAATGGTTAAGTGTAGGGACTTTAAAGGTGGATTTTTTGTTTTGAATGTTGTTTGATTAGTGTCTTAGTTACTTCAAAATTCTTAAGTGTAGTCACTTTAAAGGGAATTTTTTGTTTTGAATGTGGTTTGGTGGTGACTTAGTTATTTGAAAATTGTTAAATGTAGGGACTTGATAGAAGATTTTTTATTTTGAATGTGATTTTGTTATCATACTTAGTCACTTGAAAATGGTTAAGTGTAGGGTCTTTTAAGGGGATTTTTTGTTTTGAACGTGCTTTGGTTTTGATACTTAGTCACTTGAAGGTGGATAAGTATAGGGATTTTAAAGGGGATTTTTTTTAATGTGGTTTGGTTGGTGACTTAATTACTTGAAAAGGGTTAAGTGTAGGGACTGAAAAGTCGATTTTTTGTTTTTAATGTGTTTTGGTTGGTGATTAGTTACTTGAAAATGGTAAAGCGTATGGACTTTAAAGGGGATTTTTTGATTTGAATATGGTTTGGTTGGTGACTTAGTTGCTTGAAAAGGGTTAAGTGTAGGGACTATAAAGGGAATTTTTTCTTTTGAATGTGGTTTGGATGGTGACTTAGTTACTTGAAAATGGTTAAGTATAGGGATTTTTAATGGGATTTTGTGCTTTCAATGTAGTTTGATTGGTGACTTAGTTACTTGAAAATGGTTAAGTGTAGGGTCTTTAAAGGAGATTTTTTGTTTTGAATGTGATTTTGTTTTGATACTTAGTCTTCCGAAAATGGCTAAGCGCAAGGACTTTAAAGGTGATTTTTTATTTTGAATGTGTTTTCGTTGTTGACTTAGTTACTTGAAAATGGTTAAGTTTAGGGACTTTAAAGGGAATTTTATGTTTTGAATTAGGCTTTCTTTTGATACTTAGTCACTTGAAAATGGTTAAGTGTAGGGACTTTATAGATTATTTTTTGTTTTGAATGTGGTTTGGTTGGTGACTTAGATACTTTAAAATTGTTAAATGTAGAGACTTTAAAGGAAATTTTTTGTTTTGAGTGTAGTTTAGATTGTGACTTAGTTTCTTGAAAATGGTTATGTGTAGGGACTTTAAAGGGGATTTTTAGTTTTGAATGTGGTTTTGTTTTTATACTTAGTTACTTGAAATGGTTAAGTGTAGAGAGTTTAAAGAAGATTTTTTGTATTGAATTTTTTGTTTTGAATGTGGTTTGGTTGGTGACTTAATTACTTGAAAAAGGGTAAGTGTAGGGACTGTAAAGTCAATTTTTTATTTTTAATGTGGTTTGGTTGGTGACTTAATTACTTGAAAATGGTTAAGTGTAGGGACTTTAAAGGGGATTTTTTGATTTGAATATGGTTTGGTTGGTGACTTAGTTACTTGAAAAGGGTTAAGTGTAGGGACTATAAAGGGGATATTTTGTTTTGAATGTGGTTTGGATGGTGACTTAGTTACTTGAAAATGGTTATGTGTAGGGAAATTGTGCATTCAATGTAGTTTGGTTGGTGACTTAGTTACTTGAAAATGTTTAAGTGTAGGGTCTTTAAAAGAGATTTTTTGTGTAGAATGTGATTTTGTTTTGATACTTAGTCTTCCAAAAATGGTTAGGCGTAAGGACTTTAAATTTGATTTTTTATTTTGAATGTGTTTTCATCGTTGATTTAGTTACTTGAAAATGGTTAAGTGTAGGGACTTTAAAAGGAATTTTTTGTTTTGAATGTGGTTTGGTTAGTGACTTAGATACTTTAAAATTGTTAAGCGTAGAGACTTTAAAGGAAATTTTTTCTTCTAAGTGTAGTTTAGTTTGTGACTTAGTTTCTTGAAAATGGTTATGTGTTGGGACTTTAAAGGGGATTTTTAGTTTTGAATGTGGTTTTGTTTTTATACTTAGTTACTTTAAATGGTTAAGTGTGTTGAATGTGGTGCTGTTTTGATACTTAGTTACTTGAAAATGGTTAAGAGTTGAGACTTTAAAGATGATTTTTTTTAATGTGGTTTACTTGGTGACTTAGTTACTTGAAAATGGTTATGTGTAGAGAGTTTAAAGGAGATTTTTTGTTTTGAATATTGTTTTGTTTTGATACTTAGTTACTTGAAAATGGTTAAGTGTAGGGACTTTAAAGGTGGATTTTTTGTTTTGAATGTTGTTTGATTGATGTCTTAGTTACTTAAAAATTGTTAAGTGTAGTGACTTTAAAAGGAATTTTTTGTTTTGAATGTGGTTTGGTGGTGACTTGATACTTGAAATATGTTAAATATAGGTACTTGAGAGAGGTTTTGTTAGTTGGAACGTGATTTTGTTTTCATACTTAGTCACTTGAAAATGGTTAAGTGTAGGGACTTTTAAGAGGATTTTTTGTTTTGAACATTGTTTGGTTTTTATACTTAGTCACTTGACAATGGATAAGTGTAGGGACTTTAAAGGAGATTCTTTGTTTTGAAAGTGGTTTGGTTGGTGACTTAATTACTTGAAAAGGGTTAAGTGTAGGGAATGTAAAGTCGATTTTTTGTTTTGAATGTTGTTTTATTGGTGTCATAGTTACTTCAAAATTGTTAAGTGTAGTGACTTTAAAGGGAATTATTTTTTTTTGAATGTTTTTTGGTGGTGACTTAGTTACTTGAAAATTGTTAAATATGGGGACTTGAGAGAAGATTTTTTATTTTGAATGTGATTTTGTTTTCATACTTAGTCACTTGAAAATGGTTAAGTTTAGGGACTTTTAGGGGGACTTTTTGTTTTGAACGTGGTTTGGTTTTGATACTTAGTCACTTGAAAATGTATAAGTGTAGGGACTTTAAAGGGGATTTTTTGTTTTGTATGTGTTTTGGTTGGTGACTTAATTACTTGAAAATGGTTAAGTGTAGAGACTTTAAAGGGGATTTTTTGATTTGAATGTGATTTTATTGGTGAGTTAGTTACTTGAAAAGTGTTAAATGTAGGGACTGTAAAGTCGATTTTTTGTTTTTAATTTGGTTTGGTTGGTTATTTAGTTACTTTAAAATGGTTAAGTGTAGGGACTTTAAAGGGAATTTATTGTTATGAATGTGGTTTTAGTTTGATACTTAGTTACTGGAAAATGATTAAGTGTGGGGATTTTATAGGGGATTTTTTGTTTTGATTGTTATTTGGTTGGTGACTTAGTTACTAGAAAATGGTTATGTTTAGCGACTTTAAAAGGAATTTTTTGTTTGGAATGTGGTTTGGTTGGTGACTTAGATACTTAAAAATGGTTAAGTGTAGCGACTTTAAATGGGATTTTTTGCTTTGAATGTGGTTTGATTGGTGACTAGTTACTTGAAAATGGTTTAGCGTAGGGACTTTAAATGGGATTTTGTGCTTTCAATGTAGTTTGGTTGGTGACTTAGTTACTTGAAAATGGTGAAGTGTAGGGTCTTTAAAGGAGATTTTTTTTAGAATGTGATTTTGTTTTGATACTTAGTCTTCCGAAAATGGTTAAGCGTAAGGACTTTAAAGGTGATTTTTTATTTTGAATGTGTTTTCGTTGTTGACTTAGTTACTTGAAAATGGTTAACTGTAGGGACTTTAAAGGGAATTTTTTGTTTTGAATGTGGCTTTCTTTTGATACTTAGTCACTTGAAAATGGTTAAGTGTAGGGACTTTAAAGATTATTTTTTGTTTTGAATGTGGTTTGGTTGTTGACTTAGATACTTTAAAATTGTTAAGTGTAGAGATTTTAAAGGAAATTTTTTGTTTTGAGTGTAGTTTAGTTTGTGACTTAGTTTCTTGAAAATGGTTGTGTGTAGGGACTTTGAAGGAGATTTTTAGTTTTGAATATGGTTTTGTTTTTATACTTAGTTACTTGAAATGGTTGTGTGTTTTGAATGTGGTTGTGTTTTGATACTTAGTTACTTGAAAATGATCAAGAGTAGAGACTTTAAAGATGATTTTTTTTTTAATGTGGTTTACTTGGTGACTTAGTTAATTGAGAATGGTTATGTGTCGAGAGTTTAAAGGAGATTTTTTGTTTTGAATATTGTTTTGTTTTGATACTTAGTTACTTGAAAATGGTTAAGTGTAGGGACTTTAAAGGTGGATTTTTTGTTTTGAATGTTGTTTGATTGGTGTCTTAGTTACTTCAAAATTGTTAACTGTAGTGACTTTAAAGGGAATTTTTTGTTTTGAATGTGGTTCGGTGGTGACTTAGTTACTTGAAAATTGTTAAATGTAGGGACTTGAGAGAAGATTTTTTATTTTGAATGTGATTTTGTTTTCATACTTAGTCACTTGAAAATGGTTAATTGTAGGGACTTTTAAGGGGATTTTTTGTTTTGAATGTGGTTTGGTTTTGATACTTAGTCACTTGAAAATAGATAAGTGTAGGGACTTTAAAGAGGATTTTTTTTTTGAATGTGGTTTGGTTGGTGACTTAATTACCTGAAAATGGTTAAGTGTAGAGACATTAAAGGGGATTTTCTTATTTGAATGTGATTTGGTTGGTGACTTAGTTACTTGAAAAGTGTTAAGTGTAGGGACTGTAAAGTCGAATTTTTGTTTTGTATGTGGTTTGGTTGGTGATTTAGTTACTTGAAAATGGTTAAGTGTAGGGACTTTAAATGGAATTTTATGCTTTGAATGTGGTTTGGTTTCTGACTTAGTTACTTGAAAATTGTTAAGTGTAGGGATTTTAAAGGAGATTTTTTGATTTGAATGTTAATTTCTTTTAATACTTTGTCTTTCAAAAATGGTTAAGCGTAAGGACTTTAATGGGGATTTTTTTTTGAATGTGGTTTCGTTGTTGACTTAGTTACTTGAACATGGTTAAGTGTAGGGACTTTAAAGGGATTTTTTTGATTTGAATGTGCTTTGTTTGGTAACTTAGATACTTGAAAATGGTTAAGTGTAGGGAATTTAGTGGGGATTTGGTGTTGTGAATGTGGTTTGGTGGTGTATTAGTCATTTAAAAAGATTAAGTGCAGGGTCATTAAAAGGGATTTTTTGTTTTGAATGTGGTTTTGTGTTGATTCTTAGTCACTTGAAAATGGTTAAGTGTCGGGACTTTAAAGGTGATTTTTTATTTTGAATGTTGTTTAGTCGTTGACATTGTTAATTGAAAATGGTTTAGTGTAGGGACTTTAAAGGGGATTTTTAATTTTGAATGTGGTTTGGTTGGTGATTTAATTATTTGAAAATGGTTAAGTGTAGGGACTTTAAAGGAGATTTTTGATTTTGAATGTAGTTTGGTTGGTGACTTAGTTACTTGAAAATGGTTAAGTGTAGGGACTTGAAAGGAAATTTATTGTTTTGAATATGGTTTTATTTTGATACATACTTACTGGAAAATGGTTAAGTATAGAGACTTTAAAGGGGTTTTTTGATTTGAATGTAGTTTGTTTGGTGACTTAAATACTTAAAAATAGTTAAGTGTAGAGACTTTAAAGTGGATTTTTCACTTTGAATGTGGATTGGTTGTTGACTTATTTAATTGAAAGTGGTTATGTGTTGGAACTTTAATGGGGATTTTATCTTCTTATTGTGGTTTTGTTTTGACACTTAGTTACTTTAAATGGTTAAGTTTAACGACTTTAAAGGGGATTTGCTTATTTTGAATGTGGTTTGGTTTGTGACTTAGTTACTTAAAAATGGTTAAGTGTAGTGACTTTAAAAAAGATATTTTTTTTTGAATGTTGTTTGGTTTGTGACTTAGTTACTTGAAAATGGTTAAGTGTAGAGACTTAAAGGGGATTTTTTGCTTTGAATATAGTTTGGCTGGTGACTTAGTTACTTAAAAATTGTTAAGTGTAGGGACTTTAAAGGATATTTTTTATTTTGAAGGTGGCTAGGTTGGTGACTAAGTTAATTGAAAATGGTTAAGTGTTGGGAATTTAAAGGGAACATTTTGGTTTGAATGTGGTTTTATTTATATACTTAGTCACTTGAAAATGGATAAGTGTAGGGAATTTAAATGAGATTTTTTGTTTAGAGTGTGGTTTGGTTGGTGACTTTCTTACTTTAAAACAGTTAAGTGTAGGAACTTTAAAGGTGAGGTTTTGTTTTGAATATTGTTTAGTTGGTGACTTAGTTACTTGAAAATGGTTAAGTGTAGGAACTTTAAAGCATATTTTTTTTTTAAATGTAGTTTTATTTTGATACTTAGTCACTTGAAATATGTTAAGTGTAGGGACTTTAGAGAAAATTTTTTATTTTGAATGTGATTTTGTTTTCATACTTAGACACTTTAAAATGGTTAAGTGTAGGGACTTTGAAGGGGATTTTTTGTATTGAACGTGGTTTGGTTTTGATACTTAGTCACTTGAAAATGGATAAGTGTAGGGACTTTGAAGGGGATTTTTTGTTTTGAATGTGGTTTTGTTGGTGACTTAATTACTTGAAAAGGGTTAAGTTTAGGGACTGTAAAGTCGATTTTTTGTTTTTAATGTGGTTTGGTTGGTGACTTAATTACTTGAAAATGATTAAGTGTAGGGACTTTAAAAGGGATTTTTTGATTTGAATGTGGTTTGGTTAGTGACTTAGATACTTTAAAATTGTTAAGTGTAGAGACTTTAAAGGAAATTTTTTATTCTAAGTGTAGTTTAGTTTGTGACTTAGCTTCTTGAAAATGGTTATGTGTAGGGACTTTAAAGGGGATTTTTAGTTTTGAATGTGGTTTTGTTTTTATACTTAGTTACTTTAAATGGTTAAGTGTGTTGAATGTGGTGGTGTTTTGATACTTACTTACTTGAAAATGGTTAAGAGTTGAGACTTTAAAGATGATTTTTTTTTAATGTGGTTTACTTGGTGACTTAGTTACTTGAAAATGCTTATGTGTTGAGAGTTTAAAGGAGATTTTTTGTTTTGAATATTGTTTTGTTTTGATACTTAGTTACTTGAAAATGGTTAAGTCTAGGGACTTTAAAGGTGGATTTTTTGTTTTGAATGTTGTTTGATTGATGTCTTAGTTACTTAAAAATTGTTAAGTGTAGTGACTTTAAAGGGAATTTTTTGTTTTGAATGTGGTTTGGTGGTGACTTGGTTACTTGAAAATTGTTAAATGTAGGGACTTGAGAGAAGTTTTTTTAGTTTGAACGTGATTTTGCTTTCACACTTAGTCACTTGAAAATGGTTAAGTATAGGGACTTTTAAGAGGATTTTTTGTTTTGAACATTGTTTGGTTTTGATACTTAGTCACTTGAAAATGGATAAGTGTAGGGACTTTAAAGGAGATTTTTTGTTTTGAAAGTGGTTTGGTTGGTGACTTAGTTACTTGAAAAGGGTTAAGTGTAGGGACTGTAAAGTCGATTTTCTGTTTTGAATGTTGTTTTATTGGTGTCTTAGTTACTTCAAAATTGTTAAGTGTAGTGACTTTAAAGGGAATTATTTTTTTTTAATGTTGTTTGGTTGTGACTTAGTTACTTGAAAATTGTTAAATGTGGGGACTTGAGAGAAGCTTTTTTATTTTGAATGTGATTTTGTTTTCATACTTAGTCACTTGAAAATGGTTAAGTGTAGGGACTTTTAGGGGGACTTTTTGTTTTGAACGTGGTTTGGTTTTGATACTTAGTCACTTGAAAATGTATAAGTGCAGGGACTTTAAAGGGGATTTTTTGTTTTGTATGTGTTTTGGTTGGTGACTTAATTACTTGAAAATGGTTAATTGTCGAGACTTTAAAGGGGATTTTTTGATTTGAATGTGATTTTGTTGGTGAGTTAGTTACTTGAAAAGTGTTAAGTGTAGGGACTGTAAAGTCGATTTTTTGTTTTTAATGAGGTTTGGTTGGTTATTTAGTTACCTTAAAATGGTTAAGTGTAGGGACTTTAAAGGGAATTTATTGTTATGAATGTAGTTTTAGTTGGGTACTTAGTTACTGGAAAATGATTAAGTGTAGGGATTTTAAAGGGGATTTTTTGTTTTGATTGTGGTTTGGTTGGTGACTTAGTTACTAGAAAATGGTTATGTTTAACGACTTTAAAAGGAATTTCTTGTTTGGAATGTGGTTTGGGTTGTGACTTAGATACTTAAAAATGGTTAAGTGTAGCGACTTTAAATGGGATTTTTTGCTTTGAATGTGGTTTGATTGGTGACTTAGTTAGTTGAAAATGGTTAAGTGTACGGACTTTAAATGGGATTTTGTGCTTTCTATGTAGTTTGGTTGGTGACTTAGTTACTTGAAAATGGTGAAGTGTAGGGTCTTTAAAGGAGATTTTTTTTTTAGAATGTGATTTTGTTTTGATACTTAGTCTTCCGAAAATGGTTAAGCGTAAGGACTTTAAAGGTGATTTTTTATTTTGAATGTGTTTTCGTTGTTGACTTAGTTACTTCAAAATGGTTAAGTGTAGGGACTTTAAAGGAAATTTTTTTTTTTGAATGTGGCTTTCTTTTGATACTTAGTCATTTGAAAATGGTTAAGTGTAGGGACTTTAAAGATTATTTTTTGTTTTGAATGTGGTTTGGTTGTTGACTTAGATACTTTAAAATTGTTAAGTGTAGAGATTTTAAAGGAAATTTTTTGTTTTGAGTGTAGTTTAGTTTGTGATTTAGTTTCTTTAAAATGGTTGTGTGTAGGGACTTTGAAGGAGATTTTTAGTTTTGAATATGGTTTTGTTTTTATACTTAGTTACTTGAAATGGTTGTGTGTTTTGAATGTGGTTGTGTTTTGATACTTAGTTATTTGAAAATGATTAATAGTAGAGACTTTAAAGATGAATTTTTTTTTAATGTGGTTTACTTGGTGACTTAGTTAATTGAGAATGGTTATGTGTCGAGAGTTTAAAGGAGATTTTTTGTTTTGAAAGTAGTTTGGTTGGTGACTTAATTACTTGAAAAGGGTTAAGTGTAGGGACTGTAAAGTCGATTTTTTGTGTTGAATGTTGTTTTATTGGTGTCTTAGTTACTTCAAAATTGTTAAGTGTAGTGACGTTAAAGGGAATTATTTTTTTTTAATGTTGTTTGGTGGTGACTTAGTTACTTGAAAATTGTTAAATGTGGGGACTTGAGAGAAGCTTTTTTATTTTGAATGTGATTTTGTTTTCATACTTAGTCACTTGAAAATGGTTAAGTGTATGGACTTTTAGGGGGACTTTTTGTTTTGAACGTGGTTTGGTTTTGATACTTAGTCACTTGAAAATGTATAAGTGTAGGGACTTTAAAGGGGATTTTTTGTTTTGTATGTGTTTTGGTTGGTGACTTAATTACTTGAAAATGGTTAATTGTAGAGACTTTAAAGGGGATTTTTTGATTTGAATGTGATTTTGTTGGTGAGTTAGTTACTTGAAAAGTGTTAAGTGTAGGGACTGTAAAGTCAATTTTTTGTTTTTAATGTGGTTTGGTTGGTTATTTAGTTACTTTAAAATGGTTAAGTGTACGGACTTTAAAGGGAATTTATTGTTATGAATGTGGTTTTAGTATGATACTTAGTTACTGGAAAATGATTAAGTGTAGGGATTTTAAAGGGGATTTTTTGTTTTGATTGTGGTTTGGTTGGTGACTTAGTTACTAGAAAACGGTTATGTTTAGCGACTTTAAAAGGAATTTTTTGTTTGGAATGTGGTTTGGTTGGTGACTTAGATACTTAAAAATGGTTAAGTGTAGCGACTTTAAATGGGATTTTTTGCTTTGAATGTGGTTTGATTGGTGACTTAGTTACTTGAAAAGGGTTAAGTGTAGGGACTTTAAATGGGATTTTGTGCTTTCAATGTAGTTTGGTTGGTGACTTAGTTACTTGAAAATGGTGAAGTGTAGGGTCTTTAAAGGAGATTTTTTTTTTAGAATGTGATTTTGTTTTGATACTTAGTCTTCCGAAAATGGTTAAGCGTAAGGACTTTAAAGGTGATTTTTTATTTTGAATGTGTTTTCGTTGTTGACTTAGTTACTTGAAAATGGTTAAGTGTAGGGACTTTAAAGGGAATTTTTTGTTTTGAATGCGGCTTTCTTTTGATACTTAGTCACTTGAAAATGGTTAAGTGTAGGGACTTTAAAGATTATTTTTTGTTTTGAATGTGGTTTCGTTGTTGACTTAGATACTTTAAAATTGTTAAGTGTAGAGATTTTAAAGGAAATTTTTTGTTTTGAGTGTAGTTTAGTTTGTGACTTAGTTTCTTGAAAATGGTTGTGTGTAGGGACTTTGAAGGAGATTTTTAGTTTTGAATATGGTTTTGTTTTTATACTTAGTTACTTGAAATGGTTAAGTGTTTTGAATGTGGTTGTGTTTTGATACTTAGTTACTTGAAAATGATTAATAGTAGAGACTTTAAAGATGAATTTTTTTTTAATGTGGTTTACTTGGTGACTTAGTTAATTGAAAATGGTTATGTGTCGAGAGTTTAAAGGAGATTTTTTGTTTTGAATATTGTTTTGTTTTGATACTTAGTTACTTCAAAATGGTTAAGTGTAGGGACTTTAAAGGTGGATATTTTGTTTTGAATGTTGTTTGATTGGTGTCTTAGTTACTTCAAAATTGTTAAGTGTAGTGAATTTAAAGGGAATTTTTTGTTTTGAATTTGGTTTGGTGATGACTTAGTTACTTGAAAATTGTTAAATGTAGGGACTTGAGAGAAGATTTTTTATTTTCAATGTGATTTTGTTTTCATACTTAGTCACTTGAAAATGGTTAAGTGTAGGGACTTTTAAGGGGATTTTTTGTTTTGAACATGGTTTGGTTTTGATACTTAGTCACTTGAAAATGGATAAGTGTAGGGACAATAAAGGGGATTTTTTTTTTGAATGTGGTTTGGTTGGTGACTTAATTACTTGAAAATGGTTAAGTGTAGAGACATTAAAGGGGATTTTCTTATTTTAATGTGATTTGGTTGGTGACTTAGTTACTTGAAAAGTGTTAAGTGTAGGGACTGTAAAGTCGAATTTTTGTTTTGTATGTGGTTTGGTTGGTGATTTAGTTACTTGAAAATGGTTAAGTGTAGGGACTTTAAATGGAATTTTGTGCTTTGAATGTGGTTTGGTTTCTGACTTAGTTACTTGAAAATTGTAAAGTGTAGGGATTTTAAAGGAGTTTTTTGGTTTTGAATGTTAATTTCTTTTAATACTTTGTCTTTCAAAAATGGTTAAGCGTAAGGACTTTAATGGGGATTTTTTTTGAATGTGGTTTCGTTGTTGACTTAGTTACTTGAACATGGTTAAGTGTAGGGACTTTAAAGGGAATTTTTTGTTTTGAATGTGCTTTGTTTGGTAACTTAGATACTTGAAAATGGTTAATTGTAGGGAATTTAGTGGGGATTTGGTGTTGTGAATGTGGTTTGGTGGTGTATTAGTCATTTAAAAAGATTAAGTGCAGGGTCATTAAAAGGGATTTTTTGTTTTGAATGTGTTTTTGTGTTGATTCTTAGTCACTTGAAAATGGTTAAGTGTTGGGACTTTAAAGGTGATTTGTTATTTTGAATGTTGTTTAGTCGTTGACATTGTTAATTGAAAATGATTTAGTGTGGGGACTTTAAAGGGGATTTTTAATTTTGAATGTGGTTTGGTTGGTGATTTAATTATTTGAAAATGGTTAAGTGTAGGGATTTTAAAGGAGATTTTTCATTTTGAATGTAGTTTGGTTGGTGACTTAGTTACTTGAAAATGGTTAAGTGTAGGGACTTGAAAGGAAATTTATTGTTTTGAATATGGTTTTATTTTGATACTTACTAGAAAATGGTTAAGTATAGAGACTTTAAAGGGGTTTTTTGATTTGAATGTAGTTTGTTTGGTGACTTAAATACTTAAAAATAGTTAAGTGTAGAGACTTTAAAGTGGATTTTTCACTTTGAATGTGGATTGGTTGTTGACTTATTTACTTGAAAGTGGTTATGTGTTGGAACTTTAATGGGGATTTTATCTTCTTATTGTGGTTTTGTTTTGACACTTAGTTACTTTAAATGGTTAAGTTTAACGACTTTAAAGGGGATTTGCTTATTTTGAATGTGGTTTGGTTTGTGACTTAGTTACTTAAAAATGGTTAAGTGTAGTGACTTTAAAATAGATATTTTTTTTTGAATGTTGTTTGGTTTGTGACTTAGTTACTTGAAAATGGTTAAGTGTAGAGACTTAAAGGGGATTTTTTGCTTTGAATATAGTTTGGCTGGTGACTTAGTTACTTAAAAATTGTTAAGTGTAGGGACTTTAAAGGATATTTTTTATTTTGAAGGTGGCTAGGTTGGTGACTAAGTTAATTGAAAATGGTTAAGTGTTGGGAATTTAAAGGGAACATTTTGGTTTGAATGTGGTTTTATTTATATACTTAGTCACTTGAAAATGGATAAGTGTAGGGAATTTAAATGAGATTTTTTGTTTAGAGTGTGGTTTGGTTGGTGACTTTCTTACTTTAAAATAGTTAAGTGTAGGAACTTTAAAGGTGAGGTTTTGTTTCGAATATTGTTTAGTTGGTGACTTAGTTACTTGAAAATGGTTAAGTGTAGGAACTTTAAAGCATATTTTTTTTTTAAATGTAGTTTTATTTTGATACTTAGTCACTTGAAATATGTTAAGTGTAGGGACTTTAGAGAAAATTTTTTATTTTGAATGTGATTTTGTTTTCATACTTAGACACTTTAAAATGGTTAAGTGTAGGGACTTTGAAGGGGATTTTTTGTATTGAACGTGGTTTGGTTTTGATACTTAGTCACTTGAAAATGGATAAGTGTAGGGACTTTGAAGGGGATTTTTTGTTTTGAATGTGGTTTTGTTGGTGACTTAATTACTTGAAAAGGGTTAAGTTTAGGGACTGTAAAGTCGATTTTTTGTTTTTAATGTGGTTTGGTTGGTGACTTAATTACTTGAAAATGATTAAGTGTAGGGACTTTAAAAGGGATTTTTTGATTTGAATGTGGTTTGGTTAGTGACTTAGATACTTTAAAATTGTTAAGTGTAGAGACTTTAAAGGAAATTTTTTATTCTAAGTGTAGTTTAGTTTGTGACTTAGCTTCTTGAAAATGGTTATGTGTAGGGACTTTAAAGGGGATTTTTAGTTTTGAATGTGGTTTTGTTTTTATACTTAGTTACTTTAAATGGTTAAGTGTGTTGAATGTGGTGGTGTTTTGATACTTACTTACTTGAAAATGGTTAAGAGTTGAGACTTTAAAGATGATTTTTTTTTAATGTGGTTTACTTGGTGACTTAGTTACTTGAAAATGCTTATGTGTTGAGAGTTTAAAGGAGATTTTTTGTTTTGAATATTGTTTTGTTTTGATACTTAGTTACTTGAAAATGGTTAAGTCTAGGGACTTTAAAGGTGGATTTTTTGTTTTGAATGTTGTTTGATTGATGTCTTAGTTACTTAAAAATTGTTAAGTGTAGTGACTTTAAAGGGAATTTTTTGTTTTGAATGTGGTTTGGTGGTGACTTGGTTACTTGAAAATTGTTAAATGTAGGGACTTGAGAGAAGTTTTTTTAGTTTGAACGTGATTTTGTTTTCACACTTAGTCACTTGAAAATGGTTAAGTATAGGGACTTTTAAGAGGATTTTTTGTTTTGAACATTGTTTGGTTTTGATACTTAGTCACTTGAAAATGGATAAGTGTAGGGACTTTAAAGGAGATTTTTTGTTTTGAAAGTGGTTTGGTTGGTGACTTAGTTACTTGAAAAGGGTTAAGTGTAGGGACTGTAAAGTCGATTTTCTGTTTTGAATGTTGTTTTATTGGTGTCTTAGTTACTTCAAAATTGTTAAGTGTAGTGACTTTAAAGGGAATTATTTTTTTTTAATGTTGTTTGGTTGTGACTTAGTTACTTGAAAATTGTTAAATGTGGGGACTTGAGAGAAGCTTTTTTATTTTGAATGTGATTTTGTTTTCATACTTAGTCACTTGAAAATGGTTAAGTGTAGGGACTTTTAGGGGGACTTTTTGTTTTGAACGTGGTTTGGTTTTGATACTTAGTCACTTGAAAATGTATAAGTGCAGGGACTTTAAAGGGGATTTTTTGTTTTGTATGTGTTTTGGTTGGTGACTTAATTACTTGAAAATGGTTAATTGTCGAGACTTTAAAGGGGATTTTTTGATTTGAATGTGATTTTGTTGGTGACTTAGTTACTTGAAAAGTGTTAAGTGTAGGGACTGTAAAGTCGATTTTTTGTTTTTAATGAGGTTTGGTTGGTTATTTAGTTACCTTAAAATGGTTAAGTGTAGGGACTTTAAAGGGAATTTTGTGCTTTGAATGTGGTTTGGTTTCTGACTTAGTTACTTGAAAATTGTTAAGTGTAGGGATTTTAAAGGAGATTTTTTGTTTTGAATGTTAATTTCTTTTAATACTTTATCTTTCAAAATGGTTAAGCGTAAGGACTTTAATGGGGATTTTTTTTTTAATGTGGTTTCGTTGTTGACTTAGTTACTTGAACATGGTTAAGTGTAGGGACTTTAAAGGGAATTTTTTGTTTTGAATGTGTTTTGTTTGGTAACTAAGATACTTGAAAATGGTTAAGTGTAGGGAATTTAGTGGGGATTTGGTGTTGTGAATGTGGTTTGGTGGTTTATTAGTTATTTAAAAGATTAAGTGCAGGGTCATTAAAAGGGATTTTTTGTTTTGAATGTGGTTTTGTGTTGATTCTTAGTCACTTTAAAATGGTTAAGTGTCGGGACTTTAAAGGTGATTTTTTATTTTGAATGTTGTCTACTCGTTGACATTGTTAATTGAAAATGGTTTAGTGTAGAGACTTTAAAGGGGATTTTTAATTTTGAATGTGGTTATGTTGGTAATTTAATTATTTGAAAATGGTTAAGTGTAGGGACTTTAAAGGAGATTTTTGATTTTGAATGTAGTTTGGTTGGTGACTTAGTTAATTGAAAATGGTTAAGTGTAGGGACTTGAAAGGAAATTTATTGTTTTGAATATGGTTTTATTTTGATACTTACTTACTGAAAAATGGTTAAGTATAGAGACTTTAAAGGGGTTTTTTGATTTGAAGCCCGCACATATATAGAAAATATCTACAACGTACAAACTTTCTTAAATAGCAACCCCAAAGCTACAAATATCCAAGAACCAGATACGAACTATATAACCCAGAAATTGAACGGATACAACAAGCTAATTGCCTTACGAAGTGATATACGTGTTGAAATTAGTTAAATTAGTTAAGTTAGATTTAAATTTAGTTAAATTAGATTTAGTTATTTATTAAATTAATTATGAGAAGACCATTTAAAAATAGAGAAGCTTTTAGAAAAATTAAAGAATCGTTAGTTAGTAATTATTAAGAATATATAAGTCTAAATAAAACAAAAGAAAATCCACAAAGATTAGCCTATTTAATTACATTAATATCTAGTATTGAAGCAAAATTAATAATCCATTTAAAATCTAGAAGAATGAGACATATACCACCTAATTATGATAAAATTAGATTTAGATATCCACCAAAATATTATAAACACAATTTAAATGAATAAAGAGCAAAAATACAAAGAATTAAAACAATTTATCTCTGAAAAATGTAAAGAATTAAAAATAAGAAAAGAAAGATTACATTATAATATATTTGCCGGAGTTAGTGAAAATTCAATAAATATACAAAAAGATGAAATATCAAAATTAGAATCTCAAATAGATAGTTTAGAATATATATACCAACATGAACTATTCACAATAAAATGAATAAAGAAGAATTTATAATAGATGAAAAAATATATGAAAATCACGAAGGATCAAAAATAAAAATAGTATTTTCTAATCTAGGAAGAAGGTATAAGAAAATAGGAGAACATTTATATTTAATGTTAGAAAAAGAAGAATTAAAATTAGAAGATAAATTAACAGCAATGGTAAGAATAGAAAAAGAAAATGAAGAAATAGATAGAAAAAAGGAAATAGAAAAAATTAAACAACAAACTACGGAAGAAATACGAAAAATAGAAGAAACTAAAAATAGTAGAATTTCTGAATTAGAAAAAGAATTACAAATGTTAAAAGATTTATACGAACAAAGACAAAAAGAAAAAGAAGAAAAAGATAAAGAACAAAAATTAATAAACGAGATAAATCAATTTAAAGAAAAATTAGAAATAAATAATATAGAGGTAGAAGAAACGGATAATTATGATTCAGAAGATAGTGAAACATATACGGAAATATTAACAAATATAAAAGATTTAGAAATTAACGAAAAACAAGAAAGAATTAATCAAGAAAACTTAGAAAATAATAATACAGAAATAAATACTCTTGACAAAAAAGAAGATGAAAATCTAATACCCAAAACAACAGAAATAAGAAAACCTATATATTATAAAAATAAATTTAAAAGATATAATGAATATGACAAATGGACACCAAAATAAATAGTTAATAAAAATTATAACTTTTTAGATCCAGACTGTGTAATAGATACAGAAAAAACAATACAATTATGGATAGGATATATGACAAAACAATTATTAGATAATAATATAAACATAACAGATGCACCAGAATACATAGAAAAAACGCTAATAGGATCAGTAAAATTATGGTTTACAAATTTAACTGAAAATAGTAAGAAAGTATTAAGAGCTAATAAAAATATGGAAGGAGCAACATCAACAACAACAAAATTAACACCTATAGAATTATTGAAAAAATATGAAACAGCTATAAAAGATGAATTTGGTAGTATGACAACATTAGAAGAAGAACAAGATGAAGAAAAAGATACAAATAGGAATTTAATGATAAAATTAACAATATGTAATATGTGTTATATAGATGAATATACTTGCGCATTTAAAGAATATTATTATAAAGGAGCATATAGTATAGAAGAAAGTAAAGAAATAAGAAAATTATATTTTAATAAATTACCCGAACCATTTAGTTCAAAAATAATAAAAAGTTGGGAAGAAGCAAAAATAGTAGATACATTAGGAGCTAGAATAAAATTTTTACAACAATGGTATAGAAAGTTATGTGAAAAATATAGAGAAGAATTAAAAATGGAAAAAACATTAATAAGAAATTTAGCATGTTGCAAAAATAAAATAGCACCTCAATTTGGATGCGAAGAAAGATATTATAAGAAAAGAAAAAGACATAAGAAATATAAGAAATATAAAAAATCAAAATATAAATATAAGAAACCAAGAAAAAAATATTATGTAAAAAATTACAAAAATAAAAGACCATATAGAAAGAAAAAATCTATAAAAGAATGTACTTGTTATAATTGTGGAAAGTTAGGACATTTAGCTAGAGATTGTAAATTACCTAAAAATCCAAAAAATAAACAAATATCCAAAATAAAAATAGAAAATACAGAATATATGCAAATAGATTATATAGATTATGAACTAGAAAGTGAAGATAGTATATATGAAATTTCAGAAAATAACACAGATACTGAAATAGATAGTGAGATAGAGGAATCAAATGACTGAAGAAGATATAAAAATAATAACGAAGGAAGAATATTTAAATGACGAAGGAACAGAACAAAAGATAATATTTGACAGTAATATATTTGATGAAATAAAAGGAAAAGAGTTAGATTTAAGTGTAGAAAAAATATTTAAAATACCAACAATAAAAAATATTTTTAGTAGGAAAAAAGATGAATATTATGTAGTATGCCAAAAAGAACATGTAATAGACTGTAGATATGCAAAAGGAAAAGCTAGTATACCACTAGTAACAAAAAGGATAATTAATAAAGAAATAAATGATATAAAAAGTAAAGGTGATCCAATAAAATACGTACACCTTGGAGGTACAGAAATATTAATAAAAGCATGTTTTAGAGAAGGAATAGATACACCAATAGAATTATATTTAGCAGATGATAGAATTATAAAACCTATAGAAAAAAGCATAATAACTGCCGTAAAAGGAAATTTAATATACCAAAAATTTAAATTTATAATAAGTGCAAATTATTCAGTAGCAGTAACAGATAGAAATATAGATAAATCATTAGTATTATATTGGAAGATATCAGGAATAGAATTAACCCCAGGAAGTAAAATATTTACAGCGAGATGTAAAAATTTATATGTATTAACAACAAAACATAAAATAACAGGGAAAAATAAGATTAACAAAATACAAATAGATAGCCCATTTGAACAAATTGTAAAAACAATAGATTATAATGACTATAGCTATAGAGACATAGATATAGAAGAAAATTTAGAAATAGTAAATGATAGAATAAGTACAAC
Source organism: Capsicum baccatum var. pendulum (assembly GCA_030864225.1). Classification (NCBI taxonomy): domain Eukaryota; kingdom Viridiplantae; phylum Streptophyta; class Magnoliopsida; order Solanales; family Solanaceae; genus Capsicum; species Capsicum baccatum. Next base: position 223,621,158 of record CM061550.1, read on the forward strand.
GAAAAGAATAGCTAATGAAAAACCAGAGTCATCGAGCTCATAAAAAAGAATGAGTTATGAAACAAATTCAATAAGTAATTTAAACCAATATTACATAACAGGAAAAATAAATGAAAAAGAACATTTAATACTATTAAACACAGGACAAGAAGAAAATCATATAGCAAAATATCTAGTAAAAAATGAAGAAATAAAAACTAATAATCATATATGCCCAGATCTACCGAGAAGTTTAATAAATAATAAAGATATAGCAGAAAAAGAAATAATAATAGGAGGAATTAGAAAAATAAAAATAGAATTTGAGGTAAAAGAAGAAATACAAAAAACAGATATAATATTAGGAATAAAATGGTTAGAACAAGTAAAACCATATAATATAGAACATACACAATTAGCCATAACATATAATAGGGAAAGATTATTTCTAAGAAGAGCCTTAACATAAAATGAAAATATATGTATTAATGAAGATAGTAGTGGAAGGATATTACAGTAGATATTATACGCCTATGATAGATACAGGAGCAGAAGCTAATTTATGTAGATATAATTGCTTACCAGAAAGTAAATGGGATAAATTAAAAATACCAATAGTAGTTAAATTAATTGCTTACCAGGTACGCTGGTGGCTAACAAAGAAAATACAAAATTCAGTTACAACAAAAGAGATTCGGAGACTAGTTTTAAATATATTAAATTTTACATTTGTAATAGAAGTAATCAGTACTAACAAAAATGTTATTGCAGATTACATATCAAGACAAAGCTACACAAACTGAAATGATAGAAGAAAATATACATGAAAAGATACTCAACACCCTGACTACGCTTTCATTGAAAGTGGAGAGTATGGGTACTGAGATAGTAAAGATGGGGACTGAGATACAAACACTAAAGCTAAAGACTAGTGAAGATAAACTGAAGTCTATAGCTATGAATCAGCTAACTCAGCAATGCGCAGAGCTATGTCGATCGGAAGACAATAAAATTCCAGAGCTAGAAGGAGATGTTGGGATACTCCATAAAACCCATAACGTTTATCAATCTACTTCTGCAGGTACAAGCAAAGGAGTTAGAAAAAATATGAACTTAAATAAGCTATTTGACAAGCCATATACACCAAATATACCAAAAGACCCCATGTTTACACCCCCACAAGTTACCACATATCGAGATAGCCTAAACCAAGACAAAAAGACATATAACTACACAGCCCACACATATATAGAAAATATCTACAACGTACAAACTTTCTTAAATAGCAACCCCAAAGCTACAAATATCCAAGAACCAGATACGAACTATATAACCCAGAAATTGACCGGATACAACAAGCTAATTGCCTTACCAAAAACTAAACCAAGCCTAGTTAAAACCTGCTACGAATATGGATTACTTAGTACCGTATATACCACGGACGGAACTGAGATATCCACTATACCCGAGATATATGAATCATTTACCACATTTAAAAGAATAACCAAAGGTACTTTATTTTTTATAAAAATATACACGGCACCAGCAGAGATATTATTTGACGAAGTTAAGAAACCTATACAAGTTGTAAAAATAGGAATGACACGAGATATGATTATACCACAAGATATTGGTACACAGCCAGAGATACCCAGAATCGAGATACCAAAATTTTATTCGAACAAAAGAGTTATCTGACTATCTACGATTTTACAAGAACTAGCAAATACATATTGTAATCAAAATCCTATATGGAGTTATTATTCAAGAAACCATGTATTGATATATTCAAATTCAAAAGAGCTATGGGAAACAGATATGGAAACTATTAGGCAATGGATTATGACGTTGCTTAAACCAGAGACAGAACCTATCGCCAGAGCTATTAAAGAAAAATTTATTTCAGAAGAATTATTGACCAGATATTGCAAAACTATTGGACACAAATATCCAGACCACAGATGTTCAAAATGTAATGGAGGAGATAATGACGTCCCAGCAGTGCAGCTAGAATAAAAGAAGATAAAGATGACAGCTGGAAAGATAAAGAAGAGCAATAATGGAGATACAACAGATACGACAAAAACCACGGAGACAAGTTATTTATTAAAAGTTACGTAAAGTCTTTAGTACTATTAATGTGAAGACTTTTTTTTGTTTTGGTTTGTTTTAGGATTAGACTAGGAACTAGTAGGCTACTATAGCCTTTAAGACTTTTTTACCATTTTTGTTTTTTAGCCTTTAGCCTTTACGTAAAAAATATAAAGTGTTTGTAAAAAATCATCTATAAATAAAGAGACAAGAAGGCATTGCAAAGCAAGCCTTCCAACATTCAAGAAAAAAACTTCTCTCCATTCCGTTAAAAAATATTTAGCCCAGTTAATTAAATATATACACTGCAATGGAAAAAGCTATGGAGCAACAAATCTCAGAAATATCAAAGCTACCGGAACAGGTATATCTATTTACGATTATGAATAGCTAAATTCATAATTCCTGACAATCATGATATGATAAAATAAATTCATATTAGTTACTTTATAGTAGAATTATTCGAAAAATAATATGTTAAGAAGTTTATTAGCAAAGTGGAAACGGAGAAAAATCCCAAGGAACTATGCCATCCTAAAGGTGAAACCAATGAGGCAAGAAGCCGTGGCGGGGTGTAACCAAAGTCAAGGCGCTGTTTAAGGAAAAAGTATCCGAATTACCATGCTAGTAGTGACCTAAGAACATGTTATTTAAGAATAATCTAGTATATAGTAATCTGAGATGACTATATTTTATTATGTATATGGTTGAAGGGAATATTTTGAAAAAAGCAATTTTATGATAATGAATGATAATATATCTGATGTCATGGTAGATAAATTCAAGATACTTATTTTGTATGTACTTAGAGATATAGATGTTGCAGATATAAGAAAAATTATATTAGAAAAAACATATGGAAAAAATTATACGGATAGAATAAATTATATACCACACATACCTAACTACTCTTATAGATATTTATTATGTTAAAATTACGTAGGATTTTTAAAGATACGCAAAAAATACAGTTACTGGAAAAACAGATAAAAATAAATATAGACAAATACATGGAAAATAAAAAATATATAAAATCTCTTAATAAAAATATGCAAAAACTACTAAGTCTAAGACAAATAGCTATAAAATATCAATTTTAAAAAATAGCCCATTTAGACTACCTTAGAGTTTTAATCTTATATATACTTAAAGATATTGAAATAATAGATATTAAGAAAATGATATTAGAAGAAGTAATAAACTACGAAATAGAAATGATAAATGCTACAGCACAAATATACGAAGACATTTACCCAGAAGGATATTATTCAGACCAAGATTGTGGATGTTAGAATATATTAGAAAAACTAGAGAAAACCAAGATAATCTAAATAACGAAGTTAATTATAGAAACCATATTAGAAAAATAATGGAAGATCTAAAATAAAAGTTAATATGGATAGAAAAAACCTTAGAAAATTTAGTATAATGAATCTATTTATAAATCTCTTTATCAGCTTAGTTATCCGTAAATGGTTAAGTTTAACGACTTTAAAGGGGATTCGCTTATTTTGAATGTGGTTTGGTTTGTGACTTAGTTACTTAAAAATGGTTAAGTGTAGTGACTTTAAAAAAGATATTTTGTTTTGAATGTTGTTTGGTTTGTGACTTAGTTACTTGAAAATAGTTAAGTGTAGAGACTTAAAGGAGATTTTTTGCTTTGAATGTGGTTTGGCTGGTGACTTAGTTACTTAAAAATTGTTAAGTGTAGGGACTTTAAAGGATATTTTTTATTTTGAAGGTGGCTAGGTTGGTGACTAAGTTAATTGAAAATGGTTAAGTGTTGGGAATTTAAAGGGAACATTTTGGTTTGAATGTGGTTTTATTTATATACTTAGTCACTTGAAAATGGATAAGTGTAGGGAATTTAAATGAGATTTTTTGTTTAGAATGTGGTTTGGTTGGTGACTTTCTTACTTTAAAATAGTTAAGTGTAGGAACTTTAAAGGTGAGGTTTTGTTTCGAATATTGTTTAGTTGGTGACTTAGTTACTTGAAAATGGTTAAGTGTAGGAACTTTAAAGCATATTTTTTTTTTAAATGTAGTTTTATTTTGATACTTAGTCACTTGAAATATGTTAAGTGTAGGGACTTTAGAGAGAATTTTTTATTTTGAATGTGATTTTGTTTTCATACTTAGACACTTTAAAATGGTTAAGTGTAGGGACTTTGAAGAGGATTTTTTGTATTGAACGTGGTTTGGTTTTGATACTTAGTCACTTGAAAATGGATAAGTGTAGGGACTTTGAAGGGGATTTTTTGTTTTGAATGTGGTTTTGTTGGTGACTTAATTACTTGAAAAGGGTTAAATTTAGGGACTATAAAGTCGATTTTTTGTTTTTAATGTGGTTTGGCTGGTGACTTAATTACTTGAAAATGATTAAGTGTAGGGACTTTAAAAGGGATTTTTTGATTTGAATGTGGTTTGGTTGGTGACTTAGTTACTTGAAAAGGGTTATGTGTTGGGACTTTAAGGGGCATTTTTTGTTGAATGTTTTTTTGTTTTAATACTTAGTCACATGAAAATGGTTAAGTATAGAGACTTTAAAGGAAATTTTTTATTTTGAATGTGGTTTGGATGATGACTTAGTTATTTGAAAATGGGTAAGTGTAGGGACTTTAAAAAAGATATTTGGTTTTGAATGTGGTTTGGTTGGTGACTTAGTTAATTAAAAATGGTTAAGTGTAGAGACTTTAAAGGGGATTTTGTTAGTTGAATGTAGTTTGGTTGGTGACTAAGTTATTTGAAATTGGTTAAGTATAGGGACTTTAAAGGGGAATTTTTGTCTTGAATGTGGTTTTGTTTTGATACTTAGTTACTTGAAAATGGTTAAGCGAAGTGACTTTAAAGGGGATTTTTGTTTTGAATGTGGTTTGTTTGATAAGTATAGGGACTTTAAATGAGATTTTGTGTTTTGAATGTGGTTTGGTTAGTGACTTAGTTACTTGAAAAAGGTTTAGTGTAGAGTCTTTAAAGGGGATTTTTTGTTTTGAATGTGGTTTGGTTGGTGATTTAGTTACTTGAAAATAGTTAAGTGTAGGAACTTTAAAGGGGATTTATTGTTTTGAATATGGTTTTTAATTTGATTCTTAGTTACTAGAAAATGGATAAGTGTAGGAACTTTAAAGATGATTTTTTCTTTTGAATGTGGTTTGGTTGGTGGCTTAGATACTTAAAAATGGTTATTTGTTGGGACTATAAAGGGGATTTTTTATTTTGAATGTGGTTTTGTTGGTGACTTAGTTATTTGAAAATGGTTAAGTGTAGGTACTTTAAAGGAGATTTTTGGTTTTTAATGTGGTTTGGATGGTGACTTAGTTATTTGAAAATGGTTAAGTGTAAGGACTTTAAAGTATATTTTTTATTTTGAATGTGGTTAGATTGGTAACTTAGTTATTTGAAAATGGTTAAGTTTAGGGAATTTAAACGGCATTTTTTGTTTTGAATGTGGTTTGTTTGGTAACTTAGATATTTGAAAATGGTTAAGTGTAGGGACTTTAATGGGGATTTTGTGTTTTGAATATGGTTTGGTTGGTGACTTAGTTATTTAAAAATGGTTAAGTGTAGGGACTTTAAAGGGGATTTATTGTTTTGAATGTGGTTTTATTTTGATACTTACTTACTGGAAGTCAATAGGGCAATACAACACAACATAAACACAATAAAGTAAGTGCAATGTATATGATAATGATGATGATGATGATGATGCACGAGGATGTCGCAAAACCTCCGGGATCATTTAACAATCCTCGTATACACCTATGGATCCAAAGCTTCCTGACGTAGGACCCATGGGGGGTTCGTCAACCCATATACAATCCACAAATCTCATATCTCCTTTCCGGCACATCCCTCGGAAAGGGTTTTATTAGGTGTTCCAATATTTTTAAAAAGGTGTTGCCAGTGTTTCTCAAATTTTGCCACGGTGGTACCAATGTTTCATGAATGAGTATGCTATGAAGATGTAATGCTCACAACCAATCACAATAAGTAGTTCCATGACCTAACACATGATATAATTTCACAACCAACCACAATGATACATTTCCACAAGCACATGAGCCAATATTCACTCTTTATTTTCATTTCATCCATGAATTTCCACGTCTCATATGCCAGTAAAGTATGAATATAATCACAATACAGCCATGGTACCACATTAAACAATACAATACAATTACTCACATGTATTCAAGGCTATCAATGTCGCATAGGACCCCACACGGTCAAACATATCACATAATATTTTAATTTCGACAATTACATCACATATAGGCCCCTACACGGGCACAACACGTAGATAGACATTTTTTATGATTAGTTCTCACCCTTAACATGCATTTTATACCATCATTTACTACCCAGCCCAGTTTGAAGAGTTAAGTCATAACCTACCTCGAAAGCAGAAACCGGTCCACTACTCTTTAACTTGCGACCTTACTTTTCACAACAATCCCGAACTCTACTAAAAACACCAAATATGAAATCTACGCGTCAAAATAAAACCAAGTGACTACTTTGGGTTCGGGGTCAAAATGGACCCCCAAAATAGGTTTCCGAAAAAAAGGGCAAAACTGGAACTTTACTTCAAAAATATGTTCCCTATATTTTTAGGAACCTACCACTGAAAATACAAGTTAAATCTACTGGAAAATGGGGTTCAAATTGAAGAAAAACCATTTTTGAGCTTTATCGGGTAAAATCCTTGAAATTCGGGTTAAAATCAAGAATCGGAGTTGTTTTGAAGGTTAAATTGATGAAAAACTAGTAATTATAAGATAAAAATATTATTCAAGTGAAAAGGGTAAAATTTGGGTTTAAAATCATGCCCATAGATTTTTGGGGTTTTGAGAAATTAAGGAATAAATTACTAAGAAAAGGGTGAATTATTACCTTAAATCCGTAATATAATCAAGAAATAGGTGTTAATCTAGCTTCCTAAACTCCCATAAACTTCACTTTTAAGCTCCCAAAATATTTAGGGTTTAACTTTCAAGAGACAAAATGGGCCAAAAATGTGAAAAAACTGCTATATATATAGCAGATTTTTCTGCATAACTGAGCAGTTTTTATTCTAACTCGAAATAGACTATGACGGGGTGCTTGGAATTCATTCGGAGTCCGATTTATGCAAACGAACTATTAAACCATACTAAATTTGACGTTCTGAATGCGATGGTGATACCAGATTTTTCAGAAAAAGTCATTTTCACAAAATTGACCCCCGAAACCCGAAATCATAATTTTCCAAACCGAGAGTCAAAAAGAAATTTAAAAGCTTTAAAATCATAACAAACATGCTAACACACTAAAATCAACATACCGGATCTGCTGGAGAAGTCAGATTTTCCATCCGAGGTCGTTTCGATCAAATGTGGATCCGACACTCATATTTCAAATTTTCCAACTTTCTGATCAATAGGTCGAAATGAGCTCGGGTGAACTAGGACCCGAACCAAATGTCTATCTAGCCTAAAATCGATATTCCGGAGCTGCTGGCACAGTCCGTTCGGTCATCCATCGCACGGATCAAAATATAACCGCATAAGTCCAAAATAAGACTCTAGAAGCCATCAAAAACCACAATATTGCAAAATGATACCAAAATGCATCAAAAATCATGTCAACCACTCCCACACCCCAAAAATACCATAATGCAACTACGGGGAGGGTTAAAATAGTCAAATCACATAAAATCATAAATTTCACATATTTCATCAAATTTTTAGTTCGTTACATCATCCACCACTAAAAATCTAGTCCGTCCTCAAACTAAGGCAAGGAAATACCTGAATCAATGAAAAGCTGGGGATAGAAACTACGCATATCAGACTCAATCTCCTAAGTAGTCACATCTACAGGTCAAAGTTGCCACTGGACCTGAACCCCAAGGATCACTTTAGAGCGCAACTGCCTAACATCCCTAGCCAAAATGGAAACTGGCTCCTCAACAAAGGACAACCTCTTATCTAACTAAACTGAATCCCAACGAATGACATAAGACTTGTCAAGAATATAGCAATGAAGCATAAAAACATTAAAACAGGATGAACAATAGATAGATCAAGGGGCAAAGCCAACTTATAAGCCACATCACCAATAGTCCAAAAAATCTCAAACGGATCAATATACCTGGGGCTAAGCTTGCCCTTCTTCCCAAACCTCATCAGACCCTTTATGGGTGAAACTCAAAGGAAAACATGATCACCAACACCAAAACTCAAGACACGAAGTCTACGATCAACATAACACTTCTGCCTACTTTGGGCCGCTCTAAGTCTATCTTGAATGACCCGGATCCTATCCAAAGACTCACAAAGCAAGTTCGTACCTTGAGGTCTCACCTCTGAAACATCAAACCAACCTACTGGAGAGCGACAACGCCTACCATACAATGCCTCAAAAGGAGCCATATCAATACTAGAATAGTAGCTATTACTATGTGCAAACTATGCTAAAGCCAATTGCTGCTCGCACTAGCCACAAAAATCCATCACGCACGCGCAGAGCATACTCCGAAACCTAGATAGTCCATTTTGACTGGCCATCAGTTTGGGGTGAAACGCTTAACTAAGATATACTCGAGTACCTAACTCATCCTGAAAAGTCTTCCAAAAGTGAGATGTGAACACAAGACCTCGATCTGAAATAATGGACACCGGCACACCATGCAGACTCACAATTTCACAAATGTAGATACGGGCCAACCTCTCAACACTAAATGAGACCTGAATCAGAATAAAATGAGCTAACTTGGTCGATCGATCCATGATGATCCAAACACTGTCAGAACCATGAGATGTACGCGATAAACCAGTCACAAAGTCCATAGTGATGTGTTCCCATTTCCATTCAGGAATGGGTAACCTCTGAAGTAAACCACCAAATCTTATATGCTCGGCCTTCACCTACTGACAACATAGGCAATGAGACACAAAATCTGCTATATCTAGCCTCATACCACCCCACCAGTAGTGCTATCTCAAATCACGATACATCTTAGTGACACCTGGATGGATGGAATTCTTGGAACAATGGGCCTCCTCCAAGATCAACCTAATTGATCACTACTCTCGGCAAACAAACTCAGCCCTCAATCCTCAAAACTTCATTTGAATTAGGTGAGGCTTCCTTAGACTCTTCACTTAACATCTTATCTCAAATCAAGCTCAACCCAACATCGTCAAACTAATGAGCTCGAATCTGCTCCATCAAAGAGGGTCTAGCAAGCACAAGTGCCAAAACACGCCGTGGTATTGAAATATCAAGCCTGACCATCAGATTAGCTAAAGACTGAACCTCCAAGGCCAATGAGCTCTCCTAAGTCAAAAGATGCACCAAGTTACCCATGTTAGCCGACTTCTAGCTCAAGGTATCCACAACCACATTATCCTTTCCCTAATGGTAGAGAATAGTCAAGTCATAATCCTTAAGCAACTCAAGCCAGCGGCGCTGCCTCCTAAGAAGATCTCACTGATAAAGAAGTACAAAAGGCTATGATGATCTGAGAAGATCTCACAATGGAATCCATACAAGTAGTGCCTCCAAAACTTCAAGGCAAACACAACTGCGCACAACTTCAAATCATGGGTAGGATAATTCCTCTCACGAGGATTCAATTAACGAGATACATAAGCAATTACCTTACCCTCCTGCATCAACACAACACCTAACCCAACACCCGAAATATCACAAAAGACAGTAAAACCCATGCCCTCCTTAGGCAAAGCTAAAATAGGAGCTGAAGTTAACAAATCCTTGAACTTCAGGAAGCTCGCCTCACAAGCTTCGGACCACCAAAAAGAAATCTTCTTCTGGGTCAACTTGGTCAATAAAGCTGCAATGGATGAAAAACCCTCAACAAAACGTCAATAATACTTAGCCAAGCCAATAAAACTATGAATCTCGGTGGGTGAAGCAGGTTTAGCCCAAATCATGAACTGCTGCAACCTTAGCTGGATCAACTATAATACCTTTCTTAGTCACCACATGACCTAAGAAATAAAATAGACACTAACCAAAACTCACACTTAGAGAACTTAGCATACAACTTCTTATCCCTCAATCTCTAAAGTACAATCCATAAATGCTCCTCTTGCTCAACCTCACTCTTGGAATAAACCAAGATATTATCTATCAATACAATAATAAAGAAGCCAATATACGATCGAAACACTTATTCATCAACTCCATGAACGAGGCAGGGGAATTGGTCAACCCAAAAGACATGACCAAGAACTTATAATGACCATATCGAGACCAAAAAGCTATTTTCAGAATATCCAAAGCTCTAATCCTCAAATGGTGATAACCGAACCATAATTTAATCTTTAAAAATACCACTGCGCCTTGAAGCTGGTCAAATAAATCATCAATGCGAGGAAGAGGATACTTATTCTTAACCATCACCTTGTTCAACTGTCGATAATCAATATATATCTGCATAGACCCATCTTTTCTCTTTACATACAAGAAAGATGCACCCCAAGGTAAAATAATAGGTCAAATAAATCCATTATGCAATAACTCCTATAACTAATCCTTTAGTTCCTTTCAACTCTGTTGGGGCCATCCTATAAGGAGGAATAGAAATAGGCTCGGTGCCCAACTCAACATCAATAATAAAATCAATATTACAATTCGAAGGCATACTAGGAAAGTCCGTAGGGAACACCTCCATAAATTCACAAGAAACACGGACAGAATCCAAGAAAGAAGGCGAAACAACACTTGTGTCACGAATATGGGCCAAGTAAGATAAACATCCCTTCTCAACTAATTTATGAGCCTGAACCTAAGATATAACCCTCTTAGGACCCGAATTAAGTGTACCCTTTCTAAGCTATCCTTGTCATACCAACTAAAGCTAAAGTCACAGTCCTAGCAAAAAAAATCTAAGACAACATGATAAGGAGCCAAACAATCCATATCCAAAATAACATCAAAATCGATCATATCTAACACAAGAAAGTCTACCAAAGTTTCACGTCCGGCAAAATTCACAACACAAGATCGGTACACCCGATCCACCACTAAAGAATCACCTACCGAGGTAGATACATGAATAGGCATGGCAAGAGGCTCCCTAACAGAATCAAAACCCAAATAAAAATATACAAATACATAGAAAAAAGTCAGTCCAGGATCAAATAATAACATACAGGTCTGAAACAAACAAAACAGTATCTGCGATCATAGCATCTGAAGCGTCCGCCTCAGATCTGACTGATATAGCATAGCACTATCCATGACTACCATCTGGCTGAGTGGACCCATAACCACCAACACGGGTTCTACCATCTTTACCTCAGCACCTTTGGTAGAACACCTACCTCTCATAACTGAAATAAGGTAATCTCTAAACACGCATCAAGAACAGTCCTTGGCCACATGGCTAATCTTATCGCACACATAACAACCTCTGCGACTAGTCTTAATAAGAGAAGGTACAACTAGGCCTGAACGGCCACCCTGAACTGCTGGACTAGAAGGTCCACCACATGTACTTTGTAATTCCACCTGTAATAGTCTACTATAATATCCACGAGAACCTCTAAAATTTCTACCTCGAGAGTTCTGACTCCTGAACTCACCAAAATAGTGCGCCTTCTTGGCGCCCCCCTAAGATACACTAAGAATATCCTCTGTCATCTTAGCATGATCCACAATACTCTAAAAGGAAGCCCCAAACACAACTATATGAAATGTAGCCAACAGAAGGAAGACAACGCAACCATTCACAAACTTTTAAATCTTCTCAAACTCGGTGGAAATGTTATCTTAGAAATATCAAGACAGGGTATGGAAGCATACCTTATACTAAAAAACTGTCATGGATCCCTGCTCCAAATTATCAAACTAATCCCACATATGATCTCTCAAACTAAAAGAAATAAATCTCTCCAGAAAGGTATCAACAAACTGATCCCATGACAACTCAGGAGCATTAACAAGCCTACAACCAACAAATGATATCCAATAATCTCTCACTGCATCTCTCAACTGATAAGAGGTATAAGCAACTCCATTCGCATAGAAAGAGTAAAACACAACTCAGAATACAGGGTGTGAAAGAATTTTGCACGGGGAGGACGAAATGAGAGATTGACCGATTCAGATCTAACGTTAGCATTTTCTACTGTGGGTGTTTCACCAATATTTTCATCATCTTCGTCTAAATTAACCGCATCTACTTTATTTTCTTCTTCTATACCAGAATTTTTTTGAGCATCTACATAATCCATATCGTGAGCACCTACACCTAAAGGTACACCTACTTTTTCCTGAAAAGGTTGACTAAGAAGTGTCGGGGGCACACGGGTATATCTACTACTTAAACTACCTCTACTGCTAGTAATTAACTTTTTACTACGACTACCTATTCCAAGACAAAAAATTTTAACACCTTTAGTAGCGAGGTTTCTTAATTTATCCATAATATAAATTATACTAAAAAAATTCAAAATACACAAATATAATAAAATTAAATATTCAACAATTAATACACTAAATAAAAATTAAACTTAAGAGATGGAAAAACAATACCAAATTTTGGAAGTATTCGAAGATTGTGACTTTAAAAACTTCCACACGTACTTTGTAATCACAAAATTAAAAAACTAATGTGAGAAATTTAGGAAATTAAATTTATAGAATATTTGAGAATTGAGAATTGAGATTTGATAGAGAATGAGATTTGAGAGAATTAAAAATTATGTGAAAAATGATTTGAAGGTGTAGGGTATTTATAGAAAGTTTTTTGGGATTAAAAAATAATTTTAAATGTAATTTTTTTTTTAATTAATGGTCCCAAACTAGCCTTTTGGACCCAAAAACGGCTATATAGTCATAGGGCCAATGGCTAGTTTGGCCCAAAATCCAAAATAAAAATAATAAAAAAAGATTAACTAGCGGGCCCCATCTAGGTTGGGTTCGAGTTGGGTTAACCGATCCCAAAACAAAAAAACCGACCCTGAACCCGATAACCTAAAGCCCTTGGGCTTATCGGGCTGGGTCAAATCGGACCAGTTTCATTAATGGGCTAGTTTGGGCTGGGTCAAATTGGGCCAGTTTCATTAAATAGGCCGATTTGGGTCAGGTTGGGTTGGGTTAACCCGGCCTATTTGACAGGCTTAGTACATATATATGTGTGTATATATATATAGGACGATGTGGCTTAAGTTGGGGGATCCATATGGATTGATTGTAGCTAATGAAGGTTGACTGAAACAAGACTAATATCAAAGTATTGACCTTGAAATATAATGCTAAATAGATAATAATGAAAAAAAATCTTTTGATTAAAAGAATGAATCATGACTGCTTTGTGATGATGATGGCACTACTATTGTAGGCCAGTATAGGAGGCATTACACAGTTCAGGTGGTGGGCCTCTAAAATTTCTGCCTTGAGAGTTCTGACTCCTGAACTCACCAAAATATCGCGCCTTCTTGGTGCCCCCCTGAGATGCACTAAGCATATCCTCTTTCATCTTAGCATGATCCACAATACTCTAAAATGAAGCTCCAAACACAACTATATGAAATATAGCCAACAAAAGGAACCCAACCCTTCACAAACTTTTGAATCTTCTCAAACTAGGTGGAAATGCTATCTTAGAAATATCAAGACAGGGTATGGAAGAATGCCTTATACTCAAAACTATTATGGATCCCCACTCCAAATTATCAAACTCGTCCCACATATAATCTCTCAAACTAAAAGGCACAAATCTCTCAGAAGGCATCAACAAACTGATCCCATGACAACTCAGGAGCATTAACAAGCCTACAACAAACAAATGATATCCAATAATATCTCGCTACATCTCTCAATTGATAAGAGGTATAAGAAACTCCATTCACGTAGAAAGAGTGAAACACAACTTAGAATACAGGGTATGAAAGAATTTCACACGATAAAGAATGAAATGAGGGAATTTTCCTAAAGACATCCTATAGCCTCGCGAAGATAGATACGGACGTCTATGTACCGATCCACGAGACTCTATTAGACATCCCATTTGTAAACCATTGAGACCAATTAAACCTGGCTACTTTGATACCAATTTGTCACGACCCAAAAACACGGTCATGATGGCACTTGTCGAGGCGTACCTTGACAAGTAATCCTATCACCCAAACTAATATGAATAGAGAAAAAGACATAAATGCTCAAGGTAAGACTTCTAGAATGAATCCCAACCATATAAATAATCAAAACAATGCGGAAAGAACTTATCCAAAACACCAATCATGCCCAACACCAGGTGTTAATTGTGTAAGAACTACTAATACAATCCAAGACTCAAATACATCGAAAAAATAACCACAAAGGAATAAAACTATCTCCAAACACTAATAAAGACATAACTAGTATAGAAAGATAGAGGTGAACTTCGGACGCATGAATGTGCAACCGCTACCTTGGAAGCTCCAACAACTGCCTGAATCAAGTAATCTGAGGCGCACTCGAGCTAGGACCTGCACCGAAAGGGCGCAGTAAGCATGAGTACGGTCCAATTGTACTCAGTAGGTATCATAGGACGACTAAGAAAAGTAGTAAATAAGGCATACAAAATATATACTAAGGGCACGTCACCTGCAATCAGAAAATATCCCACAACGGTAGCCCACACTGCTTGCACTAACAGTACTAATATATCTCATAGATATTGCAAAAACACATCAATATATAGAAAACAATTATAGATTATATCACATATAAAATAGAGCAAGAGAGACCTTGTAGATACAAGATCATCAAATACAAGTAAAGAAATGTAAGACAAATACATAGATGGCAAGTCAATAAGGTAGTACAACACAATATAAACACAATAAAGTAAGTGCAATGTATATGATAATGATGATGATGATGATGATAATACACGAGGTAATCGCACAACCTCCCAGATCGTCGCACAATCCCCGTATACACCTACGGATCCAAAGCTTCCCGACCTAGGACCCATGGGGGGTTCGTCAACCCATATATAATCCACATATCTCATATCTTCTTTCTGGCACATCCCTCGGAAAGGATTTTATAAGGTGTTCCAATATTTTTAAAAAGGTGTTGCCAGTGTTTCTCAGATGTTGCCACGGTGGTACCAATGTTTCATGAATGATTATGCTATGAAGATGTAATGCTCACACCCAATCACAATGAGTATTTCCACAACCAAAAACATGATATATTTCCACAACCAATCACAATGATACATTTCCACAACCATATGAGCCAATATTCACTAGTTATTTTCATTTCATCCATGAATTTCCAAATGTCTCATATGCCAGTAAAGTATGAATATACTCACAATACACCCATGGTACCAAATTAAACAATACAATACAATTACTCACATGTATTCAAGGCTATCAATGTCACATAGGATCCCACACGGTTAAACATATCACATAATATTTCAATTTCAACAATTACATCACATCTAGGCCCCCACATGGGCACAACATATAGATAGTCATTTTTTATTATTAATTCCCACACTTAACATGTATTTTATACCATCATTTACTACCTATCCCAGTCTAAAGAGTTAAGTCATAACCTACCTCGAAAGCCGAAACCAGTATGCTACACTTGAACCCGCAACCTTACTTTTCATGAATAATCCCAAACTCTACTAAAAACATCAAATATGAAATCTACGCGTCAAAACAAAAACAAGAAACTCATATTGACTAATTTTAGTTCAGGGTCAAAACGGACACCCAAAATAGGTTTCCGAAAAAAAGGGCAAAATTGGAACTTTACTTCAAAAAGGGTAAAGCTCAAAAATGGTTTTTCTTCGATTTGAACTCCATTTTTCACTCGATTTAACTTGTATTTTTATATGTAGGTTTCTAAAAATATGGGGAACATATTTTTGAAGTAAATTTTAAATTTGCCCTTCTTTTTCGAAAACCTATTTTGGGGGTCCATTTTGACCCCGAATCAAAAGCAGTCAATATGGGTGTCATTGGTTTTGTTTTGATGCGTAGATTTTATATTTGATATTTTTAATAGAGTTCAAAATTTTTCATGAAAATTAAGGTCACGGGTTCAAGTGTAGCGGACCGATTTAGGCTTTCGAGGTAGGTTATGGCTTAACTCTTTTGACTGGGCTGAGTAGTAAATGATGGTACAAAATGCATGTTAAGGGTGAGAAATAATAATGAAAAATGTCTATCTATGTGTTGTGCCCGTGTGGGGGCCTATATGTGATGTAATTGTCGAAATTAAAATATTATGTGATATGTTTGACCGTGTGGGCTCCTATGTGACATTGATAGCCTTGAATACGTGTAAGTAATTTTATTGTATTGTTTAATATGGTACCATGGGTGTATTGTGATTATATTCATACTTTACTGGCATATGAGACATGTGAAAATTCATGGATGAAATGAAAATAACGAGTGAATATTGGCTCATGTGGTTGTGAAAATATATCATTGTGGTTGGTTGTGGAAATATATCATGTGGTTGGTTGTGGAAATACTTATTGTGATAGGTTGTGAGCATTACATCTTTATAGCATACTCATTCATGAAACATCGGTACCACCGTGGCAACATCTGAGAAACACTAGTAACACCTTTTTAAAAATATTATAACACCTTATAAAATCCTTTTCGAGGGATGTGTCGGAAAGGAGATATGAGATATGTGGATTGTATATGGGTTGACAAACCCTTCATGGGTCCTACGTCGGGAAGCTTTGGCTCCGTAGGTGTATACGGGGATTGTGCAACGATCCTGGAAGTTGTGCGACAACCTTGTGCATCATCATCACTATCATTATCATATACATTGCACTTACTTTATTGTGCTTGTGTTGTTTTGTATTGCCTTATTTACTTGTCATCTATATATTTATCTTACCTTTCTTTACTTGTATTTTATGATCTTGTATCTATATGTTCTCTCTTGCTCTACTTTATATTTGACATAATCTATACTTGTGTTCTATAACTTGATGTATTTTTGCAATATATGTGAGATATATTAGAACTGTTAGTGCTAGTGGTGTGGGCTACCGTTGTGGGATATTTTCTGATTGCAAGTGACGTGCCCTTAGTGTATATTTTATATGCCTTATTTACTACTTTGTTTAGTCGGCCTATTATACCTACTGAGTACAAGTGGACCTTACTATGCCTACTGCGCCCTTTCGGTGCAAGTCCTAGCTCGAGTGCGCCTCAACTTACTTGATTTGAGCGGTTGTTGGAGCTTTCAAGGTAGTGGTTGTACATTCATGCGTCAAAAGTTCACCTCTATCTTTCTATATTAGTTATGTCTTTATTAGTATTCGGAGACAATTATTATTCCTTTGTGGGTTTTTTTCCAATGTATTTGACTCTTGGATTGTATTAGTAGTTCTTACACTATTGACACCTAGTTTTGGGCATGATTGGTGTTTTGGATAAGTTCTTTCCGCATTTTTATGATTATTTATATGGTTCGGCTTCATTCTAGAAGCCTTACCTTAGGTATTTCTGTCTTTTTCTCTATTCGTATCAGTTTGGGTTATAGGCTTACTTGTCATGGTACGCCGCGACAAGTGCCATCATGACCCTCGTTTTTGGGTCGTGACTATACTACTATAAGGGAGCATATAATATAGAAGAAAGTAAAGAAGTGAGAAGATTATATTTTAGTAAATTACCTGAACCATTTAGTTTAAAAATAATAAAGAGTTGGGATGAAGTAAAAATAGTAGATACCCTAGGAGCTAGAATACAATTTCTACAACAATGGTATAGAAATATATGTGAAAAATACAGAGAAGAAATAAAAATGGAAAAAACATTAATATGAAATTTAGCATGTTGCAAAGATAAAATAGCACCTCAATTTGGATATGAAGAAAAATATTATAAGAAAAGAAAAAGACATAAGAAATACAAAAAATCAAAATATAAGTATAAGAAACCAACAAAAAGGATATTATGTAAGAAATTATAAATATAAAAGACCATATAGGAGAAAGAAATCTATAAAAGAATGTACTTGTTACAACTGTGGCAAACTAGGACATTTAGCTAGAGATTTAAAATGCCTAAAGACCCAAAAAAGAAACAAATATTAGAAATAAAGATATAAAATGCAGAATATATGAAAATAGATTATATAGATTACGAATTAGAAAATAAAGATAGTATATATGAAATTTTGGAAAATGAAACAGATAATGAAATAGATAGTGAATTAGATGAATCAAATAACTGAAAAAGATATAAAAATAATAACAAAGGAAGAATATTTAATTGAAGAAGGAATAGATAAGAAAATAATATTTGATAATAATATATTTGATGAGATAAAAGGAAAAGAATTAGATTTAAATGTAGAAAAAATATCTAAAATACCAACAATAAAAAATATATTTAGTAGACGGAAGGAAGAATACTACATAGTAAGCCAAAAAGAACATGTAATAGACTGTAGATATGCAAAAGGTGGAGCTAGTACACCACTAGTAACAAAAAGAATAATTAATAAAGAAATAAACGATATAAAAAGTAAAGACCCAATAAAATACGCACACCTTAGAGGAACAGAGATATTAATAAAAGCATGTTTTAGAGAAGGAATAGATACACCAATAGAAATATATTTAGCAGATGATAGAATTATAAAACCTATAAACAAAAGTATAATAACTGTCATAAGAGTAAATTTAATATATAAAAAATTTAAATTTATAATAAGTGGAAATTATTCAGTGGCAATAACAGATAAAAATATAGATAAATTATTAGTATTATATTGGAAAATATCAGGAATAGAACTAACCCCAGGAAGCAAAATATTTACAGCAAGATGTAAAAATCTATATGTATTAACAACAAAACATAAAATAATGGGAAAAAATAAAATTAATAAAATAGAAATAGAAAGTTCTTTTGAACAATTTGTAAAAATAATTGATAACAATGATTATAGTTACAAAGACATGGATATAGAAGAAGATTTAGAAATAATAAATGATAGAATAAGTACAACAAAAAGAATAACTTTCGAAAAATCAGAATCATCAGGAACATCGAAAAGAACAAATTATGAAATAACTTCAATAATTAATTTAACTCAATATTATATAACGGGAACAATAAATAAAAAATAATATTTAATACTTCTAAATACAGGACAAGAAAAAAATTATATAACAAAATATTTAGTAAAAATGAAGAAATAAAATCTAATAGTAATATATCCCCAGATCTACGAAAAAGTTTAATAACTACTAAAGATACAGTAGAAAAGGAACTAATAATAGGAGTTAGAAAAATAAAAATAGAATTTGAAATAAAGGAAGATATACAAAAAGCAGACATAATATTAGGAATAAAATAGGTAGAATAAGTAAAACCCTACAATATAGAATATACACAAATAACCATAACCTATAATAGAGAAAAATTATTAATAAAAAGAGTTTTGACATGATATGAAAATATATGTACTTGTGAAAATAATAGTAGAAGGATATTATAATAGATATTATACACCTATGATAGATACAAGAGCAAAAGTCAACTTATGTAGATATAATTGTTTACCAGAAGACAAATGGGATAAGCTAAAAACGCCAATAGTAGTCAAATTATTTAATAATGAAGGAAGCTTAATTACCTATAAAGCTAGAAATGTAAAAATACAAGTATTGGATAAGATATTAACAATAGAAGAGATTTATAATTATGAACTAACATCAAAAGATATGCTTTTAGGAAAGCCGTTTTTAGATAAACTATACCAACATATAATAACTAAAATACACTGGTGGTTTACAACACCATGTAAAGAAAATGTAAGAGCAAAAAGAGTTATTAATAAAATAAGAAAGAAAATTAATTGGATAAAAGGAAGTGAAAAAATCACACAAAAATGAGAAAATATAAAAAATACTGAAGACACAATAGAACTAGTTATATTTTCAATAAATAAAGAAGAAATAACTATATTTTCAATAGATAAGTTAGAAATAATAAAGAAAAAATTAAGACAACTATACAGTGAAGATCCATTAAAAGGATGGAAAAAACATAAAACTACTGTAAAAATTGAGCTAATAGATAAAAATAGTATAATAACCCAAAAACCATTAACATATAACTTTGATGATTTAAAAGAATTTAAAATGCATATAGATGAATTATTAGAAAAACAATACATACAAAAAAGCAATAACAAACATAATAGTCCAGCATTTATAGTAAATAAACACAATGAACAAAAAAGATGAAAAAGCAGAATGGTTATTAATTATAGAAACCTAAATGCAAAAACTATGAAATATATTTATCCAATAACAAATAAGATATTAAAAATAAGAAAAATACTAGTATATAATTACTTTAGCAAATTTGACTGTAAATCAGGATTTTACCCTCTAAAGTTAGAGGAAGATTCTAAAAAATTAACTGCGTTTAAGGTACCACAAGGATTTTATGAATAGAATGTATTACAATTTGGATATAAAAATGCACCAGGTTGATATCAACATTTTATGAATAGTTATTTTAAATAATTACCAAATTGTATAGTATACATAGATGATAAACTACTATATACAAAAACTAAGAGGAACATTTAAAATTATTAGAACAATTTGCAGGTGTAATAAAAAATTCAGGAATAAGTCTGAGTGAAAAGAAAGCAAAAATAATAAAAAAACTAGATAGAATTTTTAGGAATACAAATAGATAAAAGTGGAGTAAAAATGCAACAACATATAGTACAAAAAATAATAAATTCAAGAGAAGAATTAGATACAAAAAAGAAATTACAATCATTTTTAGGATTAGTAAACCAAGTAAGAGAATATATACCAAAATTAGCAGAAAATCTAAAACCATTACAGAAAAAAATTAAAAAAGGATGTAATTTATAATTACAACGAAAAAGATAAAAAACAAGTACAGAAAATAAAAATACTTTGTAAAGAGTTACCAATATTACAATTTCCAAACAAAAATAAAAAATTTACATATATAGTAGAAGCAGATGCAAGTGAATATAATTATGGAGGGGGTACTTAAATATAGATATGAAGAAGAAAAATTAGAACATCATTGTAGATACTACTCAGGAATGTTTAATGAAACAAAAATAAAATGAAAAAAAAAATAGAAAAGAGTTATGTTCATTATATAAATGTTTATTAGTATTTGAGCCATATATTGTATATAACAAGTTTATTGTACGAACAAATAATACACAAATACGATGGTGGTTAACAAAAAAATTTGCAGAATTCAGTTACAACAAAGGAAATTTGGAGATAAGTATTGAATATATTAAATTTTACACTTACAATTGAAGTAATCAGTACTAACAAAATTGTTATTGCAGATTACATATCAAGACAAAGCTACACAGACTGATATTACAGAAGATGATACTCTAGAAAAGATACTCAAAACCGTAACTACGCTTTCACTGAAAGTGGACAGTATGAGTAATGAATTAGAAAAGCTAAAGACTAATGAAGTTAAACTGAAGTCTAAGGCTATGACTCAGATAACTCAGCAGTGTACAGAGCCATGTCGATCGAAAGACAATAAAATTCCAGAGCCAAAAGGAGACATTGGGACACTCAATAAAACCTATAACATTTATCAATCTACTTCTGCAGGTACAAGCCAAGGAGTTAGGAGGAATCCAAATATGAACTTGAACAAGATATTTGACAAGCCATTTACAATGAAGAAGAAGGCAAGAGTTAATCAAAACAAATACAGATGGACCGATGACAAGAAAGAAAGAGAAAACAAACGAAGAAAAATCAGCCAAGATAAATATGAAGAAAAGAAAGCAAAACAAGATATTAAAGTTGAAAGTGACATGTGAATAGTTTTCTTGACTTATGAAAGAAGAGTTATGAAAGAAAGTGACATGTAAATAGCTTTCCTGACTTAGATACGTAAATTATTTAGCTTTTTGACTTTTTGGCAAAGACTATTAATTAAGTTTTATCTTTTTAGGACTTTTTGTAAAGATTAGTCTTTTGTACTTTTAAAAAGTAGGACAAGTGTAAAGGCTTTTTGTAAAGTAGGAATAGTATATAGTTTATGTGTAAAGTAGGAATAGTAAATAGTTTACACGTTTTTCATCTTTTGTAGATTATAAATAGGCAAGTTATTTGCCAAGATAAGGTAAGACTTTCATGTGTTGAAAGCAAGCCTCATCTCTTGTACACAAAAAAGTTTGAATATTTAATAAAAACAGATATAGTTCTAAGGAAAAGCTATGGATGAGCAAAGCACAGATTTATCAAATCTACCAGAACAGGTATTTTCATTTATAATTATGAATAGCTAAATTCATAAATTCCTGACAATCATGATATAATAAAATAAGCTCATGTTAATTACTTTATAGTAGAATTATTTGAAGAATAGCATGTTAAGAAGTTTATTAGCAAAGTGGAAAATGAGAAAAATTTCCAAGAACTATGTCATCCTAAAGGTGAAATCGGTGAGGCAAAGAAGCCGTGATAGGAGAGTAACCAGAGTAGAGACGCTGTTTAGGGAAAAAATATCCAGATTACCATGCTAATAGTAACCGAAGAACATGTTATTTAAGAATAATCTAGTATATAGTGATCTAAGATGATCATATTTTGTTATGTATATGATTGAAAGGAATATTTTGAAAATAGCATCATATAAAATAAAATGACTACCTACTTATCTGATGGAATGATAGATAAATTTAAGATATTTGTTTTGTATGTACTTAAGGATATAGAAATAATAGATATAAGAAAAATTATATATGAAAATGTATTTAATTTTAATGAAGAGTTATTAAGTTCTATAGAAAACTTACACTTATATAATGATAGCTACTGCTCATATTTAGATAGTTATTATTCAGATGAATATTATACAGATTAAAAATGTTAGAATATATAAGAAGAGTTAGAGAAAAATAAAGTTGGCTATACGAAAAAATTAATTATAGAAACCATCTTAGAAGAGGAAGAAGACAATTAAAAGAAAGATTAATTTGGATATATAAAACCTTGGAACAACTAGAATTAAAAGATAGTTTAGATTATGATTTAGACATAGAATTATTCATAGAAGAAAAAGATAAGATAATTAATGAAATAAATAACCTAGGATTTAATATCAGATATAGTACAATTAGAATAAATTATAACAAAGAAATTTGCAGTATTACAACTACTTTAGGATAAAATGATAAACTACGAGTACTTAAAATATTGGAAACAAGATATAGAGCACATAAGATTAATAGAAACACTTATGAAAAAGAATTTATTTGACTACATAAAAACTAGAAATATGGAACATATAATATACCTTAAAAATAATATAGAAGAATTAATAAGGTTAAAACAAATAACTAAGGAATGCTATGACATAACATTTCAATTAACATGATAGAACTATTAAGTACTAGTTATCTACTAATTATTAAAGTACAAGTTATCCACGCAAATTATCCGCACTATTTGCACCCCTCTACAATTGGTTGTGAATGTCCTAAAGAGACATATCTTAAGAAAGTGATGATCAATTGAATTTGTTTTCAGTTACTCTTTCCGTTTGGTTTTTACTTGACACATCTTAATTTAACACATTTATTAAGAAAAATAATTAATAACATAACTATTTTACTATAATATTTATATTGTGTTTTAAAATTAATTTGAAAAAAAATAATTAATACTATCAAATAGAAAAAAAATTGTCTTTTTTTTGAAATGTTAAAAATAATAAATAGAAGTAAAAATCTAATTATGAAATTAGTGATAAGTAAAATAAATGAAGAGAGTATAATTTTTGATTGGGAGCATTTTAGCTCGAATGTAGAGCTTTTCAACCTGAATTTGCATCTACTTAAAATAAAATAAAAAATTCCTTTCCAGATTAAAAGACAAGGTCCAAGAAAGAAGTGGGAGATTCTTGATAGTTCAATAAACTATGACACGTCATATTTTATTTATAGTCATTCATCACCTGGATTTTTTCCCTATTTAAGTCTTCATATTGTTGTTACATTTTCATCTGGTACTCCTAACAGTTGTTATGGCTGCATAGAAAATTGGTCCTAATAATTAATTATGATAGCATAATTAAATATTATCGACCTTTGTATAAAAAATACTGAAGAGCCTTCATCTCTACTTATGGCTATTTTTAAAGAGAAAGTTCCTAATGATTAAAATGTAATCAAAGAAAAATTAAAACATAGATTAAGAGGAAGCTTAATACTTAGAAAATGGAGAATGACGTATGGGAAAAAAGGTAGGAATATAGAGAATTGTTATTAATATATTATGCATAAAATTATATATGTAGCTATGATTATGGGAGTTAGAAAAAACTTTGAAAGAAAATACATAGAATATTTATTATTTAAATTATGATTAGAACTTACTTTCATTAATTAAATTTTAATCATTGATTTAGCACATGTCATGTGTCTTTCATCTAACTAAGAATTTGGGGGGAAATGAAGAGAATAAAAATGGAGGGTAGCCTAATTCTAATTTTTCTACCCTTTGTACATTTCATATGATGGTATTTCCATTTCAAAATCTTCCATATACAGTTATTACAGTACAAAACACAGGGCTTTGAGCTGAAAGTGATAAAAGAGTTTGAAAATAAGGTGTAGGTGACTCAAGTCTTAATAATTGAGTGGATATGACAATTATTTTATTATGGATTAAGAAAGTTGGGTAAGTTTGAGAATATCCCACAAGTTTTTAAATTTCCACTTTGATCTAAATGTTTACCTAATATAACAGAAAACAAAGGGAAAATAAGGCGTGTTTCTCTCTCTTATCATCATTATTGTTTTCTCTCTCTTAGCAATTTTCGTTTTTCATTTTTGCTGCTGCTTTATTCACCATCTTCTGCTTCATTATCATCACCTTCTACTTCATTATCATCTTCATCTTTTTCTTGTTGACCATTGTTGTTGTTGTTGTTACCGCTACTGCTGCTATTTGACCAATTTCTTAGGTCAAATTTTGTTTCGTACATCACTTTCTACTTTGACATTACTTTATAGGAGACTTTGGTAAGTTAAATTATGTTTTTTAGTTGAATTTATCATTTGGGTAACTACTATTGTGCTATTTTTTCAACAATAGATAGCACGCGAACATGAATGCAACATAAGAGCTATCTGTTTGAATAGATCAATCATCTGTTGCGATAGATGAGCCATCTGTTGCAACGGAAGACTCATATGTTGGATTCATGTTTATGGTTCTATAGTTCTGTAACATGAATTGAATAGATGAGTCATCTGTTACAACATATGACCCATCTATTGCAACAAACTAGTTATCTATTGCAACAGGGTAAATATCTGTTGCAACAGATTAGTAACCTATTACAATAGAACCTGAACTCGATTCCAATAGATGTGTCATCTGTTAAAATAGGGTAAGTATATATTGCAACAGATTAATAACCTGTTGCAACAAAACCTAAATTTAATTTCAATAGACGCGTCGTCTATTGCAATTAGTAAGTCATATGTCGCAACAGGTTAATTATCTATTGTAACATGTCACTGATCTATTGGAATCAGCTTCAAAGGTTCCTTAGTACTGTAATATTCCCAATAGGCGTTTTATCTATTACAAAAGATATATAGTCTGTGGTAACATATGATTCGCCTGCTATAACATGTGATTCACCTGTTACAACAGATGACTCGTCTATTAAAATCAGCTTCAGGAGCATAACATGAATCCTAATAGGTAAGTAATCTATTGTGATTAATTACTTACCTATTGCAACTTATTTTTCACCTGTTACAACAGATTACACATCTGTTGGGATTCATATTATGGCACTCTGAAATCACTATTAACTTTTTTTAATAAATGACTTTATTTAGGTACCACTAATGGAGGGATCAATAACAGTTGGGGTGGATTGTCATGGTCAATGGATCGAGAAGATAATTGATATGTATGGCGTTGGAAGGAGGGTGAAATGCTAGATACGATAGCTATGGATGTCCAAAGTGATGTTTTGTATGATGATTTTTTGAACTTAATTATTAGTTATTATGGAATAAATTATCAACAATAAGAACTCACATTAGCTACATGCACAACTCCTTTGAAAATCAAAGGGTACTACCTTTCAAGATAGCCGATCAGGTTCGGTTGCATGCTTATCTTAGTGATTCATCCAAGCCGATGTTAAGGGTGTTCATGGTTGAAAATATGAGAGAGAATGAGAATCAAAATGTAGAAGAAAAATAACAACAAAACATCTTTGATGATAGGTTGGATGATCTAGACATAAATATTCTAGATGTTAATCAAACACCTATGCCCATTGATGCGACCAATACGGTGGGCAGTTCTTTTTGATCGACACAGTATGACAATAATCAAGATGACGAGACCGGATTTTACTAGAGAATGTCATTCAAGGACAAGAAAAAACTATCTACTACTTTGTTTATTTCTTGCTTGAAAAAAGATTTCAGAATAATAAAGGTGATTAATTCGAGCAAAGTCTTTTGCTACAAATGTGCTAATCCAAACTACAAGAGGTGTTTGAGAGAGGTGACCTACTTAAGTTTTGATAGATTCGCCATTCATAAACATAAAAAGTATCACACATGAGGTTTGGAGCACATTTCAGGCCAAAATCCTCACGCCACGGCCAAGGTCCTCGGTGAATATTTCAAGAATAGACTCCCCAATGGCAAATGACCTTCTATAAGGGTTATGGTCAATCAAATCCTTATGGAATTGAGTGTCCTGGTTAGTTATTGGAAGATACCTATGCCCATGAGGATTTCGAAGGACTTGGTTAGGGGGACACACAAGCATGTGTATGCAGTCTTAGATTCCTACCATTACATGCTTGAGTCCACAAATCCTGAAAGTAAGATGGCATTGCATGTTGATGAAAATGAAAGGTTCAAGTACTTTTTTGTATTTTATGGTGCTTGGATTCAAGGTTTTTGACATTTGAGAAAAGGTATAGCCGTCGACAGTACCTTTTTGAGGAGCAGGTATAATGGAGTTCTACTAGCGGCGGTGGCACGGGATGTGAAGAATCACATCTTTCCTGATGCTTTTTGTATAGCGAACAAGGAATGTGATACATCTTATGGATACTTTTTTGAACAACTGCGAAGCTGCGTTAAAGATACCGAAGAGTTGTGTTTTGTTTCGGATAAGAATCCAAGTATTCCAATGATGGGTTTAATTTTCCTCACTTCAGCTCACTTTGGTTGTTGCATCAGGAATCTTGGAGAGAACATTCAGACCAACTTTCATAACTAAAGGGTCATGTCCCCTTTTTATAGAGCAGCTAAAGCATATAGTAGAGAGGGGTTTTTAGACCATTTCAATTATAACGACCTGAAACAATTCCCTAGTCGCCTCATGGTACTTGAGCAATAATAATGAACTAATTATGGAATAATAGACTGAAATGCCATAAGTTTCTAAACATCTAAATTTTGGATAATGAATAATAACATCTAAATCTGAAATACTATTTGAAAATCTAGTCTGAAAAGCCTCTAACTGAATCTGTCTGAAAGTGGAGTTGATGGGACAATCCCCCAACTAACTCCATCTACTAAAATACTACTAAGCTAAAGAACTGAAATAAAAACATATCCTCAATAGATGAGGACTCACTGCTAAATCTGCTACTGCTGGCTAAATCTGGCTAAGCGCGGTCAGGAACCTAAGCGTCCGAACCTATGATATGAAATATCATAGCACAGGAAAGTATGCATCAGTACATGGGAATATTATGGTATTCTACATGATGTAAGGCTGAATGCATGGGTTAAAATGCATGAACAATAACTAACTGGATTATATGCAAGAGCTGGATTAGCATATACAGAGGATCTGTAACTACAAAACATACTATTCATACTGGAACTGAGTATACTGGAATTGAATCTCATATCTGATAACTAAATTAACTGATAATCTGAGATTATTGATAATCTAAATTACTGATAATTGAGCAACTATATTTGACAGTCCTAATTCAGTAGAATTGAACTAAGTTCTAAACTGAAGACTAAAATTGAAAATGAAACTGTAGGAGGTAATCATCTAATCGACATGCCCTAATTTGAACTAATAGGGGTCCAATCTATAACCCTAATTGAAAAGGTGTCAGTACCATGGCACGGATAAATACAAGATGAAGAGTAATCCTTTATTGGCAGGTTCCCTTAACGAGAATGGTGGTACCCTCTACTGGAAGGTAGAGCACCTCATCAACCCTCAACTGGTAGGTTTAATATCTCAACCTATGTTGGCTACGTAGTTTTGAAATGCAAGGATTAGTTCTAAGGATCACACCCTATACTGGTAGGAGCCCCCATCCTTGGGTTCACTCGGTGCTGAATCCTACTCCCAACTGAAAGACACTGAACTGAATATACTGGACTGGACTGGACTGAGATTGAGTTTACTGAGTTTTCCTAAGTTTTGTAATTGACTGAGTTCTACTGAATTCTGTAAGGGACTGAGATAATTGTTACATAACTAATACTATTCTGTAATTGACACTGGCTATAAGTAACGGCTAAATTATCGGGTATTAAATACCTTAGGACTCGATAGCATGAAAAGTAAATCAAGCCATCATATTGAATAACATAACAATGTTCATATGGTCACAATTCATTCATAGAGATATTTCATCAAACACTTGTAATGCATTAACTTGTACATGAATGGGAAATACATGTTAGAATGCTATATTTGCATTATTTCATTCTCATAGATAATTTATCAAACACATAGAAAACATACTTGGTTTATTAAATCATAAACACATAGGGTTAACATGGATACAAAAATCAACTTGCAAATTCATGGATTATGACATGGGGATTACTCAATTCAACATACATGTAATACAACTACATGGAATCTACCATTAATTATGGATTGAAACTCAATAAATGTTAAAAAATAAACACAATCCAATTTCATACATGTAAATCATGAATCATAATTCTTGAAGCTTTTAAAAATAGATTCTTTGACTCTATGGGTGGAAGGGACCCATAGATGAACATCTAACATACCTTAATTCGTGAGATTCTTAGAATTGACCTTGATTCTTGAGAGTTAGGGTTTGTTTTCTTGAGAGAGAACTACCTTTTAATTTTAGGAAAAAGTGAATAATGAAGGGGTTTACATGTTCTTAGGGCTTAAATCCCACATATGGGCGGAATAAAATCATGGGAAAAGACTATTTTAACCCTGGACACTATTTAAATTTTTCGTGAAATTTTTCCAATCTTGACCCCTAGCGCGACATGCCACTATCATGTCAAAGCCACTGGAAAATGGCAACTAAGAAATTACATGGGGGCGCGATATGGTGGTATCGTGTTGGCACTTTGTTTGTGAACTGGAAGTGTACCGCGACATGGTGGAATCGCATTGGTACACTGAAAATTAACAATTATGAACTGGGCCTATGACGTGATATGCCAATATCACGGAGCAACCCTAGAAATTGACAATTTCTATTTTGACACACCTCGCGATGTGCTACTGGCCTGAATGATGATGTTTAATCACTGAAACTTAAAATTGCCATAACTTCTTACCCGGTTGTTGAATTTAGGTGAATTTTAAATCGTTGGAAAGCTAATTGATGTTCTTACGCAATGACAGGATCAATCTAAAATTTTTTGAGTATTCTAAAAATTTTATTTAGGATA
The DNA here is from genome assembly GCA_030864225.1 of Capsicum baccatum var. pendulum. Classification (NCBI taxonomy): domain Eukaryota; kingdom Viridiplantae; phylum Streptophyta; class Magnoliopsida; order Solanales; family Solanaceae; genus Capsicum; species Capsicum baccatum. The sequence continues at coordinate 223,650,969 of CM061550.1, forward strand.
ACCCATGTACTGAGGGTTAATCTAAGCTAGATAAATATGGGGTATTACAATATCTTTCCCTTGGGAATATTCATCCTTGAATGTGGTTAGTTAAGCTGAGAGAGTACAAATAGACTGAGTTTACGTACTGAAATAGACATGCACAACTGAAGCATGATGATGTGACTAGTTTGATAGACTGAACTTACTGAACATACATATTTGATACACAGGATACATGACTGAAAATACTGATAAATTGAGTTTATATATTGAATATGCATGTTTGATGCATGAGTACATGTCTGAATGGATTGATGAATACGTGACTAAATATGCATGAATGAGAATATGAGGACATAACTAAGTCTGAATCATGATACATGAATTAAATTGATTCCTTGGATACGTGTCATGATAGGGGAACGGTCATATGACTGAGATTGGGACTTGAGGGTCAACTATGAGGACCCATTACTTTGACTGGATTCTCTACGTGAAGAGAAAATAGAATGTTTATATCATGATAGCTCGGGGATTATAGTGCATCTCCCTCTTGGGACACTATGTCCCTTGAGAATGCTGACTTGGCTGAGATACTATGGAAAAGCATAAGATAATGCGCGGGGCACCCACAAATTAAATCATGACTAAATATATGTGATCTAAGACTGAGGGATAAATATATATATATGAGATCTGTAACATACCAGTGACCACCTCAGGAGAACTTACTTGATCTTGTCTGGACTGAAGTGTGTAAAACCTATTTAGACGTTGACCACTAGTGACACTGGAAGTGGAACCTTGTTGCTTTGGGCGACCTGACTAAGATGAAGGACGACTTTACTGACCCTGAGAACCTGACTGAGGACAATCTTTGACTCTATGGCCTGACTTGCCATACCCAAAACAAACATCACTACCAGCTCTGCACACACCCTTATAATTCTTACCATACTCTTCATAAAATAGATTAGTAAGACCATTTCTTATGCTATCTTAGGTCATTGGTACACTGGTTAAGGATGGAGCTGGGACTGAAGATTTTGGATAAAAATGGGAATGGTTATCCCCATCTGACTTAGGCTAATTGAAATTAAAGCTACCTATTCTTGCCCTTTTATTTTTCCTCTCCTTCTCCTTAAGCTTCTACTCCTTAATCTGTTGAGCATGGACCATAAGCCTAGATATATCCATCTCTTTAATCAACATCGCTGTCCTTGTAATACCCCGATCGTTTCTTAATTCTAAATCCATATTTTGAGTGAATATGGATGACTTCCAAAGTGATTTCTATTTATATCATGTTGTATTTTCTTAAATTCCACTTTCTTATCATGTGGATAATTGGATAATCTTTCCATTGACATAAGATTCATCTGAATTGGACGCCCAGTGAGGGAGTTAGAGCCACTTTGTAATACCCCGAGACTCTAACCAATAGTACAACTATGAATCAAGCTCATGATAAATACATTATAGTTATTTGGTTGTTTTCTAATCAAGGGTGATGTGTATTAAGGCCTCAAAGATGTCCTAGCGATTAGGTGAATCAAAACATTCCTTACCGATTGAATTCTTGGGAAGGATTTTTCCATATCCAACTTCAGATGATCATATATCTCGTTATACTATGAATAATTGAGACCATGACCTACCAAAAGATATATAATTAAATTATCTTTCTAATGATACAAATTTTGTCAAAATCCAATATCGGAGCAATGAGGTTTGCTTATTTTACTCCAGCGTGTCAGCCTCGAAACTTCGTGACGACCTTTTGTGACGGCTTGTCACAAGCCTGACGACTTGTCACAAAATGTCATCACCTTAAGGCGGAAAGTCACAAAATCCAATCTTTTGTGATGGATTTTCACAAGTTTGATGGCTTGTCACAAAATTTCGTCAACCTTAAGCCGAAAATCATAAAATCCACCCTTTTTGTGACGACAATTTGTAACGGCCTATCACGGGCCTGACGGCTTGTCACGGATGTCGTCAACTATTTTTTTTCCAACAATTAAGGGACATTTTTGCAAGGGAATTTTGGTCATTTCCTCCCATTTTGGTCCTATATATATATATATATATATATATATACAATTAGAGAAGACAAGTTCATTTTCTCTCATTTCTCTTCCAAGAAATATCTAGAACTAGGGTTTCTTCCAAAATCCTAAATCAAATCTTCCACATGAAAATTTAAGAATCTTCCAAGGATTTCACCAAGTTTTTCAAGAAACAAGTTCTCCAAGTCAAAGGAATGAAGAACTTAGCTCAAAAGTGTGAAGAAGAGTTTCCAATCAAGCTTGCTCATCTTAAAATCATAATCCAGGGTATGTGGGGTTTGAACAAGAACACTTCTTTCATTCTTGTTCCCAAAGATTTAATTTCTACTATTGAAATTCATGATTTTGCAAAGGGGGTTTACACCTAAATTACTTTTTTAATGATTTATGATATTTGAGCTATTCAAGATTGATACACATGACTATTTTATCATTTTATTGCTTAAATTGAGAACTTATGCCATGAGTTGAATATTGTTATTATGAGTTGATGATTTCCAAATTATTTAAGATAAGAGTCATAATTTAAGCTTTTCTATGAGAAGTTTGATTATTGAATATATATATATATTTATTGATATTTGAGCTTGAGAGTCAAGAATGAGTTATATGATGTTTTCTTGAAGTTTTTGATACATGATTATTTTACAATTTTCAAATTATGACTTGATATTTAATATTGTGAATTTTATGTTTCTACTATGAGTTAGTATTTCAAGTGCTTTCAAGACATGTGTCTGGCTTTAAGTTTCCTTATGACAAATTGGATTATTGAGTATATTGAGTCATGAGATTGAGTTGTTACAATGAGTCTTGATATTTGCTCATAGTTATTGATGTTTCCATGACTAAATGAATTGATACATTTTGATATTGAGAAAGATTGATTTGATTTGAGTCGAGTTAGAAATCCACAAATTAATTATGATTTGATAAATCATAAAGAGATTTGATTTGGTCTTCATGATAGACCCTTGTGATGTTTGTGGTGGATTTCCTAACGCGTTCTGAGCTTGTGTCTGGGAGTAGTATTTAGCACCGAGTGGGAAATGTGGTATTATTCCTAAAACTATGTGCCACCATAGGATTGATATTGATAATTGTGGGCAGAGGCCGAGTATGAGATTGTGATCACTAAATTTAGGTTGTACTCCTTGGCAAGAGTACGATGCTCAAGCCAATGTGGGATCCTCTCCTTAGGAGGGCAAAACGTTGGACTCCATGTAGCTCACATAGTTTATGTCGGTTATAAGAACCTCCCAAGTACATAAGAGTTCAAGTTTCACGAGTTACCGAGTCTCTCTAAGTCATGAGTTAAAGAGTTTGAGTTGAGTATAATGATGAGATATATAATGCTTGCATTACTATTGATGATTTACAAGGAATATATTTCAGTTAATTCAAGAAAAGAAAGTCGTTATCGTCAGTATGCATGATTTTCATAATTATCTATGATATCATTTATAATGTTGCATTGCACCCCCACATACTCAGTACATTCCTTAAAGTACTGACCCTCATATATTTGTATGTGCTACAGAGTCTTGTAATGTAGGTACAAATTGTAGCGTAGATACCGCATTTAGTCAGCCCACCGCTCCCAGTCAGCAGGTGACGAGTCCTTTTGATTTGAGGGGTTGAGTTGGTTATATAGTTCGAGAAGTATTGTATTTTCTTATTTTAGTCGTATTGAGCTTAGATAGTTGGGATTCATGACCCGGCTATCTAAAGTCAGTACCAGTAGAGGCTTCATAGACAGTCAGTAGAAGTTGATGTATTCAGTTTTAGTTTCCTTTGGTAAAAGTAGAGTTGTAATCTTGTAAAGTTCATGTTTATATTGATCAAGTTTAGAGAAGTTCTATGTTTTCACTGATTTTATATAGATTTAAGAATTTTATCCAGTTAATTATGAGTTATACCAGTAGGAGGGTTAGCTTGGGGTCACTTGTGCCCCTAGGCACCGTGTGACGTCTCGGGACCCAATTTCGGGGCGTTACAGTCCTACACTCCTTAACTATACTATTTGATACCCCAGATACGAACTTGATCATTCTAAACCTATTGTCTGCTACTATATGGGCAACATACCTGGCTAACTGAGTAAACTTGAGGGAACACTCTTTTATACTATGCTACCTTGTCAGAGATTGATGAACCCTAACACTTTGGCTGCTCTCAGTTCTAAGGGAAAAAATCTATCTAGGAAGGTAGTAGCAAACTCTTCCTACTCTATGAGCTCTGCATCTATACCCCTATCTACCTTCCACTGCTTAAACCACGTATAGGATACATCTTGTAGATTATAGACGGCTAACTCATAATGGAAGTCACTCCCATGATGTTTGTGACTTTCTGAACATGATCGAGGAACTCATGTGGATTCTCTTTAGACTTAGATCCCGTAAAGGAAGGAGGATTCATCCGGTGAAGTTTCAAATTTCGATTGCATTAGTATTGCCTACTGGGCTGGCTGGAATAGCAGTTGGACATTCATTCTGAGCTACGACTGAATTGGCTAGAATAGTGAATGCAACTTTGAAATCTACGCGAGAGACATGTTCGTCCAGGGGATCTTCCTGAATAGGCTGAGGGACTGACTAGTTTTCAGTTCTTCTTTCGTTAGTCCTTTTGGGAGGCATGTTCTGTAAACGAAAGGAAGAAGTGGATTAGACTGAGAGATTAACTTGAGCTCATGCTCACCCACACGACATAAATACTGAAAGAATGGAAACTTTTCCTAAAACATCTCATAGCATCCTGTCCATAAGTGTGGCACGCTACACACCCATGCACAAGACTTTACTCCCTAGGACTTTATTGAACTTTAGGCTCTGATACCAAGTTTGTAATGACCCGAGACTACCCCTAGTCGTCACACGGTGTTTGCGACCCCGAAGGACCACAAGCTAACCCATGAATGATATCTGCTATGAGAACTGAGCAATAATACTAAAATAATTATGGAATAATAGGATGAAATACCATAAGGTTCAAAACATCTAAAATTATGATAATGAATAATAACATCTGAATCTGAAATAGTGTCTGAAAATCTAGTCTAAACAGCCTCTAACTGAATCTTTCTGAAAGTGAAGTTGATGGGACAATCCCCCAACTAACTCTATCTATTAAAATACTGCTAAGATGAAGTACTGAAATAAAAACATATCCTTGATATATAAGGACTCACTGTTAAATCTACTACTACTGGCTGAATCTGGCTAAGCACGGTTTGGAACCTGAGCGTCCGGACCTATAATATGAAACATCATAGCACAGGAAAGTATGCGTCAGTACGTGGGAATGTAATGGTATGCTATATAAGGTAAGACAAAATTCATGGGTCCATATACATGAACAATAACTAACTGGATAATATGCAAGAGCTGGATTAGCCTACATGGAGGATCTATAACTACTGAAGATACTGTGCATACTAGAACTAAGTATACTAGAATTAAATCTAATGTCTAATAAATAAATATACTGATAATTTGAGACCACTGATAATATAAATTACTGATAATTGAGTGACTGTATCTGACAGTCTTGATTTTGTAGAACTGAACTGAGTTATAAACTGAAGACTGAAACCAAAACTGAAACTGTAGGAGGTAATCATCTAACCGACATGCCCCAATCTGAACTAATAGGGGTCCAATCTATAATCCTAATTAGAAGGGTGTCAATACCGTTCCATGGGTAAATACAAGCTGAAGAGTAACCCTTTACAGATAGGTTCCCTAAACGAGAACGGTGGTACCCTCTAGTGGTAGGTAGAGCAACTCATCAACCCTCAACTTATTGGTTTGATGTCTCAACCTACACTGGCTATGTAGTTTATAAATATAAGGATTGCTTCTAAGGGTCACACCCTCTGCTGTTAGGTGAGCCTTCATCCTTGGGTTCACTCGGTGCTGAATCCTACTCCCAACTGAAAGACACTGAACCAAGTATACTAGACTGGACTGGACTGAGACTGAGTTTACTGAGTTTTCCTATGTTTTGTAATTGACTGAGTTCTACTAAATTCTGTAAGGGACTGAGTGTACTACTGATCATGACATGACTGATTTTATTCTGTAACTGACACTGGCTCTAAGTAATAACTAAATTATCGGGTATGAAATACCCCCAGGACTTGATAGCATAAAATTTTTTGGATCTAGACCCCTGGAGCGATGCCCCAATATCACACTAAGCCACTGGAAAATGACAACTGAGAAATTACATGGTGGTGCGACGCGGTGTTATCGCATTGCCACTTTATTTGTGAACTACAAGTGCACCGTGATGCAGTGAAATCGGTTGGTATACTGGAAATTTAGAACTGTGAACTGGGTCATTGGTGCGATATGCTAATATTCTGGAACAATAGTAGAAATTGACAATTTCTATTTTGACACCCGCGATGCGCTACTGGCCTGAATGACGATGTTTAACGACTGAAACTTAAAATTGCCATAAATTCTTACCCGATTGTCGGATTTCGATGAATTTTACATTGTTGGAAAGATAATTGAATTTTCTACGTAATGGCTGGCTCAAATTTATAATTTTTTAAGTATTCCAAATTTTTTATTTAGGATAACCCATGTACTGAGGGTTAATCTAGGCTAGGGAAATACAAGGTGTTACATCTATTAAATAGCAGATATGCATCCCAAGGCAGCAGAACATCTCATTTGTGTTGATTTTAAGAGATAAATCCAGGCATTTTGTCTGGAAAATAGGTACATTCTTTTGAATTTAATGTCTTGTTTGAGTTATAATTTTAGTATGATGCCGTACTAACTGATTTTTTTTGTATAGGTACAATATTATGACGTCAAACTTAACTGAATCAGTGAATTCATTGTTTGGTGATGAATGGTAATTTCCCATCGTGGCTCTATTTGAAATAATAAATAAGAAGTATCGCCAATTTTTTCACGAAAGGCATGTGGAGTTCGAGAACACACGAACCCCATTTTGTTCTAGAAGCAGAAAAATAATATCAACAAACATCAGTCTAGGGAATAGGTTATTTTCTAATCAAATAATAGATTACAAGTTCAATATCAACCATCATGGTGATATTTCCCTAGTTGATCTTCAAATAAGATCTTGCACGTGCAGAGTTTTTGACTTGGACAAAATACCCTATCAATAAGCTATGGCAGCGCTTCGAGCTCAATACAATTCAAAATATAGAACTAAAATTTATGAGTACTCCTCTCTATATTATTCAATGAAAAAATACACAATGGCATATAGTGGGAATATTACTCCGGTGCCTCCCAAAGAATTTGTAATCCCCAATTTTCAGGAACTGAAACACCATACGGTGCTCATGAAGGACTACAAGCTAACCCTTTTATAATATCTGTACCTGAGCACTACATAATATGCTAAAATAAATGCAGAAAACTGATGAAAACTTTCCATAAGGTTCAAATATCTAAAAATGCTCAATACTTAAAATTGAATACTAATACATCTGTTTGAAAAGCCTCTAAACTTGTCAGAACTGTGGAATTAATGGGACATATCCCCAACTAACTCCATCTACTAAAAATAAACTGAGTATAATGCCATAGTAAAATAAGGATCATCCTCGAATGAAGAGGACTCACTGCTACGTCTACTGCTGTTGACTGAGTCTGGACTGCTAAGGGTGCTCTGGATCTCGTGCCTTGGAACCTATGGTATAAGACTCCATAGTGCAAAAGAAAAGTATACATTAGTACTTTGAATATACTGGAATGCTAGATGAGGTAAGGCTAAATGCAAGGTCTTGCACATGAACATAGCTTAACTGAATAAAATGAGAGTACTGAATGAGGACATATGCATGAATACACAAATCAAAACTGGAATTGCAGTAACACTAAATACAAACTCTAAATACTGGTTTCTGAATACTGACTTAGTGATGACTGAGTCTACTAGTACTGATGGCTGAGTTTACTAATACTGAGAGACAGAATAACTGAGTTTTTAGAGATTGATATTATTTTGCTGATACTGATACTGATTTATTATATCTAAGATCAAGCCTATATAACGAGTGACCTCTGAGTTTACTGGTAATGATGCCTGATACTTGATAAACTAAATCTGAGATCAAGCCTATATAACGGGTGACCTCTGAGTCTACTGATAATGAATATGATTGTCTGAATCTGAGATCAAGCCTATATAACGGGTGATCTCTGAAAGGTAGTCATGCCTAGTATAACGGATGACTCCTCAATTGAATTCTATTACTGAGACTGAATAAAAAACTGAGACTGTGGAAGGTAGTCATCTAACCGACATGTCCCTTCTAGCTTCTTTGGAGTCCAACCTATAACCCTAGTTGGAAGGGTGTCAGTACCATCCCATGGATAAAGACACTTCTCTCTGAACCCAGGATGCCATGCCTAATATAATGGGTGACACTTGGTTGGAGAAAAGCCTAATATAACGGGTGACTCCAGTGAGGTAGTCAAACCTAATATAATAGGTTACTTCTTATCTTGCACTAGCTACACAGTTCTAGAGTGCAAGGATTATTATTAACAACTCTTCCTAAAATAACGGGGAAGCCATCATCCCTGCCCTCGTTCGGTGCTGAATCCTACTGCCAACTGAATACACACTGAACAAATTACTAGACTATTCTAGACTAAGCTAGATTTGTAACTGGTCATCTTGCTTGACTAAGCTGATTGAATTTATGTGGTTTCGTTATCTGACAGAATAGTACTGAATTCTTGTTAGCTTACTGAGTTTCATTGAAGTCTAAATTGAATACTGGATACTACTGAATACTATTGAATCGAATCTGAATACTGAGTTGGATTAGACTGATACTGAGATTGTTGAACTAGTACTGAGATTACTAAATTTTATTAAGTTCTGTACTGGCTAAATTCTACTGATCATAACATGATTGAAATTATCTTGAGACTGACTCCACTCTAGACACGCAGCTAAATTTTCGGGTATAAATACCCCTAGGACTCAATAGCATAAGTAAATAAGACAGGACCACACTTGAGTATCATGACAATGGACTTTCATTCACAACATAATTAATACAATATATCGTCAATCACTAGAATGTCATAAATATGTAAATGTATAGGGAATGCATACTAATACCTCATAGTTGTTCAATAAGGAATACACATGGATAATAATGCATGAAACTTATCATTATACATTCACTAAGGAATTTTAAAAAATGCTTGGCATGCACTAGTTATCACATAATTGGGGATTTCATGCATAACATACTAAAGAGGGCACTATTCTCTTTACTTAAGCATTCTATCAAACATATAGGGAGCATGCTTTGGTTATACCACAGATTCTATACTTAATTATCATGAATACATCAATATCATGCATCTTGAAGAGGGTTTATCATGAACATCATACAATTCATCACATACTAAAATCAACTCTTGAAATTGGTAGTCTAAATCATGAATTAAAACTCAATAATAACATGAACTTCAATTTTAATTCACATAAATCATGAAAACTCATATATATAAGATCTTTGAATTTAGAAAAGGATTCTTGAACTTCTTGGGTGGAAGAAACCCAAGAATCAACATCTGCATACCTTGTTATATGATTCTCAGAAGATTTATGGATGAATCTTGATGACTTAGGTCTTGAGCTATGAACCCTAGTGGTTGTTCTTGAAGAAAATTGAGAGAAAACTAGTATATTTGGGTGAAATAATGAGAAATCTAATGTCAAAGAGTATATATAGGGGTAGAAAAATGAATGTCTTGCCCTTGGAATTAAAATCCAAAACTGAAAAAAATCCAAATTTTCCATGCTAGCGCGACGCACCATAATCACACCAGCTTATTGGAAATTAGACAATTAGAAAACTGAGACTTGGAGCGATGCGGTGGAATCGTGAAGGCTTACTAGATTTTGATATTTTCTATTTTTGCTTGCTCCGCGATGCGCTAAAGTACTAGGTGGTACACTATCTCACTAAAATGGCTCTAACTCTTCGCCCGAGTGTCAGATTTGGGTGAATTTGGTATCGACGGAAATCTTATTCGATTTCCCACAAGATAAAAAGTCAAAATCTTAAAAATTTCATATTGAATTAAATATATTCATCTTTTAAGCATGATCTTTGATTTCTAGAGATGAATTTGAACTAGGAGAAGGGTGGGGTATTACAATATCTTTCCCTTGGGAACATTCATCCTCGAATGAGACTGATTAAGCTGAGAATGCTAGCAAGATGAACTTACTTACTAGACATGAGCATGAGAAACATGACTATATGATTGGAACTATTGATATAGTGAGATTTCATACTGAACATGCATATCTGATGCATGAAATACATGACTGAAGCTGCTCATAAGCTGAATTCTCATAATGGACATGCATATCTGATGTATGGATTCATGATTGAGTTTCTCTCATGAATGGATAACTGTATACACTGAAGAACTAAACTCTTTCTACTGAACATGCATATCTAATGCATGAATATATATCTGATTCTTGAATTCATGACTGAGTATGCAATGATAACTGGTGCTAGCATCGTAAGAAAAGTATAACATGCAACTAAATAAGTATACGGACATGAAAGCATCGGTATATTATGGGTATCTCCCCCTTGGGACACTATGTCCCTCTAAGAACACTTTGATGAAATACTGGGGCTGTGCACGGGTCACCTACGAACTGGGTCATGATTGATCGTCTGAGATCTAAAACTAATGCATGACTCTTGAGATGAACTTATACTCGCAACTACTAGGATACTCTATCTTAGTTACATTCTAGAGATTTCTGATAGCATGATTAGGTGAAGAACTGAAATAACAAACTATGAGAATCTGACTGTTCGACTGCTAAACTGACTTGCTGGCTCTACTAACTAGCTCATGCTGAAAAATTAAGCTCGAAATGGGAGCAAAGGATTTAAGGATGCATATCATAGAGATAAAGGACTCATAACATACCCGAATCTATATCAAGAAATTTTTTTTGATCATAGCGAGTTTGAAGTGCATAGACTCGGTTCTGACGCTGACCACTGGTGGTACTAGGAGCTGCACCCTTCTGACGTAAATCTCTACCTTTCTGAGCTAGCACTCTATACTCCCACATTCTGTGGCCTAGCTTACCACATCCGAAGCATACCTAACTATTTGCTTTACACACCTCTAGGTGATTCTTGCCACACTCTTTACAAAGAGGGTAGGTACGAACGCTGCTAGCACTACCCTAGGTTTTGGAGCCTGGCGCCCCATCATGACTGACATCCCTAAACTTTGGTGTGGGTACACTAACTGAGGATGGATCTGGAATTGAAAACTTCTGACTATGTTGAGAATGGTTACCACCCTATGACCCTGCCTGAGAGAAACTATAACTACCTGTTCTAGATTTCTTACTCACTCTCTCTTTCTTTCATCTTATCAGCCTCAATCTGCTACGCATGCATTATCATTCTAGCAAGGTCCATATCTCTATTAAGCATAGAAGTCCTGTACTCCTTTAACACCAACCCGGATACACCAGTCACAAACTTACTCAGACTCGCTTTAGGGTCAGCTATCAAATCGGGAGCATACTTAGCTAACTGGTTGAACTTAAGACAATGCTTCTTTACTATCATGGAGCCTTGCCTTAGGTTTATAAACTTTTTTTACCTTAGATTCTCTCATCTCTAGCAGGAAAGACTTATCTAGAAAGGCATCCTGAAACTCTTGCCAAGTCATGGGAGCTGCATCCTCCCCTGCACTCTTCTTCCATATCACTACCCAATCATGAGTAATATCTTTCATCCAATAGGATGCTAACTCTGTACTCTCCTCCTCAGAAATATACATAGTTAGGGTAATCTTCTTCACCTCCTCAAGATAAAGCTATGGGTCCTCACCTGCTACTGACCCAAAGAATTCTAATGGGTTCATTCTCTTGAAATTTCTGATTCTGGCTATGGTTGAACCCCTAGTTATTGAGGTGGAACTACAGCCTAACGGTTACCCTGAACATTAGTCATCACATCTTGGGATAGTGCCTAAAACGTTGCCCAAAACTCTGCATGTGACACATTCTCATTCTCAAGATCTACTGGCTGAGGTGGCTGGTTATCAACCCTACGGGTATTATCTCTGTGAGGAGGCATACTCTGTAAATGAAATGGAGAATGGATCAGAATGAGAATCAACTGGACCTTATGCATACTCGTATGACATGAATACTGAAAGAAAAAAAACTGTTCCAAAAAACATCTGATAGCCTCCTGTACATAAATATGGTACACAATACACTCATGCATAAGACTCTACTAGATGCAACTTTTCATACATCCTAGGACACTGATGAACCTTAGCTCTGATACCAAGTTTGTAATACCTCAATTTTTTGGAACTGAAATGCCACACAATGCTCATAATACCGAAGGACGACAAACTAATCCTTTTCTGATTCTATACTTAAGCACTGCATAATATACTAAAATAAATGCAGAAAACTGGGAAAAACTTTCCATAAGGTTAAAATATATAAAAATACTCAATACTGAAAACTGAATACTAATACATCTGTTCAAAAAACCTATAAACTTATCTGAACTGTGCAGTTGATGGGACATTACCCAACTAACTCTGTCTACTAAAAATAAACTAAGTCTAATGCCATAATAAAATAAGGATCATCCTCAAATGAGGAGGACTCACAACTATGTCTACTCCTGCCGACTGGGTCTGGACTGCTAAGGGCGCTGTGGATCTCGTACTTCAAAACCTATAGTATAAGATACCATAATGGAAGAGAAAATTCTACGTCATTACTTTGAATGTACTAGTATACTAGATGAGGTAAGTCTAAATGCAAGGGCTTATGCATGAACATAGCTTAGCTGAATAACACAAGAGTACCGAATGAGGACATATGCATGAATGCACAAACCAAAAATGGAATTGTTGTAACACAGAATACGAACTATAAACATTGGTTTCTAAATACTAACTTACTGATGACTGAGTCTACTAGTACTAATGCCAGAGTTTACTAATATTAAGAGACATTATAAATGAGTTTACTGAGATTGATGTCTAATCTTGTTGATACTGATACTAATTTATTATATCTGAGATCAAGCCTATATAATGGGTGACCTTTGAGTTTACATTTAATGATGCCTGATACTTGATAAATTGAATCTGAGATCAAGCCTATATAACGGGTGACCTCTTAGTCTACTGATAATAAATATGATTGTCTGAATCTGAGATTAGGCCTATATAATGGGTGATCTTTGAGCGGTAGTCAAGCCTTGTATAAAGGGTGACTCCTCAGCTGAATTCTATTATTAATAATGAATCAGAAACTGAGACTGTGGAAGGTAGTCATCTAACCAACATACCCTTTCTAGCTTCTTTGGGGTCCAATATGTAACCCCAGTTGGAAGGGTGTCAGTACCGTGACACGGGTAAAGACACTTCTCTCTGAACCCAGGATGCCATGCCTAATATAACAGGTGACACCTGGTTGGAGCCAAGCCTAATATAAAGGGTGACTTCGGGGAGGTAGTGAAGCCTAATATGATAGGTGACTCATCATCCTGCGCTGGCTACATAGTTCTGGAATGCAGGGATTGTTATTAATGATTCCGCCTAAAATAATGGGGAAGCCGTCATCCCTGCCCTCACTCGGTGTTGAATCCTACTCCTTACTGAATGACACTGAACTGATTCCTAGACTATTCTAGGCTGAGCTGAATCTATTATTGGTTATCTTGCTTGACTGAGCTGATTGAATTTACTTGGTTCCGTTATCTGACAAAATGTTACTGAATTCTTCTTAGTTTACTAAGTTTCACTGAAGTCTAAACTGAATACTTGATTCTACTGAATACTATTGAATTGGAATAGAATACTGAGTTGGATTAGACTGAAACTGACACTGAATTGAACTTGAACTAAGATTACTGAATATTCTTAAGTTTTGCACTGGCTGAATTCTACTGATCATAGCATGACTAAAATTATCTTAAGTAAGACTCGGATCTAGACACACAGCTAAATTTTCGGGTATAAATACCCCGAGGACTCGATAGTATAAATAAATAAGACAGGACCATAGTTGAGTATCATGACAATGGACTTTCATTCACAACACAATCAATATGATATCTCGTCAATCACTTCAAATGTCATAAAAATATAAACGTATAGGGACTGCATGTTAATACCTCATAGTTGTTCAATAAGAAATACACATGGATAAGAATGCATGCAACTTATCATAATATATTCTCTAAGGAATTTCAACAAACGCTTGGTATGCACTAGTTATCACATAATTGGGGTTTACTTTCTTAACATACTAAAGAGGGAACTATTCTCTTTACTTAAGCATTCTATCAAACATATGCGGAGCATGCTTTGTTTATACCACAGATTCTATACTTAATTATCATGAATACATCAACGTCATGCAACTTGAAGAGCATTATCATGAACATCACATAATTCATCACATACTAGAATCGACTCTTAAAATTGGTAGTCTAAATCATGTATTAAAACTCAATAACAACATGAACTTCAATTTTCAATTTTCAATTCACATGAATCATGAAAACTCATAAATATAATATGTTTGAATTTAGAAAAGGATTCTTGAAATTCTTAGGTGGAAGGAACCCAAGAATCAACATCTACATACCTTGTTATATGATTCTCGAAAGATTTATGGAGAAATCTTGATGACTTGGCCCTTGAGCTATGAACCCTAATGGTAGTTCTTGAAGAAAATTGAGAGAAAACTAGTATATTAGGGTGAAATAATGAGAAATCTCGTGTTAAAGAGTATATATAGGGGTAACAAAATGACCGTCTTTCCCTTGGAATTAAAATCCAGAACTAAATAAAAATTCTCAATTTTACATGCTGGTGCGACGCGCCATAATCGCACCAGCTTACTGAAAATTGGACAATTAGGAAACTGAGCCTTGGCACAATACTATGGAATCGTGAAGGCTTACTGGATTTTGACAATTGCTATTTTGGCTTGCTCCGCGATTCGCTAAAGTAGCAGGTGGTACACTATCTCACTAAAATGGCTCTAACTTTTCGCTCAAGTGTCGGATTTGGGCGAATTTAGTATTGATGGAAAGCTTATTATATTTACCACGGGATAAAAAGTCAAAATCTTAAAAATTTCACATGGAAGAAAATATATTCATCTTTGAAGCATGATCTTTGATGTTCTAGAGACGAATTTGAACTAGGAGAAGGGTGGGTTATTATAGAATCTTAGGTTATTCCTGCAGAGTTTTTGAGAAGATTAATACCTCCTCCATATATTGTCCCAAGAACTATCAAACCGAGAAGAAGTCCATATAAGAGGAGGCGTAGAGTTGGAGAATCATTTCCATCAAGAAGAAATAAGTGCTCCGTATGTATTAGCGCTGGCCATAAAAGAACTACATGCTCGGATCGTAATCCACTTTGATCGTTGTAATTGCTAAAACTTATGTTGTTGTTTGTTTTGGACTTTTATATATTTAAATCATTTTTGTGAATGTAAATGTTATCATTTATAATATAAAGTATCTTTCTTAATAACTTGTGCATCAATAAAAAGAGGCAAAACATGAACTAAATACAGCAGACCACAAAATTATTTTCAACAGATTACCCATCTGTTGCAATAGATAGACATTAGCTGGAAGAACAAAATATAGTTCATCAAACTGGAATATTTTCCTCCAACAGATGACAAATCTATCGCAACAGATGGATAATCTATTAATAGAAACCCAACTGATGACCAATTTGTTCCAACACATGGCTCAAAAGCCAAAATTTCTATTGCTATTGGATTTGAAATTGCTTCTTACCTCCAATCGTCAACATATTAACATATTTAAAAGAAGAAACAAATAGAAAAAAAAATTAAAGAAGAATTAAAAAGCCAAAGTCAACCAAAAATAAATTTTTCATTAAACAAAAAATAAGATACATTAAGTATAGTTCCGATATAGAAAAATTAAAATACATACGCTAAAATAAAAAACACATTCTAATTATTATTATTATTATCATCATTATCATTATTATTGCCAGTCGGCCAATCGTCAACCGGCAACAGCAGTGCCCTTATCAGCCTCTGCATCTCTTTGAACATCCTTGCTCTTACAGTGACTAACTTCCTCTGTAGTTCATTAATTTGAATTTAAAGTTCTCGCACAGTGTCGCGCAGAATAGAAATATCCCAAACAGGATCAGCCATATCTTGAACACGTATAAATTGACAAAAAATGTAAACACAAAAGTAAAGAAAATAGTTTGAATGTAATACAACATATACTACTATCTAGTATATTTACACAAAAAAGACTTACCTCAACAAGAAAGGGATATTCTCTTTGAATAGAAGTGGTTGAAGATGTAATACGAAAAGACAAAATGCAAGAAATAATTAAAAGTGGAGTAGAATGAAGATTAAGGAGGGACCTATTTATAGACGTTTGAATCTAATTGTGTTAAGGCAAAAAGGTATGACTGTTCAGCTCCATTGTATTAATTATATTCAAACTGATGCTTTTTTATTTTTTGTGAAAAGTCGTGACTTTTTCTTTTACATTCAAACTTCTCACCTTTTCAAAATGGTTTGAGACTTAATAACAACCGTTATTATTGAATTATTGCAATAGATCATCCATCTATCACAATAAATAACCCACTGTTGCAACAAATTTACAATCTATTGTAATAGATGGTCTATATGTGCAACAAATAAGACATTTATTACAGCATATGATTATCTGTTTGGAAAGATGGACCATCCATTGGAGGAATGTTTTGATTTCTTCTAATAGCTGATTCATCAGTTGAAATAGATGGGGAATTTGATTCATCTGTTATTTTTAACATGTTAGACAAAATGTCATGAATGTTCACCTCTTTTTCAATAGTCATCACATACCTTAATTAATCCAAATTGGTGACTATTTTATTATAGAAACAAATTTAAAAATAAAAATGGTAAAAAGTCATGACTTGTAGCACTTGTCTTTTCTTGACAGGCAAGTAGTCACCTGACATTGAAGATGGTTACCCTTTGAGTCTCTGTAATTTTGTACACTACTTAACAATAGAAATTGAAGAATAAACATTGTCTGACATTGATAGGGTAGGAAAATAAGGTGCATACAGATGAATTGATCCACTTTCATGCGTGGAAGTTATGTACTATTGATCAGGCTATTATGACAGACACATATAAAGTACAATGATTTTGTGAATCAAGTTTATTAACGATTAGACATTGATCCTTCAAATTAGATCCTGAATTTTAAAGTTTAGTTTGATAGGTGTGAACTGATAAGGTCGAAGGGGTCTAAGATGGTGGTGTCGATACCCTGTTACAATTTAATAATGGTTTCTCTCATGTTTATGTGTCAAGTTTGGAGAAGGGTTCAAGTTTTTAGCGGCAGTGCAAATATCCAATAGTGATTGGATCGATTTTAATGGTGTAATGGATTTTTGAAATGCCTTCGAAGCCTCTCACTGTACCAAATAAGAATGGAAAACTAATAGAAATTCCCCTGGTCCAAATTTATACGAATGGGTTGCTTGAGGATATTATTATACAACATAAGGTGCTTGGGAGAATATACCTGTGTGGGAAAGGGGAGGTGAAGAAGACCATATATCATCCCATACCTTGTTTAATAGGAAACACAGGGAAGCAAGTAAGGAACTTCTAGAGAATCTGGCCAATGAAATTGACTTGAGAGATTAAAAAAATTAAATGAGCTTCAAATGTAAAAGTGTATCCAAATATTAAAATACTTCACGTTCTTGAAAAAGAAAAATACTTAAGAGGACTGGAGTTGGACACTTTGCTAGGGACTACGACTAGCTAGCGTGGCCTCAATGAAGACCCACAAAGTGCAGGATCAGAACTCTAAGGAAGCAGCCTGGCAAGAAAAGGGGATTGGTAAAATTTTCAATCAAGAATGAAACCTAAACCAATATCTCTAGAAGTAAAAATAAGGGAAGCCAAAGCATCAATTTCTGAATTCTAACTTGCATCCCATGCCTTCTATTTGTGGTTTTGATTAGGTCAATGGCAGTAGAAACAAAATGGTCTAAAGTTGGGAAGATATCCCATGCCTTATTGTTTCCCCTGCCTTTGACTAGACCAGATCCATAAATAGGAGGCATGGGATGTAAGTTTAACTTGAGAAATTTCCACCTTGGCTTGATCCCTTATCTTTACTTCAGCAGTTATTGGTTTAGGTTTTGTTCCTGACCGGCAATCTTACCACCATCGGTACTCACAAAGCTAAAACCTTAGATTTCTAGTCCTATATTTTGTGGGTCTTTATTCAGGCCACGCTGGCTAGTTGCAGTCCCTTAACAAAGTGCACAACTCCAATCTACTTCAGCATTTTTCTTTTCAAAATGGACTGGTGTATTTTCATATTTGGATACACTTTCACATTTGTAGCTCATTCAATTTTTTTATTTTTCATGTCAATTTCATCAGCCAGTTTTTTTATACTTTCCTTCCTACCTGCGTTTCTTCTTTAATAAGGTCTGAGTTGATATAAGGTCTTCTCTACCTCCCCCTTCCCACATAGGTATTATTCCATTCACCTTCTACTCTATAATAGTCTTCTTGAGCAACCCATCCATATAAATTTGGACAAGAGCAATAAATGTATTCATTTCCATTCTTATTTACAACAGTGCTTGTCTTCAGAGGCCTTTCAAAAGTCCATCAAACCCTTAAAATCAGTCCAATCACTATTTGAATATTTACACTGCCACCAAAAACTTGAACCCTTCTCAAAACTTGACACCTAAACATTACCAAAATCTTCATTAAATCATAATAGCATATTAACACCACCTACTTGGTCCCTCAACCTTAATAGTTCAAACCTAACAATCTTAACTATAAAATGTCATATCATATTTGAAATATTAACGCCTAATAGGTAAAGAACCAACATTCACAAAATTAGTGTACTAGATGTGTGTTTACATGAGAGGTTAATCAGTAATACATACCTCCCACATATGAAGTGGTTCTTTTTGCAAGCAAGTTATTCCTCCGAACCCATCTTTACTCTAGCCTTTAATGTTGGTCGGGCAAAAGTTGATCTAGTTTCACTTCCTTCTATCTGCAAAAAAGAGAAATTTCAAACAAAAGAAGAACAAAAAGAACATTACAAAAGGGTAACATAAAATTAAACAAATCAACAGATAACTCATCTGATGCAATATATTCTTCATCTGTCCAACAAATGAGTCATTTATTGCAACAGGTGACACATCTGTGGCAATAGATGTATGACATGTTGCAAAAGATGGGTCATCTGTTGGAATAAATCAAACTAGCCTTGCTACTAGTTTGATTTTTCCAGTAATTGCTTCGTTTGTTCCAGTAACTGATTCATCAGTTGCAACAGTTGAGGAAATTATTGCAACATTACCAACAACATTAATAATAAAGAAACAACACCATATGTTCCAACACCATCAACAACACAAACACCACATTTTCCAACAACACCCCTAATAACAACACCACCAAAGTAACAAACAAAAGACATAAAAAAATGATATTGACAAAAACGTTTTTTAAGTTCTCCTAACCGATGACTTTTTTTGCTTATTCTAATAAAAATAACGGTCCATTCATTCAAGACTTAAAAGTCATCTTTTCTTCAATTTTCTAAATAAATAGGAAACTGGTAATGGGTAAATCAATAATAATAATAGATGTAAATGTCTAATTTAACTAACATACAAAGAAGAAGATGAGAAGCAAAGAGCAATGGTGAACTATACCTGCAATGTTAAAAAAGAAAAAAAGGATCAGAACACCCATTTTAGTTGAGAAAAGATATTAATCGATTGAGATCCGAAAGGATCCTCATAAGAAAGAGGAGAGAAAAGAGATAAAAAAAGGAGGCAGTTGTGATTACCCCAAAGAGGAGAAAAATAGAATTTTGAATAAAAAAGAGAGACGAGTTGAACTAATTTATGGTTGAAGAAGTGAGAATTCTAGAGATGGGTTTTAAATATTCATTAATAACTTTGAGGGGCACGAGGAGATGGTGACATTGAAAATACAAGATAAGACTACTCAATGAGGAGATTTTTAAGTTATCCAAGTAATATTTTTTACCTCGTTAGTATTTTATATTTTTTATCTCGAACCAAAAATTATTGCTTTAAAATAAAAAAAAAGATATTAAAACATATAAGTCATCTATTACAACGGCTGACAATTTCCAATGCCCCATTCATCTTTTGCAACAGATGGAAATACCTACTTGATAGTTTACAATAGATAGTTAATCTGTTGCAACCGATGACTTAATCTATTTGATAAATTCTAACAGATAAGTCAATTATTGCAAGTGGTTGAACATTTGTTTTTATACAATTTCAATTAAGTTCATATGTTCTACTATAACTTCAATTGATTTAGATACAACTAGGTATGAGTTGATAGGGTCAACTACAATTTCAATTGAGTCTTTGCAATTTCATAATGTTGGTATTGTGTTCCTCCCGACCTGAGTCATCAATTGAAAACTCTGAGTTGAAATGATTCTTATTAACTTATTATTAAGATAATACCTAAATTGATTTAGCTAGAACTAGGGGTGAGTTCATAGGGTCAACTGCAACATCAATTGAGTCCTTGGGAAATTGCATTATGTTGGTATTGTGTTCCTCCCAACCTGAGTCGTCGATCGATCACTCTAAGTTGAAACAAGTCTTATTACCTCATTATCAAGCTAATACCAAAATTTATTTAGCTAGAACTAGGGGTAAGTTCATAGGATAAACTACAACTTCAATTGAGTTTTTGCAATTGCATCATGTTGGTATTGCGTTTCTCCCGACTTGAGTCATCGATCGATCACTCTGAGTTGAAACAATTCTTATTACCTCATTATCAAGATAATACCTAAAATTCATCAGTGTTTCAGTTGAACTTAATACACTTTATTATGATAAGATGGTTAAAAATTATGTATATTTTTTAAAATTTTAAAAAATAATTAAGATCAGTTCAGACCAAATTAACATTTTCAAAACTTGTCATTCTTTTTCAAAATACAAATCAACTCATACAAATCATCCATTTATGGGAAAAACATTTCATAATTCCGAATCTTGAGTTTTCACTCTTTTATCTTTCTTAATAATACAAACATCAACTACTCAACAAATTGCTCAACCCTTCACAACAGATCATTTGTTTTCATTTTCAACCATATAGGTGTTACTTTTGACTTCATTCTTTCTTGTATCCATCATTTTCTCTGTCTTCATAGGTAATAGAGTTTGAGAAGAGTTTTCTATTTGTTTTTTTTTAAATTAGGGCTTTTAAGTTAATGATAAAAAAGAAGACTTTTAGTTGTATTATCTTCGAGAGTGGGTTTAAATTTTTTAGTTTTGATGGTAAAATCATAGGAAGAATTTGAGAAAACCTTAGTTTTTTTTGTTGTGTTCAGTTGACTGTCGTGGTATTTTTGGATGGTATTTATGGTATTGGTGGTCATGGTGGTCATGGTGGTGGTCTTCGTGGTGTCACTAGTGGTGTTTGTGGTGGCTGTTGGTGGTGGTGTTAGTGGCATTGGTTGGGGTGTTTGTAGTGGCTGTTGGTGGTGTCGGTATGGGTGGTGTTTGTAATGTATTTTTTTAAATTTATGCATACATCAATTGTAATGTAATTTTTATTTTTCTATTATTTGCAGGTAAAACATGTCTCCTAAAAGAAAAGTAAGTAAAAGTGGAATAACTTCTGACCACCTAACACAAAAATCTACAGTACAGAGGGATTCAAAGGAGCTTCTTGAACAATCTCAGTCAGGGAAAAGTAAAGCTGAGGAAAGTTATGAAAACGATGTTGAGGGAAGAGGAAAAGGTTTTGTATATGGTGATGAGGAAAATAAAAGTGAGGATGAGGAAGAAAAAGATAAATAAGAAGAGGAGGGAGAAGAAAGTGAGAAAGAGGATGATAATGCATCACTAATAGGGCGTGAATTAATATCGAAATCCGAGCATGAGGCTATCAAAACTATTAGTATTAACAGATTTCAAGTTGTGATGCCCTACAGAACTAATTGGTGATCTTGTACTTAAATTTCAGTTGGGGAAACCTTTTGATGAATTTAGGAATATTATGAAGAATGAAAACATAGACAGACTTTTTAAGAAGAGTTGCTTTGGACACTTTCTTGAGCTACCTGAGGACCGCAATCCTATTTCCAAATGAGCATGGTATATGGTCTTCTCAAGCACAAGATCTAGTACGTGGGAGATGATAAAGATTCGAAGGAGGGGGAAAAAGATGGATGAAATTTTGATCAACTACTGTGGCATGACGGTTTATTTTAGCTTGAAAGAGTTTACCATAGTGACAGGCTTGATATACGATCATCCAAAAGAACATCTCTCCAAGGAAACACCATACAAAAGGTCCAAGTCAATTAGGACAACCAAACCACCACCATCAAATAGGGGGAAGGCATTGTCTCAGCGACCACCCACCAAAACCAATAAATATAAGGAAAAAATAAATAGGTTGTTGGACATTATTGAACGTGGGTACAAATCCAATAAGTTGATAGAACATCTCAAGGATAAAACCATATCAACGAAGTCCAAGGTACAATTGTGCTTAGTTTGGTTTGCCTATTTTGGTATATTGGCAAGAGACATCAACAAAGTTATAGAAGATGATTTATTGAAGCTTTCTGATGATTTTGAAAAATTCAACAATTATCCCTGGGGATATGACAGCTACTACTTGACTGTTAAATATTTACTAACAAAGCTATCCCTAAAGATGATCATATTATATGGCTTTCCTTTGGCTTTCATGATAAATTTAATCATTATTTGTTTACTCATCCATTAATTTATATTGAATAATTATTATGACTTTTTCTGCTTGCCTCCTGTTTACATTTTTTAGGCTTGGGCATTTGAAGCCATTCCCCACCTCCAAAAGAAGGTCAAGGATTACCCGGATGAGGTTTCTCATCCAAGGATCCTTAGGTGGTTAGCTACAAAGAGAAACATAAGAGTTAAGAAGGCTGATAACTTCAACCCTCTGGATGATGCAGTTTATCATCTTTCAAGTAAAATAATTTGACTCAAAGAAAGATATTGAAATAGATATACTATTTATTATGACAAATGGGTTATTTGTTGCAATAGATTACCCGTCCACTACAATTAGTACAACATATAGGTAATCTGTTATAATAGATGATTCATATTTTGCATCAAATTACCCATCTAATGCTTTGATTCTTTGAACCTGACTCAATAGATTACCCATCTACTGTAAATTATGCAACAGATGGGTAATCTGATACAACATATTGTTAATCTATTTCGACAGATAGATCAACTATTGCAATAGAAAGCTCATTTGTTACATAAGTTATCTTTTTTAACATGTAACCCAACTGAATACAAATTATTATATGATTTAATTATATCTGTATTTTTTATAAGTTGTGCATCCATGGTTCGTGCCTACTGAGCAGGAGTTGGGGATGATTTTTTTTTCTCTAGGTCTTATTGATACAATAGCAGACTCAATGGAAAAGTTAATAAAGATGGAATTTGCTAGAGAAACATCCATAAGAAGAGCAGTTAGGCAGGGTCAGCCTAATTTTGAGACTCTTCATGACCAACCTACTGCAACAGATCCGGGTGCTTTTTTTGGGTGTGTTTTTGGTGAAGTTGTTGATGTTGGTGGCAAGCATGCTGATGCTACTACTATTCGTTATGTTAAGCATGTTGATGATCAAGAAAAAATAAATATGTTTGAAAACACCCCTTCTACGGGCCCTTATCACCCTTACACAAGTCCCTCTCACCTTTTCATCTGTCCCTCTCACCCCTTTTTACCCTCGCGTTCTCGTTGCAAATGCGAAGAGTGCAAGGAAATCCAAGATAAACTCTTTGAAAAATTAGAGGTTATCCCTAAATCCATTGAGTAACTAAAATCCAAGAGGGGTGTCATACCATCCAAGAAGGTGAGGGAGCCATACACTCCTACAATAGCAATTGGAAGGAAAAAAAAAGAAATTATCCAAGTACTCTCCAATTGAAAATAAAAAAAAATTACAACTCCTCCCTCTCTAAAAGTTGTTGAATTTCAAGGGTCATTCAAGAAGGTGGTCATATATGTGTAACTTGGCGCCGAAGAGAAGAGGGATCTGCGATGGGCCAAGAATGCCAAGAAAGGCGCACAATATTACCCCATCCATACCTTTTTCTCCCAAGACTTCAAGAGTATGACAAATATGCGTACACAGTACGTGAACAGGGTAAGTTTATTTTTCCCAACCTAGCCTTCTAATCTACTCCATGAAGAAGAAGCTACACAATAGATGTGTCATCTGTTGCAACAACTGTGTATTCTGGTGCAATATGTGGTAGTTCTGTTACAACATATTACCCATCTCTTACATAACTTGCATTAGATGGGTAATTTGTGAATAGATTCATAGAACCCTCTGTAACAGATGGACCATCCATTGCATCTTTCCACTATGTTCTCCTTCTTTACAATTACTATCCTATTTAAAAATTGACTTCTTATATCATAGTATGTTGAAGAAATTCTCTGTCTCATGAGGGGCAGGCAATTAGCATACCCAGAATCTTATGATGTTGTCGATAGAATAATAGAGCTCAACTTCTACAAGAATTTCAAGGATAGGTACGATGGTATAAATACTCTAGCGTCAACTCCTGGTGGCGCAAAATTTGATTCGTTAGTTTATGGGTTCCAATAGGATGAATAAATGATAAAATATATTAGAGCGGAGAGGCCAAATCCAAATGAAATGAGCTAGACCAAGGCAAAAGGGATTCTTAGAGTCATGAAGGTAGATGTCATACATTAGCAGGTTGTTGAGATACTACTCAAGGAGGGAAATATCAAGGTTTATGACAGCAACTTACCTGCCTTGGACGAGGCTAATTTTTTTATCCACACGCAGACACTGTTGGAGTTGTTCCCCATCTTGGTAAGGTAGAGTAAACTGATGGATCATTTTTCAGTGAAAGTATTGATGGAGCAACCATAGTATTTTTAAGGTCGAAACAAGGACATGCACCTCCAAAAATAAAATCAATGTCACGTGCGGGTCGCACACGCTTGCACATATCAAATGTTTGCTGATCGGCACTGAAATAGCCGAGCCAAAAACCTTTCTATACGACAACGCTGTGGAAAACATACAAGAACTCTGGGATTTTGGGGTACTAACTGGATGGTTAGAGCCTATGTATAAAGAAGAGCTTGTGAAATAATAATATTTTATTTCAAGTCACTTTACTTTATGTACTTTACATGTAGTGGCAATTTTTTTTGTTTGATGAAAGTTGAATTTTTTATAAAGCAATAGATTGTCTATCTATTGTAAAATATATTCTATCTGTTCTGAAAGATAGTTTATCTATTACAATAAATTGGTTATCTATTGCATTATACCAATGTTTCTATCTAAGTCTTATCTATTCCAATAATTGGAAGACCTGTTTGATAATTTCCAACAGAACACCTACATGTTGCAACATATCTCTAAATCTGTTTGATATTTTTTAATAGTTATGCTTGAATATTCATGTGCTCAACAACATCAAACCAGTAACAAATACAAATACACCACCATGAAAATTTCAGCAATTAGGCTTGAATATCTATGTTCCCAACAACACCAAACTAGTAGCAATAAAACCAATAATGTAGTAGCTTCTTGCTCGATTTTGTTTCTCTTCAAAAGCCTTGACTTTCTTCAACAAAACTTAAATTACACGATTTGAATGTGAAGGGTGTCGTTTTACAAACCAATCAAAGTAATCACATCCACCCAACTTTTGTAAAGATAAGACCACAATTACAAAATAATTACAAGTTAATAATTAATTAATTAATTAAATAAAAAATATTACCTTTGAAATCTTACAAGTAAAAAATCTATGACCTAGATTTTGTTGAGTGTAAGAAGTCTTCAATAGAGCGTCATGACCATACTTACAATAGCAAAAATCTTTATCATAAAAAATAGTGGAAGATGAGCTCGACATTGTCAGGCGTAGTTGGAAATAGTGAAAAACATAAGCAGAAAAACCAAATACAATAATTTGAAGAATTTGGATAGAGAAAAAAAGATGAAGAAGAATGAGATTTAGGAATATAGGGTTAAATTTTAGGAAGAATATGAATATATAAGACAATGGGGGTAAAATAACCATTAGGGGCCAAATAAGACACCAAGTCAGCAAAAATGGGGGTTCATGAGCCTTGGCTGCGTTAATTACGCGCAAGCTGCCAACAGGGCAAAAAGTGCCAAACAGACATACTTGATGCCTATTTAAGGTGTTTAAAATGAACACTGTCCACTTAAGGTGCCAAAGTGAAAGATCGCTGCAACTTTAGGTTCCTATCGATGGGTTCTGTCTTTTTTATTTCAAGTCACTTCACTTTACATGTAGTGGCAATTTTTTATGTCTAATGAAAGTTGAATTTTCTATAATGCAACAGATTGTCTATCTGTTGTAAAATATATTCTATCTGATCTGATAGATAGTTTATCTATTGCAATAGGTTGTTCATCCGTTACATTATGTCTATGTTTCCATCTAAGTCTTATCTATTGCAATAGTGGGAAGACCTGTTTGATAATTTCTAACAGATTACCTATATGTTATAATATATATCTAAATTTGTTTGATATTTTCCAACAGATATGTCGCCTGTTGCAATAGATACCTTATCTGTTGCAATATTTTAATCCAATATTCTATTTCAATTAATAGGTTCAAATCTAAGGATAATATAAAATTCATAGACAAAATAAAATAAATCAAAGCCTTCAGAAATTACATGAAGTAAATCAAAAAATAAATAAAATGTAAAAAATTATTATGGTTATAGGTCTCAATAAATAAATCAATAATTTAGGTTTTAATATCAATAATTTCTAAGCAGGTGTGAGGTTATTACTTTGACGGACTCAAGCTATAAAGATCTACTCAATTTGGACAAGTTGTTCTTTATCCAGTGCTATGAAATTTGGCTTTGGTCGTCGTGGATCTTTAATGTCACTTGCATACGGTTTCTGTGATTTTGATTCTCCGTAATTCCATAAAAAGAGTAGCATATTTTCAATGTTGTTCAGCAGTAGCATCTACAGTGACATCCACCTAGAAAATCAGAATTGGTCAATACTAATCATAACATACAAAAAAATGAAAAAGGATAACTCATCTATTTTAGCTAATCAAACAAGTCTTCCTCCTATTTTAAATTGTCTCAAACAAATTATATTTCTGTTGCAACAGATGGATCAACTATTGGGATAAATTATAACATGAGGAAGACTTGTATGATAATTTTCAATGGATGAACCATCTGTTGCAACATATGACTCATCTATTTGAAAAAACTAAAATAGTAGGAAGTCTTGATTTAATTTGTTCCAACAGATGACTCATCTATTGCAGCAGATAGGTCATATGTTGGTACAAATATAAATAGTATGTAGAGCTATTTGATTTGCTAAAACAGTTGAGACATATGTTACAACAGATATTGTATCTGATGCCACAGGTTAGTCAACTGTTACAACATATGTGTATATCTGTTTGATAATTTTCAGCAGATGTGTCATCTATACACATCTGTTGAAACAAATATGTGTTTGTTTGTTGGTTGGAAGAGATGATATATATTCACCTTCTCCATCTTGTGCTGCTCTCTTTTGGCCATTGCACATTGTTCAATAGTGTAACACACAGACAGAGGAGTTGCAATTTAACCTTTTGGGATGCTTGATAATGCCTTGGAAATTACTTTCCTTTTCTTACTTAGCCTTAATATCTAATAGAGTAGATAGATATAAAATCCTCTTTGATGGAATGACACCTCTCTAAGATGTCAATTCCTTTACAAAAGTAGTTAATGCATTAATAGCATTAATCACCAAATCATGCTTCACCTTGCAGTCTTGACATTTGCATGTAAAATATTTGCTAAGAGAGGCAAAATCTATATAACCAGAATGATCATACTCATAATTTTTTATTTTAAAAACCGCAAGAGGAGCATCATTAGGTCCAACAACAGCCCCACTACCACCACTAACAGCTCTATTACCACTAAGACCATCAACAACAACAAGCCCACCCTCTAAAATTGTTTTTCTTGTGATGGTTGTTGCTCCAAACAATTCTATTTTTATTCAGTCAATGATATTAGGGTCCGATAAAGTTTGCACAGACCGTAAAGTAATAAAAAATGACATCTTCAACTCTCAATTAGTCAGAATAAGCGACAGGTGTACAATCTAACATAAATCATTACATATATTAGAATGATAATTATATCATTCAAAAAAATCATTAATTAAAACAAAAAATTAATTATAATTACTTACTGCATCCTTTGGGGGGTTGAAGAGATCAAGAAATTTCCTATTTTTATCATTTTTGGCCTGCAACTTTCTCAAGATTCTTGGACAAGAAACTTCTTCCTGGTAGTTCACTTGTTGTCTCATATAAGGAATGACTTTAAACGCCCAAGCCTGCAAAATAACGCTAATAAATCAAAACCATTATTAAAAAATGACTCATATCATAATAAAAGAAATATTTACCATAAAAGCCCATGAAAAATCTATATAAGTTGACTGTCTTTGGTGTTAATGGAGCAACAAATATTTGACAGTCATTTGAAGCTTTCATAACCCCAAGGATAGTTGTTAAATGCCTCAATATTCTTAGAAAACTTTATTAAACCAACACTTATGTTATTGTTAACGTCTCTCACCCAAAGAATATTATGTACAAACCAAACCAAACATAATGATTGCTTGTGCTTCTTTGAAATTCTTTTACCTTTCAATGCTTCTATCAAACTTTGGTTTTTGAAGCTTGGACCAACAATGGATACAAGATCATCACGATCACTCAACTTGCCTTTGCTTTATTTGGGTGTGTGGGGTGTTTTTTTAGGGTTAGAACAGGTAGAACTTGAGAAGGAGAAGGAGGATAACATTTTAATCCAGTAACTATGGCAAACTCCATCCAACCAAAACAAATAGGCATGCCACTATAATTTGTCCACACCTCATCTATCTTATCTTTTGTTTCATACATAAACCTATCCTTGAGAAGATCATATACCATTTTTATTTAAAAACGAGCATTATTGTCCTCCCGCAAATCAAGATATTTCCCAAAGCAGTTGTCCCTGAAATAAGCATCCAATTTTTGTTCTCAAAGTATTTTTCTTATGGCGTCGAAAGATTTTTCCATAGATTACTTAACCATGAAATCACTCGTTAAATCTATAGCACAATCGCACTGCATTCTCATAGGATAACAATCAATGTTGAAGGTTTTGACCAACTCTTTGATGGAAAGCTATTAGCATTCAGATAATCTCTTATGAAACATTCCTCCTCCCCATGTTCCTTATATTCTACTCCTGATTAAGATAACACTTGTAAAGCAAGCTCATAGAGTGGTGGATGTAGATTAGCTTCTTCACTTATTCCTTTACTTGGCTTTTTGGGAGCCATATAATCTAAAAGTAATAGGAATATAAAATAAATTATACTTGAAAAATGCATCATTAAAAAAGGATAATAGTATATCTATCATGTAAAACAGTAAAATAATAGTTCCAGTAGATCACATATCTATTGCACTGGGTAGGTAATCTATTGGAATAATAAAAATAGATCACTCATCTATTGAAACAGATGGCTGGTTTGAGCAACAGATCACACACCTGTTGAAACATATGAGAGATCTGTTGGAATTGTTATCAATGGTCAATATTGTTTAGATTTCTTCCAACAGAAGGGTCGTCTATTTCTGTTGGACTAGTTGGACTAGTTGATAGGATTTTAACCATCAGAAGGTTCATCTTTTACATCAGATGATTGATCTGTTGCATTAGATTTTTAATTTGATGGTCCTTCTGTTGCATCAGATGGTTAATCTATTGCATCAGAAGGTTAATCTATTCTATCAGATTATAAATTAGTAAGTTACTCTATTACATCTGATGGTAAATCTATTGCAACGAATGTTTAATCTATTGCATTAGACTGTAAAAATATTGCATCAGATGGTTAATCTGTTGCGTCAGATGGTTAATCTGTTGCAAAAAAATAGTAGTATGATTTTGTTTGATAGAACAATAATAATATCACTATTTTTTCTAAGAACAAGAACAAGAACAAGAACAAATCAACCCAGCAACAAAAGTAACACCAAAAATACCGACATTGTTGTTTTTTTTGTACAAACACAAACAATAAAAATCTAACTTAAAAAATGCAACAAACAACAAAAAATCATATTTCACTCCGAAAAGAGAAAAGAAGAAATATCAAAATTAGGGTTTCATTCAGACCGCATTTCAAATTAAAGCAACAAATATTGAAATTGTTAACCAATACTAGAAGAGAAGTTGGCTCAAGTTTCTTTTTTTCTTCAAAACCAAAAAGGCCATAATTTTTTACCGCTGAAGGAAGAAAATAGATGATGAAGAACTCGTAACCCAACTATTATCATTGGAAGTTAAAGTCGTTGGAGATTGA
Source organism: Capsicum baccatum var. pendulum (assembly GCA_030864225.1). NCBI lineage: Eukaryota > Viridiplantae > Streptophyta > Magnoliopsida > Solanales > Solanaceae > Capsicum > Capsicum baccatum. Next base: position 223,681,671 of record CM061550.1, read on the forward strand.
AAGAAGAAATTTGCAGAACTGTTGGTTAAGAGAAACTGTCGAAAGAGAGAGGAGAGAGACGGTTGATGATTTAGACAAGGGTATGGGTTGTTTTGCATTTTTGAAAAGATTAGAAAGTTTTGAAAATATTAATCAAGTCCACAATTAATTAATCAAGTTTCCTAATTATATTTGACTATTTAAGTTTGTCAATGTCACCAATCCTTCATCCAAGACTTAAATGACACCTTTCCTTCAATTTTCTCACAAAACACCATCCAACTACTAATAAATTTCCATCTCAATGTAAATAAAAAAAATTGTCTTGTATCTTATCTTGGAAAGCCTTGTTTGCTAATACATTTTCCTCATTTTGAATAGATTGAAATGATTATAGAGGATTGTTAATTTCTAGTCTTATAATTTGAATTGATATGGTATAATAGAAGACCTCGACATATCAATGTTAATGTATTATAGTTAGAAAGTTCCACATATATGATTTTTGCATGAGATCATTATTATAAGACTAATATATGTAAAATTATGTATTCAGATGCGGGTAAACTACATAAATAACCCTTATAATTGGTGGCTTTGTTTTACTATCCCTCATAAGAGTGTTCGTACAAAATTAGTCTAACTTCTTTTTTTTATACGACACCATTACCTATTTGCCCCTCAATATCTCAAATATTTCTAAACAACTCCATACTTATTTATCTTTCAACTTTTATATTTTTCGCTTTTTTATTTTACTTTAGTTTTTTTCTTTTCTCTCTCTCTCTCTCTCTTTTCTCAATCCTTACTTTTTTTCTTTTCTCCTCTCAACTTCTATTTTTTTTAAAAAAAAATCTCTTTTTTTATTTTACTTTGATTTTTTTCTCAATCCTTAGTTTCTTTGTTGCTCTTAACTTCCATTTATTTTTTTAATTCCTTCTCCTTTTTATTTTTTATTTATTTTTATTTTTTCTCTTTTTTTCCTTTTTAATTTTTTCCCAATCTTTATTTTTGTTTTGTCTCTTTTTTATTCTCAACCTTTTTTTCACTTTCTTCCCCCAACTTTTATATTTTCTTTATTTTTTTTGATTTTTTTTATTTTTTTTTTGTTTTTAAATATTTTTCTTCATTTTTCATAATTTTTATTATTATTTTTATTTTGTTCAATTTTTTCAATCAAGTTATGATCCATGAGCAAGAATTGACACTACCCCATTGTAGAGGTGAAACTTATGACTTTCAAACAAGAAGTTACATTTCATGGACAAAAGTTGACACTATCACATTGTGTTTTGATTTATGAGATGTTCTATAAATCTTACCATAGAGGAAAGACTTACTCAAGAACTTTCAAACCACAAATTATTCCCCACAGGCAGAGTTAACTGTAGCACGTTATGTTTTCATTTATGAGATGTTCTACAAATATTGCCTTAGAGGCAAGATTTAGCTCAATGACTTTCAAACAACAAATTATGCCCCACGGGCAAGAGTTGACACTACCACATTATGTCTTTATTTATGAGATGTTCTACAACTCTTACCTTAGAGGCAAGACTTAGCTCAAGGACTTTCAAATAGTAAATTATTCCCCACAGACAAGAGTTGATACTACCACGTTATGTCTTCATTTATTAGATGTTCTACAACTCTTGCCTTATAGGCATGACTTAGCTCAAGGATTTTCAAATAATAAATTATTTCCCATGAGCAAGAGTGACACTACCACATTATGTCTTCATATATGAGATGTTCTACAACTCTTTTCTTAGGAGCACGACTTATCCCAAGAATTTTCAAAACAAGTTATGTACATTGGGCAAAAGTCAATGTTTTGCCCCTTTTCGATTCGAAGGGTTTGGAAAATATAGTTTTTGACTTTTTAAACCATTTCAAAACCTTAAAGAAAAGCTCAAAATAATTTAAAAATTTTTAGAGTTGCCACTTTATTTTCGAGAAAATATCAAGAAAAACTAAAATTATTACTTAAAAAATTCAAAATAGAAAAAACTTTTAAAGTTTAGAAATTTCAAGTAAGTAGTTCCTATTAATACTCTTGGAAGGTTGTTAAGGCACCAAGAGCATCCACTAATTGCGGTTATTCAGACTATTTGAAAATAAATTTTTAACTAATTTAAAAGGAAAAGTTGATTTTTGATAAGAAATCGATTAATGAAAAATTTATTTTCAAGATTTGTGCAAAACGAGTTTTGAAGACTTAGCAAAAATTTTAACTAAATCTAAGAAAACTAAAAAAATAATTAACATTTAAAGGGGAAAGGGGAAGACTAAAAGACTTAGGCCATTAGGCCCAAATCAGTCAAACGAACCTATTCTAATCTAATTGGGCTTTCGGCCTACAACCTGTTCTAATCTAATCATTTGAGTTTTTCCCCCACTTGCACCTGTCCTAGTCTATTCATTTGGGCTTTTGGCTAATTACCTGTCCCTAAGCTAGTTTTCGGACCTTGAAGGCCCAAAAATCTACTTCACCTGTATTAAATTATGACTTTGTCTTAGAGGCCTAAATGAATGAACAAATAGATAAATAAATAAATAAAGAATAAGACAATAATAAAAATTGAGACTTTTCAAGTCTCTTAGAGCCTCATCAATGGGTTTTGACCCATTTTTCTTCTTCTTCCATCTTCTTGCACCCATACGCCATATAATCAACTTTGAATTTAAACTTTGGACTTGACTCGAAGAGGTGGACCTCATTGACCTATTATGAAATGCAATAGGAAATGAGTCCATTTGGACTCACAGAGAAAAAGATATAATAAAAAAATTAATATGTGTTCGAAAATTTTACACTTAATTGATAAATGATGAGATGAAGAAATAGTATTCTCAAGAATATATAAATAGTATGCTATGATATCAAAAATAAATTAAATTATCCAACGAAAAGGAAATTAACCCATTTCTCAAACAATCTTACAAAAAATCGAATCTAGCACAATATAATCAACTAATCCTTGAAAAAACAAACATTGACCAACAAGTATAGTTACTTAAGATTTAGACAACTATTTCCTGTAGATAAACACATATTTGCACCAAATACTATGATATGATATAGTGTAAGAAATATTTCCATTAAAGAAAGAAAAGGGAATGAGTATACGCTGAGGAAATCTTTTTGTGACATATCAAATATGAAATACAAGACATATTAATGCAACAACACTTTTTAAATACCAATTGGAGTCAATCAACGGATTTGAAGAAATATTCATGGTATTATGTGATAAGAGTGGGACGTCTAAATGCAAAAAAAATACTTCAAGAGATAAATTAATAATTGAGGTGAACCAAATAACTTATATTAAATATGCTTGAGAAATTATATTCAAAGACAAGATAGGAAAAATAGTGAATGATTAATTCTAAGAAAGAGTGTTGAGTCATGCCAACTCCTATTTTAGTTTTACACAATTTCAACAAAATCTATAACCATAATAACTTTTCAATCTAAACAGGAGATAATCAAAGACAGTTTTGACCATGAAAATGAGTAAATCATGATTGCAAACATGTATCAAAAGAACTTAGCATTTCACCGTGGCATATAATCTTAGAGAAAAATAACTCTTTAATCAAAAGAATTAGGGATCGATAAAGGAGTTAGATCTTAAAAATAAAACTTGAATTAAAATTTCTACATGTGAATGAGCCAACTATCATATGTATGCCAAAGTAGTCAACTTAAACCTTAACCGATGATTTTGCAAATTGCTAGGCCACAAACATAACACACTATGATGTGCCTTTCAAAAATAACACCAAATTCCTAGATACAGATAACTCACTACTTCAAATTGAGAAACGATTTCACATACCCTTAACAATAGTAACTATTCTTTTTTGACATAAAGGAAACAACTTTACATGCTAAAAGCAAACATATCTGCCAATAACAAATTTGAACAAGGCATGAACACGTATTTTAATCAAGAAAAGGTCAAAACTTTATCGATCTAATTTATTAAGGTAAAACAAACAATAGTAACTATCCTTCTCAAGATAAAGGAAAAAACTTCACATGCTAAAGGCGAGCATATCCACCAACAACGAATTTAAATAAGACATACGTACATATTTTAATCAAGAGAGGGTCGAAACTTTATCCATTTAATTAAATAATAAATCCAAAGACATATGTTAGATCATATTATACCATGAACATAAAAATAGTCATAATATTGATACCACAACATCCTATGGCCTTCAAGGTCTTCTACAACAAATAATCCCAGTAAACAAAAGTACAACTATGAAACTATAAAGAAGGAGATAAAGAAGAAAACAAAAACAAAACTAAAAGGAAAAGGTGTGTTTACCTTTTTTGGAGAAGGAAAATGGGTCTTCAAGCTTTCTTCAGAGTCTTGATCACCACCGGAAAATAAGCTTCGAAAACCTCAATTAGCCTACCTCTTGAACAAATTTTACTAAAAAAATTTAACTCTTTGCTCAAAAGTTTTTTCCACTCTTTTAGACTTTTTTTTAACCAAAATGGTGGTATTATTTATAGGAAAGGATAGGGATTGAATTCTTTAAATTCACCAATGTAGGAGAAAAAACTTAGGGGTGTTTTCAGAATTTTTCATTGAGGGTAAGGTTTGTTGGAGGATAAGGTGAGGAGGAATTGTACAATCTTGTATAAATTTTGAATTTTAAAAATGAAAAAAGGACAAAATTGAGGGGAAATTGTACAATCTAGTACAAATTTTGAATTCTAAAATGGAAAAGGACAAGGTTGAGGAGGAATTATAGAATCTAGTATAAATTTTAAATTTCAAATTGGAAAAAGGACAAAGTTGAGGTGAAATTTATGATTTGGGGTTATTTTAAAAATAACCCCAATAAATTTAGGATTTAGTCAATTCATTAAATATTTGACCAAATTAAAAATCAACTGGCCAATTGCATCACAATTATGATCAATTTAGTTTTAATTATGATCAAACTTAATAGATCAGCTAAATTAAATTGAAATTCGATACGAATTAATACTTCATTTAATTCTGAGCATTTTGATTTAATAAAATCAAACACATATTCATCCAAATAAATTGTGCTTGAGAACAAACTATATTTAAATCAAAACTTTATTCGTTTGAATTAATTTTAAAGCTTAATCACAATAAAAGTTCAATTTTGCTAAAAATGTTCATTTAAGTAACAAAATTTATACAATCTCGTATATGTAAATACGAAAATATATAATCGTCACTTAAATGACAAAATTAACCCAAATAAAATTTTTGAGCACATTTATCCAACTGGAATAAATATTTCATATTTATTAAAAATTAAAGAAACCCAGATTTAAATTTAGTCGTGGAGGGCAAAAATTAGGTATCAATAGTCAACACTAACACATTGTGTTTTTTACTTATGAAATGCTCTATAACTCTTGCCTTAGAGGTACGACTCAACCCAAGGACCATCAAATTATAAGTTATGCCCTATGGGTAAGAGTTAACCCCATGACATTGTGTATTAATTTATGAGATGCTTTATAACTCTTTTCTTAGAGGTAAGATTTAGACCAAGGGCTTTCAAGCAACAAGTTGTGCCATATGGGCAAGAGTCATTACCACATTGTGTTTGATTTATGATATATTCTATAACTCTTGCCTTAGAGGCAAGACTTCATTCAAGGACTTTCAAACAACAAGTTACGCCTCATGGGTAAAAGTTGATACTATTACATAATGTTTTGATTTATGATATGTTCTATTACTCTTGTCTTAGAGGCAAGACTTAGCCCAAGACTTTTAAACAACAAGTTACGCTCCATGGGAAAGATTTAACACCATCACATTATGTCTTGATTTATGATATATTTTGTAAATCAAGGACTTTCAAATAACAAGTTATGCCCCATGGGTAAGAGTAGACATTATCATATTTTGTCTTGATTTATGAGATGTTCTATAACTCTTGCCTTGGAGACACAAATTAGTCCAAGGACTTTAAAACAAAAAGTTACTCCCCATGGGCAAAAGTTGGCACTACCACATTGTGTCTTGATTTATGAGATATTCTTTAACTCTTGCCTTAGAGACAAGACTTAGCCGACAAGTTACACCCCATGGATAAGAATTGACACTATCATATTGTGTCTTGACACCCTCCTCTGGCTTCCCACTGGTAATGGTATGTTCTCTTGCAAGACAACTTATCAATATATTGCTTCCCAAAAATACCAACCTTCTCAAAAATCTACTTATTTTGGAAATTATTTCTTCGGCTCCTTCATCACAACAACCTACCCACGAATTCCACCCTGGCTTACAGAGGTATCTACATTTAACCCTACTGTCACTACTGTGACCTCTAATTTGATGATATCTCTCATCTCTTCTTTAACTATCCTTTGGTTAGCTCTCTTTGGCATGATCTCACTCTCCATTACCATGGGGACTCTAACTTTCATCCAAATATGTTTCACCCTTCCAACTAGGACACCACCTGAAAGCTTGTTAAGCATTCTAACTTTGACAAGCTTCTTAGTTGGGCAACTCTTCTTCCTTTCTGCCTCTAGAAAATTTAGAAAAATAGAAACTCTAATGTTTTTAACAATAAATCTTCTTTCCCTTCCTTCATATTTTCTTACTTAGAAGCAGTTAAATACTCTCACCTTAACACTATCCCTGCTCAAAGGTCGACCAGAACCATCAACATCAGTTGGAGTTCTCTCTCTAGACTCCACTTTAAGCTTAATACAGACAGTTCGTGTCTAGGCAACCCTGGTAGAGGTGGGATTGGTGGAGTCATAAGAAATGCTAATGGTGACTGGATTTTGGGTTTCTCTCAAAGTTTCCTGCATGCTAGAAACAATTTTATGGAACTTTTAGACCTTCGGAAGGGTGTCTAGCTTGTTTTACAACATAATCTTTCACCCATCAATATCAGTGTGGACTCTGAAGCTATAATTAAAATGCTTCAATTGGGTAACCCTATTTTTAACCCTTTTATTCATGACTGTAGGTTGACGCTAAGAAGACTAGGAGGTCCTCCCATCCAACAAAGCTATCGAGAACAAAACCGAGTGCCAGATGCTTTAGCAAAGAAAGGAGCAAAAAGAGACTTTTTTGACAACTGTAAAGTTTCGTTTCCCCACCCCTCTTTTTAACCCATGCTGTTTGGAAAGATATGGAAGGTAAAACCTTCACTAGAACTATCTCTACTGCATAGACGCATGCTATGCGTCAAACTCTTTTTGTACTCGAGCCAGATTGAGCTCAAAATTCATTTACTTTAATATTAATGCATCTCTACTTTACTGGAAAAAAAAATATTTTAGATAAAAAAAAGAAAAGAAAAATGAGAAAAAGTAAAAGAAAAATAAAAGTTGAGACAAATGAATTAAAACAAGAAAAAAAATAAAAGTTAAGGTATAAAAGAATAAATATAAAATTAAAATAGAAGCTGAAAGACAAATGAGAATGAAAAATTTAAAAATATTTGAGATGTAGAGGGACAAAAATGTACTTGTACTATATTTGTATATAAAAAAGAAAGACTAGTCTTTAAATACTTTTCTTATGAAGGTCAAAAATCTAAAGACACCCACTTTTGGGTCATCCTAAGTAATTTTCTGTTCAGATGCAATGTATTTGATGGATCAAAATAAACTAGGTGCAAATTTGATAAAAGTAAAATTTGGACTTTTAAATGGACTTTGACCCAGGTGCAGATTTGAAAAAAAAGTAGAATTTGAGCTTTCAAATGGACTTTGACCCAAGCTCATGGTCTCTCTCTAGTTGGACCAAATGAACAAATAAACAGGGAAAAGGACACCTAATATATATTAGGACAAGAAATTCCAATAAAATGGCCATTTCAAAGTAATGACATGAGTAGCCACTTTCCTACTTTAATTTCACCAACTGACCATTTTTAAAAATTATATAAAATGTGTATAAAAATTGCATAGTTGTTATACAGAATTATAATCATTATATAAAATTTGTATATGTAATAAAAAAACAGTGGAAAAATTTTCTTTTTAAATAAAAATAGCGCTAAAAAAAGCAGCCACTAGGCCATTTTAATTCCACCTACTAGTCATTTCTAGAATGTCTATAGAAAATGTATAGTTATTGTATTAAAATACATAGCGAGAAGGAGATTGTATAATTATCATATAAATTATGTATACGTATAGAATTTATATAGAAACTACGTGTAAGAATGTATCTATCACAATGGAATATGTATAATATATATATATATATATATATATATATATATATATATATATATATATATATATATATATATATATATATATAAAGTGAGTATGAAAAGTTCAATGATAAAAATGTATATTGTAGGTATTGTATAAAAATGTAAATGTTTAATATATATATGCACACAAGCTATTTATGGAAATTATATCATTATTGTATGAAATATATAAATTTATGATTATTGTATAAAATATATTATTTTACATAACAAATAAAAATACAGACCTTTTATATTTGATTGATAAAAAAAATAATAGTAATCACATTAATGCAAATTTGTATTTGATTGTTAAGGAAAAAAATGATTAAGAACATAGACTTTTTTTCGTTAAAGAAATAGAGCTGCAACCAAATAACATACAAAAATAAAAAGAATGTAGTAAAATAAAAATAACGAGTAATCAATTTTCTTTTATAAAGAAAAAAAAAAACAAAGATAAGCGGCAGAAGCAGCAAAAAAAAGCCAAAAATGAAAATTGAAATTGCTTGGCCACCCGATGGCAATAGTTTACACCGAGTGACTCTTTTTGTCTTTTCAGAAAAAACTAAGAAACATTTTCTCTAGATACAAGTACAATTACAAATACATCCAAGTGCAAACATACTTTTACCCCTTACATTATTAAAACTTCAACTATTTTTATTTAAGCTTCAGTCTCTATGTAAAACACTATCTAATTCTGATTTTGATAAATCTAAATTCAATCATTAGACTCGTGAAGTGGATATATGTGCGAGAAATATTAAAAATAAGATTCAAATTAAATGGTGATATCAGATTAAGCTATCCCGTCAAACTTTTACAAATAAACTAGATGCCCATTTAAAAGACAGGAATTTGAACTTGTAAGTGGACTTTGACCCAATCTCAAGGTCACTTAGTTGAATTCAAGAAACATGTGTTTTTCTACTTTTTAATAAGTGAACGTTTTTAGTCGTTCAAGGATAGTTTTGTAAATACATATTTTTTTGATGATTAATTTGTGAGAGGACTTTTAAACACCTATACTTCTTCTTAAATGCAGACGTACTTCTTCTTAAATATAGACTATCTGATGATTACATTTGTGAGCTAATATTTTAAAAACGTATACTTTTGCCACAAAGTGTAGATACATATTTCAATTTTTCCCCTTCTCTTTGCCGTAAATCTGCTACTCAAAGGGAGACACACACACACACAGAGAGAGAGAGAGAGAGAACAAACATCTGCTATTTATTTCTTCTTTCAGGTTTAAGCTGTTATATATTCATAAGTAATTTTCGTCAATTAGAATTTTGATTTGATTAATTTTTATTCAGAGGCAGATCAAGAATTTGGTGTCTCCGAATGTCAAACTTGAGTCTTGTCATTTTTCCTTAGTTGGGAGTCACCATGGAGGAACCAACACAACCCATAGGATCTTGTAATGTGGGTACTATTGGTCTACAATGTACAAGGACACTTATGACTTTACTGCAAACTCTGACCAATGTCAACGTCAAGGTAACATCTCTCGACATTATTAACTCCCCATGACACCCATCTTGGAGTTAGAACTATTTAGTGTATGGGAGTTGATTTCATGGGTCCATTTGTGAGAATCTTTGGTATCAAGTACATTCTTGTGGTGGTGAATTATATCTCGAAATAGGTGGAAGTAATTGCTCTCCCTAATAATGAAGGAGAAGTGTCACCACCATCTTGAAGAAATATATCTTTTCTTGATTTGGCACGCTACGCACGATCATTACTGATGGTGGGTCGTATTTCTGCAATCGTCTATTTAAGAGTCTACTTGAAAAGTTTGGAGTGAAGCATAAGGTGGAAACACCTAGTCATCTACGGACTAGTTGATAGGTTGAGGTGTCAAATAGAGAAATTAAGTCCATTTTGGCAAAGACAGTGAATTTTAATAGGACTGATTGGTCAAGAAATCTAGATAATGCACTATGGTCTTACCGCACAACTTTTAAGACTCCCGCAGGTACTTCTACATATCACTTTGTATATGGCAAGTCATGTCACTTGCCTATTGAACTTGAGCACAAAGCAATATGGGTGCTGAAAAAGTTAAATTTGTAGTGGCAGGATGCAGCAAAGTCAAGGATGAATGAGTTGGATGAATTCCGTATCCAGGCTTATGAGAGTTCTGTACTTTATAAGGAGAAGATGAAGCTGCATCATAACCACAAAATTGAGAAAATAATACTTGATTAGGGTGACCAGGTATTTCTATATAACTCAAGACTTTGCTTGTTTCGAGGTAAGTTAAAGTCTAGGTGGTATGGTCCATTTACTATGAAAAGAGTTATTTCAAATGGTGCTTTGAAATTGAAACGTAATGGAGAAACCCCGTTCAAAGTGAATGGGCAAAGGGTAAAGCACTATATGGGTAACACTGAGGAAATTACGATGATTTTTGAGATGGACCTTGGTAAAGTCTTAATAACCAAGGAAATTACGTCATGCCGCGAGGTTAAATCAAGCACCACGTGGGAGGTAACCCATGTTTTATACTTAATAATTTATAGGGTAATGTGTGTGTTCAGTGTCCAGGACTAAGGAGTGCAAGAGCTATCTAGAGATTCCAAAAATCAAGTCATACGGACTCTCACTAGTCGTAACCAAACATTACAACTCATGAGAAGGAGTAGTAAGGACCTGGGACTTAGATCATCTCTAGGTAAGTGGTCACTACAGTTATTATGACTCTCAGAACGAATCATAACCTCTGGTTATGAATATTCACCTTGAATCGTAACAACTCCAACACCCAGGTAAGGTTCCAAGTGTTTACGGAGGGAGTAAGAGACCCGTAAGCATTAGTTACGAGTCGTATACATGATGCATAACCAAACTTACCAGTCCAGAAGTCGTGGGGCAACCTGACCCAAATCACCTTGTAAACAAAAAAGGGGAACCCAAATCGGGTACCCAACATTACAAAAAAAGCACTTCCTCCATTGTTACCGATTTCTAAGATCTAATAACTTAAAATTCACTCAAAAACATAAATAAATCAAGTGGGTTCTCCCCAAAAAATTAAATTTATCAAGATTTAGGGTCAAAAAGGTGTTGAACTCAAGAAATCTAAAACCTTAAGAAATCAAGTAACCTTTTGTGCTTAAAATCTTTATGTTTCAAGTTAAATCCAAAAAAATGAGTTGAGGGTTTAGGATTTCTTGAATTTAAAATGTATGTATATGAATATTCAAGCCTTATTTCTTGAAATTTTGACTTCGAAGGGTGTTAATAGGAGTGAACTCTAATTTTGTGCTTTAAATATGTGTTTTTGGACGAATGCGGGGTGGTGATGAAGTATGTTATGGTTATAAACTATAGGGATTGAATATTGGAACCAACCCAAGATAAACCCCTCTGTTACAATGGATATAGGTCTCTTGATGATCGTAACAAGCCATTACAAGACATGTAACCACTGAAAACATAGAGGATTAGATGAGTGTGGGTTTTGTTATTGTTATGACTCAACCATGCGAGTCCTAAGCAATCCCTACGACTCGTATATAGAAATCATAATGACCGGAGGTGCTTATGTATAGTAAAACACATTTCATTTTAACTTATGAGTATTGGTAATGAGTCATAAACTAACCTTACGACTTGTAAGGAGGACTCATAGCCTAACTAGTAAACACAACTTATCTGCTAATTATCTTTTGACTCGTTATACAAGTCATACCAAATGGTTATGATTCAGACACCCCCGTCGTAAGGAGTCTAGTAAAGACAAATTGACTCCACACTTTCTTGCTTTTCTTTTCCATTCCTTAGATCTAACTAATTGGTCTTATGGAATAGATACAAATGGCTCCTAAAGGTGACTTAACATCCAAGAAAACCACAAAAAAAGAACACCAAGAAGAAATCGGCCCCTAAGTCTGACTACCAGCTTAGAAATAAGGAAATAAATGAAGCAATATCGTAGAATACCCACTGAAAGGGAAGATAGATACTAGGAAAAAATAATCTTGGGAAAATAAAATCATCACAGAAGAGGACACACCTCCAAGGAGGCTAGGATAAAAAATCTAACTACTTTCCCTCTGCACTTACCATCATTTTCTGAGGATGACGATGATGATGTAGAAGTAGAATCTGATAGTGATGCAAATGTTGAAGACTCAAGCACCTATCAGGAAGAATTGAAGAATACGCGTGAGACTGAGAAGGATGTGATTTCTATTGACATACAAGACCCTCCTTAAAACCCTCTATCTATTGAAGCTGCTATGGTTTCCATCGTTGAATGGTGGGGGTAACCCGACATGCAGAACACCGACAATGATGTGATAAGCATAAACCCTTATACTAGAAGAATAAAGAAGGGAATCTATCGAGAAAGAAGGTTAACCACACCAAGCATGTCTGAGATGCTTGAGTTAAAGGACAGATTTCAGCAATACAGATTTTAATGGATGACCTCATCACCAGGAAAGTTTAGTCCTGCATTGGTATTGGAGTTCGATGCAACCTTCAAAGGAGAATTGAAGAGATAATATCCACTGGGAAATTTGTTAAAAGGCGGGGATCCAATCACTTCATTGATTTTTCTGGAGTACGGGTGAATATTTCCCCATGTACTATTTTGAGGTTCTTGAATAGGCCAGATTTCCATCCACCAGCGAACACATTTGAGATTGATTATCGTATGGAAGAAATATGGAAAGTTACAAAGAAGAAGATGGGGTTTACAGATAAAATGATTCATTTCTGGTGGATAGCAAGTTTGATTTCTATAAATGGGGAAGAAGCTAGTTGGATAGTAGGTGGCCTAGGAGTGAATCCACAATAGATTGCAAAGTAGACTTTTACATCCGAGGCCAAGGCATGGCGGATGTTGGCTTGACAGAGATCGTGTCCCACTAATGGGGAAATATGCTCAGTCTGATCTGCACTACATTGATAGCAGGACTCATGGAAAGTTATGAGTTTGACGTGGGTCAGTTCATATATAGAGAGATACAATACCGAGTAGTGGGCAGAGAAAAATTAGTTCTGGCATTCCCATGTATGCTAACTCAAATTTTCTTAGAAGTAGGGGTATTGAAACTGCCTGGGATTGATCAGTTTATTGAGCCAAAGAATACCACAGACTTGGGACTGATTCGGGATGCAACTAATCCCATGACCAGGTGTAACACGCCGAAATTGGGTCGCGAGATGTTACACGGTGCTTAGAGTTACAAGTGACCCCAAGCTAACCTTTCTACTGGTATATCTCATAAGCAACTGAATAAGAAGTACAAATATATATATAAAAATCTGCGGAAAATAACTCTCTTTGAATTTGATTAATACAATACTGAATTTACAAGATTATAATTCTGCCTTTACAAAAAAATTACTGAAATAAAATACATCAACTTCTACTAGTTGTATATGAAGCCTCTACTAGTACTGACTATAGCTAGCTGGGTCATGACTCCTGACTATTCCAACTCAATATGGTTGAATAAAGAAAATACAACACTTCTCAAACTGTATAACTAACTCAAGCCCTTGAATCAAAAGTACCCATCAACTACTGATTGGATGCCGCGAACTGACTGGATCTGAAGATGTACACTATACCTTGTACTTACATTACGAGAAAATATAGCCCAACACACAGGGTATGTATGGGTCAGTACCATGAAAATGTACCGAGTATATGGGGGTACAATGTATATATAAAATAATATCTTAATATCATTACAGTTTATAAAATTATGCATGCTGATATAAATGACTCACTTAGCTCGAATTAAATCATCAAAGTCATGGATAAATAATACATGTAAAGTAAGACAAGCGAGTCATTACAATAAGTTCTCAATTCACTTTCATCTCAGTTTTCAAACCATCAAAGAAATCAAATACCAAAACAATTCTCTTTGGAATATATGTTCATTAAATTTTTCAAAAACAATGACTTTCTTAAACTCAGTCTTTCAAAAAAATATGTTTTCATCTCAGATAGAACAATAATACTTTTCATATTAGATAGGAGAAGACACACATACACATTGGGAGTCTCTGATAACCGACATAAACCATGTGAGCTACATGGAGTCCAACGTCTAACCCACATTGGGGAGAGCTGTCCTATCCTTGCCATCGGAGTAGGACCTTAAATCATCTATCCAAACACTAGTGATCACTATATAAATCAGCCTCAGGCTCACAACCTATGGGCGCACGTAGTTCTAGGGAAGTACCAATCCTGCTATACATCCCGCTCGGTGCTAAAGACTACTCCAAGAGTTAGCTTAGATCTTTTTTAAACAAAATTCACAAATAAACAATTCAACAATTCACAATGGGAGCCATCATGCTACCCTTTTTATAATAATCAATAAAAGTGGATTTCTTTTCTCATCTCGGGTTCAAATCAACCCCTTTTTATAACCAAAAGGTCAAAGCTTCATTATCATCTCAATTCATTCAAACACAAAGTGGTTATAACACATGATTTCTAAAAAAAAAAATACGACAATCATAATTAGAGTTCAAAACTCATGTCTCAACCTCATATGAAAATTTATCAAGGTTCAAGCTTTACATCATAAACATACATAAATTCCGTCAAAACCTGGAAATTTAGCCATAAGGAACAAAATATCATCATTCTCATATAATTTTATTTCTAAAATATAAATAACATCATAATCTAATGATAATCAATATAGGATATAAATTCATGCTTCAAAATCATAGTAAAACATATAAAATCCATAACTTCGTAAAAGAAAGTATTTTTGGGCACAAGAACGAAAGGGTGTTGTTGTTGAAAAACCTCACATACCTTGAAATTGAAGCTTTTGATGAATTATTGGAAACTCATGGTTGAATCTTAAGATATTTGAATTTTTAGGTTGAAACCTTAATGAATGTTCTTGGTGATTTTGAGAGAAAGTAAACTTATTTTGGTGTTATGGGAGTTTAATCCCGTGTTATAGACATATATAGGGGTGTTTTTGGCACTTGAAAGTGAGGTATGCGGCGCACAACCCATGACATACCTTAAGGTGTGCGTATCATACCTTATGGAAGACATTTAAGTGTGCCTCGCACTCCCAATCGTACACATTTGATTGGGCGGCGCATTGCCCATCGCACACCCTTACTGTTTCTCACAAAAATGGGCATAACTTTTTGCTCGGATAACGGATTTTTACGAAATTGGTATTGTTGGAAAGTTAATTCAATTATCTACAATTTGATGGAATTTGGATGAAAAAATTCCATTTATATTAAGAGATATTCACGTTTGAAGTTGACCTTTGTAGAATCAAATGTCAAACTTTGGATGAATCAATTGGTCTTAGCTCAACCTTGTTCTATGTCATTGCTATATGAATTTTCCACCTATAAACTACTCCATAGACTAGGATAATGATCATTCAACTTGTATTCGTGTGAGAATCACTTGGATTAGAGCTTAGACGCGCAGGAACGACAGTTAGAATTCTAGCACGAAAATACGGGGTAATACATTATCTCCCCCTTGGGAATATTCGTCCTCGAATGTGGATAATTAACCTGAAACTCAGAGGAATATTAGTCTTCAAGCTATCATATGTAATTGATAGAACTGAATCATTGGATCTCAAGAATAATAAGCTACTGAACTGGTCTGCAAGTGCATTAATCCTCAAGAAAAATAACTATATGGCTAAGATAGAAACGAGAGTGTCAACTTATGAATAACCATTACTTTGAACTGGATCTAATCTCTTGAGAAAGGATGAGAGGTTTATGACATGAAAACTCAGGGTATTACAACATCCACCTCTTGGGATCGTTCGTTCCCGTATGATAATAATTTGATGAAAATACTAGGAAGAGACTGTGATACTACACAGGATACTTACGAACTGAATCATGACTTAATATCTGATATTGAAACTGATGCATGAATTGAGCTGAATTCATAATTTAATTGGACACAAACACATTGCCTCTTGGAATGTACATACGTATAAGACTGCAGATAGTAAGACTAGCTAGAAAATTTAGAATCTCTAGGAGCTTATCTCCTTGCTTGCTAAACTAGATTACAGGCTATATGGACTAGATCATACTGACTACCCATACTGAAATGGAGTATTTCTTCAGCACTTTTCTACGAAATTCTATTGACATTACGGAGCAAAGAATTTTGGGTATGCTCTGAACAAGACATTTGACTAAGGAATTATAACATTTGTATGACTCTATAGCATAGAATATAATTATATAACGCATAAACTAGGATAGGATTTCTAGGCCGTAGGCAACATAACTTCTTACTTTCAAGCTTAGCATTACTTCTCAAATGCTCTCTCAACTATACTATTTCCCTTAAATACCATAATCATTTGATTCAACTTATAATTCTCATATTGGCACTGCAAAATCTTTCTACTAAGGTCTAAACTAAACTAAGTTCTCTCACCATGATCAATCCTAACACTAAATCAAGACACAACATGCCAAACCACAACACTAGTCTAATCCACAAGGTTCAATATTCTATATCTTCTTAGAGCTCACACCCTAAGCATAACATGCCTTACCACTCTAATGACTAATTTAAAACTCTCGGTATAGATTCACTAGTGCATATTGCATTCATCATCTTACACCCAACATGACATTCAAGCCTATCATTAAAATCACATATAACTTTAAGGCAAATACCCCTAAAGGCATACTTCACATATTCTATAAACCTTTATCAACAACAATTTTCTTGCACTATTCTTAAAAACATACACATAGTTTCTAACTAACCATGACATGTATCAAAGACTTGGCCTCAATCTTACTTCACACTTTAGCCTTAGATAGAAAAGCATAAATAATCTTTCTTAATGAGGGCCTTCAACTCTCTCACATATAAACCATTGCTTATCCACTATCATCACCACTATCTTAACATAAGAAGAGGTCACCGAAGAGCTAACTCATATGAACCAGAAGCATGAAAACTATAATACATAACATTAACACTTATCTTTGTCCTGAGGAATAAAATATCAAATGCATGGATTCGTTAAGGAAATCTAAGCTGAGGACATGCATGATATAATGTGAACTTCACCAGTATCATAAGTTTAAAAACTGGTCATACTCTGAAACATGAGTCTATACTTATCATGAGCTATTCAACATAAGACTAGAGTTCATAGATTCATATGAGATAACTCGAATCACAGAGTGAAGCTATTACATGCTTGATAGAAGCTAAGAATGGGATTGAGCACATATGATAGGTATAAGCATAGAGGCTTGTGGCATGGATTTGTCAAGAAAGTGATGGATTTGGTGTTGTAATGACTGAAATCCAAAGAATACTCTAGAGTAAGAAGGGATCACTATCTCATCATAACTCATTATTGACATGTATCACAATCTAATTCTCAAAACTTGGTTTGGTTCTTCTCTAACCATCTCCCCCTTAGGTCAAAACTGGTATTCTAAGCATGATGGTATACTCCATATCCTCAAGATTAAGCCATAATTTCATCATTCTAATATCTACAAATAAATGCTAAACTCATAAGAATAAACTAGTTTCAAACTTACCGACTTCATTCTTGAACAACCCATCCACAACTCTTTTCATACTTCAAGCTAACAACAATCCACCTTAACTAAAATCTCCTTCTCTAACTTTCACTAAACTAACAAACAAGGATATATCACTTTATTACTAACTCGATCATATGCAAAAAGAAGATTCAACTATACATACACTCAATAAATTACCCTTGCCACCATTCTTGCCACTACACTTCTAAACCCGCAAGTTCAACTAACACAAGACTTTCAACTAAACGTTACTACTTCTGTCACTACACAGAAACCCACACTTTTAACTAACGCCAGAATAACAAGATAAACAACAAGTTGCTAGTGAATCAAAATAGGCCTCACACGGCTTCACTAGACTTTGGTTTTGTGTCTTGATTCAGAAAATTACATGAATAACAAAGCAACTATGCTAGTGAATCGAAATAGGCCTCACACGGCTTCACTAGACTATGATTTATCACAAACATAATGATAACAAGATTACATAATACAAGAGATAGAAACTTAACACACAATATTCAATGATCTAAGAATACACCTTACTCTGTCTTAATTAAATAACACATAAGAACGAGGGTATAACTTAAATTTGAAGGTCTTATAACACACTAGAAGGCTCCTCTCAAGACACTTTATGAAACTTCTGCCAACAAATATAAGAGCATTATCTGGGGTGGAAATTGGAACTTGCCGAACATGTTACCTCAAGAACAGTACAAAGATAGAGAAGTATAGATTATCATTATGGATTTTGAGGAGAAATTTGAAAGCATATCTAACTGGGGCTTAGTGCATGATTTCTTCACACCTGATAAAACACTTTAGTTTTCAGAACTCAAAAGTACTGATAGGATACTTTTGTAGCTCTCTTACAATTCCATAACTATCTATGGAGAATTAAGCTCAACTATTTCTGATACATTGGAAATAAGCCAGAGATGGCCTGACTAGAGTAAGATAAGAATCTATATAAGTTTCTTGGAGAACTTTTCTATAGCATGATTTAAGACTTGAAACAATGGAGGCATTTCCTAAAAGCCCTGTAGCCTCTCAAAGAAAAGTACAGATGACTCTATACCATTCCGCAAGACTCTACTAGACATAGCTTCATAGACACTCTTGTAAACTTGAACTCTGTGCTCTGATACCAAGTTTGTAACGCCTCAAAATTGGGTCTCGAGACGTCACATGGTGCTTAGGGTCACAAGTGACCCCAAGCTAACCTTTCTACTGGTATATCTCATAAGTAAGTGAATAAAAAGTACAAAAATATATACAAATCTGCAGAAAATAACTCTTCTTGAATTTGATTAATATAATACTGAATTTACAAGATTGCAATTCTGCCTTTACAACCATAACTGAAATGAAATACATCCACTTCTACTGACTGTCCATGAAGTCTCTACTTGTACTAAATATAGGTAGCTGGGTCATGACTCCTAACTATCCCAACTCAATAAGGTTGAATAAAGAAAATACAACACTTTTCGAACTGTATAACTAACTCAATCCCTTGAATCAAAAGGACTCATCACCTGCTGACTAGATGCCGCAAACTAACTGGATCTGAAGATGTACACTATACCTTGTACCTACATTATGATAAAATATAGTCCAACACACAGGGTGTGTGTGGGTCAGTACCATGAAAATGTACCGAGCATATGGGGTACAATGTATATATAAAATAATATCTTAATATCATTACAGTTTATAAAATTATGCATGCTGATATAAATGACTCACTTAGCTCGAATTAAATCATCAAAGTCATGGATGAATAATACATGTAAAGTAAGACAAGTGAGTCATTACAATAAGTTCTCAATTCACTTTCATCTCGATTTTCAAACCATCAAAGAAATCAAATATCATAACAATTCTCTTTGGAATATATGTTCATTAAATTTTTCAAAAAAATGACTTTCCCAAACTCAGTCTTTCAAACAAATATGTTTTCATCTCAGATAGAAGAATAAGAATTTTCATATTAGGTAGGAGAATACACACACACACATTGGGATTCTCTTACAACCAACATAAACCATGTGAGCTACATGGAGTCCAACGTCTAACCCACGTTGGGGAGAGCTGTCCTATCCTTGCCATCGGAGTATGACCTTAAATTATCAATCCAAACACTAGTGATCTCTATATAAATCAGCCTCAGAATCACAACCTATGGGGGTACGTAGTTCTAGGGAAGTACCAATCCTGCTATACCTCCCGCTTGGTGCTAAAGACTACTCCCGGACTTAGCTCAGATCTTTTTAAAAGAAAATTCACAAATAAATAGTTCAACAATTCACAACAGGAGCCATCATGCTACCCTTGTTATAATAATCGATAAAAGTGGATTTATTTTCTCATCTCGGGTTCAAATCAACCCCTTTTTACGACCAAAAGGTTAAAGTTTCATTATTTTCTCAATTCATTCAAACACAAAGTGTTTATAACACATGATTTCAAAAAAAAAAAACAACAACAATCTCAATTAGAGTTCAAAACTCATGTCTCAACATCATATGAAAATTTATCAAGGTTCAAGCTTTACATCATAAACATATATAAATTCCTTCAAAATCTGGAAATTTAGCCATAAGGCACAAAATGTCATCATTCTCATATAATTTCACTTCTAAAATATCAAAAACATTATAATCTAATGATAATCAATATAGGATATAAATTCATGCTTTAAAATCATAGTAAAACATATAAAATCAATAACGTTGTAAAAGAAAGTATTTTTGGGCATAAGAACGAAAGGGTGTTCTTGTTGAAAACCCCCACATAACTTGAAATTAAAGCTTTAGATGAACTCTTAACTTTGGGACTCTATTCGTGAAAATAATAAGTGCTTCTTATAGCCCTCGAAATGCGGATTCCAAACCTCGAAGAGTTATTGAAAACTCATGGTTAAATCTTAAGATATTTGAATTTTTAGGTTGAAACCCTAATGAATTTTCATGGTTATTTTTAGAGAAAGTAAACTTATTTTGGTGTTATAAGAGTTTAATCCCATGTTATAGACATATATAGGGGTGTTTTTGGCACTTGTAAGTGAGGTATACGACGCACAATCCATGGCATACCTTAAGGTATGCGTCTCACACCTTATGGAAGATATTTAAGTGTGCCTCGCACTCCCAATCGCACACATTTGATTGGGCGGTGCATTGCCCATCGCACACCCTTACTGCCTCTCACAAAAATGGGCATAACTCTTCGCTCGGGTATCAGATTTTTGCGAAATTGGTATCATTGGAAATATAATTCAATTATCTACAATTTGATAGGTCTTGGGATGAAAAAATTCCATTTATAATAAGATATATTCACGTTTGAAGTTGACCCTTGTAGAATCAAATGTCAAACTTTGGATGAATCAATTGGTCTTAGCTCAACCTTGTTTTATGTCATTGCTATAAACATTTTTCACCTATAAAATACTCCATAGACTAGGATAATGATCATACAACTTGTATTCAAGTGAGAATCACTTGGATTAGAGCTTAGATGCGCAGGAATGACGGTTAGAATTATAGCACAAAAATATGGGGTATTACACTAGGCAAGCAAAGCAAGGTGCAAAATTGATAACTCAGGAAAATTAGAGTAGAGGACAAAGAACAAAAGCTGCTAGAGCAAATGATGTCTCTGTTGAGGGTCGCAAGTTCGAGGCATAATAATTTGACACAGCGGACCCATCCAGCACCCCAGTTACACCACCTACTGCAGCCCTATGGCCTTCATCATCTTGATTTGCACCACCACGGTATGTGATTATTTCCCATTCTAGTTTAAATAAAATTATGAAAAGGTTGGGAACTATCAAAGTAAAGATAAAATTAATAGAAAATTGCGTGCAACCCTGGGTTTAAAGGAAGTTGGAAGAATAAAGCAGGAGAATCCAGAGAAGACTAGATGCTTTTAAGGAAAGCATCACATGTCAGTTGGCAAGTGAACAAACCCCTATCATTGCAAATATAAAATTTTAGGTAGCTAAGTTATGGAAATTGGTTGATGATTTGTATGACAGGCAATTTGTCCCAGCACTTGTTATAATGAAGGTCGAGCTCGAGGAAGAGTTTGAAAATATTTAGAGTGTTCTAATAGGCGAAGAAGGCAAAGAGAGAAGGCAAAGAAAAAGCCAAAGTACTAGAAAAGAAAATCTAAATGGGGAAAAGAAAGAAAGTATATTGAGTGAGAAGGACTGGCAAGTGAGTGTCCGAGAGATTGCAGTTAGTGCTGGTAGCTCAAGATCAGCCATAGATTTTGAGTGGGGAAGTGACACAAACCCAACACCTGATGTACTATTAAGTGTATAGGCCACAACTAGTGCTTCTAATATAGAAGTAGTCCCGACAATTGATGGGACACTGTTGAGAAGAGTGGGTCCCTATCTGAGGTTCTCCATGATGATTCGATTTGAACAGGTGCCAAGAGCACTCAGGTATGTCCTTGAACCCTGTGTTTTATGCTAAATGAACTGGGGATAGTGTATATTTTTTAGTTGGTGGGTGTACCATAATCATCATGGGTTATGGTTGTCGTGTTTCAAAACCTATAGTTCATAATCTAAAAAGGTAGGTGAACCGACATATTTTACATGATTTTATTATTTTTTTGTTTATTATGTGATGCTTAACTGAGAAAATTTATGTGTTTAAGCAGTTGAGAACATGTGTGCAAAAAATTTGAAAATTTTAAAGGTACCCCTCTTGAAATTTTTAGTGTAATACTATGTGATCTGTGTGATGGTTGAGAATCACTTAATATAATTAGAATTAGAAATGAAATTAATTGTGGCATGTAGTTGCATGAACCGTATAGGTAGTGACTGACATTGTGACCTTGTAGCATGTGATTGTGAGGCATTACTTATATCCAAGTGAATACAAAATCCAAAATTTACCTAATTACTTTTTCCTAGAAAGTACGATGGTAAGCTAGGAAATGATCATTGGCCATTTTTCATACTAGTCCACTCAAGCCTAAATGCCAAACCAAATGAAATATGAATCCCTTGATCCAAAAGTTGAGCCTAATTGACCTATTTTTCTTGATTACACTAATTTCAACTTCTCATTTAACTACAATGAACATGTTTTGGCCTTGGTCCTCCTTGGACACTATGCACCTCAACTCAGGAAAATTTCCTAAGTTAAGGGTGTCTATTATAAGGGTGTATAGGGAAAGATGAGTACGAAGAAAGAAGTGTTGAAAGAAATTTGAAATAGGAAAGGTGCACTGAAAATAAAAGAAAACAAAAAAATTGCAAGAAAAAGAAAAGGAAAAAGAAAACTATGAGAAAAGAAAATCGCACCTGTCCTACGAATTGGCATGAAAATGAATAAAATGCAGAAACAAGGGTGAACTCAATAAAAAGTTGATAGAAAAAGTTGACCTTGAAGAAAGCGTAGTGCCAAGGAGGTTAAGTCACTTAAAAAATCCCTAATATTCGTAACCATACCTAAGTGTATGTTACAAGCCTACCAAAGTCCTTTAGTGATTGTAGTCTTACCGTCTGGAAATTTAGGTAAAGAGAATATGGGTAATTATATAACATTCTTTATAAACTGGACGAAACTTCTTTGTGAGTGAGAGCGCCACTAGACCATTCCCGAGATAATAAAATGAATTGCGATGAGTGATAAGGACTTTTTTGAATGTGGGGGTACATGGCTTATGATGTCCAGTTACTTATCTATTTTGGTGGTATGTTGCTAGGTCCTAGTTGTTCGTTGCTAATGTAATGCCATTATTATATTCTTGCATGTCATACTGCTGCAACAAGTCATTATACACAGTAGTCTTTTGATAAACGAAATAGTAACGGGGTAAAAAGGTGTTCTCGATCTAAATAAAAAATCAACTGCAAAATATATCATAGATTCTTCAACGTTCAGCAGGGTGTCTTTGTGGGTGAAATTATGGTTTGCCTGAGGACATGCAAAATTCCAAGTTTAGGGTTTTGATGTGTCATGGACACATGGCACATTCGATGCTTAAAATATGGAATTTATGCTTCAACTTAGGTTATTTTCGTAGATATGATGCGGTTTATGTGGTTGTCATAGGCGAAGCAGGTTAACATTAGTGTTGGACTGAAAAGATGGAAATAAAGCTTGATAAAGATAATAAACTAGTCAGGCTACAAGTAACTAAGACACTACATGAATCTTAGCGATACATATCAAGATACAAGAAGTAAGAGTAAAGCTGAGAAGCTAAGTGAAGAGTGGGATCTAGTAACTACGACTCATAAGATGTGATAACTAGTTGATAAGAGAATTCTTAATGTGACCAGAATCCAAAGAATAAATCTAGAGTGAATTCCTAAAACAGAATAAGTCATAAGACCTAATTACGACTCGTAATGAGAAGTCATAAAGAAACTAGTATCCCAAGCCCCAAAAGACTTAGGCTCAAGTGATGACGAGTGAAGGCCACAAGTCGTAAGGCCTGAATACAACTTACGGTAATGAGTCATAAGGACAAAATAAGCTTGATTCCTTAAAGATCAGTTATTGGAGTGGTTACGACTAGCACCGTATGACTCGTAAGAAAACCTTACGAATGGACTACACAAGTAGTAATGAGTGCCGACGTACTTCTATTATTTCATTTTTATTAGGATTCCTTTATTATTTTTAGACACTATAAATACCTTAAGGTTATTCCTTTATGAGGTTATGAACTTTTAGATCACTTTACATACTTTTAGCATACTTTGATCATTGAGGTTTTGTTCTTGATATTTTGAGTTTTTATTCAATTGGAGACTTTGGATTTTCTTTATCTCTTTATTGTCCAATTTATTAGATGTATTCTTCATTGATTATCACGGATTTTTTATTAACAATTGCGGCTAATTTCCTTTACAAGGGTTGTGGGAAACCTATCGGATTAGCTCTGTAAAGGAAGTGGGAGATTCATATATTCTATTATAGTTGCATGTATCTTAATCTTCATCATATTAATTGACCTCAGAGCTACTACAAAAGCTTGAGGATTGCCCGTATTTGTGAATTTCCTCACAAAGGAGTTTGAGATTAAGAAAAGAGGATTAAGACAGTAATTTGAGATTCACGTCTATTTTATAATTCTGCCATCTCATCTAATCAACTCGAGACTCAAACAGTGACAGTTGAACTGAGGCCATATGCAAGGGGAAAAAAGGCGAAACCTTGAGACTCACCAGGTAAAGAGTTAGATTTATCAACAAGTTCACATGGCGGTTGATAATACATAGATTGTAGACTTCACATGTAGAGCAAGAGAATAGGTTGGTTGAACACGAGAAGTTTACGGAGTTGAGAATCCAGGGGAACACATTCCTAGTGCTCATCTTCTACTGTTACAAACCCAAGCATTCAAGTTATGTTACTATTCACTTTTGACTTCAAATTCTCCCATTTAATTTTCGGCATATCTCGTTAATTTTATTAAATTTGAGATACTATTCAATTTTTTACTTGGTTCGACCCTAACCTGGTTTGGGTTACTATATTTGACATCGATCACATCATACTTCTTTGGAGCTTAGTTTTTGGGTGACATCAGTAATACACATGATTTCATAAATTTATGAATATCCAAGAACTCCTGTGGATCCTCTTATGACTTAGACTTAAAGAATACCAAAGGATTTATTTGAGTGAAGTCTCAGACTTTGTTTGCTATCGTATTCACTGATGGGTCAACTGTTTCAACAATTGGCTAGTTATTCTGGGTGGTCATGGACTAGCCTAATGTTGTGAAAGCAACCCTAAAACCAACATGCAAGGCTTGTTCATTCAGAGGGTTTATAGGAGTTGCTGGTGTTCTTGTTGATTCCCATTCTTTTTTCCGTTAGTTTTCTTAAGAGGCATATTTTGTGAATATGTAGAGATGGATTTAGAAGATGGCTTTAGTAGTGTTCACACTCCATCGCATGATATGAACATAAAATAAGTGAAACATTTCCTAAGATGTTTCATAGCCTCTTACTTATAAGTATGGCATGTTTTACACTTATGAACAAGATTCTACATAATGCAGCATTAAAAAACATAGGACAATTTAAACCTGATGCTCTGATACCAAGTTTTTCACGACCTAAGACTATTCTTTAGTCTCAATACAGTACTCAGATTTACAAGTGAATCTAAGCTAGCCCATGGCATGGGAAAATACTAAGAATACTAAAGTAAATAATAAGATACTGAGTGAAAACTAAACCAAAATGACACGATCATAATAAAAGAAAAATCAATACTGATGTTAAAAATTGGGACTATCTAACATAATGAAT
This sequence comes from Capsicum baccatum var. pendulum, assembly GCA_030864225.1. Lineage (NCBI taxonomy): Eukaryota > Viridiplantae > Streptophyta > Magnoliopsida > Solanales > Solanaceae > Capsicum > Capsicum baccatum. The sequence goes on from CM061550.1 coordinate 223,707,784, forward strand.
ACATTGAAAATATAACTGCTTATTTGAAAGCCGCTAAATCATATGTGATGTTGGGACAAGCCAAAACGTTACTCTAATGGTCTGAAACTAGAATATATTGAAAAGAAATATTGATAAATAACCCTCGAATGATGAGGAAACACCAAAAATAGCTTCTTATAAGGTGTGTAGTCATACTAATAGAGATATGGATGCTGAATGTTAGAACCTATATTATAAGAAAATATAGCAAAAATAAAGTATGAATTCAGTGCTTAGAATGTGTTGAGTATATAAGATAGAAAATAACTAATATAGGCTAAACATGATGCATGTGAAATGATAAAGTTATGTAAGAGAAAGTAATAAATATGTACTATATGATAAGCTGAATAACTTAATACAAGGTCATGTAAGTATCTAAATTTGAACTATGAATTGTGGAATATGGGAGCTACCAGTTGCCGACATACCCTAATTTGAGCTAACCATGGTATAACATGCAATCCTTATTAGATGGGTGCTTAGTACCTTACCAAGGATACAAATACTAACTAACGTGGATCCACTAAGCTGATGTTCGAAAGGAATAAGGTGTCAAGTCTTGTCAGACGGGTTATTCTTTAAAACCTAAGATTATGAAAAAGTTATAGGACTTAGAGACTTCTACAAGCAGTCTCAACCCAACAGAAGGATGAGCCTTTGTCCCTATGTCTGCTCAGTGCTAAATACTACTCCCAACTGAATGACACTGATATTGAAAATGCTTAATCATAGTAATATTTTGAAAATAGAAATTAAATACATAGTAAAAGAAGTACTCAATAATATGTAAGATGGAGGATCTAGCTCTTATAAGTGTATGCACAAATTCCTAGGTCATTAGGTGTTCATAATCCACCATCTCTGAAGAATGCAACTATTCATGGTAATACTATAATCTAAACAAAATAAGAAATTTCATAACTCAAGCCCAAAATCAAGAATTTATTAATATAATGATGTTTTAGGGTAATGAATATAGAAAGATGCTTAGCTTTATCGGAAAATATAAATTCATGATTTATCCAAAGCAAGAAACTGAAAACTAAAGGAATTCACACTTTACATGGAAACCCTAAGCTCTAAGGGTCAATTAAACTTGGGGAATTGAGTTAACTTTGGAACTCAATGAGTGAAAGAAAACCCATTGATGAAATTCCACATACCAAAGGTTGAAAAACATGATGAAATCTTTTGATTTCAAGATGGAAACTTAAGTGTCAAGTGAATTATGAAGAATGGGGACTTGGAGGTATTTTAGAATAATTATTCCAAATTTGGGTATAATAAATGATGTAGTTTTGATGTTAAAATAGTGGTAAAAATTACCAAACAACCCCTCTAAAATTATCTGGAAAATTTTTGGAAGCAGTTTTAATGACTCACATAACAACTCGTAGGGTCTGGCTATGAGTCATAGACTATTTCATAGCCATGGACTCAAATTTTGGTCTCAAATATTGTCACTATGAGTCATCCTATGACTCGTAGTTCACACAATAATCTATAGGGCCTGATGATGACTCATAATATTTGAATCATCCTTTAATACCCCGAGTTTCTATGTCATAAACATCTCATCCTTTCTCATGAGATCAGATCCAGTGCAAAGTAATGGTTACTCATAAGTTGACACTTTCGTTTCTATCTTAGCCATATAGTTATTTTTCTTGAGGATTCATGCACTTGCAGACTAGTTCAGTAGCTCATTATTCTTAAGATCCAGTGATTCAGTTCTATCAGTTACACATGATAGCTTGAAGACAAATATTCCTCTGTGTTTTAGGTTAATTATCCATATTCGAGGATAAATGTTCCCAAGGGAGAGATAATGTAATACCCCATATTTTTGTGCTAGAATTCTAATCTTCATTCCTACGCGTCTAAGCTCTAATCTAAGTGATTCTCATGTGAATACAAGTTGCATTATCATTATCTTAGTCTATGGAGTAATTTAGAGGTAGAAAATGTTTATAACATGTTGAGCTAAGACCAATTGATTCATCCAAAGTTTAACATTTGATTCTATAAGGGTCAACTTCAAATGTGAATATCTATTAATTTACATGGAATTTTTCATCCCAAGACCTACCAAATTATATAGAATTTAATTATCTTTCTAACGATATCAATTTTACAAAAATCTGATACCTGAGCAAAAAGTTATGCCCATTTTTATGAGAGGCAGTAAGGGTGTGCAATGCACAATGTGCCACCAAATAAAATGTGTGCGATTGGGAGTGCAAGTCACACTTAAATGTCAGCCATAAGGTGTACGACGCATACCTTAAGGTATGCCATGGGTTGTGCGCCACATACCTCACTTCCAAGTGCCAAAAACACCCCTATATATGTCTATAACACGGGATTAAACTCCCACAACATCAAAATAAGTTTACTTTCTCTCAAAATCACCGAGAACAACCTTTAGGGTTTCAACATAAAAATCCCAATAGCTAGAGATTCAACCGTGAGAATTTTATAATTTTAACATATTTGGAATACCCGTTACAAAGGCTATGAGTGACACACAAAGTTCATGAATAGCATTACGTCATTCGGAAAGTCATTCAAAGCTTCAAGTTTAAGGTATGTGGGGTTTTTTAACAAGAACACCCCTTCGTTCTTGTGCCCAAAAAGGCTTTCTTTTATGAAGTTATGGATTTTATATGTTTTACTATGATTTTGAAGCATGAATTTATATCCTATATTGATTATCATTAGATGATGATGTTTTTGATATTTTTGAAGTGAAATTATATGAGAATGATGATATTTTGTGCCTTATGGCTAAATTTCTAGATTTTGAATGAATTTATATATGTTTATGATGTAAAGCTTGAACCTTGATAAATTTTCATATGATGTTGAGACATGAGTTTTGAACTCTAATTGAGATTGTTGTTTTTTTAGAATTCATGTGTTATAAACACTTTGTGTTTGAATGAATTGAGATGATAATGAAGCTTTGACCTTTTGGTCATAAAAAAGGATTAAGTTGAACCCGAGATGAGAAAATAAATCTACTTTTATTGATTTTTATAAAAAGGGTAGCATGATGGCTCCCGTTGTGAATTGTTGAATTGTTTATTTGTGAATTTTCTTTTGAAAAAATCAGAGCTAAGTACGGGAGTAGTCTTTAGCACCAAGAGGGAGGTATAGCAGGATTGGTACTTCCCTAGAACTACATGCCCACGTAGGTTGTGAGCCTGAGGTTGATTTATATAGTGATTAATCGTGTTTGCATTGATGATTTAAGGTCCTACTTTGATGGCAAGGATAGGACAGCTCTCCCCAACGTGGGTTAGATGTTGGACTCCATGTAGCTCACATGGTTTATGTCGGTTGTAAAAGACTCCCAATGTGTGTGTGAGTATTCTCCCATCTAATATGTAAAGTCTTATTCTTCTATCTGAGATGAAAACATATTTGTTTGAAAGACTGAGTTTGAGAGTCATTATTTTCGACAGATTTAATGAACATATATTCCAAAGAGATTTGTTATGAGATTTGATTGCTTTGATGATTTGGAATCGAGATGGAAGTGAATTGAGATTTATTATGATGACTCACATGATTCACCCGATATATTTTACTCTCTTATAATTATGATGATTTTAATTTGAGCTAAGTGAGTCATTTATATCAGCATGCATAATTTTATAAACTGTGATGATATTAAGATATTATTTTATATATGCATTGCACCCCCATATGCTCGGTACATTTCCATGGGACTGACTCATATATTCGTATCTATGCTATATTTTCTCGAAATATAGGTACAAGGTATACTATACATCTTCAGATCCAGTCAGTTCGCGACATCTAGTCAGCAGGTGATGATTCCTTTTGATTTAAGGGCTTGACTTAGTTATATAGTTTGAGAAATATTATATTTTCTTTATTTAGTCATATTGAGTTGGGTTAGTCGGGAGTCATGATTCGGCTACCTATAGTCAGTTCTAGTAGAGGCTTCATATATTCAAAAAAGAGTTATTTTCTGCAGATTTGTATAGATTTATACTTTTTGTTTAGTTGCTTATGAGTTATGCCAGTAGAAGTGTTAGCTTGGGGTCACTTGTGATCCTAAGATTGTGTGACGTCTTGGGACGTGATTTTGCGGCGTTACAAACTTGGTATCAGAGCACGGAGTTTAAGTATCCTAGGGTGTCTATGAAGTCGTGTCTAGTAGAGTCTTGTGGAATGGTACGAAGACGTTTATACTTTTCTTCGAGAGGCTACAGGACTTTTAGAAAATGTCTCCATTCTTTCAAGTCTTAAATCATGCTATAGAAAAGTTCTCCAAGAAACTTATTCAGATTCTTATCTTACTCTAGTCAGGCGATCTCTACCTTATTTCCTAGGTATCATAAACAATTGAGTTAAATTCTCCATAGATAGTTATGGAATTGTAAGAGAGCTACAAAAGTATCATATCTGTACTTTTGAGTTTCGAAAATTGAAGTGCTTTATCAGGCCTATAGAAATTGTGCACTAATCCCTAGCCAGACATGCTTTCAAATTTCTCCTTTGAATCCATAATGATAATCTATACTTCTCTATATATGTACTGTTCATGAGGTAAAATATTCGGCAAGTTCCAATTTCCTCCCCAGATAATGCTCTTATATTTGTTGGTAGAAATTTTAGAAGTTTCATAAAGTGGCTTGAGAGGAGCCTTCTAGTGTGTTATAAGTCCCCCTAATTCAAAATTATGCCCTTGTTCTTACGAGTTATTCAATTAAGATAGAGTAAGGTATATTCTTAGATCATTGAATATTGTGTGTCAAGTTTTTATCTCTTGTATTATGTAATCTTGTTATCATTATGTTTGTGAAAAATCAAAGTCTAGTGAAGCCATGTGAGGCCTATTTCGATTCACTAGCATAGTTTCTTTGTTATTCATATAATTTTCTTAATCAAAATACAAAACCAAAGTCTAGTGAAGCCGTGTGAGTCCTATTTCAATTCACTAGCAACTTGTTATTTATCTTGTTGTTCTGGTGTTAGTTGAAAGTGTGGGTTTCTGTGTAGTGAAAGAAGTAGTAATGTTTAGTTGAAAATCTTGTGTTAGTTAAACTTGTGGGTTTAGAAGTGTAGTGGAAAGAATGGTGGTAAGGGTGATTTATTGAATATGTATAGCTGAACTTTTACTTATGATTGAATTAGTAATGAAGTGAAAATTGTGTGTGAAATTGTATTGTAAAGCATGTTTAGCTCTAGACATTATGTTTCAACAGTTGATGGTTCGGTTGTTGATGCTAGTTATGTGGAGGTGATCTAGTAGGCCTAAACAATGTATGCAAGAGTGCAAGATTATGTGTTCGTAATTAAGCATGGTGTAGAGGTGTGCCCAAGGTGCTATGGGGCTACATTACTTTTCGAGGATTATTACATATTGTGAGGTTAGTAGTAACGTTGAGTTTATAGGTGGACAAAGGCTAGTTAGATAATTTATGATGTTCTTGATAGCTAAGTTAAGGAGTTATGATTGAAGATGATGAGCCTTTTTAGTATGATTATTATTCTCATGGTTTGGAAAAAAAATATAAGAATAGAGGTGTGATCTTGGTAGGTTATGATTATGCGATTAGAGATATAGGTATGGTTGCAAATGAGAGTGTAAGTCTTTAATGATGATTATTGAAGCTAGAAAGTTAAGCATGGCATATGGATGGGTTATTCACGAATATAGTTGGTAAGTTCAAAATTAGTTTATTCTTGTGAGTTTAGCATTTATGTGTAGATAATAGAATGATAAAATTATGGATTAATCTTGAAGATATGGAGTAGACCATCATACTTATAATACCAGCTTTGACCTAAGGGGGAGATGGTTAGTGAAGAGCCAAACCGTGTTTTGAGAATTAGATTGTGATACATGTCAATAATGAGTTATAATGAGATAGTGATCCCTTCTTACTTTAGAGTATTCCTTGGATTTCAGTCATTACAACACCAAATCCATCACTTGCTTGACAAATCCATTCCATAGGCCTATCCTTATACCTATCATGTGTGCTCAAGCCCATTCTCAGCTTCTAGCAAGCATGTAACAACTTCACTCTGTGATTCGAGTTATCTCTTATGAATGTATGAACTCTAGTTTTAGGTTGAATAGCTCATGATAAGTATAAACTCATGTTTCAGAGTATGACCAGTTTTTAAACTCACGATACTAGTGAAGTTCGTATTATATCATGCATGTCCTCAGCTTAGATTTCTTTAATGAATCCATGCCTTTGATATTTATTCCTCATGAAAAAGATAAGTGTTAATGTTATGTATTGTAGTTTTTGTGCTTCTGGTTCATATGTGTTAGCCCTTCGGTGACCTCTTCCTATGTTAAGATAGTGGTGATGATAGTGGATAAGCAATGGTTTATATGTGAGAGAGTTGATGACCCTCATTAGGAAAGATTATTTATGCTTTTCTATCTAAGGCTAAAGTGTGAAGTAAGATTGAGGCCAAGTCTTTGATACATGTCATGGTTAGTTAGAAATTGTGTGTATGTTTTTAAGAATAGTGTAAGAAAATTGTTGTTGATAAAGGTTTAGAGAATATGTGAAGTATGCCTTTAGGGATATTTGCCTGAAAGTTATATGTGATTTTTAATGATAGGCTTGAATGTCATGTTGGGTGTAAGATGATGAATGCAATATGCACTAGTGAATCCATATCAAGAGTTTTAAATTAGTCATTGAATTGGTAAAGCATGTTATGCTTAAAGTGTGAGATCTAAGAAGATACAGAATATTGAACCTTGTGGTTTAGACTAGTATTGTGGTTTGGCATGTTGTATCTTGTAATTTAGTGTTAGGCTTTATCATGGTGAGAGAACTTAGTTTAGTTTAAACTTTAGAAGAAAGATTTCGCAGTGCCAATATGAGAATTATAAGTTGAATGAAATGAGTATGGTATTTAAGGGGAATAGTATAGTTGAGAGAGCATTTGAGAAGTAATGCTAAGCTTAAAAGTAAGAAGTTGCATTGCCTACGGGCTAGCAATCCTATCCTAGTTATGAGTTATATAATTATATTCCATGCTATAGAGTTATATCAATGTTGTAATTCCTTAGTCAAATGTCTTTTTCAGAGCATGCCCAAAATTCTTTGCTCCGTAATGTCAATAGTATTTCGTAGAAAAGTGCTGAAGAAATACTCCATTTGAGTATGGGTAGTCAGTATGATCCAGCCCATATAGCCTGTAATCTAGTTTAGCAAGTAAGGAGATAAGCTCCTATAGATTCTTAATTTTCCAGCTAGTCTTACTATCGACAGTCTTATACGTATGTACATTCCAAGAGGTAATGTGTTTGTGTCCAATTAAATTATGAATTCAGCTCAGTTCATGCATCAGCTCCAGTTTCAGATATTAAGTCATGATTCAGTTCGTAAGTATCCTATGTAGTATCACAGTCTCTTCCTAGTATTTTCATCAAATTATTATCATTTGGTGATGAATGATCCTAAGAGGGGGATGTTGTAATACCCTGAGTTTTTATGTCCTAAACCTCTCATCCTTTCTCATGAGATCAGATCCAGTGCAAAGTAATGATTACTCATAAGTTGACACTCTCATTTCTATCTTAGCCATATAGTTAATTTTCTTGACGATTCATGCACTTGCAGACCAGTTCAGTAGCTCATTATTCTTGAGATCCAGTGATTCAGTTCTATCAGTTACACATGATGGCTTGAAGACTAATATTCCTCTCTGTTTAAAGTTAATTATCCACATTCGAGGATGAATGTTCCCAAGGGAGAGATAGTGTAATACCCTGTATTTTCGTGCTAGAATTCTAACCGTCGTTCTTGTGCATCTAAGCTCTAATCCAAGTTATTCTCACGTGAATACAAATTGCATGATCATTATCCTAGTCTATGGAGTAGTTTAGATGTGGAAAATGTTTATAGCAATGACCTAGAACAAAGTTAAGCTAAGACCAATTGATTCGTCCAAAGCTTGACATTCGATTCTACAAGGGTCAACTTCAAACGTGAATATCTCTTAATATACATGGAATTTTTCATCCCAAGACCTACCAAAATGTAAAGAATCGAATTTGCTTTCAAAACATACCAATTTTACAAAAAACCGATACCTCAGTGAAGAGTTATGCCCATTTTTGAGAGAGGTAGTAAGGGTGTGCGATGGGCAATGCGCCGACCAATCAAATGTGTGCGATTGGGAGTGCGAGGCACACTTCAATGTCTGCCATAAGGTGTGCGACAAATACCTTAAGGTTTGCCATGGGTTGTGCGCCGCATACCTCACTTCCATATGCCAAAAACACCCTTATATATGTCTATAACACGGGATTAAACTCCCACAACATCAAAATAAGTTTACTTTCTCTCAAAATCACCGAGAACAACCTTTAGGGTTTCAACATAAAAACCCCAATAGCTAGAGATTCAACCGTGAGAATTCTGTAATTTTTTCATATTTGGAATCCCCATTACAAAGGCTACGAGTGACACCCAAAAGTTCGTAAATAGCATTACATCATTCGGAAAATCATTCAAAGCTTCAAGTTTAAGGTATGTGGGGTTTTTTTAACAAGAACACCCTTTCGTTCTTGTGCCCAAAAATACTTTCTTTTATGAAGTTATGGATTTTATATGGTTTACTATGATTTTGAAGCATGAATTTATATCCTATATTGATTATCATTAGATGATGATGTTTTTGATATTTTTGAAGTGAAATTATATGAGAATGATGATATTTTGTGCCTTATGGCTAAATTTCCAGATTTTGAAGGAATTTATATATGTTTATGATGTAAAGCTTGAACCTTGATAAATTTTCATATGATGTTGAGACATGAGTTTTGAACTCTAATTGAGATTGTGGTTTTTTTTAGAAATCATGTGTTATAAACACTTTGTGTTTGGATGAATTGAGATGATAATGAACCTTTGACCTTTTGGTCGTAAAAAGGGATTGATTTGAACCCGAGATGAGAAAAAAAATCCACTTTTATTGATTATTATAAAAGGGTAGCATGATGGCTCCCGTTGTGAATTGTTGAATTGTTTATTTGTGGATTTTCTTTTGAAAAGATCAGAGCTAAGTACGGGAGTAGTCTTTAGCACCGAGAGGGAGGTATAGCAGGATTGGTACTTCCCTAGAACTACATGCCCACGTAGGTTGTGAGCCTGAGGTTGATTTATATAGTGATTAATAGTGTTTGCATTGATGATTTAAGGTCCTACTCCGATGGAAAGGATAGGACAGCTCTCCCCAACGTGGGTTAGATGTTGGACTCCATGTAGCTCACATGGTTTATGTCGGTTGTAAAAGACTCCCAATGTGTGTGTGTATTCTCCCATCTAATATGAAAAGTCTTATTCTTCTATCTGAGATGATAACATATTTGTTTGAAAGAATGAGTTTGACAGTCATTGTTTTCGACAGATTTAATGAACATATATTCCAAAGAGATTTGTTATGAGATTTGATTGCTTTGATGATTTGGAATTGAGATGGAAGTGAATTGAGATTTATTATGATAACTCACATGTTTCACCCGATATATTTTACTTTCTTATGATTATGATGATTTTAATTTGAGCTAAGTGAGTCATTTATATCAACATGCGTAATTTTATGAACTGTGATGATATTAAGATATTATTTTATATATGCATTGTACCCCCATATGCTGGGTACGTTTCCATGGTACTGACCCACATATTCGTATGTGGGATACATTTTCTCAAAATGTAGGTACAAGGTATAGCGTACATCTTCAGATCCAGTCAGTTCGCCGCATCCAGTCAGCAGGTGATGAGTCCTTTTGATTCAAGGGCTTGACTTAGTTATACAGTTTTAGAAGCATTGTATTTTCTTATTGAGTTGGGTTAGTCGAGAGTCATGACCCGGGTACCTACAGTCAGTACTAGTAGAGGCTTCATAGAGAGTCAGTAGAAGTTGATGTATTCCATTTCAGTTTTGGTTTTAAAAGCAGAGTTGTAATCTTGTAAATTTAGTTTTGTATCTATCATATTCAGAAAAGAGTTATTTTCCGCAGATTTGTATAGATTTATACTTTTTGTTCAGTTGCGTATGAGTTATGCCAGTATAAGGGTTAGCTTGGGGTCACTTGTGATCCTAAGCACCGTGTGACATCTCGGGTCCCGATATCAGAGCGTTACACATCGTCACTGGAAGCTTTGACAGTGCTTTAGTAAATTGGTCTTAACTTCTTACTCTGCTATTGGAATAACTAAAAAATAGTTGCACTAGAAATATGATTCAATTATCTATCTTTTGGTGAGTCTTGAGCTCAACATATCATAGTAATCAAGAAGTTAGGATCGTTTGAAGTTAACTATAGAAAGATTCTTCTCAAGAATTCAAATGGTAACGGATGACATGACTTGGCTATGAGATATGAGTTATTTGTGGCCTTAATATATGTCTAAATCACTTTACATACCACCAAAATATTATGTTTAATTTCACAAGTAGTTAAAGAATGGTCCTATTATTAGCTTGAATTTTTGGGGTGTTACAAGTGCTGCTATAGGTGAACAATATTTTATTCCGTATCTTTCCAAAAATTTTCAATGTGGGCTCTTTGAGAGATTTAAAGCAATCGTTGAAATATATATTTGTGAATCTCTATGCCAATGATATATGACACTTCACCCATATCCTTCATTTCAAATTTCTGGATAAGAAACAATCCCGTCTCATATAACAACCCCAAATCATTATTAGCAAGTAAAATATCATTCACATATAGGACAAGGTAAATATATTTACTCCTACTTATTTGAAGGTATACACATTGATCAATAATGTTCTCCAAAATTTTGAATGAAGAAACAACATTACAAAATTTAATATACCATTGGCGAGAAACCTCTAGTCCATAAATAGATTTATTTAACTTGCTAATAAGATGGCATTCATCCTTATCACTAAATACTCTAGGATGACACATGTATACCTCCTCTTCAAGATCTCTATTCAGGAAAGTTATATTCAAATCTATTTGATGTAACTCTACAGTAAAGTTAGCTACTGATGCCATGATTATTCTTAATGAATCCTTCTTTTATACGGGAGAGAAGATTTCATAAAGCGTCTACTCGGTCCTTCTACTAAAGTTCTAAACTTAACTGACGGCTGAGAGTTCATTGCAGCGTACGCTCAATGCTAAGTACTGCTCCCAACTAAATGACACTAATTACTGAAAATGCTCAATAATAGTAATATTCTAAAAAATAAAATAAACACATTATCTTAAAGTACTCAATAACATGTAAGATGAAGGATTTAGCAATCATAAGTGTATGCACAAAATCCTAGGTCATCGATTGTTCATAACCCACCATCTCTCAAGAATACAACTAATCTGACCCAACCCGACCCCGAGCCTTATTGTAATAGGCATCCCAAGTTTAACCAGGACCGGGGACTGCCCTCTATTACCAAACCCAACCACCTATGTCCAACGTTAGATGGGCTGAATTTCAAACATATAACAAGATAACATTATTATTCTGATCAAGACTTTGGGATTGCATCACAACCATGACCGACCCAACCAAGTCCGACCGTTCCTCAGCAACCGACCAACCATACCAAACCAAACCATAGACCATAAATCAAAGGAATACCAAAACATAATATGAAAATAAATCCCAAAATGTAATATGATGGAACAATGAGAAATTATGTCCGATGATGCTAACCTCAATATCAATATCAATTCTAAGGCTGACACCTCTATCGATCCCGCCCATACCAACGCCCACAAGTACCACAAAACCTATATCTAAAAGAGTAAACAAATCCAGTTGGGACATTCCCCAAACTATGGCAAAAACCAATATCCAAAATAAAATAATAATGTCTAAAGAGAATCTGCAACATGAAATGATGCCTTTCGAAAAGATGGAAGCTCACCATTTTAGTCCAAATGTTGATACCGAATATGCATGCTAAACAGAAGGAGTAGAATAGACGGTTCCTGCGTAGCGTGGGTATACAACCACCAGTATAAAGGGTTAGCGAATGACCGCTACAATGAAACTCTGGGTAAGGATAAAATAATGCCAATTATAAAGCCAAGTAATACCACTCATAATTCCTACAACCATACATATATATAAGTGTCGGGAAAAGGGATCGGGTTTATTATGCACTTAAAACCTTTACCTGGGCTATGTAGTTTTACCGTCCTAACAACCCATGGGCGATATGGGTTCATCTCCTCCTGATGAAAAGGTCCTAGTGTGTGTATTCGCATGGCCGGGAAATATCCCATGGGATAACTAGTACATCCCTCAATATAAAGCATGATACTAACATGCGGTTATTAAGGACCCCTCATATCGACAAATATGAGTTTTTGATTTTGGTCCCCCATGACCGCCACCTTCCACAGCTTAGCCACACACCCCACCATTAATACCATATTAAAACCATGTACAAAGAATTCATTTACCATTTATTAACCAAGGCACATATTGGTGGTATCGTCATACCATCCCTTACTTTCAAGTAATATCCATAGCCAAACCATTTAGGTCAAGGGGACCTTAGGTTCCTTTTCCATATACCATATTAAATCCACTTGGGAGACTTTCATGTTCTCCACAAGCATAACCATTTAGACTTTCTCCTTTTCAAACTATTTAAACCATGCATAAATCCTTTATCTACTTTAAAACATGCAAGAGTCTCATGAAAAGAAGTCAATACAATAAACATATCTTTATAAGCATTTCATCAAACACCTTGAAGGCATAATATAACTAAAACCAATACCAAAGACAATAAAATCATTACCATGCAATCCCATTGTCCAAAACAACCATTAATGCATATAAAAGCATATTTAAAACCATAGGAAACCATAACCAAGCACTCAATATCAAAAACCCCAATAATAGTTGAAAGCCATAATCATGGAATAGTAAAAACCTTGAAATCAATCATATAAACCATGCCTTTAGTTGAAATTACAATAAGGGAAGAGAATCATGTCTTATACCAAAGAATTGATGGAAAGAAATTGCAAAAGCAAGCCCCAAAGCAATTTCTTTGTTGAAACCCTAGCTTCCTTTCCCCAAAAGCTCTTGAGAGAACTAAGAGATGTTTTGGAATAATTTCTATGTGTAAATGAATATAATAATTGGATAAATAACCTCTGAACTGTATTAGAAGTCATAGGTCCTAGTTAGGGTAAGTAGGAAAATGTCCAAAATACCCCCACTTAAGTTGCACAAAAATACCATCACGGGGATACGACTCGCCCTCACGAGTCGTACCCTTCTATACGATTGGTATCCACCATGCAAACCTAGACCTCAACCTTAGGATCAAACACTATTCAGTATACGACTCATCCAACAAAGTCATAAACATAGTATATGATCTGTATCCATTACCCATATCAATGGAAGAATAAAATACTTGGGGAATTGAACACTGCTTACCATATGAGTCCTGGGTATGACTCTTACCCTAGCTTAGGGCTTATGATGTGCCATTCGTACTCAGATTCAACCTAAGTAACAAAGTTTAAAATTAAGTTAAGGAACCAAATGATCCATATCCACCAATACGACTCATACCCCTAAGTCGTATTCATTCCAGTAACCCAAACTATCCCACCAACTACCACTGGTCAAACATATGACAGGACTATACCATTTATGCCCTAGATACGACTCTTACCCATAAGTCATACTGGGTATGGAGAAACGGACAAGGTAGGGGTAACTACACACAGAGTCATTTACATTATCAAACAACCCTTTAACAAAGTTTGAAAATAAAGATGCAAATTTTTAATCTTTTTTTGAAAAAACTCAGAAAATAAAGATGTGTTCAAGAACACATACCTTCCACACGAATCCCAGGAGTAGAAAAAATGTGGATACTTCGACTTCATGTCCTCTTTCTCTTCCCAAGTAGCTTCTTCCACCTTATAGTTCCTCCATAGAACATTAACCGAAGCCACCTACTTGGTCTGTAACCGATGAACTTGCCTATCTAATATCTCAATCGGGAATTCTTCATAAGATAGAGAATCCAAAATACCCAACCCTTCTAATGGAATAAACGAAGAAGGATCACCAAGACACTTCCTCAACATAGAAACATGAAAGATCGGATGAACCAAACTTAAGCTAAATGGCAACATCAACTCATAAACAACATTGCCCTCTCTCCATAAAATCATATAAGGACCAAAAAACCAAGGACTGAGTTTCCCCTTTAAGCAAAATTACACCATTTTATTCATTAGAGACACTTTAGGAATACCTTATCCCTAACCTCAAACTCTAAGTCTCTACACCTAATATCTACATATGACTTTTGGCGACTTTCGATAGCTTTAAGTCTATCCCGAATCAACATGACCTTCTCCATAGCCCGATAAACCAAATAAGGACCAAACATATCTGCTTCTCTAAGCTCAAACCACCCAATAGGATATCTACATCTCCTACCATACAACGCATCAAAAGGAGCCATACTAATACTCGAATAATAGCTATTGTTGTAAGAAAACTCCGCCAAATGCAAATGCTCAACCGAATTGCCACCATAGTAAATCCCACAGTCTTGAAGCATATCTTCTAAAGTCTAAAAAGTCCTCCCCGCTTACCCATCCAACTGTGGATGAAAAATAGTACTCAAACTAACCTTAGTCCTTAACCCTTTCTAGAAAGACTACCAAAAGTGAGATGTAAACTACATACCATGATTGAAGATAAAGGAAATAGGTACCATATGTAGCTTCATAATCTCTTAATGTTACAACCATGAAAAATTCTCTGCCTAAAATGTAGTGCACACTAGCAAGAAATGCTTACACTTAGTCATCCTATACATGATGACCCAAATTGAATCATACTGGTTCCAAGACTAAGGAAGACCGGTAACAAAGTCCATATTAGTCATGTCTCACTTCCATTCAGTCAAATCAATCTCTTAATACAACCCTCCTGGTCTCATGTGCTCAACCTTATCCTGTTGACAAACCACACACTTGGACACGAAATCAGCATACATCCCTTTTCATGCCATTACACCAATAAATCTCCTTGAGATCGTGATATATCTTAGTCGAGTCCGAATAAATAACATAGCGTGACTCGTGCACCTCAGCCCAAACCCTTTATCGTAACCCATCAATATCAGGAACACACAACCTCCATTGGTCCCGTAAAGTACAATCACCACTGATCTCAAATACGACTACCTTTTGCCTACCAATATCAATCTTGATTTTTATCAAGATAGGACCTAGCACTTGCTTCTCCTTAATCTCCACAGCAAGAGATGATTGCACTAATTCTTGCACCATCATACCTCCATCCTTAGAGTTTGAGAGACGAACTCCAAGATTAGCCAAGTAGTGAATATCCTTCACCAATTCCCATTTGCCTTCCTCTATGTGAGCTAAACTCTACATAGATAACCTGTTAAAAGCATCAACAACCATAATAACCTTACCTGGTTGGTAATGAAGACTGATATCATAATCCTTAAGAAGCTCAAGCCACGTCCTCTTCTTGAGATTAAGCTTTTTTTGAGGAATCACTTTTAAAAGACTCTTGCGATAAAAAAAGATATCCACGTGAACACCATAGAAATAATTCTACTATATTTTCAAAGTAAACACAACCGCCAACAACTCCAAATTATGAGTAGGATAATTTCTCATATTTACTCACGAGTAAGATAATTTCTCATATTTACCTTCAACTGCCTTGAAGCATAGGAAATCACTTCCCATGAAGCATCAAAACAAAACAAAGCCCTACCCAAGATGCATCATAATAAAAGAAAAACCTATTAGTTCCTTTTGACAAGATCAGGATTGGAGCTGAAGTCAACTTATCTTTAAACTTCTCAAAACTCCCTTCACAAGCATCCGACCATGAAAATATAACCTTCTTCTGAGTCAACTTAGTCAATGAAGAAACTATCAAAGAAAATTTTTCCACAAACTGCCTATAATACCCGGCCAAACCCAAGAAGCTCTAAATATCAAATGGAGTCATGGGCTAGGCCACCTTTTTACTATAGCAACCTTCTACGAACCCACTATGATCTCTTGGCTAGAAATAACATGACATAAGAAAGTCACAACATTCAACAAGAACTCTCACTTAGAGGACTTGGCATACAAATATTATTCCTTTAGGGTATGCAACACCACGCGGAAGTGATTAGCATGACCCACCTCACTGTTCGAATAAACTAGAATGTCATTAATAAACATAATGATGAAAAATTCCAAATACTGCCTGAACACTCTATTTATCAAGTCTATAAATTTAGTCGGAGTATTAGTCAACCCAAATGACATCACCAAGAACTCAAAATATCCATTTCGAGTATGAAGAGCCATCTTAGGAATATCCATCTCCCTAATGTTAAGATAATGATACCTAGACCGAAGATCTATCTTATAGAAGAACTTGGGCCCCTGTAACTGAACAAATAGATTATCTATCCAAGCAAAAGGATATTTGTTCTTGAATATTAGTTTGTTCAGCCGCCTTAGTCAATGCACATCCGAATGGAACCATCTTTTTTTTGCACAAAAAATACTAGTGCACCCTACGGAAAAAACTAGGATAAATAAACCCCTTATCCAGAAGATCCTTAAGTTTCTCCTTGAGTTCTCTCAATTAAGCCGGAGCCATTCCATATGTTGAATGAAATTGGATGAGTGTCCGAAAGTAATAATTACAAAACTCTATTTCCTTATTTGGAGGAACACCAGGAATATCATCCAGAAAGACCTCTGGAGACTCATTAACCACAGGGACCGAAGAGAAAAAAAGATGTTCCAAGTTAGATCTTTAATCTGGACCAAGTGATAAAGACAACCCTTAGATATTAACCTCTCAGTTCTAAGATAAGAAATAAACCTCTCCCTGGGAGCAAAGGAACTACCATCTCACTCTATAATTGGTTCACCAGGAAACTTAAAGATAACCCTACGGTTCCAAAAATCCACTAATACATATTAAGAATGCAACCAATCCATACCTAAGATTACATCAAAATCTACAATATCTAACTCAAACAGATTTGCCAAGGTCTGCTTGCTACCAACAGATACCACAACCCCTATAGACTCTCTTAACTATAACCGAGTCACCAACTTGGGTAGAAATAGAAAAGAATCCAAAATAATTTTTAGATCGAAACCAAATTATACAACCACATCTAGAGTCACATAAGAAAAAGTAGACCCCACATAAAAAAAAAATATATATCATGAGAGAAAAGCTGTTACATACTAGTAATAACATCAGGTGATGCTTCAAATTCCTGTCAGGACACCAAAGCATACAACCTATTCCAACCAACACAAGAACCATGAGCAGTAACAGAAGTAGATGCCATACCACCAAGTGCAGGAGTAGAAGATAAAACAACAGGAATCTTATTTCCTCCTTTAGCAACTTCCTTGATCGAACAATGCCTGAATCGATGTCCTACCTAGCCACACTTAAATCACTTATCCCTTTCTTCCTCGCAATAATGCCAATGAGAAAACAACAGAATTGATAAGAAAGACATGAAGAAACTGACTGACCTTTGCTTGCCTGTGATTGGGAAACCTATGCACGAGAATTGTCACCACCTTGATGATGCCTGTCTCTTGATTGTTGTGGGTAAGAAGCATTCGTAGAAAAAGAGACAGAACTCCCCTATTTATTTTTCTTCCACTTTTCACCATCTCTACCTCCCTGAGACTAAGGACCTCCATGATCAGAAAATCTATTCCGCTTCCCTTGCCTATCCCTCAACTCTGCTTGTTTCCTGTTTTTATCCTCAACCTACAGTATGTGAACATTAAACCTTAAATATCCATATCCTTAATCATCAAGGCAGTCTTGCTCTCCATAATCAAATCTATATTCAACCTAGAAGTGAACATCCTCATTCTCGACCTCATATCAACTACTTGATAGCTAATGGAATTTCAAAGCATATTATTTTATAGACATCCTTCCCTGCCTAAGGTTCACAAACTCCTCTATCTTTGCTTCCCTCAATTCTTGAGGAAAGAACTGATCGATGAAGGCATTAGAAAAAGCATCCCATAATCCTTCCTCTTCCATATTAACTCTATCCCTTTTCCACTCCTCATACCACTAATAAGTAACATCTTTGAGCCGAAAAGCTATAAAGTTAACTCTCTCTACATTAGTATCATGTATCACCTAAAATATCTTTTCTATTTTATCCAAGAAGCCCTATGGATCCTCCTCTACCTTCACACCAATAAAAGTTAGAGGACCCATCTTTATTATTTGACCAACCCTTGTGGCCTCAGCAGACAAAGAACTAGTCACACCCCGCTCAGCCAAAGCAGTAACCAATTGGGCAATGACATGAATATAGTAATGAAATTCTGCATTGGTCGCGTTGCCCTGAGGGAACTAAGGATATCTAGCCAAAATAGGAGGAACTCCAGCCCTATCAGGAATAAGACCATGAGATCAAAGATATATGATGTGCCCCTTCAGCTTTATCCCCAGATGGGATGGAAAAATTTCCTTGCGTTCCATATCTAGGAGGCATGATCTGAAAGATGAACAAAAAAGGATTAGATGAGATTCTAGGATTGAGAACTCAAGCTTGAAGATTGAATACCAAGAGAGTGAAAATTTCCTAAATATCTTGCAACATCTGTCTTATTAGCATGGCACGCTTTACACCCTTAAGAAAGACTCTACTTAACACGGCTTTGTGGACTTCCCAGTTGACCATAAACCTAAAGATCTGATACCAACTTAACATGACCCAACCTTGGGCCTTGTTGTAATGGGCATCCTAAGTCCAATTTAGATCGGGGACCGCCCCTATTACTTATCCCAACCACCTATGTCCAACCTTAAATGGGCTAAATTTCAAATATATAATAAGATAGTGTTTTTGTTCTCATCAAAACTCTGGGATAGGGTTACAAGAGTGATCGAGCCAACCGAGTCCAGCTGACCAACCGTACCAAATCAAACGATAAACCATAAACCAAAGAAATACCAAAACATAATATAAAAATCAATCCCAAAATGTAATATGATACAACGGTGAGAAATTGTTTGCGATGATGCTAGTCTCAATATCAACACCAATGCTAATGTTGACACCTCTACCGATCTCGCATATACCAAGCCTCAAAAGTACCACAAAGCCTATATCCAAATGAGTAAACAAATCCGGTTTGGACATGCCCCAACCATGGCCAAAACCAAAATCAAAATAAAATAAAAATGTCGAAAGAGGATCCACTACATGAAATAATGCCTTCCAAAAGAATAGAAGCTCACCACTTCATTCCAAATGTTGATACCTAATCTATGTTCTAAACAGGAGTGGAATAGCTGAATCTTGTATATCGTAGGTATACAAACACAAGTAAATGGAGTTAGCTAATGACCACTAGCATGAAAATCAGGGTAAGGATAAATCCTTTAGCCACTTTAAAACATGCAAGAGTCCCATGAAAAGAAGTCAATGTAATTAACACATCTTTATAAGCATTTCATCAAACACCTTGGGGGCATTATATAACCAAAACCAATACCAAAGACAATAAAACCATTACCATGCAATCCAATTGTCCAAAACCTCCATTAATTCATATAAAGGCATAATTATAACAATAGTAAACCATAACCAAGCATTCAATATAAAACCCCCAAATAATAGTTGAAAGCCATAATTATGGGATAGTAAAAACCTTATTATCAATCATATAAACCATGACTTTAGTTGAAATTGCAATAAGGGAATATAATCATGTCTTATACCAAAGAATTGATTGAAACACTATCCAGTATACGACTCATCCAACCAAGTCGTAACCACAGTATACGATCCGTATCCATTACCCATATCCCTGGAAGAATAAAATACTTTGGGAATTGAACACTGCTTTCTATTTGAGTTTTGGGTATGACTCGCACCCTAGCTTATGCCTTATGGTGTGCCACTCATACTCAGATCCAACCTAAGTAACCAAGTCTAAGATCAAGTTAAGGAACCAAATGACCCATAACCACCAATACGACTCATACACCTTAGTCGTATTCATTCCAGTAACCAAAAACATCCCACTAACTACCACTGATCATACATATAATAGGACCATACCATTCATACCCTATTATATGGATCTTACCCGTGAGTCATACTGGGTGTGAAGAATGAACTTTCAGGAAATTTTCTAAGGGACAAAACTCAGGATATTTTAATCTCCCCTACGAGGAACATTCATCCCCAAATAACAGATAAGGTAGGGGTAACCACACAGAGAGTCATTTACATTATCAAACGTCCCTTTAATAATGTTTGAAAATAAATAGGAAAATACGTTAATCTTTCCTTTAACAAACTCAGAAAATAAAGATGTGTTCAAGAACACATACCTTCCATATGAATCCTAGGAGCAGAAAAAAATATGGTTACTTCAACTTCATGTCCTTTTTCGCTTCCTAAGTAGCTTCTTCCACCTTATGGTTCCGCCATAGAACCTTAACCGAAGCCAGATACTTAGTCCGCAACAAATGAACTTGCCTATCTAATATCTCAACAGAGAATTATTTATTAGATAGAGAATCCAAAATACCCAACCCTTTCAATGGAATAAACGAAGAAGGATCACCAAGACACTTCCTCTACCTAGAAACATGAAAGATCGGATGAACCAAACTTAAGCTAAATGGCAACTCCAACTCATAAACAACATTGCCCACTCTCCATAAAATCATATAAGGACTAACAAACAGAGGACTGAGTCCCCCTATTTGCAAAATTACACCATTTCATTCATTGGTGACACCTTTAGGAACACCTTATCCCTAACCTCAAACTCCTAGTCTTTAAGCCTAACATCCACATAGGACTTTTGGCAACTATGGGTATCTTTAAGCCTATCCCAAATTATCTTGACCTTCTCCATAGCCCAATTAACTAAATAAGGACCAAATATATCTGCTTCTCCAAGATCAAACCACCCAGTAGGTAATCTACACCTCCAACCATACAACACATCAAAAGGAGCGATACCAATACCCAAATGATAGCTATTATTTTAAGAAAACTCCACCAATGGAAAATGCTCAACCCAATTTCCACTATAGTCAATCCCACAGGCTTGAAGCATATCTTCTAAAGTCAAAATAGTTCTCCCCACTTGCCCATCCGACTGTGGATGGAAAACAGTACTCAAACTAACCTTAGTCCCTAACCCTTTTAGAAAGACTGCCAGAAGTGAGATGAAAACTGCATACCATGATTGGAGATAATCAAAATAGGTACCACATGCAGCTTTACAATCTCGTTGAAGATTCAACCACGGATAATCCTCTGCTAAAAAGGTAGTCCACACTAGAAATAAATGCGTAGACTTGGTCATCCTATGCATGCTGACCCAAATCGAATCATACTGGTTCTAAGATTGAGGAAGACCGGTAACAAAGTCCATATTAATCACATCCCACTTCCATTTAGGCAAATCAATCTCTTGATACAACCCTCCTGGTCTCATGTGCTCAACCTTAAATTATTGACACACCACACACTTGGACATAAAATTAGCCACATCCCTTTTCATGCCATTCCACCAATAGATCTCCTTTAAATCATGATACATCTTAGTCGATCCGGGAGGAATAACATAGTGTGACTCGTGTACCTCAGCCAAAACCCTTTACTGTAACCCACCCATGTCATGAACACACAAATGCCCTTGGTACCATAAAGTACAATAACCACTGATCTCAAATACCACTATCTTTTTCCTACCAACATCACTCTTGATTTTTATCCAGATAGGACCTAGCACTTGCTTTTCCTTAATATCCACACCAAGAGATGATCGAACTACTATCATACCTCTATCCTTAGAGTTTGAGAGACGAACTCCAAGATTAGCCAAGTAATGAATATCCATTACTAATTCCACTTTGTTGTTCTCCACATGAGTCAAATGCCACATCGATAACCTATTAAGAGCTTCAACAACCGCATTAACCTTACCTGGTTGGTATTGAAGACTGATATCATAATCCTTGAAAAGCTCAGGCCACCTCCTCTGCCTGAGATTAAGCTCTTTCAGAATGAACACTTACTAAAGACTTTTGTGATCAGAAAAGATATCGACGTGAACACTATACAAATAATTCTACCATATTTTCAAAGTAAATACAATGGCCAATAACTCTAAATCATGAGTAGGATAATTCCTTACATTTCCTTCAACTGCTTGGAAGCATAGGAAATCACCTATCCATGCAGTATCAAAACACAACCAAGCCTTACCCGCGATGCATCACAATAAAAGACAAGCCCATCATTTTCTTTTGACAAGTTCAGGATTGGAGACGAAGTTAATTTATCTTTAAACTTCTCAAAACTCCCTTCACAAGCATCCAACCAAAAAAACTTAACCTTCTTCTAAGTCAACTTAGTCAAAGGAGAAACTATCAAAGAATTTTTTTTCACAAATAGCCTATAATACCCGGCTAAACCTAAGATGATCCAACTATAGGATAGAGTCATGGGCTAGGCCACCTTTTCACTATAGAAACCTTCTACGGATCCACCATGATCTCTTCACTTGATATAACATGATCTAAGAAAATCACAGCATTCAACCAGAACTCTCACTTAGAGAACTTGTCATACAACTATTATTCCTTTAGGGTCTGCAACACCACGCAGAGGTGATTAGCATGACCCACTTCACTCTTTGAATAAACTAGAATGTCATTAATAAACATAATAATGAAAAGTCCAAATACTGCCTGAACACTCTATTCATCAAGTTCATAAATATTGTCAGAGCATTAGTCAACCCAAACGACATCACTAAGAACTCAAAATACTCATACCGAGGATGAAGATCCATCTTAGGAATACCCACCTCCCTAATATTAATATGATGATACCTAGACCGAAGATCTATCTTATAGAAGAACTTGGCACCCTACAATTGATCAAATAGATCATCTATTTGAGAAAAAGGATATTTGTTCTTAATCGTTACCTTGTTCAACTCCTTAGTCAATGCACATCCGAATGGAACCATATTTTTTGCAGACAAACAACACTACTGCACCCCAGAAAGGAAACTAGGACAAATAAACCCCTTATCCAGATGATCCTTAAGTTTTTCCTTGATTTCTCTCAACTAAACCGGAGCCATTCCATATGTCGAATACAATTGGATAAGTGTCCAGAAGTAAATAAATACCAAACGCTATTTCCTTATCTGGAGGAACACCAGGAAGATTATCTAGAAAGGCCTCTAGAGACTCATTAACCATAGGGATCTAAGAGAAAAAAGGTTGTTCCAAGTTAGAATCTTTAACCCAGACCAAGTGATAAAGATAACCCTTAGAAATTGACCTCTAAGGTTTAAGATAAGAAATAAACCTCCCCCTAGGAGCTAAGGAACTACCTTCTCACTTTATAATCGGTTCACCAGGAAATTGAAAGATAACACTACAGTTTAGAAAATGAACAGATATTTAATAAGAATGTAACCAATCCATACCTAAGATTACATCAAAATGTACCATATCTAACTCAAATAGATTTGCCAAGGTCTGCTTCCTACAAATAGATACCACATCCCCTATAGACTCTCTTAACTATAATCGAGTCACCAACTTGGGTAGAAATAGAAAAGGATCCAAAATAACATTTAGATCAAAACCAAATTGTACAGCCACATATAGGGTCACATAAGAAAAAGTGGACCCCGTATTAAGAAAACAATATACGTCATGAGAGAAAAGTTGTAACATACCAGTAATGACATCAGGTGATGCTTCAAATTCCTGTTGGGACACTAAAGCATAAAACCTATTCCTGCCAACACAAGAACCATGAGCAGTAATGAAGTAGATGCCATACCACTAGGTGTAGGAGCAGAAGATGAATCAACAGGAATCTTATTTCCCCCTTTAACAACTACGTTGAACAGACAATGCCTGAATCAATGGCCTACCTTGCCATACATAAATCACTTATCCCTTTGTTCCTTGCAATAAACCCAATGAGAAAACTACAGAATTGATAAAAAGGATATGAAGAAACTAGCTAACCTATGCTTAGCTGTGATTGGGAAACCTATGCATGAGAATTATCACCACCTTGATGATGCATGTCTCTGGATTGTTGTGGGTAAGGAGCATTGGTAGAAAAGGAGACAGAACTCCCCTATTTCTTTTTCTTCGACTTGCCACCGTCTCTACCTCTCTGAGACTAAGGACCTCCATGATCAGACAACCTGTTCCGCTTTCCCTGCCCATCCCTTAACTATGCTTATTTCCACTTTTCATCCTTAACCTATAGTATATGAACTTTAAACCTTGAAATATTCATATCAACTCTATCCCTATTCCACTTGTCATACCACAAATAAGCAATATCTTTGAGCCGATAAGCTGGAAAGTTAACTCTCTCTTCATTAGTAGTCTGTATCACCCGAAATATCTTTTCCATTTTATCCAAGAAGCCTTGTGGATCTTCCTCTACCTTAATGCCAATAAAATTTAGAGGACCCATCTTTATAAATTGACCAAACCTTGTGGCCTCAGCAGACAAAGCACTTGTCGCACCCCGCTCATCTTGAGCAGCAACCAATTGTGAAATGATGAATATAGTAATGAAATTTTGTATTTGTGACGTTACCCTGAGGGACCTAAGGATAAGTAGCCAAAATAGGAGGGACTCCAACACTATCAGGAATAGGAACATAAGATCAAAGATGTACGACGTACCCCTTCAACGTTATCCACAAATGGGATGGAAGAATTTCCTTATGTTCCAGATCTAGGTGTCATGATCTTAAAGATGAACAAAAAAGGATTAGATGAGATTCTTGGATTGAGAACTCAAGCATGAATATTTAATAGGAAGAAAGCAAAACATTCCTAAGTATCTTGCAACATCTCTCTTATTAGTGCGGCACGTTTCACACCCTTAAAAGAGACTCTACTTGACATGGCTTTGTGGACTTCCATTTGACCATGAACCTAAAGCTCAAATACCAACTTGACATGAACCAACCTCGGGCCTTGTTGTAATGGGCATCCTAAGTCCAATCGAGATCGGGGACCGCCCCCTGTTACCCAACCTAACCACCTATGTCCAACCTTAGATGGGCTGAATTTTGAACATATAATAAGATAGTGTTATTGTTCTCATCAACACTCTGGGATAGGGTCACAAAAGTGATCGACCCAACTGCGTCCAAACAACCAACTGTACCAAACCAAACCACATACCATAAACCAAAGAAATACCAAAACATAATTTAAAAATCTATCCTAAAATGTAATATGATGCAACGGTGAGAAATTATATCCGATGATGCTAGTATCAATATCAATACCAATGCTAAGGTTGACACATCTACCGATCCCGCCTATACCAACCCCAAAAGTACCACAAATCCTATATCCAAAAGGGTAAACAAATTGGGTTTGGACATGCCCCAACCATGGCCAAAACTAATATCCAAAATAAAATTAAAATGTCGAAAGAGAATCTACTACGTGAAATAATGCATTCCAAAAGAATAGAAGCTCACCACTTCAGCCTAAATGCTGATACCTAATCCATGTGCTAAACACGAGTAATATAGCTGAATCTTGTATAATGTAGGAATACAACCACCAATAGATGGAGTTAGCAAATGACCGCTAGCATAAAACTCAGGGCAAGGATAAATCCTTTATCCTCTTTAAAACATACAAGAGTCCCATGAAAAGAAGTCACTGCAATAAACATATCTTTGTGAGCATTACATCAAACACCTTGGGGGCATAATATAACCAAAACCAATACAAAAGACAATAAAATCATTACCATGTAATCCAACTGTCCAAAAATACCATTAATGCATATAAAAGCTTAATTAAAACCATAGGAAACCATAACCAAGCATTCAATATCAAAACCCCCAATAATAGTTGAAATCCATAATCATGGGATAGTAAAAACCTTGAAAGCAATCATATAAATCATGCCTTTAGTTGAAAGTAAAATAAGGGATGAGACTCATGTCTTATACCAAAGAATTGATGGAATGAAATCGCCAAAGCAAGCCCCAAAGAATCCCTTAGTTGAAACCCTAGCTTTCACTCCCTAAAAGCTCTTGAGAGAATTATGAGATATTTTGGAATAAATTCTATGTTTAAATGAATAGAATAATTGGGTAAATAACCTCTTTAGTGTATTATAAGTCATGGGTCCTAATTAGGGTAAGTAGGAAAATGTCCAGAATACCCCTACTTAAGTTGCACAAAAATACCATCACAGTGATATGACTGGCCCTCACTAGTCGTACCCTCCTATACGATTGGTATCCACCACTCATATCTAGACCTCAACCCTTAGATCGACACTATCCAGTATACGACTCATCCATCCAAGTCGTAACCACAGTATATGATCTGCATCCATTACCCATATCCCTTGAAGAATAAAATACATGGCCAATTGAACACTACTTACCATACGACTCCTGGGTATGACTCATACCCTAGATTATGGCTTATGGTGTGTCACTCATACTCAGATCCAACCTAAGTAACCAAGTATAAGATTAAGTTAAGGAACTAAACAACCCATAACCACGAATATGACTCATACCCCTACTTCGTATTCATTCCAGTAGCTAAAACCATCCCACCAACTACCACTGGTAAAACATATGATAGGACCATACCATTCATACCCTAGCATACGGCTCTTACCCATGAGTCATACTGGATGTGGAGAATGAATTTTAAGAAAATTTTCTAAGTGCCAAAACTTTGGATGTTTTAATCTCTCCTACTAGGAACATTCATCCCCAAATGATGGAAAAGGTAGAGGCAACCACACACAGAGTCATTTACATTATCAAACATCCCTTTAACAAAGTTTGAAAATAAAAAGACAAATATCTTAATCTTTCCTTTAACAAACTCAGAAAATAAAGATGTGTTCAAGAAAACATACCTTCCACACAAATCATAAGAGCAGAAAAAAATGTGGATACTTCTACATCATGTCCCCTTTTTCTTCCCAAGTAACTTATTCCACCCTATGGTTCCACCATTGAACTTAAACTGAGCCACTTACTTGTTACGGAACCGATGAACTTACATATCTAATATCTCAACCGAGAATTCTTCATAAGATAGAGAATCCAAAATACCCAACCCTTCCAATGGAATAAATGAAGAAGGATCACTAAGACACTTCCTCAACATAGAAACATAAAAGATCGGATGAACCAAACTTAAGCTAAATGGAAACTCTAACTCATAAACAACATTGCCCACTCTCCGTAAAATCATATAAGGACCAATAAATCTAGGACCGAGTTTCCCCTTAATGCACAATTACACCATTTCATTCATTGGAGACACCTTTAGGAACATCCTATCCCCGACCACAAACTCCAAGTCCCTATGCCTAACATCCATATAGGAATTTTGGCGACTTTGGGTAGCTTTAAGCCTATCCTGAATCACCTTGACCTTCTCCATAGCCTGATAAACCAAATAAGGACCAAACATATCTGTTTCTCCAAGATCAAACCACCCAATAGGAAATCTACACTTCCTACCATACAACGTATCAAAAGGAGACATACTAATACTCGAATAATAGCTATTGTGGTAAGAAAAATCTACCAAAGGCAAATGCTCAACACAATTTCCACCATAGTCAATCCCACAGGCTTGGAGCATATCTTCTAAAGTCTAAATAGTTCTCCCCGCTTGTCCATTCGACTGTGGATAAAAAACAGTACTCAAACTAACCTTAGTCCCTAACCCTTTCTAGAAAGATTACCGAAAATGAGATTTAAACTGCATACCATAATCGAAGATAATCAAAATAAGTACCACATGCAGCTTCACAATCTCTTAAAGATAAAACTGCGTATAATCCTCTACCAAAAAATAGTTCACACTGACTAGAAATGCGTAGACTTGGTCATCCTATACATGATGACACAAATCGAATCATACTGGTTCCAAGACTAAGGAAGACCAGTGACAAAGTCCATATTAATCACGTTCCACTTCTATTCAGGAAAATCAATCTCTTGATACAACCCTCCTGGTATTATGTGTTCAACCTTAACTTGTTGACACACCACACACTTGGACACAAATTCAGCCATATCCCTTTTCATGCCATTTCACCAATAGATCTCCTTAAGATCATGATACATCTTAGTCGAGCTGGGATAAATATCATAGTGCGACTCATGCACCTCAGCCAAAACCCTTTATAGTAACTCGTTAATATCAGGAGCATACAACCTCCTTTGGTATCATAAAGTACAATCACCACTAATCCCAAACACCACTACCTTTTCCACACTAAGAGATGATCAAACTACTTCTTGCACCATCATACCTCCATCCTTAGAGCCCGATAGAAGAACTCCAAGATTAGCCAAGTAGTGAATATTTTTCACCAATTCTTATTTGCCTTCCTCCAAGTGAACCAAAATCTACATAAATAACTTGCTAAGAGAATCAACAACCACATTAACCTTACCTGGTTGGTAGTGAAGACTAATATCATAATCCTTAAGAAGCTCAGCCACCACCTCTTCCTGAGATTAAGCTCTTTCTGCGTGAATACTTACTAAAGACTATTGTGATCAGAATAGATATCCACGTGAACACAATTCAAATAATTTTGCCATATTTTCAAAGTAAACACAACCGCCAACAACTCCAAATCATGAGTAGGATAATTCCTTATATTTACCTTTAACTGCCTAGAAGCATAGCAATCACCTTCACATGTAGAATCAAAACACAACCAAGCCCTACCTGAGATGCATCACAATAAAAGTCAAACCCATTATTTCCTTTCAACAAGGTCGGGATTGAAGCTGGAGTCAACCTATCTGTAAACTTCTCAGAACTTTCTTCACAAGTATCCGACCAAGAAAACTTAAACTTCTTCTGAGTCAACTTAGTCAAAGGAGAAACTACTAAAGAAATTTTTTCCACAAACTACCTATAACACCCAGCCAAACCCAAGAAGCTCAAAATATAGGATGGAGTCATGGGCTAGCCACCTTTTCACCATAGCAACCTTCTTCTGATCTACCAAGATCTCTTCACTAGAAATAACATGACCCAAGAAAGTCACAGCATTCAACCAGAACTCTCACTTAGAGAACTTGGGATACAACTTTGTTTCTTTAGGGTCTGCAACACCACGCAGAGTTGATTAGCATGACCCACCTTACTCTTTGAATAAACTAGAATGCCATTAATAAACATAATAATTAAAAAGTCTAAATACTACCTAAACACTCTGTTCATCAAGTCAATAAATATTGTCGGAGCATTATTCAACCCAAACGACATCACCAAGAACTCAAAATACCCATACCGAGTATAAAAACCATCTTAGGAATATCCACCTCCCTAATTTTAAGATGATGGTACCTAAACTGAAGATCTATCTTATAAAAGAACTTGTCACCCTGTAATTGATCCAATAGATTACCTATCCGAGAAAAAAGATATTTGTTCATGACAGTTACCTTGTTCAATGCCATAGTCAATGCATATCTTAATGGAACCATATTTTTTGTTCACAAACAACACTAGCACACCCTATGAAGAAAACTAGGATAAATAAACCCCTTATCCAGAAGATCCTTAAGTTTCTCCTTGAGTTCCCTCAACTAAGCCAGAGCCATTCCATATGTTGGATGAAATAAGATGAGTGTTCGGAAGTAAATAAATACCAAACTCTATTTACTTATCTGGAGGAATACCAGGAAGATCATCTAGAAAGACCTCTGGAGACTCATTAACCTCAGGGACCGACGAAAAAAAGAACGTTCTGAGTTAGAATCTTTTATCTGGGCCAAGTGATAAAGAAAACCCTTAGAGATTAACCTCTGAGCTCTAAGATAAGAAATAAACCTCCCCCTAGGAGCTAAGGAACTACCTTCTCACTCTATAATACGTTCACCAGGAAACTTAAAAAAAACCCTACGGTATAGAAAATCAACTGATACATAATAAGAATACAACCAATCCATTCCTTAGATTATATCAAAATCTACCATATCTAACTCAAATAGATTTGCCAAGGTCTGCTTACTACCAACAGATACCACACCTCCTATAGACTCTCTTAACTATAACCGAGTCACCAACTTGGGTAGAAATAGATGAGGATCCAAAATAAATTTTAGATCAAAACCGAATTATACAACGACATATGGAGTAACATAAGAAAAAATGGACCCCACATCAAGAAAACAATATACGTCATGAGATAAAAGCTATAACATACCAGTAATGACATCAGGTGATGCTTTAGATTCCAATCGGGACACCAAAGCATACAACCTATTCCTACCAATACAATAACTATGAGCAGTAACAAAAGCAGATGCCATAACATCAGGTACAGGAGCAGAAGATGAATCAATAGGAATCTTATTTTCCCCTTTAGCAACCGCGTTGATCGAACAATGCCTGAATTAATGGCCTACCTGGCCACACGTAAATTACTTGTCCCTTTCTTCCTCGCAATAAACCCAATGAGAAGACTATAGAATTGGTAAAAAGGATATGAAAAAATCGATTGACCTTTGTTCGCTTGTGATTGGGAAACCCATACACGAGAATGGTCACCACTTTAATTATGCTTGTCTCCTGACTATTGTGGCTAAGGAGCATGGGTAGAAAAGGAGCCAGAACTCCCCTACTTTTTTTTCTTCCACTTGTCACCATCTCTAATACCCTGAGACTAAGTGCTTTCCTAATTAAAAAACCTGTTCTGCTTTCCTTTCCTATCCCTAAACTCTATTTGTTTCCTATTTTCATCCTCAACCTACTATATATGAACATTAAACCTTGAAATATCCATATCCTTAGTTATCAAGATAGTTTTGCTCTCCAGAATCAAATCTCTATTCAACCCAGAAGTGAACTTCTTCATTCTCGACCTCATATCAACCACCAAATCTGGAGCATAACTTTATAGTAGATGGAACTTCAAAGCATGTTCTTTTATAAACATCGTTCCCTGCCTATGGTTCACAAACTCCTCCATCTTTGCTTCTCTTAATTCTTGAGGAAATAACTGATCCATAAAGGGATTAGCAAAAGCCTTCCATAATCCTTCCTTTTCCATATCAACTGTATCCCTGTTCCACTCCTTGTACCACTAATAAGACATATATCCTTTAGCTGTTAAGCTGCAAAGTTAATTCTCTCGACATTAGTAGCCTATATTACCTAAAATAGCTTTTCCATTTTATCCAAGAAGCCTGTGGATCCTCCTCTACCTTCACGCAAATAAAAGTTAAAGGACCCATCTAAATAAATTGACCAACCCTTCTGGCCTCAGTAGATAAAGCACTAGTCGCACCCCGCTCAGCCTGAGCAGCAACCAATTAGGCTATGACATGAATATAGTAATAAAATTCTGCATTTGTCATGTTACCCTGAGGGACCTAAGGATAATTAACCAGAGTAGGAGGAACTCCAGAACTATCAGGAATAGGACCATGAGATTAAAGATGTACGACGTACCCCTTTAGTTTTATCCCCAGATGGGATGGAAGAATTTACTTGTGCTTCAGATCTAGGAGTCATGATCTGAAAGATGAAAAAATAAGGATTATATGAGATTCTAGGATTGAGAACTCAATCTTGAATATTGAATATCAAGAAAGTGAAACATTCCTAAATACCTTTCAACATCTCACTTATTTGTCTGTCACGCTTCACACCCCTAAAAGAGACTCTTCTTGATACGGATTTGTTGACTTCCCAGTTAACGATGAACCTAAAGCTCTGATACCAACTTTACATGATCCAACCTTGGGCCTTGTTGTAATGGGCATCCTAATTCCAATTGAGATCAGAGACAGCCCCCTGTTACCCAACCCAACCACCTATGTCCAACCTTAGATGGGCTGAATTTCAAACATATAATAAGATAGTGTTGTTGTTCTCATCAAGACTCTGGGATAGGGTCACAAGAGTGATCGACCCAACTGAGTCCAACCGACCAACTGTACCAAACCTAACCATAGACCATAAACCAAAGAAATACCAAAACATAATATAAAAATCAATCCAAAAATGTAATATGATGCAACGGTGAGAAATTATATCCAATTATACCAGTCTTATTATCAATACCAATGCTAAGGTTGAAACCTCTACCGATCCTACCTATATGAACCCCCAGAAGTACCAAAAGCTATATCCAAAAGAGTAAACAAATCCTGTTTGGAAATGCCCCAACCATGGAAATATCCAAAATAAAATAAAACTATCGAAAGAGAATCCACTATATGAAATAATACCTTCCAAAAGAATAGAAGCTCACCACTTCATTCCAAATATTAATACCTAATCCATATGCTATACAGGAGTAGAATAGCTGAATTTTTTATAAAGTAGGTATACAACCATCAGTAGATGGAATTAACGAATGACCACTAGCATAAAAACTCAGGGCAAGGATAAAATAATGCTAGTTATAAAACCAAGTAAAACTATCCATATTGCATATTATTATAAATATATATAAGTTCCGGGAAAAGGGATTGGGTTTAGCATTCACTTAAAACCTTTACTTGGGTTGTTTAGCTTTGCCGTCCTAACCACCCTCGGGTGATATAGGTTCTGCTCCCCCTACTGAAAGGTCCTAGTGTTTGTAGCCATACATCCTGGCAATATCGTATGGGGTCGAATCCACAAGGAACAATATGAGTGGTGATTAAACTAATTTGGAACTATATCTACAAGTTAAGTTCAAACAAATGATATGAAAAGATAAAATGGGTTTTTCTTAGATTAACAAGTAATTGTTGGTCACTTTAGTTCCAGTGATTGTAAATCAAGAGTTTATGAAATAACCAGAATTATGTTCACTAGGGCATCCGGTACATGACAGATGCTAAAAGTGGTTCAAGATTCTCATGGTGGGTAGGATAATAAGCTATCTTTATTGATGTTATGTTTGAATGTCTCTCGACCTACTTAGTAATTTAATTCCCCAATCCTCTCAGACTTAGGGAATTTCTATTTACTGCCCAGATTTTACCTCAGGTTAACCAACCTTGTTACAACGCTAATTATTAAACAAAGTATTTCCGAGTCCCTGTTGATAATTTACTTCCTACTATATTTGATTTCTTTCTCAAGAAAATCAAATTAGGTGTGTATAATGTTTGCAACCAACAGACATTAATTAAAACTTCAGAATTATCAAGACATCCTACCACCTTTTGAATCTTAAATGCTCAGCACCTCATCAAGACCTACCCTAGATCCCATAACTCATGTTAATGGAATTTAGCCACTCATGATGTAAGAAATAAAACGCATAATTAAATTTATGATTTGAAAGATAAACTTACAGATATGAATAATAACTAGTGAATTACAGATTAGATCACAAAGGAAAAATCCCAAAATACTGATAATAATCTCTCTCAAGTATTTGCTTTTTCAAGCCAAGGCACTCTAGAGAGAAAAATATCAAAATACATCTCTTTAAAACTCAAGTGCCAACAACCAGAAAAACCCTAAACAATGCTTTTTATAGTTAATCCTAAACAAGGAAATAAAATTACAATGTTCAGAAAATCCTTTAGGATAGGTGACAACATTTGTGACGGCGTGTCAGGTCCTGGCGACTTATCAAAAATGTTGTCAGGACCTCCAGAATTCTTGGAATCTTTTACCTTAACTGACGACAAATATTGATGACTTATCAGATACGTGACGACATATCAGAAATGTTGTCACTTCTTCATTCAAAATTTAATTCTCTTCCTACACTTAATGGAAACTCTGACGCCTTATCATAGTTGTGATGATACGTTAGAAATGTCATCACAGTTTTACTTTAGTCCTTTTAACACTGCAATACCTGACGTGATTTCTAACAACTTATCGTAGGGCTGATGACTTATCAGAAATGTCGTCAACCACACTTCCAGTTTTTTTGCATCAGTTTCAGTTCTTTTTCTTCTATTTTCTTAAATTTCCCTCGCATCATGACCTTTACTGCAATATCAAAGTAAAGTAATCAAAAATGACAAGTTTCATAAGACTTCGCAATTATTCTCAGTTACAAGCCCTAAATGTGTTAGCATCTGCTCGCACATCATCCTTTATCTCTGCGTCCGCTCAGTGCTATGTACTATTCTTAATTTAATGAAACTAATAACTAAAAATATTCAATAATAATAGTATTCTCAAAACTGAAAATAAATGAATAATCTTCAAGTACCCAATAACACGTAAGCTAGAGGATCTAATGCTCATAAGTGTATGCACAAAATCCTAGGTCATCGGGTGTTCTTAACTCACTATCTCTGAAAAATGCAACTAATCATGGCAATACTAAAATTTGAATGTAATAAGAAATTTTTTAACAAAAGCCAAAATCAAGAATTCATCAATATAATGATCTTTCATGGTCATGAGTATGATTTAGTCTAAGCAGGAAACTGAAAATTAAAGGAATTCACACTTTACATGTAAACCCTAAGGATGAATGGTGAATTAAACTTTGTATTGAGTTAACGTTAGGAATAAATGGGTGAATTAAAACCCATTGATAAAATCCCACATACTAGAGGTTGAAAACCTTGATGAAATCTTTGTATGAAGACGAAAGTTAAAGAACCCTAGTTTTTGCTTGGAGAAAAAAATTACCCTTCCCTCTCTAAATTTTCTAAGTTTCATGTGAATTAAGAGTAATGGAGGACTTAGGGGTGTTTAAGAATAACTATTCAACCTTTGGGTAGCTTAAATATCATCTAAAAAATTATTAAAGCAGACCCGATGACTCATAGGGTTTAGCTATGAGTCATATCCTGGGGACTAAAATTTTGGTCCCCATTTCTGTCACTACAAGTTACCCTACGACTCATTGTATCTCACAATAATTCGTAGGGTCTGACAATAACTCATAGTGTTTGGGTCGTCGTCATTGGAAGGTTTGATAGTACTTTAATAAATTGGACATAACCTCTTACTACAATATAGTATTTAGGCAAAATAAATTATTTAATAATATAATTCAATTATCTATATTTTGGTGGGTCTTCAGCTCAACATGTTTAGTAATATTGAAGTTATGCTCACTTGAAGTTGATTATAGCAAGATTCTTCTCAAGAATTTAATTGGTACTAGATATCTTGACTTAGCTATGATATAAGAGTTATTTGTGATCTTAATATATTTCTAAATCACTCCTTATATAACCAAAATATGATTTTTTATTTTACAGTAAGTTGAAGCATGGTTCTAATCTTAGCTTGGATTTTTGGGGTGTTACGGTGCTACTACACGTGGAAAGTTGTTTATTCTGTATCTTTTCAAAATTCTTTCAATTTGGGCTCTTTTAGACAGTCAAATCAATTGTTGAGAAATATCTCTGAGAATCTCTATGGAAATGACATATAAGGCTCCATCCATATCCTTTATTTTAAAATTCTAGATAACAAACTGTTTCATCTCATGCAACAACGCTAAATCATTACTATTAAGTAAAATGTCATCCATATATAGGAATAGGAAAATATATTTACACCCACTTATCTTAAAGTATTTACATTGATCAGTGATGCTCTTCATAAATTCGAATGAAGAAACAACATTATGACATTAATATAACATTGGCGGAAAGCCTCTTTTAGCCCCAAAATAAATTTATTTAACTTGCAAATAAGGTGACTTTCGTCCTTATCACTAAATCTTTTAGGATGACTCATGTATACCTCCTCTTCAAGATCTCTATTCAGGAAATCTATTTTCACATCTATTTGATGTAACTCTAAATCAAAGTGAGCTACTAATGCCATGATTATTCTTAATGACTCCTTCTTTGATATAGGAGAGAAGGATTCATGGTAATTGGTACCTTCCTTTTAAGTGAATCCTTCGCTACAAATCTATCTTTATACCATTCAACATAGTCACTAGGAATTAATTGGCTATGAACTCTTGATGATTTCCATAGTTCCACTCGTTCAAGTTTTCCTTTAACAATGGGTTCATGTAAAACAAGTAGCTCTTCAAGTTCCTCATCAAGTAGTGGTGGCTCTTCAACTTGTTTCTCTTCATCTAATTCCTGAGAATTTAACTGATTTGCTTTCAAATCTTCAGCAAACAAAGGTACCATAAGTGATTTTCCTATCTCTTTTAGTTTCACTACTTAAGTTAAACCACTACCACTTACTTTATGTTTCTCCAGAAATTTAGCATTTCTAACCTCAACAAATTTAGGAGAATGAGAAAGACAATAATTTCTAAATCCTTTAGGTTTAACCACATGGCCTATAAAGAAACCATGTATCATTCGTTCATCAAACTTGTTTAAATGTGCATTATAAATACTCACTTTAGTTGGAAATCTCTAAATGTGTAAATAGGTTAAACTAGGTTTCCACCCTTTAAATAATTCAAAAGGTGTCTTGAGAGACGCCTTGGATGAGACACTATTTAAAATATACACAACAGTATTTAAGGCTTCACTCTATAAGGATAAACATAAACTTGATCTGTTAGTCATACTTTTTACTAAGTCGATTAATATTCAGCTCCTTCTTTCTGCCACAATCTTTTTTTGTGGTGTTCTTGGGATGATGTACATTCAATTATACCTTCTTTTTCAAGGAACTCAATAAATGGACCTTTAATGTGTCTTTTTCCTGTGTACTTACCATAATATTCTCTACTCCTATCAGATCTTATAATTTTTGTCCGAGCTCTAATTTGATTCTCTACTTCTATATTATAAACTATAAAAGCGTCAAGTGCTTTCGAGTCATTAAATAGAATATAGGGATACATATATATTAAATATTGATCATTAAATGAGCTAAAATATCCCTCACCATTCAATCAAGGTATTCAAAAAGGTCCACAAATATCTGTATGTATGAACTCAAGCAATTGAGAGCTCTTTTTGCCACATTTATTGGATTTGCTGGTATTCTTACCCTTTATGAAGTCCACACAAGTCCCAAAGTCATAAAAATCAAGTGCTCCTAGAACTCCATAATTAACTAACCTTTTAATTCTTTCAATAGAGATATGTCTCAATCTCTTGAGCCAAAGGCTTGATAAATTCTCATTGATAATACATCTCTGAAAGCTAATTTCTTTATAATGCAGAGTTATGACATTACATTCAGTCATGGGGGATACCTAAAATTTTAATAACTTTTCATTATAATTTTTAAAACCAATAACTTTATTCCCTTACAAATATTTCATTATAGACAAATGAAAATTAAAATCATAATAAGTTATTAATAGTCTAGAAAGAGAGATTAAATTTCTAGAAAATGATGGACATAAAAAGTGCTATCTAAATCTAATTGAAAATTATCTTTTAAAATAAGCCTATAAGCCATCATGGTTTCCACATATGATGTCATCCTATTGCCAAAATAAATATTTTGTTCACTTTTCGTTGGTTTTTTTAGAGTTAGAAATCCTGCATGATTTTGGTAATATGAGTTGTGATCCAGAATTGATCCACCATGTATTATCAGAAAAATTAATGAACATAGATTCATAACATACAAGGGTAAAATTACCTTTCTTCTGAATCCACCTCTTGTATTTTAGGCAATCTGTCACAACCCAGATCAGGTGTAACACCCCAATTTTCTGAACCAAAATGCTACACGGTGATCATGACCCTAAACGACCACAATCTAATTCATGACTGATATCTGTACCTGTATACTGCATAATATATCAGAAAATGCAGAAACATGAACATCAAAGGACATAATGTTCAAACTTGATAAACATCTGATAACAAAATGTTTGAAAAAGGTATAACAATACCAAAACAAGTCATAAATATTAAAAATAATGAGATTTGAATATCTAATCTGACATCTAGTCCGAAAGACTTTAACTGAACTGAATAAGGAGTTGAAGGAACATTTCTCCAACTAACTCCATTTAGCAACTGAATAGTAAATATAGCAATAATCATATTGTCCTCTATTGAGAAGGACTTACTACAAACTCTGAACACTGGAATGCTACTGCTAATCTGGAGCTCGTTCCTCTGAACCTATGGTGTAACATAAGAGAAAGCACCATAGCGCAAATGCGTCAGTACGTCTGAATGTACGGAGTATACGAGTGAGGTAGGCTAAATGCAAAGGGTTATATGCATAAACAATTGTAAATAATATGAAAGTGAAAATACAAACATATATAAACAACTATAACTAAACTCGTGATGATGATGACAACTGAGTCTAAATAAATTAATAACTATTTCTGACAGTTCAAATTATAAAGAACTAGTTTGAATGATTGTGTCTAATAGTCCTGAAACTGAATACTAGTAACATAAGCTATGATAACTGATATAGCTAATATAACTATAATAATTGGACTAATCGATATAACCGATACTGAGCGACTATATCAGACAGTCTAAGCTCTCATGAAACTATCTAAGTTCCATTCTACTTGCAGTAACTAAATCTAAGATCAGTCCTATCTAACGGGTGATCATTAGTATACTAATAATAAGGATGATTTGACTTAGCCTGAGATCAGTCCTATCTAGCAGGTGATCTTTAAATTTAATGATTCTGATACTGATTAATCATAGTTTAGATCAGTCCTAGTGAATGGGTGACCTTAAAGTCTATTTATAATGATAAGCATTGGTTGTATCTAACAATACTGAATCTGTACTACTAAGCTGAGTTGACTATGTCTGAAAGCCCAGATTCTGTAACTGACACTGTGAGATGTGGCCATCAAACTGACATTCCCCAAGCTAAGCTAGCTGGGGTCCAATCTTTGCTCGTACTAGAATGGTGTCAGTACCGCGCCACCAGTAAAGACATATATTGTGGTGTCAGTCCTAATATTGCGGGTGACACCTGGGATTAGTCCTATACATATAAATGTGCTAACGGGTGACCCCTGAGTATGTCAGTCCTATCTAATAAGTGACATCTCGTACCTACACTGGCTACGTAGTTCTGGAACTTAGGGATTTCTTCAAGATATCTCAGTCCTATTCTAATGGGTGAGTGCACATCTCTAGGCTCACTCGGTGCTGAATCCTACTCCCATCTGAAATACACTAAACTGAATAACAGAGATGAACTGAATAACTGAACTAAATTGATTATCTTAACTGATACTAGGGTATTGTTTAGCGGAGCTAAACTAAGTTTACTAAATTTTGATGACTAACAAAATGTATTGAGTTCTAAGGACAGATTGAGAGTACTAAAGTTACTGAGATTGACTATGAATATTGAAGTTACAGACTGAGTACTGAGATCACTGAGATTACTGAATTACTAAGACTACTGAGATTTTTGAGTTTTCCTGAGTCATATGACTGATTGAATTCTATAGATCATGGCTTAACTGAGAGTATCGTGATTACATGACATGGCTCTAGGCACACAACTATATTGTTTGGGTACGAATACCCTAAAGACTCGATGGAAAGAAACTGGAACACATGAATGACTTGAGTATGTGACCAACATCAACAACCCATAATATCATAACTACGGAATTCCATGAAGTGCATCGATATCATACATTTTGAACATAAGTAGGATTTTTAAGTAAGCATGGCATAATTTCATAATACTAGTTCATGAACATCCCAACAATATTTACAAGACAAAATATAAACTTGAAAATCATTGGAATATAAGGGCTTATCATGAATCCTTCACTTAGTCACAATTTAGCTATAATGCATGATTTCTAATCTCTTAGTTATTTTATCAAACACCTTACATGCAAAACTTAGGCATAGGTGTAAATCATACAATTACTTATCATAAATATTCAAAATTATATGTTTTTAACTTATATGATGTCATAGATTTATAATAACACATAAAGATTCTAAATTGGCATCATTCCACACATAAACATGATCAACAATCCTTTCATAACATGAAAACCAGAATATATAGTTTTAGAAAAGGGTTCTTGAACTTCATGGATGAAAAGAGTCCATGAATGAACATACGCATACCTTAGAAAAGAAACCTTGATGATTCACTAGAGAGTTCTTGGATTGGAAAACTTAATTCTTGATTATGTTGGAAAAAGGCTTGAATCTTACTTTTGAGAGATGAGTTTGATGGAAACCCTAATCTTTTGTGGTTGAGTGTATAAGAGAGGGTTTTTTAGATGCTTAACTGAAGAAAAATAGGAAAAACTACTCCTCTTTAGGGTTATAAGTCGTGGAAGGTAAATGAAAAGACCAAAATACCCTTATGAAATAATTTTCCAATTACTAAAAAATCATAGCTGACGACATTGGTGATAGGGCATCAGACTTATGATAAGTTGTCAAAATGTCGTCAGATTTGTGATAAGTTATCACAAATGTCGTCACTTAGGAGCTGGTTTCTTCCTAAGGCTGACAACCTTCGTGATAGGGCATCACAAATGTGATAAGCTATAACAAATGTCGTCACTTAGGAGATGGTTTATGCCTAAGGCTGACGACCTTCTTGATAGGGCGTCACAATTGTGATAAGCTATCATAATTATCATCACACTATTTCTAGCCTAATATGCTGTAGTAACAAAGGTATAACTCTTTGCTCCTATATTGGATTTAGGGAAAATTAGTATCTTTTGAAAGATAATTAAAAGAGCTTTCATCTGATATATAGTAAACAACTCAGTTAGTCATATACAACGAGATATGGTCGATTTAAGTTGACCCAAGTTTTGACGCTCACTAAAACTTGAACGATAGGAAAGATTTCAACTTGTACTTGAGTTAGGGGAACTCTATGATCTATATTCATACTCAAATAGATTCCCACACTATATAATTGGTTAACACACTTAATTTATATAGGATTTGAGGCCTTTGAAACATCCATGCATAGTTATGATGGATTTTTATTCTAGTCCAAAATATGGGGTATTACAATATCTTCCCCTTTGGAACATTTGTCCTCGAATGGTACTGGTTAAGATGAGATAAAAGTAAACTTACATGAATATATATCATAAATTACTGATCATGATTTCATGGCTGACATGACTGAAAATTGAGCATATCATATTGTACATGCATATCTGATTCATGGGTAGCTGATTTATGAATGTAGGACTGAGTGTTCTGATAAACTGAGTTTCTCAAACTGAGAATACATATCTGATGATTAACTAATAAGTTGAATCCATGCAGATCTGATGCATGATTATATGACTAACATGATATGTGAATGCATGACCGAAAGTACTAATAAGCTGACCACGCATATCTGATGTGTGAACACATGACTGAACTGACTCACGAACATGCGACGGAACTTGAAATGGTAAAAGCACTAAGATTGAACTTAAACATGAGAACATGACTGATTCTTTTACGTGATATATGGACTGAACATCATGAACTGAACTGAACCTCTGAATACTTGACTTACAGCTGAGGTCTAACTTGAAGGTCAACTTATAAGTACCCTCTATTCTAGACTGAATTCGTTATGCAAGGGGAAATTGAAGGATCTAAGGTCTGAGAGTGTTACGATAAAGTAGGGTATATCCCCCTTGGGATGCTATGTCCCTCTAAAAATTCTTATGTTATGGAGATACTGGGTGATCCACAGGGCATCTACGAACTAGATTATAACTAAACTTTGGGAGTCTGAAACTAATTCATGATGCATAATATGAACTGAACTTGCAACTACTAGGAGGTTCTACCTTGAAATAGTTACATTCTTTGAGATTTTGGATAGCATCAATAGATGCAAGGATGAGAAAATAAGCTATACAAATCAGACTGCTCACTAGCACAACATGAATACTAAAAGAAGGGAAACTATTCCTAAAACATCTCATAGCCTCCTGCACATAGGTGTGGTGCACAACACACGCATGTACAAGACTCTACTAGATATGACTTTCAAACTTCCTAGGATTCTATTGAACCTTAGGATCTAATACCAAGTTTGTAACACCTCAACTTTCTAGACCGAAATGTTAGACGGTGCTCATGACCCTGAAGGATCACAAGCTAACCCATAACTGATATCTGTACCTGTATAATGCATAATATATCATAAAATGCAGAAACATGAACATGAAAGGCCATAAGGTTCAAACTGAAAAAATTCCTGATAACAAAATGTCTAAAAAAGGTATAACAATACCAAAATAAGTCATAAATACTGAAAATAATGAGATCTAAATATCTAATCTGACATCTAGTTTGAAAGCCTCTAACTAAACTGAATAAGGAGTGGAAGGAACATGTCTCCAACTAACTCAATTTATCAACTGGATAGTAAATATAGCAATAATTATATCGTCCTCGTATGAGAAGGACTCACTGTAAACTCTGAACATTGGAATGCTACTTCTGATATGGAGCTCATGCCTCTGAACCTAAGGTGTAACATTAGAGAAAGCACCATAGCGCAAATGCATTAGTACGTCTAAATGTACTGAGTATACAAGTGAGTTAGGCTAAATTCAATGGGTTATATGCATTAACAATACTAACTGATATGAACGTGAGAATAAATACATGCATAAACAACTATAACTAAACTCGTGATGATGCTGACTACTGAGTCTGAATGTTGACGACATGACTTTACGGTTACTAAGGTACTGAATAGATTATTGACTATTTTTGATAGTTTAAATTATAAAGAACTAGTTTGAATAACTGTGTCTAAGAGTCTTGAAATTGAATACTGGTAATCTAAGCTATGACAACTGATATATCTGATATAACTATAATGATCGGTCTTATCGATATAACCGATACTGAATGACTATATCTGACAGTGTAAGTTCTAATAGAACTATTTGAGTTCTGTTCTACTTGGAGTAACTAAATCAAAGATCAGTCCTATCTAGTAGGTGATATTTAAATCTAACGATTCTGATACTGATTAATCATAGTTGAGATCAATCCTAGCTAATGGGTAACCTTGAAGTCTATTTATAATGATAAGCAATAACTGTATCTAACAGTATTGAATCTGTACTACTAAGCTGAGTTGACTATGTCTGAAAGCCCTGATTTTGTAACTGAAACTGTGGGATGTGTTCATCTAACTGACATGCCCTAAGCTAAGCTTACTGGGGTCCAATCTCTGCCCTAACTTGAAGGGTGTCAGTACCGTGCCACCAGTAAAAACATCTGCTGTGGAGTTAGTCTGAATCTAGCGTGCGACTTCTAGGATCAGTCCTATACATGTAAATGTTCTAACGGGTGACTCCTGAGTATATCAGTCCTATCTAATGGATGACATCTCGTACCTACACTGGCTACACATCTCGGAAACTTAGGGATTGCTTCTAGGGATCTCAGTCCTATTCTAGTGGGTGAGTCCCTATCCCTAGGCTCAATCGGTGCTGAATCCTACTCCCATCTAAAATACACTAAACTGAATAACAGAGATGAACTGAAAAGCTGAACTGAACTGATATGATGAACTGATACTAGTGTTATTTTTTAGCAGAGCTAAACTGAGTTTACTAAATTTTGATGACTAACAAAATGTACTGAGTTTTGAGGACTGATTGAGAGTACAAAAGTTACTGAGATTAACTGTGAATACTGAAGTTACAGTCTGAGTACTGAGATCACTGAGATTACTGAACTACTAAGACTATTAAGATTTCTGAGTTTTCCTGAGTCACACGACAGATTGAATTCTATAGATCGTGGCTTAACTGAGAGTATCATGATTACATGACATGGCTCTTGGCACACAACTATATTATTTGGGTACGAATACCCAAGCACTCGATGGAAAGAAACTGGAACACATGAATGACTTGAGTATGTGACCAACATCAACAACCCATAATATCATAACTTGGGGAACTCCATGAAGTGCATGGATATCATATATTTTGTACATAAGTAGGATTTGCAAGTAAGCATGGCATAATCTCATTAGAGTAGTTCATGAACATCCCAACAACATTTACAAGACATAATATCAACATAAAAATCATTGGAATATGGGGGCATATCATGAATCCTTGACTTGGTCACAATTTAGCTATAATGCATGATTTCTAGTCTCTTAGGTATTTTATCGATCACCTTACATGCACAACTTAGGAATAGGTGTAAATCATATAATTACTAATCATAAATAATCAAACTTACATGTTTTCAACTCATATGATGTCATAGATTCATAATAACACATAAAGATTCTATCTTGGAATCACTCCACACATAAACATGATCAACAATTCTTTCATAACATGAAAACAATAATATATAGTTTTAGAAAAGGGTTCTTAAACTTTGTGGACCAAAGGAGTCCATGAATGAACACACACATACCTTAGAAAAGAAACCTTAA
The DNA here is from genome assembly GCA_030864225.1 of Capsicum baccatum var. pendulum. Taxonomy (NCBI): domain Eukaryota; kingdom Viridiplantae; phylum Streptophyta; class Magnoliopsida; order Solanales; family Solanaceae; genus Capsicum; species Capsicum baccatum. The sequence continues at coordinate 223,752,222 of CM061550.1, forward strand.
TGATTTACTGGAGAGTTCTTGGATTGGGAAACTTAATCCTTGATTATCTTGGAAAAAGGCTTGAATCTTGCTTTTGAGAGATGAGTTTTATGGAAACCCTAATCTTGTGGTTGAGAGTACAAGAGAGGGTTTTTGAGACGCTTAACTGAAGAAACACGGGAAAAAATACACCTCTTTAGGGGTATAAGTCGTGGAAGATAAAGGAAAAGACCAAAATACCCTTATGAAATAATTTCCCAGTTGCTAAAAAATCATAGCTGACGACATTGGTGATAGGGCATCAGACTTGTGATAATTCATCAAAATGTCAATAGATTTGTGAAAAGTTATCACAAATGTCGTCACTTAGGAGATGGTTTCTGCCTAAGCTGATAACCTTCGTGATAGGGCATCACAAATGTGATAATCTATCACAAATATCGTCACTTTAGAGCTAGTTTCTGCCTAAGGCTGACGACATTCGTGATAGGGTGTCACAAATGTGATAAGCTATCACGAATGTCGTCACACTATTTCCAGCCTGATATGCTAGAGTAAAATAGGCATAACTCTTTGCTTTGATATCATATTTAGGAGAAATTGGTATGGTTCGAAATCTAATTCAAAGAACTTTCATTTAACATATATTAAACCACTTAGTTTGTCATATAAAATGATTTATGGTCGATTAAAGTTGACCCAAGTTTTGATTCTCACTAAAACTTGAACGATAGGAAAGCTTTCAACTTGTACTTGAGTTAGGGGACCTCTATGATCTATTTTCATGCTCAAATGGATTCCCACACTACAAAATTAATTAACACACTAAATTTATATAGGATTTGAGGCTTCTGAAACATCCATGCATAGGAATGACGAATTTTCATTCTAGTCCAAAATTTGGGGTATTACAATACCTCCCCCTTGAGAATATTTGTCCTCGAATGATACTGGCTGAGAAGAGAGAAAAGAAAACTTATACGAATATATAGCATGAATGGATGATCATGATTTCATCACTGACATGACTGAAACCTAAGCATATCATACTATACATTCATATATGATACATTGGTAGCTGATTTATGAATGTAGGACTGAGTGTTCCGATAAACTGAGTTTCTCAAATTGAGAATGCATATCTGATGCTTTACTGATAAGTTGAATCCATGCAGATCTGATGCATAATTATATGACTGATATGATACGGGAATGCATGATCGAAAGTACTAATAAGTTGACCATGCATATCTGATGCGTGAATACATGGCTAAACTTACTCACAAACATGCGACTTAACATGCAATGGTAAAGGCACTAAGATTGAACTGAAACATGAGAAAAAGACTGATTCTGCTACGTGACATATGGATTGAACATCATGAACTAAACTGAACCTCTAAATACTTGAGTTATAGCTAAGGTCTAACTTGAAGGTCAACTTATGAGTACCCTCTATTCTAGACTGAATTCGTTATGCAAGGAGAAATTGAAAGATCTAAGGCATGAGAGTGTTAAGAGAAAGTAGGGTATATGCCCCTTGGGATGCTATGTCCCTCTAAAAATGCTTATGTTACGGAGATACTGGGTGATCCACAGGGCATCTACGAACTAGATTATAACTAAACTTTGGGAGTCTGAAACTAATGCATGATGCATAATATGAACTGAACTTGCAATTACTAGGAGGTTCTACCTTGAAATAGTTATATTCTCTGAGATTTTGGATAGCATGAATAGATGCAAGGATGAGAAAACAAGCTATACAAATCTGACTGCTCACTGGCACGACATGAATACTAAAAGAAGGGAAACTATTCCTAAAACATCTCATATCCTCCTGTATATAGGTGTGGTGCACAACACACGCATTTACAAGACTCTACTAGATGCGGCTATCAGACTTCCTTAGACTCTGTTGAACCTTAGGCTCTGATACGAAGTTTGTAATACCTCAATTTTTTGAATCAGATTGCTACAAGGTGGTCATGACCCCGAAGGACTACAAGCTAACCCATGACGTTTGTCCCAAAATCTATTTTCCTATCTAGAGGAATTCCAGGAAGATCATCGTAAAATACTTTAGGAAATTAATTAACCACCGGAACAGATTGGAAAGAAGGACTTTTAGAGTCAAAATCCTTAACCCAAACTAGATGATACATGCACCCTTTTAAAATTAATTTCTGAGTTCTAAGATATCAGATAAACCTCCCTTTGGGTACAAAGAAAATCCTCTCCCATTGTAATACAAGTTCATTAATGAATTGGAAATTGACCTTCTGAGTCCTATAATCTAGAGAATCATAGCACGAATGAAGCTAATCAATCCCCAATATTATATTAAAATCCATCATATCAAACTCTATCAAGTCTACTAATGTTTCTCTTTGAAAGGTTGACACCACACAAACCCTATAGATTTTTCTACCAACTATAGAATCACCCACCAGATTAGGCACAGAAAAGGGGTTGAAGATACTTCTAGGACCAAAACTAAAAAGCACAGCAATATAAGAAGTCACATAAAACAGGAAAGAACCCAGATGAACAAAATAGTTAACATCACAGGAAAAGAGATATAACATACCATTAATAACATTTAGGGATGCCTTAGATTCTTAGCGAGTAGCAAGTGCATAGAGATAATTTTGGCCAATACCAGTACCATAAGTAGTGTCGTTTGGCATAGGAGATAGAGATATGGTAACCGAAACTTTATTAGCTCTAGTGATAACCTTGGCTGCAGGAAAATCTCACTGCATATGACCAAGTTGTCAACAATTATAACACTCTCCCTACAAAAATGACAAGGAGGATAAAATGGGGATGAATGATCTCCACTAGCCTGAGACTAGTCACCCTTTGGCGTAGGACAACTACTAGCCTGAAGACGATGATCACCCAAAGGCTTAGGATAGAAAGCACTAACAAACGAATAAGAACTCTCCTAATTCTTCTCTTTGGTCTACTGCCTACTATCTCTCCCACTATTATATTGGGCCACACTATGCTCTACATTTCTAAACTTCTTATTCTACCTCTCCCCTATCTCTGCCTATTTTTTCTTTTTATCATCTACCTATTTTATATTGACCACAAGTCTAGAGATATCAATATCATTGTTTAATTTTGCAGTTTGACACTCTAATACCAACTCACGGGTTAATTCAAAAGTAATTTTTCTCATCTTGTATCTCATGTTATCTACTAACTAGAGCATAATGGGACAACTACAAAAATTTTAGAGCATACTCCTTGACTCTCATCTTACCTTGATTCAGATTAACAAACTTCTCAGCCTTAGCTTTCCTCAACCTCTAAGGAAAGAACTGATCAAGAAAGACCCTTGAAAAGTCATTCCACACAGCCTGCTTGACATCATCACCATTCATAGCTTCCCATTACTCATACCACTAATAAGCTAAATCTTTCAACTGATAAGTAATAATCTGCATACCCTCTATATCAGTAGTATGCATCACCTTAAAAATCTTCTCTATCTCATCAATGAAACCCTATAGATACTCCTTAACACTAGAGCCTGTAAAGGTTAGGGGATTCAACCTCATAAACTGGCCAACCCAAGTGACCTCAAAAGAATGAACAACATTACCAACATGGTTAGACTGATGAGATTGAGATGTCATCAAATAAGTAAGCAAATGAATAAACTGATATAACTCCACATTATAGATATCTCCCTAAGGTGACTAAGCATAAGTGTCACCATCATAGGAATCCCTAGGAGGACTAGTAGGGACAGGTAGAGCTCCACGTAGAGTAGGACAATTAGGAGTAGGGATCCTAGACCAAGTTTGCACTCCATACACAAGCTGAGTCCCCTCCATATTATCCTCAGGTAAGAGAGAGTTCCCAACAGAGTTCTTACAAATATTAGATCTTCGAGGAGGTATGGTCTAAAACTTAAGAAAGTGAGGAGTTAGAGAAGTTTATGGCACTAGACTCTATATCTAAATAATTTAACACAAGAAAGAGAAACATCCTTAAATACCTTGTAGCCGCTTCCTTATAAGTGTGGTACACTACATACCCATATAAAGGACTCTACTTGACACGGTTTTATGGACACCAAATGACTCTAAACTGTGCTCTAATACCAAGCTTGTCACAATCTGAACTAGGGCCTGGTGACAGGTATCTCAGTCTGTCATGGGCCAGAGTCCACCCACTTGACCTCACCTCAAGAGAATAATAATTATAATAATTATAATAATAATAATAACAAAAATAACAACAACAATGTGGAAGCAATTTAAATGGTAATAAGAAGATGAATGAGTAGCTTAAAAAACCATAGGTCATAACAACAGCCAACCAGCCCACATCTATTAATAATAGCTTCTAAAACTAGGATAATAACTATGTCGGGACATGTCCCCGACTATAACCAAAACGAATCCATAAGCACTGAGTCAATAATGAAAGAATAACGAAATGATAAGGCCTTCTGAAGTATGGAGGTTTACCACTTTATAAAAACTCAACAGATGTGCTAATCCACTTAACACTACATAAGAGTAACTAAAAAGTCTTCAGACCCTGCATCATGAAATATTGTAGCATCCTAAGATGGCTAGTAGGATAAGTGTTGCATGTAACTTAGAGAAAGTGATAAAATAATTTCATGTATAATAATCAGTTAGAAATACATGTACACATTAATAGATACATATATAAGATGCCAGGATAGGGTAAAGGTTATGAACAAGAGAGTTTAAATAATATTATCCTGGACTCTATACCTCGATCTATCCTAAAGCACCCAATGGGCTATATAGGTTCAGCTCCCCCTATTGAAAGCGCCCCAGTGCATGTTAGCCGTATGAATCAAGGAAAAATTGAGAAAAAATTAAATACACCAAGGCAATAATCGTCCCAAATATATATTTCAAGTGTATGTCAAGAAGATGGTCATATATATCCCTAGCGCCAGCAATATAGTTTCTAATGTTTACCCCCTGGGACTTACACCATCATGGTGAGCTACACAACTTCTACAGTTTCCAATGTTCACCTCCCTGGATTACACCTTCATGGTGAGATACTCAACCTCGTTTAAGCTGAAATTAAAATAATTTACACATAAACCCGTCCATTGACTTAGGAGTCATTTATTAAGGCGTTTACCATTTGGTATCATCTTACCAATACGCTTGTAAGCAAAAATATTTATGCCAAACCAATTCACAAAACAAAATTAGACTCCCAAGTTCTAGTAAAATCTAAACCATGGCCACAAAGCCATCCAAATCCATTTTTATATCGTTGTATCCATTAATGCTATGCATTGGGTTCAAAAATAAGTTAAACCATGAATTTTCTCATAAAAAAATCATGTTTACAAAGTGGGTTAAGGTTCATGCGATTCCAAGCCTAAATTCAATTCAGTGAAACCCATGTCTCCTATCCAACCATTTAACTTATGTACCAATTTAGTCCTAAACATCAATTTAAAGAATGAATAATTAATTCAAAATATGGGACAACTAATTCAATCAGTAATAACTAAAATCCTCAAACCAATTTCAAAACACATAATTAAATCACATTAAAATCTATTCAATTCATGTCACAATATAAATTAAAGTTTAGGGAAGAGAAACATGCTTAAATCACACAAAAAATTAAAGTCAATTTGAAGTTTGGAGCACGGATGATGAATTATCTATGAAACCCTTGAATGTTAGTGGGTTTTGAGTTTTAATAGAAAATGGATGATTTAAATCCTTAAAGATTATAGAAAAGAGGCTTATTATATGTTTAAAGATCATACAAGGGACAAAAATACCAAAAGCCCCTCACCCCAAGTGAAAAAAATAAAATTGGACAAAATTAACACACTAGTGAGGCACGCTGTTAATACGGAGATTATCCTCCGTGATGCATTGATATCATGGATGGTAAGCTCTTTGACATGGTAATATCACGGCTCACTTCCTCAAGGTCCAAAAATATATCCTAACCTCTTTAGAAAATTCCAAAACTTTCTCAATTTACCCTTTTAAATTGCCTAATCATAATTACTGTCAAAAATTTATATTACGCATGCGGGAAGGTTAAAAATAAAATGATCAAATTTTAATGAGTTCTCACCCAATATTTCTTCTAGTGTCCCTTCTTTCTGTCGAAATGGCAAGTATCTTTTGTCAAGACAACCCTTCTACTTCATAGGAATACTTTTTCCTTTTCTCTTATCATGAGTCACCAAATTAGTACTTTCAGGTGTCTCATATTTCAACCTCTTCTCTTCTTGCACACACATGGTCAAGAGTTCATTGATTGACAATTTATCTTTATGTGTGCTGGAAGATATATTGAACAGACTATATTCTATAGGAAGAGAGTTGAGAATAAAATGCACAATAAATGGTGCAGACATATCAGCTTCAATGTACTCGAATTTAGCAACAAGATCTCTCATCTCTATAATGTGCTCATACACTATACAACTTCTATTAGACGTCATACTTGTAAGCATCTTCATAAGGTATTGGCCTATGCTTTTTCAGAACTTACTAATTGTTCATCAATTACCTTCATGTAAGCATTGACATTGTCATTTTTAGGGATGAAACATCTAATGCTTTGACTTATATGAGCCTTTATGGGCATTAATCTCAAGCGATTAGATCACTCCCACCGCTCATAAGAAGCCTTAGCTTCTGGCTACTTTTTTCTGTGGGCTTTTTACATGGAGTGCTCGGTTATGATCTGCACACCCTAATGTAAAAAGGACTTTCTCCTTTCATTCAGTACAGTGGTCACCAGACATTATTGAAATTTGAGTATTTTCATTAAATAGAGCAGCATGAAAAGCTGTGTTAACTGCAAAACAAGGATACGCACACATAAGCTATAAAATACATAACCATAAAAATGAATCACATAAATAAAAATTCACAAGTAAATTCTAAACCATCCTATGGGTAGAAGTTTCAACACATGCACAGAATTACTTAACTTTATTAGACTAGTAAATCAAATAAAACTAGAAAAATAATTCATACTAATGGGCATAAGATAATTTTTAAATGAAAAGTTTTTCTATCTATTCTAATTAATCTAACCAAACTATTTACCTCCATGTGGGGTAAGGTTACTATTTTAATAAGATAATAGGACATTATTAGATTTCATTATTATATCTTCAGCACATTCTCGATGTGATTAATGAACTTATTTTCCTTATATCATACACTGGATGTGGCTAACCCAAACATATGATAAAAAACTCAAAATTGACACCTCAAAATAAATAATTAACTTAAAAATAATGTTAATTATCAAAATAAAAAAAATTGAATAGCCAAAGCCTAAATCAAAATAATTCAATGTACAAAGCGTCTAATGTTAATTAGGGAATAACTGCACAAGAACGAAATATGTTGATCCTACATATCTATCATTCATATTTCTTACAATTATTACAAGAACAATTTTAATAAATAATTCTTAAATTCATCTAAATACTATAACAATATCCCTTAACATCAGAAAGAATGAAAACAAATACATACACACACACACACATATACATATAGCATCACGTTTGCACTAGAAAAACAACTTTCATGCTTATTAATATTTTATGACAAATCCATAACCAATAAAAGGTCAATAATAACATTTAATACACCACATATTAAAGTCAAACTAACCCTTTTGTTATGAGTTCTTAGTGTTTATAAGAGAAGATCATTATATTTACAATTAAGTTCACACAAATCGCTTCTTTTAATTGTAAATATTCATGAACACCTTGAAAACTTAGATAAAATTTTGCATACGATCGAGTTAGTAGGGAGGTGATATGCCCTCATGTGTTACTTTAGTGGAAGCAAGAGAAGGGGTTGTTAGTTAAGGTGAATAACAACAGTTTTACTCAATGAGGTATTATTTTAATATTATCAAAATACTAAACAATGCAGCTAAATTAGTCTCTGATACCACATGTTGAATTTTAATACATACACAAAGCCAAAATACAGAGGAAAAATAAATGGAAACATACCTTTAGCCATTGTTGTGGAGAATCCTATATCAAAACTTTAATAAGAAAAATGTAGATAAGAAACATCAATATTTCCTATCCTATGTCTCTTAAAGGGTATGTCAGACTGATGGAGTCACGTGCATATTTATAGATAGTCTAGGTACTATAGGCAAATAACTTTAATCCTAGAGACTTCCGTAGTTATTTCTTTCAATTAAAGATACCATATAAGTATTTGAGGAAAAATAATTGACTGATTTATTAATTTAGTTGAGAGACAAGGTAAATTATTATAAGAAATATGTGAGTCATTAATACATAATAGTATAATTCTATGGGATTTTGGCATTTTGGTTATAGTGTTACCACAATATAACATGAGATTATATATTAGATTACTAGCATATTTAGAAAGTACAAAACGAGAGTCTAAATATTGGATAAAAATAAAAAAACACCTAACTTATATTTCTTTTTTTTTTTTTAATAATGTAAATAAATTACAATACGACCCTACAAGTGGTACTTGTACCAATCTTTGCTATTGTAACCTTATGAGTAATGCTTTTACGAAGCCTACTATAGTCGATAATGGGACTGAGATATGAATATCAGGAAAAATCCTATCATATTATAGGACGATGTCTAACCTAAATTAAAGTCATTAAAAATAGATAAATATCAATTATATGCAAAATCTCACATTTTGATCTTAAAATGTTCATGCATTTTACTCAATGAATCTCAATCAAGTGATTTACATGAATTCTGCAGATAACAAATCAAAAACATGATGTTTTAGTTCTTTTTCTTTTCTTTCTAAGATGATCATGGTGTCCGAACCAACTTCCATGCACCTTGACTAATTTCATGAGATATCTATCACCTCGTGTTTTTAGATTTTTCGTTACACAGTTACAATATCCTATTATAGCTATGATTTGAGGAGTGAAACTACTCTACATTAGCTTTTGATTTTCTAAGCATATTAGTTGAGTTATTGATGGGTATTATCTACAATCTGTAGATTTTGGGATGTTTGTTTTGTAATATACTTCTATTAGACAAATGACGCAAGAGTGGGAGCTATTTTCGTGATATGTTGTATTTATTTGGTTAGTTTGTTCTCTCAATATCATAAGGAGGCCAATTAATTATGACAAGTTTTGAGTTTTTAAGAGGTGTGAATGAAAAAAGACACCAAAAGAAAGGATTCAATTTGAATAGGCAACTTTCCATATTGAATAGTTATGATCTTTCCAATAGGTTGTGACTTTTATGAAGAGTTTCACCTTAATAAAGGGGTTCACCTTTCCTTAGATAAAGTCAAGTTTTTTTTGGTAGAAAATCAATTTTCTTCTTCTTCTAAAAACTCTTGTGTAATCATAAAATCACTAAATGTGTTCAAAGTTTTTAAAAATTTTAGGTACCGCTATTTTCAGAAATAGAATCATTTTATCCTGAGAGGAAATATTCCATAACCTCGAATACTTGAGGGAAATAAATTCCTTAAGGACACATTGTGCATTTGGTGGACTTGATTCTACAATTTTCTGCTTCATCTTCTTTCTTAAAGTTGATAAATACTTCATTTTGATAGTTTATTTTATTATTCATTTGGAATTATGTTTGAAGTTGGTGTAACTTTATTCTAATTCTTGAAAGTTGTTCTTGAACTTAGCATTAAAATTTGGGTTGAGACAAACAGATTTGTGTACCTGGAATAACAAACTTAAGGAATTTATTGAAAAAAATTATTCTTTTTTGGAGTAGTATATTTTTCGCCATTTAGAAATAAAGTACATTCATAATCTGTATTGTTTGGTTTCTAGAGAATAAAGCTTATTGTTTTCTACTCTATTTGAACTTAATAGTGGTTTGAAGATTTTAAAAAATTCATCACAAATTAAAGTTTATTAGGTTGACAATTAGAAGAACATAAAAACTTCATCGTAAAACTAGAAACAATATGGTGTTTAAATTTTTATAACTTTATAATTACTATTTTGACATACTAAGTTGGTTGTATTTTTGTGACAGCAAAGTTAATACAAAAATTATTCAAAATAATGGAGTGGCAAGTGTAGCAGCAACAACTGCTGCTATGACAAGTCGTAAAAATGTTCCCCCCCCCCCAATAGGATTTGCAGAGAAACCCAAAAAGATTTCGAGTATAAATTTCAAATGTTGGCATCAAAAGATGTTTTTTGATTTAATGACTCTAAGTCTTCAAAGGTTCATTACTAAAAATGCTCCAGAATTTCTTGAAGAGACACCGAACAAGGAGCGGTTTGTTATAATGAAGGCATGGAAATACTCGGACTTCTTGTGCAAGATTATATATTGAGTGGCCTCCAAGACAACTTGTAAAATGTGTACAATTGTATTAAAACCTCGAAAGAGTTGTGGAATGCTTTGGAAGGAAAGTATATAACTGAGGATGCAGGAACTAAAAAGTTCTTTTGTGTTAAATTTCCTTGACTACAAGAAGATTGATAGTAAGACTGTCGTCTCTCAAGTACAAGTGTTGTTCCCAAGAGCACATGCAAGTATACGTGGTCTCACCAAGTAGTAAAGAGGCCTTATAAAAGCCAAGTATCGATCCCACACGGACTAGTGTTAAGAAATGATCCAATTCTAGTTTACAATTGAGATTAACCAAATGCAAATGTAACCATAAAGTTGACAGTTGTAAAATGGAAGTAAAGTTGACAATACAGAAAAGTAATGTTCTTGGACAACTAATGGATACAATCCCATGGTTAAGGCTCTACGAATAATCATATTATGTTATTGAACTTCATTGGTTATGTTACTTATTTTAGTAGTTAATTCACAGAGTTGATATTATGATTATGATTTATTGAGCCTCTAATCACCTATCTAACTCAAACCCACAACTACATCATTGAGCGGGGATGTGAGAAATAAGTTAAATGCATTCATATTTCATCCCATAATAAACCAAATAGGTCACTTATGTACATTCCTATCCTAAGTATAAATTATAACTTCATTTTGTAGAAATCATAATCCTACTCTATTTACCTCACATTCTATCCTCTTGTTCCTCCTTCTGGGCTCATAAAATGACAATGGATGTATTCTAAGGGTTGCGAATCCTTAAAATAATAATAACAAGGATAAATAAAAAACTCATATGATAAATAATAAAAACCAAATAAATTCATAATAATAGTAATTATGTTCTTGGCCTTAAATTTGGAAAATGGATTTTAGCCGCTCATGGACATAATTTTAATCACTATAGATCAATATATGATAAAATACATAAACAAACTACATTAAAGGAAGAAAACCCCTATTTGAAGTGTTATCTAGCCTCCCTCAAAGTTTCAAAGTTGTCTAAGGTGTTTTGCATCATGTTCAAGTGACCTATTTATAGCAGGTCAAATCTGCCGATTTTGAGCTAGGGTACGTGTCACTACCTTTATTTTGGTACCGATGGTGCACGATGCACCATGGAATCCAGAGTGTCCATTTTACGTCAAATCTTATCCTTTGATTTTGTCCATCCATTCCAAGCCTTGTGGTATTATTTCTACTTGATTTCCAACTTGTGTATCATCCATATATCATTATCATCAACTCACAAAGCATCCTATTGCATCAAAAACCACAAATAAGAGCTCAAAAAAACACATTATCCACAACAATGAACTAGAAACATAAGCTAAGAACTAGTTTCGTTCTTTTAATCTTTAGCTTAGTGTTTTGACTCTTGGCTTGATCCAATTGAACTTTAAACATTATAAACAGGTTGTTCTACTTATAATTATACAATCATACCATTAGCAACTCATTACATACACTAAGTCCATCGAGATGAACTAGAACAACACCTAGCTTAAGCTAGTAACACTAGTTTTCTCGTCTATACTCTAAGTGATCAATTTAAGTCCAAACTTGTTTGAAAAAACTCCCTAAACATTGAAATCAAGTACTTTAACACTTAGATGATCATTTATACCATTATTAACACATTAAGCACACAAAAAGTCCTCAAAATAAGGTTAAACAAGCATAGATAATAAAACTGAGGTGCATAAATCCACCTCAGATCATAACCCCACACTTAAATCCTTGTTTGTCCTCGAACAACTCTTCACTCTAAGAATCATAATCAGAGAAGACTCTACAATTATATAACAAGAAAAACACTCAAGCTAGTACTACGATTACTGCACAGAATGCAAATTTTTACACTAAGCATGTTATACATACAATTGAAAGCTCAATAGTACTACTCCAAAACATCCTCGCCTCAAGAATTGACTCACCAAGTTGGCAAACTCATACATATTTCTCAATTAATGAAATCATCCAATCACCCAAATATCATAAATCATGCGTCCTCTCCATAAAAGAGTTACCTATACTTACTCACATAGATGCAATTTATCACATAATGGATACAAAAATCAAATAACGCTCATTCTCACAAGGAATTCACAACATACACAAAATGAACCATAGGCTTGAACTTAGTGTAGTACTTCACTAATATCAAAATGTTAAAGCTCAGGATCAAGTAGGTCTTTAAGGATTGTAATGTAGGCTAAGGGATGGGTAGGAACTATTTCTGCCAAGATTAGTGACTATCTTTTCTAAGCTCTTTAATAAATCATACTTTTCATTCAATACACTTCTAAAAAAAACTTTCACCACTTCTATCTACACACATCTTTTTGTTTTACACCATTATTAATCTCACTCACATACAATATGAAAGGTGGTATTTTCTATTAATTCATGATTTAATTTTTAGCATAAATTTATTTCATTCCCAATCATAATGCATCAATTGTACACACCGATAACTATTACTTTGGGGCTTTAATTTCACATTTATCCTACTTAAATTTCAAATTTCTTAACTCAATTAATCTTACACTAAAGCGCTTAGGATTTTTGGATAAAATTAAGGTCAATTAAAGAAGGAGATACAGGCTACGTATAAGATTGCCAAAGAAAAAAGCTATAGGCTCAACGGGGTTAATTAGGATTATGCACAATGGTAGGTTAAAAAGGGGTATGAAACATAGCTATCAAGGAATTGCCTATATCATCCCTTAAACCCACACTCTTTATTTTTCTTTGTGCACACACCAGGAAAGTTCTAGATATCAAGTATAAAAAGGAATACACAAAACCTCATACAAACATGGCACATGCTTAGCTCAAGTAGGATCATTATATACTCTTAACGAAACTATCGCATGAATTCAGCATTAAGCCAACAATGTACAAGAGTCATAATTATGAGCCTAGGAGTCTCAAAAGTAGTAATTCACATAGTCAAAATGCTCTTTACAACAAAAATACTTGCATCATGCAATCACACATAGAACCAACAAGAATATCTCACTTATTCCTAACAGAAAAGTTTTTAAAATTACTCCTAAAAAAAGAAAAAAATGCCATAGGAATTTCCCCACCCTATACTTAAAAATCTACTTTGTTCCCAAAGTATACTTAAATATTGATATAGAAATATTCCTTGAGGCCTCTCGGCCAAGATAGTCCAATATTTATACATCAAGAAAGTCTGGGAACCCCACACTTAGTCTTCTTCATGCTCCTTAGTTTAGGTTTCCGGCACTCAAACTTCCCATCAACCTATGACTCAATAAAAAAAAACTACGTGATGTAAAAACTAAAAATCATAAAAATAAAACCTACCTTAACTTGGGTTGTCTTCCAAGAAGCTCTTGATTTAGTATAACAGCATGAACTAACATCAGACTTAACTATTTTCCTTCATCCTCTTCCTCATACTTAGAGGCCATTTTCTTATTCATTTCTAACCTTTTGAGTGTGAACTCTCAAGGTCAACAGCTTTCTCAACAATAGCCTTTTTAGGCTCGTCAATCAATATTACATTGGCTTAGGTATTAGTGGCTTGGGCAGCTCAATGAGAGAGTTCAAAGAGGTCATTGGTGGATTAGGCTCTACCACCCTACACTCATCCACTTCCATCACTATAATCATGTAAAAATCTTTATAGTAGGATAGTGTGTTTAGTGGTTAGGTAACTTTGAAGAGCACTTCTTTATCATCCAACATTATTTTGAGTGTCTAATTTCAAATCTATCAATACTTCTTCTGTCATGAAGAATAGACATCCCAAGATGATTGCACCTTCTCATTTGCCTTAAAATCCAAAATAATAATATTAGTAGGAATAATAAGCTTACCAACCTTGATGAGAATAGCTTAGATAATTCCTTCAGGATGGACTATGGTTTACCATTAGGATTAGCATAGAGCACGGTCTTGGCTTCCCCAAACCCAAGGTATTGAACATTAATAGGAGAATCAAATTCATACCTTCCCCCAAATCACTCAGTGCGTAGACCACTTCGTTGTTACAAATCTAAATAGGTAAAGTTCCTAGGGTCCTTATGCTTTTTGAGGATCTTCTGCATCACTACAGAGTGACACTCCTTAATGAGTACTACTATCTCAACATCCTACAAATTAAATTTATTAGTCACCATGTCTTTCAAGAACTTAGCATACTATGGCATTCCCTACAAAACATCTAAAAGAGGAAGGTCAATATGAAGCTCTCTGAACGTGTCAAGGAATTTCTTAAAGCATGTATCCTTCCATTATTTTACTATCCTATATGGAAATAGATGTGGTAGATACATATTAACCCATTTAATAACTTTAGTTTTTAAGTACTCATACTTTCTCATTATCACCAACTTTGTCATCTACCTATTGAGGAGCCAAATCTTCTTCTACCTCCTTATTTTTCTTTAGAGGCCTTTCAATAAAATATTTACCACCCCTCAAAATAATTGCCATTACCGATTTAGAAGGTTCAGTGTCACTTGGCAAACCACTTTAAGGCCTGGTATTTTGTCCTTGTTGTATTTTTCCCAACTGATACTCCAATTGCTTCTAAATTATTTGTTGATTATTAAGTTCAGCAACTATCTATTCTTGGGTGGCTATGATCCTCTTTAACATGTCCTCTATGTTATTAGCCTATGTGTTATGCTTCTGTTGAATTTTTTGATTATTGTTCCACAAATAATTTACCGCCTGAGTCTATGACTTTTGGTTGTAGGAATTACTGTAGTTTGGCCTTTGAGAATTACTGATAAAATTGACTAACGTGGGAGTTGCACCACATATATCTACAGAGTGGCCACTATTGCCATAACCCCCACACTATGACGGAGTCTGCTGCACTGTATTAACCTAAGCTTGAGATTACTGCATACCCAACTTGCTTAATAGTGTCATTATTTTGTTCTACAGAGCTAATAGTTGGGAGTCTAAGGCTTTAATATTGTCAACTTCAATCATTCCTACAACCTTTTTTATTGAGCATCTTAAGGCATCACCATGCGAATCCAGATTTCCTTGTGCAATCCAGTTCAAAAAGGTGTATAGCTCATCATATGTCTTTTCTATAGCCTAATCACCTGCATCTTAATCTGAAAAAAAATTTATGTTATGGTCAAGGGATCCAACAAAGGTGTGATCTAATACCTCATTAGACTATTGATAATGTGGACAATCCCAAAGAAGAGACTTGAATCTCTCCCAATCATGATAAAGGATGTCATAATGCCTTTGTTTGAAGCTCAAAATCTCACTCCAAAGTCTCTTAATCTCATCAAATGGAAAGAAGTGAATGAAGAACTTTCAGGATAAGTCATCCCAAGTTGTGATTGAGTCTGCCAACTCAATATTCAACCACCTCATCTCTTCCCCTAACAGTGAAAATGGGAAAAGGTCCATCCACACATAATAAGCTGATATGCCGGCATGGATAAATTTATGTAATGCCCCGGGAGTATACCCTTAATGCCATACGGTGCTAACGGTCACAAGTGACCACAAGTTAACCCATAAGCTGGTACCTGCTGTGAGCACTGAATAATAATAACAAAATAACATGTGTGGAATATTTAAATATGCCATATGGTTCTAAAACATAGTTTTGATACGGTCAGAGATATAATGACTAAAAACTATCCGTACTAGTCTGAAAGCCTCTAACTGAATAACTTTGGAGTTAATGGGACAATCCCCCAACTAACTTCGATTGTCTACTAAAACTGAGAAATTAAAATAAACATAACTGGTCCTCAAAATATGAAGACTCACTACTAGTGCTGCTACTGGTGTGCTGGGATAACTAGGTACAGTCAGAAACTTGAGCGTCCGATCCTATGACATGAAATATCATAGCCCATGAAAACGAGTATGCAATCAGTACTTTGAATGTATTGGTATGCTAAATGAGGCAAGGCTGAGGTGCATAGGTTTATGTGCATAAATGATAGCCAACTGAATGAATAGCATGGGCTAACTAAACATAAAGTTATAACTAGATGAATGATATGAAGTAACTTAGTAAGCATGCATGGAGCAGAGACTATCTGGTTAGCATGAGAACTCTGAATATAAATGTGTGGAAGCTGAAGAATCTGAGAATGCATGACCAAGCATATAATATGTTTCTGATTTAGTCTTTAACAGAAATACTAAAATCCGATAACTGAGTAACAGATAAACTATATGCTATGGTGAAGCAAAAATAAACTGAGTTCTGAACTAAACACTGAAACTAAAACTATGGTAGGTATTATCTAACTGACACGCCCCAGTCTGAGCTAATCAGGGTCCACCTGTGGCCCCAGTTGGAAGGGTACTAATACCATACCACAGGTACTAAAAATAGTTAGAGAGTCAGTCCTAACTAATGGGTGACCCATGAGATCAGTCCTAACTAGCGGGTGATTCATGAGAGTGTCAGTCTTAACTAACGGGTGACATCTCATAACCTATGCAGGCAACGTAGTTCAAATCTTAGGGATTGCTTCTAAGGACCCAGTCCTAACTAATGGGAGATCCCTCATCCCTAGGCTCGCTCGGTGCTGAATCCTACTCCTAAATGAATTGACAATGATTATGGGACAGATTTAAGATTAACTAGACAAGTAATTGATCATGATAGCTAACTGGATGAATATGCTAATACGCGTCTGAAACTAATCTGAAACTACTTAGACTAAGTAAGCAGCTAAATTTTAGGTATTCATAACCCAAAGGACTCGATAATAATATAAACAGGGTCATATGAAAGCTTTGAAACCATGGAAGCAAATTATTGTTCACAATTATTCACTTAAGCATTTCATCAAAGACAGGGGACCAAGACTTTAATATGAGGATACTTCTAGACATGATGAGATAGCACGATCACATGACAAAATAATAAACTGAGGATTTATTCTGAATTCTCATGATTATGATATGGCCATAATATTTAAAACGTACTATAATGTATTCTACTTGAAAACAAATTCCAAAATCTTAAATTTTAAACATGTAATAAGTAGTCATTGTTCAAAACCCAATCATTTAGGCATTTCATCAAACACTTGCAATTCATGGTTTAAACTATGCATAGTAATAGTTTTAAAACATGTAGTAATAGCATGACATCACTTCTAAGATCACCAATTAGGGTTTAAATTCAACAAATAACACCATTCAAACATGTAAGTTTTAATATCACCAAAAATTTTATGCAAACAGGATAAAGATTCAAAATTCATATAAGTTCATGGACATAATTCATAAAATATGTAATGAGGGCTGCTTTCAATGAAAGTGGATTGTAAACATCATGTATAATTAATACTCATAAAAAACTTCATGGAGATAAATCATTATAAACATGTAACTTCATGATATAAAACATAAAACATGGATTCTTGGACTCCATAGGCGAAAAGGGCCCATGGATGAACATCTAACATAGCTTATAACTTTTATCTTTAAAGAGAATTGACTTTTCTTGAACGTTCTTGGATTGGGAATTATAATTTCTTAGTTTTCTTGGAGAAGGACTTGAATCATGTTCTTCGGAGATGATCTTGTGAGAAAACCCTAATTTTCTTGTTCTTGAGAGTGGAGAGGATTATGAGTGATGAAAAATAGATATTTTATCACTTAATAGGGTTTAATGCCTGATTTAAGTCATGGAGGTGAGGGAAGAGACTAAAATACCACTCCAGATTCCTGAATTTCAAGGGTGACGACCTTGGTTGATAGGTCATCATCCAAGTGATGGACTATCAAAACAAGTCGTCAGTAAGAATCTGATTTTATATGTTGCTGGTCTTGGGTGACGACTTAGGCTAACAGGTCATCACTTAGGTGATGGCCTATCAACTCAGGTCGTCATTTGGAAGCTGATTTTATGAGTTGCTGGTCTTAGCTAATGACTTGGGATGATAGGTGATCACTTAGGTGATGGAATATCAACTCAGGTCATCACTTGGAAGCTGAAATAATTGGTCACTAGTTTGGGGTGACGACTTGGCTGATAGGTCGTCACTTGGGTGATGGCCAATCAGGTCATCACTTTGTAGACAGACAAACATGCTGAAGTAAAATAAGCATAATGTTTCTCTTTAATATCAGATTAAGGTGAAACTAAATGCGTTGGAAAGAAGATTCGAAGATCTTTCATTTGATATATATTAGGCTACGTATCTCATTATGTACTAGAAGTTATGTTCTTTTAAAGTCAACCCAAGTGGAAATAATCACTAAAACTTAATAGATAGGAGCGTTCTCAACTCGTCTTTTAGTTAGGAGACTTTTCTGACCGAGACTGATATAAAAGGAAATTTTAACACTATATAACTAATTATCACCCATATATAGACATAGAATTATTAGTTTGAATCCTAGTCCAAGAGTGTAGGGTGTTACAATATCTCTTCCTTGGGAACATTCATCCTCTAATGAGGCTGTTCAAGCTGATAACACTTAGAAATTGAGGTTATAAGCTGAGTATACATGCTTAAAACGTGATTACATAATCGAGTCTAAAAAATAACACATGACTCAACTGGTTTAATTGATGCATGAAAAGGGAACATGGGAACATAACTGGGTCTGAAACATGATACATGAACTGAATATCATGAACTAAACTAATTTTCTAGAATACATGCAATGACATGAGAATGGTTATGAGGATAAGATTAGAATGAGAGAGTCAACTTATGAGTACCCATTACCTTAAGCTAGAACTTGTTACGTGAAAAAAAGTTTAGAGGTTTAGGATATGAAAACTTAGGGTATTACCGCATCTCTCTCTTAGCTTAATGCCATCATTCTAAGTATGTGAACCACTTAATCAACAATGCTAAACTGAAATATCCCCACTTTACTCTAGAGTTTGGGATAGACACTGAGGAAGTTAGAGTATCGGGACTGACACAAAAATTAATAGTTATATATATAGGGGTTAAAAAGGAAAATAAAGCTTCGGCCTTTAATAAAATATACATATAAAGATTAAAGGTCGGTAATATACCAATACTATATCAGGAGAGCTTTCTTGATCATGACAATACTGGAGTGCATAAAGTATGTTCTGGTGTTAGCCACTAGTGGCACTGGAAGTGGCTCCCTGCTGAGTCAAGCGATCGGATGGGACTGGAGGATGGCTGAACTGACCCTGTTGGCATAAATATTTTCCCCTTTGAGCCATTACCTACACCCCCAAATCATGTGGCCTGGCTTACCACATCCAAAACATACATCATTTCTCGCTCTACACACACCTAGTTAATTTGTACCATCTTCCCCGTAAAGTAGATGGGTACAACCACTGCTCACACTACTCTGGGTTTTTTATCCTGACGCCCCATCATGACTATCATTCTTGAACTTTGGTACTGGCACACTATCTAAAGAAGGATCTGGGGCTAAAAACTTTTGTTGGAACTGTGAACGGTTACCACCCTCTAACTTGGATTAAGAAAAATAAGAACTACCTGCCTTAGCCCTCTTATTATCTCTTTCCTTCTCCTTAGGTTTATCTTTCTCAATCTTATGGGTATGGACCATGAGACTATACAAGTCCATCTCCTTAATTAACGTAGAAGTCCTACACTCTTTGACACTACTATCAGCTATACCAGAAACAAACTTACTTATTCTAGACCTATTATCAGCCACCACATGAGGAGCATACCTAGATAGCTGAGTAAACTTGAGAGAATACTCTCTCAGACTCATGTTGACCTACTTCAGATTAATAAAATATAACACCTTAGCCTCTCTCATCTCCAAAGGAAAAAATCTGTCTAAGAAGGATGTAGCAAACTCCTCCCATTCTACAGGCCCTGTATCGACTCCCTTATCATCTTTCTAATGCTTAAAATAGGTATGAGCTATATCCTATAACTGGTTAGTAGATAGCTTTACACTCTCACTATAAATCACCCACATAATGCCTTTTACCTTCTGCACCATGTCTAGGAATTCCTATAAATACTCTTTAGACTTGGATCCCAAAAATGAAGGAGGATTATTTTGAGTGAAGTCCCAAATTCTGGCAGCTGCAGTATTACCCACTGTGCTGGCCTGAACAGTAGTTGGCCGCTCATTTTGGACTACTATAGAGTAAGCTAGAGTGGTGAATGTAGCTTTGAACTCTGCATGGGAAATATGCTTATTTAATGGATCTTCCTGAACGGGTTGAGATGTTGGCTGATTTCTAGTTCTTATTTAGTTAGTCTTCCTAGGAGGCATGTTTTCTAAATGGAAGGAAAAGTTGAATTACATAAAGAGTTTAACTAGAGCTCATTCGCACGATATAAACACTAAAAAAAGGGAAACTTTATCTAAAACATCTTGGAGCATGTTGCCCTTAAGTGTGGCACACTTTACACCCATGCACAAAACTTTACTTGTCGTAGATTTCCGACTCCCTAGGACATTTTAAGACCATAGACTCTGATACCAAGTTTGTAACACCCCAGGAGTACACCTTGGATGCCACCCGCTGCTTACGATCATTAGTGACCACAAGCAAACCCATGAGCTGGTACCTGTTGTGAGCACTGAATAATAATAACAAAATAATATGTGTGGAATATTTCAATACACCATAAGGTTTTAAAACATACATCTGATAAGATCTCTAAAACAATACTGAAAATACTAATATAATGCATGAAAGCTGTCCAATTGTCTGTACTAGTCTAAAAGCCTCTAACTGAATAACTGAGGAGTTGATAGGACAAGCCCCCAACTAACTCCAACTGTCTGCTAAATCTAAAAAACTGAAATAAACATAATTGGTCCTCAGAATATGAGGACTCACCACTGCTACTGCTGCTGGTGCGCTGGGATAACTAGGTATGATCAGGAACCTGAGCATCTGATCCTATGATATGGAATATCATACCGCAAGAAAATGAGTATGTGATCAGTACTTTGAATGTCCTAGTATGCTACATGAGGTAAGGCTGAGATACATGGGTTTATGTGCATAAATAATAACTAATTGAATGAATAGCATAGGCTAACTGAACATGAAGCAATAAATAGTTGAATGATATGAAGTAACTTTGTAAGAATGCATGGAGAAAGATTGTCTGGATAGCATGAGAACATTAAATATAAATGCGTGGAAGCTGGAAAATCTGAAAATGCATAACCAAGCATATAATATGTTTTTGATATAGTCCGTAACTGAAATACTAAAATCTGATAACTGAGTAAATGATAAACTGTTTGCTACAGTCAAGTAAAACTGAACTTAGTTCTGAACTGAACACTGAAATTGAAATTATGGGAGGTGTCATCTAACTGACATGCCCTAGTCTGAGCTAGTCGAGGTTCAACTTGTGACCCTAGTTGGAAGGATGCAAATACCATGACATGGGCACTAACAATGGTTATGGATTCAGTCCTAACTAACGGGTGACCCCTGAGATCAGTCCTAACTAGTGGGTGATCCTTGAGAGTGTCATTCCTAACTAATGGGTGAAATTTCATAAACTACGCAGGCTACGTAGTTCTGGAACTTAGGGAATACTTCTAAGGACTCAGCCCTAACTAACGAGTGAACCCTCATCCCTAGACTCGCTCGATGATGAATCCTACTCCTAACTGAACTGACACTGATTACAAGATAGAGCTAAGATTAACTAGACAAGTAACTAATCATGATAGATAACTGGCTGAATATGCACATACGTATCTGAAATTATTCTGAATATACTTAGACTAAGTAACCAGCTAAATTTTAGGTATTCATAACCCCCAGGACTCGATAACAATAACAACAGGGTCACATGAAAGTTTTGAAACCATGGAAGGAAATTATTGTTCACAATTATTCACTTAAACATTTCAACAAATACAAAGGGACCAAGACTTTAACATGAGAATACTTCTAGACATGATGAGATAGCATGATCACATGACAAAATCATAAACTGAGGATTTATTCCTAATTTTTGTGAACCTGATATGGAAACCATAATATTTAAAACATACTATAATTCATTCTATAAGAAAACAAATTCCGAAATCTTAACTTGTAAATATGTAAGAAGTAGTCATTGTTGAAAACCCAATCATTTAGGCATTTCATCAAATGCTTACAATTTATGGTTTAAACTAAGCATAGTAATAGTTTTAAGACTTGTAGTAATAGTATGATTTCACTTCTAAGATCACCAATTAGGGTATAAATTCAACAAATAACACCATTAAAACATGTAAGGTTTAATATCACCAACAATTTTATGGAAACATGATAAAGATTCAAAATTCATGTAAGTTCATGGACATAATTCAAAAAATATGAATGCTTTAAATGAAAAAAGATTGTAAACATCATGTATAATTAAGATTTATAAAAAGCTTCATGGAGATAAATCATTATAAACATGTAATTTCATGATTTATAACATAAAAGATGGATTCTTGGACTCCATGGGTGAAAATGTCCCATGGATGAACTCCTATAATATCTTAGAAGTTTAATCTTGAAAGAGAATTGAATTTTCTCGAACATTTTTGGATTGGGAATTATAATTTCTTGGTTTTCTTGAGAAGGGCTTGAATCTTGTTCTTGGGAGATGATCTTGAGAGGAAACCCTAATTTTCTTCTTCTTGATAGTGGAGAGGATTTTGAGTGATGAGAAACTGATATTCTATCACTTAATAGGGTTTAATACATGATTTAAGTCATGGGAGGTTAGGTAAAACACTAAAATACCCCTCCAGATTGAAATAGAAATTTCTGAATTTCAAGGGTGAGGACCTTGGTAGATAGGTCATCATCCAAGTGATGAACTATCACACCAAGTCATTACTCAGAAGCTGATTTGATGAATTGGTGGTATTAAGAGACTAATTCGTCTGATAGGTCATCACTTAGCTTATGGCCTATCAACTCAGGTCGTCATTTGGAAGCTGATTTTATAAGTTGCTGGTCTTGGGTAACGACTTTGGCTGATAGATCATCACTTAGGTGATGGCCTATCAACTCAGGTCATCACTCCAAAGCTGAAATAATGGCTCACTAGTTTGGGGTGATGACTTGGCTGATAGGTCGTCACTTGGGTGATGGCCTATCAACTCAAGTCGTCACTTTATTGACAGACAAACATGTTGAAGTATAATGAGCATAAGTTTTTGTTGGAAAGAATATTCAAAGACCTTTCATTTAACTTATTATGTACAAGAAATAATGCTAATTGAAATTCGACCCATGATGAAATATTTACTAAAACATAGTCGATAGGAGCGTTCTCAACTCGTCTTTTAGTTAGGAGACTTTATGACCTCGACTGATATAAAAGGATATTTTAATACTATATAATTGATCATCACCCATATATTGACATAGAGTTATATGGTTTCAGTCTGTATACCTAATAACAATGGTTTGAATCCTAGTTCAAAAATATGGGGTGTAACAATGTGTCCCTGATCTCCAAAAAGTTCTACACGTAGACCTATGGATCTTCATGTTTTATCCTAGTAAATTGTCAACTGCTATGCATGAGCTACACCATATTATGCTTAAGCTTGAGTCTACCTCCAACAGATAGTTTTTGAATAGGGGATGTCAAATTTGTCGCAGGTGGGATTTCCACTTCGCGAACTGTTCTGCGGGTTGGTGGATCCACATTCATTGATTTGAGGAATATAGTAGAAAATAAATGTTTCTCTCCTCCGTTGGTGTGAAGTTGTTCTGGCTCAAGGTCTATTTCAACCAATTCCTAGTCCTCTGCTAGAATACTAGCCTGTAAACGTATTTCCTACAAATTTAAAAACCAAGACCAAGAGAAAAACACCAAATAAATCTAAAAAGTAAAAATAAAGAAAAAGCAGTTTCCAAATTTCAAGTCCTCGAAAATGGCACTAAAAACTTATTTCTCCCAAGTGTACACGTAAGTGTACGTGGTCTCACCAAGTAATAAAGTGACCTTGTAAAAGCCAAGTATTGATCCCACGGGGACTAGTGTTACGCAACTATCCAATTCTAGTTTACTATTGGAATTAATCAAGTGTAAACGTAACCATGAAGTTAAGAATTGTAAACTTGAAGTAAAGTAGACAATGTGGAAAAGTAAAGTTCTTGGACAATCAATGTAGAGTAACCCAGGGTTAAGGATCTATAAATAATCATACTATGCTATTGAACTTCACTGGTTATGTTAGTTATCCTAGTTGTTGATTCACGTGGTTGATATTATAATTATGGTCTTTCAGGCCTCTATCAACTATCTAACTCTGACCCAAAACTACGTCATTGAGCAGTGATGCGAGAAATAAGTTAAATGCATTCATATTTCATCATGTGAACCAAATAGGACACTTAGGTACACTCCTATCCTAAGTGCAAACTATACCTTCATTCTACAAAAGATCATAATCCTACTCTATTTACCCCATGTTCTATCATCTTGTTCTTCTTTCTGGGCTCACAAGATGACAATGGATTTATTCTGAGGGTCACAAATCCTTAAAATACATATAAGAATGATAAATAAACAACTAGATATGAAAGATAATCAAAACGAAATCAATTCGTAACAATAGTAATCATGTTCTTGGCCTAACTCCGGAAAAGGGATTTTAGCCGCTCATGGACATAACCATAATCACATAGATGAATTTGAAGTATTATCTAGACTCTCTTAAAGTTTCAAAGTCATCCAAAGCGTTTTGCATCAAGTTCAAGTATCTTATTTATAGGAGGTCAAATCGTCCTATTTCGAGCTAAGGTACGTGTCGCGCCCTCTATTTCGGTACCTATGGTGTGATATGCACCATGGACTCCAAAGTGTCCGCTTTACATTAAATCTTGTCTCCTACTTTTGTCCATCAATTACAAGCATTGTGGTGGTGTTTCCACTTGATTCCCATCTTATGTATCTTCCATAAATTATCATCATCAACTCACAAACAATCATTTATCATCAAACACCACAAATTAGAGATCAAAACAACACATAATTCACAATGATGAACTAGAAACGTAAGCTAAGAACTAGTTTCATCATTTTAATATTTAGCTCAGTGTTTTGACTCTTCGCTTGATCCAACTGAACTTTGAACATTATAAACAAGTTTTTACATATATAATTGAACAATAATATCATTAGTAACTCATTACATACACTAGATTCCATCGAGATGAGCTAGAACAACACCTAGTTGACGCTAGTAACACTATTTTTCTCGTATATACTCTAAGTGATCAATTTAAGTCCAAAATTGTTTGGAAAATACCTTAAACATTGTAATCAATCACTTTAAAACTTATGTGATCATTTATACCATTATTAACAAATTAATCACACAAAAAGTCCTAAAAACAAGGCTAAACAAATATAGATAATTACACTGAGGTGTAAATCCACCTTAGATCACAAAATCCAAGTAATCATCCATTATCTCCTCTCAGAAGGTATGAATATATTAAATACCTTATTTGAACATGTTAAGGTTTATCTTAGTAATAACATGACCATTGATGCAGTTTTAATTGTGAATGAGGCTTTCAAGTAGCAGCTATAATAGAAAAATTATCACATTTGAGGAAGGATTTTAAAAACTACTTGAAGCATAAAAGAAGGGAACTGTCAGTCGAAGACCTCATTGTGAGGTTATGCATAGGTTATGCCTTAAATAAGATAACAATAAATTCGAGAAGACATCAAAAAGGAATTCCATAATTAGTAGAGCTAATACTATGGAGAAAGACCCTAACAACTCAAAGAAATAAAAGAAAACATCTGGACAACAAAGCAGCCCTTCAAAAAAGATATTCAAAGAGAATTGATTTAATTGTTGTACAACTGGTCATAAGTTTATAGATTGTCAGACCTCAAAGAAAAGACAAGTATAAGGATCAAGCAGACATGGCTGAATCCAAAAATAAAATGGATGATCCATGTGCCATACTTTCAAAATGCAACTTAATAGGTAATCCTAGATATTGGTGGATATATTTTGGTGCCACCCATCATGTTTGTGCCAACAAAAAGATGTTTTCTTCATACAATCCAGCTCAAGAGAAAGAGAAGATTTATATGGCTAACTCAACAACAACAAGGGTTAAATGAACGAGGAAAATTTATTTAAAATGAAGTCAGGCAAAGTGTTAACTCTCGACAACGTCCTTTATGTACCGGAGTTAAGATAATGTAATGACTATTAAGATCAATAAAAGTTCTGTTTCTTCTTACTTTCTTGAGTCTAATGAATTGTGACATAAATATTATGATATGTCAATTACAAAACTATGAAAACTGAGTAACTTAGAAGTTTTGTCAAACTTTGAGTGCAATAAATCATATTGTCAAATGTGTATGGAATCAAAGTATGCTAAGCATCCATATAAGTCTGTAGAAAGGGATTCCAATCCCTTAGAATTAATCCATATAGATATTTATAATATGAAGTCAATACCATCTCACTTTGAGGTAGTGGTATGGACTGCATACACTTACCCTCCCCAGACCCCACTTGGTGGGAATACACTGGGTATATTATTGTTATTGTTATTATTGAAGATTGCACTAGTTACTATTATATCTATTAGCTAAATAGTAAGGGTGAAGCAATACACATATTTGGCAACATAAAAAAGAAGTTGAAAATTAGCTAAGAGCAAAAGATCAAAACGATAAGAAGTAATAGGGGTGGAGAGTTTGAATATACATTTACGCAAATATTTGTAGAGAATGGAATTTTCCATTAAAATACTTCCCCGTATTCACCTCAATCAAATGGAATATTTATTAAAAAAAAGAACCAAACCTTAAAGGGAATGATGAATGTCTTACATATAAGTTCAGGTTAACTATAAAACTTATGGGGGAAACTATCCTTATAGCTAACGGAATACTCAATAAAGTACCCCATAGTAATAAACTTTCAATTCCATATGAAAAATGGAAGGAAATAAAACCTTACTTGAAATATTTCAAAGTGTGGGGATGTCTAGCAAAAGTCCAAGTTCCTATGCCTAAAAGGGTAAAGTAGGACCTAAGACTATGGATTGCATGATTATTGGATATGCTAAAAGTAGTAAAGTATGTAGGTTTTTGGTTCATCAATCAAAATATTTGGATATTAATGAAAATGCGATAATTGAATCAGATAATATTGAGTTCTTTGAACATATTTATCCATATAAAACTGGACATAAGCAGTCTAGTGGGGGTCGAAACGACCTTGAGATGAACCAAGAAAGAATGTACATAACAATAAGAATCCAAGGCATAGTACACGTTAAAGAATGTCAACTTTCTTTGGATCAAATTTTGTGATGCTTTTTCTTGGAAATGAGCCTCAAATGTTTAAAGAAGAGGTGTCGTCTTTGGAAGCATCCTTTTGGAAAGAGGCAATCAATAGTGAGATTGATTCAATCTTAAGATGCCATACTTGGGAATTGGTTGATATTCCTCTAGGAAATAAACCTTTAGGTTCTAAATGGATCTTCAAAAAAAAAAGCAAAAGGTACTATTGACAAATGCAAGGCAATACTTGTAGTGAAAGGCTTTAAACAAAAAAAAGGCCTGGACTATTTTGATACATAATCATGTGTAATAAGGATAACTTCAATTAAAAAGTTAGTTGCCTAGGCATCTGTATATGATCTTGAAATCTATCAAATAGATGTAAAAACAACATTCCTAAATGGATAATTGGAGGAAGAAATTTACATGGAACAACCTGAGCATTTTGTGGTTCCTGGTAAAGAAAAGAAGTTGTGCAAACTTGTCACTTTATTGACTAAAACAAACATCCAAACAATGGCATGCAATATTTTACCAAACTATGTTGGAAAATAGATTTAAGCTAAATGGATGTGATAAATATGTTTACATTAAAGACACACCAAATTACAAAATCATTGTTTGATTATATACGGATGACATGTTGATCATCAGTAGAGACATTATTGACATAAATGCTACAAAATAAATTCCTGAGAGTAAGTTTGATATGAAAGACCTTAGAGTAGTAGATGTGATCTTAGTGATAGCAATACATAAAACTCCACAAGGATTTTAATTGTCACAGTCTCATTACATTGAAAAAGTACTTGACAAGTTTAAGTATTTGGATTTTGGTATTTCCAAGACTCTATTAGACGTGAGATTTGCACTTCAAGAGAATAAAGGTGAAGTGACTCACCATTGGACTATGCAAGAGTGTTGGAATATTTAATGTATATCATAAATTGTACACGGTTAGACATAGCATGTGCTAATAGTAAATTAAGTCGGTACATGAGTAATTCTAATAAAACTCATTGGATGGCAATGAAAAGAGTTTTGGGGTATCTTAAATACACTCAAGACTATGCTTTGTATTATAGTAAATATCAATTAATGGATATAGTGATGCAAATTAGATCACCAGATCAAATGAATTAAAATGCACGAGTGGATATGTATTTACTTTAGGTGGAGAAGAAATCTCTTGGAAATCATCTTAATAGACATATATTGTCTTCTCTATAGGAGAATCTAAATTATTGCATTAGATAAAGCTAGTGAAGAGGCTAAATGGTTTTGAAATTTCTCGAAAGATATTCCTTATTGGCCTATTCCATTGGCACCGGTATGTATACACTATAATAGAACAAGTCGGCGTGGGGGTAACTCTCCCTTGGACATTGGAGATCAAAAGCTAGGTTCAAGAATATCAAACAAAGCTATGACTGGAGGTTCAACAATGTCAATATACTCAACCCATTCTCATGATGATGACAATGTTCAGGAAACAAGGATAAGACTTATGGTTTGAATCTTTTTAATGGTTTTTAAGTTTGTCAGGTATGACCAAATAGTTTGATCTACAAGATTAAATGGTTAGAAATCACCTATGTGAGGGTGAAGTGGAAGTTGCTTCGAGGAGAATATTAATAAAGGCCTATTGTTTATGCTCTAAAACCAGGACGTGTTATCATGGATAAAATAAATAAAACTGTGAGAACATAAACGATAAAAGGTTGGTTGTGTGACTTTTGTTGTCTAGGTATACATTAAAGTTCGACGGTTCAAAGATATCAAATCTACCAATTGATTGAGTTCATCCGATGCATGTTCACTACGAAAAATTCAAAGGGAAACATACTTATGCAGATACAATTAGTCTTTGCTTATTGATCACACATAATGAATAGATTTTTTCCTGAAAAAACACCACGAGAAAGGATACAATTTGAATAGGCACCTTTTCGAATTGAATGGTTATGATCTTTCCAATGGTTTGTGACTTTTTCAAAGAGTTGCACATTTTCCAAAGAGTTGCACCTTTATGAAGTCATGCACTTTTTTGAACCATTGCTTCACTTCATGAAGCATACCTTGGTGGCTATAAATACCTGCATTTTTTCTCATGTAAATATAATCTTTTGAGTAGAAAAATAATCTTCTTCTTCTTCTAAAAACTTTCGTGTGATCATCAAATCGTTGAGTGTGTTTGATGTTTTTGAAAATTTGAGGTCGTGTTATCTAAAAAAAGATAATTATTTTATCGTGGAAGGAAAGATTCTATAACCTCGAGTACTTGAGGGGAATAAATTTCTTAAGGACACACCATGCATTTGGTGGACTTGATTCTACAATTTTCTGCTTCATCTTCTTTCTTAAAGTTGATAAACACTTCATTTTGATAGTTCATTTGATTATTCATTTGGACTTGTGTTTAAAGTTGTTGTAACTTCATTGTAGTTCTTGATAGTTGTTCTTCAACTTAATATTGCAATTTGGGTTGAAACATATAGATTTTTGTATCCGGAATAACAACTACTTAAAAGCCAAGTTTCAGTTTTGAAAATAGTGTCATTAGCTTTGACTTCTGCTGAAATAAAAAAAGTTAATACTTCATTAATCTTTACCTTTAAAGCGTGGTGACTCTGATCTATTGGAGGTCTCTTTTAGGTCAGATTCCCAAGCTTATTGTGTAGAGTTATAGCCAAAAACCATTGCTCTTACAGAAAAGATTTCGGGTTTTTTCAGAGTGTTATATTTTTGTTTCATTGCATGCATGAGTATTCTCCTTTTAGAAGAATGTTTCTCTTTTAGAGCTATATTAGATTAAATGTAAATTCATGCAAATTATTTCATGTTTGTTTAAGAGGATATTATCTATAAGTACTTGTGTGTCATAAGATATGGAGAATTGGTTGGCATTAGATCTCTTTTAAAAATTGCTTGATTTTCCTTATTTGGTATTTTAGAAATTTACCTTCTGTATAAAGATAATTTTACGATTTTTGTAGAAGGATAATTTCATCATACTTTGGACATAAGAGGAGGATTTGTCCTCTGGATGTTTAGTTAAGACTTGGGGATGAGGGCAAAAAATCAGGCTTATTTCTGTCGTGCTTTATAAATTCTTTAATATTAATTCCGTTTATGCTTACATTTCATGGTACCAACCTCATCGCATGTTTCTTATGACATTGAAAATCTTCATAATCTCTTTTTTAACACCAGCTGATCTACTGATTTAGGCACAAACGGTCCAAATTTTTTTATCTAGTCATAGTAGTTGAAGAAGTGATTCTGTGTGTGAAATTTCTCAAATGCTAGAGAAGTAATATTTTGTGAACTCAACGGAACTGTCAGAAAATACTTGGTATGTATATTGTCAATTTCAATTTCTTCCATCCTCTGCTTCTGTTTGTTTCTTGTTTTGACCTGAAAAATACCTAAAACTAACGTTTTGAATGCGACAATTCAGAGTGCATCCATAAACGGGGATCATAAGAAGAACATGTGGTTTTTTTAGTTATTTGATGCAAAATTTTAGTTGCCAACTACTTTTGCCATTTCATCCTCTCTGAAATAGATTTCTCTGTTGGTTGAGAATGAACAAGGAAGCAAGCTAGATGTACTATGTCTCAGTTACATATAATATGGTCTTTTGGTATTTTGTATAAATGTTACTCTTTAGATGGATATACATACCACAAAGTATTAATATATAATATAGTTAATATTTAATTAGCTTGGTAATTTTGTAGTTGTATATAGATAATATAGATAGTGATAAGTGTACAGGTACGGGTCATCTAGACTCTGGATACAAGCATAAACAGATCCAAGTGCAAATGTGTTTTACCCTTCAAATAATTGAACACTTTGCCCATTGATTTATTTAAGATAAATATAAAGTAAAAGAGTTCCCTACAAAGTGTAGTGAGCCAACTATGTTCTAAACAAAAGCATATTTCATTATATCAAATGTAAACAATTCCGTGAAACCAACATCAGACATCACGTCTTCGAAACATGAGGACTCACCACAACAGAGGATGTAGAACAGCATGCCCGAAGAATCACTGTCGAACTTGGAACTAAGCACCTGAACCTACATTCTGAGAAAATGCAGCCCACATCCGAAGATGTGGGTCAGTACCATGGAAAGGAACTGAGTATATGGGGGTGTATGCAGTTGTATAAACATCATCATCATAAATATTTATAAGAAATATGTAGGATGTATGAAAGACTCACATAGCCCAAAGAAAATCATCATAATCATGAGAGGATGAAATAAGTACAATGACACATGTGAGTCATCATATAATTTGTCAATCACTTTCAGTTCATCAAGAATATCAATTCTCATAATGTAAATATCATTTAAATCTTTCAAAAGAATAACTTTCACAATTCCACTTTCAAATCACTTCACTATTTACCATAGACACAAGGAAACACATACCCACACTGGGAGATCCTATAACTAACATAAACCATGTGAGCTACATGGAGTCTAACGTACAATCCACGTTGGGGATAGCCGTCCTATCCTTGCCATCAGAGTAGGACTATCGATATTAAATCCACACAAATTAGTGATCACAATATAAATCAGCCTCAGGCTTACTCCTACTGTGGCACATAGTCCTAGGAAAGTAAGGTCGCTTTATACCTCTCACTCGGCGCTAAAGATTTCTCTCAGACTTAGCTCAGATCATTTCAAAGACAATCCACAACAAAACAATTTCAGTAATATATAAATATACATCGGGAGTCATCATGCTCCCTCTATCAGAATCAACAACATTGTGGATTTCTTTCACACTCGAGTTTAAAACAACTCCATTAAGACCAAAAGGTCAAATCATTCAAAATATCTCAAATATTCAACATCAACGTGCTTATAACACACACTTTTTTAAAAAAATACAATTTCAAATGGGGATTCACGGCCCAAATATAAAAATCATGATAAATATCGTCCAAGATTCATGCTTTATATCTCCACACATATAAATTCATGTTTCAAAATCATAAACATCAAGATTTCATAATAATCATCATAATATGTGGGTTCATGCTTCAAATTCATAAAAAATCAAATAAAAATTATGTCTTTGTAAAGAAAATTACTTTTGGGCACAAGAACGAAAGAGAGTTCTTGTTGGAAAACTCCACATACCTTGAATGATGAACTTTAGATCGATACTCGTTTTTGATATGTTAATCATGCCTTTGAATGATGGTTCTTGGATTTCTTGTACTAGGAACTTGGAATCTTGAATAAATTTGCAGAATTAATGGTGAACTTTGGAGGTTCTTGAAGTTGGATGTAGGAGCTTAGGGTTTTCTTTTTGAGGGAATTTGATGAAATATAACATATAATGCTTCTAATAGGCTTTAATATAGGGTTTGGACGGATTTTGGGTGAGGAAAAATGACCAAAACGCCCCTAAAAATCAAATAATTCTTAAATCTATCCTTTGGTGGAATGTTTTGATAGTCTGAAGTAGATCAACCATAACATTTTACTCCGATATCCAAATTAGATGAAACAAATTTCATTAGAAAGAGGACTCTCATATATTTTCGTTGATACATAGTATCTTACCCTGATTATTGTGTACGAGGAGTTATGATCGTTTGAATTTAACTCAAAAATTCACTTTTGTTAGGCTGAAGTAGATCGACCATAATTTTTTTCTCCGATAGAAAAATTGGATGAAAACAATTTCATTGGAAAGAGAACTCGCAGAGCTTTTCGTTGATATATAGTAGATCACCCAGATCATTATGTAGAAGGAGTTATGATCGTTTAAATTTGGAGCAAAAATACGCCAGGCCTCAGTACTTTTTCATGCACGTTTTACTGTTCACTACTATTCACGGTTCGAGCGGAATATTCATAACTCGTCACTCAGTTGTCCGTTTTAGATGATCCACATATCGTTGGAAAGTTTATTTGATACTCTACACAATGGTGGGTCATAATCGAAGACATTCCACACGAAAAATTTATAATTTATTCTAGAATATAGAACCCAACACGTTTACGCACAAAATTTCAATAAAAATTTTCCGGGGTATTACATCATCCCCCCCCTTGGAAACATTCATCCTCGAATGACGCTAGACATGCCAAGATTAGATAGGGAATAGAGCATACAGCTGAAACCATTCGTTAGACTCATCACCACATCATTTCTCTCTCTGAATGCAACATAAAATGCATAAATTAAAGAAACTACAGCTGAACACATAATAAATGACAGCTGAACAGCTGCAACTTTTATCAAAAGTGCATGATTTAGGAAAGAACGGTACCTTCGTCTTGATCGGAGTTCGCAGAAAATAGGTTCGGGTACAAAACCTTGATGAAGGGAACTTCTTTGTTCCTTAGTCTTCGAACACTGAAATCAAGAATCTCAACAGGTATCTCATCAAAAGAAAGATTTTCTTGAATGTCAGCACTCACAAAGGAATCCACTACCACAGCATCGCTAATATGCTTTCTAAGCATAGAGACATGGAATTTTGGATGAACAAAGGACAGCTCAAAAGGCAACTCGACCTCATAAGCTAGCTTACCAATACGGCTAAGAATTTTGTAAGGACCAACATAACGGGGACTAAGCTTCCCATTCGTTCCGACTCTCTTCACCCCCCTCATGGGTGAAATTTTCAGATACACTAGGTCACCAATTTCAAACTCAAGGTCTCTCCTTCTAACATCCGCATATGACTTCTGATGACTCTGTGCAGTTTTCAACCTTTCCCTAAGCAACTTAACTTTTTCCATAGCCTCAACTACCGAATCAAGACCACTCAGAGCCGCTTCACCCACCTCAAACCAACCTATGGGTGATCTACACTTCCTCCTATATAAGGCTTCAAACGGAGCCATGCCAATACTAGAGTGGAAACTATTATTGTAAGCAAACTCTATCAACAGTAAGTGATCATCCCAACTTCCCTTCAAGTCAAGTGTACAAGCTATCAATATATCCTCTAAGGTCTGGATGGTCCGCTCAGCCTGACCATCGGTCTGCGGATGAAAAGCAAAACTCAAAAGCACTTGGGTACCAAGACCCTTCTGAAAAGCTTTCCAAAATTGCGAACTGAACTGAGTACCCCTATCTGAAATGATAGACAAGGGAACTCCATGCAGTCTAGATAGCTCTCGAATATACAATCTAGCATAATCCTCAGTAGTATATGAAGTATGAACAAGCAAGAAATAAGTAGAATTAGTCAACCTATCAACCACAACCCAAATGGAATCATGATAGGGTCGGGAAGGAGGTAAACCAATCACGAAGTCCATATTTATCTCTTCCTACTTTCAAGTGGGTATACTAAACTCTTGCATCATACCACCAGGTCTTTGGTGTTAAACCTTAACCTGTTGGCATGCTGCACTTAGCTATAAACACTGCTATATCTTTCTTCATGCCACTCCACTAATAGATTTCCCACAAGTCTCGATACATCTTGGTGGCACCAAGATAAATAGAATATCGCACCCCATGAGCTTCATCCATAATCCTCTGTCTCAGATCATCAACATTCGGGACACACAATCTACCCTACAATCTCAACACACCATCTCCCCGTTCGGAGAAAACCTCTACTTTTTGGTCCTTGACTAACTTCTTCAGTCTGACCAAACTAGCATCTAAGTATTGTTTTTCCTTCACTTCTGAAACCAACGAGGATTCAAAACTACTCTAAACCCCTATACTACCTTCAGCAAAGTCAAACAACCTAACCCTCAATCTAGCCAAAGGATGTACATCACGATCCAAATCTTTCTTACCTTCTACCACATGCGAAACACTACCCATGGACACTCTACTTTGGGCATCTTCCACAGCATTGGCCTTGCCCGGATGGTACAGCACACTCATATCATAGTCCTTTAACAATTCTAACCATCGTCTCTGCCTAAGATTCAATTCTCTCTGGGTAAACACATACTGCAGACTCTTATGATTAGTGAAATATCAACATGGACACCATACAAATAGTGTCTCCAGATTTTCAAAGCAAACACAATAATAACCAACTCAAGGTCATGGGCGGGGTAATTTTTCT
This sequence comes from Capsicum baccatum var. pendulum, assembly GCA_030864225.1. Taxonomy (NCBI): domain Eukaryota; kingdom Viridiplantae; phylum Streptophyta; class Magnoliopsida; order Solanales; family Solanaceae; genus Capsicum; species Capsicum baccatum. The sequence continues at coordinate 223,787,925 of CM061550.1, forward strand.
CATAGGGTTTCAACTGTCTAGAAGCATAAGCTATCACCTTACCCTTCTGCATAAATACGCAACCCAACCCAACTCAACAAGCATCACAATATACCACAAGACCATCAACACCATCAGGCAAAGTCAAAACAGGGGTTGAAGTAAGTCGAGTCTTTAACTCCTGAAAACTCTTCTCACAAGATTCGGACCACAAGAACTTCACTTTTTTTTGGGTCAACCGAGTCATAGGAGACTCTATAGAGGAGAAACCCTTAACAAAATGACATTAATAGCCAGCTAAACCCAAAAAACTTTGGATATGAATCAGAGAAATAGGTCTAGGCCAATTTCTAATAGCTTTGGTCTTTTGGGGATTAACTCTAATACCCTCGGAAGAAGAAAGAGGAGAGCATTAATCAATAGCAGAGAGGGACACTTTAAGCACTATAGACTTTTGAAAGAAAGAATCACACTTTTTCCTAAAACGTCTTGTAGCATCTTACTCATAGATGTGGCGCGCCACACAGCGGTAATCAAGACTCTACTTAACACGGCTTGTCAGACTCCCTAGGATACCTTAAAACCTTAGGCACTGATACCAAGTTTGTAATGCCCTGGAAAATGCATCGCGAAGCATCACACGGTGCTTGAGGCTACGAGTAGCCCCAAGCTAAACCTTTGAGCCATTTTCATTCAGTTCAACACAAATTAATGGGGTTTCCATAAATAACCCTCAAATATCAACAAAGTAATCATCATCCAAGAATAAAAGAATTTCAAAAAGATAACAAAATATGACTTATTAGTAAACTCCCCACATCTATACTAGTCTGACAAACCTCTAAGAAAATTAAGAAAATCAGCAAGCCATTGAGACATGCCCCAACTGACTCATACTCAGTTCTCAAATGTAAGCAATTCTGTGAAACCAATATCAGACATCACAACCTTAGAACATGAGGACTTACCATAATAGAGGACATAGAACAGCGTGCCCAAAAAATCATTGTGGAACCTGGAACTGAGAAAATGAACCTACGTTCTGAGAAAATGCAGCCCACATCCGAAGATGTGGGTCAGTACCATGGAAAGGAACCGGGTATATAGGGGTGTATGCAGTTGTATAAACATTATCATCATAAATATTTATAAGAAATATGCAGGATGTATGAAAGACTCATGTAGCTCGAAAAAAATCATCATAATCCTGAGTGGAAGAAATAATTACAATAACACATGTGAGTTATCATATAATTTGTCAATCGCTTCAGTTCATCAAGAATATCAACTTTCATAATGTAAATATCATTTAAATCTTTTGAAAGAATAACTTTCACAATTCCACTTGCAAACCATTTCACCATTCACCATAGACACAAGGAAACACACACCCACAATGGGAGATCCTATAACCGACATAAACCATGTGAGCTACATGGAGTCCAACGTACAACCCACGTTGGGTATAGCCGTCCTATCCTTGCCATCAGAGTAGGATTATCGATATTAAATCCACATAAATTAGTGATCACAATATAAATCAGCCTCAAGCTCACTCCTACGGTGGCACATAGTCCTAGGGAAGTAAGGTCGCTTTATACCTCCCACTCGGTGCTAAAGATTTCTCTCAGACTTAGCTCAGATCATTTCAAAGACAATCCACAACAAAACAATTTCAGTAATATATAAATATACATTGGGAGTCATCATGCTTCCTCTATCAGAATCAACAACATTATGGATTTCTTTCACACTCGAGTTCAAAACAACTCCATTAAGACCAAAAGGTCAAATCATTCAAAATATCTCAAATATTCAACATCAAAGTGCTTATAACACACACTTTTTTAAAAAAATACAATTTCAAATGGGGATTCACGACCCAAATATAAAAATCATGATAAATATCGTTCAAGATTCATGGTTTATATCTCCACACATATAAATTCATGTTTCAAAATCATAAACATCAAGATTTCATAATAATCATCATAAGATGTGGGTTCATGCTTCAAATTCATAAAAAAAATCAAATAAAAATCATGCCTTTGTAAAGAAAATTACTTTTTGGCACAAGAACGAAAGAGAGTTCTTGTTGAAAAACTCCACATACCTTGAATGATGAACTTTAGATCGATACTCATTTTTCAAATGTTAATCGTGCCTTTGAATGATCGTTCTTGGAGTTCTTGCCTAGGAACTTGGAATCTTGAATAAATTTACAGAATAAATGGTGAACTTTGAAGGTTCATGAAGTTCTTGAACTAGGAACATAGAATCTTGAATAAATTTACAGAATTAATGGTGAACTTTGGAGGTTCTTGGAGTCGGATATAGGAGCTTAGGGTTTTTTTTTAGGGAATTTAATGAAATATAACATATAATGCTTCTAATAGGCTTTAATAAAGGGTTTGGATAGATTTTGGGTGAGGGGGAGTGACCAAAATGCCCCTAAAAATCAAATAATTCTCGAATCTGTCCTTTGGTGGACTATTTTGATAGTCTGAAGTAGATCAATCATAACGTTTTACTCCGATATCCAAATTGGATGAAACCAATTTTATTAGAAAGAAGATTCTCATATCTTTCTATTGATATATAGTATCTCACCCAGATCATTGTGTACAAGGAGTTATGATCGTTTAAAGTTGACCAAAAAATTCACTTTTGATAGGCTGAAGTAGATCAACCATAACTTTTTTCTCCGATAGAAAAATTGGATGAAACCAATTTCATTTGAAAGAGCACTCGCAGATCTTTCCGTTGATATATAGTAAATCACCCAGATCACTATGTACAAGGAGTTATGATCATTTAAAGTTGGAGCAAAAATACGTCATGCCTCAGTACTTTTTCCTGCATGTTTTACTGTTCACTACTATTCACGGTTCGATCGGAATATTCATTACTCATCGTTCGGGTGTCCGTTTTGGATGATCCACATATTTTTGGAAAAATTATTCGATACTCTACGCAATGGTGGGTTATAATCTAAGACATTCCACACGAAAAATTTATAATTCATTCTAGAAGATAGAACCCAACACATTTACGCATAAAATTTCAACGAAAAATTTCCCAGGGTATTACAGAATGTGTTGAAGGATCAGAAAGCCACATGTTATCCTCGAAAAATTATTTCCAAAATATCTAATCAACCAAACATAAAAGAAAAAAGATAAAAAATCAGTGTTGCTTACAAGGATTTAACTGGGGACTTTCAGTTTGTAGGAATGGCGTGATAACCACTACTCCACAGCATCATTGATGTGTTGTTCCCATTATATTTTTACATTGTAAATTTTATGACAAGAGATGTGTCTGCTCGACTGTAAATAGACTAGTGTAAAATAACGAAAATTAAAAAATATCTTTTACATACTATCAAGTTTATTAATATTTTGAAAATTGATAAAAAGAAAGATTCACCTACTGTCACTCTAAAAAGTGTCCCTGGATGAACAGGAAAATCAATAAATTTCTATTATTAAAAAAGTAATAATCTAATTAAGGAACTTTTAGAATTGATGTGAAGTTCTAAACGATGAATCCATTTTTTCTAAATATACTCAAAACAAGAACAATATCGTATATGTGGGCGATGTAATTTTATTAAATTTAAATCCGTACAAAATTCAAATTATATTAAATTCAATATATATTAGTTCAAAATAAATATTGTCGATTAATATAATTGGATTAATTATTTAAGTCCAAACATATATAGATTTAATTAAAGTCCAATTTTTATTGGGCTAGCCCATTGATTTGGGCTACAAATGATGAACCCACTTCAATAAGCTCAAGATATTGTCATATTCTAGAGGCCCAAATAAGCGTCATATGTCAATTGACGTGGCATGCCAAGTCAAGTGAAGGAGTCAATAGGACCATGCCACACGTCAAAGTAATGCACCAGGCCTATGAAATAAAAGCCCCTAAAAAGGTGTCACATCACTTAAATCAGATTGGTCAAAGGAAGTCTATATTCATCATGACTTTTCCTTTCCTACAACTATAAATAGGAGTTTCATAATTCAGAAAAGCATACCCCAGAGCTCTAACAAGTAGCAAGAGAAAGCTCGTGGATCAAACACTGCAATTTCTCTAAAAAGCTCAAGCATGCAAATCACTTTCATCAAAATTCAAGATCAAGACCGCAATATTTAAGAACGAGCTCAAAAGCCCTTGAATTCAAGCACAAGTCAAGATCAAGTCCTTCAAATCAACAAATCAAATTTAAAATCAAGATCAAGCTTTGATCCCTTGAATTTATATTTGAAAAGGCAAATCAGAGGATTCATAGAGCTTGTAACACACGCATTGAAATCAATAAATTGATTGTTATAGTATTTTTCTTGTCTTGATTATTTATTTTTTGATCTCAAAAATTTTAAGGCCCAACAAATTTTGGCATGCCCAGTGGGGCAATCTCTACCTCTCATCTCAACTTTTAATACTTTAAAGTTTTAGAACACCGAAATGACTTCCAAGAAGGTCAACTCTCAATCAACTGCTTCCAAGACTACTAATTTAAAATTCTCTTCTGAAGTAGAAAGCATCCTTGGTGTTACTTTCAGAAGCTTAGGAGCTTTTACAAGGAGCAAGGCAGGCTTTATAAGAGAAGAAACACACCCAGTGTTGTCCACACCAACTCTAATTTTTGGATCTTCAACCCTAAAAGAAAATAAGTCCAATGCAAGTTCTTCGGAAGGAGGAAGCAATATGGTGGAATTGCTTAAGAAGACTCTAGCTCTACTTGAGCATTTCGGTTCTAAATACTCTAGCGCGAAAAGTGATGGTTGTTCAAGAAACTCCTCATCTCCAACTACACCACATAAGTTGGGCACTTCAAAGATCAACTTGTGCAAAAATCTGTGCTACTCTCACACATCTCCAGTGGTTATGAAAGCGATGATGACTGATACCTCGTCTATAGAGGAGCAGCTTGCAAATCTGATAAAGGCAATTGAGGGCCTGACTAAATATGTTCAGAATCAAGATACTCGAATTGATAAAATAGTGGATAGGGTGGAAGTTCAGATAGATTGAGAGTCTAAACGTGCACCTGGAAAATCTCCAGAGGTTCATGAGATAGAAAATTTTATGAAACAAACACCACCGACTAAAGAGGTGCAAGTTTCTTCTGAGGGAATGATCCCGATTGGGAAATTGAGGAAATTCATTAAAGGGACCCTCAAAGACAAGTATGATATTGTCACCTAATCTTCCCTTGCATATGCCAAGCCTTGCACTGCGAGGATAAATAGCCTCAAAATTCCTACCGGCTATCATCCCCTTAAATTCTACAATTTGAAGGCAAAGGAAACCCAAAATAGCATGTCGCACACTTTCTTGAGACATGCAACAATGATAGAACTTATGGTGACTATCTTATCAAATAGTTTGTTCGCTCCCTAAAGGGAAACGCCTTTGACTGGTATACGTACCTTGAGCCTAACTCCATCGATAGTTGGGAGCAATTGGAGCACGAGTTCCTAAATTGTTTTTATAGCACAAGGCGTACTGTGAGCATGGTGGAGCTCACAAATACTCAACAAAGAAAGGATGAACCAGTCATTGACTTCATCAATCGATGGATAAATGCTAGCCTAAAATACAAAGATAGGCTCAGTAAAGCTTCTACAATAGAGATATACGTCCAAGGAATACACTGGGAGCTTCTCTATATCTTGCAAGGTATTAAGCCTAAATTCTTTGAAGATCTATCTACCCATGCTCATGATATGGAGTTGAGCATATTTTCTACTGGAAAAAGATCGACGCCTATCCATGACCCTCGAAGGGGAAAGGATAAGCAGGAACCCAAAAGATGGGGAAAGTTTTTCCCCAAAAATGACAACAAGGAGTCCATGAATATTGATGTGTCTCTTGTGAAGGTCACTACAAAGGTAAGCAAGAAGCAAAGTATGAAGACAACTTTAAGAGCACGTCCGAATTAGAAAACTTTAAAGGAGATGCAATAAAAGAAATATCCCTTACTTGATTCTGATGTTGCTGAGATTTTTTATGAATTCCTTGAGCATAAGCTCATTGAACTCCCAGAGATGAAGCATCCCAACAAAGCTGGAAGGACCAATGACCCTAATTACTATAGATATCATAGTATCATAAGTCACCTATTAGAAAAGAGCTTTGTCTTTAAGCATAAAGCCATGCACCTAGAAAAAGAAAAGAAGATCTTCTTTGACGATAAGACGGCCAATTATCATCAAATCTCCATCATATTTGGCTCGCTCGATCCAGTCCAAATATGTGTCAAAAATCATAATAAGAAGATATTAAAGACTAATAGGTCTTTAGTTAATGAAGGTGATGATGAAGTTTGTACTCTGGTGACCAGACACAGACACAAGAAGATGAGTCTGCAAAAGGAGTTATCCAAGCAGCCAACCAGAAGGAGAATGGTGAAAAAACCAAGGAAATAGACGTTGGTTGAACTTCCAAAGAAAACGAGGGTGACGGGGCTTCACCACCAAAAACCTTGGCGTCCGGTAACTTTAGAGAAATTCTTACCAAGTTGGTTTCGTGTAAAGACTGCCCAAGTCAACCTTGAGACAACTTGTTTTAATATTGCAAAAGAGGGGGAAGAGGGTGAAAATATACCCATATAAGTTCCTTCATCCTATGAACCGCTTGCTGAATATCTTGGCCAAAAGGCACATGTATGTGATACAAAAATCACATTCACAAATAACGATTTTCTATTTGGTGAGGCCCTACATAACTGTCTCTTATACATGGTGGATCAAATTCTAGGAAATAAGATCAATAGAATCCTGATAGATAAGGGATTTGGAGTCAACATCCTGCCTATCCACGTGATGAAGAAACTTGGCATCGCTACTAGCAAACTAGACAAAAGTCGTATAGTGATCCAAGGCTTCAACCAAGAGGGCCAGGGGGCCATAGTATCCATCAAGTTGGGGATTTGTATGGATGATTTTCAATCAAACGCATTGATGCATGTGATCGATGCCAAAACTTAATACAATATATTTCTTGGTAGGCCTTGGGTGCACGGGAACAAAATTTTCTCGTTCTCTTACTATCAATGCTTGAAGTACCTCAAAGGCAGAGTGGAAAGAAAGATAGTTGTTGATGACAAGCCATTCACTAAAGCTGATTCATATTTTGCCGATGCAAAATTCTACTTAAAGAATCATGTTGTGGATGAGAAAAGGGTTAAAGATATCACCAAGACCAAGTGTGACGATCTTGCATCTAAGAAGGTCGCGGTGACTGTCAAAAAATTTTCCACCAAGAAGCCTCTCCCTACTTCAAATAAAGAAAGTGTCGCTCTTAAGAAAAAGAAGGAAAATTCTATTCTTCGCTACGTACCAAAGGTAAAGAAAGAGAAAGATCACCCATCGAATTCTCAAGATATTGTAATAAAGGGGCTAACTTTACCTATCGAGAAGATTGATGCAATAAATCTATCCTCAAGATTACTTGAAGAGCCTGTGGCTCAAAATCCACCACAAGATATGACACTCCCTACGAAGCGTACAAAAGACGCCTTTGATCCAAATACATACAAGTTATTTGTAAAGGCTGGATATAATCTTAATGAGCCATCAAAGTTATGTAAACTTCTGTCAGAGGGACAATAAGGTAGGCACGTGAAGTCTTAAGATACACACAGCTACCTCTAATTTGTATCTATATAAGAAGGAGGATTAGTAAGTATATTACTGTAGAAGAGCAGTCTACCACATCTAACAAAAGGCCTTCTATCTTTGACCAACTTGGAGAATCAACCGTAAGAACTTCTGTGTTTGATAGGTTGGGTCCTCTAAATAAAAAGATAAGTAAAAAGCATCATAGAATTCATCAAATTATGATAATACACACCTCGCCTAAAATCTAGAAAGATTTCTAAAGTTTGGTTCCTTCTAGAATGAGGCGGCAGACGGAACTGGTGGTTTCATGCAACGAGGTGCTAAAAGTAAAGGCTCATACTGTGGGTTATACCAAGAAAAATGAGGAAGATGTAGAGAGTGTTGGATCATCATATCATGTTATGACCCAGAATGAGAAAGATGTCTTATCTAAAATAAAGATTGATGAAGAGATAGAAAATGCATTCTGGTGTTATCATATATTCGTAAATGACAATGATCCACAAGATGAAGAAGATGCTAGAGATGCTCCATTGAAATTTGAAGAAAGAGTAAAGGCCACAATAGATCCCTTAAAATAAGTTAATTTTGGAACTGATGAAGACCCAAGACCAACTTACTTGAGTGTTTTTCTAGAGATGGAGGAAGAAATTATGTATATGGATATACTCAAAGAGTATATAGATGTCTTCGCTTGAAGATATAATTAAATTCCTTGATTTTATCCAAAAGTAGCAGTCCACCAGTTGACGGTCAAGAATGGTGCTAATGCTGTTAAGAAAGCCCAAAGGCGTTTTAGGCTAGAATTGGTTCCATTGATAAAAAATGAAGTTAACAAACTCATTGACGCTAGCTTTATTCGTGAAGTCAAATATCCCACATGGATTTCAAGTATTGTTCCAGTATGGAAGAAGAATGGCCAAATTCGAGTTTGTGTTTACTTTCAGGATCTCAACAATGCCTACCCTAAGGATGACTTTCCAATCCCCATACCAGAATTGCTGATTTATGCCACCACTGGTTATAAGGAAATGTCTTTCATGGATGGTTCATCTGGCTATAATTAAATCTGTATGGAACCAAAGGATAAAGAACTCACTGTATTTCATATGCCCAAAGGTATTTATTGCTACAAGGTGATGCCTTTTGGTTTAAAGAATGTTGGAGCCACTTATCAAAGGGCTATGCAAAACATGTTTGATGGCCTACTACATAAAAATATTGAATGCTACATGGATGATCTAGTGGTAAAGTCAAGAAAGAGAGATGAGCACTTAAAAGACCTAAGAATGGTATTCGAGTTACTTCAATGATATCAACTTAGGATGAATCCATTGAAGTGTTCCTTTAAAGTTACTTCCAGAAAGTTTCTTGGATTTATTGTACGACACCGAGGAATTGAAATTGATGAAGCCAAGGTCGATGAAATTTTAAAGATACCCGAGCCTCAAAATATTCATGAGTTAAAAAGTCTTTAAGGAAGGATAGAATATTTGAGGAGGTTCATCTCAATCCTGGTCGAAAATGTCAACCATTTAATCATCTTATGAAGAAGGACACTACCTTTAAATGGGACCAAGCTTGTAGTAATGCCTTTGAGAGTATCAAATCAAACATAATAAAACATCAGTTCTTGCTACACCCATACCTAGGTAACCATTGATACTCTACATCGTGGCACAAGAGAGGTTAGTTGAAGCACTACTAACTCAAGAAAATAGTAAAGGCAAATAAAACTCTCTTTACTATTTGAGCAGAATGATAACGCCGAATGAGCTAAAGTATTCTCCAAATGAAAATTTATGTTTGGAATTGGCCTTCTTAATTCAAAAGATGAAACACTACCTTCAAGCTCGTGTTGTCCGTCTTGTGTCTAGGGAAAATCCTATCAAGTTTGTAAAGTCTAAACTAGTCCTTAGTGATCGACTTGCAAGATGGTACCTTCAATTTTAGTAGTTTGAGATTGTGTACGTTCCCCAAAAGGCTATAAAGGGACAAGCACTGACTGACTTCTTGGAAGACCACCCAACACCTGATGATTGGGAATTGAGTGATGAACTTCCTAATGAAGATGCAATCGTTATTGAAGTTGTACCCCCATGGAAGATGTACTTTGATGGTGCCGCACATCGAGATAGAGCTGGTGCCAGTGTGGTGTTCTTCACTACATAAGAAGAGGTCATCCCATACTCTTTTACCCTAACAAATCATTGCTCTAATAATGTTGCTGAATATCAAACTTTAATACTTGGACTTGAGATGGCAGTTGACATAAAACAGCTGCAATTACAAGTCTTTGGTGACTCCTAATTGGTGATCAAATAGCTTTTGGGAAGCTATGAATTTGGAAAGCCCAAGCTACAATCATATCATGATTATACATAAAAGTTAATGGGGTGGCTTGGAGAGGTAACCCTCCAATATATGCCAAGGAGAGAAAATAAGCAAGCTGATACTTTAGATGCTTTGGCCTCAACCCCTACTCTTCCAAATCAGATGCGACTTACTATTCTCCAAGAATAGGTAGTACCGTCGTTAGATGGGGATGTAGAAAACAAGGTTGAATACCTCTTTGCTGTGTCTGATGTTGTAAAAGAATATTGGAGACAACCTATCATTGATTACTTATGTTATGGCATACTTCTGGAGGATCCACGGAGAAGGACTGACATTTGTCATTGCACACCCCTCTTATTTTACTATAAGGACACACTGTATGGAATATCATCCAAAGGAGTACTCTTACGGTGTTTGGGAGAGGAAGAAATAATTCAAGCCTTGCAAAAAGTGCACTCGGGAGTTTGTGGATCACATCAGTCTGGACCAAAGCTCTATTTTCACATTAAAACAATGGGATATTATTGGCCAACGATGGTGAAAGATTTCTTAGACTATGCTAGAAGATGCAAAGCTTGTCAATTCCATGCAAATTTCATATATCAACCTCCAGAGGTACTATATCTAACTGTAGTATCTTACCCGTTCAATGCTTGGGGAATGGATTTTGTTGGTCCACTAAGAAAATCTTCTAGTGGACACTTATACATCTTGGCCATGACAGATTACTTCTAAAAGTGGGCCAAAGTTGTTACTCATAAGGAAGTAAAGAAAGAAAATGTTGTAAGCTTCATCCGAGTGAACATCGTCGACCACTTTGGAATACCTCTATATATAATAACGAACAACCTTTTGATAACAAGCTGATGAATAATATTTGTGATCTCTTTAACTTCAAGAAGCACAAGTCTTCTATGTATCATGCTACTGCCAACGGTCTAGCTGAAGCCTTCAATAATAATTTGTGAAACTTGTTGAAGAAAGTTGTCTCCAAATCCAAACGAGACTAGCATGAATGAATGGAAGAAGCTCTATGGGAATATTGAACAACATACTACACACCAACGCAAGATAGCCCATATTTGTTTTCTTTTGGAGTTAAAGTCGTCCTGCCACTTAAGAGTCAAATACTTTCTTTGAGACTAGCTATTCAAGAACGGCTCACTGATGAAGAAAATTCTAAGTTGCATCTTTCGGAGTTAGAATCTCTTGATGAGAAGAGACTAGATGCTCAACAAAATCTTGAATGTTACCAAGCCCATCTATCTCATTGCTTCAACATTAGAGTTCTCTTAAGGTTCTTCCAAGTTGGAGATTAAGTCCTTGAAATAAGGAGACCCATTATCACTTCTCGTAATTCTGGGGAAAAATTCACCCAAAGTGGAATGGACCTTATGTCATACAAGAGGCCTTCTTAAATGGTGCTTACAAGTTTGTCGATGCAGATGGAGTAAAAGTTGATCCTATCAACGCCAAGTTCTTGAAGAAGTTCTATCCTTAAAGGAAGATAACACTCCTTAAGGTACGAATATAAACTTCATGTCTACTCCTAGCCCACAAGAATATAAATTATGTATGGCTAAAAAAAATGAAAGTTCTCTAGGTTGAAAACCTCAAAAGAGGAGGCCTAGGAAAAAGTTAGGACACAAAAAAACTCACCCAGAACTACGTTGTCACTTGATCCTCTTCACTGAGTTACGTAGGCGCTTGGAATCTCATTCTGAGTTCGGTGGCATGAGCGTCCAAAAAATACGTTCCTACAGTATCTATCAAGCGAACGCCAAGTAAGAAACTATTTTAATAAATGACTTACTCTAAACATTTATGACTCAATGAGGGAAACCCATCAAAAAGAAAAAGAGTTCCTTCAATGGGATTTGGAATGCTAAAGTTTTCCAAGCCTACAACTAAAAGGATCTCAAAATTTCCATGCCTTAAAATGGAAAAAATTTCTCCCTTTGCACGTTAAGTCAGCCTCTAATGAGTTTATCCTTAAAAGGATATTGAAATTTCCATGCCATAAGGTGGACAAGATTTATCCCTTTGCACCTTAAGCTAACCTCTAATGAGTTTATCCTTAAAAGGATATCAAAATTTTTATGCCTTAAGGTGGAAAAAATTTGTCCCTTTGCACCTTAAGCTGGCCTCTCAAGGGTTTATCCTTAAAAGGATCTCAAAATTTTCATTCCTTAAAGTGGACAAAATTTGTCCCTTTGCACCTTAAGCTAGCCTTTAACAAGTTTATCCTTAAAAGGATATCGAAATTTCCATACCTTAAGGTGGACAAAATTTGTCCCTTTGCACCTTAAGTTGGCCTCTCACGGGTTTATCCTTAAAAGGATCTCAAAATTTTCATGCCTTAAGGTGAACAAAATTTGTCCCTTTGTACCTTAAGCTGGCCTTCATGGGTTTTTCCTTAAAAGGATCTCAAAATTTTCATGCATTAAAGTATATAAAATTTGTCCCTTTGAACCTTAATCTAGCCTTTCACGGGTTTATTCTTAAAAGGATCTCAAAATTTACATGCCTTAAGGTGGACAAAATTTGGCCCTTTGCACCATAAGTTGGTCTCTCACATGTTTATCCTTAAAAGGATCTCAAAATTTCCATGCCTTAAGGTGGACAAAATTTGTCCCTTAGAACCTTGAGCTGGCCTCTCACGGGTTTATCCTTAAAAGGATCTTAAAATTTTCATACCTTAAGGGGAACATGATTTGCCCCTTTGTACCTTAAGATGAACATTGAAAGGGACCATACTTACAGAAAACCATTTGTCTTGATGTCAAATTGGTCGATCTTAGAGTGTACGGAGGTGAAGTTAAACTCTTGCACCCTAAGCCGATTGTTGCATTGACACCATATTGAAGCCAAATGGTTCGATCTTAGAGTGTATGGAGGCAAAGTTAAAATCTCACACCCAAAGACGATTGTTGCATTGCCACCGTCTTGAAGTCAAATTGGTCAGACTTAGAGTGTACGAAGGCGAAGTTAAACTCTTGCACCCTAAGCCGATTGTTGCATTGGTACCGTCTTCAAGTGAAATTGGTAGGTCTTAGAGTGTTCAAAGGCAAAGTTAAACTCTCACACCCTAAGCCGATTGTTTCATTGCCACAGTCTTGACGTCAAATTGGTCTTTCTTAGAGTGTACAGAGACTAAGTTAAACTCTCGCACCCTAAGCCGATTGTAGCATTGCCACCGTTTTGAGGTCAAATCGGTTAAACTTAAAGCGTACGGAGGTGAAGTTAAAATCTTGCATCCTAATACGATTGTTTCATAGCTTCCATCTTGAAGTCAAATTAGTCAGTCTTAGAGTATACGGAGGTGAAGTTAAACTCTCGCACCCTAAGCCGATTATTACATAGCCACAATCTTAGAGTCAAAATTGGTCGGTATTAGAGTGTACGGAGGCCAAGTTAAACTCTCGTGCACTAAGACGATTATTTCATATTGCTATTTGTTTCAATCATGCAAAAATAAAAAGGGGAAAACAAGAAAGAAAGTAAAAATACGAATAGAAAGGATGTTACCTGTCAGAGCGTTGAGATCTGAAAAGTTGTATATCACCAACTTGGATTGAGATAAGATGACTTGATGAGAATAAAGTACTCAAAATATATTTTTAAATAATCAAAACCCCCTTTGATGGTGACGTCCCACATCAAGATATAAATTATTTGGTAAGGCGATGCAAATCTGGAATCCTCTGCCGAACAACATATAAGATTGTCTTCAAAAAAATCATCCAGAACAATCCAAGAAATTTTCAAATCCAAATTTTGGATATGTTATACATGCATGTTTCCTTCATATATAGGATCAAGGGGATCATAATTTTGACACTCTCACATTGCGATATAATTTTTTTGGTGATGTCGCGTAAATCTGAAATTGTTGATGCATCAAACTCAATGTTGATTTCAGGATAATACCTAAAAATATCCCGATTGAATTAAATTATGAATTTTGGATATTTTATAGATATTTGTGTTTATATTTACAAGAATAAAGCGGCTTGTGATTTCATCCTTCCTACTTCAAGATATGAAAGTTTTAGTAAAGACGCGCAGATCTGAAATTTTCAGCATGATAAAATTCAAGGCTAAATTCAAAAATTTATTGAGTATTATATTGAAGGAATTTGAAGCTGAATTTTGGATATGTTATATATATATTAGTATAGTTTCTATAATATCAAACGGTTTATGATTTCAACATACCTGAAATTAGATATGAATTTTCTACCACTAACATACTGTGCTGAAAAAAAGTGACGAAAATAAGAAAAAAGTAGGAGGGAAAGAAATTACCTTAATATTGTTGATGGCTTGAAAACCCAAAAATTGATATTGAAAAACTGGAAAAGCTGCTTACTTTTATAGAGTTGTAGGATGGATGTTTCCTTCTCCAATATAAATTCAGATTGGAATAACTTTCATCTCCAAATTTAAATTAGAGATTGTTTCCTTCGTCAATATAAATTTAGATTGGAATAGATTACATCTCCAAATTCAAATTGGAGATTGTTTCCTTCTCCCATACAAATTCAAATTGGAGGTTGATTTTCTTCTCTCATACAATTTCAAATTGAAGGTTGTTTCCTTCTTTCATACAAATTCAAATTGGGAGTTCTTTTCTTGTCCAATCTAGGTTCAAATCAGAAGAGTTTTATTCCTGATTAAGTAAGGCGATGAAGAATTCTTCTAAAATCTATTTGAAATTGGATATTATGCCTCACCAATGGATCTTAAGTGCAGAGATTCATGGAAAAGAAATGAGAGTTTTGAGAGGCAATACCAATATGGTTCGGCTTTAAATTTTTGAATGAGGTATTCATATGTATGAAAATCATTGAAGCACAAAGGAAACATGCTTAAATAATCATACTTCAAGGCTAGTCTCCAAAATATTAAATGTCTCAATAAGTCTTGAAGTAGGAGGCATTTGTAGGCGATGCAATTTTATTAAAATTAAATCAGTACAAAATTCATATTATATTAAATTAAAAATATATCAATCCCAAATAAATATTATGGATTAATATAATTGGATTAATTATTTAAGTCCAAACATATATGGGTTTAATTAAAGTTCATTTTTTATTGGGCTAGTCCATTGATTTGGGCTAAAATGATGAACCCAAATTAATAAGCTCAAGATATTGTCATATTCTAGAGGCCTAAATAAGTGTCACATGTCAAATGATGTGGAATGCCAAGTCAAGTGAAGGAGCCAATATGACCATGCCACATGTCAAAGTGATGCAGCAGACCCATAAAATAAAATCTCATAAAAAGGCATCACATCACTAAACTCTGATTGGTCAAAGTAAGTTTATATTCATCATGACTCTTCCTTTCCTACAACTATAAATAGGGATCTCAAAATTCAGAAAAGCGGACCCCAGAACTCTAACAAGTAGTAAGAGAAAGATCGTGGATTAAACACTGTAATTTCTCTAAAAAAAACTCAAGCATTCAAATAAATTTCATCAATATTCAAGATCAAGACAACAATATTCAAAAAGAAGCTCAATAGCCCTTGAATTTAAGCATAAGTTAAGATCAAGTCCCTCAAATCAACAAATCAAGTTTAAATTCAAGATCAAGCTTTAAGCCCTTGAATTTATATTTGAAAAGGCGAATAAGAGGATTCATAGAGATTGTAAAACATGCATTGAAATCAATAAATTGATTGTTGCAATATTTTTCTTATCTCGATTATTTATTTTTCAATCTCGTAAAATTTTATTGTCCAACAGTATAATGAAGACATATTTAAAACTTTAATTAGCATACATTTTATATATGAAAGTTTTTTAATCTTAAAAATTGTATTTTCGTAGACCTAAATCTGTTGATAAAACTCAACTCATCATTTCCTTCCAAAGAGCTGTATAAGTGACCGTCTTCATGGGTATCTTTGATCTGATCCTTTCTTCCCAATTACAATCCTCAATTAAATACATCAATATTGTTTGTATGTTCTTTACTTATATGATTTCGGGCAATTCTTTTTTCGTTGATCTGCTAATTATTGAGTTAAATTTGGAAGCTTTATTTATTTTGCAATGGTATCAAATCCCAGAAGTCTAATCTATAACTTGTCGAAAGCAATAGAACAATGAGGCGATGAGTGATTAAGTGAGTTTAAGTACTACAAGAAAGACATGGAAGTTTACTTAAATGATATATAGATGACAGAAGAAAGAAAAGAAAAAAAGAAAAACAAGAGAGGTGTGAAGATGTTCCCTTTATGTTCTTGGAGGTTTTGAGGAGACAAAGAATCTCCATGACTCACATTATTTGTCATTGTGTTTTCCTTTTGGAGAATCTTCATGACTCATATTATTTTTCCAAAAAAAAAATGTATTGTGGTAGACCTCGTTTGAGTAATAATTGACATGATTTTTTTGAAGTAGAAGATTCTGCTATATATTATATATATTTAATCTTATTTTATGTGCTAAAATTTTTTATTTTCTCTTATACCTTCTTATCTAGTTAAGCACAATGATTTATAACAAAACACAAATAGGAGCACAAACTGATGGAATAATGTTGCATTTTCTTCATTGGACCGGGTTGGTTCACCTGTTTCATTGCACTCATTTACTGCAGCTTCAACATTATTCGTCGATGGATTACGTGGCTATGATTTAATGATGATGATTTTATCCAACTTTAGTGGATCATTGTACATATTATTTTATGCACATATTATTTTATTCTTTTTGTACTATCTAGGTAAATCTTTTGTTTTCTACCTTATTTAGAAATCTTTTGTTTCTGACTTTATCTAGAAGATTATCCCTTAGTTTCCTACCTTATATAGAAGTGTATCCCTTAGTTATTTTGTACCTGATTTAGGAGTCTTTAATTTGATTCTTTACTTGTATATATATAGGATATTGTACAAAGTTAAAACAATCAATCAAGGAAAGAAAAAGAAATTTATCACAAATTCTTTATCTTTGTTTTCCATAATTCATTCGATTTCCTTCAATTCTTACATGGTATTAGAGCAAGGTTGATTCAAACATCTTGTCTAAAAATCTCATCTTCTCAAATTCTCATCTTTGTGTCTTATTCAATCATATTATCTCAAGTTTTTCATCATGTTCAATACACAAAATAATCTAATTTATGCTTTTTTTTAAGAAATCAGGCCATACAGTGTATAAATATTATAAAATTCATGGGTTTCCTGCTAATTTCAAATTTACAATTCAGAGAAAATTTCAAGAAACAGTTAAAGTCAACAGCAGCTTCGACATTGATTGGAAAATAAGTCGGTAGAGATGTTCCAAACACCAGGTTCTTGACTAGAAATGTTGTGGGATGATTGCTGGAGCTTCTTCAGAACTTGAATATTATAAAACAAAGTAAAAATTCTCAAGTTTTTGACAATGTGTAGGTTGTAGGTAAAGTTAAGCTTTTTAATACTTATGTACACCTTGTAAACATTGATAATAAATTTTGGATATTAGATAGTGAGATATTCAGCATATGACTCACAATAAATCAATCCTTTTAAATTTTAAGGTTTTGTCTAGTGCACTCATGGTGAATCTTCCCAATTCATATAAAGTAAGGGTAACACATTCAGGAACATTCTATGCATTACCAAATCTTGTTTTAGAGAATGTTTTATATATATCTTCTGTCAAGTACAATCTCTTATTTATAAAACAATTGTATAGACAACTCAATAATTATGTATTATTCACTCCTATTTCTTGTTTTATATTTTAGGGTTCTTCTTTAAATAGCCTATTGGAAATTGGTAGAGAAAAAGGGGGACTCTACATACTCAAATCAACCCAATCAGATAATCTTCCAAATGCTCAAGTTAATATAAGCTCAAGTCCTAGTTTAGGTTCTAATTCAGTTTCTTATTCATGTTTTCCTTGTTTGATTTAAAAATAAAAGAGAAATTATGGAATGAAAAATTAGGGCATATGTTGTTGAATAATATGAAAAACGTTTCTTTTAATTCAATCTCTTCATGTCAAAATTTTTATACTCCATGTGTGATTTGTTGAATAGAAATATAAGCGAAACTATTTTTTCCAACAAGCAACATCTCAATAAAAAATATTTTTCAGTAGATACATATTAAACCTTAGGGACCATATAAAGTACCAACTCATAATGGGTATAAATTCCTTCTTACCATTGTAGATGATTTTAGTAGAGAAACATGGACTTTCCTGTTAGGTAATAAATCAAATGATTTCACAATCCTCAAATCTTTTTTAGCTATGGTCGAAAGACAATTTCAAACCAAGGTCAAAATGGTAAGATCTGACAATGCACTTGAGTTAGAAAGTGGCACAATACATTCAAAATGTTTCTTTTCTAAATGGATTCAACATCAAACCCTATGTGTGTCTACTCTACAAAAAAATGGTGTGGTTGAAATAAAACATATTCATTTGCTAGAAATATCTAGGGCTTTTTTGTACCAGTCATATCTACCCATTAAATATTGGGTGAATATCTTTTTAATGAAATGTATCTAATCAATAGATTTCCTTCAAAAATCCTTTATCGTAAAACTCCTTTTGAAATTCTTTTGAAGACCACACCTAACTATTTTAATCTCAAATTTTTTTTATGTCTACATTTTATTTCCACTCTATCCTCTCAAAGGTCTAAGTTGGTACAAAGGGACAATACTTGTGTCTTTTTAGGATATCCATATGGAAAGAAAGGTCATAAAATTTTGGTTCTTGATACTAATAAAATCATAGTTTCTAGAGATGTTGTGTTTTATGAAAATATCTATCCTTTTGCTTCTTCTAAATCTAATCATTCCTACTTATCAGTCCATGCATCAATCCCAACTATTGATCCTGATGATAATGTTAACTCTAATCAAAGCATCCCATATCCCTCAGTTATCACTTCTACTTTACCTCCTGCATCTACCACTATGGACCAGGTTTAACCTCCTATTCTTTCTACTATCACGAAACAGGTACAACCTCATGTTCCTTCTATTGTTATGGATCAGGTACATCTTCCAACTCCTTCTGTTATCATAAATCAGATAAATTCTTCTATTCTTCCCACAAATGATATTTCCTCAATTATAATATCAACTTGGGAACACAAAATTTCTAGTCACCTAAAAGATTATATTTACAATTTTGTACATCTGACTAAATGTTAGCTCTGCTTATTTTTCATCTTCTATTTGTACAACCTCTCTTTCTATCACAAATATATCTTCCAATAATCAACATACACTAAATTATTTATCTAATATTTAAGAACTTGTCAATTATAATCAAGTTGTGTTGCATGTGTTGGAAAAAATCTATAGACAAAGAACTTTAAGATCTTGAGTGGAACAACACTTGGGACGTGATCTAACTACCTCCAGGTAAAAAGGCTTTACCTTGTTATATATTTATACAAATTCAAACAATATAGCGATGGCAGCATTGAAAGGTTAAAATCTAGGTTAGTGATCAGAGGAGAAATTCAAAAGGAAGATATTGATTTTAATGAGACTTTTTCTCCTATTATCAAAATAACTACTATTCGATGTCTTCATGCTATAGCTGTCAAAAGAGGTTCGGGGCTCTATCAATTGGATATTAATAATACATTTTTATATGGAGATCTCCATGAGGAAATCTACATGAAGTTCCCTGATGGAATAGTTCTACCATCACCATCTCATATTTACAAGCTTAAGAAGTACATATATGGACTTTGTCAGGACTCTAGGAAATGGTACTCAAAGCTAGTGGCTTCTCTTAATTTTAAATGATTTACTCATTCTCTTAATAATTATACTTTATCTGTGAAAAAATCTGACTCATCTATTTCAATAGTAGCAGTATATGTGGATGACATTATTTTAACAGGTAATGACAATGCAGAGTTGCGTGCATTGAAATTATTTCTACATAAGGAGTTTAGAATAAAGGATTTGAGAGATTTACACTTTTTATTAGGTATGAAGGTATTGGGGGAACGTGATGGAATCATACTTTCACAATGAAATATCATAGTTGATCTCGTAAAGAAATTTGATGTCACACATATGTCACCTGTTTCATCTCCTCTTGATCCTACAGTAAAGCTAAATTTAAATGATGGAGATGCTATTCCGAATCCCACTGTATATAGACATATCCTTGGTTAGTTGAATTATCTTACTCACACAAGACCGAATCACTCTTTCATCGTACAATATCTTAGCCAATTCATCCAAGATCCTCTTCTACCTTATCTCACTGCCGCATTACATGTTCTTCGTTACTTGTCCAAAGATCTAGGTTTGGGTCTCTATCTCAAAGTCTCTTCTTCTTTTGAGTTGCTTGCCTTTTATGATTCGTATTGGGGAACATGTCCTAATTCAAAAAAAAATTGTTAGTGGATTTTATATATCACTTAGGGCCTCTCCAATCTCTTGGAAGTCAAAGAAGAAAAAATCTATTTCTCTTTGCTCTACCGAGGCTGAGTATCAATATATGAGGTGCATGGTTGTCGAGCTCATATGGTTGGTTCGTACCTTCTATGATTTGTCCATTCCAATATCATTTCATGTTCCTCTTCATTCGGATAGTCAGGTAGTAATACACATTGATAAGAACACCGTGTTTCATTAAAGAACAAAGCATGTTGAGATTGATTTTCATTTTGTTCAGCAAACGCTTTTAGCTGGACTTATTTCACTTTCATTTGTTCCATTTTCCATTCAATTAGTTGATCTATTCATAAAATCACTCACTAGTCCTCTTCATCAAAGTGTTTTGGGAAAGTTGGGTGTTTGTTCGTCCCCTCAAACTTTAGGGGGGTGTTGGAATAATATTGTATTTTCTTCATTGGACTAGATTGGTTCACCCATTCCATTTACTTGTTTCACTGCACTCGTCTGCTACAGCCTCAACATTATTCGCCAATGGATTACGAGTCTTAGGAATGATTTAATGATGATGGTTTCGTCCAACTTCAGCAGATCATTGTACATATTTTTATTTCTTTTGTACACCCTAGGTAAATCTTTTGTTTCCTACCTTATTTAGAAGTCTTTTGTTTCCTACTTTCTTTAGAAGATAATCTCTTAGTTTCCTACCTTATTTAGAAGTGTATTCCTTAGTTATTTTGTACCTTATTTAGGAGTCTTTAATTTGATTTTTTACTTGTATATATAGAATATTGTACAAAATTAGAACAATCAATAAATAAAAGGAGAAGAAATTTTTCGCTAATTCATTGTATTTCTTTTCCGCAATTCATTCGATTTTCTTCAATTCTTACAGAAACATATTTTACATCTTCTTTTTTAGGTTCTATATTCAATCAAAAACTATCATATATATATATGGTGCCCAATTAAACAATACTATATATGCTAAGATGGAAGAAATAATATTTTTATATGAGAATTAAAAGAAAGAAGAATATTGTCGTCCGCAACATTGTGGCTCTTCTGAATTCGAATGGCATCGAGAAGTCCCACATTTAGATGTAAAATGCTCCTTAATAAAGACGACTTTATACCAGTTAGACTCAAACCCCAGTCCACTAGTTAATGATAAATGAGTATCTATCATTTCACCACAACCCTCGTTGGTTGGACAGTTCATTATTATTAACACTTGTTTTAACTAATTGTAACTTACTCTGTTTCCAAGCATGCTGAATTACCATTGAGGACCTTATTAATGTGTGTTTGTCATCCCCAATTCTTCCTAACTTCATATTATGCAAAGCAAACTTAGGTATATGTTTCGTTCGGCTATTTAGTTTACTAATATCATTCAAATATATATTATCATTACCAATACACTTCAATTGTATATGGTATCATGCACATATATGATCTGTATATTTAGTATGAAGTTTATATTATCCACAATATATACTTTAAAAACTAGATGGCCAAAATAGTCAGCTATAATTTTTCCTTATGCAAATGACCAAAGTTGAAAGAGACTATTGGCAACACACAAACCTCTATAGCTAGGTTGTAACAATTACGAAAAGATAATACATCTGAATGGCAAGTATAAGGTTCTTTTTCACTAATTAATGGGCAGAACTAGCTACTTAATTAGCGAAGAGTGTCGTTTCCTTCAATAAAAACCTATAATACCTGAAAAATAAAAGATATTATAGTAAAATAAAAATATACAAGACGAGTCACATTAATTTTAAACCAACTCATTTTAAGTTCCATGTATCAATGATTGTAGGATTATTAATGTACAACTCATACTAATTACAATACAAAAATGCTGGTCAACAAGAAATAAAGAATCTTTTGGTAGGATGTACAAGAATAGTATAAAATATGATGTATTAGTAATTTTAGTATTATTATGCTTGCATTAGTTATGCTGAGATTATTTCTTATGCAGTATCTGATTTGATGTGTTAAAAAAAATCTTGTATTGCACATGTTTAAAGTTAAAAACATATTTACAAAAATACCCTCCACAAATATAATAAAAATGATGTGGAAAAGGTTTTGAGGGTTATTGTGTCTTTACACATGTTAATGCATTTTTTAAAGTCCCTTGCATTGCTAATACCAAGGTTTCTCATTTGTTAGTTATGCATATCATAATACACAATATAGTGTATAACTAATGCTTGCATTAGCTATACATAATTTGAAAAAGTGTATCAAACAAGATATTAGTAATATATGATTTAATGCATGCATTATTTTTTCTAATTCATCCTACCAAATGACCCCTGAGGAATAGAATTTGAAGGTTTTTGGCTCCTTGAATCCCAAGTTTTGATGATTCAGCAAAATCTATTTTTAGTATAAGTTTGATTATGGTAACTCAGTTTTCCTCAACAATAAAGAAAAGGAAGACGGCTAAATATTTCCTTGTTTAATAAGGAAAGATTTTTTTTCAAGAAGGCCGAGTTTCATACCTACATTAGAAGAGAAGCATTGGAGCATCTATAAATGAAAGAGAGTAACATAATTTAGAGCACCTACTCTGCACATACTATGAAAGTATTATTCTCACGTAATAGAAGATCTTGGCATGAACTTGCAAGATATAGTTGAGTTCTAGTTGTCTAGATCTACAGTTGTTTTTTCATTCTTATTAAGTTTGTCCGTTGAGAAGTTGTGGTAGTTATTAAGGTGTGTTGGTGAGATTTTAAAAAAAAAAAGGATTTGATTTTATGGAGAGTTGATAGTGAAACAATTAGAGTTAATTATTCAATTCTAGATGTTGAAGTTAAGGTTTGATTATTGAGTTGCAATTCTAAACCTTATTGACAATTAGAGGATTTGATTTGTAGTTATTATTCCTTAAAATCGGATGTTTTCTACATAAAATTGATCGTGTTAACTTCCTTTATTGTTTAAGTAAAAACCTGTTAAGGACCAGGTCCCTAAGAAAACAGTTGAAACTAGTGTTCTTCAATTGGTATAAGAGACAAGGAAGTTCTTTCATTAAAGGTTAATACTTGAGATACAAGATCCTATGGCTATTCGTCCAACTGCTCAGGAAGGTTCTTCTCAAACAAGGCCATATTTGCTCATTGAAAAATACTATAAATGTTGGAAGAACAGAATGATGAATCACATTATTTGTGAAAGTGTAAGCTTATGAAATGTTGTTCTTGATGAACCGAGTACACCTGTGGTAGCATCAGATGATGGAAAGAATCCTGTTCCAAAAGATAGGAAGGACTAGACTCTCATAGACAATGTCTACATTCAAAACAATTCTAAGGCTAGGAAAATACTGATTTGTGGAATTGGTCCTGATGAATACAATAGAATTTCCTTATTTTCAAAGTACTAAAGAAATATGACTACTCTTCAAACTACTCATAAGGGGATCTCTACTATCAAGAAGGCCAAGATTAACAATCTCAATAGACAGTATGAACTATTCATGATGAAAGATAGAGAAATTATTTAGAATATGCATACAAGGTTTACTACAATTCTCAATGAGATATTCCTTTTAGGAAAATTGATCCTAACTGGAAGGCTATCAGGAAACTAATAAGTTTGTTGTCGGATCTTAGGAAAGTAAGGTGGAGGCTATTATATAAGCAAGGAATATGGAAACTTTGAAGATGAATGAACTCATTGGAAATCTAATGACCTATGAATCAAAAAAAAACAAGAAAATAATATTGGGACAAAGAGAAAGTATAAGACTATCTCTCTCAAAGCTATTAAGAACATTGATTATGAAGAGAAAAACCTGTCCTTGGCCTTAGTCACAAGAAGATTTAAAAGAATGTTAAAAAAAAGTTAGAAATTTTAGAGAAGATCTATCAAAGTTCAAGAAAAGAAAATTCAAGTATGTCATAAGGGTAAAAGTCCTGATCACTTCCTCAAATTTTATCTACTATGGGCAAAGGATCACAAAAAAGTTTTTGCTAAGAAATTTAGAGATCAAAATGTGGAATTTACACTCCCCTCCTATAGGAAAATGGCATCTAAAGAAGCTGATATTGCAATACAAAGGGTCTTAACTGCTATGGGAAAAGGCTCTAATACATCTAATGAAGATAACTCCAACAATCAATCGTTATTGACAATTGTGGAGGTAAAAGAAGAAGACACCCTAGATCTTCTAAATATGAGTGATACTGAAGGTAAAACTAAGGATGAGAACTTAACCAAATCGATTCTTTCACTTATAGCTAGTATGAGTCTAATACTGAATATGAGAAAGAAGAAACCAAGGTACGTTTTTATGATATCAACCAAAACCTTTACAAACACTCAAGGAAAAATTTGAATCTCTTACTGCAGTACTGATAAATAAATATCACTTTATTTGTGCTTACAAAGATAATCTAATGAGTGAGTATACTTCTCTAATATTGGAATATGAGAACTTTAAAGAAGACAATGGATTTTTGAGGAATTGTCTTACAAAATTCTTTGATAGAGGAAAGGATCAAACTACTATTTCTCAGCAAAACTTAGCAGAGGGCATAAGAAATCTAATGCTATCTTTGCTGAATTATCTGAAAAAAGCTTTTCTTCTAAAAGAGATGAACAAGGATAACTTGAGCTAGAACATATTTAATTATGGACAGAGTATTTATATCTTCTCATTCATATTAAAAATAATCAATCAACCTCTTAACATGTGCTAGGATTTAGACCTGAATATCGCAAAGCAAAGCATCCATAAACATAAGTTATACTGCTTATGGCAAGGAATGACACCTTGGAAAGCAATGTAATCTATAGAATAGATCTGAATAAAAAAAACTTAGATTCATAAAATTCATAAACACATATATGACCAAAAAATAAAAAGAATTTTGTCCAATAAGAGGTAAATTTCTTTGTCGTCCAAAAGAGATTTGATCTATTATTTTTTTCACAAAAAGGGATCTAAGTTAATTTGGGTGTCCAAAACTAACCTCTAAATTGTACTTGTAGAATAATAGGGGAAAATAAGCAAGCCTTAGTTTTTTCCTGTGTTTGCTCTAGACACATGACTAAAAGTAAAGAAAACTACCTCTCTCTTATAGACTATCTAAGTAGAAGTGTTGCTTTAGGAAATGATAAAAATAAAGAAATTATTCGTATAGAAAAATTAAGAAGATCCATATCACATTCGATTGAGACTGGTTACAACATGCTTAGACTTAAACACAATTTGCTCAGCATATCTCAAATGTGAGACAAAAGAAATTATGTGATGTTTACTATGACTGAATGTATTGTGACAACCTTATTGTGGTAAGATTTACTCAAGTAAAGGAAGCATAAGAATGTATACAAAGTATACATCATGCATACTCTAGAATTATAAGTGACATACCTCAGTGCCATGAACAGTAGTTCGTTATTATGGTACAAGAAGCTAAGACATGCTTTTTAATAATCAACAAACTAGTGGCAAAAGATCTGGTGATAGGACTACCAAAAACCAAATTGGATGAATCTATGGTATATGATACATGTACAAAAGAAAAATATGTAATATCTTTATTCAAGCCCAAAAAATAGTGATCACCACTAAACCTCTTCAGTTGTTGTATATGGACTTGTGTGGTTCAATATGAGTTCTCAATAGTGGAGGAAAAAATATGTGTGTGCGATTTTAGATGACTATTCAAAACTTACATGGACACTCTTCTTGAGTTCCAAAAAAGAGACATTTGAGGTATTCAAAATATTTGTTAGACTTGTTAAAAAAAAGTTAACTGAAGTTATAGGAATAAGGTCTGATCATGGAACTTAATTTAAAAATTTATACATATTGATATTTTGTGATAAATATAGTATTGTCACAACTTATTTACACCTAAAATTCCTAAGAAAAATGGTGTGGTTGAAAGAAAGAATAGGTCTGCAGAGGACATGGCTAAAGCAATCCTTATAGCCAGTAGTCTACCCAAAAGATTTTGGGCTGAAATTGTAAACATAACATGCTATCTTTTTAGAAGGTGCATGAGTAGATCATTACTAAACAAGACTCCTTATGAACTTCACAATGGGGGAAAATATAATTTGACCTATCTGATACCCTTGCAAAGCTTTGTTCACAATAATAGGAAGGTTGAATTAGGAAAATTTGATTCAAAGAGTGATAGAGGTATTTTCCTGGATATTCCTTATAAAGGAAATCTTAAAAAATCTTCAATGAGAAAACTGGATTTTTAGAAGAAAGCATTCATGTCATATCTGATGAAGAAAATCATAGATTAGGATAATGATGATTTTAGTCTAACACATGACTCAGATGATAAAGAAGAACACAAGGACACTGCCTCAGTTGTTGAGAAATATACTATAGATCAAGAGAAGGTTCCCAGCTCAGGGGGAACTACTTCTTCTGATGCATCATTATCTCATATCGATACACCCCCTACCTCTATTCCTCCGCAAAAAGGAATAGAAAATATAAAAGTTCTCATCCCATTGGAAAAATTATTTCTCCCATAGATTTAAGCATGCAGACTAGACATAAGTTGAGATGTATGTATGCTTATGCTACTACCTGTCACTAATTGAACCTAACAACGTCAAGGAAGCTTTTTAGGTGTAGATTGTATAATTTCTATATAGGATGAGCTGAATCAATTTGAAAGAAGCATGATATGCCACTTAGTTCCCAAGCCTACAACTATTACTATCATTGGGACCATGTGGGTATTTTGAAATAAGCAAGATGATCAATGTATGATCACTATAAACAAGGGCACAGTGGTGGTTCAAGGGTACAACCAAGAAGAAGGAATAAATTATGATGAAATATTTTCTGCTATTGCTTGAATGGAAACAATTAGAATGCTGATTGCTTTAGCCTCCCATATGGACTTTAAACTATTTCAAATGGATGTGAATAGTTCTTTATTGAATGGTTACCTGAATGAAGAAGTATATATGAAAAAGCCATTAGGTTTTGAGAGCTTTGAATATCTAGATCATGCGTATAAACTTGACAGGCCATTTGTATGGGCTTAAGCAAGCTCTAAGGGCATGGTATGATAGATTGTTATCTTTTCTTTTAGTGCATAGATATGCTAAGGGAGAAATAAATAATACTCATAAAAAAATAAGCACCCAAACTACTTCTTATTTAAATCTATATGGATGATATAATATTTAGAGCTACTGATGATATGCAAGGAATTTTCCTCCTTAATGAGAATGGTAGGAGATTTAACCTTCTTCTTAGGGCTACAGATAAATCAAACCAAATTTGGAACATCTATACAGAACCAAAAATACATCAAATAATTATTAAAAAAGTTTGAGATGGATGGATCTAAGATAAACAATACTCCTATTGTTGCTACCACAAAGCTTGACTAAGATGAGATTCGTGTGTCTGTTACATAAACTAAACATAGAGGAATGATTGGATCCTTGTTGTATCTCACTAATACTAGAACTAACATTATGTACAGTATGGTACTGTGTGATAGATTTCAATCATCTCTTAAGGAATCTCATTTAAATTTCATTAAAAAAATTTGTAGGTACCTCAAAGGCACTCAAGGATTATTTTTGTGGTACCCTGCTGGTTATATTTTTTATCCTATTAGCTATGTTAATGCTAACTATATTGAATATTTAGTGGATATAAGGAGTACTTATGGAATGACTCAATTCTTGAGACCTTGTCTTGTCTCCTGGGCAACAAAGACATAGAACTCTATGGATCTCTCAACTATTGAGGCTGAATATGAAGTTGTTTCATTTTGTTGTTCTCAGTTACTCTAGATAGAGTAGTAATTTAGTGACTATGGAATCATTTTAGGGTGCATTCCCATTATGTGTGACAACACAAGTGTAATAACCCTTTAGTCCATTGTCTATATTCTTGCTTATTTCAGCGATAAAGCTTCTCCATAGCCACACCAAGTCATTAGTGACTTGTCAAAACCGATATATCCGTTACCTGGAGGTTTATTTATTTTTTATAAATACTTTCTCAATTCGAAGTGTTGATTGTTTCTAATTGACCACCAAGTAAAAACTCTAGTAAAATGACCTTAAATGTGAAAATAAACATTGTCAATGCATTTGGAATGTCAAAATCTATATGGTTACATATTTTATTTGCTTGAAACAAACTACAAATGCAACATGAGGCATTAATCGAAGCCCAAAACCATGTTCCAAGCTTCTGCCATGCCTGGCACAGCAAGAGATGTCATGACCATGGAGATCTAAGTAAGAATATAGTGTTGCAACCTCAACTAGGTGTAGGGCTCGACCACGCTATCTGAGACCTTGATGGAACCTATTTAAGGTCTATCTTGGTAGAATTTTTTGCCATTTTGTGCCTCCCCTTTAAGCTACAAACCCTAATGGAATGTAAAATATCTCAAGTGAGCCTTGTGGGTTGATTGAGAGCTTAAACAACTTATGAAATCGAATCTTTCCACAAATCTAAGGTAAGACTCCTTTTGGTTAGTGTTAAATTCTTGATTTGTAGACCCCAAAACCCCTCAGTCTTTGAGGCTCAATTTTAGCCCCAAATCTGATTGATTTACTCAAATTTTTTTATGTTTATAACTCTTTAATGATAGTTGAATAATGGGTTGGTCTCGGAAACTCATTTTCCAAAGGTGAAACCACATAGAAGTTTGGTGTCATTTTTTAACCCATGGCACAGTAGTTCCATAATGGATATTGTTATTCTTTTTGTAATGATTAGATTGTATTGTTGATATCTTGGATCATGGAAGAAGAAGCTTTAAGAAAAGGAAAGCCAAAGCTTGTTTGTCCGTGAGTTGCTTGGACTCAAGGTAGGTTAGCTTACTTGTAGTTAGATTGAGCTTGATTGTAGTATAATTGTTGATATCTCATGAGATTGGGATGGAGTTTATATGATAAATAGTTGAATTTTGGTATTTGGGATTAGTTGACTCTTATAGATTATTGGACTTGTAAAGGGTGATGCTTGACCCTTAGCCTATAACCTTGGATAGTTCTTCTAGTAGTGTCATGAATCGTAGTAGAACACTTTAGTTGCTATAATAGATGAAAATGATGTTGCTTTTTAAACCTAAGGGTATGTTGACCTAGGTATTTCCTAGTTAGGATATGACCTTACTGTTGGGTTGACTTAGAAAGAATGCTAGAAGAAGACTTCCCCTATAAGCTTAGTAAGTATTGATTAGCCCTTATGGTGTGATTTAGATGACTTATCCTAATTCTAGGTAGAAGTTAGTTTTGTGATAGCGAACTTTGGCATTCTTGGGATTTAGGAGTTGGACTTGACCCGCCTTAAGATTGAACTAAGAAATACATTAGAGACCTAGATACTTGATGAACATCTAAATTACATTATTGAGATTATAATGGTTAGACACAGTTGCCGGATTATGCATCTAGTTGATTGTTAGATAATATGTATACTTGATTGATTATCTTGTAATCATGATATGGATAGCCTTGGAAAGGTGATGATTATGTATAACATACGAGTGTTTATGCTAATACTTATACTCATATTATGTGGTGATGATTGATAGTAAAGTAGGATGGCATATGTATCTTACATCCCTATTACCCTATTATTGTTAACTTGTCTATGTTTATTGATGTGGCTATGTATTAGGATGTATGTTGTTGTCTTGTGGGAGTATGTAATGGTATGATGATACTCGGTGAATCCAAAAGAGTTAATGATATTATGATGATGACTGATGAATTTGGAAGATATGTTGATGTTATAATGATACCCGGTGAATCCAAAAGAGGTAATGACGTTATGATGATGTTCGATAAATTTGGAGGATATGTTGATGTTATGATGATACCTAGTGAATCTGGGAGAGGTAATGATATTATGATAATGCTCGGTGAATCTGGAGGATATGTTGATGTTATGATGATACTCAATGAATCTGAAAAAGGTAAAGATATTATGATGATTCCTGATGAACTCGGTGGATGTATTGATATTATGAGGATACCCGGTAAATCTAAAAGAGGTAATGATGTTATGATGCCATGTGCGGAAACTTTATATAAGTAAATGTATATATGTGAGGTTCTGTTGTGTATGGCTAAACCATTGGTGTACTCAAGACATGATGTCTTCCTTGGTAATTGATACTCATTCTTTGTTATTAACCACTAAATAAGAAGTGTGACCCTCATCAACTTTAATCAGTAACTAGAGGAAATTTATGCCAATTATTGGGTTAAGTCTAATTGGTATGTGTAATCTTGTGTAGAACTAAAGGCTCACCTAGTAAATCTATTTGACTTGAATTAATGATTATGTTTTGGAATTTCACCTAGTAAAGTGGCTTATGTGACAACTAGTTATTTGTAATAAATGACTATTACTTGTAGGTTAGAAGCCTAGAAAACTAGATGATGGACCTTACTTAGTTAAAATATGAAAACTAGTCCTTAAGGTTGTAACATGCCTATAGTAATAGACTTAGTATGTTATGATAAATGGTTAAGTTGTTATTTAATATGTGATACTGTGATGGCCTAATTGATGACATATATAATAAGAATCCTAACTAGAGAATGGACTTGTGATGGGTAAATAATTAATATCATTGGTAACTTGTAGCTTTTCGTTAATTGATGGCCAGTAACTATATGACTTGTAAACTAGTGTTTAATGGATATAGAGATTAGCTAATATAGACTAGACTTGGAGTTCATCAATGAAATGGAGATTAACTATATAACTATGTTATGGTGATATCAATTTTGTTATGCTAAATTGCAATATTGATAATAATTGTAGACCCCGGTAAGAGGTCATGGTTGAAATAGGAACCCACGACTTTGGGGTGACTTGTTGGTGTGGTTGTTCCTTAAAATATTGATGGATTGATCTTTTGGTGTACTCTCCAACAGTATGGGACATCATAATAAGTTCTTGTATTGCATTCCTTGGGTGTATTCTCTGGTGGTATAGGACACCGTGACAGGTTTTTTGTTGTGTTTTTTTGCCTGTACTTTCCGGTGGTATGGGACGTCTGGTAAGTTCTTCTTCTTTATATTTTAATAATGGTTGGCGTTGATTATGGTACATACATGATTGTCTTGTATACATATGTTTTTGCGCTTCTGAAATGATTAGTCTTTTGTAGGATGATTATGGTATATGTTGATATGATACGTTATGCTATTGTCCTAGTAGTCTAGTTATTTAATACAATGATATGAAAAAGTATTCAGGTTCGATCCTATACCTCAACTTTTCATTATTTCCTTACCTTATATCGTCTTTCGATTATAATTTAGCACAGTCGGTTGATGATGCCTACTGAGTACCCATGTTTTGATACTCATACTATACTTTTGTACCTTTTTGGTGCAGACCCAGGTTCTAGTTGCCATCATTTATTTGGGATTGTGCTACATTGACCATTTGGAGATAGGGTAGGCTCTGTGAGTTTAAGTTGCCCTCTTTCCCCTCTATATTTATTTGTCTTATTTTTTCAAGACAAATGTATGAGATTATTTAAGATATTTTAGACTCTGAGTTATAAATTTCTATTGTCAAATCTAGATGCTCTTGTACTAATACTATCAGGTCATGAGAATGGTATTTGAATATTGATTATCTGAGGTTGTGAAATGTTATTGTTTATATTGTGTTCTTATATAGGGTCTATGTTGGACATTCCTACCAAGGTAACCCATTGTATTAGCTTTGGGTTACGGTATCAGCTTACCTACCGGTGAGACGTAGTAGTTACCATCATGAATAAAAAATTAGATCATGAAAAATTAGTATCAGTGCCTAGGTTTCACCGATATTATTGGTATAAGAGAAAGTGTCTATGTAATGCCCCGAAAAATGGGTCCCGGAGCGCCACACGGTGCTTGAGGCTACGAGTAGCCCCAAGCTAAACCTTTGAGTCATTTTCATTCAGTTCAACACAAATCAACGGGGTTTCCATAAATAACCCTCAAATATCAACAAAGTAATCATCATCCAAAAATAAAAGAATTTCAGAAAGATAACAAAATACGACTTATTAGTCAACTCCCAACATCTATACTAGTCTACTAAGCCTCTAAGAAAATCAATAAAACCAGCGAGCAATTGAGACATGCCCCAACTGACTCATACTCAGTTATCAAATGTAAACAATTCCGTAAAACCAACATCAGACATCACGTCCTCGAAACATGAAGACTCACCACGATAGAAGATGTAGAACAGCATGCCCGAAGAATTACTGTCGAACATTGAACTGAGCACCTGAACCTACATTCTGAGAAAATGCAGCCCACATTCGAAGATGTGGGTCAATAACATGAAAAGGAACCAAGTATATGGGGGTGTATGAAGTTTTATAAACATGATCATCATACATATTTATAAGAAATATGCAGGATGTACGAAAGACTCACATAGCCCGAAGAAAATCATCATAATCATGAGAGGATGAAATAAGTACAATAACACATGTGAGTCATCATATAATTTGTCAATCACTTTCAGTTGATCAAGAATATCAATTCTCATAATGTAAATATCATTTAAATCTTTCAAAAGAATAACTTTCACAATTCCACTTTCAAATCACTTTACCATTCACCATAGACACAAGGAAACACACACACACTAGGAGATCCTATAACCGACATAAACCATGTGACTATATGGAGTCTAACGTACAACCCAAGTTGGGTAGAGCCGTCCTATCCTTGCCATCGGAGTAGGACTATTGATATCGAATCCACACAAACTAGTGATCACTCTATAAATCAGCCTCGGGCTCACTCATACGGGGGAACGTAGTTCTAGGGAAGTAAGGTCGCTTTATACCTCCCACTCGGTGCTAAAGATTTCTTATGGACTTAGCTCAGATCATTTCAAAGACAATCCACAATAAAACAATTTTAGTAATATAAAAATATACATCAGGAGCCATCATGCTTCTCATCTATCAAAATCAACCACGTTGTGGATTTCTTTCACACTCGAGTTTAAAACAACTCCTTTAAGACCAATAGGTCAAATCATTCAAAATATCTCAAATATTCAACATCAACATGCTTATAACACACATTTCTCAAAAAAAATATAATTTCCAATGGGGATTTATGACCCAAATATCAAAATCATGATAAATATCATTCAAGATTCATGTTTTATATCTCCACACATGTAAATTCATCTTTCAAAATCATAAACATCAAGATTTTATAATAATCATCATAAGATATGGGTTTATGCTTCAAATTTGTAAAAATCAAATAAAAATCAAGCCTTTGTAAAGAAAATTACTTTTGTGCACAAGAACGAAAGAGAGTTCTTGTTGAACAACCCCACATACCTTGAATGATGAACTTTAGATCGATACTTATTTTTTAGATGTTAATCGTGCCTTTGAATGATGGTTCTTGGAGTTCTTGAACTAGGAACTTCGAATCTTGAATAAATTTGCAGAATTAATGGTGAACTTTGGAGGTTCTTGAAGTTGGATGTAGGAGCTTAGGGTTTTCTTTTGGAGAGAATTTGATGAAATATAACATATAATGCTTCTAATAGGCTTTAATATAGGGTTTGAACAGATTTTGGGTGAGGGAGAATGACCAAAACGGCACTAAAAATCAAATAATTCTTGAATCTATTCTTTGATGGACTGTTTTGATAGTCTGAAGTAGATCAACCATAACGATTAACTCCGATAACTAAATTGGATGAAACTAATTTCATTAGAAAGAGGACTCTCATATATTTCCGTTGATATATAGTATCTAACCTAGATCATTGTGTACGAGGAGTTATGATCATTTGAAGTTGACCCGAAAATTCTCTTTTGATAGGCTGAAGTAGATCGACCATAACTTTTTACTTCAATAGACAAATTGGATGAAACCAACTTCATTGGAAAGAGGACTCGCATAGATTTCTGTTGATATGTAGTAGATCACTCAGATCATTATGTACAAGGAGTTATGATAGTTTAAAGTTGGAGCAAAAATTCGCCAGGACTCAGTACTTTTTCCTGGATGTTTTACTGTTCACTACTATTCACAGTTCCATCGGAATGTTTATAACTCGTCACCTTGGTGTCCGTTTTGGATGATCCAGATATCGTTGGAAATATTATTCGATACTCTACGCAATGGTCGGTGATAATCTAAGACATTATGCACGGAAAATTTATAATTCGTTCTAGAAGATAGAACCCAACACGTTTACGCACAAAATTTCAACGAAAAATTTCCCGGGGTATTACATCATTCCCCCTTGGAAACATTCGTCCTCGAATGACGCTAGACATGCCAAGATTATATAGGGAATAGAGCATACAGCTGAAACCATTCGTTAGGCTCATCACCACATTGTTTCTCACTACGAATGCAACATAGAATGCATAAATTCAAGAAACTACAGCTGAACACATAATAAATGATAGCTGAACTGTTGTAACTTTTATCAAAAGTGCATGATTTTGGAAGGAACGGTACCCTCGGCATGATCGGAGTTAGCGGAAAATAGGTACGGGTACTTGGATCACATATCTGCCTTAGCTTTCCAAGTTGCACCCTCAACACATTGGTTTCGCGATAACACCTTGACCAAGGGAACTTCTTTGTTCCTTAGTCTTCGGACACTAAAATCAAGAATCTCAACAGGAATCTCATCAAAAGAAAGATTTTCTTGAATGTCAGCACTCACAGAGGAATTTACTACCACAGCATCACTAATATGCTTTCTAAGCATAGAGATATGGAATATTGGATGAACAGAGGACAACTTGGAAGGAAACTCGACCTCATAAGCTACCTTACCAATACGACTAAGAATTTTGTAAGGACCAATATAACGGCGACTAAGCTTCCCCTTTTTTCCAAATCTCTTCACCCCCCTCAAGGGTGAAATTTTCAGATACACTAGGTCACCAGCTTCAAACTCAAGGTCTCTCCTTCTAACATCCGCATATGACTTCTGACGACTCTGCACAGTTTTCAACCTTTCCCTAATCAACTTAAATTTTTCCATAGCCTCAAATACCGAATCAGGACCACTCACAGTCGTTTCACCCACCTCGAACCAACATATGGGTGATCTACACTTTCTCCCATATAAGGCTTCAAACGGAGCCATGCCAATACTAGATTGGAAACTGTTATTCTAAGTAAACTCTATCAACGGTAAGTGATCATCCCAACTTCCCTTAAAGTCAAGTGCACAAGCTCTCAACATATCCTCTAAGGTCTGGATGGTCCGCTCAGCCTTACCATCGATTTACGGATGAAAAGCAGAACTCAAAAGCACTTGGGGACCAAGACCCTTCTGAAAAGCTTTCCAAAATTGCAAAGTGAGTTGAGTACCCCTATCCGAAATAATAGACAAGGGAACTCCATGAAGTCTGAATAGCTCTCAAATATACAATCTAGCGCAATCCTCAGTAGTATATGAAGTATGAATAGGCAAGAAATGAGCAGACTTAGTCAACCTATGAACCACAATCCAAATGGAATCATGATGGTGTTGGGAAGGAGTTAAACCAATCACGAAGTCCATATTTATCTCTTCCCACTTCCAGGTGGGACTACTAAACTCTTGCATCATACCACCAGGTCTTTGGTATTCAACCTTAACCTATTGGCATGTTGCACACTTAGCTACAAATGTTGCTATATCTTTCTTCATGCCACTCCACCAATAGATTTACCACAAGTCTTGGTACATCTTGGTGGCACCAGGATGAATAGAATATCGCGCCCCATGTACTTCAGCCATAATCCTCTATCTCAGATCATCAACATTCGGCACACATAATCTACCCTGCAATATCAACACACGATCTCCCCCTTAGGAGAAAACCTCTACTTTTTGGTGCTTGACTGACTCCTTCAGTCTGACCAAACTAGCATCTAAGTATTGCTTTTCCTTCACTTCCAAAACCAAGGAGGATTCGGAACTACTCTAACCCCCTATACTACCTTCAGTAGAGTCAAACAACCTAACCCCCAATCTAGCCAAACGATGTACATCATGAGCCAACTCTTTTTTACCCTCTACCACATATGAAACACTACCCATGGACACTCTACTTAGGGCATCCGCCACAACATTGGCCTTGCCCGGAAAGTACAACACACTCATATCATAGTCCTTTAACAATTCTAACCATCGTCTCTGCCTAAGATTAAACTCTCTCTTGGTAAACACATACTACAGACTCTTATGATCAGTGAAAACATCAACATGGATACCATACAAATTGTGTCTCCAGATTTTCAAAGCAAACACAACAGCAGCCAACTCAAGGTCCTGGGTGGGGTAATTTTTCTCATGGGGTTTCAACTGTCTAGAAGCATAAGCTATCATATTACCCTTCTACATCAATACAAAACCCAACCCAACTCTTGAAGCATCACAGTACACCACAAAACCAGCAACACCATCAGGCAAAGTCAAAACAGGAGCTGAAGTGAGTCGAGTCTTCAACTCCAGAAAACTCTTCTCACAAGATTCAAACCACAAGAACTTCACTTTCTTTTGGGTCAACCGAGTCATAAAAGATGCTATAAAGGAGAAACCCTCAACAAAACGGCGCTTATAGCCAGCTCAACCCAAGAAACTTTGGATATCAGTCAGAGAAATAGGTCTAGGCCAATTTCTAACAGCTTTGGTCTTTTGGGGATCAACTCTAATACCCTCAGAAGAAATGATATGACCCAGAAAAGCAACTGACCTTAGCTAAAACTCACACTTACTGAACTTGGCAAACAACTTGTGATCTCTAAGGGTTTGCAAGACAGTTCGGAGATGATCAAAATGTTCATCCTCACTACGGGAGTACACCAGTATATCATCGATGAACCCTATGATAAAAATATCCAGATATGGTCTGAACACTCGATTCATGAGATCCATGGAAGTTGTTGGGGCATTAGTTAACCCAAAATACATAACAAGAAACTCAAAATGCCCATAACGAGTTTGGAAAGCGGTTTTTGGGATGTCACACTCCCTAACTTTGAGTTGATGATAGCCGGAACGAAGGTTTATCTTTGAGAAATAACTTGCACCTTGCAATTGGTCAAACAAATCATCTATTCTCGGAAGGGGGTACTTATTTTTTACGGTGACTTTATTCAGTTGGCGGTAATCAACGCACATACACAAAGAGCCATCTTTCTTTCTCACAAACAACACAGGAGAACCCCAAGGAGAAACATTGGGCCTTATGAAACCCTTATCTAGTAGATCTTTGAGTTGCTCTTTCAACTCCTTAATTTTTGCAAGGGACATACAGTAAGGAGAAATAGAAATAGGCTGAGTAAAAGGAAGAAGATCAATACTGAACTCTATCTCTCTATCAGAAGGTATCCGTGGGAGATCATTTGTAAAGATATCAAAAAAATCATTAACGACGTTAACAGACTGGAGAGTTGTTGTCTAAAACTTAGTGTCTTTAAATCATACCAAATGGTAAATACACCCCTTGGAAATAATCTTTCTAGCTTTGAGGTAAGAGATAAAATGACTCTTGGGTGACACAGAATTCCCAGACCACTCAAACACGGATTCACCCAAAAATTAAAACTTGACCACTCGGGTCCGACAATCAATAGAGGCATAAGAAGAATATAGCCAGTCCATACCTAGAATCACATCAAAATCTACGATGTCTAACTCAATCAGATCAGCCAACAAGACTCTATGAAGAACGGTAACAGGACACTGTTTATACACTTTCTAAGCAACAATCGAATCACCCACTGGGATAGAAACTAGGATAGGTTTAGGAATAATCACAAGACTCATTTTAAAATTCACAGCAATCAAAGGTGTAACATATGAGAAACTGGATCCAAACTCCAACAAAGCAAACACATCAAACTAAAATATACAAAGCATACAAGTAACAACATCAGGAGAGTCTTCCTATTCCTAGAGGGACAGTAAAGCATAGAATCTATTCTAGTGCTTCCCTCCAGCATTGCTAGAAGAGGCGCTCTAAGCTAGGGCTGGGCGAGTCACTAGAACTGGAGCACTAGCAGTCTGAGTCTAGGTTTGAGGGTGATAGTCACGATGCCCTTGTCCATCCTATGGACAATCTCTAACTCTGTGACCCATGTCACCACACCGGAAACAATCCCTCTTCTCATCCCAACACTTACCCGAACGAGCCCTACCAAACTTCGGACACAGGGGTTGATTTGGCTTTCTACCAGCACTGTACTGGGACCTGGATGTATATGACCTGCTACCTTGGTGCTGCCTACCTCTAGGCATGGGAGCACTAGCTGATGACGGTGCTTGCATAGATGAATGATCCTGATACTGAGGGCAACTCCCTCTCTGCGATCTAGTCTGACCCTGTCCGTGCTGCTCAGACCTAGCTCTCTTATTCCCTCTCATTCTATCTCTCTCCTTAACCTTACCTACCTTAATCTATTGGTCATGTTTCATTAGCCTAGAAAGATTTATCTCACTATTCAGCATAGTAGACCTACACTCCTTAACTACATAACTAGACACTCCAATCATAAACTTACTCATACTAGCCCGATTATCATCCACTGAGTCAGGAGCATACTTAGCCAACTGATTGAAATTTATAAAGTACTCCCTAACAGTCATAAAGCCCTGTCGCAGGTTTATACACTCTTCCACATTCACCTCCCTCATCTTTAAAGGGAAAAACATTTCCAGAAATGCATCCTAGAACTCTTGCCAAGTTATAGGGACATCTCCCTCACCTCTACCTTTCCTCCAAAAAATAACCCAGTCATAAGCAAGGTCTTTCAACCTATACACAGCTAACTCCACACTATGTTCCTCAGATACATGCATCACCTGAGTAATCTTCCTCACCTCCTCTAAAAACAAGTGTGGATCCTCATCAGACTTGGACCCATAGAATTCTGGTGGATTCATCCGTATGAAGTCACAGATCCTGGAAGCAGCTGAATCACCTCCCTACTGCTGTGGAGCTGGGGCCAGGTTAGCCTGAAAATTTGCAATAATACCTTGGTCCAGCACCTTAAAGAATACCCGAAATTTAGCACAAGACACATTTTCATTCAATGGGTTAGCGGGTTGAGGTAACTGACCATCATTATTTTTTCTCGCATGACGTGAAGGCATATTTCTGAAAGAGGAGAGCTCGAATCAATAGCTGAGAGAGATACTTTAAGCACGGTAGACTTCTAAAAGAAAGAATCATACTTTTTCCTAAAATGTCTTGTAGCCTCTTGCTCATAGATATGGTGCGCTACACACCAATGATCAAGACTCTACTTAACACGGCTTTTCAGACTCCCTAGGATACCTTAAAACCTTAGGCTATGATAATAAGTTTGTAACGCCCCAAAAAATGGGTCTCGGAGCGTCACACGATGCTTAAGGCTACGAGTAGCCCTAAGTTAACCCTTTGAGCCATTACATTCAGTTCAACACAAATCAACGGGGTTTCCATAAATAACCCTTAAATATCAACAGAGTAATCATCATCCAAGAATAAAATAATTTTAGAAAGATAAAAAAATACAACTTATTAGTCAACTCCCAACATCTATACTAGTATGACAAGCCTCTAAGAAAATCAATAAAACCAGTGAGTCATTGAGACATGCCCCAACTGACTTATACTCATTTATCAAATGTAAATAATTCCATAAAACCAATATCAGACATCACATCCTCAGAATATGAGAACTCACCACGACAGAGGATGTAGAACTGCGTGCCCGAAGAATTACTGTCGAACCTGAAACTGAGCACTTGAACCTACATTTCAAGAAAATGCAGCCCACATCTAAAGATATGGGTCAGTACCATGGAAAGGAACCGAGTAATGGGGGTGTATGCAGTTTTATAAACATGATCATCATACATATTTATAAGAAATATGCAGGATGTACGAAAGACTCACATAGCCCGAAGAAAATCATCATAATCATGAGAGGATGAAATAAGTACAATAACAAATGTGAGTCATCATATAATTTGTCAATCACTTTCAGTTGATCAAGAATATCAATTCTCATAATGTAAATATCATTTAAATCTTTCGATAGAATAACTTTCATAATTCCACTTTCAAATCACTTCACCATTCACCATAGACACAAGGAAACACACACACGCTGGGAGATCCTATAACTGACATAAACCATGTGAGCTACATGGAGTCCAACGTACAACCCACGTTGGGGAGAGCCGTACTATCCTTGCCATCAGAGTAGGACTATTGATTTTAAATCCATACAAACTAGTGATCACTATATAAATCAGCCTCAGGCTCACTCCTACAGGGGCACGTAGTTCTAGGAAAGTAAGGTCACTTTATACCTCCCACTCGGTGCTAAAGATTTCTTCCAAACTTATCTCAGATCATTTCAAAGACAATCCACAATAAAATAATTTCAGTAATATATAAATATACATCGGTAGCCATCATGCTTCCCATCTATTAAAATCAACCACGTTGTGGAGTTCTTTCACACTCGAGTTCAAAATAACTCCATTAAGAACAAAAGGTCAAATCATTCAAAACATCTCAAATATTCAACATCAACGTGCTTATAACACACACTTTCTCCAAAAAACATAATTTTCAATGGGGATTCACGACCCAAATATCAAAATCATGATAAATATCGTTCAAGATTCATGCTTTATATCGACACACAAGTAAATTCATCTTTCAAAATCATAAACATCAGGATTTCATAATAATCATCATAAGATATGGGTTCATGCTTCAAATTTGTAAAAATCAAATAAAAATCATGCCTTTGTAAAGAAAATTACTTTTGGGCACAAGAACGAAAGAGAGTTCTTGTTGAAAATTCCCACATACCTTGAATGATGAACTTTAGATCGATACTCATTTTTGAGATGTTAATCGTGCCTTTGAATGATGGATCTTGGATTTCTTGAACTAGGAACTTGGATTCTTGAATAATTTGTAGAATTAATGGTGAACTTTGGAGGTTCTTGAAGTTAGATGTAGGAGCTTAGGGTTTTCTTTTTGAGGGAATTTGATGAAATATAACTTATAATGCTTCTAAAAGGCTTTAATAAAGGATTTGGATAGATTTTGGGTGAGGGGGAATGATCAAAACGCCCCTAAAAATTAAATAATTCTCAAATCTGTCCTTTGGTGGACTGTTTTGATAGTCTGAAGTAGATCAACCATAACATTTTACTCCGATGTCCAAATTGGATTAAACTAATTGTATTACAAAATGGACTCTTATATATTTCCATTGATATATAGTATCTCATCCTGATCATTTTGTTCGAGGAGTTATGATCATTTAAAGTTGACTCAAAAATTTGCTTTTGATAGGCTGAAGTAGATTGACCATAACTTTTTGATCCGATAGACAAATTGGATGAAACTAATTTCATTAGAAAGAGGACTCTCAGATATTTTTGTTGATATATAGTAGATCACCCAGATCATTATGTATAAGGAGTTATGATCATTTAAAGTTGGATAAAAAATACGCCAGTCCTCAGTACTTTTTCCTGCACGTTTTATTGTTCACTACTATTCATAGTTCGATCGGAATGTTCATAACTCGTCGCTCGGGTGTCCGTTTTGGATGATCGACATATTATTGGAAATCTTATTCAATACTCTATGTAATGGTGGGTGATAATCTAATATATTCCACACAAAAAATTTATAATTCATTCTAGAAGATAGAACCTAACACGTTTACGCATAAAATTTCAACGAAAATTTCCCAGGGTATTACAGTCTAATAGAGTCCTACGGATTAGTATGTTGAAGTTTGTTTCCTATATTTTGAAGGCTATAAGACATTCTTAGGAGTCCTTCACTTATTTCACTCATATTATGTTAAGAGTCTGACTGCTGGTGAGGATAGACTTGTGGGTTAGGCCTTTGTGAGAATAGTGGTGTGGAGTACACCATATTTCAGTTAGACTTGTCTATTAGACACTTGTAGAAGGGTTTTGTGAGTTCTTGACTAGTTAGATCTTCTTCTCTCTATTGGGCTCAGTTTTTTGAGATATTCTTGGAGAAGTTTATGCTTTGTAGACTTAGAGACTATTTGAGAGATTAGTTCTCTAGATTATAGCAGGGTTTTATGAAAGTTGTTGAGTATTAGCCTTATTTCCATGAATTTGCTAGATATGTGACTTCTTTCTTAGACACTGAGTATGAGAGAGTTCACTGCTTTGTGAGAGGATTGAAACATTTTATTCAGATGGCTACCCCAAGTTTGGTTGTTTTTGGTAGGACCTTTATTGATGTTGCTAATCATGCTAGAGTGATAGAGGACATACAGTGCGAGGGCAGTGTTAAAAGGCCCAGTATTAGGGAAAATTTGGTGGGAGCCGTAGTAGTTCCCGATTTAGAGGTGGTGTTCCTGGACATCCTCCGTGTCTATTTTTTAAGCTATTGAGCCATATTAGTTAACTAGTTCATATAGCTCTTCACACTACTGACATGGATCAGTTCATTTCTAGTGGACGCCCTAGTAAAAGTGGTGATCAGTCTTTGAGAGGTTCACCTGTGGACCATGCTAGGCATGGTAGCTATGTTAGGTCATCCAAATTTTTAAGTTCTAGTTCTTCTTGTGAGTTTTGTTTTACTTGTGGGCTTTTTGTCATTTCTCAAGAGAGTTCCCTAGTCGTGGGGCGATTGTTGTATCAGCCTAGGGGGCTACTCCTATTAGGAAAGTTCATCCCTCATGTAGAGGTGGTTGGTAAAGTCATAGAGGTGGTTACCAAGGTGCTCAAGGTGGTACTCAGATAGATAGGGCAGGAGGTCGATCAGGTGCCCAGCCAGGTGGCAGGCGTGGTCAGTTGTACAGAATACCTATTAGGCCTGAGTGAGACATCAGATGTTGTAGTTACAAGTGCAATTTTAGTATGCCATAAGTCGGTTCTTACTTTATTTGATCTTGGATCCACTTATCCTTATATATCTTTTTATTATGCACCACAATTAGACTGGTCTAGTGATTTATTATCAGTTTCATTACGTGTATCTACTCTTGTAGGTGATTCCTTAGTAGTGGATTGGGTATTCAGATCTCGTGTTATGATAGTTAGTGATGTCAATACTTATGTTGATCTTATTTTCTTGGATATATTAGATTTTGATGTGATTATAGGCATGGACAGGTTATCACACTATCATGCGGTCATGGATTATCTTTACAAGATCATTACTTAGCCATGCTTGGCATACCCCCAGTCGTGTGGCAGGGAGAGATTAGCTGCAAGCCAGCATGGATTTTTCTTATATTTGTGTTAGTCGGCTTATATTGAGGGGTTTCAAGTCTTATCTCGCCTACATATGTGATACCCATGTAGAGAGTCTGATGCTTGACTTTGTTCCTATTGTGTGTGAGTTTCCTGATATGTTTCTTAAAGATCTGTATGGTATCCCTACTGACAGTGAGATTGAGTTTTCTATTGACCTTGAGACTGACACTAGACCTATATCTATGGCACCTTACCGTATGACTCCTGCAGAGCTTACAGAACTAAACTCTTAACTCTAAGATCTTCTTGGCAAG
Source organism: Capsicum baccatum var. pendulum (assembly GCA_030864225.1). Lineage (NCBI taxonomy): Eukaryota > Viridiplantae > Streptophyta > Magnoliopsida > Solanales > Solanaceae > Capsicum > Capsicum baccatum. The sequence goes on from CM061550.1 coordinate 223,831,836, forward strand.
GGGTTTATTAAACTGAGTATGTCCATGTGGGGCGCCCCTATTTTATTTGTAAGGAAGAAAGATGGTTCGATGTAGATGTGTATTGATTATAGGCCACTTGACAAGGTAATGGTGAAGAACCGTTATACTATACCTCATATTAATGACTTATTCAACTAGTTTCATGGTGGAACTATATTTTATAGGATAGATTCGAGGTTTGGTTATCATCAGTTGAGGATTTGGGCTGAGGATGTCCCGAAGATAGCCTTTAAGACCCGTTATTGTCACTATGAGTTTTTGGTGATGTCTTTTAGGCTAACTAATGCCCCAGTCATGTTTATGGACTTGATGAACTGTGTGTTCAAAGCTTATCTAGACTCCTTTGTTATTATGTTCACTGATGATATTCTTGTGTACTCGAGGAGTAATAAGGAGCATGCGCAATATTTAAGGGTTATGCTCCAGGTTTTTTGAGAACATGTGCTTTTTTCCAAGTTTTCCAAGTGCGAGTTTGGGCTCAAGTCAGTGTCTTTTCTTGGACATATGGTATCCAAGGTGGGTATTATGGTACACGCAGCTAAGATTTCAGTGATTCATGATTGGGCTAGACCTACGTCTCCGGCTGAGGTTCATAGTTTTATTGTTTTGGCTAGTTATCATAGGCTCGTTGTTGAGATTTTTGATACCTAATCAACCCCTATGATTATATGGACCCAAAAAGAAGTTCCTTTTCGATGGTCCGAGAAGTGTGAGTTGAGATTTGGAAAGTTCAAGGATTGCCTCACTTTAGCATTGGTAATATCTCTTCCAGTTGAGGCCGAGGGATTCATAGTGTTTTGTGATGCTTCTGAGATTTTTCTTGGTTGTATTTAGATGTGGCAGGGTTGTGTCATTGCCTATGCTTCTAGATATATTAAGGTGCATGAGCGCAACTACCCTACTCATGATTTGGAGCTGGTGGTGGTAATTTTAGGGCTCAAGATTTGGAGACATTACTTGTATGGTGTGCTTTGTGAGATTTTTACTGATCTTCGTAGTCTTCAACATCTTATGACCCGGAAAGAGCTTAATGGTCGCCAACATAGGTGGATGGATTTGCTAATGGACTATAATTTTCTATTTTTTATCATCCAAGGAAAATGTGGTGGCGGATGCCTTAAGTCTCAAGGTGGTGAGTATGGATAGTTTGGAGTGTATATTAGTTTCTCAGAGGCCCTTGGCATGGGACATCCAGTCTTTAGCCAATTTGATGTTTCGCCTCGATATTTCAGATCCTATAAGGATTTTGGCTTCTATAGAGGGGAGGTCCTTATTGGTTAAGCATATTCATAACCATCAATTATGCCTTCTCCATGATTGGGTAGTGAGTAGTGATTTTTGAAGACATACCATAGATTTTGAGGGTATCTTAAGATTTTGGGGTTGAATTTGTGTTCCCAAACTTGATGACTTAATTCAGATGATTCTATATAAGGCTCATATCTCTAGATATTCTATTCATCCTGGTACAACCAAGATGTATAGAGACTTAAGGAAGCTTTATCGATGGGATGTTATAAAGAGAGATGTGGAAAACTTCGTGGCTCATTTCATGTATTGTCAGCATGTTAAGGCCAAGCATCAACGTCCAGGTGGATTGACTCAGAGATTGCCCATTCTCGAGTAGATATAGGAAAGGATTACCATGGACTTTATTAGTGGTTTTCCTCATACTTCCTATGGTCACAATGGTATTTGGATTATTTTGGATTGTTTGACTAAGTTAGCACATTTCATTCCTATTCAGATGACCTTCATTACTAAGAGATTAGCCCAGATTTATGTTCGAGAGATAGTTTATTCGCATGGTCTCCCTGTGTCAATCATATTAGACTATGGTTTTGTGTTTACTTCATATTTTTAGAGAGAATTTCAGGAGAAATTGGGTACTCGAGTGGATTTAAGTACAACCTATAATCCACAGACAGACGGTCATTCCAAGCAGACTATTTAGGTGCTTGATGATATGCTCTGAGCCTATGTTATGGACTTTGGAGGTTAGTCGGATTAGCACTTAGCATTGATAGAGTTTACCTACAACAATAGTTATCATTCCAGTATTGAGATGGTGCCTTATGAGGCTTTGTACGGTAGAAGATATCATTCTCTTGTAGGATCGTTTAAGACTTTCGAGATTAGACCCTGTGGTACAAATTTTATTTAGGACTTGGTGGATAGAGTTTGGGTGATTCGAAATACGTTGAAAGCAACCCATAGTAGGAAGAAGTCCTATGCCGACCATAGCCTCCATGCCTTGAGATTTAGAGTTGGTGACCGTGTGTTCCTTTATGCTTCACCAATGAGAGTTGTGATGAGATTTGGGAGGAAAGGTAAGCTTAGACCTTTCTATATCAGCCTTTTTGAGACTTTTCATGTAATTAGTGAGGTATCCTAAGAGTTAGCTTTACCTCCAGGTTTTATCGTTGTTCATCCAATTTTCTATGTCTCTATATTACAGAAGTATATTCCTAATCCTTCTTATATACTTATATAGGATTCAATCCAGCTGGATAATCAGTTGACCTTTGTAGAGGTGCCCGTGTTAATTTTGGCTAGTGATGCGAGGCAACTGCAGACTAAGGAGATTCTGGCAATCAAAATACAATGGAGGCATCGCCCAGTAGATGGGGCTCCTTGGGAGATCGAGAGTGATATATGGGCCCAGTAGCCTCATTTGTTCAAGATTTTAAGTATTTTCCTATCGTTAACTTTTGGAGATGAAAGTTCCTTAGTAGTGGAAGTTGTAATGACGCTTAGGTCATTTTCCTTTTTCTTGCTTGTTTCACCGATAGAACTTCTCCATAGCCTCCCCAAGTCATTATTTACTTGCTACAATAAATGTATTGGTTACCTAGCAGTTCGTTTGATTTTAGAATTACTTTATCAATTCAAAGTCTTCGTTGATCCTAATTGACCACTAAGTGAAAACTTTAGTAAAACAACCTTAAATGCGAAATCTGACTTTGCCAACACATTTGGAACATCAAAATCTATGTGGTTAAATATTTTATTTGCTCAAAACGAACTCCGAATACATCTCGAGTCCAAGATTCATCCATGCTTGGCATAAAAAAAGAGATGCCACGACCGTGGAGGTCTAGGAGCTAATACAGTATTGCGACCGTATCCAGTTAGCGGGAACGACCGCTCTACGCTAGACCTAGATGGAACCTATTTAAGGGTTGTCTTGCCTGAAATTTTGGCCATTTTGTTCCTGCCCTTTAAGATACAAACCCTAATGGAGTGTAAAATCTTCCAAGTGAGTCTTGTGGGTTGATTAGGAGCTTAAACAATTTGTGAAATCAAATCTTGCTACAAACCTAAGGTAAGATTCCTTCTAGTTGGTGTTAAACTCTTAATTTCTAGACCCAAAACCCCTAAGTCTTTGAGGCTCAATTTTAGCCATAAATGCGATTGATTTACTCAAATTTATTGAGAGTTATAACTCCCTAATGATAGTTGAACAATGGGTTGGTCTCGAAAACTTATTTTCCAAAGGTGAAACCCATATGGGGATTTGATGTCATTTTTGAACCCATAGCACTATAGTACCTTAATGGGTATTGTTATTCTTGTTGTAATGCATAGATTGTAGCGTTAATAGCTTGGCTCGTGGAATAAGAAGCTTCATAAAAAGGAAAGCCAAAGTTTTTTCATTCGTGAGTTGCTTGGACTCAAGGTAGGTTAGGCTTACTTGTAGTTAGATTAAGCTTGATTGTAGTATAATTGTTGATATCTCATGAGATTGGGCTGGGGTTTATATTATAAATGGTTGGATGGTGGTATTTGGGATTAGCTGACTTTTATAGGTTATTGGACTTGCAAAGGGTGATGCTTGACCCTATACCTAAAACCTTGCATAGTTCTTTTAGTATTCTCATAAATAGTAGGAGAGTACTATAGTTGCTCTAACAAATGAAAATAATGTTGCTGCTTAACCTGAAGGGTATGTTGACCTAGGTAATGCCTAGTGAGAAAATGACCTTGGTGTTGGGTTGACTTGGAAAGAAGACTTAAAGAAGACTTCCCCAATAAGATCAGTAAAGATTGATAAGCCCTTATGGTATCATTTAGATAACTTAGCCTAATTTTGGGTAGAAGTTAGTTTTGTGATAGTGAACTTTGGCATTCTTGGGATTTAGGAGTGGGACTTGACACTTCTTAAGCTTGAACTAAGAAATCCCTTAGAGACCTAGATACTTGATAAATGTCTAAATTACGTTGTTGAGATTATAATGGTTAAGCCCGGTTGTCAGATTATGCATATAGTCGATGGTTGGATAATGTGTATACTTGATTGATTATTTTGTAGTCATGAAATGGATAACCTTGTAAAGGCGGTGATTATGTATAAGATATGAATGATCATTCTCATACTTATATTCATATTATGTAGTAATAATTAATGGTAAAGTAGGACGGTATATGTATATTACATCCCTATTACCCTATTATTGTGAACTTGTTTATGTTTATTTATGTGGATATGTATGGGGATATATGTTATTTTCATGGGGGAGTATGTAATGGTATGATGATACTAGGTGAATTCAAAAAAAGGTAATGATGTAATGATGATACCCAGTGAATTCAGAGGATATGTTTATGTTATGATGATACCCAGTGTATCTGGTAGAGATAATGATGTTATGATGATGCCCGGTGAATCCGGAGGATATATTGATGTTATAATGATACCTGATGAATTCGGAAGAGATATTGATATTATGATGATGTCAGGTGAATTCAGAGGATATGTTGATATTATGATGATACCCGGTGAATCCAAAAGAGGTAAAGATGTTATGATGATGCCTGGTGAACCCAGAGGATATGTTGATGTTATTATGATAACCGGTGAATCCGAAAAAGGTAATGATGTTATGATGCTGCGTGGAGTAACTTTATATAAGTGCATGTATATACGTGAGGTTATGTCATGTGTGGCTAAACCATTGGTGTACTCAAGACATGATGTCATCCTTAGTAATTGATACTTTTTCTTTGTCAGTAACTACTAAATAAGAGGTGTGACCCTCGTCAACTCTAATCGATAACTAGAGGTAATTTATGCCTAATATTGTGTTAAGACTAATTGGTATGTGTTATCTTGTGTTGAACCAAAGTCTCACCTAGTAATCTACTTGACTAGAACTAATGGTTATGTTATGGAATTTCGCCTAGTAAAGTGGCTTATGTGAAAACTAGTTATTTATAATAAATGACTATGACTTATAGGTTAGAAGCCTAGTGAACTAGTTGATGGACCTTCCTTGGTTAAAATATGGAAACTAGTCGTTAAGGTTGTAATATGCCTATAGTAATAGAATTAGTAGGGCATGATGAATGGTTTAGTTGTCATCTAGTATATGATGTCATGATGGACTAATTGATGACTTTTATAATGTGAATCCTAACTAGAGAATGGCCTTATGATGGGTAAATAATTAATAGCATTGGTAACTTGTAGCTTTTCCTTAATTGATGGCTAGTAACTATAAGACTTGTAAACTAGTGTTTCATGGATATGGAGATTAGCTTATATCGACTAGACTTGGAGTTCATCAATGAAATAGAGATTAAGTAACTATATAAGTATGCTATGGTGATATTGGTTTCATTGTCCTAAATAATGGTATTGATAATAATTGTAGACCTCGGTAAGAGGTCATGGTGAAAATAGAAACCCGTGGCTTTGGGGTGAGTTGTTATGTGTGGTTGTGCCTTGAAATTGGATTGATCTTTTGGTATACTCTCTGGCGGGATGGGACATCGTAATAAACTTTTGTATTGCATCCATTTGGTGTACTCTCTGGTGGTATGGGACACCGCATCCAGTTCTTTGTTGTGTTCTTTCCGTGTACTTCCCAGTTGTACAGGACGTCATAGTAAGTTCTTGTGCTTTCTAATCTAATAATGGTTGGTGTTGATTATGGTAAATACATGGTTGTCATTGCATATATGTGGCTTTACACTTCCAAAATGTTTACTCTTTTGTAGGATGAATATGGTATATGTTGATATGACACATTATGCTATTGTCCTAGCAGTCTAGTTATTTTATAGAATGATATGAAAAGGATTTAGGTTCGATCCTATACCTTAACTCTAAGTTATTGTCTTACCTTATATCATCTTTATATTATAATTTAGCTCAGTCGACCGATGATGCCTACCTAGTACCCATGTTTTGGTACTCATACTACACTTCTGTACCATTTTTGTATAGACCCAGGTTCTAGTTGTCGTCGTTGAGTAAGGATCGTGCCACGTTGACCATTCGGAGATAGGGTAAGCTCTTGGAGTTTGCGTTACCCTTTTTCCCCTCTATCTTTATTTGTCTTTTGTTTTTGAGACAAATGTATGAGATTATTTAAGATATTTTAGACTCTGAGTTGCAAATTCCTATTGTCAAATCTAGATGCTCTTGTACTAATACTATCAGGTCATGGGAAAGGTATTTGAATATTGGTTATCTTAGGTTATGGAATGTTATTTTTTGTATTTTGTTCTTATATAGGGTCCATGTTGGACATTCCCACCAAGATAACCCATTACATTAGCTCCAGGTTACAGTATCGGCTTACCTATTGATGGAACGTGGTAGGCGGCATCATGACTCGGAAATTAAGTCGTGAAAACAAATATAGTTTACACGGCTAAAAATTCATTTCAACATCAAAGGACCAAACACATTAATATGAGACATAATTTTCTCAAAGATTCTGTAAAAAGGGGTTGATTGAAATAGTACCCTATGGAACTCTCTCAGAACTTGATCCCAATTCCTAAACCTCAAACCCTTACATTAGACAGAATCTTAAGATGAAAAATGAATAAAGAAACATTTTTGAATCGTTATTCTCTTTTTCAAAACTAACAACCATCACTTCAACTAGTGCAATCTTTTCAACCATTTTTTGTTTCTTACAAAACTCTCCATATTCACTCAATCTCTCTTAAACTCTCTCCTTCTCTTTAAAAGAGAACTTGCTAACCTTTCTCAAATGTCTACCCCAAATCCCTCATCTTCAAAATCTATTGAATACAAAGTGGATTATTCTGATGATGAAGAGTTACCCACAGATACACCTACTTAGTGGGAATAAAAATATCAATCACCCTCACCAACACTTTCTTTCACTCCTCCTAAATCACTATTTCTTATTTCTTCATTAAACTTTTCTTTGAAACTGTAATGCACCGCACTTTCCTAAGCTAGAAAATGAACCATTGTTCATATATGTGAAAACCCTAAGCCATATTTGGGTACCTAAATTACCAAGAGTAACCTAGTTATAAGAGAGCTTATGATGTGTTAAGTGTGGTTATATGAGTCACTTAAGGTAGTACAAGCTAAGAGTTTCAAAATCCATCAAGTTTTAGTGTTTGAATTCACAAGGGTCATCTTTGAATGAGCATAACTTGATAAATATATTGTATTTCTGCATATTTCTACACACAAAATTATAGAGAATCGAATTACCTTTCCAACGATACCAATTTCACCAAAATCTGACACCTAAGCTACGAGTTATGACTTTGCGAATTGGAGTGCGTCGCCTAACCAATCGCACATGGCCACTGGAAAGCATATGCGATAGCATATGCGGCGCCTATGTAAATATAGGCTATATCATATGCGGCTCCTATATAAATATAGGCGATATCATATGTGACGCCTATGTAAATATAGGCGATATCATATGCGGCGCCTATATAAATATATGTGATATCATATGCGGCGCATATCTTATGATTTCAAGTGACTTAAACACTCTGTTTTTGGATTATTTTGAGAGTAATTAAGTCTTGTGGCACTCCTTACACACCCCTAAACTTAACCTTATGAATTTAATAGATTCTAAACACATCATAACCCTATTATCAATCTAAGTTCATCATCCAAGAGCACTAAAGGAGAAAAATAACTAGGGTTACACAATCAACATTAAGGGTCCAATGTTTCAATGAATCTGTTACCATAAAGGTATGTGGAGTTATGAACAAGAACACCCTTTTGTTCTTGTGCCAAAAGTTTGCATTATTTTACAAAGATACATGATTTTTACATGTTTTATCAGGAATTTGAAGTGATAAATCTTATCCTATGTTGTTGTTCACGATACTATGATTATTTTTAATGTTTAGAAAATAAACTCCATGAGTTTGAGATTATTGTTATGATTAAAGGCTGAAATTGTTCAGATTTCCGTATAAATTATGCATGCTTGTAATATAAAGCAGAAATGTTGAAATATTTTTATTAAGTATCGCTATAAGGGTCGTTAACCCATGTTGAGATTGTTGTTTTGAGAATTTATGTGCTACATGCACCCATGTTTAGACTATTTTTGATGAAGTATAGAAAGATTTGACCTTTTGGTCACAACAGAGTTAAAATCCAGTTTATGAAACGAGTTACGGATTTTATCATTTATTTAACTTAAGAAATATTTCAGATTACCCTTAAAGTGAATTTTTCTTGAGATTTTTTAGCAGAGTATTGGGAGTAGTATTTAGCACCGAGTTGGGTACGTTACTACTGTTTCATACCCCAGAACTACATGCCACTACAGGTTGAGACATTGACTTCCACTATATGTGGAAAATTGAGATAGTGATCACTGAGATAAGATTGTTCTACACCGATGGCAAGGGTAGGATAGCCCTAACCTTACGGGGGCAAGTCGTGGGACATCATGGGTTCTCACATGGTGTACATATCGGTTAGAAGAACCTCCCAAAGAGTTGTCCCTCATTCTTAGATTGATTTTACTGATTTAAAAGAGATTTGAAATGCAGATTTATGATGTATTCAATATTTCAGATTTGACTAAGATTTCTTGATGAGAGAATAAGAAAAGAATCTTGATATTTGGATTAAGTGTAATGGCTCATGATATCCAGATTGGCATGTTTTACCATTCATTATGTATGATTTCAGATTTTAGATTTCTTTCAAGCTTTATGAGCCATTTACAAATGTCCTGCGTGATTTGGAAAGAAAACTTAGGACATGATCAGTAAACATATATATATATATATATATATATATATATGCATATAAATATGTTTATTTCATCCACCCCCATGTACTCAGTACATATTCCAGGTACTGACCCATATGTTCGCATGTGGGCTACATTTTCCCTATAATGTAGGTTCAGTTTCTCATTTCCAGTTTTGACCGTGATTATCCGAGCACGTTGATCTATATCCTCTACAGTGGTGAGTCTTCATTGTCCGAGGACTAGTTATTAAGATTTCCTCATTTACTTTGAGTCGTTCAGTTTATTTTCTGAGTTCGAGCCAGTTAGGGTTTTTCTTAGTGGCTCATGGAAATACAATTTAGTAGAAGCTTCTCAGACTAGATGGATAGATTGATCAGATTTGTCAGAGATGTCGTATTTTGTTACTTTTTGTATTTCATTCGTATTGCAGTATGATATTATGGAGGATGTTTAGATGTTTTGATTATGATGAATTTGATTATAAGTGTTGAATGGTAGGAAAATGGCTAAAAGGGTTAGCTTGGGGCTACTTGTAGCCTTAAGCACCGTGTGACGCCTCGGGGCCCATTTTCGGGGCGTTACAGAAATCTTCTTCTCTACAAGCCCAAAAAGCCAATTCCTTAAACTATCTATGGATATTTAAATAAGGGGCTACTGCTTCAATGCCTGCTACAAACCCTAAATCATATCTTGAATAGGAGGAAATTGATAATAATGGAGACATTATGGTTAAACCTAAGTATGTTTATATAATCTCTACCCCTATTCTTTGCTACAAGAAAAGGATTACACATATATTAAAGACTACTAGCAGGACTAGAATAAAATTAGTTCCTAGAGACCTACATTCTTTACTTGTAAAAATCCCTAAAAATAGTTGTTAAAGAGGGGAAGGCTGAAAAGGTAAAGAAAGCTAAGGTGGGTAGAGAAAAAAAGGAAAATTGGTGATGATGATGAACCTATAAATATTGATGAAGAAAAAAAAGCTGAATTTAAAGAAAAATAATGAAGAGGAGATTCCTAAGAAGAAAGAAATAATAAACAGGAACCATGAGAAGTTCTTAAGAATGGATCCTGTTGGCTATTACTCTTCTCAACTGCTGCTCAAAGAAAAAACCTTTGATCATGAGGTAATGTATAATCTCTTTATTTTTCTATTCTAGGAGTGGGAACATTTATTTCTTTTGAAGAATCATGTGTTGTTTAGAGATGAAGTACTTGAGTTCTATATAAACTTATAATTTTTAGAAGGGTGGGTGATTACCTCTAGTGTTGGAGGAGCGGAGATTGTTTTTTACCATGTTAAATTAGGAGAGGTGTTAGGTATCCCTTTTGTGAGATTAGAGAAATAAGTGTGGAAGAAGGATGAGGAGTGTTTGTTGACTAGGAAGTTCACTTCGGAGAAGGAAAAAAATAAGCCAAGGAGAGAAAACAAGGGGGAGATGGATCTTGGGCACAAGTTGTTATTTGAAATTGTAAACAAGGAGCTATTTCCCAGAGTATGGAGAAGATCAAAGGCCAATTTAGGGATCTAGGGATCATGAATGCCCTAGATATATATATATATATATATGAAAAGGTAAATCTTCCTTCTTTGATGATCAAACATATAAGGAGGATAACTTTACCTTAGATTGGACCTCATAGGCTTGCATATGGCTTCCTTCTCTCCGTTGTGTTTAAGAAATTTGATGTACCTCTAGGGAAGAGTGTTGCTTCCATAAGAAATGATAGGTTCACACTTCCAAATCTACATGAGTGTGATTGCATTGATATAAAGCATACAAGAAAGAAGTACTCAATCCCCATCACTAAAACTCTTATGGACTTTGAATTAACTCAGAAGGAGATAGCTCCATTGAAAGAAGAAAATATTTGATTAAGTGAGTGCTTGGTTAAGTTTCAAGCATAGGTGGATTCTCTCAAATATGAGATGATCAAAATGCAAAACACATATTCTCAAAATAGTCAGCAGCTCATGGCCTTCCTTCCTAAGCCAAGTCCACCTCCATTTAATTCCCAATAATATTAATTTTTTTGTTTTGTTTTTGTTTTGATTCTAATAAGACAATATTTTTGAATAACTTATAACTAAATTTGTAGATTATTTTATTTTGGGTCAATGGATGGCTTAATATTGTGTTGATCTTACTATGATCTTTGCCTTACTCTTCATTCTATACTTGAGCATTATGATTCTTTCTTAATTGTGTAACTCTCATGTTTGCGGCTCTATTACCTCAATGGCTTTGAGTTATTTACTATCAAATCTTACTAAGGATTGCCTTTATCTTATTTTTAATAATGTCAAAATAGAAAGATTGTATATGTCTTCTGTGCAGATTATATGTATCTTATGTGCAGTTTACAGGTACAAGAAGCTTACAGGTATAAGAATATAAGTAAACACAGAGACTTATACAAAAAAATGTTAGATTTGTCATCATAAAAAATGGGGGAATTGAAGGTTTTTAGTTCTTTGAATCCCAAGTTTTGATGATTTGGCAAAACCCATTTTTAGAATAAGGCTGAATTTACTTTTATTAAGATTCAGATGTCTAAATCTTAATGCATATCTGAATGATTAAGATGTTGTCTTCAGATCTGAAAATTGTATAGCTAAGACTATTTGTTTTTCAATATTTGAATATGCAAAATTTATTTATTTGCGTACATAATAAAAATATAATTTAAATAAAAAATAATTATATTTTAAAAATTTTTGATCTAATACAATAAAATAATTATTTGATTGAAGAATATATTAATATTTATTAGTGATAATGGAGATGGTTTGTAATGGTAGTAGTGGTAGTAATGATTGGTGTTAGTGATTAATATTGTTGGTTGTGATAGTACTGATGGTAGAGATGTTTTGTATTGTAGTGACTGTTAGGATGGTGGTGATAGTGATGTAAAGTTGGTTGATGTTAGTAGTTGGAGGTGTTGATCGTGATAGCTTAAAAATGAATACATGATGGTAGACAATGTGTTGGTGGTAGCTAGAGATATTGTTAGTTGTGATGGTGGAGATGATTATCAGTATAGATATACTATAGCGACGATGGTGGTTGAAGAAGTGGTAGAGGTGGTAATACCGGTGACTATGATGGTAATGGTGATAGCCGAAGAATGTGTGGTATCTGATGATATGTTAGTGGTAGTTACCGGTGATGCTAGTTGAGATAGATGAGTTGGTTAGTAGTTCATATTGATTGATAAGTCGTTTATGATGGTGGTGGTGGTGGCATTGGCGTTGGTGTTAATAGTGGTAATAGCGGTAGATATAATTAAAATATAGAGGCGGTAGATATGGTAGTGGCTGAAAATACTAGTTAGTTGCAATTATGATTTTGAACGGTGGTTGTGATGGTGCAAGTGGTTGTTGTTAGTGGTGGCTGGTGGCTATGTGGTGGTTGACAATGGTGGTGGCGGCAGAGGTAGTTAGTGGCAGTCAGGGGCGACTCTAACCTTTCAAAAAAAAGGCGGCCGCCTTAGACCCGCAAATTTAAGGGGCCTCATTTTTTAGTAATAATTACATATTTTAAAAAGTATATTAAATATTATTTATAGAAAAAATAAACTTTTTATTAACAATAATAACATGCTCATTGTATTCACAAAAAGTGGGATCTAGGGAGGATAAAGTATACGCAGTCCACAAAGTGGGATTTGGAGAGGGTAAAGTGTACGGAGTCCATACCATTACCTCATATGAAGTAGAGAGGTTGTTTATGATAGACCCCCGGCTAAAAAATAAATAGAAGGTGTTTGATATATCAAGTTCTGAGTATTATGTCTCAAGAAATTAATGTATTGACAACATTATTAATTAAAAGAGAATTATTAGAAGAAATTGATTATATAATTTTAAGGGACAATACTCACAAAAATACCTAAAGTTTGACCTGATTACCAGTTGAGCATACTGAACTTTGCGGGGGTCCTATTACCCCCATACTTTTTTCGTATTTTAATGGCATATATCTACCACTTGGCCCATTGCGTGTTAGTCACGAGCATTGAGCGCATGAAGGCGTCAAAAAACATTAAAAACTTTTTTTTTGCCAAACCCCTAAATTTTCTAATTATTTAAAGTTTTATATTTTATATTTTTTTCCATTCTTTCTCTTCTCTCTTCTCTCTTCTCTCTTCTTTATTCTTTCTTCTTTCTTTCCTTTCTTCAACAATGGTTGCTCCATTGTTAATTGAAATTGAATTCTTAAAGATTCTATTTCAGTTTCCATTCTTGAAGATTAATGGAAGATTCCATTCAATTGAAATTGAAATTTGGCATAATTGCAACTTCGAATTTGAAACTTGAAATTGAAATTGAAATTGAACTTGAAATTGAAATTTCATTCCATTGAGTTGGCATAATTGAAACTTCGAATTTGAAACTCAATGAAAGATTACATTGAGTTGGTGTAATTGAAACTTGAAATTCAAGTATGAAGATACTTTCTTCATAATTAAATTTGAAAACTTTTGGAGTGATAAGAATGGACTTGAAATTTGAAATTGACTCAATGGAATCATTTGAAATTTAATTGGTAGGAGGAATTTGAGTTGTGAAATCTTTAATATGATTGTAATGGTGAAAAAATATTGAAAACTGATAAAACGGAGAAGAAACAGCATGTGTACCACACTTTCCACCGAAAAAATTGGGTATAACGTTTTTTTTTTTGGGGGGGGGGGGGGGGGGGGGGGGGGGATTAATTCCACTTTAAAAAAGTTCGAGGGAGGGGGGGAGGGGATTAATTCCACTTAAAAAAGTATAGGGGGGGTAATAGGACCCCCGCAAAGTTCAATATGCTCCACTGAAAATTTAGTTAAAATTCAGGTATTTTCGTGGGTATTATCCCTAATTTTAAAAGTAGATATATATATATATATATATATAAATAAAAAAAAAACTCAAGGCCTCCTTTCAATTTTGGTCTTAGGCCACGAATTTGCTTGAGTCACCCCTGGTGGTGGTGACTGATGATTATGGATAGAGTGATGGTGAATATTAGAATACCTCTTAATAATTAAGATTTAGTTCTAGATTTGAATGATTAAGACCTATTAAGAGCCAAAATCTTAATGAAAAACAATGCAGTTAATGGTTTGAAATCTGAATCATTCAGATTCAGACCTCCATTAAGTTAAAACAAATTAAATGAGGCCCAAGTCTAATTATAGTAACTCGCTAGTCCTCAACAATAAGGAAAGGAAGAATATGTCCTTGTTTAACAAGAAAACTGTTTTTTAAGAAAGCAGAGTTTCATACACACTTTAGGAGAGGATCACTGGAGCATCTATAAAAAGATGAGAGCAACATAATTTCAAGCACCTGTTGCACACACTGTGAAAGTATTATTCTCACGCAATAGGAGATCAAGCATGAACTTGTAAGATATAGTTGAGTCTTAGTTGTCTAGCTTTGTGATTGTGTTTTGATTCTTATTAAGTTTGTCAGTTGTGAAGTTGTGGTAGTTATTGAGGTGTGTTGGTGAGATTTTGTAACAAGAAGTGGTTTTGACTTCTTGGAGAGTTGATGCGAAACAGTTAGAGTTTGATGTTCGGAGGTTTTGAAGTTATAATTTGATTATTGAGTTGTAATTCTAAATCTTATTTAAAGATTAGTGAATTTGAGTTGTGATTGTTACTCCTTGAAAGAAAGATTTTCCACATAAAATTGATCGTGTTGATTTTCTTTATTGTTTAAGTGAAAATCTGCTAAGGACTAGGTCCCTCAGAAACTAGTTTAAACTAATTTTCTTCAGAATTCCCAAGGGCCAATATGGCAAGAACCCAAATTTTGCAGCAGAAACATCTTTACAAACTACCCGCAAATTTTTTTAACACATAAGGGAAGCAGCTCTGTTTGGGTACTTCGCCCCCCTTCCGCGCATCTCCCTCCTATACCCCGTACATGCTGATCACATGCGTTTTAGGTGATTAATGAATCTGATATGAAAATTACCAACTATTAGAATAAAAACCTCAACACATGAAAAAAATTTAATTACGATGAGTTTTATATTCTAAAAATGATAGTACTATAGTTAATCATTTAGGGTTTTTTTCAGAAAGTTAGAGGTGTAAAATTTATTGGACTAAAAGATGGGTAAATTTGTGAGTATAAAAAAACGTGTGCTTTTGGTGGACCATTAATGGCAGCCACAAAAACTAAAATTTCATAAAGAGTGTCATGGAGAACTCAAAGCTGAGGGAGATATACGTTTTTGGGCACCACGTACAAATATGCTTCTCCTACGAGTTTCTTCTCCCCACCCCCCTCCTCGCCCCTGTCCCCAGCTTTATTGCTCGAACTCTTTAATATTATTTCTTAGTACTCATTGATTATCCAAGAATACGTACAACTTTTAAGCATGTGGCGTGGATATGGCAATATTTTTAGTGAAGTGTCCTAGGAACATAAATGTACAATATATATATATATATATATATATATATATATATATATATATATTATTTTGTTAAAATGAAGACTTTTGGTTATTGTAATTATTAATAGGATATCACCCAAAAAAGAAAAATCAATGTAATAGTACTTGGAGTAATAACTTCTATTTTATCACTCATTTTGTGGATAAATAACTATGTACCGACAAGAAATTTATGAAAGATATTTTGTTTTGAAACTTATGGTTAAAAGCATTTTTAAATATAAAAGGATCTCATCAACTTTTTTGGGGGATAAATAAAAAAAAACATCACCTAAAATGTGACATATTGAATAATTTTAAATAAAATTTCTATTACTAAATTGATGTGTTAATTAATTTTTTCTCTAACTATACTTAACTAATTTTATGTTAAATATTATGAATTGAGAATAAACTTCACTCAGAAGAAATAGGTAGTGTATCAATTTTCATAATATGAAATGACAAATCTCAACCCCCCCCCCCCCCCCCCCCTCCCCTCTATATAAATGAGTCCAGTTCATCTAGCGGCTTTCGTGTAGCTACTACACCCTTGCTTTTAGCCTTATCATATCGTAAAGTAATTGTTCATGCTATATGCTTAGTTTTTCTGTCTAGGTGGACATTGTCGGGCACAACTTACTTAATCGGATATATGGAACTGAAATTTTGATTGCATCCATAATCTATCTTGTTGATTTGTGAATATCTAAAAAGGATAGAGTCTGATTTAGAAGGATCTAAATCAATCTGATATACTACTAAATAGTTTACGAAATTAGGTCAAATAAAATCATTCCTTGATTTCCAGATCACCTAGAACCAAAAGATATGATTCCTAATTTGTTTGTTTTTTTCTATGATATATTTGTACCTCTACAGATGAATAAAATGTACATTTTTGGTACCAAAGTTAATATGATATCAAAGCAACTTTATTCTTGTGTTACTTACAAATAAAATAAAAAAATTTTGAGCTACGTTATCAAGAAGGATCAATAGAAGCTAAGAATTCTATTAACAAAGTTCCAACTAAAACAATAATAAAGTTGTGATGTGAGAATTCTATTACCAAAGTTTTGACCAAAACAACAATGAAGTCCTAGTGTGATTTTTGTAAAAAAAAAAAAAAAAAAAAAGAGCACACTCATGAGACTTGCTTGAATGTCCACGAAAAATCGGTAGCTGAAATAAAAAAAAAAACGTAAACAACCACAACAATCAGACCTTTAAGTATACCAGCGAAGAACCAGCGTTGTAATCTTCTCTAAAAATATCATCATTCACCAAGGAGAAATTAGAACTACTGTACAAACTTTTGCAATCTTATCTCCAAACTAGTAAAAATCATCTTTCTACCCCCATTTGTTTTATTTCCCAAATAGGTAATGTACCATCTGGTTTTTTAGTACAAATTAAAGTGGTATAAGTTCTTGAATCATAGATTTAGGGGCCAATGTGTTGGGTTCGAAATTGAGAGGGCACCATGCAAAAGCAAATAATTTCAAACTATATATTGAGATGATAAATAAGATAACAAGAAAAACTATACTAAAATATATTATTATTGATATGATTCGGCCAATAGACCTATATATTAATATTAATTCAAAAATATTATTCTAGTAGGAGAAAATCTCCACTAAATAAGAATTTTTCGTGCTACATTGTGGATGTTATTGTGTTACTAATATGAGAAGAGAGATTTCTGCTTATAGAGGTCCAAAATCTTTCCTCTAAGAAAGAGCTGGCTAAATATGAAGAATTATATTTCATTTTAAGAAAAGTTAAATTAATTATGGTATTACTTATATTTTCCTTTCAAAAAAATAAAACATAAATTTGGTAAGAAAATAAGGACAGAAATCCTAGTAAATCTCTCCTTTTGGGCTTGATTTTATCAGTAAAACTTGAGTCAACTTCTTCACATGCATATATAATATTTATTCTTCACATAATCTTCATATATCACTGTTGCTTATCATATTAAGTTGATATCGGTTAAAAATCGGAGTCATATGCATTAAAAATAAAAGCATAGGTTAATACGATAGGAGCCATGTGTTATAAGTAAACAGGATTAAAAATGGAGTCTTGTGCATTAAAAGTGAGCACAGATTAAAAGTGGAGCTCATGCATTAAAAGTATATGCATGAGTTGAAAAGATCCTAAGCATTCAACGTAAGCAAGGATTGAAAGTTGGAGCCCATAAGCATGGCTTGAAAATTGACGTTGTTTTAAAGATGAACCAGCAGAATTATTGAAAATTTGATTGAATTTTTTTTTAACACATGTAGTTGGACAAAAATAATTATTATCTTGCAATTTAATACACTTGATTTGAAATTGCTCTGACATGTCCTCAACCATATTTGGACTATTAAGCCATTGGACTTATAGGATTATTGAACCATAAGCTCTGATACCATTTATTAGGTTTAAAATTGAGAGGGCACCATGCACAAGCTAATAATTGTAAACTATTAAGACAATAAATAAGATGATAAAAAACTATACTAAAACATATTAGTATTGATATAGTTCGGTCAATTGGTATACATGTTAAAACTAACTCAAAAAACATAAAATCTATTTGGAGAAAATTTCCTCTAAACAAAACTTTTTTTTACTGCATTATGGATGTTACTGTGTTATTTGTATAAAAAAGGAGTCTTCTATTTCTAGAGGTCCAAAACTTAAATAGGTTAACCAAATATGAAAGAGAATTATATTTTTATTTTAGAAAAAGTAAAAGTAATTATGATATTACTTTTATTTTTCTTCCAAGAATAAGTAAAACTTTAATTTGATAAGAAAATCAGGGTAAAAATCCTAACACGGTGATCACATGACATAGAATTTCCATCTTTATTCGACTTACACTCCTTCAACAGGAAACAAAAAAGTTAAAATTGTTGACGGTTCTTTTTCAACAATTGCTGGAAAATAGACAGTCAAACTAACCCCTTTTAACTTTTTTTTATGTCCTTCATATTTCAAAATTGTCTCAAAATCTTTTATCCATCCGTAAATTGTCTCAAAACCTAATTGCGCTGCTATCTTTGAATTTATTTCATGTATATTTCAGGATAAGGTCTCGAGAAGAATGATTACAAATGATGGAGAGACTAAAGGTTTCTATTTTTTAAAAGATGGTCATAATTCAGTAAATTATTGGTCAACTTGTTTGAACTCTGCTATAGCTGATAAAAAAATCATGTTATGGTACTGTAAAACTTGGTCATCCTAGTTTTCATTTCTTGAAACTATTTTTACCTTATTTGTTTATTAATAAAAGTACATCCTCTTTCCAGTGTAAATTTTATGAAAGGACTAAACACAGGAGTTCATTTTTTTCCCATAAATACCATGCTACAAAACATCTTTTACATTAATTCATAGAGATATTTGGGGACCTTCTAACGTTGCAACTGTAAATGATAAAAGGTGATTTGTGGGCTTCATAGATGATCACACTAGACTAACTTAGGTGTACCTACTGAAAGACAAAGGGGAAGTAAAACATATATCTGAGGCTTCTTATGTTATAGTTGAGACACAAATTCATGAGACGATTCAAATGGGAGAAAAATAATTCATGGTCATCTAGGAAAAAAAATTCACTTCCAAGGAAGTAGTGCACCAAAGTTCATATCCTGATATACCCAAATAAAATAGAGTAACTGGTATAAAAAGATACACCCCAACAAAATAGAGTAGCTGGGATAAAAAAAAAAATAGACATCTTATGGAGGTAACTAGAGCCTTAATATTCACAAGTGGAGTCCTTAAATTTCTTTGGGAAGAAGTTCTTTTAACATCCATTCATCTTATCAATAGGATGTCTTCCTCTATTCTAGATCTTAAAATCCCTTTCAATAAGTTCAAGACATACTTTCGTACATCTAGATTGACCACTAATCTATCTTAAAAGTCTTTAAGTGTAGTGTATTTATTCATGTTCATGATCATAATAGGAGAAAATTTTATTCACATATTTAAAAATGTGTTTTTGTTGGTTGTTCCCCTTGTCAAAAGGAATACAAGTGTTATGACCCAAATACTGGGAAGGTAATTACCACAATGGACATCACATTTTTTTAATCTCAATTATTTTTAAAACTCATATTCAGAGGAAGAAGCATAGTGAACATCCGTGGGATCATAAGGATCCTCGTGATCTCACATGTAAAAATCAAATGGATTCAAGTTTTATGATAGATATGGGATATAGTACTTTTGATGATAACAACCTGGATAAAGTAAGAGATCCTAACTTAAATAGTAAAAATAAGAAAACTGAGATGATAGAGCCTTTTCAAAATACAATTAATAACAAAGATAGAGAACAAACAAAATAATAACAGGTTTACATGAAAAGAAATTCGAATCAATAAAAAGAGACTGAGGACTCTAATCTGAACTAAGTATCCACCCTACAAGATCTCACTGATATACAAGGTAATACTCTAGAACCTAATTCTTATTTACCCCTTGTTATTTTAGACATTGGCCAACCAGTTGTCAAACGTAAAGAGATAAGAAAAGTCACTAACTATACCATGTCAACCCCTTTCCATATAGGTTTTCTGTCTCAATTATCTGAAATGGAGATAGCGAATAATGTACTGGATGCTTTAAATGTTCCTGAGTAGATAAAGGAAGTTCTAAAGGAGATGTATGCACTTTCAAGAAATAAAACCTGAAAAATGATGGAACGACCATGTCAAAAGAAATTAGTGGGATGAAACTAAATATTCACCTTCAAATTTAAATCAAATGAGTCATAGAGAGGAACAAGAAACATTTGGTAGAAGAAAGTTTAACTTAAACCTATGGGATTGACTATCTTGAGACATTCTGTAACACCCCACAAAATCCTAATCTTAACTCAGTCCCTAAAAGCTTGCAAAGGGGTCCCAGACTTAGAAAATTTTAGCTAAGTATTCAGACTTAGTATTATTTTGGCCTTCATAAGTTGAAAATCCAATTTCACAACCTCTATGATCTTAAAGTATCAATCTTTACGTTGATTCATGATCAGAATATTAGTAGGTGTTTCTGAACAAGTTTCAGATTTTTTGAACCTCGTTTGAATCATGTTTGGAAATCCTAACAGAGTATCAATGCAATCTTGGTGTGGCGCAGTGACCATCACATTGAATATTTTCCTTGGTTTCCAATGGAAATTTATAGTGAATCAATGCAGACTCGACGAGGTGCGTTAGTCATCGCATCGATGCCAAGGACACAGCGCGTCGACCTGTACATCGATGGTTCAACTTTCAGTCCTTTAAATCCGTGTCCAGAGGGGAAAATGGGTCTTTTACCACCTTATATAAGCCCCAAAAACATATCATTAAACCATCCAAGAGGCAAAATATACTTATTCTCTCTAGAATTTATCAAGAACAAACCCTAGTTCATTACATTCAAGATCCAAGACTCAAGGTTTCCACCATTATTCTTCAAGAATTTTCCAACTAAGGTGGTGATTTATTATTGAAGTGTCTTATTCAGACAACGCTAAGATTTTTCTTCTCCCAAAAGCTACTAGAACTTATAGAAAGAGTGCCAGAGAAAGGCCCCAGTCGAATATAAGTTGTCAGCATAAGTTAGTCCGCAAAACCAACAATTCAGCTTAGCAATTAGGCGGATAATATTCGTATGGTTGGGTTTCCTATCTTTCCATCTAGACGCACTATCCAAAGTCTTATGAATGTAACTATTCCAATACCGAGCAATCATGTGATTGCGAGTTCAGCTCAGTTCAGGTGTCATGCCTCAGTTTTAGATCCCTTTTATGTAGTCACAATTCACCTCATAGGTTCCCTGTACATTATCTCTATTTTTCCTCGATATCTTAGCCAAGTCTGTATTTTTTAGGGGTCATCATCTCCAAAAGGGGAGATGCACGATAATCCTCGAGCTTTCATGACCTATACCTTTCATCTTATCTTCACATAACAAATCTAGTTTGGAGTAGTGGGTACTAATAGGTGGACCATTAAGTTTCAATCTCAGCCGTAAGTCATGTATTCAGGGGATCAGTTCTGTTTTTGATAATCAGTTCCTATACCATATTTCAGGCTCAGTTATGTTCTCATGTTCTTGTTCATGCATATTCAGTAAATGATCTCGAGTTAGAGATTGGTGGTTTTGTATTCTTCAAAATCTCTCCTATGAAAAGAGTGAAAAAGTTTGGCAAGAAGGGGAAGCTCAGTCCTCAATATGTCAGTCCTTACCTAATTCTCAGCAGTTTCGAGAAGGTAGCTTACGATCTCGAGTTACCTTCAGACTTAGCTTCAGTACATCCAGTGTTTCACGTCTCCTTGCTAAAGAAGTGCATAGGTGACCCTGCAGTTATAGTCCCTATAGAGGGCATACACGTTCTGAACAACCTCTCTTATGAAGAGATCCTAGGCGTATTCCTTGATTATCAAATTTGCAGACTGAGGAACAAAGAAGTCTCTCTAGTCAAAGTTCTTTGGCGGAATCAATCCGTTGAGGGAGCTACTTTGGAAGCAAAAGTAGATATGCGAACCAAGTATCCTCATCTCTTCACAGCAAATTCAGACGCAGCCTAAGGTAACAGTTTTTGCTAAAACTTACTCTAGCTCATGTTCAGATATAGCTACCAACTTGGTATTATTAACGTTGTATACTCATTCATGCATTCACAAATCAATTCAGTCATATACCCATGCTTTATATATGCATGTTCAGTATATAAACTCAGCTTATCAGTAATCCTAGTCATGCATTCATGAATCATTTTTAGCTATGTATGCATGCATCAGATATATATGTTCAGTATGATAATTCAGTATATTAGTAATCTCAGTAATGAATTCATACTTTAAATGTGCATGTCCAGTGTCTAAATCCAGCCTATCAGTATTCTCATCTTAGTTAGTCTCATTCGAGGATGAATGTTCCCAAGGGAGAGATATTGTAAGACCCCACAAAATTCTAAGCTTAACTCAGTCCCACAAACTTGCTAAGGGTCCCAGACATAGAAAATTCTAGTTAAGTATTCAGACTTAGTATTATTTTAGCCTTTTTTACTTGGCAACGCTATTTCACGATCTCTATGACCTTAAAATGTCAATCTTTAGGTTGATTCAAGATCAGGAATGTTAGTAGGTGTTTCCGAACAAGTTTTGGATTTTTTAAACCTCGTTTGAACCATGTTTAGGAATCCAAAATAGTGTATCGATGCGATCTTGGTGTTGTGTGTTGGCCATTGCATCGATCAATATTTTTCTTGTCATCCAATGGCAATTTTCAATGAACCGATATGGACTTAATATAGTGCATTGGTCATTGCGTCGATGCCAAGAATGCGGTGCATCGGCCTGCGCATCGATGGTTCAATTTTTAGTCTTTTAAACTCATGTCCAGAGGGGTAAATGGGTCTTTTCCCACCATATATCAGCCTCCAAAACATATTATTAAGCCTTCCAAGACGCAAAATATACTCATTCTCTCTAGAATTTATCAAAAACAAACCCTAGTTCATCAAATTTGAGATCCAAGACTCAAGGTTTCCACCATTATTCTTCAAGAATTTGCCAATTAAGGTATGTGAAGTGTTCATCCAAGGGTTCCTTCCACTCTTGAAGTCCAAAATACTCTTTTAAACTTCAAGTAGTTAGAATGTTTGACCTCCATGATTGGAATTAAAGTTTATTCAAGATTATTATTTGAATGAGATTTCTATTTCATGATTTATTATATGTTTCATGAGGAATTGGTTATTATGTGTGTAGATCCGTATGAATCCATGTTAAACCCCTTGAAATTGTGAAATTGGAAGTGAATCCTGATGCCTTCTTATTATGTGCATTTATTATACTCACCAAGTTCTTAACAAATTGTTCATGTGAACTACTAAGGGAAAGAAATCATGTCATGGTAGCTTATCTGCAAGTTATACCATGCAAGTGTTTGATAAAATATTTCTATAGATACATTATGAACAAGTGTGCATTATATGATATACAAGATCATGTTATGCTTTACTTTTCATGCTATCGAGTCCTGGGGGTATTTAATACCAAATAATTTAGTTGTTTACATAGATCCATTGTCAGATATAGAATAATGTCAGTCATGTCATAATCATTAGTAATCTTAATCAATTACAAGACTCAGGAAACCTCAGTAGACTCTATATTAGTCCATCCGAGTTCAGTATTCAGTTCAGACCTTAGTAAATTCAGTCAGTTAATAGAATTCAGTAGTATTTCATTAGTCAACAGAACTCAGTAAACTTAGTTTAGTTCGGTTAGACAGTATAATTAGTAATATTCCAGTCAAGCCTAGTATGGACTAGGAAAGCAGTTCAATGTCTATTTAGATGGTAGTAGGATTCAGAACTGAGTTAACCCAGGGATGGGGCATTCCTGTCAGCAGAGGGTTTGACCCTTAGTAGCAATCCCTACATTACAGAACTACATAGCCAGTGTAGGTTAAGATATATTCCTGCTAGATTTTATGAGGGTTGATACATCTCATTTAAATTTTTCTACTAGTGAGGGTAGACAAAAAAGTTTCCTGTCAAAGACGGTTAACTCACAACTTGTCTTTACCCGTGGCACGGTATTGACACTATTCCAACTAGGGTTACAGGTTGGACCTCAATATATGTAGAAAGGGGTATGTCGGTTAGATGATTACCTCCCATAATCTAAGTTTCAGATTCAGTCTCCGAATAAAACTCAGTTCAGTTTTACAGATTCAAGACTGTCAGACACAGTCACTCATCTCAGTACAGAACTTAGTATAGTTCCACAAAATCAAGACTGTTATACAAAGTCATTCAATTATCAGTAATTTAGTATCATTATACTTAGATATTAGTTAATCAGTATTCAAACTCAGTATTTAGTGTTATCACGATCTTAGTTATAGTTACGTATTCATGCATGTACTCTTATCTAGTTATACTCATGTCATTCAGTCAGTATTATTCATGCAAATAAACCTATGCATTTCAGCCTATCTCACTTAGCATATCAGTATATTCAAAGTACTGACATATACTTTTCTCTTATGCTATGATGTTTTATATCATAGGTTTAGACGCATAGGCTTTTGAGCACCCTTAGCAGTTTAGATCTTCAACTGTCAAAGTTAGGTGTGAGTCTTCATAGTTCGAGGACATGATTATTATTTCAGCATTTCAGTTTATTTCATTAGTCGAAGTTACTTGGGGACTTGTCCCATCAACTCCACATTTCAGACAGTGTTGAGGCTTTTCAGACTAGAGTATCTTCAGGCAGATGTATCAGTTTTGGTATTACTATACCGCAATCAAATTTATTTCAGTATTGAATCTTATGTCATGTTTTCCGCCTAATTTTTGTA
The DNA here is from genome assembly GCA_030864225.1 of Capsicum baccatum var. pendulum. Lineage (NCBI taxonomy): Eukaryota > Viridiplantae > Streptophyta > Magnoliopsida > Solanales > Solanaceae > Capsicum > Capsicum baccatum. The sequence continues at coordinate 223,856,683 of CM061550.1, forward strand.
TATTTCAGTATTATTATTATTCAGTTATTACAGCAGGTACCAGTCATGGGTTAGCTTGTGGTCCTTCGGTATTATGAGCACCATGTAGCGTCAGAGGTACAGACTCGAGGCATTACAAAATTGGAATCAAATCCTATGGATCAAGAGAGTCCAAGGAATTTTGAAAGCCGCATCTAGTAGAATCTTGTGCATGGGTGTGTAGAGCGCCATACTTATGGACAAGAGGCTATGAGATGTTTTAGGAAAGTTTTCCTTCTTTCAGTATTCATGTCGTGTGAGTGAGCATGAGTTCAAGTTAAGCTCTCAGTCTAATTGATCTCTTCCTTATTCTTCCAGAATATGTCTTCCAAAGAAGCTAACGAAAGAAGTAATGAAAACAGGTCAGCCCCTCCGCCCGTTCAGGCAGATCCCATGAATAAGCATGTTTCTCACTTTGAATTTAGAGCTACCTTCATCGCCTTAGATCATTTAGTAGTTTATCAGAATAGTCAACTGGTTGTTATCCTATCATGGCTTACAGCTCATGCTCCACAGAGTAAGAATGAGAGGCATAAGAAAAAGTGGAGAAAGAATAAGAGGTCCAGAATGTCTAGGACAAAGAGTGGCCGAACCAATTCCCTTTGTAAGAAGTATAAAAGAAACCACCAGGGTATCTACAGATCTTACAGTGATGTGTGTTTCATATATGGAAACAGGCCACAGGGTTAGACAGTGTCCTCAGGTGTGTTCTCAGAGTCAGCATAACCATCCCCCAGCTTAGTCCGGTCGCCCGAATCAACAGGGTGCCACTTCCAGTGCCACCAGTGGGCAATGTCCGAATAGACTCTATGATCTTCAGTCCTAACAGGATCAGGAAAGTTCTCCTGATATGGTCACTAGTACGTTACAAGTTTTCCATTTATATGTTTATGGTTCGCTACATCCAGGAGCTTTGTTGTCCTTTGTTACTCCATATCTAGTAGTTGATTTTGGAGTTAGTCCCAAAATTCTAGTAGAGACATTCTCAGTATCTACCCCAGTGGGTAAATCCATCATAGCCAGGCGGGTATACAGAAACTACCCTATTATGATATCTCAAAAAGTCACTTCAACAGACTTATTTGAATTAGAGATGACCGATTTTGATGTCATTCTCAGCATGGATTGGCTTCATTCCTGCTATGCCACAGTCGACTATATTAATAGAATTGTCCAGCTTCAATTTCTGAATAAACTCATCCTAGAGTGGAGGGGTAGTACTTCAACACTTAGGGGTCAGCTTGCTTCTTACCTTCGAATGAGAAAGATAATATCTAAGGGATGTGTTTACCATCTCATTCAAGTCCAGGACTCTAGTTCAGAAACCCCTACATTTGAATCAGTGTTAGCATATGAATTCCCAGATGTGTTTCCTGAAGATCTTTTTGGAATTTCTCCTACAAGGGAAATCGACTTTTAAATAGACCTTCTTTCAAATACTCAACCCATATCTATTCCATCATACAGAATAACACCTACAGAACTCAGAGAATTGAAAAAACAGTTGAAGAATCTCCTAGATAAGGGATTCATCAGACACAGTGTGTACCCGTGGGGTACCCCATTTTTATTCATGCATAAGAAAGATGATTCTCTTAGAATGTGTATTAATTACCATCAGCTAAATAAAGTCACGGTCAAGACAAGTATCCACTTCCTAGAATCTATGACTTATTTGACAAACTTCAAGGTGCCATTACTTTTCTAAGATATACCTAAGATCAAGCTATCATTAGCTCAGAGTCATAGAATGTGACATCCCGAAGACAGCTTTCAGAACTTGGTATGGTCACTTTTAATTCTTAGTATTGTCATTTGGTTTTACTAATGCCCTAGCAGTTTTCATGGACTTGATGAACCGTGTGTTCAAGTAGTACTTGGACATATTTGACATAGTCTACATAGATGACACTCTTGTCTATTCTCGTAATGAGGATGAACCCAATGATCATCTCAGACTCTCAAAAACCATCATTTATCATGATATCCATTTATGTCTTACATATCAGCTCTATAATTATAGCCCATACTTGTGCATGTTAGCAATCATGCATGTTTACAGATCCCAGTATAACGAGTACCAGTTCACCTAGTGTTACGAATCATGTTCCATGAATGCAGGAACTCCATACCCAAGTCATACAGCTCATGACTCATGTATCCATGCCATGCTATACAGTATGCTCATTTCCCATGATACACTCCTAGCGATCGGCTAAATTTAGATTTCGTCATGCATATCCTCAGTTTAGATCTTTTAATAAATCCATGGTGTTGACATTCTGTTCCTCGGACCTCAGTTAAGTGTCGATTTTGGTATATTATTCATGTATACCTCAGGTTCTCATGTTTTAACCCTTCAGTGAACTCTCCTTACAAAATAATGTAGTGATAAGAAGTTGCTTAGAAGGAAGAAAGTAAACATTTCATGTTAAGAAAAAATTATTGCATGCTAGTTTTACATGAGGCTGTAGTTATAAAGATAGGTTTGAATGTCATGTTTATGTGTAAGTGGCTAAATACATTTCGAAGATTTGAGTAGGCTTTAACATAGTGGGAGAATTCAATCCAGATCAGACCTTAGTAGGTAGAGTTATCAGAACCCTGTATTCAGTCCCAGTACAGTCTCAGTTGTAGTCTTAGTTACAGTCCCAGTCCTAGTCACAGTCCAGTAATTAGATCAGTAACTCAGTTCAATTTTAGATTTGCTTGACCATAGCGTATAGTTATCAGTTATTCAATTATCAGTATTTTAGTACCTCAGTTTATAGACTATTTCAGAGTCATGTTATACGTTTGGTATTGCCTTCACAAATAACATAGATTTTAAGAATTCATGCTCAGTTATCTCATGTTACTCAATCAAGAAGTGGTAACTATTTAGCCACTAGCCACACTAGCTGAAGTCTCATGAATGTAACTATTCCAAGATCGAGCAACCATATGGTTGTAAGTTCAGCTCAGTTCATGTGTCATGCCTCATTTTCAGATCCTTGATATGTAGTCATGATTCAATTCGTAGGTGCCCTACGCATCATCTCAGTTTTTCCTCAGTATCTCAACAAAGTTAGTATTTTTCAGGTGACATAATGTCCCAAGGGGGAGATTTACTATAATCCCCGAGCTTTCTTGACCTAAACCTTCCATGTTCTCTTCATGTAACGAATCCAGTTTGGAGTAGTGGGTACTCATAGGTGGACCTTCAAGTTTCAATCTCAGACGTAAGCCATGTATTCAAGGGCTCAGTTTTGTTTATGGCAATCAATTCCTATATCACATTTCAAACTCAGTTATGTTCTCATGTTTCCATTCATGCGTATTCAGTAAATGGTCTTGAGTTAGAGATCAGTGATTGTGTATTCTTAAAAATCTCAAATATAAAAGGAGTGAAGCAGTTTGGCAAGAAGGAGAAGCTCAGTCCCTGATATTTTAGTCCTTACCAAATTCTCAGCCATTTTCGGAAGGTAGCTTATTAGCTCGAGTTACCTTCAGACTTAGCTTCAGTATATCCAGTGTTTCACATCCCCTTTCTAAATAATTTCATAGGTGACCCTGCAGTTATAGTCTCTATAGAGGGCACAGATGTTCAGAACAACCTCTCCTATGAGGATATCCCACTGGAAATCCTTGATTATTATATTCGCAAACTGAGGAACAAAGAAGTCTTTCTAGTCAAAGTTTTTTGGTAGAATCAGTCCATTAAGGGAGCTACTTAGGAAGCGGAAGCAGATATGCAAACCAAATATCCTTACCTCTTTTCAAAAAACTCAGACCTAGCCCAAGGTAACAGTTTTTCCTTAAACTTACTGTATCTCATATTCAGGTATATCTACCAACTTTGTATCAATTAATATTGCATACTCAGTCATGAATTCACCAATCAGTTCAGTCATGTGCCCATGCATCATATATGCATGTTCAGTAAATAAACTAAGCTTATCAGTAATCCCAGTCATGCATTCATGAATTATGTTTAGCTACGTACGTATGCATCAGATATGTATATTTAGTATGATAATTCAGTATATCAGTAATATCAGTCATGAACTCATGCTTCAGTTATGCATGTCTAGTGCCTAAATCCTGCCTATTAGTATTATCATCTTAGTCAGTCTTATTCGAGGATAAATGTTCCCAAAGGGGACATATTGTAATACCCCACAAAATCCTAAGCTTAACTCAGTCCTTAAAAGCTTGCTAAGGGGTCCCAAACTTAGAAAATTCTAGCTAAGTATTCAGACTTAGTATTATTTTGGCCTTTGTAAGTTGGTAACACTATTTCATGACCTCTATGACCTTAAAATTTCAATTTTTAGGTTGATTCAAGATCAGGAGTGTTAGTAGGTGTTCCCAGACGAGTTCCAGATTTTTCGGACCTCATTTGAATCACGTTTGAAAATCCAAATTAGTGTATCCACGCGATCTCGGTGCGGCGCATCGGCCATCACGTTGATCAATATTTTTAATGGCTTGAAATGGCAATTTCCAGTGAACCAACATGGACTCAACGCAGCGTGTTGGTCATCACATCGATGCCAACGATGCGGCGCATCAGGCTGCACCTCAATGGTTCAATTTTTAATTTTTTAAACCCACATCCAGAGGGGTAAATGGGTCTTTTTCCACCTTATATCATCCCTTAAAACATATCATTAAGCCATCCAAGAGGAGAAATATACTCATTCTCTCTAGAATTTATCAAGAACAAACCCTAGTTCATCATATTCAAGATCCAAGACTCAAGGTTTCCACCATTATTCTTTAAGAATTTGCCAACTAAGGTATGTGAAGTGTTCATCCAAGTGCTCCTTCCACCCTTGGAGTCCAAGAAACTCTTTTAAACTTCAAGTAGTTTGAATTTATGACTTCCATGATTGGAATTAAAGTGTATTAAAGATTAATATTTGAATGAGATTTCTATTTCATGATTTATTATACGTTTCATGTTAAATTGGTTATTATGTGTGTAGATTCATATGAATACATGTTAAACCCCTTGAAATTGTGAAATTGGAAGTGAATCATGATGCCCTCTTATTATGTGCATATATTATGCTCACCAAGTGCTTAATGAATTGTTCATGTGAATTAATTAGGGAAAGAAATCATGCCATGCTAGCTTATGTGCATGTTATACCATGCAAGTGTTTGATAAAAAGTCTTTATAGATACATTATGAACAAGTGTCCATTTTATCCAATGCAAGATCATGTGATGCTTTACTTTTCATTATATCGTGTCCTAGGGGTATTTAATACCCGATAATTTAGTTGTTTACCTAGATCCATTGTTAGATATATAATAATCTCGGTCATGTAATGATCATTAGTACTCTCAATCAGCTACAGGACTTAGGAAACCTCAGTAAAATTTGTATCAGTCTAGTCCAGTTTAGTATTCAGTTTAGACCTCAGTAAATTCAATTAGTTAACAGAATTCAGTAGTATTTCATCAGTCAATAGAATTCAGTGAACTCAGTTAAGTTCAGTTAGATAGTATAATCAGTAACAGTCTAGTCAAACCTATTATGGACTAGGAAATTAGTTCAGTTTCTATTCATATGGGAGTAAGATTCAACACCTAGTTAACCTAGGGATGGGGGCATTCCTATTAGCAGAGGGTTTGACCCTTAGTAGAAATCCTTGTGTTATAGAACTATGTAGCCAGCGTAGGTTAAGATATATTCCTGCTAGATATTATGAGGGTTGATACACCTCATTGGAGTTTTCCTACCAGCGAGGGTTGACGAAAGAGCTTCCTATCAGAGAGGGTTAACTCAAAGTTTGTCTTTACCCATGGAACAGTATTGATACCCTTCCAACTGGGGTTATAGGTTTGACCCCAATATATGTAAAAAGAAGCATGTTGGTTAGATTATTACCTCTTACAATCTATGTTTCAGATTCAATCTTAGTATAGAACTCAGTTCAGTTCTACAGATTTAGGACTGTCGGACTCATTCACTCAGCTCAGTACGGAACTCAGTATAGTTCCACAGAATTAAGACTATCAGATAAAGTCATTCAGTTATTAGTAATTGAATATCAGTATACTCATATATCAGTTAATCAGTATTCCAACTCAGTATTCAGTGTTATCATGATCTCAAATGCAGTTAAGTATTCATGCATGTACTCTCGTCCAGTTATACTCATGTCATTCAATCAGTATTGTTTATGCATGTGAACCCATGCATTTTATCCTACCTTACTTAGCATACCAGTATATTCAAAGTACTAACGTATACTTTTCTCTTACACTATGATGTTTTATATCATAGTTTAGACGTATGGGCTCCCGAGCACCCGTAGCAGTTCAGATCTTCAGCAGTCAGAGTTAGTGGTGAGTCTTCATAGTTTGAGGACATAATTATTATTTTAGTATTCAGAGTTATTTGGGGACTTGTCCTATCAACTCCGCATTACAGACGTATAGAGGCTTTTCAGACTAGAGTATTTTTAGACAGATATATTAGTTTTGGTATTACTATACCGCAATCAGATTTATTTCAGTATTGAACCTTATGGCATGTTTTCTACCTAATTTCCATATATTTCAGTATTATTATTGTTTAGTTATTACTGCAGATACCAGTCATGAGTTAGCTTGTGGTCCTTCGGGATTATCAGCACCATATAGTATTTGGGGTACACACTTGGGGCGTTACATATTCACTCCAGTTTCTAAGTTGAATTTAATTAGGGTTCTTATAACTATTGTTGCCAACCTTTATTGTCCCCTTCAACACCTTGATGTGAAGATTTCATTCATGAATGAAAAATTCAAAGAGAAAGTCTACATGGATCCTTCTCTGAATTTTGAATAAAGGTATGGAAATAGAGTGTGTAAGCTAAAGAAATCTATCCATGGGCTCAAACATTCTCCAAAAGCTTGGTTTGAAAGTTTTACGCAGCTCATCAAAAGACAAGGGTACACTCAAGAGCTAGCATATCATACCATATTCTTTCAATATTCTCTTTAGGAAAAGACACTTATCCTGATTTTGTATGTCAATGATATCATACTTACAAGAGATGATTGGTCTGAAATAAAGTATTTAAAAGAACAATTGATCTTAGATTTCTATATAAATGATTTCGCTCAGTTGAAATATTTCTTTGGCATGGCAGTAGCGAGAACAAAAAAGGCATTATGGTGTACAAAGAAAATATATGTTGGATCTTCTAAAAGAGATAAGGATGAGTGGATGTCTTCAAACTGAAACACCTATTGATTCGAATATAAAATTCAAAAACAAAAAAAGAAAACTAAGTTGACCAAAGTCAATATCAGAGACTAGTATGAAAGTTGATCTACTTTTCACACCTACGACCTAATATAGATTTTGTTGTGCTTAGTTAGTCAATTTATGCACTCTACAAAGGAAGAGCACCAAGAAGCGATCTACATGATTTTAAGATATCCAAAAAATTCACTTGGTAAAGGCTTGTTTTTTTCAAAAGAGTCAACATAGGGTAATTAAAAGCTTTATAGATACAAATTGAGCATGTTCTACTACTAACAGAAGGTCTAAGTCTGGATATTGTACATTGATTTGAGAATATCTTGTGACTAAGAGGAGTAAAACTAGAATGTTATATCCTATGGTAGTGCTAAAGCTAAATACTGGTCTATGGCTCGTGGGATATGTGAAATAATTTAGCTCAAGAGGTTGATGAAAGAATTGAAAAGCCCGTTTATTCTTCCAATAAAGTTCTACTGTGACAACACAACTACCATAAGTATTGCTCACAGTCTAGTTTAATATGATAGGACAAAACACGTTAAAGTGGATGGACACATCATAAAAAGGAATATTGAATAAGGAAAAGTATGCATTCCCTTCATCCTAACAAATCAACAAATTGTGGATATTTTCACAAATGGCTTATTTAAACCAAAATTTGAAATTCTTGTAAGCAAGTTAGGCATGCTAAATATATACATGCCAACTTGAGGGGGGGTGTTGATTTTTGAATATTTAACTACGATAGGATATAATTTGTAGGATCTAAATTTATCTAATATACTACTAAATAGTTTAGAAAATTAGATCAAATAAAATCATCCATTGATTCCCAAATGACCTACAATCAAGAGATATGATTGCTAGTTTATTTATCTTTCTCTACTATATATTTGTTTCTCTATATAGGAATAAAATGTACATTTTTTACACAAAAACTAACATATCTTAACAAGAAAAAAGAATATTTAAAGTAATATAAGACATAAGAGAGAGAGACATCATTATGACTTGATCATTATTTATTAATTACCTTCAAAACTCATTCTAATTACATAAATTGTCCTATTTATATGCTAATACAGTAATTGCACACTTTAATCAAAGATGGATAGTAGGTCCTGGATCACCATTCGCAATTTAAATTCAAGCCATGATTATTTTTTGCATATATTTGTACTTTTTATGATCTCTTTTATTGCGTTATTCAGATTCATTTTTCGTGATTCAACTTCACAAATTTCAACTATAAGGACTTGAGATTTATTACATGACTTTATTTTTTATCCTTCGATTAGATCCAATTTGTGTTCATAAATTTTAAAATGCAGTCGTGATCTTCCTTATTAGCTGTAACGCCTCGGTTTTTTGTCTCTTGAAAATTTTTGGTGTTCTGAGCTTACTGCCTTGACAAAGAATCACCCTATGAGTCGTAAGGTGTCTTGAAGGTTCAACTGACCCTAGTCGTAAGGTGTCCAGTAAATGGTGCTTGAGTTTTGTGCACAACTTGGGGACATGACACGTAAAGACTCATAACGAATCCTTGGGATAGAATCATAACTAAATATGAAAGTAAGTGGTTTATTTTTGCTCTGAGTATGAGTGGATCACTATGAGCCATAAGGACTTATTACAAGTCATTGGGTGTAAATTGTAGAATGCCTAGTGTTTACCCTATTAGGTTTTATGTTGACTATGACTGGACCCTATGATCCGTAGGGACTCATTATAAGTGGTACCAGTTGAGTCGTAGGGTCAACAGTGTGTTGGGGTCCTAAAGATTATCTTGGTTACAACTTGTGGTGACGAGTTGTAAAGAGTGGCTTTGAGTCAACGACTAACCTTAGTCAATTGCAGCACTTTCCAGCTTTTAAGTTAAGGGTATTTTTGATATTTTCCTATTACCCAAATTGAAACCCATATATTATAACCACTTTAGGGTGTCATTAGCACTCAGAAATAAATCTAAGTAACTTCTCAAACACTCCAACGTGACCTATAAATTCCCTCAAGCAAGTCAAGTTAGGGTTTCATCATGTTGGTTATCTAAGGGCTCAAGGGTCGATTCCTCTCCAATTGTTTTGGTGCTTAAGGCTTTTCACTCTTCCCTCATTGTCAATTTTGTAAAACTGTGATTTAAAGTATTGTTTATGATATGTTTAGGATGGTTTTAAAATAAAGGTCAAGGGTTTTAAGTGCTTGTTGTTGAACAATGTTTTTCCATGGTTTATTTATGATTACTCATGCTTTAATTATGATTTTAAGCTTATGGGTGCATGGATATAGTGAATGAACCAGGGAATTTTGATTTTTCCAAACTTGTGACTTTTGAAATGGTTATGACCCTAACCCCATAATGTGGAATTCATTTTTAATTATGCAAAATGAGAGAATTTCAAAAAATTGAGCCAATGGGGTTGCAAATTTCCCCAAGTAAGGTTACCTCACAAGTGCAGTTAGTTTAACGATATCAACAATGTATACCTTATGTGTAATATGGTTCAATGAATGGGAATGTGTGATAAGTGTTTTAATTAGGCTTTAAAAGGGGATTTTATCGTTGAATCGTGAAAGTGGAGGTCCGAGTGACCGATACTAGGAACTGCACTAGCTAGTGCAGGGGTCACTATAGCTTGAGGTTTGAGTTCCCTTGCTTATGACCAGGTGTTTCGAGTCCACCTTATTGATATTATTATTATTTTGGAGGTTTCGAGTCTCCTATATCATATTTTATCATCGGGTGCTTAAGTCACCTTAGTATATGATTGGAGGGTTTCAATTCCCATGTATATATATATATGATCTTTATCCAGTTCGTACGACTACACGCACTAGGGCCCGACCAAGGGGTGAGAGTTGGGGTCCATATGGCTTGTGGGTACTATTATATGACAGTTAAGCTACACAATCCAAGTTAAGGTTTTTAAATGCATGTTTATCCTTGGTCCCTATCCCGATATGTGATATATATATATATATATATATATATATATATGTATATATGTATATGAATTTGATTACATGCATTGAATTTTGAATGATTTGAAACAATTTATTATGTTATCCTTATCCCTAAGTTACATGGTAGTGTTCACCCTACTAACTATCTTCTAATATTGTATCCCATATGATGTAGGAAAATGTCATACTTCTAATTCTCTTGGTCAGTGACTAAGATTTGGGATCTGCTCATGAGTTGACATTGAAGTGGTGAGCTTCCAAACATCAAAAGTTTATATTTTATATTTTGGTTTCTTATGTCTTAGACTATTTAGACTATTTTGGCTATAGTCATGGGAATGTACCGACACTTTATTGATATTCAATTTTGGTTCTTTATTTAGAAGGTTTCGTTTGGACTACTATAGATATAAGGCGGTTTTGGTTGGTTGTTTGGCCAGTCATCGATCATTGGATATAAACATATATTACATTTTCTTAAGCTTATGGCACGCTATCTTACTATATGTTCAAAATTCATCCGGCCTTTAGTATGTTATGTTTGGTTGGGTTAGGTGTAGGGGTGATCTCCGGTCCATGTAGAACTTTAGATAACCATCACGACCAGGCCCTGGTTCGAGTCATGGAAAAGATGGAATCAGAGCCTTGGTTTGGTGTCATTGGGAATATAACAAAGTCATGTCAAGTAGTGTATTTTTTTTAAGAGTGTATAGTGCGCCACACATATAAGAGAGAGGCTACAAGGCCTTTAGGAATGTTTTCCTTTCTTGTGGTTCTATTTCAAGCTATAGAGTCTAAGGTCTTGGATCTCTTCTAATTCTCCTATGTTTGCTTTTTAGATCATGCCTCTTAAAAAAATGCTTGTGATAATTCTTCTCTTAAGACAATGTGGATGGAGCTCATCCTACTTTAGGAGTTCAGACCTGGTCTAGATTCATTGCTTCTTATTGCCCTATTTGAGCTCCACTAGTTCCCTTATTCGTTCTCAGGCCCCTTGAGCTGATGTGTCTAATGTTGAGTTTGGCCAGTCGATTCATTTGCTTACCCAGTTGGTGGCCTCCCAGACTGTATGTGTTGCTTTTATTTCTCCATCATTTGAGGCTTCAAGGGTTGGTTAATTTATAAGGTTGAGTCCTTCTATTTCACTAGTTCTATGGTTGAGGAAGATCCTCAAAATTTCATTAACGAGATGGAAAAAAATTCCGTGTGATGCAAGCCATTAATGTGGAGGGCGTAGAGTTCTCCGCTTACCAATTAAAGGATGTGGCGTATCAATGATATGAGGAATGGGAGTAGTTTGGGGGTGATGATGTTGAGTCTACTTTGTGGGATAATTTTTCTAGTTCTTTTTGGATGACTTTTTTTCTCAGGAATTGAGGAAGACAAAAGTAGAGAAGTTTGTAAACCTAAAGCAAGGCAGAATGTCAGTTAAGGTGTATGACTTAAAGATCCATTAGCTATCCCAATATGCTCCTAAGTTAGTGTCTAGCATATGGGCTAGATGAGAAAGTTTACTTTTGGATTGTCCTGAGACTTGATTCTGGAGAGTAAACTGCCTCATTGAACAAGGACATAGATATTTCTCGGCTTGTGGTGTATATTCAATAAGTGGAAGAAGAAAGGGAAAAACAAGTGAAGGTTAATGAAAGGTAGATTAAGAAGTTTTGCTATTCAGATAAAGGTAGAGGTCAGCAACAGAGTGGTAGAGATGGTAGAAAGTGATCTAAGAAAAAGTAAGGCAATTTTGGTTCCTACTCTACGGCTAGTAATCCTTATATGAAGTCGTCAGGTGACCGTCATTCAAAGTATGATTGTGGGGGTTAGAGAAATAGGATCCTAGTTGTAGGCTAGTGGAGCTTAGTTAGCTCCATCGTATCCTCCTTGTAGGTTTTTTGGTCAGGTGCATCGTGGTTTTTCGAAGAAGGGAGGAACACGTGCTTTAAATATGGCCAGATTGGTCATCTATAGAGAGATTATCCTTCTAAGGTTGCTTCTGGGGTGACTAAGATTCGTGTGGCTACCTCACTCTCTCCGTAAATAAAGGGTACTACTTTTGCTTCTAGCTCTGGCGCTAGCCAGAATCGTTTGTATGCTCTTTCTACTCGCTAGGATTCGGAGGCATCCCCAATATTATAGCTAGTAGGCTTAAACTCTTTTATTGTGATGTATATTTTCTACTTCATCTCTGGTCTACTCTCTCTTATGTGACCCCTAATGTGGCAATCCATTTTGGTTTTGATCTCAAGTGTATTTTGGACCCCTATTCAGTGTCCAACCTAGTGGGTGACTCTATTATGGCTAGAATAATTTATAGGGTTTATGCAATGTTGGTTCATGGTATGGAGACCTTGGTGGACCTCATAGAGTTTTACATGGTACACTTTGATATGATTTTGAGGATGGATTAGTTGTATTCATGCTATGCGTCTCTTGATTTTTGGACCCGAAGGGTCAGTTTTAATTTTCCAAATGAGTCGGTAATCAAATAGGAAGGTAGTTCCCTAGTGCCTAAAGAAAGGTTCATCTCATATCTTAGAGCCCGAAAATTGGTTTCCAAAGGGTGCCTCTATCACTTAGTGCATGTTAATGATTTTAAACTTGAGGGCCCTTCTTTGTAGACTATCCCTGTGGTTTGTGAATTTCTCAAGGTGTTCCCTAAAGATCTTCTTGGTGTACCTCCCGCTAGGGAAACTGATTTGGGATTGATCTTCTTTTAGATACTCATCATATTTCTATCCCTCTTTATAGAATGGCTCTGGCTGAGATGAAAGAACTCAAGAACCAATTGAAAGATCTTCTTGATAAGGGTTTTATCCGCCCTTGTGTGTCTCCACGAGGTTTTCCTGTTCTCTCATGCATAAGAAGGGTGGTTCCCTATAGATGTGTATTGATTATCGCTAATTTAATAAAGTAACCGTTAAGAATAAGTATCCACTTTCGAGGATTAATGATATGTTAGATCAACTTTAGAGTGATGAGCTCTTTTGCAAGATTGATCTTCAGTCTGGGTACCATCATTTGATGATTAGGGAGGTAGATATCCCTAAGACTATCTTTCAAACACGGTATGGTTATTTTGAGTTTTTGGTAATGTCTTTTGGTTTGACCAATGACCCGGCCGCATTTATGGATCTTATGAATCAGGTTTTCGTAAGTTCTAGGACTTGTTTGTCATTGTCTTTGTTGATGATATTTTGCTATATTCCAAGAGTAAGGCAAATCATGCCGATCACCTCCGCCTTATGTTATAGGCCCTAAAGGATTAACCTTTGTTTGCTAAATTTTCTACATGTGAGTTTTGGTTGAATGTCGTGACTTATATTGGCCATGTTGTATCTAGTGAAGAGATCATGGTGTACCCATAAAAGGTTATGATGGTTAAGAATTTTCCTAGACCCATGACTACATCTGATATCTGTAGCTTCTTAGGTTTAGTTGGTTATTATAAAAGGTTTGTCGAAAGATTCCCGTTGATCGCGGACCTTTTAACTAAATTGACTCAAAAAAAGGTGAAGTTCTTGTGGTCGGATGCTTGTTAGAGAAGTTTCAAGAAATTGAAGGATAAATTGACTTAGGCTCCAGTTTTTTCCCTACCCAAGGGTACTAATGGTTTAGTGGTTTATTGTTATATGTCCCATATAGTATTGGGCTCTGTGTTGATGCAGCATGGAAAGGTGGTTGCTTATGCTTCTAGACCGCTAAAGGGTTCATGAGAAGAATATCCGACTCATGGTTTGGAATTACTAGCTGTGGTGCTTTCATTAAAGATTTGGCAGTATTATTTGTATAAAGTTCATGTTGATATTTATTCTGATCATAAGAACCTGCAATAGGAGTTCACTCAAAAGAGTTAAATCTCAGGCAAAGGAGATGTCTTGAGTTCCAAAAGGACTATGATATGAGTCTCCATTATCATCCAAGTAACACTAACTTGGTTGATGATGCTCATAGCAGGTTGTCCATAGGAAGCCTGTATTATATGGAAGAAGAGAAACAAAATTTAGTGAAGGATATTCACCGTTTGGCTAATCTCATAGTTTGCCTTTTAGATTCTGAGCATGATGGTATGATTGTTCAAGGGGTAGCAAAGTCATCTCTTGGTGATGAAGTGAAGGAGAAGCAGATATTGGATCCTATTTTTATGCAAATCAAGAATGATGTGGTTAGACAGAAGGTAAAGAATTTTTAGATCAGTGGTGATTGTATTTTGAGGTACCAAGACAGACTATGTGCTACCGATGTTAATGGGTTGTGAGGAAGAATTTTGGTCGAAGCTCATGAGTCACTTTATACTATTTATCCTAGTTTGAAGAAGATGTACCATGATCTTAAGGAGAATTATTGGTGGTATAATATAAAGTGGGATATGGCCAGTATCATGGATAAATGCATGGTATGTTAGCAAGTAAAAGTAGAGCACTTGACACCCAGTGGGTTGATTCTAGCATTGATATGGCTTCGTTTAAGGCCCCTCATAGAATTTGTCTACAATAATAGTTATCACACTAGCATTGGTATGGCTTCGTTTAAGGACTTATATAGTAAGAGGTGTAGGTATCCTATCGGGTGGTTTGACGCTATTGAAAATAAGTTGTTTGGTCCTGATTTCGTTCACCAATCTATGGAAAAAGTGAAGGCGATTCGAAATAGACTTAAGGCCATCCAAAGTCGCTAAAAGTCCTATGGAGATTTAAGGCGAAGAGAGTTAGAGTTCAGTGTTGATGTTTGGGTGTTTCTGAAGATGTCCCACATGAAGAGAGTGATGCGGTTTGGTAAAAAGGGGAAGCTTAGGCCCCATTATATTGGTCCGTACGTAGTTTCAAAGAGGGTTGGTAATGTCGCATATGAATTATAGTTGCCCTCTTGTTTGAACTACATTCATCCAGTTTCTTACATTTTGATGTTGAGAAAGTCTATAGGTGATCCTTCAACTATTCTTCCTCTGGAGGAGGTGGGTATCTCAGATTCCTTGTCTTATGAGGAAGTCCCAATTGAGATTTTGTATCGACAAGTCCGTCAATTGCAGACCAAGGATGAGGCATCGATAAAGATTCTTTGGAAAACCAAAAATTTGTGGAAGCTATGTGGGAAGCAGAGGATGACATAAAGTCAAAGTGTCTATTCTTGATTCCCATTCTAGATAATCGTGCTAGAGGTATGAGTATTCCTTAGCATTCTTGTTTTATAACTTTGTAAAAGAAAATTGTGATTTCCTTGGTATTTTTTTTTGTCTTTATTAAAGGTAAGAGCTGAGGTATGTAGATGTCAAATCGTTCTTATAAATGACTCTTCCTATCATTCGAGGATGAAAGATCCTAAGGGGGAAGTATGTAACATCTCGCGTTTTTGGCCCTGGCCCTTGAACATTTTTGGAGTTCTGAGCTTACTGACATGACTACAACTCACCCTATGTGTTGTAGGGTGTCTTGATAGGTCAGGTTACCCTAGTCGTAAAGTGTTCAGTGAATGGTTTCTAAGTTCTGTATTGGGTACGACTTGGGGACACGAGTCGTAAAGATTTATGATGAGTTTTTGGAATGGAATCGTAACCAAATAAGAAAGTAAGTGCCTAGCTTCTGCTCTGAGTACGAGTGGCTTACTAAGAGCTATAAGGACTTGTTACGAGTCATTGGATGCAAATTATAGGATATCCAGTGTTTACAATATTGGGTTTTTTGTTGACTACGACTAGACTCTACGAGTTGTAGGGACTTACAACGAGTGGTACGAGTCGAGTCCTAGGGTCAACAGTATATGGGGTCCTAGAGACTATCTTGGTTATGACTTGTGGTGACGAGTCTCAATGAGTGGCTACGAGTCAACGATTGACCCGTAGTCAAAGGCAACACTTTTTCAACTTCTAAGTTAAGAGCATTCTAGACATTTTCCCTCTTACCCAAATTAAAACCCACGTCTCATAAACTCTTTAGGGTGTCATTAGCACTCAGAAACAAATCTAAGTAACTTCTCAAACATTCAAAAGGTTTCTCTAAATTCCCTTAAACAAGCCAAGCTAGGTTTTCATCAAGTTGGTTATCTAAGGGCTCAAGGGTCAATTCTTCTCCAAATTTTATGGTGTTTAAGGCATATTACTCTTCGCTCATTGTAAATTTTGTATAAACATGTGATTTAAAGTATTGTTCATGAGATGTTTATGGTGTTTTTGAAATAAAGGTTAAGGGTTTTGAATGTTTGTTGTTGAACAATGTTTTTCCATGGTTTATTTATGCTTACTCATGCTTTAATTATGATTTTGAACTTGTGGGTATATGGGTATGGTGAATGAACTAGTGAATTTTGATTTTTCCTAACTTGTGACTTTTGAAGTGGTTATGACCTCAACCTCATAATGAGGAATTCATTTTTTATTATGAAAAATTAAGGAATTTGTAAAATTGATCCAAGGGGGTTGTGAATTTCCCAAGTGATCTAATTATTTTGGCCTGTTGTTGTTACCTTGCAAGTGTAGTTGGTATGACGATACCAACATTGTATGCCTTAATGTGTAATATGATTCAATGAATGAGAATGTGTGATAAATGTTTTAATTGGGCTTTAAAAGAGGGTTGTGTAGTTGAGTCGTGAATATGGAGCTCTGAGTGATTGACTCTGGGAGCCGCTATACTCAGTGCGGGGGTCGTTATGGCTTGAGAGTTTGAGTCCCCTTGATTATGACCAGGTAGTTTGAGTCTACCTTATTGATATTATTATGATTGGATGGTTCGAGTCCCCCATGTCACATTTCTTGATTTGGTGCTTAAGTCAGCTTAGTATATGATTGGAGGGTTCGAGTTCCCATGCATATATATATATATATATAATCTTTCTCCAGTTCATGTGGCTACAGGTACTAGGGCTCGACCAAGGGGTTAGAGCAGGGGCCCATATAGCTCGTGGGTTCTATTATATGACGATTGAGCAACACAATCCTAGTTAAGGTTTTAAAGTTCATGTTTAGCCTTATTCCCTATCCCGGCATGATATATATATATATATATATGTATATGCATTTGATTACATTCATTGAATTTTGAATGATTTGAAAATGCTGATTATGTTATCCTTATCCCTGAGTTACATATTAGCATTCGCCCAGTTAAGTATCTTCGGATGTTGTATCTATAATACATGTGCTTTTTCTTAGCTTGAAAATCATCTCAAGGATGTTAGAAATTTCTTTGAAATAAGAATTCATTCTTATACACATGGTACTTCCATAATTTTCACTTTCTATCATGTGGGAAATTGAATAATCTTTTTATCGATATATAATTCACCCAAATCCGACACCCAGACAAAGAGTTAGAGCCTATTTAGTGAGACAGTGTTTGACCTGAGCCTTCAGCGCGTCGCGGAGATAGCTCAAATGGCAATTGTCAAATTCCAGTATTGCTCCATGATAATGGCGCGTCGCGCCAAACTTCCAGGTCATAGACAAGGTGACAACGCGATAGCTCTGTATTACGTCACCATGCAGTTTTCCAATTGTCAATTTCTAGTGACACGGTGCGATAGTGCCGCATCGAGCCAAGGGCTCAATTCGAAAAATTTTACTGAAAATTAAACTATGTGTCCAGGGTTAAAAGGGTCAATTTTCCCCCTATATAAGCTTCCAAACACGGGATTTAGCCCTTATTCATCCAAAATATTTATGTTTTTCTCAAATACTCTCAAGAACTCAAGCTAGGGTTTTCATAGAAGGTCCAATTTCAAGAAGATTTTACCATCAATCATCACGAAATCACGATCTAAGGTATGCATAGTGTTTATTCATGGACTCCTTTCATCCATGAAGTCCAAGAATTCTTTTTAACTACAAGTTATAGATTTTCTTCATGTTTTCATGCTTTGTATGTTCTCTTTCATGTTGATAAATGAGGAATTAATTTCTATTCCATGATTTGATGATAAATTCCATGTGGGTTGATTAGTATAGATAAAGATTTATGAAATCTCATGACTAAAACCTTGTATGATGAAATTGGAATTGAACCATGATGTTTAATTTCTATACAATGATGTTTACATGTACTATGCCTGTCATATGTTTGATTAAATACCTAGATGAAGGAAATTTGCCTAACTAGCATGATATCATGAAAATCCCTATAAATGTACAAGCTTATGCCTATTAGACGTTTGATGAAATGTTTCAATAAACGTATTATGGTGATTATCATGTATTCTAGAATATCAAGTCATATCAGCTTCCTTCCATCGAGTCCTGGGGTACTTGTACTCGAAACATTAGCTGTGTGCCTAGAGCCATGTCATGTTTTCACGATACTCTAGTCAAGATCTGAACTCTTAGACTTCAAATAGTCTTATGACTCTGGAAAGATCTCCATGATCTCATGACTCAGTCAGTTGTCAGATATCAGTAGTATTCCGTAAGCCACGGAAATTTAGTAACTCAGTCCATGCTCAGTTCAGTTCAGTAAATCATGTTCAGTGTCCATTCATATGGGAGTAGAAATTAGCACCTAGTAAACCCAAGGATGGGGACTCACCTTTTATACAAGGGTGTGATTCCTAAAAGCAATCCTTGCGTTCCAAAACTATGTAGCCAACATAGGTTGAGACATCCTAGCTTGCTCTATGAGGGTAGATGAGGTGGCTTAACCTGTTATATGAGGGTTCCTACCATTCTTGCTAGAGTTACCTGTTATATTAGGGTTACTCACATGTTGTCCTTACCAGTGGCGCGGTATTGATACCCTTCCAATAAGGGCATAGATTGGATCCCAGCTCAGCTATCATAGCACCTTTGGGGCATGTCGGTTAGATACTACTTCCCACAATTTCATGTTGTAGAATCAGGACTGTCAGATACAGTCAATCAGTCTTAGTAATAGAACTCAAATAGTTCTTCAGATTTTTGGACTGTCAGATACAGTGAACTCAGATATAGTACGGAACTCAGATAGTTCCATTAGATTCAGGACTATCAGCTATAGTCAGTTATACCCAGATACAGTCACCCATGTTATCAGCATTATTCAAATATAGTCCTTTATGTCATCAGTCATATCAGTTACTAGCATGTCACATTATCAGTATACAGACTTAGAAATCATGAAATAACATTGTTAGTTATAGTTACGTATTTATGCATGTATTCTCACGTTTATGTTAGATAGTTAGTTAGCACTATTCATGCATGTGAACCATTGCATATAGCCTACCTCACATGTATACTCGGTACATATGTACTAACACATTCGCGCTATGGTGCTTTCTTTTTATGTTTCACCATAGGTTCAGAGACACGAGTTTCAAATCAGCAGTAGATTCCAGATTCAGCAGTCAGAGTAGAAGTGAGTCCTCATCCTTCGAGGACATAATGATTTTCTAGTATCTCATTGATTATCTTATTAGTTGGAGTTAGTTGGGAACATGTCCCATTAACTCCTTATTCAGATTCTTCAGATAGTAGAGGCTTTTAGACTAGATGCAGACTAGATACAAACTATCATGTTTTAGAATTTAGTTTTGTTTTGGGGTATTCTATTACACCACACAGATGTTACGTTATTCAGTTATGTTTATGATTGAACCTTATGGCCTTTCAGTGCATGTTTCTGCATTATTATGTATCTTATGTAGTATACAGGTACAGATATCAGTCATGGGTTAGCTTTTGTTCCTTCGGGATCATGAGCATCGTGTAGTATTTTGGTTCAGCAAATCGAGTCGTTATAGTATCCCCATTCGATACAGGAATTGGTCATACTTATACTCCTCCTGCTCAGTAACTAGGATTCGAGATCTCCTCATGAGGCTGCATTGAAGTGATAAGATTCCATAAAGTGGAAGTCTACATTTCATCTGTTGGTTTCTTATTTCTTAGACTATTTTGGCTATAGTCGAAGTCATGTCCCGTCACTTTATTAATTTTTAATTTTTGTTCTTTGTTTAGAAGGCTTTGTTTGGAATACAGTGGATATTGGGCAGTGTTGTTCGATTATTTGGCCAGTCATCGATCATCGGTTATAAACATACATTAAATTTTCTTAAGCTTATTGCACTCTATCTTGTTATATGTTCGAAATTCATCCAACCTTGGGGTATGTTGTGTTTGGTTGGGTTATGTGCAGAGGGTGATCTCCGGTACATGTGGGACTCTAGATACCCGTCATAGAGAGACCATGATTTGGGTCGTTACATTAGCATTTCAACACTTCTCAGCTAAGTCCAAGCCTCCAAGATAGCTCAATTTTGCTCTTTTTGAACCATCTCCAATCTTCTTTCCATCCTTCTAAGACTAATTTAGTGAATCACATAATTTTCTTCGTAATCTAGCCACAATTAGTACTTAAAATAATATGTTCAAATTATGAATATAAATAATAGCAATAGTTTTTCAAAATTACAAGTAATAGCAAAAGTAGCAATATTTTATCTTTTTTATTACCAAGCGCGTAACTTTTATCCATATATTTTTAATATCCTCTTTTCACACCTCTTTACCTTTCCATAACCTTATTTTTATGCCATTCATAAAAATTTCAATCCTCTACAATATCTCTCTTCGACTATTTTTTTTTTTCAAATTTTGCTCTTTTCTCTCTGATTCTTGATAAACGTTATTTCCATCTATTAAGGTAAGTTGATTTGACAGTTAATGCATTTTATCTTTTCCATAAAACTTTTTTTTTGTAATTTTTTTGGCATCATTTTTCCACATTTTTCTGTGTTTTGAATTGGAAAAATTTCAGAAATTTGAGATTTTTTCTAGTCTATTTCTTCAAATTCTGATTAAGTACTAACCTATTTCTTCAAATTCTAAATTTTTCTCTCAAATTCTTGCTAAACATTGTCCCTATCTATTAAGGTAAGTTGATTTTACAGTTAATGCATGTTATCTTTTTCATATAAGTTCTTATATGTAATTTATTTTCGGTATTTTTTCCACATTCTTCAGCATTCTTGTTTTGGGAGATTTTTTTTAAATTTTTGTATGTTGAAATTTCTGGGGAATTTTTCCACATTCTTCTGTGTTGTGATTTTTTGGGGTTTTCTATTTTTTAATTCTTGTGTGTTGAAATTTTTGGAGTTCCGCTATAACGGCAAAACATGCAAATCATAGTAGTTCAGTTGAAAGGAGATGTTAGCATTGAAAAGTTGAGATCGAAGCAGCGTAACGATCCCGTAAAGACTGTGAAAATCATGAAATGAAAAGCATTGATAAAATCTCCATCCCCAAACCCACAAAAATTTAAAAATTAGTGAGAAAAAAAAGTCGGATGAAAAAGCGGAATCTAGTAAAATTACAAATACTGTTTCATCTGATTTTGAATCTAAAGAAGAGAAAGTAGAGGAGGTATTCTGATATGTGTAAATTTTTATATTTTTTGGACAATATGTTCATATATTTATTTTATATATACATTTTATAAAGTGTTTATTTTTTTAGTTTTATGGCTAATGTGTTGATATGCATCTGTTATATCTAAAATTTTTAGTTTGTATATAGTTTTTTTACTGATAATAATTATATTTTAAATTATGTATAATATATTTTATATATGTATTTTGTATTTACGGTATGTATAAGATATTTATATTTGTTACTGATAAGGTTTGTAATTGATATATTTTATTTGTAAGTTAAATTTAGACCATTTATGTATTCATGAAATGCATATGTATATGTTTCAAGGTAAGTATAATATCTATATTGTAAATACATAAGTACCACTGTTTTGACATGTAAATGTTATACATGGTATAGGTTAGATATGTATTTGTTTCTGTACTGATAAGATATGTATTTGACTATGATATGTTCTTTTTTATTGATAAGTATGATTTTTTGATAAATTATGTATAAATAAAATACATATGTAATTTGTTTGCTTGGAATCATATGAAATGTATTTGTTACCAGTTAGATATGTATTTTTTTATTTGTACTGCTAATATTTATATTTTTTGCTCAGTTGTATTTGTTTATAAAGAGTAGATGACAATCTTTGTATTTGTATATGTTTCAATGTAAATATAATATGTATATTGTAAATACATAAGTAGCACTGTTTTGACATGTAAATGTTATACATGGTACAGATCTTATTCATACAAGATATGCTTCACTTTTGTGGGATTATGGTTTGAGGAAAGAAGAAGCGAAGGCACAAAGTGATGATGAAGCACCAATGAGGCATCTTCGAGAAATTGGGATAACAGAAGACACTAAAGTGCATGATATTTAATGTGTATTTTATTTTGTTGAAGTTTACAACAGTTAATATTAGGTGGAAATAATTTTTTTAATATTTCTTAAGTTTCATATGTTATTTTAATGTTCAAAGATGATATGTTAATATTTCTTTCCAGTTATATTAAGTTTGTTGACGTTTAATCTTTTGAACTCCAATATTTTAATGGTTAGTTTATGTAAATGTTAGTAATATGTCTTTATGAACTTTTCTTCTATCGAGTTTTGCATATGTATTTTTCAGTTATGATTATATACATATATGTATTTTTACAGATTTGCACATATATTTTTGAATTATACATAGTTATTGTATTTTTATGCAGAAGATCATATAGATTTATGAGTCATATGTATTTATGAATAATACACATGTTATTCTAGTGTACATATGTATTTTTAAAAACGCATACTTATTTTTTACAAGTCTGAAAGTATATTTTTCCTGATATGCATTTGTAATTTTGAAATATACATATTTATGATTAATATATATGTGCATTTCAGTTTGCATTTGTATTTACGATTCAAATATATTATTTTCAAATAACGTATATATATATATATATATATATATATATATATATATATATATATATATATATATATATATATATATATATATATATATATAATTAGATTAATCAAACTCTGTAAAATAAATGCAACATTTGAACTATAACAAATTAACAAGTTCAAAATTTAGAATGACATAATTCTCCATGAAAAAATTCAGCAATTGTATTTTGACTAAAAACATTATTCAACTTATCATTTGTTGTATTACCTAAATGAATGCCTATTATGACCTTTAAACCCACATTAACTACAACAATTTTTATTTTTCTTTTCGAACATATCTCTTCCTGATTTACCACGAACAATGCATCATGTGACTTTCTAAATTTTTTTCACATTCCAAATAGACGCCACATACATGCATAATGTGGTACATTATTGTACACATCGACAATAACTTCTATGATGCTTGCATTATGATTGGAAACTACGCTTATATGTTTTCTTTTACATTATGCTTCCTTCAGATTCTCAAAGAACCAAGACCAAGATGCATCATTTTCAGAATCTAG
Organism: Capsicum baccatum var. pendulum; assembly: GCA_030864225.1. Taxonomy (NCBI): domain Eukaryota; kingdom Viridiplantae; phylum Streptophyta; class Magnoliopsida; order Solanales; family Solanaceae; genus Capsicum; species Capsicum baccatum. The sequence goes on from CM061550.1 coordinate 223,880,219, forward strand.
TACACCATATGCCAATGGAAACATATGTCCTGGACATTAAAAAAAATGCATATAAAAATACATAATTTTTGTACATAAAATACTGCATACGTATATTATGAATACATACATTGGAAACATATGAAACTGCCAGTGAACACATACACGTACTGCATTTGTATATTATAAATACACATAGCTGAAAACATATGTAATCTTCTTAATGTTGTTTATATGTCCATCTACAAGAGTGTTTTACAAGAACAGGTACGCTTCCCATTTCAATCTCCAGAACACACAAAAAAAAAATAGTAAGAATAAAATTAAATATCAAATATGTACTATATACAACAACTAATTCGTATAAACAAAACTGCAAAACGAATTCCAACGAAAAGAAATCTTTTATTCGAATACTAGTTATCATCGACTAAATTTTCACAAATAACTTTGAATTTTAAAAAAAGAATTTCAATCAAACCATTTTTTTTAGAACTAATAAAATTCATATACGATCTCAGATTTTTGAATTTTACGACTGTTACGCAATTTTGTTACAAATTTTTTTAGTAATTTTTAAAATTTTATTTTATGAAAATCACAAATAGAATCAGGTTTGTTTAAATTTCAAATGTGTACTATATACAACAACTAATTCATATATACAAAACTGCAAAGCGAATTCAAACAAAAAAGATTTAGTCAAACACTAGTTATCCTAAACTAAATTCAAATTTAACGTATAAAAATTGCATCTCAACTTTTAAATAACAGAACAACAAGAACAAAATTGAAATTAAAAAAAATTGCTTAAATCATTTTTTACAAGAACTGATAAAATTCGTATACGATCTTAAATTTTTGAATCCCCCGACAATTTGTTACAAGTTTTTCAGCAATTTTGCACTTTAGTTTTATGAAAATCACAAATAAAATGGAGTTAGTTGATCAATACCTGTAATTGAACAGTTGTATTTTAAATATTTTCTTCAAAATTTTAGTCGATCAGCAAAAAAAATAACATGAAGAAAAACGTTTTTGAATTTGAATTTGTATTTTGAATTTGATTTGAGTTGCTAATTATGGAAAACATTTTTTGAATTTCAATTAGTAGTTGTAATTTAATGGTTGTGGTAAAAAAAAAGTTTTATAAGGTAAAGAAATCTGTAAAATCAAATGTTTCATAAATTAAGTAACAGTTTTTCCCCTTATTTAACTCAAACAGAGTAGCATTAAATTAGAAAAAGAATCTCTGATTGTATATATATTTAAATAGCAACAGTTTACTGAAATACAAAATACATATTACTATCTTTTGTAATTTTGAAACTGTTGCTATAAAAGTTACAATTAAGGCTCTATAGTTGTTATTTCTGAAATTTTTCCTTATTTAATTTAGCCTAAGTTTTGATTAATTACAATCCATAGGCTCTCTTGCTAATTAAATATACTCCATAACCTCTCACTCTTTTATTTCTCCCTTAACTTTCTCTTTTTCTCTTTCTTTCTTTTTCTTTTCCAACTATTTTTTCTTCTTTTTTCCTTTTCCTTTTTTCTTTTTCGTTCTCATATTTTCTTTTCCATTTTTTCTTTTTTCTTTATTTTTTTCATTTTGTTACATTTTTTTTGTCATTTTCCCTTTTTTTGTATTTTCTTTTTCATTTTGTTTTGTTCTTTTATTCTTTTTTGTCATTTTTTTGTATTTTTTTCTCTTATTTTTTTACTGTTGTATTTTATATTTATTTGTATCATACTATATACTTTAAATAAATTTATTATTTTTATTTGAATAGTTTAAATGTAAATATTTATAATTTATTATTTTGTTTAAGTCTAAAATATACAAATATGCATGCATCATTTATACAAATGTATCGTTAGTATTTGTATGTTAAATTTATCATTTGTATTTGTATATAAACAAGTACCATTTGTATTTGTATAGTTCAAGTTGTATAAACATGTATTATATTTGATACAATTATATCAATAAAAATAAAAATATAAATGATAGCATGACTATAAAATAAAATACAAATGCAATTATATCAATAAATATACGAATATAAATAATAGCGTGAACTATAAAATAAAAATACTTATACATGAGTAAATTATAAAATACAAATACAAATATAAATGACGGTGCATATAAAAATACAATAAGTGATTGTGGTAATTTTTATTCTCGACGTGGTAATATTTCTCAAAAGTACAAAAAAATTAGAAAAGAAAAGAGAAGAAAGAAAAAAATACAAAAGAAAAGAATAAAAAGAAATAAAAGTTAGAGATAGAAAAGAGAAAAAAAAGTGAAAGAAAGAAACAAAAATAAAAATAGAAAAAAAAATCAAATTAGAAAAAAAAGAGGGGGGGAGGGGGGGGGGGGAAGAAAAAATATAAAAAGAAAAATGAGAAAGAAAAATTAAAAAAGGAAAAAAAAGAAGAAATAAAAATTAACGATAGAAGAGAGAAAAAAAAGAAAAAAAAAAGAAACGAAAAAGGAAAAAAGAAAAAAAAATAGAAAAAATAAGAGAGAGAAAAAGGTGGTTCAAATAATTTAAATGAAAATAAGTTCAATTTTTTTTTTGAAAAAAGTTATGAAAATAAAAATTTTAAAAATGAAAAATATTTTCTAATTTTTTTAAAAAATATTTCTTCATTCCAAACACATCCTTAATAAGTATACGTTAGACATTGCTACATCTCCACAAATATCATACTTTAATTTTTTAAAAAAAAGAAGTTCAAAATGTTTTCTAAAAAGTTATGAAAATAAAAATTGGAAAAAAGGAAAATATTTTCTATTTTTTGTAAAAAAAATATTTTTGAAAATTTTTTATTCTTTCCAAACACACCCTTAATAAGTATACTTTAGATATTGCCACATCTTCACACAGGTAAAACTTTAAGCAAAGTATAATTAGTGGATATAATGAGTTATCCATATTTTAAAATGAATAATATGAATTGACTCATATTTGACCCACTATTAAATGGATTGGATACCCAACTCACTTAACATGAATAAAACGGATGAATAACCATATAATTTATCAATTTTACCACCCCTAGTTGCAATAAATGCTATTAAGCTTACTATCCGATACATACTTTATCCTTTGAGCCAAAATGATTTGTCCTGGAACATCCTGTTTTTGAAAACAAGAAAGTGTGCACCGTGGTGACACCCCAAGAATCAAGATTCGAGGGATCACTTTTGATCTGATTAAGAGTCTATGATCTCCATGCTAATACGACTAAGACATATTCAGGGAAGTTAGTTAGTGAAGTCAATTATATATTAGCCCCCCATATGCATTGAATTTACCCCATCTAATTGTTGGCCTGAATTTTAAATTTCATCATCAAGCATCGTTCATCAAGCAAATTATATCAGTATATCTGAAGATCCAATAAGAATCTGTTTTCCTCTTGTTGTTCAACTCTTCGATTATTATCAATTATTCAATTCGTTACATCAATTATTATTTAGTTCGTCGATCACTTAAATACTCCCTCCGTATCATTTTATCCGTCCCAAATTTTCTAATTTAATGTCCCATTTTACTTGTCCTTTTTTACTTATCAAGACAAGACAATTTTTTTTCCCATTATACCCTTAATGTAATTGATTATAGTCATCCATCAATATTGAAACTAATAACAAGACACAATTAAAAGAGGTAAAATGATAAAGTTACATTATCAATCATTATTTTCTTAATAGTTGTGGCATCCTAATTTGAGACGGGTAAAATGAGACGGAAAGAGTATTTTATTACATTTGATTTAATTGTGTTGCTAAAGACATCTTTCAAACAAATTCTAATTAGTTTCCTCATAAACAGATTTTAGATTAAACATATGCTGACGTACAAAATGTCATATGCTCTTAAGATCAAGAAAAGTGGGAGCAAAGTAGAGCAGGAGTATCAGATTCGAGGAATCCAAATTGTTTACCAAAAAGCAAAGTAAGAATATGAATCTTTCCAGAAAGAAAAAAGATGGTTTTGTTTCAGTTTAAAGTACTCCACTTGGTACGACTTACTGAAATACTTTCACCAACTCTCCCATCATGACCTTAGGTTCTTTAATTGAATTGGAATTGCAACTAGTTTTAACATTAAATTTTTTTATTTTATTTTATTTTTTATTCAACTTTTTTTGTTATATTGCTAAATTCATCTTTTATAACTATTTCATATTTTTTCAATATGTCTATAGGTGTGAGTTTAGTTATTGTTGTTCCTTTATTTTTTTATGAGCCTTTAATACTTTTTTATTATGTGAAATTGCAACTAACAGTTACATTTTACCTTTGTTAGTTGTTATATCTGGATTATAATATCGAAATCAAATAATGACTAAGTTATTTAATACATATATTTCAATGATTAAATTTTTCTAGTAATTAATATACACCTGATTAAGTTTTTTTTTTTTTTTTTTTTTTGTATCTATCGTTTCAGACGCCAATGCTAGCAACACTTTTGGCTCAGTGTCTCTGGTCCAGTATGTGGATTCTGCTGATTGCAACATTCGAACCATATATTTGCCATTACTCCTTCCGTATATCACTTCCGTATCTTTTAAATTACTGAGCTCTGATACCATTTGGAGGGGGGTGCGGATAACTAAATAGATTCATCAGTTATAATAAATCTATTTAGTTATCCGCACCCCCCTCCAAATGGTATCAGAGCTCAGTAATTTAAAAGATACGGAAGTGATATACGTGTTAGAAAAATTAGTTAAGTTAGATTTAAATTTAGTTAAGATTAGATTTAGTTATTTATTAAATTAATTATGAGAAGACCATTTAAAAATAAAGAAGCTTTTAGAAAAATTAAAGAAAATTTAGTTAGTAATTATTCAGAATATATAGGTCTAAATAAAACAAAAGAAAATCCACAAAGATTAACCTATTTAATTACATTAATATCTAGTATTGAAGCAAAATTAATAATCCATTTAAAATCTAGAAGAATGAGACATATACCACCTAATTTTGATAAAATTAGATTTAGATATCCACCAAAATATTATAAATATAATTCAAATGAATAAAGAGCAAAAATACAAAGAATTAAAACAATTTATCTCTGAAAAACGTAAAGAATTAAAAATAAGAAAAGAAAGATTACATTACAATATATTTGCCGGAGTTAGTAAGAATTCAATAAATATACAAAAAGATGAAATATCAAAACTAGAATCCCAAATAGATAGTTTAGAATATATATATCAACATGAACTATTCACAATAAAATAAATAAAGAAGAATTTATAATAGATGAAAAAATATATGAAAATCACGAAAGATAAAAAATAAAAATAGTATTTTCTAATCTAGGAAGAAGGTATAAGAAAATAGAAGAACATTTATATTTAATGTTAGAAAAAGAAGAATTAAAATTAGAAGATAAATTAACAGCAATGGTAAGAATAGAAAAAGAAAATGAAGAGATAGATAGAAAAAAGGAAATAGAAAAAATTAAACAACAATCTACGGAAGAAATATGAAAAATAGAAGAAACTAAAAATAGTCGAATTGCTGAATTAGAAAAAGAATTACAAATGTTAAAAGATTTATACGAACAAAGACAAAAAGAAAAAGAAGAAAAAGATAAAGAACAAAAATTAATAAACGAGATAAATCAATTTAAAGAAAAATTAGAAATAAATAATATAGAGGTAGAAAAAACGGATAATTATGATTCAGAAGATAGTGAAACATATACGGAAATATTAACAAATATAAAAGATTTAAAAATTAACGAAAAACAAGAAAGAATTAATCAAGAAAACTTAGAAAATAATAATACAGAAATAAATACTCTTGACAAAAAAGAAGATGAAAATCTAATACCCAAAACAACAGAAATAAGAAAACCTATATATAAATTTAAAAGATATAATGAATATGACAAATGGACACCAAAACAAATAGTTAATAAAAATTATAACTTTTTAGATCTAGACTGTGTAATAGATACAGAAAAAACAATACAATTATGGATAGGATATATGACAAAACAATTATTAGATAATAATATAAACATAACAGATGCACCAGAATACATAGAAAAAACACTAATAGGATCAGTAAAATTATGGTTTACAAATTTAACTGAAAATAGTAAGAAAGTATTAAGAGCTAATAAACCTATGGAAGGAGCATCAACAACAACAACTAAATTAACACCTATAGAATTATTGAAAAAATATGAAACAGCTATAAAAGATGAATTTGGTAGTATGACAACATTAGAAGAAGAACAAGATGAAGAAAAAGATACAAATAGGAATTTAATGATAAAATTAACAATATGTAATATGTGTTATATAGATGAATATACTTGCGCATTTAAAGAATATTATTATAAAGGAGCATATAGTATAGATGAAAGTAAAGAAATAAGAAAATTATATTTTAATAAATTACCCGAACCATTTAGTTCAAAGATAATAAAAAGTTGGGAAGAAGCAAAAATAGTAGATACATTAGGAGCTAGAATAAAATTTTTACAACAATGGTATAGAAAGTTATGTGAAAAATATAGAGAAGAATTAAAAATGGAAAAAACATTAATAAGAAATTTAGCATGTTGCAAAAATAAAATAGCACCCCAATTTGGATGCGAAGAAAGATATTATAAGAAAAGAAAAAGACATAAGAAATATAAAAAATCAAAATATAAATATAAGAAACCAAGAAAAAGATATTATGTAAAAAATTACAAAAATAAAAGGCCATATAGAAAGAAAAAATCTATAAAAGAATGTACATGTTATAATTGTGGAAAGTTAGGACATTTAGCTAGAGATTGTAAATTACCCAAAAATCCAAAAAACAAACAAATATCCGAAATAAAAATAGAAAATACAGAATATATGCAAATAGACTATATAGATTATGAACTAGAAAGTGAAGATAGTATATATGAAATTTCAGAAAACGACACAGATACTGAAATAGATAGTGAGATAGATGAATCAAATGACTGAAGAAGATATAAAAATAATAACAAAGGAAGAATATTTAAATGATGAAGGAACAGAACAAAAGATAATATTTGACAGTAATATATTTGATGAAATAAAAGGAAAAGAGTTAGATTTAAGTGTAGAAAAAATATTTAAAATACCAACAATAAAAAATATTTTTAGTAGAAAAAAAGATGAATATTATGTAGTATGCCAAAAAGAACATGTAATAGACTGTAGATATGCAAAAGGAAAAGCTAGTATACCACTAGTAACAAAAAGAATAATTAATAAAGAAATAAATGATATAAAAAGTAAAGGAGATCCAATAAAATACGTACACCTTGGAGGTACAGAAATATTAATAAAAGCATGTTTTAGAGAAGGAATAGATACACCGATAGAATTATATTTAGCAGATGATAGAATTATAAAACTTATAGAAAAAAGTATAATAACTGCCGTAAAAGAAATTTAATATACCAAAAATTTAAATTTATAATAAGTGCAAATTATTCAGTAGCAGTAACAGATAGAAATATAGATAAATCATTAGTATTATATTGGAAGATATCAGGAATAGAATTAACCCCAGGAAGTAAAATATTTACAGCAAGATGTAAAAATTTATATGTATTAACAACAAAACATAAAATAACAGGGAAAAATAAGATTAATAAAATACAAATAGATAGCCCATTTGAGCAAATTGTAAAAACAATAGATTATAATGACTATAGCTATAGAGACATAGATATAGAAGAAAATTTAGAAATAGTAAATGATAGAATAAGTACAACAAAAAGAATAGCTAATGAAAAACCGGAGTCATCGAGCTCATAAAAAGGAATGAGTTATTAAACAAATTCAATAAGTAATTTAAACCAATATTACATAACAGGGAAAATAAATAAAAAAGAACATTTAATACTATTAAACACAGGACAAGAAGAAAATTATATAGCAAAATATCTAGTAAAAAATGAAGAAACAAAAACTGATAATGATATATGCCCAGATCTACCGAGAAGTTTAATAAATAGCAAAGATATAGTAGAAAAAGAAATAATAATAGGAGAAATAAGAAAAATAAAAATAGAATTTGAGGTAAAAGAAGAAATGCAAAAAGCAGATATAATATTAGGAATAAAATGGTTAGAACAAGTAAAACCATATAATATAGAACATACACAACTAGCCATAACATATAATAGGGAAAGATTATTCTTAAGAAGAGCCTTAACATAAAATGAAAATATATGTATTAATGAAGATAGTAGTGGAAGGATATTACAGTAGATATTATACGCCTATGATAGATACAGGAGCAGAAGCTAATTTATGTAGATATAATTGCTTACCAGAAAGTAAATGGGATAAATTAAAAATACCAATAGTAGTTAAAGGATTTAATAATGAAGGAAGCTTAATTACTTATAAAGCTAGGAATGTAAAAGCACAAATATGGGATAAGATATTGACAATAGAAGAAATTTATAATTATGAACTAACATCAAAAGATATACTTTTAGGAATGTCATTTTTAGATAAACTTTACCCACATATAATAACTAGAAACGATTGGTGGTTCACAACACCATGTAAACAAAAAGTAAGAGCAAAAAGAGTTAATAATAAAATAAGAAAGAAAACTGACTGGATAAAAGGAAGTGAAAAAATTACACAAAAGTTAGAAAATATAAAAACCACTGAAGATACAATAGAATTAGTAGTATTTTCGATAAATAAAACAGAAATAACTATATTTTCAATAAATAAGATAGAAATAGTTAAGAAAAAACTAGAACAATTATATAGCGAAGATCCATTAAAAGGATGGAAAAAACATAAAACTACCATAAAAATTGAATTAATAGATAAAAACAGTATAATAACCCAAAAACCATTAACATACAATTTTGATGATTTAAAAGAATTTAAAATGCATATAGATGAATTATTAGAAAAACAATATATACAAAAAAGTAATAGTAAACATAATAGTCCAGCATTTATAGTAAATAAGCATAGTGAACAAAAAAGAGGAAAAAGTAGAATGGTTATTGATTATAGAAATTTAAATGCAAAAACTATAACATATAATTATCCAATACCAAATAAGATATTAAAAATAAGACAAATCCAAGGATATAATTATTTTAGTAAATTCGATTGTAAATCAGGATTTTACCACCTAAAGTTAGAAGAAGAATCTAAAGAATTAACCGCATTTACGGTACCACAAGGATTTTACGAATGGAATGTACTACCATTTGGATATAAAAATGCACCAGGTAGATATCAACATTTTATGGATAATTATTTTAAACAATTACCTAATTGCATAGTATACATAGATGATATATTATTATATACAAAAACTAAAGAAGAACATATAAAACTATTAGAACAATTTACAGACATAATAGAAAGATCAGGAATAAGCCTAAGTAAAAAGAAAGCCGAAATTATGAAAAATCAGATAGAATTTTTAGGAATACAAATAGATAAAAGTGGAGTAAAAATGCAACAACATATAGTACAAAAAATAATAAATTCGAAAGAAGAATTAGATACAAAAAAGAAATTACAATCATTTTTAAGATTAGTAAACCAAGTAAGAGAATATATTCCAAAATTAGCAGAGAACCTAAAACCCCTACAGAAAAAATTAAAAAAGGATATAGAATATAATTATAATGAAGAAGATAAAAAACAAGTTCAAAAAATAAAATTACTTTGCAAGGATTTACCAAAATTACAATTTCCGGATGAAAATAGAAAATTTACATATATAGTAGAAGCAGATGCCAGTGAATATAGTTACGGAGGAGTACTTAAATATAGATATGAAGCAGAAAAAATAGAACACCATTGTAGATACTACTCAGGTACGTTCAACGAGACAGAAATAAAATGGGAAATAAATAGGAAAGAATTATGTTCATTATATAAATGTTTATTAGCATTTGAGCCATATATTGTATATAACAAATTTATTGTGCGAACAGATAATACACAGGTACGCTGGTGGCTAACAAAGAAAATACAAAATTCAGTTACAACAAAAGAGATTCGGAGACTAGTTTTAAACATATTAAATTTTACATTTATAATAGAAGTAATCAGTACTAACAAAAATGTTATTGCAGATTACATATCAAGACAAAGCTACGCAAACTGAAATGATAGAAGAAAATATACATGAAAAGATACTCAACGCCCTGACTATGCTTTCATTGAAAGTAGACAGTATGGGTACTGAGATAGAAAAGCTAAAGCTAAAGACTAGTGAAGATAATCTGAAGTCTATAGCTATGAATCAGCTAACTCAGCAATGTGCAGAGCTATGTCGATCGGAAGACAATAAAATTCCAGAGCTAGAAGGAGATGTTGGGATACTCCATAAAACCCATAACGCTTATCAATCTACTTCTGCAGGTACAAGCAAAGGAGTTAGAAAAAATATGAACTTAAATAAGCTATTTGACAAGCCATATACACCAAATATACCAAAGGACCCTATGTTTACACCCCCACAAGTTACCACATATCGAGATAGCCTAAACCAAGACAAAAAGACATATAACTACACAGCCCGCACATATATAGAAAATATCTACAACGTACAAACTTTCTTAAATAGCAACCCAAAAGCTACAAATATCCAAGAACCAGATACGAACTATATAACCCAGAAATTAACCGGATACAACAAGCTAATTGCCTTACCCAAAACTAGACCCAACTTAGTAAAAACTTGCTACGAATATGGATTACTTAGTACCGTATATACCACGGATGGAACTGAGATATCCACTATACCCGATATATATGAAGCATTTACCACATTTAAAAGAATAACCAAAGGTACTTTATTTTTTATAAAAATCTACACGGCACCAGCAGAGATATTATTTGACGAAGTTAAGAAACCTATACAAGTTGTAAAAATAGGAATGACAAGAGATATGATTATACCGCAAGATATTGGTACACAGCCAGAGATACCCAGAATCGAGATACCAAAATTTTATGCGAATAAAAGAGTTATCGGACTATCTACTATTTTACAAGAACTAGCAAATACATATTGTAATCAAAATCCAATATGGAGTTATTATTCAAGAAACCATGTATTAATATATTCAAACTCAAAAGAACTACGAGAAACAGATATGGAAACAATTAGGCAATGGATTATGATGTTGCTTAAACCAGAGACAGAACCTATCGCCAGAGCTATTAGAGAAAAATTTATTTCAGAGGAATTATTGACCAGATATTGCAAAATTATTGGACACAAATACCCAGACCACAGATGTTCAAAATGTAATGGAGGAGATAATGACGTCCCAGTAGTACAGTTAGAATAAAAGAAGATAAGGACGACAGCTGGAAAGATAAGAACAGAGCAATAATGGAGATATAGCAGATATGACAAAATAGACGGAAGACTTATTTGCAGATATGACAGATAGACGGAAGACTTATTTACAAAGTTGTTACGTAAAAGATAATATTAGCTTCGTAGCATTTATTGTACAATTAATGTAGAGAAAAAATTTCAAAGTAGGTTAGGTAAGAAAGACTTTTTCAAGTCTTTTAGTTTCTTTTTAGTTTCTTTTTAGTTTCTTTTAAGTTTTTAGTTTTAAGTTTTTTTATACGGATGTAAAGACTTTATGTACATTTCTCATTCTATAAATAAGGACTCAGGAAGCATTGCAGAGGCAAGCTTTCCTACATTCAGCAAAAATACTCTCTCCATTCCAATTCAAAAATATTTAGCCCAGTTAATTAAATATACACCGCAATGGAAAAAACTATGGAACAACAAACCTCAGAAATATCAAAGCTACCGGAACAAGTATATCTATTTACAATTATGAATAGCTTTGATATTTCTGAGGTTTGTTGTTCCATAGCTTTTTCCATTGCGGTGTATATTTAATTAACTGGGCTAAATATTTTTGAATTGGAATGGAGAGAGTATTTTTGCTGAATGTAGGAAAGCTTGCCTCTGCAATGCTTCCTGAGTCCTTATTTATAGAATGAGAAATGTACATAAAGTCTTTACATCCGTATAAAAAAACTTAAAACTAAAAACTTAAAAGAAACTTAAAAGAAACTAAAAAGAAACTAAAAGACTTGAAAAAGTCTTTCTTACCTAACCTACTTTGAAATTTTTTCTCTACATTAATTGTACAATAAATGCTACAAAGCTAATATTATCTTTTACGTAACAACTTTGTAAATAAGTCTTCCGTCTATCTGTCATATCTGCAAATAAGTCTTCCGTCTATTTTGTCATATCTGTTATATCTCCATTATTGCTCTGTTCTTATCTTTCCAGCTGTCGTCCTTATCTTCTTTTATTCTAACTGTACTGCTGGGACGTCATTATCTCCTCCATTACATTTTGAACATCTGTGGTCTGGGTATTTGTGTCCAATAATTTTGCAATATCTGGTCAATAATTCCTCTGAAATAAATTTTTCTCTAATAGCTCTGGCGATAGGTTCTGTCTCTGGTTTAAGCAACATCATAATCCATTGCCTAATTGTTTCCATATCTGTTTCTCGTAGTTCTTTTGAGTTTGAATATATTAATACATGGTTTCTTGAATAATAACTCCATATTGGATTTTGATTACAATATGTATTTGCTAGTTCTTGTAAAATCGTAGATAGTCCGATAACTCTTTTATTCGCATAAAATTTTGGTATCTCGATTCTGGGTATCTCTGGCTGTGTACCAATATCTTGCGGTATAATCATATCTCTTGTCATTCCTATTTTTACAACTTGTATAGGTTTCTTAACTTCGTCAAATAATATCTCTGCTGGTGCCGTGTAGATTTTTATAAAAAATAAAGTACCTTTGGTTATTCTTTTAAATGTGGTAAATGCTTCATATATATCGGGTATAGTGGATATCTCAGTTCCATCCGTGGTATATACGGTACTAAGTAATCCATATTCGTAGCAAGTTTTTACTAAGTTGGGTCTAGTTTTGGGTAAGGCAATTAGCTTGTTGTATCCGGTTAATTTCTGGGTTATATAGTTCGTATCTGGTTCTTGGATATTTGTAGCTTTTGGGTTGCTATTTAAGAAAGTTTGTACGTTGTAGATATTTTCTATATATGTGCGGGTTGTGTAGTTATATGTCTTTTTGTCTTGGTTTAGGCTATCTCGATATGTGGTAACTTGTGGGGGTGTAAACATAGGGTCCTTTGGTATATTTGGTGTATATGGCTTGTCAAATAGCTTATTTAAGTTCATATTTTTTCTAACTCCTTTGCTTGTACCTGCAGAAGTAGATTGATAAGCGTTATGGGTTTTATGGAGTATCCCAACATCTCCTTCTAGCTCTGGAATTTTATTGTCTTCCGATCGACATAGCTCTGCACATTGCTGAGTTAGCTGATTCATAGCTATAGACTTCAGATTATCTTCACTAGTCTTTAGCTTTAGCTTTTCTATCTCAGTACCCATACTGTCTACTTTCAATGAAAGCATAGTCAGGGCGTTGAGTATCTTTTCATGTATATTTTCTTCTATCATTTCAGTTTGCGTAGCTTTGTCTTGATATGTAATCTGCAATAACATTTTTGTTAGTACTGATTACTTCTATTATAAATGTAAAATTTAATATGTTTAAAACTAGTCTCCGAATCTCTTTTGTTGTAACTGAATTTTGTATTTTCTTTGTTAGCCACCAGCGTACCTGTGTATTATCTGTTCGCACAATAAATTTGTTATATACAATATATGGCTCAAATGCTAATAAACATTTATATAATGAACATAATTCTTTCCTATTTATTTCCCATTTTATTTCTGTCTCGTTGAACGTACCTGAGTAGTATCTACAATGGTGTTCTATTTTTTCTGCTTCATATCTATATTTAAGTACTCCTCCGTAACTATATTCACTGGCATCTGCTTCTACTATATATGTAAATTTTCTATTTTCATCCGGAAATTGTAATTTTGGTAAAACCTTGCAAAGTAATTTTATTTTTTGAACTTGTTTTTTATCTTCTTCATTATAATTATATTCTATATCCTTTTTTAATTTTTTCTGTAGGGGTTTTAGGTTCTCTGCTAATTTTGGAATATATTCTCTTACTTGGTTTACTAATCCTAAAAATGATTGTAATTTCTTTTTTGTATCTAATTCTTCTTTCGAATTTATTATTTTTTGTACTATATGTTGTTGCATTTTTACTCCACTTTTATCTATTTGTATTCCTAAAAATTCTATCTGGTTTTTCATAATTTCGGCTTTCTTTTTACTTAGGCTTATTCCTGATCTTTCTATTATGTCTGTAAATTGTTCTAATAGTTTTATATGTTCTTCTTTAGTTTTTGTATATAATAATATATCATCTATGTATACTATGCAATTAGGTAATTGTTTAAAATAATTATCCATAAAATGTTGATATCTACCTGGTGCATTTTTATATCCAAATGGTAGTACATTCCATTCGTAAAATCCTTGTGGTACCGTAAATGCGGTTAATTCTTTAGATTCTTCTTCTAACTTTTGGTGGTAAAATCCTGATTTACAATCGAATTTACTAAAATAATTATATCCTTGGATTTGTCTTATTTTTAATATCTTATTTGGTATTGGATAATTATATGTTATAGTTTTTGCATTTAAATTTCTATAATCAATAACCATTCTACTTTTTCCTCTTTTTTGTTCACTATGCTTATTTACTATAAATGCTGGACTATTATGTTTACTATTACTTTTTTGTATATATTGTTTTTCTAATAATTCATCTATATGCATTTTAAATTCTTTTAAATCATCAAAATTGTATGTTAATGGTTTTTGGGTTATTATACTGTTTTTATCTATTAATTCAATTTTTATGGTAGTTTTATGTTTTTTCCATCCTTTTAATGGATCTTTGCTATATAATTGTTCTAGTTTTTTCTTAACTATTTCTATCTTATTTATTGAAAATATAGTTATTTCTGTTTTATTTATCGAAAATACTACTAATTCTATTGTATCTTCAGTGGTTTTTATATTTTCTAACTTTTGTGTAATTTTTTCACTTCCTTTTATCCAGTCAGTTTTCTTTCTTATTTTATTATTAACTCTTTTTGCTCTTACTTTTTGTTTACATGGTGTTGTGAACCACCAATCGTTTCTAGTTATTATATGTGGGTAAAGTTTATCTAAAAATGGCATTCCTAAAAGTATATCTTTTGATGTTAGTTCATAATTATAAATTTCTTCTATTGTCAATATCTTATCCCATATTTGTGCTTTTACATTCCTAGCTTTATAAGTAATTAAGCTTCCTTCATTATTAAATCCTTTAACTACTATTGGTATTTTTAATTTATCCCATTTACTTTCTGGTAAGCAATTATATCTACATAAATTAGCTTCTGCTCCTGTATCTATCATAGGCGTATAATATCTACTGTAATATCCTTCCACTACTATCTTCATTAATACATATATTTTCATTTTATGTTAAGGCTCTTCTTAAGAATAATCTTTCCCTATTATATGTTATGGCTAGTTGTGTATGTTCTATATTATATGGTTTTACTTGTTCTAACCATTTTATTCCTAATATTATATCTGCTTTTTGCATTTCTTCTTTTACCTCAAATTCTATTTTTATTTTTCTTATTCCTCCTATTATTATTTCTTTTTCTACTATATCTTTGCTATTTATTAAACTTCTCGGTAGATTTGGGCATATATCATTATCAGTTTTTGTTTCTTCATTTTTTACTAGATATTTTGCTATATAATTTTCTTCTTGTCCTGTGTTTAATAGTATTAAATGTTCTTTTTTATTTATTTTTCCTGTTATTGAATATTGGTTTAAATTACTTATTGAATTTGTTTCATAACTCATTCTTTTTGATGAGCTCGATGACTCCGGTTTTTCATTAGCTATTCTTTTTGTTGTACTTATTCTATCATTTACTATTTCTAAATTTTCTTCTATATCTATGTCTCTATAGCTATAGTCATTATAATCTATTGTTTTTACAATTTGCTCAAATGGGCTATCTATTTGTATTTTATTAATCTTATTTTTCCCTGTTATTTTATGTTTTGTTGTTAATACATATAAATTTTTACATCTTGCTGTAAATATTTTACTTCCTGGGGTTAATTCTATTCCTGATATCTTCCAATATAATACTAATGATTTATCTATATTTCTATCTGTTACTGCTACTGAATAATTTGCACTTATTATAAATTTAAATTTTTGGTATATTAAATTTTCTTTTACGGCAGTTATTATACTTTTTTCTATAGGTTTTATAATTCTATCATCTGCTAAATATAATTCTATCGGTGTATCTATTCCTTCTCTAAAACATGCTTTTATTAATATTTCTGTACCTCCAAGGTGTACGTATTTTATTGGATCTCCTTTACTTTTTATATCATTTATTTCTTTATTAATAATTCTTTTTGTTACTAGTGGTATACTAGCTTTTCCTTTTGCATATCTACAGTCTATTACATGTTCTTTTTGGCATACTACATAATATTCATCTTTTTTCCTACTAAAAATATTTTTTATTGTTGGTATTTTAAATATTTTTTCTACACTTAAATCTAACTCTTTTCCTTTTATTTCATCAAATATATTACTGTCAAATATTATCTTTTGTTCTGTTCCTTCATCATTTAAATATTCTTCCTTTGTTATTATTTTTATATCTTCTTCAGTCATTTGATTCATCTATCTCACTATCTATTTCAGTATCTGTGTCGTTTTCTGAAATTTCATATATACTATCTTCACTTTCTAGTTCATAATCTATATAGTCTATTTGCATATATTCTGTATTTTCTATTTTTATTTCGGATATTTGTTTGTTTTTTGGATTTTTGGGTAATTTACAATCTCTAGCTAAATGTCCTAACTTTCCACAATTATAACATGTACATTCTTTTATAGATTTTTTCTTTCTATATGGTCTTTTATTTTTGTAATTTTTTACATAATATCTTTTTCTTGGTTTCTTATATTTATATTTTGATTTTTTATATTTCTTATATTTCTTATGTCTTTTTCTTTTCTTATAATATCTTTCTTCGCATCCAAATTGGGGTGCTATTTTATTATTGCAACATGCTAAATTTCTTATTAATGTTTTTTCCATTTTTAATTCTTCTCTATATTTTTCACATAACTTTCTATACCATTGTTGTAAAAATTTTATTCTAGCTCCTAATGTATCTACTATTTTTGCTTCTTCCCAACTTTTTATTATCTTTGAACTAAATGGTTCGGGTAATTTATTAAAATATAATTTTCTTATTTCTTTACTTTCATCTATACTATATGCTCCTTTATAATAATATTCTTTAAATGCGCAAGTATATTCATCTATATAACACATATTACATATTGTTAATTTTATCATTAAATTCCTATTTGTATCTTTTTCTTCATCTTGTTCTTCTTCTAATGTTGTCATACTACCAAATTCATCTTTTATAGCTGTTTCATATTTTTTCAATAATTCTATAGGTGTTAATTTAGTTGTTGTTGTTGATGCTTCTTCCATAGGTTTATTAGCTCTTAATACTTTCTTACTATTTTCAGTTAAATTTGTAAACCATAATTTTACTGATCCTATTAGTGTTTTTTCTATGTATTCTGGTGCATCTGTTATGTTTATATTATTATCTAATAATTGTTTTGTCATATATCCTATCCATAATTGTATTGTTTTTTCTGTATCTATTACACAGTCTAGATCTAAAAAGTTATAATTTTTATTAACTATTTGTTTTGGTGTCCATTTGTCATATTCATTATATCTTTTAAATTTATATATAGGTTTTCTTATTTCTGTTGTTTTGGGTATTAGATTTTCATCTTCTTTTTTGTCAAGAGTATTTATTTCTGTATTATTCACCTTAACAACAGTGAATGGTCCAGTACATCTTGATTTTAACTTGCCAGGAAACAAACGTAGTCTTGAATTATATAACAAGAATAAATCACCGGGTTTGCATATTCTCTCCTCAATCTTCTTGACATGGTACAAATTCATTATTTATTTGTATATGGCTAAAATCTCATAATCACGGAGTCATTATTCATCCAACTTATTCACTTTGCTCAAACTCAAGTTTGTTACATGACGCCACTCAAAATTTAGCATTTTTAACACCCATAGTGCCTTATGCTCAAGATCAAACGGTAAATGACATGTTTTTCCATACAAAAAAAATGATAAATAGGGGTATTATAGGATATCCGATAGGCCCATAATGTATCATCTAACTTTCTAGACTAGGCTGTCCTGTTAGCATTCATATTTTTACCAATATAGACTTTATGTCTCTATAAGAGACTTCCACTTGTCCACTCATTTGAGGATGGTAAGGTATTTCCTTACTATGCATTATACTATATCTATCAACTCGTTCTTTGAAAAAGAGGTTGCATAAGTGTGACCCACCATTAACGATAATTGCACGTGGCATGCCAAATCAGGAAAAAATATTCTCTTTAAAAAGATGGTGACTCTTCTACCTTCATTGTCTGGAAGTGCAACTGTCTCCACGTATTTTGATATGTACTCAACCGCTACTAGAATGTATGTCATGCCATAGGATATTACAAATGGGCCCATGAAATCAATCCCCCACACATAAAAAAACTCCAACTCTAAAATGGGTGTCTTGGGGAGTTCTTGGCGCTGTGAAATGTTGTCTTGATGTTGACTTTAGTATAGGATTTTGCAAAATTAGGAGCATCATTGTAAATTGAAGGCCAGTAAAACCCATACTATAGAATTTTTTAGGTTGTCCATGTACCACTGTGCTGACCCCCAACTAGTAAAAAATGACAAGATTCTACAATACTCATCATCTCCACCTCTAGAATGCATCTCTGAATCACACCATCAGCGTATATCCTAAATAAATAAGTCTCATACCATAAATAATTCCTTACCTCATGCATAAATCTCCATTCATGCTGGAAGGATAGATAATCTAGGATAAGATCGCTTGCCAAATTGTTAGCAAAATCAGCAAATCAGGGAATTGACTCATGAGATGTTGCCAACACTTGATCATCTGGAAAAGTATCATATATCTCAAGATTATCCCTAGTTTATGTATTGTCTCTTCCACAAGTATGGATAAGTGGTCTGTAACTTGATTTTCTTTTCCTTTTTGGTCTTTGACTTCAAAATCAAACTCTTACAGTAAGAGAACCCAATGAATTAATCTGGGCTTCGAATATTTATTCGACATCAAGTACCTCAAGTTTGCATGGTAAGTGTGCACTTCAACCATATTCCTAATCAAATAAGATAAAAAATTGTCAAAAGTGAAAACCACGCAAGTATCTCCTACTCTATAACTGTGTAATTTTTTTGTACGGGGTTTAAAGTTTTGCTGGCATAGTAGATAGGATGTAGTATCTTTTCTATTCATTGGACAAGAATATATTCCATGGAAACTTCTCTCGTATCACACATTCCCTTAAATGGTGCAGACCAGTTGGGAGACACAATGATTGGCGCTAAAATTAACCATTCCTTTAGGCATTTGAAATCGTAGAGATAAGCACCATCGAATAGAAATTTCACCTCCTTCTCCAAAACCTTGCATAGAGGACTTGCAATTTTGAAAACCTCCTTTATGAACCTTCATTAAAAGCCTACATAACCCAAAAAACTATGTATGACTCTATCTGACACTAGCGGCAACAGCTTCTCAATCACCTCAATCTTTGATTTGTCTACCTCAATACCACATATGGAGATCTTATGCCCAAGCATTCTACCTTTATTCACCATGAAGTGGAATTTTTCCCAGTTTAGTACCAAGTTACACTATTACTTCTCTGGAGTGCATTGACCAAATAGGCTAAGCAGTTATTGAATGAGTCCTCAACCACTGAAAAGTCATCCATGAATACTTCAATAGTGTCTTCCACCATGCCAGAGAATATGGGCATCATAAATCTCTTAAAAGTGGCAGGCGCATTATACAACCCAAACAACATCAGCTTGAATGCAAAGATCCCATAGAGGTAAGTAAATGTAGTCTTTTCTTGGTCTTCAGGAGCAATCATGATTTGATTATAACCTGAATACCCTTCAAGAAAATAGGAACAACCTTTTCCTGCTAATCTATCTAGTATCTAGTTTATAAATTGCATAGGAAAGTGATCATTTTGTGTCCACTTATTCAACTTTTTGTAGTCCATGAATACTCTCCAACCGGTTACTAGCCTTATTGGTACTAATTAAGTTTTATCATTTGGAACCACTGGGATTCCTCCTTTATTTAGCATGCATTAAACTGAGTTCACCCACTTGCTGTATGTAATAGGAAAAACCACGCTAGCATATAACTAGTTGATTATCTACTTTTTCACTACCTCTTATACAAGATGATTCTACCATCTCTGGTGTTCAATACTGGGAATGATGTCTAGACCAAGCTCCATCTTATGTGTTTATGTACCTAGTGAAATCCCTATAATGTCTGCAATGGTCCACCCAATATCTTTCTGGAACTTTTGTAGCACTGATATCAAAGACTTCACTTATACTCCTACTAAATCTGCTGCAATAATCATTGGTAAAGTATTTTTGGCCCTCATAAATACATACTACAAATGAGGTAAGAGGGACTTCAGTTCTAATATCAGTGGTTCTTCAATTGATGGTCTTGTAGGAGTGTGGTTCTGTTCTTCAAGTCAAGATCTATTTTCTTAAGGGCTTATTTATAAGAACCTATGCCATGAAGGGCATAAACCAGCTTATCATATTCATCTATCTATCACTCTCACTGTTCATGATCATTATTGATAATGCTTCTGCCCCTAATCTCTCCTCAATAGGTATATATCTACTGCAACTACATCATTATCTACTGAATTAATCATTGCTACCACTGTCATATCATTAGGCTGCTGAACTGTCAAGTATATATTCAGCACTATTTGCTTATCATTCCATTTAGATATGATCTCCTCTAGGTCCATATAAATCAACAACCATCCAGTAGACAAGAAAGGTTTGCCTAAAATAATGGTTTTTGGGCATCCACTTCACAGTCTAAAATTATGAAATCCGTTGGATAAGTGAATGATAAAACCCTTACTTCAATATTGTGCACAATACCCACTGGCTCCTTTATAGATGAATCATCTATTAATAACTTTGCAGATGTAGGCTTGAGTTCTCCTAACCTCAGTACCTTGTATATCACTAATGGCAGTACATTTATTCTAGCTCCTGAATTATATTAAGCCTGATTAATGTCATAAGGCCCAATAAAACATGTAATGGTGACTACACCTAGGTCTCTCTTCTTTTCTAATAATGCTTCATGAAAACCTACACTAAACTGCTGCACTATATCTTGGATCTATCGTTCTACCTATTCATCATCATCATCACTTCTAAAATCATTATCACTACAGTTCATTTGCTCACATTCATCTTCAGGTGGTTCATTCACAATAATATTTCCCTTATTTGGCTCATTAGTAGAAGAGAAAACGTAATAATCAGGTGAGTAATCATTTTTTCTATTAATATCCAGGCAATAAACCAGTGTTGGAGGATTTAACACATTGTCACCAGGAAGTGCACCTGCCAGACGTTGGTCCAAAGTGGCAAATATTTGTCCATACTACTGCTCCAACTGCTTAATAACAGTTGAATGTGATTCAACCTTTTGGGTTAATCCTAAAACATCTGCCTTGAGTTCTTTAAGGAAGGTTTCCTGACTCACTTGACCCTTCATCATCTTGGCAGACATCTCTTCTATTCTTAATTTTGCATCTCATCTGCCAGGTAAGATGTATTTGTCTCTATCGTCATAGTTCTATCCTTGATTCCCTTGCCCCTGGGCTCGAAAACCCACCAACTAACGATATACATACTTTGCCTCCTCCTATAACTCAAAATTATTTTTGTAAATTTCTTGTCAGACTCACCAATGTTTTTCCTTAATAATGAAATCTCCTGAGCTACAACATCCTCAGCTATTCTCTGCTCGCCCAAAGCTCCAATGGCATAAATATCAGACTCTCTCTCAACCTCTAGAGTTTGCCACCCTCGGTTAGTTAATGATATCTGATCCATAACAATAAAAGCTATCTCCCATCATAATATCATAGTCTTCTCCGAAGATAGTGTTTGCGATTGCTCTGGAATTGATAGTCAGGGCTCTATAGAAGATCTCCAATAAGCTTGTTCCTGAAATTCGATGGTTGGGCACCATGCTAAGCTTCTTCTTGAACCTAAACCATGACTTATACATAGATTTTGACTATAGCTCCTAAATTTATAAACCTCATCCTTGAGCTACAATACCTCAGATAGAGGAAAGAACCTGTTTAAGAATTGTCAACGTACATATTGTGATAGACTCTCTTGGAAGTTCCCCTAGCTATAAAGATGCTTCTATAGTAAGAGAGAAGGGAAACAACCTCAGTATCAATGCTTCCTAATCAACCCTAGGTATGGTATACAAAGTGTAGATCTAAAAAAAATTAGCCAGATGCATATTTGCATCATTTGTAGGCAACCCTGCAAACACACCCTTCAAGTATAAGAGCTGGATCATAGTACTAGAAATGTTGAACTTGACACCAGGAGGGGAAATAGGAGGAATGATCGATCCAATCTATGTCGGCTCAATGTATCCTATAACTTCTTCCTGATTAATATAGGACTGCACGTACTGATATGCTGGGACTCCACTGGGTATGGATCAGCAGTATGCCATCTGTCTCTACTCATCTAACTCTACCACCTAATCTATGTGTTGAGCTTCTTTCGTTGCCCTCCTATCAGCTTCAGTTTTAGGTAAAAGCTCACCAGTCTATGAATCAATAATATTATGTACTCTTTTGGGAGGAGGGGGAGGTTTAACATCATGAACTCTTTTAGGAGGTTCATCTCTTTTCTACTCAGACATCCTACTAGGTGTTTGTAGGATCCATTCTAGATTTAGATTCAGTAGGAGTAAGGGATTGCCTCTACTCTGTATGATAGGCATACACTGGCGTATGTCCAACTAAGAACAAAATAAAAACCTAAAAACTACAACAACTTCAAATCACAAATCACAAATCAACACCGTGTTTTTTGACAATGGCACCAAAATTTAGATGACATCCAAACAACACCTCTTATTAGATGATGATACGGTCATTGTCAAAATATAGTAACCCAACTAAGGTTGGGGTGGAATCCCAAGGGAACACATACAGTTGTTGATCTTAGCAGTTTTAGTCCAAAGGCCAAATAAGAATAGTAAATGGGGGTTGTTGTGTAGTAATCTCGAGCAAATAACTGTATCAACTTCGGTTATAATCAGTCATAGTGAACACTACTATTGTGTTTCCCCTGCTTCTCAACTCCGCAGGCTTATCATGCTTTGTTGAACCAACCTGATACTTTCCATGAAAAATCAATCAGTTATGTACCTTCACAAATCTTTTGGACGAGCAGAAGGTCTTTACCCTTTACCTTTTGAGTCTCAGGATGTTGCTTTACTAACCCTTATTTTGATTCCAGTTAACTATCACAGTTTGAGTCTCTAGTTATTAGAAGAAAGCAAACCATCTTACTTAGATATTACCTAGTAGTGTGGAAAGACAATTAAACCTCAAATTACTATTTTTATTATCTTTTCCTAGTCACTACTCCTCTTTTGGAGTAACTAGCTATAATCTAGGCGAGATCCTAATGTTTGCAACCGCTAAGAATCTATTATAGTAAAGATAATGCAATACATGCCATGAGTATCGATTCAATTCAACAATACCACTTCCCGTGCTTCATCAATCTGCCATTGTTTCCACATACCTAGCTATGGGTTTTAGCCGCTCATGCTTGTAAAGAAATCAATAACATTCATAATTGAGAGTATATGTGAACTCACAATGATAAGAAGTATAAAAACCCATAACTGTAACTAAGTTAATGAACTGAAGTCAATACAAAAAAATCCACAGATCAAAATTAGATCTTGGAATCAAAATATGATTGGGAGTATCAAAAGTGTGTAACTACTATTAAAAAAATACAAAAAGGGTATTTATATAAATGAGGAAACCCTAAAAAGAAATCCCAAATGAAATAGGAGAACACAGGGTTAGTGGCCACGTGTTGTCTATATGCGCGGTCTAGTACTGGACTTAGGTAGTAACTGCTGTCCTAACCCTGGGCGCAGGCTCCGAATGAAAAATTCCTGTAAGTTTAGCTCTCGAGATTTTGGACTTCTGACACTTGCTATACCTACCTGTGGTATAGGTCCTACACGCGGTCCGTAGGTTGAATTAGTAGGTGTCTTGAGTCATCTTTTCAGATCTTCTTCGATTCTCAAATATTCTTAATCACAATCAGGATGAAAAGTGTACGGAACATCCATAATTGCCCCAATAATAGCCAAAAAGAACTTTTTCACCTTTTTTCATGAACTTATCATCCTAAACAAGATTTCTTGGAAAACGTACCCAAAATGCATCATATCTAACAAAATAACGTCAGAAACCTAAATATTTTCCTTATTTTAAGCATTGAAAGTGCTATAATTCTTTAACACATCAACCATCCCTTTAGTCTAGCCAAACCAAAACATAACACATCTAACAACAATTGAATTCCAAACATATAACAAGATAGAGTAAATAAAAACTCAAAGTATATAAAATGTTATCCAATGATACCCAACTGCAAGAATATCCATAAAGCCTCTAACAAAATTGAAAAACCAATCGAAGTCGGGACATTCCCTGACCCGTACAATGACAATTACGATGTTAATGTGAACTTTTCAATTTGAATTTATGAAAGAAAATCGATGAAATGTCCAAGTCTTCCAGAAAATAAAAGCTCACCACTTCACTACCAACGACCGATGAATCGAGCTGATCCATCTAACACTGACCAATAAGAGTAAAAGTACTCTAGTGCCTGCATCGTGTAGGGATTCAGTGCTCAGAGATAGTTAGTGGGTTGAGCACTAGCATGTAACTTAGGGATAGGAGATAAAATAATGCCAAGTCAAATCCAATTCAAACCATGTGAACACCACAATATACATACATAAATAGTATCTTAATATAGGGAATAAGGCTTATAATGAAGTAAAATATCATCCTGGATTATGTAGCTTAACCATAATAAAGGTCACCCATGGGCTATATGGGTTCAGCTCTCCCTACTAAAAAATCCCCGACGCTGTTAGCCATAGAACCAAAAAACAACCAAGGAAAAGATAAATCCATAAAGGCAACTAGACGTCCAAAATATATATATATATATATATATATATATATATCAATTGTGACCCATGCAGACGATCATCAAGACCAAACCTTACATTGGCAAACATGAGTTTATAGCTTAAGTCATCTAAGACTCAAACATTCACGACTCCGCCACATAACCCCTATTAAGACCAATTTAAAGAAATTTTGACATAACCCATTTGTTAAACAAAAAACCAACTATTAAGGCACATCATGGGTATCTTCATACCCTGACACGTTCAAGCTTATCTCTATTCCATAACAATCACATTAACGTAGGGAAATACATCAACCCCATTTGTTTATTATATAAAATCATGTCCAACTAGCCTTTCAAGACCTATGTTCAATGTTTAATAAATTATGTAATGCAACAATATTGGTGAGTAAGTCAAACCAAATGATAATTTCACAATTCAAAGCCATTTAAACAAGTTGGTTAAGGGAACACAATTATTCAAAACCAGTTCTATTTTCAAAACACAAATTTGGGGGTAATACCTTGACCCGTATTCCAATTCCTACGCCCATGCACCCCATTAGTTCAAAAGATCAATTTCAATACATGAATAACTTATCTAAACCATGGAAAATAATACAAGTATCAACCATTCCAAAACCCTCAACCACATCATAAACCACATTCCAAACCATACAAATAAATAATTTAAAATATATGCTTTTAATAAAATAAGGGTTAGGGAAGAGTAACATGCCTTAATACTAAGATTTAAGGAGAGAAATCAACCCTTAAGCCCTTATATAATTAACTTCTTGGAAACCTAAGTATCTTGAGCTTGAGGTGTTTAGAGAGTTTGAGAGTGTTTTATTACTATGTTATGAATGAGAAATAACTTTCTTGAGTGCTTTTTGGATGTGCGTACTAAGTAAGGGAAAAGGGGCAATTGACCAGAATGTCCTTCAAGAAAAGATTGAAAATTGACCGCCCAGTCGCTAGGGTGAACTTACAACTTATAGGGTCACCTTACGACACTACGATCCCGCTCGTAGTCTGGACAACTTCCATGATCACTAAATTGACTTAGATGTGAGTCATACCATGTGACTCATACTCATACATTACTACTCCTATGGTCCAGTTATTGTCAAAGCAGAAATAATTGGGCATCACACTGGTTAGGCTATGGAAACCACTATACGACTTGTTTTGAGTCTTTATGACTCATAATCCCTAGTCATAGTCATAGCAAAAACACCTGGAAAATATGCTATCCAGGCTATGATTGGGTCCATAAGAAATGTCATGACTCTCTATGACTCATATAGAGAGTCGTAGTTTGGGAAGTGAGGAAAAAAGTTTAGAAATCTTCCATAGACCAAAATCTAGGGTATTATAGGAGTCAAAATTAATTTTATTCTACTAGTTATATTTAAGCAATTGGGCTTGAACTTTCCAAAGCCAGCTACTATGCAGTTGTTGATAGCAAACCACATTGTAAAGAAACCTACGGTATATTGTTTGATATGTTGGTGAAAGTTGATAACTTTTTTTTAGTTGATTTTGTCATTTTGGATTGTGAGGTTGACTTTGACGTGCCCAATATATTGGAAAGACCGTTTATGGCCACGAGTAGAGCAATGGTTGATATGGAAAAGAGGGAACTCAAGTTCAGAGTTAATAATGAAGAAGTCATATTCAATGTCTGACTAACTATAAAACAGTCAACAAACGTGAGGGTGGTGTCAGTTATTCATTGTGTTGATGATCTTGGAGGTTATTCCTTTAATTAACTTGATGAATTCTGTGTAGTAAGGTACCCACGTCACGCCACAACGTTAAATCAAGCATTGAATAGGAGGAAACTCATGGGCTTATTGGTGAAATCTGAGTAACCAACTTAGCCACGTTGTTCCACAACGTTAAATCAAGCACTGAGTGGGAGGCAACTCATTATTTTAGTGTTCAAAATTATTTTCCCTTTTTGGTAGGAATAGTAGAATAAGGAACGTCCTGTAACACTATAATACAATGTCTCACTTAGAATATTCTAGGTAAGATGACTTTGTGACCAACTCACGAAGGTAATAAGTCCCACATGGGCCAGGTAAGTTGTACATTAAATTTAAAGAAGGAATTTTGAGGAATTTTTGGACTTTAGCTTACAAAACTGCTTACAGGATCATAAATACCATTAACATTCCTGTAAGTAGCATAATAAGTGTCAGAATACAAAGTACAAAGAGCATGGAATGAGGTCAAAAATTTGGACCCACCTATGGATCGTAGGTACTACCTATGGCCTATAGGTGGTTGCCATAAGTGGCAGAGTTTGGACCCATATTTTATTTAAAATTTTGGACCCACCTCAGCCTAATATAACCCTAAACCAACCCCTGAAGCTTATTTAAGCCACCTAACTTACTTTTAAGCTTATAAATCCTCAAAATTCCTTCGTTTCTCTTAAAATTCAAACTATCCCACGTCACTACACTTGAGAAAAGGTTAAAACAAGACTTGTTCTCGGTACCAACTTGTCCAAGTACACTAATTATGAATTCAAGCAAGGGTTTCACTTCACTTTTTCATATTTCACTTGCATCTCATTGAATAAAAGGTAATATTCTTGGCTCCTAATAGTAGTATCTTGTGCTAAGCTTGAAATAAGTGTGTTGGTATGTTTATTTTCTTGCAAAATATATAGAAATCAACGAAATTGTATATAGGATACTCGAATTAGCTTAAATATCTGAATATGGGGCATTATTCTTGAATTAAACCCTAAGATCATGCCTTAAACGGAAGTTGAAAATTCAAACGGTTAAGAAATCCTAATAGTTTGCATGATAGTTTGTATTGATAAAGTTAATTATAGTAGTATGTGTGCATATTGGATTTTTTTGGGATGAGTATAAGTTATAGGGATGTAAAATTAAGGGAAAATTTGATGTTTTTTAATCTCTACTTTTTATTTAGATTTTGCAGTCCCTCACTATTTTTTGGATACTAAGAATCTATTTTTCAGGTACACATGGCACCAAAGGATTCAACAAAGAAGGATGCACCTTATAGGCAACGGGATCCTCTGAGAGCAGCAACTCAGAGGAAGAATACCTATTTTCCTGTACTAGAGTGACATGACCAATGACTAGAGCTTAGAAGCATAATTCAACTGAGGCTATTATTAAGGAAACCTTAGACGTACCACTTGCAGACATCTCATAGTTGTAGTCGACCTACTTATACTCGACTTAGAGCTCAATCACAGCCCAGAATCCCTATATCTAGGCCGATGATGAAAAAGGATAAGATGTCACCTCTGTACTCTCCCCAGTTTGAGAAAAGAGAAGAAAAGGAAGAGAATGATAAGGAGAAGGAGGTGGAATCTAAGCCACTTCTAAAGGTAAATACACAGGACCCTCAATCTAAGAAGGGGGAACAGGATGAGTCTGAGGCCATAGTTCGAGAGTTGTCATCAATTGTACCCTAGTCTAAGGAGGGTAAAGACCATACTTCATAGAAGGTGGCACCACTAGGTACATAGCCACTAGCTTAGATAAATCAGGCCTCTGAGATGGTGTGTTTAGGTGTTATGATTTCTTTATAAGAGAGATAGCTTTGTGACAGAGAAAAAAAATCCTAAGAGGGCCATTTATAAGGAGAGACAGATCGAGTTATTTGGGTTAGCTGGAACACCATTATTGCAGGCTTCTTTTGACAAGTATCAGCTAGGGTGGATGAACAGACCCCTAGATTTATATAGTTCAACAATGGTGCATGGATTTTTTAATTTTACTATGCCATAGTATCTTTGACTATTCTTAGGGGTAGAAGAAATATAGACCATCCATAGTTAGAGCAGCTTTTTATAAGAGGGGTCAGGGTTGACATTTCAATAGCAGCCATTCGATAAGTTTTGTTTGGCCCAGATTATGCAGATCATATGCTACAACTGAGTGTGACCATTGCATGATAGATGTGCCATATGAGAGGTTAAGAATTAGAGTGAAAGGGTAGGTTTGGCCAGATGGATCACTAGTTATATTTAACCTATTGGTGTGGATTCCCCTTGAGTTGAGGGGTCGGCGATGATTAAGAAGATGGCATTGAATTTCACTGCAAAGTTTTGGTAGTTGTTAGTGCATTATCGATCATGTCCAACTATAGAAGATAACTTGATTGCTTGGGATGGTGCAGTACTGGTTATAAGTATTGCTATTATTTATGATATTGATTTTGCAGCCATGATTAGATATAAGATGCATGAGAGGGCATTTGCGAAGACAACCACATTGATCTTTTCTTGTCTTGCACCATTGATATGTGATAAGGCTGGTGTGTTAGAGATCCCAGAGGTTTATGCGAGAGTAAAGGTGATTGTCATGTCCCAAACTAGTATGATCAAGGATCCGGCTAGCCTGGTCCTTACACAAAGGTCCTATATGCCTCCAATAGTGATTTTGGCCTAGTTTGAGGATCCATCAGTTTTGTAGAGCCTACTACTGTAAAGGGAGTAAATGTTGGTGTTAGCATAGAATTTAAGATAGAGAAGAAGAGAGATTCCCTCGAGATGAGTACATAGGGTGATGGGACCCCAGCCATATTTATTACAGTTCCAGCTTTATCTTTAAAGTCTGTTGGTATATCTGCATTGCCCCTTCGTGCCTTTCCTATAGCTTCTGCATCAGGTATGATTTTTTATCTCGTAAGTTTTTTCTAGAGCTTAGTAAATAGTCATATAGCTACACCACTTAGATATAGAATATTGAGGATGAGGTGGCATCATTCTATGGGTAGATCCGACCATAGGTTAAGATGATACTTGAGGCGGTAGAGACTAGATTATAGGATGCACACAAGGCTGAGATGCCAGAATTGCGATTTGAGGTAAATGCCTGTATAGATGCTTTTAAGGGATGAGTGTAAATCTATTATAGTTATATTAAAGCACCTGATTTGGGTGAGATTAGATAAAAGGTGGCCATACTGCGGGCAGAGATATTCTCTCTTATTGAGAGCATTATTTTGGCCATCCCTCTAGTTATACCTCTAGTTTCTCAATCAACACCTCTGTATGAACCTAGACATTTTAATTTAGTTTTAGAAAATGAGGAGACGATCCCCATAGATAGGACCAAGAGAGGTAGAGAGGTGGAATTTTAGGAACCTAATATATAATTTGACCAGGCCTTGAAATTTTCCAAACATAATTCAAGGAATACTGACTTTGCTGATAATCAAAGGCATGTCAAGATAGCTGTGATGCATCTTCTAGTAGTGCACTGCCACCACCACTGCCTCCGCCAGTCGTACTTCTTTTCCTGTCGGTTGTGGTATCATTGTAGAATCGACAAGTCTATGTTTAAAATTTTGTTTTTATGTAATTAGGATATTTTTGAGTATTTAGGGTAGTTGATATATTTTGTTGATGATTTTTAAGAAAAATGATACCCCTAAAAAAATTATTTTTAGAATTGTGTGAATGTATATATGTTTGACCATTTGGGATCTTGTTATGGCATTAGGATTAGGGACATGACAATCATTGCTAATATATGAATGATCCGTATAGGTAGTAGCTTGTGATGTGACTTTGTTCCATGTGTGTGTGAGATACTACTTAGTTCCCTTTATATGTTGAATCCAGAACTTTCCCTATTAGTCTTTGCCTAGGTTGTAAGATAGTCGGTTAGGAAAGGATCATAGGTCGTTTTTTTATATTATTCCATTTCTAGCCTAATGACCTTCTATGTGTGAAAAATTATTCCTTGATCCTGATTCTTTAGTCATATATTCTATTTTTATTGTTACACTTTTCACCTTCCCATTTATGTTGCAATAAACCTGCTTGAGCTCTGGTCCTCCTTGGACATTGTTCACCTTAACTCAGGTAAATTGCCTAAGTTGAGTGTGGCTTTCATTAAGGTGTGTAATGTAAAATGGGTATGAATTAGGGTAAGATAGGAGAAAAATACAGTAATGCTAGGTGCGGTAGAAAAAAAAGAGAAAATGTGAAAAGGGAAAAGAAAGAATAAAAGAAACCACACCCAACTTGAATGTGTGAGAAAAGTATAAAAAAGGAGAAATAAAAGTGGAATAAAAAGAAATTGGTTGAGAACTGGACCCCAAAGTAAGTGTATTACCAAAGAGGCTTAGTCACTAAATATATCCAAGTGTATCATACCAGCCCTCAAGCCTAAATTACAAGAAGAATAAAGTCCTAAAGTGATCCTAACTTGACTGTCTAAAAACTAAGTTAAAGAAAATATGGGCAAGCCTATGGTATTTGATGCTCACCAGTGGAACTTTTCTTATGAGTGTGAGTGCCTCTTGACCATCTCTACAATGACATGCATGACTTTATATGGTGAGTGGGACTTCATTGTTGTGAGGGAACATGTGTTGTACAACTAGCTGCTTGCTAGTTTAGGTAGTGTAACTTATATATATATGCATGTTTTTTTCTGTTTTTAATGTAATGTCATATCTTAATTCCCTCCTGACACATTGTTGGGCTTTATGTATACATACAGTTAATTTAGAATTCTTAAAATTAGAGGGGATAATGTTTTTGAGCTTAAAGTGTTGATTGACTTCCTTGAATAGCTTAAAGTTCTCCTAGTTAAGCATCGTTGTTTTTATTATTCTATTTCCTGAGGACATTCAAACATTCTAAGTTGAGGGTGTTGATGTGCAAAGGATTCATAGAACTTTCGATGCTTAAGATGATGAAAATATGCAAGTTACTTAGGTTGTTTTGTGTGATATAGTGTGGTTTGTGTTATGTTTTGCAGGAAACTAGGTTTTGGATGTTAAACTAAAGAAAAGGATGAAAAATGAAACTTTAGGCTACTTACCTTGGCACCTACGGACCGTAGGTACTACCTACTAGGTGTAGGTGTCAAAAACTGGAAGTCTAGAGGCTCAAAAGTGTAGAAAAAGACTCTATCACTTACGTAGTGCACCTATGGTCCGTTGATGCCACCCACAGTCCGTAGGTGATAGAGTAGGTTATAGATATGCCAAGTCCAGATATTTCAGGAGCTGCTGAAGGTAGGAGGAACCTATGTGGGACCACCTACGATTCATAGGTGCCACCTACGGCCTGTAGGTCGCTTAGTAGGTGGCCACTGACCTCAGTTTCCTTTATTTGATTCTCAGAGTTTCCTTGTAACCTATATATACCTTTTTGATGTTTTTTTAGTTAGTTTATGCACTCTATACATTTACATACATATATTTGATTCCAGGATTTGAATTTGATCTCGGGATTGTTTTGTATTAATTTTTATTTTTTATTTGGTTAAACACCTTGGGTTTTATTTGTTGAATATTTTGATATTTTTTTGAATGACTTCAATTATGAATTCCTTTGATTATATTACAAAAATGAGTGACTAATTCCCTTAGCTAGGTGTAACACCCTGGGTTTTAGCCCTTGGAAATTTCCTAAAGCTTTTAGCTAACTTTCCTTGTAACGACTCATTATACGAGTCGTATGGTATAGATATGGGATAGGTGACCTAACTTGTAAGGTGTCCAGTGATGGTGGTTGGATTGATGTTGTGGTTACACTTTGGTGGTATGGGTTATTAGGTGTGGTGATGGGTCGTTAAATGATCGTTCGTTTAATAAAAAACATAGTGAATTGACTTAGCTCTAAGTACGTGGGACTTAATAAGAGGTGTGAGATAGGTCATGAGGCATTATGGGAAGTCGTATTTTGTCCACTGTTAATCCCTTTGGATTCAATCTTTGGTATGACTAGATCATACGAGTCGTATGGTCTGGTCACGAGTGAGGGTCAGGGAGTCGTATGATAGATAGTGTATGGGTATCTAACTTATTGACTTAGTGATGACTCCATTGCACGAGTCATATTTTGTAGTCATGAGTCACGGGATCAACTCATAACCAATTTTGGTATTTTTTATTGTTTATGTTGGAGGTATTTTGTGCATTTCCTCATTTTAAATCCCTTTGATACCACGATATAAAACACCTTTTGGGACTTTATTAACCCACTATTTTCGATCAAACTCTCTGTTCAAGCAAGAGGATAGGGTTTCTTCAAGACAATCAATTAGGGGCCTTCAAGAGTGATTCTCTCCGTCTTCCTTGGTTTCTAAGGCATGTTAATCCTCCCTCATTGTTAATTTACAAAGATCACGTGTTTAATGTTTGGTTTTCATACTATTGCTATGGTTTTGACATAATGGTTGGGTTTTTTTATGTTCATGGTTGAATAATGTTTCTAATGGTTTAATTATTTTTTCATGCTTTTAGTATGATTTTGACATTTTGGGGTGCACGTTAATGGTAATTGGATTTTGGGATGTTATGGATTCCCAAATTACTTGGTAATAGTTTTGAAATATTTTTGACCATTATTTTGAAATATTTTTGACCATTATTTTTGAAATATTTGCATTGCATAAAAGGTAATGGAACTTAAATTGGTTTGGTTGGTTTTAAATGGTATGAAAAGGCCTTAGTGGCCATAGTATTGGTTTAATTCGAAGCTTTGGAGTCAACTTGGTTTAATGGTTAAAAGTATAGACTTGCAAGCTCTAATGTTGGTATGATGATACCCATGGTTAATGCCTAATAAAATACTCCTTGGTAAATGGTTGGACTGTGTAAATGGTTTTAATATGAGTTTAAAGTGGGTGTGTAGCAAAGTCATAGAAGGTGGAGGTCCTGAGGGGCCAATACTGGAAACCCATGTTTGCCAATATGAGGCTTGGTCATAGTGACTGTGTGCATGATGTCACACTTTATATTTTGGGAGATGTACTATTCATATCATGTTATTTTCTCCAGTCGTGCGGCTAACACGCACTGGGCCCTTTTAGTAGGTGGAGCTAAACCTATATAGCTTGTGGTGGTTTTAGGACGACAAGGCTAAACAACCCAAGTAATGGTGTTAAATTCATGCTAAACCCGATTCCGTTTTCAGCACAATATATATGTATATATGTGATTTCATATGGTTATTTGACTTGGTTTTGAATGATGGAATTATTTTATATTTATCTCTGAGTCCATGCTAGCATTCACTCCGCAACTGTCTTTGGGCATTGTATCCCAACGTGATGCAGGAATTGGTCATACTACCATTTCTCCTGATCAGTGACTTAGATTTAGGGACAACTTTGATTCAGGTCTAAGTGTTGAGCTTCCATGCTCCGCAAGACTCAATTTTATGCTATGTATTTCTTTTCATTATTTTTGTTTCTTGGATTTTGTTTTTGGCTATGGTCGGGGGCATGTCCCGACCAAATATTATTTTATTCTGGTTAAAGGCTTTGTTGGACTTCTATGGGCATGGGCAGTGTCAGAATTAGCATCAGCCTTGGTATTGGTATTGGCATTTGGGTTGGCACCAGTTGGATATTTAATTTAGGTTGTTGGATTATTATTATTATTATAGACTTTAATTTATGTCTTTGAATTATTAATGTTTTATCTTGTCATATGTTTGGAATTCATTCGACATAGGGTGCAGGGTGGTTACATTTGGGGTCCAAGGTAAGGGTTAGTAAGGAGACGCTGTGAGACCGATAGGAGATGAGTAAAATTCACCAAATAATGCTGAGAGATGGTTGATGATACCTAACTTTCAACATTCTACTTGC
Organism: Capsicum baccatum var. pendulum; assembly: GCA_030864225.1. Lineage (NCBI taxonomy): Eukaryota > Viridiplantae > Streptophyta > Magnoliopsida > Solanales > Solanaceae > Capsicum > Capsicum baccatum. The sequence continues at coordinate 223,915,095 of CM061550.1, forward strand.
GTAGAAGTTTGATAGTTGGATTGAGCACGAGATGCCTATTGATATAGAAACCAGGGGAACACTAGCCTAGTGTTTTTTTCTGATTGTTTACAACCAAAGCATTTGAGTTCGGTTACTTATTCAAGATTACTAATACAAAGCCCCCATTTACTTTTAGTACTTCCCCTTGATTCCAGTAGATAAGAGATAAAATTCCACGTATTCCCTATGGGTTTGATCCTAACCTAAGTTGGGTTACTTTACTTAACAGTGACCACATTATATTAAACTGAAAGTATAGTTTTGGCGTTGATCATGGACCTGGTACCAAGAAGAAATGGGGCCAAAAATCAACCAGCGACCCCTTGGCAAACTGTGGAGAGAATCTGAGTGTTCTGGAAGGGTCGATGATGACATTTTAGTGGTAAAATGGGGCAAACAGACCATTTTTGGGCTAATTCGATGGGTGTTAGCCCACAATTTTTGAGGTAAGCTTAAGGCACGAACACAGTTGGGATTGAAAATTAACTATCGGTCCTTTAATGAGTTATGGAGCTGATGTGGGTGGTCCAACAAGGTCGATGGGGCAATTATGGTTGTCAAATAGGAAAACCGGTGCAAATAGGACATTTGTGACCTTATTTGGTGGGTGTTAACCCACGGTTCTCAAGGTGGGTCTGAGGCCCAAGCACAGTTGGAGCTGATAATCAATTTACGACCCCTTAGCAAGCTATGGAGTAGATATGGGTGGTTCGGCAAGGTCGATAAGGCTATTTAAGTTGTCCAATGGGCGAAACCGCATGAATAGGCCATTTTTAACGTAATTCAATGGGTGTTAGGATATGGTTCTAGGAGTAGGACAGGGGTTCGAGCACAGTTGGGGCCAAAAATTGATCGGTGATCCCCCGACGTGCTTTGGAGCGAATATAGGTGGTCTGGCAGGATTTGTGGGACTATTTTGGTGGTCACACAGGCTAAACTGTGTGAATGAGACATTTTTGTCCCAATTATTGTGGGTGTTAGCCCATTATTCTCGAGGTGGGCTTGGGGTTCGGGCATAATTAGGGTCAAAAATTGACCAGTGACCCCCTGATGGGCTGTGGAGGAGATTTGGATAGTCTAGCAGGGTCGGTGGAGTTATTTTGGTGGTCAAACTTGAGAAACAACGCGCATGAGTCATTTTTGGCCCAATACGGTGGGTGTTAGCACACGATTCTCGAGGTGGGCCTGGAGCTCAAGCATGGTTGATGTCAAAATCAACTGAGAGCCCCTACAGGCTGTAGAGTGGATATGAATGATCTGACAGGGTTGGTGGGGCTATTTTTTTAATGAAAGGGGAAATTGATAACTTTATATCACTTATGGAAATTTTTTAGAATATATAACATAAATACCACTATTTACTCCTTAATTACACTTTCTCCTGATTTTTAATAATTTTTTTCTCTCCTAGATTTAGTTGATCATATACATAGCTAGACGTCGATATACATTACTACATTATGTATATCAAGTATCTACAGTAACTATATTTATGAAAAATAACAATTCTTTCATTACTGATGAATGCAATTAATGTGATTATTGAATCCCTTAATTTCAGTAACAACTTTCATATTTCAAAAATTTGAAACACCTCAAGAATTCTTAAAATAAAAAATTCTCAAATTGGATCTTCCAATCTTTGTTTTTTCAAATTTTATTTTCAAAATTTGAGAAGCTTTGTTTTCTTGGCAGATTTCTTCAAGAAGATGAACATTGCAATTCTTTTGAGGCATTCAGGTGTTTGGCAATCCAAAATATAATACGAATGGTACAAAGTGACAAAATTATTGTTGCAGAGAGTATTTCATATTTGACGTTGATATCGACAATTATGATCGAATTAGATATTGAAGAATCTCAAAAAATCATAATGTCTAATATGTCATTGAAGGTAACTCTTCGCCAATTGTTATGACAAACGATAATGAAGTTAAGCTTTATGTGGAGTTGAAGAAAAATGTTCAAAAATTTGTAATGTAACCTTTGTGCATAACAATTTCGGATAAGTCAATGGAGGAATTAGAGTTCGATGAGGAAACTGGAACTATCGTTTGTTTTGAATGAACAGAAGTGGATGCACTTGCTCTTTCCGTGGTTGAGTTACAAAACCGATACGTACCTGAGTTAGAAGTTACAAAATTCATATGTGACAACAAAAATATAAATTGAAGTTGAAATGACTTTATAAGGATAGGCTGATGTTTATATCTATAATGAAAAAATATATTTTATGTCCTGACTTTAATCTCAGAGCTAAACGATCCAACAAAAAAAGGTATGATCGAAAGATGTTTATCTTAATGTATATTGTTATGATGTTCAATAATTCACTGGTGATATAAATTAATATGTATGTATATAAGTGATGGTGTTTATTCGGATTATGTATAAGAATACATATTCTTGTTGTTATTTTTTCTGAATTATTCTCATACAATTTTATAATTTAATGATTTTAACATGTTTATGTATATTGATGATATTAGTAAGGAGATGTTTTTAAGTCACAACATATATGCTATTCATTAAAATAATATCTAATGGTTTTAAGTATATAAAACATGCATATACATGATTTAATGTGTATATGAATCTGTTAGCTGGTGAAGTTTAATATCCATATACCTTAAGTATATATCTATATGTTTTTGTGACACGACCCGACCCTGGGCCTTTTCGCAATGGTTATCCCAAGTCCAACCAGGACCAAGGACCACCCCATGTTACCTAACCCAACCGCCTATCTCCAGCCTTAGATGGGTTGAATTTTGAGCATATAACAAGATAGCATAAATTCTCTCATGAAGACTCTGGGGTAGGGTCACAACCGTGACCGACCCAATGGATTCCACCCATACCAAACAACCATCCAACCATACCAAGCCAAACCAATGGCCATAAACTAGATCATAACTAAATAAGTACAAAATCACAATATGATAATCAATCCCAAAATGTAATAGGATGGAACAACTAACAATATCACAAAGATTTCAGCCCACCGGCTTATTCCATTGCCAAGGCTGACTCCTATACCGATCCCGCCCATACCAACCCCCAGAAATACCATAAATCCTTTATCCAAAAGAATAAACAAAGCCGATTGGGATAGGCCCCCAACCATGGCTAAAACCAATATCCAAAGTAAAAGAAAAGTGTCTAACAATATCCATAATGTGAAATGATGCCTACCAAAAGGATGGAAGCTCACCACTTCAGAACAAATACTGATACCGACCCTGCGTGCTAAAAAGAAGAAGTAGAATGAATGGTTCCTGCATAGCATGGGTTTACAGCCGCCAGTAGATAGGATTAGTGAGTGACCGCTAGTATGATCTCAGGATAAAATAATGCCAGTTATGAAACCAAGTAAAACCATCCAGTGCATACAACCATACATATATAAGTTATGGGAAAGGGAACTAAGTTTAGCATGCATTTAAAAACCTTTAACTGGGATGTATAGCTTGTCCGTCCTAAACCACCCATAGACTATATGGGTTCAGGTCCCCCTGCTGAAAGGGCCTCGATGCTTGTAGCCGCACAACCAGACAAATATCCCAAGGGATGAGAAGTGCATCCCCCAATAGTATGACATCATGCACACGGTCTAATAAGACCAATCCTCATATCAATAAATACAAGTTTCCAACCCCCTCCCCCAGGACCGCCACCTCCAGGACTTTGCTACACACCCCACTATTAATGCCTAATTAAAACCAGTTTCCAAATAACCAAACCATTATCAATTTATTAACCAAGGCCAATATTAGTGGTATCGTCATAACACCCCTTACTTGTAAGTAATATCCATAGAAAAACCAATTAGGTTAAGGGGACTTTCACATGCCCTTCCATATACCATATTACACCACTTGGGAGACTTCCATGTTCCCTATAAGCATAACCACTTATCCTTTACCCTTTTCAAACGATATAAACCATGCATAATTCCTTTACCAAGTTTAAATAATGCAAGAATTCCATTAAAAGAAGTCGATGCAATGAACACATCTTTATAAGCATTTTATCAAACACCTTGGGGGCATAATAGAACCAAAACCAATTCCAAAGACCATTAAACTATTACCGTGAAAATTAATTGTCCAAAACCACCATTAATGCATTTAAAAGCATAATTTAAATCATAGGAAACCATAACCAAGCATTTAATATCAAAACCCCTATATAATAGTTGAAAACCAATAGAAAAACCACAAAATCAATCATATAAACTATGTCCTTAGTTTAAATTACAATAAGGGAAGAGAATTATACCTTATACCAAAGAATTGATGGAAAGAAATCACCAAGACATGCCCAAAAGTAATCGTCAAGACAAAGCCCTAACCTTCTTTCCCCAAAAGCTCTTGCGAGAATTATGGAGTGTTTTGGAATAGTTTCTAAGTGTTAATGAATAAAAAAATAGGGTAAATAACCTCTTAAGTGTATTAGAAGTTGTGGGTTCTAATTAGGGTAAGTAGGAAAATGTCCAGAATAGCCCCACTTAAATCTTTTAAAAACCCATCACGGGGATACGACTGACCCATACGAGTGATACCCTTCCAATACGATTGGTACCCACCACTCATATTCAAACCTCAACCCTTAAATTAAAAATTATCCAGTATACGACTCATCCAAATAAGTCGTAACCATAATATACGGTCCGTACGCATGACTTGTATCCCTGGCAGAATGAAATACCAGGAGGATCAAACACTGCCCACTATACCAGACCTTGATACGACTCATACCAAGCCTTAAGACTCATACCACTTAGTATTACCCATTCCAGTGACAACAACCATCCCACCAACCAACACTGGTTAGCATATGATAGGACCATACTACTCGTACCCCAACATATGGCTCGTACCCATAAGTCGTATTGGGTTCAGAGAATGAAAATTCTAGTAAATTTTCTAAGGGTCAAAACTTAGGATGTTTCAGTCTCCCGCACTAAGGACATTCTTCCCCAAATGACGGACAAGGTAAGGGTAACCAAACACAGAGACATTTGCATTATCATACATCCTTTCAACAAAGTTTGAAACAAAGAGGCAAAGATATTAATCTTTCCGTTAACAAAATCAGAACATAAAGATGTGTTGAAGATACACACCTTCCTCACAAATCATAAGATCAGAAAATAGATATGGATACCTGGACTTAATATCCTTATCCGCTTTCTAAGTTCTTTCTTCCACCTTATAGTTCCGCCTTAGAAACTTAACCGAAGTCACGTCCTTGGTCTTAAACCGATGAACTTCCCTATCTAATACCTCAATCGGGACCTCATCATAAGACAGAGAATTCAAAGTGCCAATCCTTCCAAAGGAATAACCGAAAAAGGATCACCAATGCACTTCCTCAAAATAGAAAAATGAAAAACCGGATGAACCAACTTTAAGCTACATGGAAACTCCAAATCATAAGCAATATTGCCAAGTTTTTGAAAAATCTTATAAGGACCAACATACCGAGGACTGAGTTTCTACTTTTAGCCAAACTGCACCACTCTCATCATGGGAGACACCTTGAGGAACACTTTATCCCCAAGTCATAACGCCTAACATCTGCATAGGACTTGGTGACTTTGAGCAGCTTTAAGCCTATCCTGAATCACCTTGGCCTTTTACATTGCTTGATAAATGAAATCCGGGCTAAACATATCCACCTCCCTAAGGTCAAACCATCCAATAGGTGATCTACACCTCCCACTGTACAACGCCTTGAAAGGAGTCATGGGCCTAGGCCACCTCTTTATAACAACAAACTTCTAAGTATCCACTATGATCCCTTCACTAGAAATTATAAGACCTAAGAAAGTCACAACGCTCAACCAAAACTCACATTTAGAGAACTTTGCATACAACTGTTGTTCCCTTAAGGTCTGAAACACCACACGGAGGTGATTATCATAATCCAACTCACTCTTTGAATAAAGAAGAATGTCATCAATAAACACAATGATGAATAGATCGAAATACTTTATGAACACTCTATCTATCAAGTCAATAAATGTTGCCGGAGCATTAGTCAACCCAAATAACATCACCAAGAACTCAAAATGCGTACATCAAGTACAAAAATCCATCATAGGGATATCCACCTCCCTAATCTTAAGTAGATGGTACCCAGACCAAAGATACTTCTGAGAGAAGAACTTGGCACTTTGCAACTTGTCAAACAAGTCATCTATCCGAGGAAAAGGATACTTGTTCTTAACTGTCACCTTGTTCAACTACCTGTAGTCAATGCACATCCTAAGGGAACCATCCTTCTTGTGCACAAACAACACTAGTGTACCCCAATGAGAAACACTACGACTAATAAAACCCTTGTGCAGAAGATCCTTAAGTTGCTCCTTGAGTTCCCTCGACTCAGCCGGAGCCATTTATACAGAGAAATATAAATTGGATGAATGTTTGGAAGGAAATCAATACCAAACTATATTTCCCAATTCAGAAGAACACTAGGAATATCATCCAAAAAGACCTCTGGAAACTCATTAACCACAGGGATCGAAGACGAGGAAGGACCTTCCGAGTGAGAATCTTTAACCCAAAATAAGAGATAAATATACCGATTGGAGATTAACCTGGGAGCACTAAGATACGAAATAAACCTCTCCCTAGGAGCAAAGGAACTACCTTCCCATTCTATAATCAGTTCTCAAGGGAACTTAAAGATAACCTTATGAGTCTGACAATCCGTAGATGCATAACAAGAATGTAACCTTATTGACTAGACAATGCCTGAGCTGATGGCCTACCTGGCCACTCTTGAAACATTCTTCATTTACTTTCCTCATAATAACCATGATGAGGATGACCACAGAATCTACAAGGAGGACACAAAGAAACTAACTGACCTCCGCTCGCTGAGATCGGGCAACCTGTTCCCGAGAATTGTCACCACCTTGATGACACCTGTCTCCTGACAGGTAAGGATCACTAAAAGCAAAATACCCAAAAAACCCCCACCCCCACCTTTTCTTCTTCCATTTGCCACCATCTCTAATACCCTGACACTGAGCACCTCCCCGATCAGAAAATTTACTCCACTTTCCCTGCCTATCTCCAAACTCTGACTACCTTATCTTCTCATTCTCAACCTACTGCATATGAACAGTCAACCTCGAGATGTTTATATATTTAATCAACAAGACAGTCTTTCTCTTCAAGATAAAAACTCTATTCAACCCAAAAGCAAACTTCCTCATTCTCGACCTTATATCATCCACCAAGTTCGGAGCATACCTCAATAGCTGATAAAACTTCAAAGCATATTCCTTTACTGATATCCTTCCCTACTCGAGGTTTAAAAACACCTCCATATTAGCTTCTCTCAACTCTTAAGGAAAGAACCGATCCAAGAAGCCATTAAAAAGGACTCACACAACCCTTCCTCTTCCATATCACCTATATCCCTATCCCACTTCTCATACCACTGATAAGCAACATCTTTGAGCTGATAAGCTGCAAGGTTAAACCTCTCTACATTAGTAGCCTGGATTACTCAAAAGATCTTTTCCATCTCATCTAAGAAGCCCTATGGATCCTCCTCCACCTTTACTTCAGTAAAAGTAAGAGGACCTATCTTCATAAATTGACCAACCCTTATGACCTCAGAAGACAAAGCACAAGACACACCCTGCTAAGCCTGAGAAGTAACTAGTTGGGCAATAATATGAATAGCCTAATAAAATTTGGCGTTTGTTATATTACCCTGAAGGGCCTGAGAAGAACAAGATGGGAAAGGAGGAACTCCAACACCATCAGGAATAAGACCATGGGATTGAAGATGTACTCGAAATTTAGGACATACCCCTTCAGCATTATCCCCAGATGGGATAAAAGAATTTTCTTGTGTTCCATATCTATGAGGCATGATCTAAAAGATGAGTAAACAAGGATTAGAGAAGATTCCAGGATTGAGAACCTATGCTTGAAGATAGAATACCAAGAAAGTGAAATATTCTTAAATGTCTTGCAACCCTCCCATATGAGTGTGGCGCACTTCACACCCTTAAATAGACTCTACTCGACATGGCTTTGTGGACTCCTTAGTGACTATGAACCTAGGCTTTGATACCAACTTGACACAACCCAACCTCGTGCCTTGTTGTAATGGGCATCCCATGTCCAACCAGGACCGGGGACTACCCTCTGTTACCCAACCCAACCGTTTATATCCAACCTTAGATGGGCTAAATTTTGAGCATATAACAAGATCGAGTAATTGCTCTCATGAAGAATCTGGGATAGGGTCACAACCATGATCGACCCAACTGAGTCCACCCATACCAAACCAACCATCCAACCATACCAAGCCAAACCAATGGCCATAAACTAGACCATAAAAAAATAAGTACCAAACCATAATATGATAATCAATAACATAATGTAATAGGATGGAACAACTAATGATATCATCTAATGATGTTATCCCACTGGCTTATTCCAATGCCAAGGCTGACACCTATACCGATACCATTCTTACCAAACCCTAGAAGAACCACAAAGCCTCTATCCAAAAGAATAAACAAACCTAGTTAGTACACGCCCCCAACCATAGCCAAAACTAATATCCAAAATAAATGTAAAGTATTTGACAATATCCATAACATGATGACTTACGAAAGAATGAAAGCTAACTACTGTAGTCCAAATGCTGATACCAAATTTCCATGCTAAATAGAAGGAGTAGAATAGTCGGTTCCTGCATAGCTTTGATATACAACCACTAGTAGACGGGGTAAGCGAGTGACTACTAACATGAATCTCAGGATAGGGATAAAATAATGCTTGTTATAAAACCAAGTAAAACCATCCAATGCATACAATCATACATATATAAGTGCTGGAAAAGTTAATGGGGGTTAGCATGCATTTAGAAATCTTTACTAAGTTGTGAGCATGGCTGTCCTAAACCAACGACGGGCTATATGGGTTCATCTCCCTCTGTTGAAAGGACCCCAGTGTGTGTAGCTACACGACCAGGGAAGTATCCCTTGGGATAACTAGTAGATATCCCAATAGTGTGACATTATGCACACGAGTCCTCTTAAATGTATTAGAAGCCATGGTTCCTAGTTAGGGTAAGTAGGGAAATGTCCAGAATATCCCCACTTAAACCCCTCAAATGACCATCATAGGGATACGACTAACCCATACAAGTCATACCCACTCAATATGATTGGTACCCACCATTTGTTTTCAAGCCTCGACCCTTGGATCAAACACTGTCCAGTATAAGACTCATCCAACCAAGCCATAACCACAACATACGATTCATACCCATGACTCATATCCCTGGCAGAATGAAATACTAGGAGGATCAAATATTACCCACTATACGAGTCCCTGATATGACTCATTCCAAGTCTTACAACTCATACCACTCATACCCCAATATATGGCTCGTACCCATGATTCATATTGGGTCCAGAGAATGGAAATTCGAGAAAATTTTCTAAGGGTCAAAACCTAGGATGTTTCAGTCTCCCCCACTAGAAACATTCATCCCAGAATAACGGACAAGGTAGGGGTAACCACACACAGAGTCATTTGTATTATCAAACATCCTTTTAACAAAGTTTGAAAACAATGCGGAAATGATGTTAATATTTTCTTTAACAAACTTAAAAAATAAAGATGTGTTGAAGACACATACCTTCTGCACGAATCACAAGAGCAGAAACCAGATACGAATACCTGGACTTCATGTCCGCTTCCATTTCCGAAGTAGCTTCTTCCACCTTATAGTTTTGCCATAAAACCTTAATCAAAGCCACATCCTTGGTCCACAATCGACAAACTTGTGTTTCTAATATCTCAATTAGGACCTCTTCATAAAATAAAGAATTCACAATACCCAATCCTTCCAAAAGAACAACCGAATTAGGATCACCAATGCACTTCTTCAACATAGAAACATGAAAGACCGGATGAACCAAACTTAAGCTAGATGGAAACTCCAAATCATAAGAAGCATTACCAATTTTTCGCAAAATCTCATAAGGACCAAATTACCGAGGACTGAGTTTCCCTTTTTTCCTATACTCTACCACTTTCTTCATGGGAGACACCTTAAGAAACACCCTATCCCTAACCTCAAACTCCAAGTCTCTATGCCTAACATCCACATAAGACTTTTGGAGACTTTTGGCAGCTTTAAGCCTATCCTGAATCACCTAGACCTTCTTCGTCGCTTGATAAACTAAATTAGGGCCAAACATGTCCGCCTCCCCAAGCTCAAACGATCCAATAGGAGATCTACACCTCCTACCATACAACACCTTAAAAGGATCCCTACCAATACTCGAATGATTGCTACTGTTGTAAGCAAACTCCACCAAAGATAGATGCTCAACCAAATTTCCACCATAGTCAATCACACTAGCCCAAAGCATATCCTCCAATGTTTGAATAGTTCTCTCCGCTTGCCCATCCAACTGCGGATGAAAAGTAGTACTCAGACTAGCCCTAGTCCCCAACCCTTTCTCTAAAGAGTACCAAAAATGAGACTAAACTGAGTACCACGATCAGAAAAAATTGAGACAAATATCCATACAGCTTCACAATCCCCTGAAGATACAACTTCGATTAGTCCTCTGACAAAAAAGTAGTCCATATTGGCAAGAAGTGAGTAGACTTAGTTATCCGATCCATGATGATCCAAATTAAATCAAACTAATTCCAAGACCGAGGAAAACCAATAACTAAGTCCACATTGATCACTTCCTACTTCCATTTAGGAAAATCAATTTCTTGATACCACCCCACTGGCCTCATGTTCTCAACCTTAACCTATTGACACATCATATTCTTGGACACAAAATCAACCACAACCCTTTTTATAGCATTCCTCCAATAGATCTCCTTGATATCTTGATACCTCTTAGTCAAGCCAAAATGAACAACACATCCCGACTCATGCGCCTCAGCCAAAACTCTTTACCGCAACCCATTAATATTTGGAACACACAATCTTCCTATGTACCATAAATTACCATCACCACTGATGTCAAACACCGCTACCATTTGCCCACCAATGTCATACTTGATTTTCATCAAGACAAGATCCAGCACTTGATTCTCCTTAGTCTCTACACCAAGAGATGATCGAACCACTTCTTGCACTATCACACTACCATCCTTGGAGTAAAAAAAGTAAACTCCAAGATTGGATAAGCGGTGAATATCCTTCACCAATTCTCTCTTTCTTTTCTCCACATAATCCAAACTCCCCAGGGATAACTTGCTAAGATCATCAACAACCATACTAGCCTTACTTAGGTGGTAGTGAAGACTCATATCATAATCCTTGAGAAGCTCAAGTCATCTCTTCTGCCTGAGATTAAGCTCTTTCTAAGTAAACATGTACTAAAGACTTATGATCAGAAAAGATATCCATGTGAAAACCATACAGATAATACCGCCATATTTTCTAAGTAAACACAACTGCTAACAACTCCAAATCATGAGTACGATAATTTCTCTTATGTACCTTCAACTGCCTGGAAGCATAGGCAATCACCTTCCCATGCTGCACCAAAACACAACCAATCCCTACCCGAGATGCATCACTATAAACCATAAACCCATTATTGCCTTTCGACAAGGTCAATATTAGAGCTAAAGTTAACTTATCCTTAAACTTCTCAAAACTTCCTCCACAAGAATCCAACCAAGAAAACTTAACCCTATTCTGAGTCAACTTTATTAAAGGATCAATTATCAAAGAAAAGCTTTCCATAAACTGCCTATAATATTTGACTAAACCTATGAAACTCCATATATCAAATAGAGTCATAAGCCTAGGCCTCTTTTTTACCACAACTACCTTCTGCGGATCCACTATAATCTCTTCACTAGAAATTATATGACCCAAGAAAGTCACGACGTTCAACCAAAACTCATACTTAGAGAACTTCACATACAACTTTTGTTCGTTAAAGGTCTGCAATAGTACATAGAAGTGATTAGCATGATCCACCTTAATATATGAATAAACAAAAATGTCTTCAATAAATACAATGATAAAGAGATCCAAATACTTTCTGAACACCCTGTTCATTAAGTCCATAAATGTTACCAGAGTGTTTTTCAACCCAAATGACATTACCAAGAACTCAAAATGCCCATACCGAGTATAAAAAGCCATCTTAGGGATATCCACCTCTCTAATTTTAAGCTGATGGTACCCAAACCAAAGATATATCTTAGAGAAAAACTTGGCACCATGTAACTAGTCAAACAAGTCATCTATTTGAGTGAAATGTTATAAAGAATAAACCCCTTGTCCAAAAGGTCCTTAAGTTGGTCCTTGAGTTCCCTCAACTCAGTCGGAGCCATTCTATATAGAGGAATAGAAATTGGATGAGTTTTTGAAAACAAATCAATACCAAACTTTATTTCCCTATCTGGAGGAACACCAGGAAGATCATCCAGAAAGACCTCTAGAAACTCATTAACCACAGTGATCGAAGAAAAAGAAGGACCTTCCAAGTTAGAATCTTTAACCCAAACCAAGTGATAAAGACACCCCTTTGAGATTAACCTTCGAGCTCTAAGATAAGAAATAAACCTCCCCCAAGGAGCTAAGGAACTACCTTCCCATTCTATAACCGGTTCACCAGGAAACTTAAAGATAACCTTATAGGTCCAACAATCTAAAGATGTGTAACAAGAATGCAACCAATCCATACCTAGAATTATATCAAAATCTACCATATCCAACTCAAACAGATACACCAAGGTCTGCTTGCTACCAATAGATACCACACACACCCTATAGATTCTCTAGCAATATCCAATCACCTACCTGGTTAGAAATGGAAAAAGGATCAAAAATAACTTTTGGATCAAAACTAAAAGATACAGCCACATATAGAGTCACATAAGAAAAAGTGGACCCCAAATCAATCAAATAATATACGTCATGAGAGTAAAGCTGTAACGTACCAGTAATGATATCAGTTGATACCTCAGATTCCTGTCGGGATGCCAAAGCATACAACCTATTCTGACCAACACTAGAACCAGAAGCAGTAATAGAAGTAGATGCATCACAACCAGGTGTAAGAGCAGAAGATAAAGCCATAGGAATCTTATTCTCCCCCGTAGAAACCTTATTGACTGGACAACCCCTAAGTTGATATCCTAAATGGCCACACTTGAAGCATTTGTCCCTTACTTCCTCTCAATAACCCTGATGAGGACGACTACAAAATTAATAAGGAGTATATAAAGAAATTGACTCACCTCCACTCTCTTGAGATTGGGTAACCTATGCCCAAGAATTATCACCACCTTGATGATGCCTATCTTCTAACTAGTAAGAAGCACTAGTAGAAAAAGAGCAAAAACTATCCCACTTTTTATTCTGCCACTTGCCACTATCTTTACCACCCTGACACTGAGCACCTCCCTGATAAAAAAACCTGTTCTTCTTAACCTCTCTATCCACAAACTCCGTCTGCCTCTTCTTCTCATTCTCAACCTACTGTATATGAACAGTCAACCTCAAAATGTCCATATTTTTGACCATCAAGGCAGTCTTGTTCTTCAAGATCAAATCTCTATTAAACCCATAAGTGAACTTCCTCATTCTCGACCTCATATCTCCACCAAGTTAGAATCATACCTTGATAGCAGATGAAACTTCAAAGTATATTTGTTTACTGACATACTTCCCTACCCGAGGTTCACAAACTCCTCCATCTTAGCTTCCCTCAACTCTTGAGGAAAGAACCAATCCAAGAAAAGACATTAGAAAAGGCCTCCCATAAACTTTTCTCTTCCATATCACCTTTATCCCTATCCCACTCCTCATACAATTGATAAGCAACATCTTTGAGCTGATAAGCTACAAGGTTAATCCCCTCTACATTAGTAGACTGCATCACCTAAAAGATCTTTTCCATCTAATCTAAGAAGCATTATGAATCCTTCTCCACATTTACTCCAGTAAAAGTAGGAGGACCTGTCTTCATAAATTGACCAACCCTTGTGGTCTCAGAAAATAAAGCACCAGCCGTACCCCGCCTGAGCAGCAACCAGTTGGGAAATAACATGAATAGACTGTCGAAATTTTACATTCGACATATTTCCCTAAGGGGCATAAGGAGAACTAGCTGGGTAAGGAGGAACTCCAGCACCATCAGGAATAGGATCATGAGATCAAAGATATACTCCAGACGTAGGACATACCCCTTCAGCATTATCCCCAGATGGGATAGAAGAATATTTTTATGGTCCATATCTAGGAGGCATCATCTAAAAGATGAGCAAACAAGGATTAGAGAAGATTTTGGTATTGAGAACCCAAGCTTGAAGATAGAATGCCAAGAAAGTGACACATTCCTAAATATCTTACAACCTATCCCTTATGAGTGTAGCGCACTTCACACCCCTAAAAGAGACTCTACCTGACACGACTTTGTGAACTCTCAAGTGACCATGAACCTAAGATCTATTACCAACTTAACACTACCCAATCATGTGCCTTATTGTAACGGGCATCCCAAGTCCAACTAGGACTAGGGACCACCCCTTGCTACTCAACCCAACCACCGATATCCAGTCTTAGATGGGCTATATTTCAAGCATATAACAAGATAATAAACATGCTCCCATAAAGACTCTACGATAGGGTCACAATCATGACTGAACCAATCGATTCCACCAATACCATAACCAAATAAGTACCAAACTATAATAAAATAATCAATCCCTAAATGTAATAGGAGAAAACAACCAACAATATCGTCCAATGATGTTATCTCACTGGCTTATTCCAACACCAAGGCTGATACCTTCACCGATCTCGCCCATACCAACCCCTAGAAGTACCATAAAGCATTTATCCAAAAGAGTAAACAAATCCGATTGGGATATGAACCCAACCATATCCAAAAACAGTATCTAAAATAAAAGAAAAATTTCTACCAATATCCATAATGTAAAATGATGCCTTCCAAAAGGATGGAATCTTACCACTTGAGTCCAAATATTGATACCAAGTCCACATGCTAAATAAGAGTAGAATAGTCGGTTCAGACATATCATGAGTATACATCCCCCAGTAGAAGGGGTTAGCGAGTGACCACTAGTATGAATCTCAGGATAAGGATAAAATAATTCCAGTTATAAAATCAAGTAAAACCATCCAATGCATACAACCATACATATATAAGTGCCGGGAAAGGGGACCGAATTTAGCATGTATTTAAAAATCTTTACCTGGGTTGTATAGCTTGGCTGTCCTAAACCACCCACGGGCTATATGGGTTCAGCTCCCCTTATTAAAAGGGCCCTAGTTCGTGTAGCCGCACGACTAGAAAAGTATCTCATGGGATAACTAGTATATCCCCCTAATAGTGTAACATCATGAACACGATCAACTAAAACCAATCCTCATATCAGTAAATATGAGTTTCCAATTTTCCCCCCTCCAAGAACGCCACCTTCAACGGCTTTGCTATATACCCCACCATTAATGCCCAATTAAAAACAATTTCTAAATAACAAAGCCGTTATCCATTTATTAGCAAGGCCAATATTAGAGGTATCATGATACCACCCCTTACTTGTAAGTAATATCCATAGCCAAACTATTTAGGTTATAGGGACTTTTATGTGCTCTTTTATATACTATATTATACCACTTGGGAGACTTCTATGCTCCCCACAATCATAACCATTTAGCCTTTAGCCTTTTCAAATAATTTAAACGATGCATAATTCCTTTACCAAGTTTAAAACATGCAAGAGTTCCATTAAAAAAAGTTGATGCAATGAACATATATCTTTATAAGCATTTTATCAAACACCTTGGGGGCATAATATAACCGAAACCAATTCTATAGACCATTAAGCCATTAGCATGCAAATTAATTGTCCAAAACCACTATTAATGCATATAAAAGTATAATTAAAACCATAGGAAACCATAACCAAGCATTTAATATCAAAACCTCCAAATAATAGTTGAAAACCATAATCATGAAATAGCAAAACCATGAAATCAATCATATAAACCATGCCCTTAGCTGAATTTATAATGAGGGAAGAGATCATGCCTTATACCGAAGAATTATTGGAAATAAATCACCAAGACAAGCCCCAAAGAAATCCTCAAGATGAAACCCTATCCTTCTTTCCCCAAAAGCTCTTGAGAGAATTATGGATTGTTTTGAAATAGTTTCTAAGTATTAATAAATAGAATAATAGGGTAAATAACCTCTTAAATATATTAGAATTCATAGGTCCTAATCAGGGAAAGTAGGGAAATATTAAGAATACCTCACTTAAATCCCTTAAAAACCTGTCACAGGGATACGACTGACCCATACGAGTCATACCCTCTCAATATAATTGGTTACCGCTACTCATATTTAAGCCTCAACCCTTAGATCAAACACTATTTAGTATACGACTCATCCAACCAAGCCATAACCACAACATACAATTTGTACCCATGACCCATATCCCTGGAAGAATCAAATACCAAGAGGATCAAACATTGCCTACCATATGAGTCCCTGATACAACTCGTACCAAGCCTTACAAAACAAGTCACTAAGTCGTACCCATTTCAGTGACCAAAACTATCCCACTGACCAACTCTGGTCAGAATACGACAGAAACATACCACTCGTACCCCAACATACAACTTTTATCCATGAGTCGTATTAGGTCCACAGAACAGAAATTCCAGGAAATTTTCTAAGGGTCAATACCCAGGATGTTTCATTTTGTTAGCCTATACAGACAAAAACTGCTACCATAATAATCTATACATCTTAAATATTTCTTAAAAAAAGAATTTTAAGTAATCTAAATTAATTGAAACTGTAAGAAGATATACAAAATATTATTAATTTAGAATATTCTAATTTAATTTTGTTCTTCCAATAATGTCATACATTGTTGCAATGAAGACTGTAAATAGATCCTGAAGGCATCTAGTGTCCATAATTCAGATGTTTTTATGATTTGAATATTTAATGATGAACATACATGTCAGTTGAGTGATGGGGTACTAAAAAGTTTATTGGCTACAATAGCTTTTGTAAGTGATTTTATAGAACCAAAATTAATTAATCATTAGAGAATACGCACACAAGGCCACATAATTGAGGAAATGAAAGTCATTTATGGAGTTTATATTAATTACATGGAGGCATGGCAAGCTAAGGAGAATGATATAGAGATTCTTAGAGGTGGACATGCAGATGTATATCAAAAAAATGCCTAGATACATATACATGCTTAATACTGTGTATCCTAACTCTCACATTAGGATGCATAAGTCTACGGATAATAATTTCACGTACTTGTTTATTGCCTTACATCCATTGATAAGGGGTTTTGAGTGTTGCAAACCTATAGCATCGATTGAAAATCCTCATTTGAGTGGACCGTACAAAAAAACTTTCCTTTTGATGAGCACACTCGATGGTACAGATATTAGTGTTGTTATTTTTATAAGGATATATTTATAAAATATTTATTGTTGTTATATTTTTATATATTTTTAAAATTATACATTATGATAATTAAATAAATGGTTGTTTCCATAAACATTACTCTTATTTGATGAATTTGGTTGTATTTTATCATTAGTTTAAGAGGTTGTAGATTTTGAAAATAGTTGTTCGTGGACATGGTTCTTTCAGAAGTTTAAATGTACATTTGAAGAATGGGACAATATTTGTGTTGTATCGAATCACAATGAAAGAATCATCAAGAGTGTAAGTATTGTGTATCCTAATGCCCCCCACCTTGCATACATTTGGCATTTATGAAAAAATGTTTTCACTCAATTTTGAAAAGGCAAGAACAAACTTAGTAATATGTATTATTATATGGAGAAAGATTATAAAAAAGAGAATTTTAATTACATTATAGCAAAGGTTTGTAGGTTGAATCCTAGGGTGAAGGGTTACCTGGATGAAGCAGGTTATAAGAAATAGTCTAGATCTCATGCTTCGTTGAGCAGAGGTAGGATGATTACATCTAATATTGTTAAATGTATAAATAATTTTTTGGTTGAAGTGCGTGAATTAAAAATCTTAGAATTTCTAGACAAAGCTAGAAATTTTTTTGGATCATGAAACTATACAAACAGGAAATAGCATCACATACAAAGACAACGTTAGGAAGAAGGTTCTAGGAAATTTTAACTCTTAATGGTGCAAAAGCTTTTTGAATGACAGTATGTGTTATAATATCCATTAAGTATTTTTAATATTTATATTATTAATTTATTTTGTATGTTGGCCTAACTCAGGATTTCAGTAAGTTACGATCTCTATTATTGTTTGTATGTTTCTTAGGTTAAGGCTTCTTCTAATTATGTTTACTCTGTATATGATTCTGGTAAAAGGTACATTATTAACCTTAAGTGTGGAACATGAAATTGTGGATGGTTTTAAGTTGATAATATACCCTATCCTCATAGAAATGCTTTTTTGAAGAGAAAATATAGATCACTTTGGTCCATATTGCTCTGATTTCTACAAGCTAGCCACTTTAGTGAAGACCTATGAAATTTTAATTATTTCAGTGCTAGATATGGATTGGTATGTACCTAAGTATGTAGATGAGGAATAGTATTACCACCAAAATATAAAAGATCACCTAGACGTCCAAAGAAAGAGAAGCATAAGAATTCAAGTGAAACATGCCATTAAGCACAAACTATTGGGGAAGATGCGGTCGGGCCGGTCACAACCGATGGAGTTGTTTTTTCAAAGTGTAATTGAACATTCTGTTTCCAGATACT
Organism: Capsicum baccatum var. pendulum; assembly: GCA_030864225.1. Classification (NCBI taxonomy): domain Eukaryota; kingdom Viridiplantae; phylum Streptophyta; class Magnoliopsida; order Solanales; family Solanaceae; genus Capsicum; species Capsicum baccatum. The sequence continues at coordinate 223,933,920 of CM061550.1, forward strand.
TATGATGCTTTATCTATGATGTGTCATCATCAGCTTTATTTTCATTAGTTTGAAATAGTGTTAAATCTTCAATGACTATAACATTGGGTATTTGTGTTTTATTAATGTAAGTTTTATGAATGTTAATTTCATTAATGGATTTTTTCATGTTTTGTAAAACTTCATTGAATTAAATTCATATAAGTATAAATAGTTCATTTATTATATAAAGGTAATGTATACCAACCAAAAAAAAACTTATCAGAAACTTAGCTTATAACGACCAAATACAACCTCAATCAAGTATTTGATTATTAGTAATGTGCTAATATATTATATATTTCAATTAATTACGCCGACTATCATATATATATAACCGCCATGTTATGTATACATGAACAAACAGATCAATACATAACTAAGATAGTTTTTTGGCGACACATATATAATCATGACCAAATAGATTCTATTTTTTGCAATACTATACATATCATTGTTATGTATAGTAAAAACCATATACATAACTATGTTATATATATGCATTATAAAATTATTGTCAATCAGTGTCCAGTGTATACCATATACATAACATAGTTATGTATGTGGTGTGTTGAATAAAAAATCAAGCATACCTAAACATAACCATGGTAATTTATTAGAGGTTTGCATATACATAACATAGTTATATATATAACATTTATCTATGTAAAGCATATTCATAAAAAATTCATGGATAAATAAAAAGTGTATAGTAAATACCATATACATATATAGTTAGATCTATGGTGTTTTAATACTTTTGCTTATCTTTAGAAGAATGTTAATGGATTCTAAAATTTAGGTGGATTATAGTAGGTTCCCTTACAATCTAATAATTTGATTCATGACTTGTTGGTATCAGAGTCCAGGTTACTAGTCTCCCAGTATAAGAGCAAATGTTAAGTAGAGTCCTATGGATTGGTGTGTTGACGTCCACGTATAATCTTCCGGGAGCTATGAAGAATTTTAGGAAAATTGTTTCACTTTCTTCCTTCCTCTCAAGCTATTGATTGGTTGTGGTTGAGTGTCACGATTCAAATGGTCATAATTGATATCTTCTTTAATTTATGGTAGGAGAACCATTCTACGCTCATCCTTACTCATGTAAGCATCACTCTTACATACATATTATATAAATCCTCATGTATTAAAAGAGATCTAAATAAAGGTTTCAATCAGATAAAATCATTGTCAAAAGACATCATCATCTACATGGCGAATAGAGTGAGGATACCTCAATTTATTACAATCTCCCAAGACCTGAAGTCACCATAAAAGAACATATAAAAATAAATAAGTTTAGAAATAAATAAAATATCCCAAAACATAGCATAAAGGGAATCCTCTTGGTCACGAAACAAGGGATGTCAATATCATATACATATTAGTGTTATGTATAATAACATATACCTAACTATGTTATGTATATATATTATAAAGTTACTGTCAATCATTTTCAATACATATACATATCAGTTAAATGTATAGGCAACACCATATAGATAACATAGTTATATATGTACATTATAAAATTATTTTCAATCAGTATCTAGTATATACCATATACATAACATAGATATATATATATGGTGTGTTGAATACAAAATCAAGCATACCAACATATAACAGATTTAGATTTGGTAGAGATTTGCATATTTATAAAATAGTTATATATATGGTATTTTTCTATCTTAAGCATACACATAACAAATTCATGGATAAAAAGAATCAGTACAATACCATATACTATGATATATTTAATACATAATTAGAAAAATCTATATATAAAAGAGCATGTTTTTTTCAACACATATATAATCAACACATATGCATATTAGTGCTATGTATAGTCAAATATATACACAAAAAACATATATATAACACTGATACGTATATGTGTTGATTATATATGTATTTCAAAAACTAATTTTTTTATGTATATAGTGAGTCGAATACAAAATCAGAAAAACTTATACACAACAGAGATAGATGTGTTAGGAGTTTGCAGAAACATATCCAATGCAACATATATGCATAACAACAATGTAGATCCACTCATATATATAGCTTAATATATGTCAGTCCCACCAAAGCATAACATGCATCATTAAACATGATAAATACCTAACATAAGTTAATGCATCATGATAACTTTGTACAACACAAAACATAAAGTCTATAAGTTTTCAATTTCAAGACACACCATCACCAATATTTTGTAAAAAGATTTGCACAAATGAATTATTCTTGAATAGAGGGATCTTTAAATCAATTCTATGCTAACTATTATTGATTCATCAATTGGTGAAAAATAATTTGATCTTGATTTTGGTGGATCATCGTTGTCGCTATCATAGTCTTTCTTTACCTTGACCACTCCTTAATTTCATAGGAGTGACGCATAGCTCAAATGATTAGATTCTTCTTCAAATTCATCTGAAGACACTACAATTTCTTTACTTAAATACTATGCTTTTGTAGCTACAAACACTCAATAGTCCTTGAATAGTATAGTAATTTGAGTTAACAATAATTGTTCAATAATAATATAAGGATGTACACATTGTCCGTATATGATTAAAATAAAAAAGATACAGACAAACTGCCACATGCTTGCTGCATATAATTTTCCATATATTCATCCTCAAATCGGTGTTAGTTCACTATCTGTGTCCGTTGACTCATCTTACGTTATATTCTTCAAGGTTTCTCTACTTTTTACATCCAGTTTCTTTAAAAAATTCACTGTCAAACACGTATGTCGGCAATCCACTACCAACTTATGAATCTCAGGCGATGATTTCTTTTGTCTTAGCTTCAACAATGATTCACACACACGTATGTGTCTTTTTTTAGAACAATAACAGTTAACACGCAGTGAAATTGTTAATCATAATTTATAGGGACGTATACCTCATCCAGAAGATTCTACGATAAATCAGTGGGTATATTGAATCCTTTGATAATATTCATTACGGACTCTTTATTCTGGACAACAATACATAATTGTGCAAAATTCTAATGCATAGAAAGTACCATATCTAATACCTATAGTCTGTCTTCTATTTGTACATTTTGAATAAGTGATATATAGTTGTGTATCTGTATTATTGAGCACTTTGTTTCTTGAATTTCTAGCACATGTGATAGAAGTTCACATAAACATATTGCACAAATTGAAAAGTTAAAAAATAATTTATACTGCAAATAAGAAAATACATACCAACTTATTAATACATAGCAAGGTGTCACGACCTAATTTCTAAGGTCATGGTGGAGCCTACTATAACTCACCAGTAGGCAAGCCCAACCAGTAGTACAACATGGCTAGTAATAGACTACTCAATTATATAATAAAGAATGTGGAATAAATGAAATAAAGATCAAGTACATAAGTGAACCCTAAAACCTGGTGTATCAGTACAAGAACTTCTAATATAATAAGAGTACACGAGTGAAATATCAATGGAATTACACTGATACAACTTATCTTCGAATACAATATAAAGACTAGTCTAATATATAAGAGGGAGGTAAGTAATACTCTGAACGATAGGAGCTTACTCTCAGTCTTTGAACCATGGCTACTCCGCACGACACACATATCAATTGCGATAACCCATACTATGATTTGCAGGCTATAGAAGTGTAGTATGTGTGCCAAATAAATGGAACTGGGTAAGAAACTGCCAATTGAGCTTCAAAGATAAAGCAAATATATACAACATATCAATAGATTGAAAATTACACCTAATAGTCCATAAATTATATAACAAGTTAATGAGATAATAAAGATATCCTATTCTATTCATGTTCGAGAGATAAACATAATAAGGCTAAGGAAGTATCAAGGATGAACTATCCTATTCATGTCCAAATTCATAAATCTCAATACTATACCGTATCAACCAAACTAATATGTGAATAAAGGGTGAAATAATGGTAGATAACAATATACATGGCCAAGGAATAAATATATAATATGAACAAATCAAGGAGGGATATACAGTAGTACCATAGCTATGTCTAGCTATATATATATATATATATGTATAGTTATGAGGTCAACTCAAATCATAGACTAAATCATCATGTCATTATTTTAAGCCCTCATTATAATCTAATTAGGATTTAATACTCTCATAATCAGGGTTTCTAACCTACATGGATAAACATGAATTAATTATGTATAGTAATACAATCATAAGATAAAAAGGATAGGAACATACCTCAAATCTCAATACTAGATCAATGAGCAATCTGTCATAAGCTAGCCATACTAATGTCATAAGAATGAAAATAACAATACCAATAACAACACGAGTAACTGGTTATTTTGGAGAAACCAAACACCTAGCTGAGCCTATGCTTACCCCCACCGCCCCAAGCTTAAGATATTTAATGATCATACAACAACACAAGGCATATTCATCACCCATTTCCATGGAACCTCCCCATAATGGCTGATAGAATGAAGGCAAGGTACACAATCAACATCACAATATCACCCTCATAACCATCATCATCAAAATTATCAACTTCGACCTTGCTAGGTGTGATACCTCATACATTTTCCTAGCTTAATTTCGCTCCTAGAATCTCGAAGGTTAGCGTAAAAAATAAATAACTTTTATTACATATAGAATCTTCCAGATTAAGACCCTACATTGCACAGAAAATTGAATTAGCTTTCTATCGATACCAATTTTACCTAAATGCGATACTCAGTTGAGAAGTTATGGAATTTTTAGTAAAGTAGTGTGACATTTAGGCAAGCACCATATTGCAGTGAAGGTTTAATTTGCATTCATCTAAATCCAGTGGACCTTCGCGATTTCCTCGTGCCACGTTAAAGTCCTAAGTTGCAATTGTCTATTTTTTATGGCTCACCATGATGGTGGCGCATCGCGGTGATGGCCAAAATGGGATTCGTCCCTTTTCCATAGGCTCACCATAATAAGCTTGCATCGCAGTGATGGCCAAATTCCCAATTGTCCTATTTCCAATGAGCCACCAAGATAGTGGCACATTGCAGTGGCATACAAAGTTAGGATTTTTTAGTTCTGATGAAATTTTTTAAAAAAGATCTATTTGGTCAATTCCCAAGCCCCCAATTTGTTCAAAACAAGAAATTAAACTTATTCTAAAGCACTTTATGCTTATTTTAATCCATTCTCTCTCAAATAAAAATCCTAGAGTTCAAAACTTAAGCTTCAAGAATTAAATTTCCTCTATTGTTTCTCCAATAAAATCCAAAATTGAGGATACCCAAATTAAGATAACCAAGAGTTCATCATCAAAAGCACAAAAAGAGATTCAATTTCAAGCTTTCTTAGAAATTTCATCAATTAAGGTATGTGGGATTTATGAATAAGGATACTTCTTTCATCCTTGTTCCCAAAACTAAACTTTTATCTTAAATTCATATGATTTTGAATGATTATACATGAGTTTTGAATTAGGGTTTATACCTATTATTGTTATTTGCAAGATTATGAGATTTCAAGTGTTTTAGAAGTTGAATTGCATGACTATTTTCATAGTTACATACCCTATTATAGTAAATTTCAGATTTTGGGCTGAATTATCATTAATTACATTATCAAGCATGATTATTATGATGTTTTGACATAAGATTGATGTATGGGTTACTATCCCTAAATTGAATATTATTATTTTAAGAAAGATTATGCTTTAAGAATCAAATGCTCAGTTTATTTTTAGATTTTCAGTAAAGATTTGATCTTTTAATCATCAGATAAGATTTAGAATCTACTTTACAAATTTATTACAGTTTACAAAAATACTTACACATTGAATCAGATAAATGCATAATTGGTTTAAGAATAAACCCTTATGCTAGTTTTAAAGTAGATTTCCAACAAAATGAGCACCAAGCGGGAAGTGTGGGATTAACATGCCCTAACTTTCATAGAACTACATAGCCAACATAGGTACAGATTCAAATTATTCCCATTTTTATATGGATGACAGATACAAATGTGAGCACTTAGATTAGGTTATACTCCTTGGCAAGAGTATGTCACCTCTCACCATTGTGAGGTTTTCCCCATAGGGCAATAAGATATTTGACTCCATGATACCTCACATGATTTATGTCAGTTAGAAGAACCTCTCTTCAGATAAAGTATTTTCCCTATAGAAAAAGTAATACTAATAGAAATGAATAACGGAAAAGCTCTTAGAAAACTAAGTGTAAAGGCTCACAGGTTTATTCAGATTATGCATTACAAAAGGATATTAGCTACAAATTTCAGCTTCAAAATTTTAGATATAGAAGTGAGCCCCTTTTTACACTTAGACAGTATGGTTTATAGACAGAACATTAGTACAACTTTCAGCAGTAAATGTTATGACTCACTAGATTTACACAGTATGATTTTCTATTCATGATTACATATTTCAGTTTTAGATATTCCAGCTTATGTGAGTCATTTACATTGAGCATTCATTGTTTTACAAAATAAGATGATCATTGATATTATATTTTACTTATGAATTCACCCTCATATACTCAGTACATCCTCAAAGTAATAATCCATATATACGTCTATGTGTTAAATTATCTCATAATGTAGGTTCAGGTACTCAGTTCCACCAGCATGAGTAATTTCGAGCATCTCCATCTACATCCCGACAGTTGGTAAGTCTTCATAGTTTGGGGACATAGTTATTCAATATTTTCAGCTTAGATGATTTAGTTTTCTCTTCAAACAGTTTGATTCAGCTGGGGGTTTATCCTAGTGGCTCTCTAGTTACTAGTAGTAGAGGCTTGTCAGATTGCTAGATACTATTCAGACTTACAATATTGTTTTTTCAGATATTATATTCAGATTATTCTTAGTTAACTCAGACAATTTTTCGCATTTAGCATGACTTTTATGTCTATATTTCCATTATTATGAGATTCATATTTAGTAGAAAGCAAATAGGGTTAGCTTAAGGATACGCGTAGTCTTGAGTACCGCGTGACATCTCGGGACCTATTTTCATGTGGTTACACTGGGTATCAGCATATCATCATAATATCTTCCTGACACGAACCGAGTATATATATACCATCATAATGGTATCCTCCAAACTCAAATTGGGTATATATATCATCACACTAGTATCTTTTGGACTTGAACTGGGCATATATATACTCGAACCAGGTATTTATATAATCATAATCATCACTATATATAGAGAGAGAAATATAATAAATGCACGGACTTAGGTCATGGCTAAAAAGAATTTAAATTTGTAAGTCCGCTGCTAGAATCATCTTCAAGACTAAATTATTGTAAAAGGATAGAAAGAGTCGAAGTATCTCACGATCGAAGTAAATAGTAGTGTTAAGTCATAGACCAGAATTAGTATCGGTCAAATATTTGAACAATAATTTTTAACCTCTTTTATATTTATAAATATTCCATTTTGTTAGGCAATTATTATAGTAAAGAAATCCACCGTTAAGGTGAAAAGTGGATTTTAACCCTTATTTAGAAAAATAGTGATAAGGTATTATTTCAGCTAGGGTCACATCAATATCGATATAATAGTCATAAGTTTACCAAATCAATCCATGTTATCACCAGTACTCAGTCAATGAAATCGTAGGCAACATAAGCATATACGTGTCCATATTCTACAACTGTATCCTTTAAAAGGATAAATACTTTCTGGATATCCAATCAATATCATAACAAGACCCTCAACCCAATAATATATCTGAAATAATTACGACATAATAATCATGGCCTTAGAGCCAAATACATATCCAAAACTCATATTGACAATCATATTTATAAGTCATATCATATCTATAATTATCTCATATATAGGAGGCATCTCACATCTAGGAGTCATAATATCAATAAGCATATCACCTCTATTAGACATCTTATATCAATTGGTCATACATCATGACCAAGAGGAAAATCATCTCTATAAGCCCAATAATCATAACTAAGAGGAAAATAGTCTATATAGAACAAATATCATAACTAAGAGGAAAATTCATCGCTATGGGTCAAATAGCATAGCTAAGAGAAAAATGCATATCTATGGGCCAAATATCATACCTAAAAAAAAATATACCTCTGTGGGTAAAATATCATAATTAAGAGAAAAATGCATTCTTTATGGGCCAAATATCATAACAAAAAGAAAATTTTAATACCTCGGATGTTCTTAGCACAACTCAGCTCTTAGTGATCACTTAAGACACTTAGAACTTAATAATAAAACTAAGTGTTGAGACTTATTCATTTCTACATCTCCAAAAACTTTGATGATTTTATTCTTGACCTTCCCGGTACTAGAATATCGATTTGAAAGTTGATTCATGATCGGGGGTGTCAAAGGTACATCTCGGGTAACTTTTGGAAAATTTTAGACAAGCGTAAGGGCATGTTTGTAAGGCCAAAATAGTAGCTACGTGCGATTAGCATAAGGTGAACGATCCAGTTCACCCCTGAGGGAGCACGCGATAGAGCATGTGGTGCACGCTCTATTTCGATGCTCCAAAGCAAGCCAAGCACGCTTTTGTATTTTTGAGCTTTTGATTCTGCGTATGTAAGGGCAATGAGGTCATTTTCCTCATGTCAAAACCGTCCTAAACAAAGGATTTCATGCCCCAAAAGCATTATACACATAATTATTCATCTTTTCCCATAAAAGGAAATCCCTAGCCCTAAGAAATCAAGAACAATCTCATTTCTTCTTCTTCTTCAAGGAAGTTAATAATTAAAGCTTTCGGGTTTAAGAACTTCAAGAAGGAGTTTCAACAACATCGTTAGTAATTCAAAGTTTAGGCTGCTATATTCAATTAGTCAAATAAGATATGTGGGGTGATGAACAAGGATACTTATTTCATCCTTGTGCCCAAAATTTATTTTAAAGATGAATTTACATGAATTGTAATTAGGGTTCATACCCAAAGTATCTTGTTTTGAGTTATGGATTTATAAAGTGATTGAAGTATGAAACTCTATATTTTTCTTGATTTAGAGAACTCTCTTTTATGATTTGAATACCATGAGTATGATTTGAGACATTAATTATATATTTCCAATTGAGTTTCGGCATGGTATTGTGATGTTGATTTCATTATCTTGATATTTTTGTAGTATTTCAAGAAGTATGTTGAGTATGGTATTTTGCTATGAATTTACATGATTTTAAAATGTGGGTCTTAAGCCCTAAGTTTAAGCATTAATATTTCAAGAAGATTATGCTTTTGAGCTCCCTATGACTAGCTTATATTCAGATTTTGAACAAAGCTTGATCTTTTGATCCTCAACTATGACATGGTATCTACTTTATAGTTTTGAATATAGCTTTGATTATAATTTGATTACAGTTTTGATTACAGTTTGAAACAGACAGATGCATAACTGGTTTCATTATAAAGTCTTATGCTAGTTTTTAAAGTGGATATCCTACAAAATGAGCATATAGACTAAAGAGGGTCTTATTTAGCACCGAGTTGGGTATGTGTCCTAGTTCACATGCCCTAGAACTATGAGCCAATATAGGTTCAGATTATTAAATTATTCCAATTTATATGGATGCAAATGTAGATTGTGATCACTTAGCTTAGGTTATACTCCTTGTCAAGAGTATGACACCTCTCCCCAACATGAGGTTTTTCCCTTAGAAGAACATGATGTTGGACATCATGATAGCTCACATAGTTTATGTTAGTTAGAAGAACCTCCTTAACAAAAACAAAATAACAGGATAGTTTTTAGAAACTAGGTGTAAAGGCTCACAAGTTTACTCAAATATTGTTTTACTTAAGACATCAGTTACTAGATTTCAACCTTAGTTTTCTTATGGTAAAAGTGAGTCCTCCCTACACTTAGTATGCATTATTTGAAAATATTTTAAAAGTACAGCTTCTAGAACTAAATGTTATGGCTCATAATATTTATATAGTATGCTTTATCATTCATGATTTATGGTTTTCATCTTTTAGTCACTCAAGCCAATGTGAGCTATTTATATTTAGCATTCATTGTTTATGAGATATATGTACATTTCATTACTGTTTTACTTATACATTTACCCCCATATACTCAGTACATTCTAAAACTACCAATCCATATATACGTTTTGTGCTACATTGTTTAATAATGTAGGTTCAGGTGCTCAGTTCCAGCAACGTGTTTGGCTGTGAACATCTCTATCTACATCCCGACATTTGTTGAATCCTCATTGTTTGGTGACCTAGTTATTTAGATTTCTAGCTAATTAAAGTAGATTGTTTTATTGTTTTAGTCAGTTTGAGTCAGCTGGAGGCCTATCCCAGTGGCTCTCTAGTTGTTAGTAGTAGAGGCTTGTCAGATTGTTGGTTATAATTAAAATTCAAGTGTTGGTTGTCTAGACTTTTAAGTGGAATATTTTTAGATATTTTGTTCAGTTAATTCTAGTTCAGTTCAAACAGTATTCAGTATTTCAGTATTTTTGCATGCATAGATTTCTTTATTATGAGTTTCAGATTTAGTAGAAGGCTTACAAGGTTAGCTTGAGACTACTCGTAGTCTTGAGCACCATGTGACATCTCAGGACCCATTTTTGGGGCGTTACAAGTTTGTTATCAGAGCCTAAGGTTTAAAGAGTCCTAGGGAGTTAGACAAGTTGTGTTATACAGATTCTTGATCATGGGTGTGAAGTGTGCCACATTTATGTGCAAGAGGCTATGGATTGTTTTAGGAAATCATCCTTTTCATTCCCGAATCTATCGTGCTTATAGTTGCCTCTATCTTCTTTTAACTCCTGCTCTTATATGAAAGAATATGTCTTATTGTCAAGCTAATACTTGCAGAAATGGTAACCAACCACCCCAGTCTATTGACCCTCTGAATGAGAATGTATCCCATGCTAAATTTTGGGCTGCCTTTCAGGCATTGGCCTAAGCTATAACTTACAATGTTTAGGGCAACCATCAGGCTACAGTTCTGCTTTAACTGAATGGTAATTCAGCTGTAGCCAAAAATCGTGACTTCATGAGAATAAATCTACCTGAGTGATAAAGATCACCCAAATTATGCATGTTACTGAGGCAGAAAGTATAGGGTTGACATCTTATTAGCTGAAGGATATGGTATATGATTGGGTGGTTATGTGGAAAAATGTAGAAGTGAGAATGTAGCTTCAAGAGTTGGCACATATTTCAAGATGCATTTATGGATAGGTTTTTTCCATGAGATTTGAGAGAAGCTAAGATAGAGGAGTTTATGAACCTGAGGCAGGGCTTGATGTTAGTGAAGGAGTACTGCCTTAAGTTCAATCAGTTGTCTAAGTATGCCCCCAATATGATGGATGAACCTATGTCTAGTATGAGTAATTTTATCACTCGAGTGTCTAGTTTGGTGGTCAAGGAGTGTAGAACTACCATGCTCAATAGATTTAAGCAGATTGAGTAGTAGGGGAGAGAGGGGGAAATAGGAAAGCTAAAACCAAGCAGTTTGAGTATGGACATACAAGGTTTGGAGGGGGGAATCATTTGCAGTTTTAGGGTCATTCATCTATGCCAGTGCCATCTTCAGCTAAGGCTCCCACACCTAGAACCAGGCAGGATCAGTGGGGTAGAACTTGTATGTCCAGGTCTCATAATAGTATAAGTGGAAGGCCCAATTATTTGACATATTATAAGTGTGGTAGAATCACCTTGGTGAGTGTATTTTATGACAAAAAGGTTGTTATGGGTGTGGTAAGTTGGATCATGAAATCAAAGAATGCATGTATGCTAAGTACACAAGCTGGGATGTTCGTCCCCAGACTAAGGCTACTAGCACACCAGCTCCACTAGGTCACCTAGTTTCTTCCCAGGGCGCATTATCCGGTACTGGTGGTGGTCAGCACTAGAATTAGTTTTATGCGTAATTATTCCATCAGGAGTAGGAGAGTTCACCAAATGTTGTTACTGCTATTCTTTGTGTCTTTCACTTTGATATTTATGTGATGTTAGATCCAAGGTAAAATCTCTCCTGTGTGACTCCATTGGTTATGGTGCATTTTGGGGTAGGTCTTGAAAATATTTCTAAGCCCTTCTTAGTTTCCACCCCAGTGGGTGAGTCAGTTATTGCCAAACAAGTATATAGAAAGTATCCTATCACTGTCCTTCATAAGATTATATTAGCAGACTTAATAGAGTTAGATATGGTCAATTTTGATATTATTCTTTCCATGGATTAGCCCCATTCCTATTATACATCTATATATTATGGCACTCAAGTAGTAAAGTTTCATTTTTTCGATGAGCCAGTCCTTGAATGGAAAGGTAATTCAGTGTCTCACTAAAGTCATTTCGTATCCTATCTTAAATCCAGAAGGTTGATATCGAAAGGGTACATTTATCATTTAGTTTGAGTCAAAGAAACTAAGTATGAGACTCCAATAGTTTAGTCAGTCTGAATCGATAATGAGTTTCCTAAAGTTTTTCCCAAAGATCTACTAGGGGTACCTCCTAACAGAGAAATAGAATTCGGTATTGTTCTTCTTCCTAATACTCATCCCATCTTTATTCCTCTATATCATATGGCTTCAGCTGAGCTTATGAGTTAAAAGATCAACTTAAAGAACTCTTAGATAAAGGTGTCATAAGACCTAGTGTCTTTCCATGGGGCACTCCCATCCTATTTATGCGTAAGAAGGATGGCTCTCTCCGACTGTCATCTACTACGGCCAGTTAAATAAATTTACAATCCAAAAAAAATATCCTCTTTCTAGGATTGATGACTTATTTGATCATCTCTAAGGTGTAAGTTACTTCTCTAAGATAGACCTTATATTCGGCTATCATCAACTTAGAGTAAAGGAAAATGATATTCTAAAGACAGCTTTCAGAACCCGTTACGATCATTTTGAATTTCTAGTCATGTCTTTTGGGCAAACTAATTCCCTAACAACTTTCATGGACTTGATGAACAAAGTGTTCAAACATTAATTAGACATGTTTGTCATAGTCTTTATCGATGATATCCTTGTCTATTCCCATAGTGAGGATGGCCATGCAGACCATCTTAGAATTGTGTTGCAAACTCTTATAGATCACCAGTTGTTTATCAAGTGTGAATTTTGGATAAGATCTGTATCTTTCCTCGGTCATATTATTTCCAGTGATGGCACTAGAGTTGATCCTCAAAAGACCAAAGCAGTGAGAAACTGGCCTAGACCCATCTCTCCATCTGACATTCGAAGTTTCCTGGGTTTAGCTGGCTATTATCGATAATTTATTAAGGGTTTTACATCTATTGCGTCTCCCATGTATAGATTAACTCAAAATAAAGTTAAGTTTTAATGGTCAGATCCTGTGAGAAAAGTTTTCAAGAGTTAAAGGCTCGGCTCACTTCAGCCCCAGTGTTAACACTACCTGATGGTACAAATGGTTTGCTGTCTATTGTGATGCTTTTAGAGTGGGTCTGAGTTATGTTTTGATGCAGAAAGGAAAGGTAATAGCCTATGACTCTAGACAGCTTAATCCCTATGAAAAGAACTATCCTTCTCATGATCTTGAGTTAGTCGTTGTTGTGTTTGCATTAAAAATCTAAAGGCACTATTTTTGTAGGGTGTATGTTGATATGTTCACGGATCACAAGAGCATGCAATATGTGTTTACACAGAGAGAGTTAAATCTCTATCAGAGAAGGTGGTTAGAATTGTTGAAATATTATAATATGAGTGTTTTATATCATTCGGGCAAGGCCAATGTTGTAGCAAACGCCCTTAGTAGACTGTGTATGAGTAGTGTTGCTCATTTTGAAGGTGATAAGAAATAATTAGTTTGGGAAGTTTATAGGTTGGCTTGATTAGGTGTGCAATTGTTTGACTTAGCTGAGGGGAATGTTTGGGTTTATAGTAGTTCAGAATCTTCTTTAGTTTCCGAAGTGAAAAAGAAACAAGATAATGACTCTAGTTTGGTTAAGCTGAAGGGGTTAGTTAAAGAGTAGAAGGTAGAGGTTTTCTCCTAAGGGGGATATAGTGTGTTGATATACCAAAGTAGACTGTGTGTGTCGTGCATTGATTATTTGAGGCAACGGATTATGGAAGATATGCATGGTACCTGTAACTCCATTCACCCAGGGGCTACTAAGTGTACCGCAACTTGCGGGAAGTCTATTGGTGGAAAGGCATGAAGAAAGATATTTTAAAATTTGTGGCCAAGTGTGCTACTTGTCAACAGGTTAAGGTGGAACACCAAAGACCTGGGGGCACCTTGCAGGAGTTTAGTATTCCTACTTGGAAGTGGGAAGAATTGAACATGGACTTTCTGATAGGATACCCCATTCGCGTCATTGACATGATTCAATTTGTGTTATTGTAGATAGATTGACCAAATTATCCCATTTCTTAAGAGTTCACACGTCCTACTCAGTCAAAGATTATTATAAGTTGTATATTATAGATTTGGCCAAATTTCATGGAGTTCCTTTGTCCATAATTTAAGATAGGGGTACTCAATTCATCTCTCATTTTTGGAAAACCTTTCAGAAGGGTTTTTGTACCACAGTTTATCTTAGTTCAATTTTTCACCCTCAAACAGATGGTCAGGAAAAGAGGACCATTTAGGCCCTAGAGGATATGTTGAGGGCATTTGTTCTCGACTTTAAAGAGAGTTGGGATGATCACTAGTCGTTGATCGAGTTCTCCTACAATAATAGTTACCATTCCATCTTTAAGGTGGCCCCATTTTAGGTTCTTTATAGGAGGATATGTAGGTCACCTGTCGGTTGGTTTGAAGTAGGTAAGGCCACTTTGATAGGGCCAAATATAGTATTTGAAGCCTTAGAGAAATTTCAATTGATTCAAGAGAGGTTGAAAATAGCTCAGAGTCGTCAAAAATCTTATGCAGATGTAAGAAGGAGAGATCTTGAGTTTGAAGTCGATGTCTTAGTTTATTTAAAAGTTTCACCCAAGAAAGGGGTAAAGAACTTTGGCAAAAAAGGGAAGCTTAGTCCCCGATATATTGGTCCCTACAGAATATTGAGTCATGTTAGGAAGGTAGTGTATGAGCTTGAATTGCCTGCAGACTTGTCATCAGCTCACCCAGTGTTCCATATATTCTTATTGAAGAAGTGTAAGGGTTATTTATCCATTGTAGTTCCTCAAGAAAGCATAGATGTTCATAATAGCCTTTAATACAAAGAACTTCCAGTTAAGATTCTTGATCACTAAATTCATAGACTACGGAACAAAGAAGTTCCCTTGGTAAAAATTATTTGGAGGAATCGGTAAGTTGAGGGTGCCACTCGAGAAGTAGAAGAAGACATACAAACCAAGTATCCTCACTTTTTCTCTGCAAACTCAGACTCAGCCTAAGGTACCAGTCTTCTTTATCTCTATTCTTTTCCATTCTCAGTTCCAGCCATGTGATTATCTTCAAGTCATTTCATGAATTCACAAATTAGTTCAGTCGTTCATCACGATTTAGATTTAGCCATGCAGTTATGTTTTCAATTATGCATGCCAGTATATCATATCAGTATCCTCAGCTTAACTAGTCTCATTTGAGGACAAATGTTCCCAAGGAGGAGATATTGTATATAATACCCCGCATGTTTCTAAGCTAGGAAGTGAATAAGTTTTTCTACGTATGACACCTCCTATCCTATGAGTAGCATTTTAGTGAATGACTTAAAATGAGTATCCTAGTAATAAGATAGCTTATGATGCGTTAATCAAGTTCATATGAGTCACTTAAGGTAATACAAGCTAAGAGTTTTTGAATCCATCACGTTTTATTGTTCGATTTTGCAAAGGTCATCTTTGAACGAGTATAACTTGATGATAATGTGGTATTTCTTTATATTTAGACCCACCAAATTGTAAAAAATCGAATTATATTGCCAACTATACTAATTTCACGTTAACCCAATACCCGAGCGAAAAGTTATGCCCATTTTCGTGAGAGACAGTAAGGATAGGCGATTGGTTAGGCACCGCCCAACCAAACTTAGGCGATTGGTTAGGCGCCACCTAAGTCAATTCCAAGTGGCAAAAACACTCTGTTTTGAGTTATTTTGAGGGTAATTAAGTATTTTAACACTCCTTACACGTCCCTAAACTTAACCCTACGAAATATATAGCTTCTAAACACATTAAAACCTTATTAACATCTCAAAGCTCATCATCCAAGAGACTAAAAGAGAAAAAAATAACTAGGGTTTCATAATTAAGCTTGAAGATCCAATTTCAAGGAAATTCCTCCATCAATCATCAAGAACCTCCCTTCCAAGTTATGCGTAGTGTTCATTCATGGATTCCTTTCGTCCGCGGAGTTCAAGAATCAATCTTTAAAATATAAAAGCTTGGTTGATTGTGGTGATATGATCATACCCATGTTGATGCTTGTTTGTTTGCTATATAATAGTAACGTGACTGTATATCTCATGAAAGTTATGTTGTTAGTTGAAAAACATAATCTTTGGATGGATTGATAGAATACAAGTATGAAATCCACCTATGCCTTAAAGAATGCATGCAAGGTGTTTGATAAAATCCCTAGTATGTTAGAACTTCATATTTACATGATTTCATGATATCTAAATAACAAGTTCATGTTAGTCATACACTCCAATATGAAGTTCCATGCAAATTATGTGTTGTTATTGTTGTGGTATAAAGCATGTATGATAATAGAGATATAAATTATGTACACAAAATATATCCATGCTTTCCCTACCATGTTTGAGATGTTGAATAAATACATGAAGTATAATATCCCCAAATCATTACAATATGAACTAAATGTTACATGTTACCATTCCCTTATGCTTGAATGGTTTCCATGCAACTTCTATGAATAGTATATATCGTCGGAATGCCCATGAAATTAGAATATGAGATTTATGACTTGATTATAAGCATTCCTATTCATGATAGATATTATGATGACCATGTACTTCATGAAATCCCCCACTCATGTATTATGGATTTTTATTGATGGTCGTGTACTTAAGAAATTCAAGTTGTGTCAGTTTCCTTCCATCGAGTCCTGGGGGTACTTGTACCCGGAAAATATAGCTGTGTGCCTAGAGCCATGTCATGTTTTCATGATACTCTCAGTCAAGCCATGATCTATAGAATTCAGTCAGTCATGTGACACAGGAAAACTCAGAAATCTCAGTAATCTTAGTGCTCAATAACCTCAAAAACCTCAGTATTCACATTTAATCTGAGTAACTTCAGTACTCTCAACCAGTCCTCAGAACTCAGTACATTCCGTCAGTCATCGGATTCCAGTAAACTTAGTGTAGCTCTACTAAACAATACCACTAGTATCAGTCAAGTTAATCAATATCAGTTCATCTAATCAGTTTAATTCAGTTATTCAGTTCAGCTTAGTTATTCAGTTTAGTGTCCTTCAGATGGGAGTAGAAGTTAGCACCGAGTGAACTCAAGGATGGGAACTCACCCGCCAGTTCAGGGTGTGATTCTTAATAGTCATCCTTGTGTTCTAGAACTACGTAGCCAACGTAGGTTGAGACATATTAACCCATCAGATTAGGGTAGATAATATTGCTTAACCCGTCAGTTTAGGGTTCCCACCGTTCTTATTTGAGTACCTACCAGTATAGGGTTCTCACAGTTATCCTTACCAGTGGCGCGGTATTGACACCCCTCCAGTTGGGGCAGATATTGGACCCCAACTTAGCTATTATAACGTATTTGGGGCATGTCGGTTAGATAACTACTTCCCACAGTTTTAGTTACAGATTTCAGGACTGTCAGCTATAGCTACCCAGTCTCAGTAAAGAACTCAGATAGTTCTTCAGATTTTAGTATATCAGGATTGTCAGATATAGTCAACTCAGAAATAGAATTGAACTCAGATAGCTTCCTTTAGATTTATGGACTGTCAGATACAGTCACTTATGCTATCAATCACAAAAGTTATCAGAACTCATGCTATCAGTACTCTGCTTCAGGACTGTCAGATACAGTCAATCAAACCAGTTCTTCATGATTCAAACTGTCAGAAACAATCATTCCTTTATCAGTAATATTGTATCAGTCTCCCAGTATTCAGTAATACAATATCAAATCCATCATGTATTAGTGATTTACATATCAATATCAGTAAACTCAGTCTTTCAGAATCTCATTATCAGTACACTCATGTTGTCAGTATTCAGACTCAGTAGTCAGTATCTCCACGAGTTCAGTTACAATTAGTATGTATGTATGTACTCTCACGTTCATAGCAGTCGGTATTGTCTATGCATATAACCCTTTGCATTTAGCCTACCTCACTCGTATACTCAGTACATTCAGATGTACTGACGCATTTGCGCTATGGTGCTTTCTCTTATGTTACACCATAGGTTTAGAGGCATGAGCTCTAAATCAGCAGTAGATTCCAGGATCAGCAGTCAGAGTTAGACGTGAGTCCTCATCCTTCGAGGACATGATGATTTCATTTCTATTTTAGTGTTCACTTTATTTCAGCAGTTGGAGTTAGTTGGGGACATGTCCCATCAACTCCTTATTCAGTTCAGTTAGAGGCTTTCGGACTAGATGTCAGATTAGATGTTCAGACTTCAGTATTTATGTTCCTTTTTGGTATTGTTATACCATATTTTTCAAATATGTATTATTATGGAACCTAATGGCCTTACAGTTTATGTTTCCGCATATTTTATGAGATATTATGCAGTTTACAAGTACCGATATCAGTCATGGGTTAGCTTGTGGTCCTTCGGGGTCATGAGCATCGTGTAGCATTTTGGTTCAGATAATCGGGGCATTACATTGTAATACCACGTACGTTCTTAGATCAACTCAACTCTTAGTGATCACTTAAGACACTTAGAACCTTAAAATACAAACTAAGTGTTGAGGCTTAGTCATTTCTAAAGCTCCAAAAACTTTGAAGATTTTATTCTCGACCTTCCCTGCATTAGAATATCGATTATAAGTTGATTCATGATCGGGGGTGTCAAACGTACATCTTGGGTAAGTTTCAGAATATTTTTTACAAGCGTAAGGATATGTTTGGAAGTCCAAAACAGTAGCTACATGCCAATAGTATGCGGCGCACGCTCTAGTCCACCCATGAGGGAGCACGTGATAGAACATGCGACGCACACTCCATTCCAGTTCTCCATAGCATGCGCCATATGCTCCATAGCGTGCTCCCGTATTTTCCATCTTCTATTTTTGCATATTTGAGAGAAATGGGTTCATTTGCCTCCCATCAAAACCGTCCTAAACAAAGTATTTCAGCCCCCAAAAGAATTATACACACTATTATTCATCTTTTCTCTCAAAAGAAAAACCCTATTGCTAAACATCATTCCAACACTTGGACCACATCCCAAGCCTAGCATCATAACATTTCCATACTACATACTAATTCAATCGGGGGAGAAGACAACAGGATTCTAAGATGGTCATAAACATACTACCTTATAGGTCAAAAAACCCTCATTTGATTCACCAAACATCAATAACTAATACTAGGTTATTTAGTACTAATCAAGCTTAACATTCATAGTAATATGCCATACATAACACACATCATCTTCAACGAAGAGTAGGTAGAAGCCTACCTCAAGGCCGAACAGCAAAACTTTACATCATGCATCATATGCTCGTCCTCACTTCACAATCTCCAAAATGCCATCATGCTATCAAAAATATAATCTACTCATCAATACAATTCTAATGATACCCATATTGCACTATTGTTCTTCGGGTTCAAAAACGACACTAAAACCCTTAAGTGGATCCCACATACGGATATCGCATTTTCGAGGTCAAACTAATGATCATACATTACCATGGAATCATAACCCTCAATTAATGGGTGCAAACAAACCAAGTTTGGGGCCAAATTAAGCCCTAAGCTAAATTGGGGTTTTGGGTCAAGAACAAAGAAATTCATCAATAAAATAATGAAATCTTACTTTAATCCGGATGGTAATCGATAAAAGATGTTTACCAAGATCTCTAGACACCCACAAGACTCAATTTTGAGTTATCATACCCATTTAGGGTTTTAGGCTCTCAAAGATGAAGGAAAAATGCCCAAATTCGCGATATTGTGGTGTATTTATAGACCCCCTCGGCGAAGAGATGTGGTATCCCCATGACAGCAAAGTCAAAAACTTATTTTTGACCCTCGAAACTTATTTAGAATCCAAATAACATGATCCAATAGTGAAATTTGAGTGTAAACTACATTAAAAATCCATTGGAATTATCAAAATTTTCGTCCAAGGTCGTTTCAGCAAAAAGTAAAGCCCACACCTGTAGTTCTATTTTTCATAATATCCACTCATTAGCCCAAAATAAGTTTGGAAGAATTGGCACCTGAACCTAGGGTCCCCCTAGCCTAAAATATATGTTCTTGACGCAGTGGAGAAGTTGTCTTTTCAATCCGAGGTCATTTCGACAAAATATGGGCCCCACACTCATATTTTGATTTTCTAACTTTTCGATCAATAGATTGAAATGAGCTTGCGGTACACTGAAACACGAACCAAAGGTCTACCTAGACTAAGATTAATATTTCAGATATGTTGGTACAGTCAAAATATGCATCCGATATCATTTCATTAAAGTTTTTGCCCTATGGCCATTTGGAACCAACGAAAACTTCAAAATAGAGAATTAGCTCTAAAAATCAAATGATCTGCCCGGTAACTGAACCATCGGTCGTAACATGCCATAAAATGACTTGGGGCAGCTACGGAGAAGCCCTAATAGAGAAGATAAGAGGAAACATAAAAAATAACCGTAATCATCATTACAACATCCACTACTAAAAGGACTTTTGTCCCCGAAAGTCAACTGATAGAAAAAATCTCAAAAGCTCGATAGGATAAGGTACTGGGCCTGCATTCTTCGAACATGACTTCCCAGGTAACCTTTATGAGGAGAGAACATTTGTAAGGGATTTCACCATAGGTATCCCTTTTTTAACCAGCATCCTCACTCGACTTCGCAATCAACCAAAACTCAATTTTAACCGCTAACTGGACTCCAACTGACCTAAAAAAGGTGATGCACACAAATCTAAACAACAACACACTAATGCTATCTCGATAACCATGCAAATCAACAAAGGATCATCCAAGCCAAATCGACCCAAGTAATAAGTCATACCACTAACTCCTAAATCTAAATATAACCTTCTTCTACCAATCTATTCGTGCTATCTACCCAAACCAGGAAGAAAATTATCTAAGTCTCACCCGCACTATCTCATCACCAAGAGCTCAAAAAACTAAAGCTTATCCACTGAAAGTCCATACGAGAAACATTAGAATAAGCTCATAAAGTGTTATCTGGGCACATAAATGGAGATAATCAAGGAATCCAATCTATACAAATACTGCAACCACTTCGAATGAAAATCAAACTAAAATCTTGAAGTCCAAGGTGTAACTACTCATCATTGAATATTTTTCTCCAGGATATCCCATCAACCGAGAATTAAGCCATACTGGATCTATCTCAAGTGTATTACACCTAAAGAGTATATCATCCAAAATTCCCAAAGAAAACTGAGACTCGAACTCAAAGATAAAGAACCAATACCGAGTTCATGGGCTATTATCTAAACACTTATCAACTACAATCCATCCGAAGTTGAGAGGACCCAATAGGCAACCACAGAGTAGGCTCAACCGACTTATAAATAAAATTTTAACTCAGACAAGTCCGAAATGAAAGTTCCACATAAGCTCGATAACACCAAGCTAAAATCTCAATACCGAGGTTGAATGTCTTGGTTTCAACTATCTAAAACAAAACTGAGGATAGGTAGGCATTCATACTCCAAGTTTATCACAACTTGCAAAACTCCATTCTAAAGAGTTAAGTCAAAACTAAACCAATAATCCTATATCATTACCAACCATTCAAATTGACTTTAGTGTCCAAATCTGACATATCCAAGATAAATCATGCCAAGCCACAGTACAAAAATCATGCAAAAGTACAAATCATTGGCTGAAAATACAAATAACCCACCCCATATCTGTTTGAGGGCATGAGCTATCAAAACATATTCAAAAAGAACTCCACAAGGCTGCAAACCATACCAACTAAGGAAAAAATTCTAGCAACTCGAAGAAATGCAACTTAAGCTGGAACTAACTAGATCAATACTCCATCTTAGCAAAGAGTAGTCATAGGCACATATTATCATGGAGAAATACTCCACCAAGCCTCATTAGGCTGAACAAACTCTGGAATGGGAATTTCCTAAATCTACCCAATAATCACATCAAAGAAAAAATATATTGATCTCGAAACTAAGGTAAAAGTAAAGACCACAACCAAAAAATCAAAAACTCAAGACAAGGAATTTCTAGTTTGCCAACTTAAGAAGCGATCACAAGAAAGGTCATCTGCCTCTAACTATCCAACTCCATTTAAGACAAAACCATATCATATCAAGAAGCGAGTATCTAATCCCTACACTAATAATAATGGCAAACCATCACAAGGGAACGAAACCAACAAATCTAAGAGATAAATCCATGATACCTTAATATCAATGTCAAAACTACTATCAAGCGATAAAATAGTCACAATCAAAGAACGGACCTCACACTGGTCAATCTTAAATACGAGTTATACCAGAAAGGATAGCGAAAACAAAAGCCTTCGTAATCTAGGAAGCAAGTATAAGAATCTCGAACTCAATAACAAGCAATATTACTAAATTGTCAATTTAAAAACCACATAGAACCATACAAGCTAAACTTACCTTTGATACCATAATATTTTCCCTAATTAGTCTATCACAGCTAACCAAGAGGAAAAAGTCAATCTCGCCACGCTATGGGAATAAAAATCATCAAATCGGGCTATATCTACACAAGCCACCTAATAATATCACAAAATGAAATTCTAACTAGATAACACTAGTCAAAATAGCTACCCAGCGAGGATCAATTACATCATGCAATAATATCAAATAATATCAATAACCTCAAGTAGTGATAGCAATAGGAACAACAATATCCATATTAGTATAATGAATAGGCGATACCAAAATGAGTATCAATATCATGTACCACTCAAGGGACATAACAAGGCCAATGTGCCCAGATAAATTGGACTCGAACCCCAATACTACACTCATAATAATAAACATCAGCATTGAGCTACTTCATCCACTACTACAAAAATAAAGAATGAGAGTATAATCATGAATTAAATAACAAGGCACATAATAATCATTATGAACTCATCAAGGCATATAATCATCAATGGATATGAAAAAACCCAAAACACATAATAAAAGATAAAAGTGGGAAATAAAAGTACACCAATCATGGTGATATCATAATCACATGTCTGACAGGCATAGTAAAAATAAATCTGGGTAGGTCCAACTCAAACCGGCTGACCGAATTATCAACCGAGGCACCACGCACACTATCTCTAACTAAAGATACCAAATTATCATGGGGTTGATGTGAATGAGCTAAATGACTAAAAATTCCATGTTGGGGATACTTTTGAGATTAGTAGTTGATATCTCTATAGTCATAGAAATTCTTGAAGCATCAACATGGTAAGGAAACAAACTGAGCTTAAATAGTTAGACAGCTGATGCTGAGAAAACTCTTTAGAATTAAGTCCATCCTTCTACAATCATAGCTTATCTCAGGGACTCAAGGTTGGCAAGGAATACATCCTAAATCTATTTGATCAACTATCTTAAGTCTAAAATACTAATTATGTTAAAAAGATGGGTTGTAAATAAAGCTGAACTCTACCGGAAGGATCCTTTCTCTTGAGTACAATACCAATCGTACTATACTGATGGCATGGCCTCTTGTCGCAACATCTGTGAGCCTTAATACCTGTTCTCTCTACGGTCCTCTCATAATCACCAACCTGGGGAAAGAAGAACTCAGTTGCTATCAAGTGTTCCAATGCTAAATGGAGTGGCAATAGTAAACCTCTAATGATTCCATGCACTGTGCCCGGCTCAAAGAGATATACAATAGAAATAAGTTTAGCCCACTTGAGAAATTCAATCTCATATTTAAAAATTGATAAAAAAAAACCCTGATGAAAAATAATAGATCCAACTCTAGTCTAAGAACTACTCGATAAATCAAATGTCATACATGAATGTGAGGGAAATACAATATGACTCAGATTCCCAATACTAAACCTTAAAGGTTGAAGTAGTCACGAGCTCAACTAGAGCCTAAATTGGCCCTAAATCCTTTGGCTAATGTTGAAGATCGTCGATATCTATCTTTGATTCTCTAGTCTGACGCTATGCTGAAACTCTAAAAACATGTCCTGCAGTCATGTCCATATCTGTCCATATCATTACCCATCTTACAACTTTAATAGGGATAAAATAGATTCAAAGGATGTGTTCGTGGTTCATAGATATGCGGACACACGATAAGGAGTCAAGAAGTGAATTTCCTAAAATATCTCCATAGCCTTCCAAAGATAGTTTATGGACGTCTCCGCACCAACTCGTAGGACTCTACTAACACTTATCTCTTGTACTAATACACTGGTGAAACCTAAGTTTTGATACCAATTTATTATGACCTAATTTCTCAAGTCATGACAGCACCTACTATAACCCACCAGTAGGTAAGCCCAACCCGTAGTTCAGAACGGCCAATTATGGAATACTTAATAATATAAATAAAGAATGTGGAATAAATGAAATAAAGATCAATTACATAAATAAATCCCAAAACCTAGCGGTATCAGTACAAGAGCTTATAATATAATAAGAGTACAAAAGTGAAATATCAATGAAATTACACTGATATAACTTATCTTAAAATATAATATAAAGACTAGTCTAATATATAAGAGGGAGATAAGTAATACTATAAATGTCAGGAGCTCACTCTCACTCTCCAAACCATGTCTACTCTACACAACACACACATCAATAGCAATAACTCATACTATGATCTGCAGGCTACAGAAGTGTAGTATGAGTACCAAAATAAATGGTACTTAGTAAGGAACTACCAACTGAGCTCAGAATATAAAGCTGATATATAAAACATATAAATAGAATAAAAATTAAACCCAAGAGTCAATAAATCATATAACATGTCAATGAGACAATAAGGATAGCCTATTTTATGCATGTCCAAGAGACTAACATAATAAGGCTAAGAAAGTATCAAGGATGAACAATCCTATTCATGTCCAAATTTATAAATGTTAATACTATACCGTATATACATGCTAATATGTGAATAAAAGGGCAAATAAAAGGTAGATAACAATATACAAGGCCAAGGAATAAATATACAATATGAACAAATAAAAGAGGGATATATGGTAGTACCATAGCTATGTATAGCTAGATATATACACACATATATATGCATAGTTATGAGGGCAACTCAAGGCATAACCTAAATCATCATGTCCTTATTATAAAACTGCAATAAAATCTGATCAAGATTTAAAACTCTCATAATCAGGGTATCTAACCCACATGGCTAAATATGAATTAATCATGTATAATAATACAATCGTAAGATAAAAAGGACATAAACATACCTTAAATCTTGATACTGAATTAATGACCAATTTGCCATAAGCTAGCCATAATAACGATCATAATAATATATTAACAATATCAATAACAGCGTGAGTAACCAGTTATTCTAGAAAATCAAACACCTAGCCGAGCCTATACATACCCCCACCACCCCAGGCTTAGAAGGTTCAATCAACATACAATAACATAGGGCATATTCATCACCCATCTCTATGAAACCATCACATACTAACTAATATACATAGGAACATATTGGTGATAGGAAATACACATGAAAGAATGAATGCAAGGTACATAATTGACATCACAATCTCATTATCGTAACCAGCATTATCATCTTAATCAACCTGTGGCCTTGCTGGGTATCAACATAGCATCACAATATCCTTTAAACTCGAATTGAGTGTATATATATATATATATCATAAAAATAGTATCCTCCGGACTCAAATTGGGTATATATATCATCACACCAGTATCCCTCGAACTTAAACTAGGTATATATATATATATATATATGTATATTATCAAAATAGTATCCTTTGGATTCGAACCAGGTATATACATCATTATAATCATCAATACATATATAACTATATATATATAATATGCATGGAATTAATTCATGGCTAAAAGAGTGTAAATTCATAAGTCCTTTGCTCGAAAAGAACTTTATGACCAAATAATTATAAAAGTAGAAAAGGTCAGAATATCTCACGATCAAAGTAAATAATAGTGTTAAGTCATGGACTAGAATATGTCTCAGTCAAATCTTTAAAATAATATTTTCAACCTTTTTTATATGATTAAATATTTCACTTAGTTAGGCAATTATTGTAGTAAAGAAATTCATTGTTAAGGTGAAAAGTGGGTTTTAACCCTTATTTAGAAAAATAGTGATAAGGTCGTATTTTAGCTAGGATCACATCAATTCCGATACAATAATCATGAGTGTACCAAATCTGTGCATGTCATCACCAGTATTCTGTCAATGAAATCTTAGGCTATATAAACATATATGTGTCCATATTCTAAAACTGCATATTTTAGAAGGATAAATACTTCCCGGATATCCAACCAATATCATAACACAATCCTCGATCCAATAATATATTAGAATAATTAAGACATCATAATCATGACCTTAGGCCCATATACATATTTGAAACTTATATAGATAATTATATTAATAAGTCATAGCATATCTATAATCATCTATATATATGAGGCATCTCACATCTAGGATGTATAATATCAATAAGCATATCATATCTATTAGACATCTCATATCTATAGGTCATGCATCATCACCAAGAGAAAAATCATCTCTATAAGCCAAATAATCATAACTAAGTGGAAAATCATCTCTATATAAAAAATATCATAACTAAGAGGAAAATGCATATCTATGGGCCAAATATCATCACTAAGAGAAAAATGCATCTCTATGGGCCAAATATCACAACTAAGAGGAAAATTCATCTCTATGGGCGGCCAAATATCATAACTAAGAGGAAAATGCATCTCTATGAGCCAAATATCATAATTAAGAGGAAAATGCATTCTTTATGAACCAAATATCATAAATAAGAGGGAAGTTCATTGTAATACCCCGGGAAATTTTTTAATAAAATTTTGTGCATAAATGTGTTGGGTTCTATCTTCTAGAATGAATTATAAATTTTTCGTGTGGAATGTCTTAGATTATGACCCACCATTGCGTAGATAATCAAATAAGCTTTCCAACTATATGTGGATCATCCAAAACAGACACCCGAACGATGAGTTATGAACATTCCAATCAAATCGTGAATAGTAGTGAACAGTAAAACCTGCAGGAAAAAGTACTGAGGCCTGGCGTATTTTTTCAACAATTTTAAATGATTATAACTACTTGTACATAATGATCTGGGTGATATACTATATATCAATGAAAAGATCTGTGAGTCCTCTTTCCAATGAAATTGATTTCATCCAATTTGTCTATCGGAGCAAAAAGTTATGGTCGATCTACTTCAGCCTATCAAAAGCAAATTTTTGGGTCAACTTCAAACAATCATAACTCCTCATACACAATTATCTAGGTGAGATACTATATATCAACGGAAATGTATGAGAGTCCTCTTTCTAATGAAATTGGTTTAATCCAATTTAGATATTAGAGTAAAACGTTATGGTTGATCTACTTCAGACTATCAAAACAGTCCACCAAAGGATAGATTAAAGAATTATTTGATTTTTAGGGGTGTTTTGGTCATTCCCCCTCACCCAAAATCTGTCCCAACCCTATATTAAAACCTATAAGAAGCATTATATGTTATATTTTATCAAATTCCCATAAAAAGAAAACCCTAAGCTCCTACATCCAACTTCAAGAACCTCCAAAGTTTAACATTAATTCTGCAAATTTATTCAAGATTCCAAGTTCCTAGTTCAAGAACTTCAAGAACCTCCAAAGTTCACCATTAATTCTGTAAATTTATTCAAGATTCCAAGTTCCTACTTCAAGAACTCCTAGAACCATCATTCAAAGGAACGATTAACATCTCAAAAATGAGTATCGATCTAAAGTTCATCATTCAAGGTATGTGGGGGTTTTCAACAAGAACTCTCTTTCGTTCTTGTGCCCAAAAGTAATTTTCTTTACAAAGGCATGATTTTTATTTGATTTTTACAAATTTAAAGTATGAACCCATATCTTATGATGATTATTATGAAATCTTGATGTTTATGATTTTGAAAGATGAATTTACATGTGCGGAGATATAAAGCATGAATCGTGAATGAAATTTATCATGATTTTGATATTTGGGTCGTGAATCCCTATTGGAAATTGTGTTTTTTTAGAAAGTGTGTTATAAGTACGTTGATGTTGAATATTTGAGATATTTTGAATGATTTAACCTTTTGGTCTTAATGGAGTTATTTTGAACTCGAGTGTGAAAGAAATCCACAACGTGGTTGATTTTGATAGATGGGAAGCATGATTTCTCCCGATGTATATTTATTTATTACTAAAATTGTTTTGTTGTGGATTGTCTTTGAAATGATCTGAGCTAAGTCTAGGAGAAATCTTTAGCACCGAGTGGGAGGTATAAAGTGACCTTACTTCCCTAGAACTATGTTCCCCCGTAGGAGTGAGCCTGAGGATGATTTATATAGTAATCACTAGTTTATGTGGATTTGATATCGATAGTCTTACTCTGATTGCAAGGATAGGACAGCTCTCCCCAACGTGGGTTGTAAGTTGGACTTCATGTAGCTCACATGGTTTATGTCGGTTATAGGATCTCCCAATGTGTGTGTGTTTCCTTATGTCTATGGTGAACGGTGAAGTGATTTGAAAGTGGAATTGTAAAATTTATTCTTTTGAAAGATTTAAATGATATTTACATTATGAGAATTGATATTCTTGATGAAATGAAAGTGATTGACAAATTATATGATGACTCACATTTGTTGTTATACTTATTTCATCCTCTCATAATTATGATAATTTTCTTCGGGCTATGTGAGTCTTTCATATATCCTGCATATTTCTTATAAATATTTATGATGATGATGTTTATAAAACTATATACACCCCCATATACTCGATTCCTTTCGATGGTACTAACCCATATCTTTGGATGTGTGTTGCATTTTCTTAGAATATAGGTTTAGGTGCTCAGTTCTAGGTTTGACAGTAATTCTTTGGGCACGCAGTTCTACATCCTCTGTTGTGGTGAGTCTTTATGTTTCGAGGACGTGATGTGTGATTTTGGTTTCATAAAATTGTTTACATTTAATAACTGAGTATGAGTCAGTTGGGGCATGTCTCAATGGCTTGCTGGTTTTATTGATTTTCTTAGAGGCTTGTCAGACGAGTATAGATGTTGGGAGTTGACTAATAAATCATATTTTGTTATCTTTTTGAAATTCTTTTATTCTTGGATGATGATTACACTATTGATATTTGAGGGTTATTTATGGAAACCCTATCGATTCATGTTGAACTGAATAAAAATGGCTCAAAGGGTTATCTTGGGGCTAGTCGTAGCCTCAAATATCGTGTGACGCTCTGGAACCTATTTTTGGGGCGTTGCTAACTTGGTATCAGAGCCTAAGGTTTTGAGGTGTCCTAGGGAGTCTGATAAGCCGCATTAGGTAGATTCTTGAACATCGGTGTGTAGCACACCACATCTATAATTAAGAGGCTACAAGACGTTTTAGGAAAAAGTGTGATTCTTTCTTTTAGAAGTCTATCATACTTAAAGTATCTCTCTCTGTTATTGATTCGTTCTCTCCTCTTTTAGAAATATGCCTCTATTGATTTTTGAACCTAAATGGTCAAGTTTTAGTTTCTGGGTGCATCCGTATTTGAGTGGTCTGGGAATTTTGTGTCACCCAAGAGTCATTTTATCTCTTACCTCAAAGCTAGAAAGCTTATTTCTAAGGGGTGTATTTACCATTTGGTTTGAGTCAAAGACACTAAGTCTGAAACTCTAACTCTCCAGTCTGTTAACGTCGTCAATGAGTTTTCCGATGTCTTTCAAGATGATCTCCCAGGGATACCTCTTGATAGAGAGATAGAGTTCGGGATTGATCTTCTTTTCGATAATCAGCCCATTTCTATTCCTCTTTATCGTATAGCCCCTGCAGAACTTAAGGAGTTGAAAGAGCAACTCAAAGATCTACTAAATAAGTGTTTCTCCTTGGGTTTCTCCTGTGTTGTTTGTAAGAAAGAAAGATGGCTCTTTGCGTATGTGCATTGATTACCACCAACTGAATAAAGTCACCATAAAAAATAAGTATTCCCTTCCGAGAATAGATAATTTATTTGACCAATTGCAAGGTGCAAATTATTTCTCAAAGATAGACCTTCGTTCCGACTATCATCAACTCAAAGTTAGGGAGTGTGACATCCCAAAAAACATTTTCCAAACTTGTTATGACCATTTTGAGTTTCTTGTTATGTCTTTCGGGTTAACTAATGCCACAGCAGCTTTCATAGACCTCATGAATCGAGTGTTCAGACCGTATCTGGATATGTTTGTCATAGTGTTCATCAATGATATACTGGTGTACTCCCGTAGTGAGGATGAACATTCTGATCATCTCCGAACTGTCTTGCAAACCCTTAGAGATCACAAGTTGTTTTCCAAGTTCTGTAAGTGTGAGTTTTGGCTAAGGTCAGTTGCTTTTTTGGGTCATATCATTTCTTCTGAGGGTATTAGAGTTGATCCCCAAAAGACCAAAGCTGTTAGAAATTAGCCTAGACCTATTTCTCCGACTGATATCCAAAGTTTCTTCAGTTTAGCTAGCTATTACCACCATTTTGTTGAGGGTTTCTTCTCTATAGCGTCTCCTATGACTCAGTTGACCCAAAAGAAAGTGAAGTTCTTATGGTCCGAATCTTGTGAGAAGAGTTTTCAGGAGTTGAAGACTCGACTCACTTCAACCCCTATTTTGACTTTGCTTGATGGTGTTGATGGTTTTGTGGGGTACTGTGATGCTTCGAGAGTTGGGTTGGGTTGTGTATTGATGCAGAAGGGTAAGGTGATAGCTTATGCTTCTAGACAGTTGAAACCCCATCCATGAGAAAAATTACCCTACCCATGACCTTGAGTTGGTTGCTGTTGTGTTTGCTTTGAAAATTTGGAGACATTATTTGTATGGTGTCTATGTTGATGTTTTCACTAATCATAAGAGTCTGTAGTGTGTGTTTACCCAGAGAGAATTAAATCTTAGGCATAGACGGTAGTTAGAATTGTTAAAGGACTATGATATGAGTATGTTGTACCATCCGATCAAGGCCAATGTTGTGGTGGATACCCTAAGTAGAGTGTCCATGGGTAGTGTTTTACATATGGTAGAAGGTAAGAAAGAGTTGGCTCGTGATGTACGTCGTTTGGATAGATTAGGGGTTAGGTTGTTTGACTCTACTAAAGGTATTATAGGGGTTTAGAGTAGTTCTGAATCCTCCTTAGTTTCAGAAGTGAAGGAAAAACAATACTTAGATGCTAGTTTGGTCAGACTGAAGGAGTCAATCAAGGACCCAAAAGTAGCGGTTTTCTCCCAAGGGGGAAATGGTGTGTTGAGATTGCAGGGTAGATTGTGTGTCCTGAATGTTGATGATCTGAGACAGAGGATTATGTCTGAAGCGCATGGGGCATGATATTCTATTCATCCTGGTGCCACCAAGATGTACCAAGACTCACGGGAAATCTATTGGTGGAGTGGCATAAAGAAAGATATATCAGCATTTATAGCTAAGTGTGCAACATGCCAACAGGTTAAGGTTGAAGACCAAAGAACTGGTGGTATGATGCAAGAGTTTAGTATTCCCACCTGGAAGTGGAAAGAGATAAATATGGACTTCGTGATTGGTTTACCTCCTTCCCGACGCCATCATAATTCCATTGGGGTTGTGGTTGATAGGTTGACTAAGTTTGCTCATTTGTTGCCTGTTCATACTTCATATACTGATGAGGATTACACTAGATTGTATATCTGAGAGCTAGTCAGATTGCATGGAGTTCCCTTGTATATCATTTCAGATAGGCGTACTCAGTTCACTTCACAATTTTGGAAAGCTTTTCAGAAGGGTCTTGGTACCCAAGTGCTTTTGAGTTCTTCTTTTCATATGCAGACCGATGGTCAGGCTGAGCGGACCATCCAGACCTTAGAGGATATGTTGAGAGCTTGTGCACCTTGACTTTAAGGGAAGTTGAGATGATCACTTACCGTTGATAGAGTTTTCTTACAATAATAGTTTCCACTCTAGGATTGGCATGGCTCCATTTGAAGCCTTATATTGGAGGAAGTGTAGATCACCCATAGGTTGGTTCGAGGTGGGTGAAGCGGATGTGAGTTGTGTTGATTTGGTATTTGAGGCTATTGAAAAAGTTAAGTTGATTAGGGAAAGGTTGAAAACTATGCAGAGTCGTCAGAAGTCATATACGGATGTTAGAAGGAGAGACCTTGAGTTTGAAGTTGGTGACCTAGTGTATCTGAAAATTTCACTCATGAGGGGGTGAAGAGATTTGGAAAGAAGGGGAAGCTTAGTCCCCGTTATGTTGGTCCTTACAAAATTCTTAGCCATGTTGGTAAGGTAGCTTATGAGGTTGAGTTGCCTTCCGAGTTGTCCTCTGTTCATCCAATATTCCATGTCTCCATGCTTAGAAAGCATATTCGCAATGTTGTGGTAGTGGATTCCTCTGTGAGTGCTGACATTCAAGAAAATCTTTCTTTAGATGAGATTCCTGTTGAGATTCTTGATTTCAGTGTCCGAAGACTAAGGACCAAACAAGTTCCCTTGGTCAAGGTGTTGTGGTGAAACCAATCTGTTGAGGGTGCAACTTGGGAAGCTGAGGCGGATATACGATCCAAGTACCCGCACCTATTTTCCGCGAACTCCGATCAAGCCGAAGGTACCATTCTTTCCTCAACCATGCACTTTTGATAAAAGTTGCAGCAGTTCAGCTGTCATTTATTATGTGTTTAGCTGTAGTTTCTTGAATTTATGCATTCTATATTGCATTCGGAGTGAGAAACGATGTGGTGATGAGTCTAACGAATGGTTTCAGCTGTATTCTCTATTCCCTATCTAATCTTGGCATGTCTAGCTTCATTAGAGTACAAATATTTCCAAGGGGGGATGATGTAATACCCCAAAAAAAATTTCTTTGAAATTTTGTGCGTAAACGTGTTGGGTTCTATCTTCTAGAATGAATTATAAATTTTTCGTGTGGAATGTCTTAGATTATCAGCCATCATTGCGTAGAGTATCGAATAATCTTTCCAACTATATGTGGATCATCCAAAACGGACACCCGAGCGACGAGTAATGAACATTCCGATCGAACCGTGTATAGTAGTGAACAGTAAAACGTACAGGAAAAAGTACTGAGGCCTGGTGTATTTTTTCTCCAACTTTAAATGATTATAACTCCTTTTACATAATGATCTAGGTGATCTACTATATATCAATAGAAATCTCTGTGAGTCCTCTTACCAATGAAATTAGTTTCATCCAATTTGTCTATCATAATAAAAAGTTGTGGTCGATGTACTTCAGTCTATCAAAAGCAAATTTTTGGGTCAACTTCAAACATACATAAATCCTTGTACACAATGATCTGGGTGAGATACTATATATCAACGGAAAGATATGAGAGTCATCTTTCTTATGAAATTGGTTTCATCTAATTTAGATATCGGAGTAAAACGTTATGGTTGATCTACTTCAAACTATCAAAATAGTCCACCAAAGGACAGATTTGAGAATTATTTGATTTTTTAGGGGCGCTTTGGTCACTCCCCCTCACCCAAAATCTGTCCAAACCCTATAATAGAGTCTATTAGAAGCATTTTATGTTATGTTTCATCAAATTTCCTCAAAAATAAAACCCTAAGCTCCTACATCCAACTTCAAGAACCTCTAAAGTTCACCATTAATTCTGCGAATTTATTCAAGATTCTAAGTTCCTAGTTCAAGAACTTTAAGAACCTCCAAAGTTCACTATTAATTCTGCAAATTTATTCATGATTCTAAGTTACTAGTTCAAGAACTCGAAGAACCATCATTCAAAGGCACGATTAACATCTCAAAAATAAGTATCGATCTAAAGTTCATCATTCAAGGTATGTGGGGGTTTTCAACAAGAACTCTCTTTCGTTCTTGTGATCTAAAGTAATTTTTTTTACAAAGGCATGATTTTTATTTTATTTTTACGAATTTAAAACACGAACCCATATCTTATGATGATTATTATGAAATCTTGATGTTTATAATTTTGAAAGATGAATTTACATGTATGGAGATATAAAGCATGAATCTTGAACGAAATTTATCATGATTTTGACATTTGGGTCGTGAATCCCCATTGGAAATTATATTTTTTTTAGAAAGTGTGTGTTATAAGCACGTTGATTTTGAATATTTGAGATATTTTAAATGATTTGACCTTTTGGTCTTAATGGAGTTGTTTTGAACTCGAATGTGAAAGAAATCCAGAACGTGGTTGATTTTGATAGATGGGAAGCATGATGGCTCCCGATGTATATTTATATATTACTGAAATTATTTTGTTGTGGATTGTCTTTGAAATGATCTGAGCTAAGTTTGGGAGAAATCTTTAGCACCGAGTGGGAGGTATAAAGTGACCTTACTTCCCTAGAACTATGTGCCCCCGTAGGAGTGAGCCTGAGGCTGATTTATTTAGTGATCACTAGTTTGTGTGGATTTGATATCGATAGTCCTACTCTGATGGCAAGGATAGGACGGCTCTCCCCAACGTGGGTTGTACGTTGGACTCCATGTAGCTCAAATAGTTTATGTCGGTTATAGGATCTCCCAGTATGTGTGTGTTTCCTTGTGTCTATGGTGAACGGTGAAGTGATTTGAAAGTGGAATTGTGAAAGTTATTCTTTCGAAATATTTAAATGATATTTACATTATGAGAATTGATATTCTTAATGAACTGAAAGTGATTGACAAATTATATGATGAATCACATGTGTTATTATACTTATTTCATTCTCTCATGATTATGATGCTTTTCTTCGGGCTATGTGAGTCCTTCATACATCCAGCATATTACTTATAAATATTTATGATGATGATGTTTATAAAACCGCATACACCTCCATATACTCGGTTCCTTTTCATGGCACTGACCCAAATCTTTAGATGTGGGCTGCATTTTCTCGGATGTAGGTTCAGGAGCTCAGTTCCAGATTCGACAGTGATTCTTCGGGCACGCTGTTCTATATCCTCTGTTGTGGTGAGTCCTCATGTTCCGAGGATGTGATGTCTGATGTTGGTTTCACGAAATTGTTTACATTTGATAACTGAGTATGAGTCAGTTGGGGCATGTCTCAATGGCTCACTGGTTTTATTGATTTTCTTAGAGGCTTGTCAGACTAGTATAGATGTTGGGAGTTGACTAATAAGTCATATTTTGTTATCTTTCTGAAATTTTTTTATTCTTGGATGATGATTACTCTGTTTATATTTGAGGGTTATTTATGAAAACCCCATTGATTTGTGTTGAACTGAATGAAAATGGCTCAAAGGGTTAGCTTGGGGCTACTCGTAGCCTCAAGCACCGTGTGATGCTCCGGAACCCATTTTTGGGGCGTTACTTGCGTCTCTATGGCCAAATATCCTAACTAAGAGGAAAATGCATCTATACGACCCAAATATCATAATTAAAAGGAAAATGCATATCTATGAGCCAAATATCATAATAAGGGGAAAATGCATTTCTGATAGGCCAAATATCATAATTAAGAGGAAATAACATCTTGAAAGGTTCAATATCACATCTAAGGAAAATTAACATCTGTATAGTCCATTAATCACAATCAGGCAAAAATTTTCACAATTTATCAATTCACCAAATAAATCTCATAAAAAGGGCTCATTAGTCTCAACTAGGCCTACTATCTACAACTAAGCCCACGAGAGCTAACACAAGTCTTGGCCTAAGTTGTTCGGATGATCCTACTTCTAATCCTCAATCTCTGTATTCAGGTAAACTACACCATAAACTAGGCTAAGGTATCTAGTTCAACTTCTAGATGTCAAGTAAGCCATAACCAATCCTAAAATAGGAAATTCGTCTAGAAACATGGGCAATTATGTCAATTCTACCCCAAGATATAGTTTCAAGATCACTAGACTAGCCCAACTAAGGTAAATCACACTAACCATGATTCCAACACTTGGACCACATCCCAAACCTAGCATCATGACATTTCCATGCTACAAACTAATTCAATCTAGGGAGAAGACGATAGGATTCTAAAATGGTAATAAACATACTAGCTTACGGGTCAAAAAAAATCATTCGATTCTCTAAAATCAATAACCAGTACTAGGTTATTTATTCATAATCAAGTCTAACATTCTTATTTGCATGTCATACATAACACACATCATCTTCACATCATGTACCACGTGATCGTCTTCACTTCACAATCTCAAAAATATCATCATGTTATCAAAAATATAATGTATTCATCAAAATGAGTCTAACAATACCCATATTGCACTATAGTGATTCGGATCCAAAAATGACACCTAAACCCCTAAGTGGGTCCCACATACAAAAATCATGTTTTTGAGGTTTGCCCAATGCTCATACATCACCAAGAATCATAACCCTCAATTAAAGGGTGCAAACAAATCAAGCCCTAAGCTAAATTGGGGTTTTGGATCAAGTATTAAGAAATTCATCAATAAAGTGTTGAAATCTTACGTTAATCCGGATGATAATCTTGATAAAAGATGTTTACCAAGCTCTTTAGACACCCATAAGACTCAATTTTGAGTTTTTATAGCCATTTAAAATTTTAGGCTCTAAAAGATGAAGGGAAAATATCCAAATTCATGAAATTGGGGTCTATTTATAGACCCCTCGAAGAAGAGATATGGTATCCCCGAGACACCAAAGTCAAAAACTTATTTTTGACCCTCGGAACTCATTCAGAATCCAAATAACATGATACAAAAGTGAAGTTTGAGTTTAAACCATATTTCAAATTCATTGGAATTATCAAAACGTTCATCCAAGAACATTTAGGTAAAACGTGAGGGGCCACACCTATAGCTCCATTTTGCATAACATACGCTTAATATCCCAAAATAAATTTAGAAGCCTTGGGACCTGAACCAATGGTCTCTCTAGCCTAAAATAAACCTTTCGGATGCGATGGAGAAGTCATATTTTCAATTTGAGGTTGTTTTGACTAAATGTGGGTCCCATGCTCATATTTCAATTTTTCAACTTACTGACTAATAGGTCGAAATGAGCTCAGGTGCACTATAACTCGAACCAAAGGTCTACCTACACTAAAATCAATATTTTGGATTTAATGGAACAATCAAAATTTATTTCTGAGATTGTTTAACTAAAGCCTTCAACTGATGGCTATTTGGAACCAACAAAGGCTTCAAAATAAGGAATTGTCTCTAAAAATCAAATGAACTGCCCGATAATCGATCCATCAGTTCCAGTAATTTATTAATGACTTGGGTATATAAGGAGAAGTCCTATGGTAAAGATAAGAAGAAACATGAAAAATGACCAAAAGGATCATTACACAATGTAACTACAATAACTGATATACCATATACTATGTAGTATATTTCATATTATAATATGGTAATAGGTAATTAATATTATAATTCCATATATATCACAATGATATGTATATGTTATGTTAATACATATTTATAAGTTTTATCAAAAATAGTAACACAATCACTTTGAAATTACAAAAAATGACTATTATATGTATCTATATAAGAATTGAGCGAATGGGCATTTTTATAATAACACACAATACAAAAATTTAGTATGAATAAAAAATATAAGTCGCTGCAACCTTCTTATGATGAAACATCTCTACAGATAACTTTGTGATGTATATGTCTTGAAGTACTACATGTCAAATATTATATATATCAATTTACGTACTACGTCACAGCAGAAAACATATACAATATAATGTGGTTTGTTGCTTTTAATGTGTAAAATAAACATGCTATATATTCCTACCACATAAACACAAGACCATGTGGTCATTTCATATTTAAGCTACTAAAATTTATGTACCTAACTATAAACATCCAATATTTACCCTGTCGTTCCAGCATGTATTGGGTTGTAACATCAAGTAAAATTAATTTTTGATTGTGGATGAGCAACGAAGAAATTAAGTTCTCTGAACCTAAGACCTGCTGCTTTAGATATATAGTGGTCATCTTTCATTTTCCTGACATCATTAATAATTAGTGGTATAAAAGATTGCATAAACAAACAATTATTATGTGAATTTGACTTCAACAGTTTAAAAAACTTACTTGTTAGCATGGTATTTTAATAGACCTTCCTCTACTCATTGTCCGTAC
Source organism: Capsicum baccatum var. pendulum (assembly GCA_030864225.1). Classification (NCBI taxonomy): domain Eukaryota; kingdom Viridiplantae; phylum Streptophyta; class Magnoliopsida; order Solanales; family Solanaceae; genus Capsicum; species Capsicum baccatum. Next base: position 223,972,373 of record CM061550.1, read on the forward strand.
AACTCAATTAATTCACTCGATAATCATCAGAGATTTTTAACTCATTAAATGTATAGTTCTGTTTTAAATTTGTAGGATCAGACGAAATCTGTAGGCTCAGCCTAATTGTACTTTGAACTAAACAAAAATTTGTTAAGTACGGCAACTTAAATATCCTTAATTTTGTCTAATTCTCTGAGTTGATGTTTTCACAACTTGATATGAAGCCATGCTTGCGTAAGAAAAATCTAGAGAAAACTGACTATCGCAGGTTAAAAATTGGCTGGCCTTTTTTTAATTAGACTAACAAACTTCAGTGAAAGTGCGTCTAGAGGGATTGATGTTTGTAGGGCATTCACTTGTATGTCCATATTTTGTATGTGCATTGAAGTAAAAGAACAAGTTTATTTGTAGGTATTACATATACATAACTATGTTATGTATATTCTGTAATCCTATAATAGTAAGCAATACATATGTCTTTCATATATAAATGTATTTATGTGTATATTAAATATAAAGCTCATCAACCTGCCATCACATACATACACATAGTAAAAACTAAGTAGCATTATAAGAAAAATTGTTACAGTAAGTTACATTATAAGATAAGTAGTTATGTATATTTTAGCACATATTATACATTACAGACTAATGTATACGGATATATTAGTAGATATTAGCAGATATAGTGAAATTTTTGTTATAATATATTATACATTACAAACTAATGTATATGAATATGTTAGTAGATATTAGCAGATAAGTAGTTATGTATATGTTCGCAATTATTATACATATTTTCTTAGAATTAATGTTAGTTATAAAATACTGCATATTAATATTTATGTATTTATAAATTGCAAAATTATTGTGCAGTAATGTATAAGTTACACTACTTTGAAGAGACAGTATTTATGTTAAGTTCAAAATGGATGGGTTGATTCTTATTCAGGGACTATTCATGTTCGTATTGCGCATTTATTGAGTTTTTTCTCATCAGAACGATGTCTCGATCTTCAGACTGAGAATCAACATTCATTAGATAATTATATTGAAATTATGGTATGAAAATTAAAAAATAAAGTGACCAACCTTATTAGACAAAGCAGGATTTATTGGATTGTCGAATTTCACCAAGCATTCGAAGAGGACTTCATCTTCCTTTGATTTATCTTTGCTTGAATTATCAGTGACATTCTTGACCTATATATAACTATATATGCAGTCTCAACAGAATGTACATTTAATACAGAAAAATGTTGTTTTATAAAAGATGACCACTTTAATTAAATCTTGTTTTTGTATCAATGCTTTCATAACTTCAGCATACAATTTAATCATCAATATTTGTAAGTCGACGATTATTTTATCAATATACATGAGTGTAAATAAAATGATAATAATTTTTAATTGAACTATGTAAAAATAATTAATAGAAGAGTTATTGAACTTACATAGGACTAGACGTTCAACTTGATATCTTCTATATCAACTTTCATAGTTATGTTATCCTGAATTATGTTGTAAGACCCAAGAAAATATCCTTTCTGCCTTGCCCTGTTGAGGATCTCCTTATGTCATTTGTTATTCATGAGTAGATGAATATGGTGCATCTTTGTGTGCTTTAAAAGTTGGTTCAACTAACGCCTTAGAGTGTCTAGCGGATGTTTTTTTCTTGAACTGAGAAGTTGTAGACTTTTTCTTACGTACTGAAACTGCATGTATTTTTTTGACCAACTTAGTATCTTTCTTCTTTTTGAAGAGGGATGAACTAGCGTGTCAGAAAGATATTTCACCTTGTTCAAAATTTCAATTGATAGTTTGGTACTAAAATTCTCAAAATCTTTCAATTCTAACTGAGAAGCTGTCATTCTACCATCAAAGACAGATTTATCATGGGATACACTGAATGTCCTTGGAAAATATAATTTAGCAGGATCAAATATTTGAATGCCAATCTGATTTGGAAAATAAAGCCTCCAAATTTCCTCGAATGTAGGATGTAGGTTGGTATACTAATACTAATGTAACGCCCTAAATCTGGTACCCAAAATGCTACATGGTGCTCGTGACCCCGAAGGACCACAAGCTAACCCATGACTGATATATGTTCCTGAACACTGCATAATATACTGTATAAATGCAGAATAAAAGGTTGAAAGTCCATAAGATTTAAATATCTGATAAAACACTACATCTGAAAATACGGTATATCAATACCAAAATAATTGAAATACCTGTCTAAACATACTATAGTCTGAAAGCCTCTAACACTGTACTGTCTGAATAAGGAGTTGATGGGATATATCCCAAACTAACTCCAACTACTGAAATAAACAAAGTACTGTAGAAGTGAAGTAATCAAATCATAACATCCTCGAATAATGAGGACTCACTGCTGACTCTGACTCCTGAAACTGGAATGCTACTTTTGCTCTAGAGCTCGTACTTCTGAACCTATGGTATAAAACACCAAAGCTCAAATGCGTCAATACTAGTGAATGTACTGATATGCTTAATAACGCTAAAACTACACCTCTCTTAGGAGAATGTAAGCGATAATTGTCAATATATAACCCAACTAGGTTGAGGTCGAATCCCATAGGTAATATAGTGTGAATTTGAGTTATTTACAAGTTAATCAACTAATAGTTACCAATTTCCTATGAATGGGTTTTTTTGGAAAGGTAGCAAATAATTACTTCTCAATTCAGTGTTTGAAATCAGTATGATAAGGGAAACCAGAGTTATGTACACTATAGATGTTGGGATTTGACAGACGCTAGTAACGGTTCAAGATTCTTGTGGTAGGTAGGAACAATACACTATCCTTATCAAAGTCATATCTAAATATTTCTCAACCTATTTAGACATTTAACCACCTAATTCTTTTGAACTTAGGGAATTTATATTTCATAACAGGATGTTATCTCAAGTTAACTATTCTTATTACAACATTAATTATTAAATGGAAGTTTGATGCTTCCAAGTCCCTGTTGATAATTCGCTTCTTACTAGGGTTGATTTCTTATCTCAAGCAAATCACTCGTAAGCAAGGCCTATTATTTTCAACCAATAATCAGAATATAAAATAACGGAATTAACAAGAAGTTTCTACCATCGTTAGAATCTTGAACACTTAGTTACATTACAAACCCAAACCCATAGATCCCACAACTCAGGTTAAGGAAATTTAGCTACTCATAATATAATAAGCAAGACAAAAAGTTGAATTCATAATTTGATAGACAAACTTACAGCAAGATGAATAGCAAGAAGTATTTCTCAGATTTCATCACAGTAGAAAATCCCCCAAAAAAAGAAACAATAATTTCTCCAAAAGTAAACTATAATGTTGCAGAGAAAATTAGAGAGAAAACTTGATGAAAAAGTGAAGTTTTTGATGCTCAGAAAAAACCCTAAATTATGCCTTAAATACTTCAGCCTAATTATGGAAACAAATCACAGATTACATATCTTTTCTTGTACAGCTGACGATGAAGTGTGATGCCTCATCAGGAGTCTGAAGACTTAGCAGAAATGTCGTGAGCTTCCTCTCCAAGTTTGATGATTTCTTCCTTAGGATGATAATGATACTCTGATGGATTATGAGGAGTCTGATGACTTATCAGAATTATCGCCAGGTCCTCTTCCACTTTCATGATCTCTGCCTTGGGATGACGGCATTCTTGATGGCTTATCAGACACCTGGTGGCTTATCAGGAAATGTCGTCACACTTCTGCTCCCACTACCTCACACTGTCTACAGCTGACGATGATTCTTATAACTTATCACAAAGTTGATGACTTATCAGAATTGTCGTTTCTTCTTCACTTCAAGTTCTCAAGCACTACCTAGGCCTAACGATGAACCTGACGGCTTATTACAACTCTGACAGCCTATGACAGATTGTCGTCACTTCTTTCAGCTAAATCTCATTCTCTGTCTAAGGATGACGACATCTCTAATAGGTTATCATAAGGCTGATGACTTATTAGATAAGTCGTCAGCTATACTTCCCTCTCTACTTGCTCAGAAATCAACTCTTTTACTTTCATTATTGTTAGTTCTCTTGCATCTTGTCTTTTACTGTAGTGTCAAAGAGAAAACAATCAAAAATGATAAAAGTTGCTTAAGACTTTACAATTATTCTCAGTAAAAAGCCTCAAATGTGTTAGCATCTGCTCACACATCAATACCCTCAACTTAAAACAATTGTTTGTCCTCAAGTAACTATAACACAACCAAGAGGATACAAAGTACATTCGGCAGTCAACCATCCATATTATCTCAAAACATCTTCACCATCCCCAAGGTCAATTATTTTAAAAAATAACTGTGCATATTATTGAAGAACAACAATGCGACACACAAGAATCAAGATATGGCATCAATTCAACAACGACAACCATGCATGTACCAAGATTACACTATCCAAATAGGTTAGCAACTAGCAACGTAACCAGTGTGCCCTCACTACATAGAAGTTCCACTTCACTTATATCAGACATCACATATGTAACCATGGGGGCAATCAAAAGACGCTCACTCTCAGAATTAAGTTTCAATCAATGTATGCCAAATACAGAGGCTTGCCCTTATTTTCATTACCAAAATTTTTGAAAAGGTCAGCGAGGATCACTATAGGTCTTCTCTTTGGCTTGTAATGTTGGCTAGGGGTTGTATGATACTCGATGATATTTAAAGTGACTAAGCCTCTTTGACACTACACTGTCTTTTGGGGTCTCACTTATCAACCTTTTTATATTCTTCTCTTTTCTTGATCACACATATTCAGGATGGGTGCGGTCTTTTCTACAATCACTTCTTTTTTTTTACAACTTTTCTTTTCTTGTTCTTTTCCACTGCACCCAGTTTTTTATTCTTTTCTTTTATTCTACCTTTCTCCATACTCATTTTACATCACACACCCCTATGATAGCCACCCTCAACTTAGGCCATTTGCATAAGTCAAGGTGCACAGTGTCCAAGGAGGACCAGGGCCAAAACAGGTTTATTATGATATAAATGGAACGGTGATAGGTATCATAAATAGAATTAGGCTATTCAGACTCAAAATAAGGATCAAGGTATAATATGCATACAGGGAAGGTCATTTAGGCTAAAAGTGGGCTAATATCAAAACGATATATGATCCTTTTCTAACCCCTATCCTTCAACCTAGGTAAGAGTAACCAGGAAAGTTCTGGATTTAACATACAAAGGGAACCAAGTAAGATCTCACATGCACATGGCACACAAGTATATCATAAGTTACTACTTATCCAGTTCATACAACTGTTTAGCAATGATTATCAAGTCACTAGAACTAATACCATAACAAGATGCATATTGGTCACAATCAGATGCAAATCACACAGTTAAACAATCAGACCATTTGAGAGGTGTCCACAAAATAACAAAACAATGTTAATTGCCTCAGGTACTTGTATTTATCCTAGTCAATGACAAAATGTTACAACAACAACTCACCCTACACCCTCAACTTAAAATCAAAGAAAATCTGAACCAAGGGTTATGGTATACCTGAAGTAGATCAAGCATGGGGATAATGGGTTGCCTCCCATGTAGCGCCTACTTTAACATCGCGGGATGACTCAGGTATCTCAATTACTTCATACTTCATCGAGTCAGATAGGAGCAATACTTTTCATCGAGTTTTTTGGACCTATAGAAAGTTTGACTTATTGCCCATTAACCTTAAAGATGCTGCCATCTTCATTTTCAAGTTCTACTACTCTGGATGAATAGAGTTGACTAACTCTAAATGGGCCTGACCACTTGGATTTAAGCGTACCTGGGAATAGTTTGAGTATAGAATTAAACAGAAACACCAAGTCACCTTTTTGAAAATCTCATTTCTTGATCCTCCAATCATGATACTTCTTCATCTTTTCTTTGTATAGGTCTGCTCTTTCATATGACCCAAGACAGAATTCATCCATCTCATTTAGTTGACCCAGTCTTAGCTCTATTGCTTTCTTCTAATTCAAATTTAACCTTCTGAGTTCCCATAATGACTGTTTCCCCAGCTCTATTGGTAAGTGGCATGCTTTGCCATAGACTAATTGGAATGGTGACATCCCAATGGGTGTCTTAAAAGAAGTCCGATATGCCCACAAGGCATCATCGAGCTTTCAAGACCAGTCTTGCTGACTAGCGTTCACCATTTTAGCTAGGATGGCTTTAATCTCTCTATTTGACACCTCCACTTGTCCACTAGTTAATGGGTGATATAGAGTGGCTACGCTATGTTGTTTCACACCATATTTTTCTAAGGCATCTCAAAATACTTTGTTGTGAAAATGAGATCCTTCATTGCTTATAATAGTACGCGGCACTCCAAAGTGAGAGAAGATGTTCTTCTTGACAAAAGCAAAAACACTTTTTTCTTCATTATCAGACAAGGCAACAACTTCAACCCATTTTGAGACATAATCAATAGCAACGAGAATATACTTCATCCTATACGAGTTTACAAAAGGACCCATGAAATTGATGCCCCAGATGTCAAATAATTCTACTTCAAGCATCTTATTCAAAGGCATCTCATGTGTTTAGGAGATTTACCCCTGCCTCTGACATTGGTCTTACTTCAGCACAAAATCGTGAGCGTCCTTGAACAATGTTGGCCAATAGTAGCCACTATAACAACACATTTCTAGTTGTTCGGTCACCTGCATGGTAACCTCTAACTGGGGAAGCATGACATGCTTCCAATATACATAATACATCTACTTCTGGCATAAATTTCCTTATAATATTGTCAGCACATTTCCAAAAAAATACGTGTAACATCCCGCAATTGTGTTCCGAGACATCACACAGTGCTTAGGATCACAAGTGACCCCAAGTTAACCTTTCTACTGGTATAACTCATAAGCAACTAAAAAAAAGTATAAATCTATACAAATCTATGGAAAATAACTCTTTTCTAAATATGATAGATACAAAACTAAATTTACAAGATTACAACTCTGCTTTTACAACCAAAACTGAAGCGGAATACATCAACTTCTACTGACTGTCGATAATTCCTCTACTAGTACTGACTGTAGGTAGCCGGGTCATGACTCCCGACTAACCCAACTCAATATGACTAAATAAAGAAAATACAAGACTTTTTGAACTATATAACTAACTCAAGCCCTTGAATCAAAAGGACTCATCACCTGCTGACTGGATGCCGCGAATTGACTGGATCTGAAGATGTACACTATACCTTGTACCTACCTCAGAAAATGTAGCCCACATACGAATAAGTGGGTCATTACCATGGAAACATATCGAGCATATGGGGTTCCAATGCATATATAAAATAATATCTTAATATCATCACAGTTTATAAAATTATGCATGCTAATATAAATAACTCACTTAGCTCGAATTAAAATCATCATAATCATAAAAGAGTAAAATATATCGGGTGAAATATGTGAGTCATCATAATAAATCTCAATTCACTTCCATCTCGATTCCAAATCATCAAAGCAATCAAATCTCATAACAATTCTCTTTGGAATATATGTTCATTAAATCTTTCAAAAACAGTGACTTTCTCAAACTCTGTCTTTCAAACAAATATGTTTTCATCTTAGATAGAAGAATAAGACTTTTCATATTAGATAGAACAATACACACACACACATTGGGAGTCTCTTACAACCAACATAAACCATGTGAGCTACAAGGAGTCCAACGTCCAACCCACATTGGGGAGAGCTGTCCTATCCTTGCCATCGAAGTAGGACCTTAATCATTCTTTTCACTAGTGATCACTATATCAATTAGCCTTAGGATCACATCCTACAGGGGAACATAGTTCTAGGGAAGTACCAATCCTTCTATACCTCCCACTCGGTGCTAAATACTACTCTCGAACTTAGCTCAGATCTTTTCAAAAGAAAATTCACTAATAAATATTTCAACAATTCACAACGGGAGCCATCATGCTACCCCTTTATCATAATCAATAAAAATATGGATTTATTTTCTCATTCGAATTCAAAAATAACTCCTTCAAGACCAAAAGGTCAAATCAATCCAATCTCAAAGTGTATATAACACATTACATCAACAAAATATAAATTCAAATCGGGTTCAACAACCCATATATCAATACGTGATCAAAACATTTCAAGATTCACACTTTATATATCAAACATGTATGATTCATATAAAAATCTGGAAATTTATCTTTAATCATGAATATTCACATCAACGCTCATGAAATTCATCTTCAAAACATCAAAAATATTATAACTTCTTCAACAAGAATATAGATTTCAAATTTCCATCTCAAATCATAAGTAGAGCATGTAAAATCATATATCTTTGTAAAATAATACCAATTTTGGGCACAAGAACAAAAGGGTGTTCTTGTTGAAAAACCCCACATACCTTAAACATGAAGCTTTGAATGAACTCTTGACCTTGCGACTCTATTCATGAAAATAATGAGTGTTTCTTGTAGTCCTCGAAATGGGGATTCCAAATCTCAAAGAATTATTGAAAACTCATGGTTGAATCTTGAGATATTTGAATTTTTAGGTTGAAACCCTAATGAATGTTCTTGGTGATTTTGAGAGAAAGTAAACTTATTTTGGTGTTATGCGAGTTCAATCCTGTGTTATAGACATATATAGGGGTGTTTTTTGCACTTGGAAGTGAGGTATGTGGCGTACAACCCATGGCATACCTTAAGGTGTGCGTCACACACCTTATGGCAGACATTTAAGTATGCCTCGTACTCCCAATCGCACACATTTGACTGGGCGGCGCATTGCCCATCCCACACCCTTACTGCCTCTCATGAAAATGGGCATAACTCTTCGCTTGGGTATCATATTTTTGCGAAATTAGTATCATTGGAAAGCTAATTCAAGTATATACAATTTGATAGGTCTTGGAATGAAAAATTCCATGTATATTAAGATATATACACTGAAGTTGACCCTTATAGAATCGAATGTCAAACTTTGGATGAATCAGTTGGTCTTAGCTCAACCTTTATCTATGTCATTGCGATAAATATTTTTCACCTCTAAAGTACTCCATAGACTAGGATAATGATCATGCAACTTTTATTTATGTGATAATCACTTGGATTAGAGCTTAGACGCGCAGGAACAACTGGTTACATTATCTCCCCCTTAGGAACATTCGTCCTCGAATGTGGATAATTAACCTGAAACACAAAGGAATATTAGTCTTCAAGCTATCATGTGTAACTGATAGAACTGAATCACTAGATCTTAAGAATAATGAGCTACTGAACTGGTCTGCAAGTGCATGAATCCTCAAGAAAAATAACTATATGGCTAAGATAGAAACCAGAGTGTTAACTTATAAGTAACCATTACTTTGCACTAGATTTTATCTCATGAGAAAGGATGAGAGGTTTATGACATAAAAACTCATAGTATTACAATAACCCCCTCTTAGTATCGTTCATACCCGAATGATAATAATTTGATGAAAATACAAGGAAAAGACTGTGATAGTACATAGGATACTTACGAACTGAATCATGACTTAATATCTGAAACTGAAACTGATGCATGAACTGAGCTGAATTCATAATTTAATTGGACACAAACACATTACCTCTTGGAATGTACACACGTATAAGACTGCGGATAGTAAGACTAGCTGGAAAATTAAGAATCTATAGGAGCTTATCTCCTTGCTTGCTAAACTAGATTACAGGCTATATGGACTGGATCATACTGACTACCCATTCACAAATGGAGTATTTCTTCAGCACTTTTCTATGAAATTCTATTGACATTAGGGAGCTAAGAATTTTAGGCATGCTCTGAACAAGACATTTGACTAAGGAATTACAACATTGATATAACTCTATAGCATGGAATATAATTATATAACTCATAAACTAGGATAGGATTTGTAGGCTGCAGGCAACACAACTTCTTACTTTCAAGCTTAGCATCACTTCTCAAATGCTCTCTCAACTATACTATTCCCCTTAAATACCATACTCCTTTGATTTAACTTATAATTCTCATATTGGCACTGCGAAATCTTTCTACTAAGTTCTAAACTAAACTAAGTTCTCTCACCATGATCAAGCCTAACACTAAATCACAAGATACAACATTCCAAACCACAATACTAGTCTAAACCACAAGGTTCAATATTCAATATATTCTTAGAGCTCACACCTTAAGCATAACATGCCTTACCACTTCAATGACAAATTTAAAACTCTTGATATGGATTCACTAGTGCATATTGCAGTCATCATCTTACACCCAACATGACATTCAAGCCTATCATTAAAAATCACATATAACTTTAAGGAAAATACCCATAAAGGCATACTTCGCATATTCTCTAAACCTTTATCAACAACAATTTTCTTGCACTATTCTTAAAAACATACACATACTTTCTAACTTACCATGATATGTATCAAAGACTTGGCCTCAATCTTACTTCACACTTTAGCCTTAGATAGACAAGCATAAATAATCTTTCTTAATGAGGGTCATCAACTCTCTCACATATAAACCATTTCTTATCCACTATCATCACCACTATATTAACATAGGAAGTGGTCACCGAAGGGCTAACACATATGAACCAGAAGCACAAAAACTACAATACATAACATTAACACTTATCTCTGTCCTGAGGAATAAAATATCAAAGGCATGGATTCATTAAATAAATCTAAGCTGAGGACATGCATGATATAATACGAACTTCACTAGTATCATGAGTTTAAAAACTGGTCATACTCTGAAACATGAGTTTATACTTATCATGAGCTATTCAACATATGACTGGAGTTTATAGATTCATAAGAGATAACTTGAATCACTGAGTGAAGCTATTACATACTTGCTAGAAGCTGAAAATGGGCTTGAGCACACATGATAGGTATAAGCATAGGCCTGTGGCATGGATTTGTCAAGCAAGTGATGGATTTGGTGTTGTAATGACTAAAATCCAAGAAATACTCTAGAGTAAGAAGGTATCACTCTCTCATCATAACTCATTATTGACATGTATCACAATCTAATTCTCAAAACTCAATTTGGTTCTTCACTAACCATCTCCCCTTTAGGTCAAAGCTGGTATTCTAAGTATGATGGTCTACTCCATATCCTCGAGATTAAGCCATAATTTCATCATTCTATTATCTACACATAAATGTTAAATTCACAAGAATAAACTAATTTCAAACTTACCAACTTCATTCTTGAACAAACCATCCATATGTCATCCTTAATTCTTAGTTTCAATAATCATCATTAAAGATTTACATTCTCTTTTGCAACCATATCTACATCTCTAATCACATAATCATTGCCTACCAAGATCACACTTCTATACTTATATTTTCCCCAAACCATGAGAATAAAATCACACTAAAAAGACTCAACATCTTCAAACATAACTCTTTAACTTAGCTATCAAGAACAACATAAATTATCTAACTAGCCTTTCTCCACCTAGCAGCTCAACATTACTACTAACCACACAATATGCAATAATCCTCAAAAAATAATGCATCCCCATAGCACCTTGGGCACACCTCTACACCATACTTAATTATGAACACATGATCTTATACTCTTGCATACATTGTTTAGGCCTACTAGATCACCTCCATATAACTAGCATCAACAACCAAACCATCAGCTGTTCAAACTTAATGTCTAGAGCTAAACATGATTTACAACCCAATCTCACACACAATTTTCACTTCAAAACTATAGAACATAGAATTAAGAAAAACTAGTACACAATGATAATCGATCATAACCATATGGCCTATCTTATTCATAATGTATTAACACATCCTCCTTCTTCACATCATTACTATTTACCCATCTTCACACCTAAATTACTTTCATAGCTCTATAAATTTCAACTAAACTTCCTCTTGCAATCTCAAGAAAGCCTAAATTAACAATACTCACCCACCAAGTACTTCCATCAAAACCTATACTTTCCTAGCATAACAAATATCATCAATAACTCTTTTCATACTTCAAGCAAACAACAATCCACCTTAACTAATAATCTCCTTCTCTAACTTCACTAAACTAACAAACAAGGGTATATCACTTCATTACTAATTCAATCATAAGCAACAATTCAGCTATACATATTCAATAAATCGCCCTTACCACCATTCTTGCCACTACACTTCTAAACCCACAAGTTCAACTAACACAAGACTTTCAACTAAAAGTAACTACTTTTGTCACTACAAGGAAATCCACACTTTCAACTAACCCAGAATAACAAGATAAATAATAAGTTCCTAGTGAATCAAAATAGGCCTCATACGGCTTCACTAGACTTTGGTTTTGTGTTTTGATTAAGAAAATTATATGAATAACAAAGCAACTATGCTAGTGAATCAAAATAGGCCTCACACGGCTTCACTAGAGTTTGATTTTTCACAAACATAATGATAACAAGATTACATATTACAAGAGATAGAAACTTGACACATAATATTCAATGATCTAAGAATACACTTTACTCTGTATTAATTAAATAACTCAAAAGAACGAGGGAATAACTTTAAATTTAAGGGACTTATAACACACTAGAAGGCTTCTCTCAAGCTGCTTGGTGTAAATTCTAAAACTTCTGCTAGCAAATATAAGAGCATTATCTGGGGAGGAACTGGAACTTATTGATCGTGCTATCTCAAGAATACTGCATAGATAGGGAAGTATAGATTTACATTATGGATTCTGGGGAGTAATCTAAAAACACATCAGAATTGGATTTAGTGTACGATTTTTACAAACATGATAAACAAATTCAATCTTCAGAACTCAAAAGCCACTTTCTAGCTCTCTTACAATCCCATAACTATCTATGGAGACCTAAGTTTAACTTTTTCTGATACCTTAAAAATAAGGCAGAGTTGGCCAGAATAGAGTAAGATGAGAATTTATATAAGTTTCTTAGAGAACCTTTTTATAGCACGATCTTAGACTTGAAAGAATGGAGAAATTTCCAAAATGTCCTGTAACCTCTCGAAGAAAAGTACAGACATCTTCGTACGATTTCGCAAGACTCTACTAGACACGGCTTCATAGACACCCTAGGATACTTGAACTCTGTGCTCTGATACAAAGTTTGTAATGCCCCGGAATTGGATCCCGAGACGTCACACGGTGCTTAGGATCACAAGTGACCCCAAGCTAACCCTTCTACTGGCATAACTCATAAGAAACTAAACAAAAAGTATAAATCTATACAAATCTGTGGAAAATAATTCTTTACTAAATATGATAGATACAAAACTAAATTTACAAGATTACAACTCTGCTTTTACAACCAAAATTGAAATGAAATACATCAACTTCTACTGACTGTCTATGAAGCCTCTACTAGTACTGACTGTAGGTGGCCGGTTCATGACTCCTGACTAACCTAGCTCAATACGACTGAATAAAGAAAAGACAACACCTCTCAAACTGTATAACTAACTCAAGTCCTTGAATCAAAAGGACTCATCATCTGCTGACTAGATGCCGCAAATTGACTGGATCTGAAGATGTACACTATACCTTGTACCTACATTCTGAGAAAATGTATCCCACATACGAATATATGGGTCAGTACCATGGAAACGTACCGAGCATATGGGGGTTCAATGCATATATAAAATAATATCTTAATATCATCACAGTTTATTAAATTATGCATGCTAATATAAATGACTCACTTAGCTTGAATTAAAATCATCATAATCATAAGAGAGTAAAATATATCAGGTGAAACATGTGAGTCATCATAATAAATCTCAATTCACTTCCATCTCGATTCCAAATCATCAAAGCAATCAAATCTCATAACAATTCTCTTTGGAATATATGTTCATTAAATCTTTCGAAAACAATGACTTTCTCAAACTCAGTCTTTCAAACAAATATGTTTTCATCTCAAATAAAAGAATAAGACTTTTCATATTAGATAGGAGAATACACACACACATATTGGGAGTCATTTAAAACTGAGATAAACCATGTGAGCTACATGGAGTCCAACGTCCAATCCACGTTGGGGAGAGCTATCCTATCCTTGCCATTGAAGTAGGACCTTAATCATTCTTTTCACTAGTGATCACTTATCAATTAGCCTTAGGCTCACATCCTACGGGGGCACGTAGTTCTAAGTAAGTACCAATCCTGCTATACCTCCCTCTCGATGCTAAAGACTACTCCTGGACTTAGCTCAGATCTTTTCAAAAGAAAATTCACTAATAAATATTTCAACAATTCACAACGGGAGCCATCATGCTTACCCTTTATCATAATCAATAAAAATATGGATTTCTTTTCTTATTCTAGTTCAAAAATAACTTCTTCAAGACCAAAAGGTCAAACCAATCCAATCTCAAAGTGTATATAATGCATTACTTCAACAAAATATAAATTCAAATCAGGTTCAACAATTCATATATCAATACTTGATCAAAACATTTCAAGATTCACACTTTATATATCAAACATGTATGATTCATACAAAAATCTGAAAATTTATCTTTAATCATGAATATTCTTATCAACTCTCATGAAATTCATCTCCAAAACATCAAAAATATTATAACTTCTTCAACAAGAATATAGATTTCAAATTTCCATCTCAAATTCATAAGTACAACATGTAAAATTATATATCTTTGTAAAATAATATAAATTTTGGGCACATGAATGAAAGGGTGTTCTTGTTCAAAAACCCCACATACCTTAAAATTGAAGTTTGAATGAACTCTTGACCTTGGGACTCTATTAGTAAAAATAATTAGTGTTTCTTGTATCCCTCGGAATGGGGATTCCAAATCTTGAAGAATTTTTGAAAACTCATGGTTGAATCTTAAGATATTTGAATTTTTAGGTTGAAACCCTAATGAATGTTCTTGGTGATTTTGAGAGAAAGTAAACTTATTTTGGTGTTATGGGAGTTTAATACTGTGTTATAAACATATATATGAGTGTTTTTGGCACTTGGAAGTGAGGTATGCGGCGCACAATCCATGTATATTAAGAGATATACACGTTTGAAGTTGACCCTTGTAGAATCGAATGTCAAACTTTGGATGAATCAATTGGTCTTAGCTCAACCTTGTTCTATGTCATTTATATAAACATTTTCAACCTCTAAACTACTCCATAGACTAGGATAATGATCATGCAACTTTTATTTACATGAGAATCACTTGGATAAGAGCTTAGACGCGTAGAAATGATGGTTAGAATTCTAACACAAAAATATGGGGTATTACAATACGGCTTATCCCAGAAGTAGTGTGTTACATTACGAAGGAATTTCTTTCTTTAATGGAAGGAAAGATTTTCTAGAATGAATTCACTCATAACATAATTTGCAAAATCAGTGTACCAAGCCATTTTCTCCATAGCAGTAGCCAAGATCTCCTCATCAGGAAATACATTATTTATCTATATTTCATCACTAACTGTCTGCTCACTTTCCATTCTAGATAGATGATCTGCAACTTGATTTTCGCAACTCTTTCTCTCTTTGACTTCAAAGTTAAATTCTTGTAACAGCAACACCCATCTAATCGGCCTTGGTTTGGCATCCTTCTTAGCCATCAAATACCTCAAGGCTGCGTGGTTAGTGTGGACCATCACCTTGGTCCTAAGCAGGTAAGCCCTAAATTTCTCAAAAGCATACACTACAGCTAGGAGTTCCTATTCAGTGATGGTGTAGTTATTTTGTGCTCCATTCAGTGCTTTGCTGGCATAATATATTGGATAAAATAGTTTGTCCTTCTTTTGTACCAATACATCTCCAAGGGAAATACCGCTTGCATCATACATGATCTCAAATTGTTTTGACCAGTCCGGTGTAACAATGATAGGGGCCTCGACCAGCTTCTTTTTAAGGCATTAAAATTCCTTCAAGCAATTATCATCGAAAGAGATGATAAACCTTCTTTTTCCAAAAGTTTTCAAAGTGTATTTGCAACCTTCGAGAAGCCTCTTATAAACCTCCGGTAAAAGCCAACATGTCCAAGAAAACTATGCACTCCATTCACTGAAATAGAAGGTGGTAGTTTCTCAATAACTTTAACCATGGTTCGATCAACCTCTATCCATTTTGCTGAAATTTTGTTCTTGAGAATGATGCCCTCCTTTACCATAAAGTGGCATTTCTCCCAATTAAGCGCTAAATCGAATTCAACATATTTTTGCAAGGCCATACTCAGGTTTACGAATCATAACCCAAATGAATCTCCCACCACAGATAAATCATCCATGAATGCCTCTAAGGTATCCTCCACCATATCTGAGAAAATAAACATCATGCACCATTGGAAAGTAGCGGTGCATTGCATAACCCAAACGGTATCCTCTTAAATGCAAAGGTGATATATGGGCATATGAATTTCATCTTCTCTTGATCTTCAGGAGCAATACATATCTGGTTATAACCAAAATAACCATCTAAGAAGCAATACCACCCCTATCTGGCCAATTGATCAAGCATTTGGTCCATAAAGGGCATTGGGAAGTGGTCTTTAAAGGTCCATGAGTTTAGTTTGTAGTAGTCCATGCAAACTCTCCACCCATTCACAGGCTTGAGTGGAATCAACTCATTCCTTTTATATGCAACAAGAGTCATGCCCCCTTTTTTTGGGCACGCATTGAACTAGGCTCACCCATTTACTGTCAGAAATAGAGTAAACCACTCCTACATCCAACCACATAATAATTTCATTCTTAACCACCTCTTGCATTAGTGGATTAAGACAGTACTGGTGATCGATGGTTGGAGTACAATCTTTCTCAAGTTGTATTTTATGTGTACAGATGCCAGGGGAAATGCCAATAATATCTGCGATAATCTATCTTATTTATCTTTTGCACCTTTGAAGTACCAAAATAAGTGCTTCTACCTGCTGCTCATCCAAATTAGCTTCAATAATAATGGGTGACGTATTTGCATTGCCCAAAAACATGTACCTTGAATGCCCTAGCAGTTCTTTCAATTCCAACATCAATGGCTGTTTGATGGATAGCTTAGCCGGTGGTGTTGGTCGATTAGAAAGATCAAGATCTAGCTTCTTAGGAGCATAAGAGTATGAACCCATTCCTGACAAAGCCAAACAGTCTCTTCGTACTCTTTAATGCCTTCACAATCAAAATTCATCAGAACTGCGATTAAAAGCTCGACAACGAGTTTCTCCTCTATTGACACCTCCTGCTCATCCTCATAATATACATCAACAATTGAGAACACACTCATCTCTTTATGATTCTTCATTGATTTGCACACATCAAATTGCACCACCTCATCATTCATCCTAAATAAGAGCTCATTAACTCGCAAATCAATCAACATATTTCCGATTATAAGGAAAGGTCGACCCAAGATTATGGGCACTTCGAAGTCTATCTCGTAATCTAGAATAATAAAATCCAAAGGAAATATAAATCTAGATACCTTTACCAACACATCATACAAAATACCAACGGTTATTTTACAGACCTATCCGTCATCACGAGTCGCAATTGGTAGGTGTGGTATTTTCAAACCCATCCTTTTGTATACAAACAGCGGCATTAGATTAATGCTCACTCCCAGATCATATAATCGCTTAGTGAAATAGTGGGGCTTGCTACTTAGACATTGCATCAGATTAATAATTATGACCTTGATTTACTTGGATATTGCCTCAGAAATCCCCCTGATTATTCACATAGTTCGCCTCTTCTTCTGAGTTGGACTCCACTTTGCCCTGCAATCCCATGAGCTTCACTTTCTCAGTTTTACCTGATAATAAATACTTTGTTAGCATGTCCATCTGCATTTATAGGTGAGCCATGTCTTGATCACGCTCCTTGTCTCTTCTGCATTGTTTCGCAGTCATACCAAAAGAAATAATGGGGCTTGCTACCATAGAGTCCCTAGTATGCCATGCCTGACTATATTTAGTCATTCTCTCTAGTATTTCTGAAGTCTCTGGGATTTTAACATCAACAAAAAACCACTACCAGTGTTATCTACAATCGGTTTTATCACAGAGTTAAGAGACCTGTACAAAGTATCCATCAAGTGTATGTCTGTCATGTTGTTGTTCAACACTACATTAGATTCCTTTTTAATCTCTCCCAGGTTTCATGCAAGGCTTCAATTGGGAGCTGTCTAAAGTTACTGATCTAATCCCACACTTGTACCCTCCTAGAAGGTGGAAAGAACCTTTCTAGGAAAACTCCTTTCAACGGTCTCCAGTTGGTTATAGAATTGGCTGTCAGCTCATTAAGCCACAATATTGCCTCCCTAGACAGAGACAACAAAAACAATCTCAAATGGATAGCATTCTAACCCACTCCTGGGTTATCAAAATATTTACAAATGGTGAAAAATTTTACCAGATGCAAGTTTGAATCATCCCCTGGAAGGCCACCAAACAACCCCTTTAGATGAAAAAGTTGAATCATAGTACTCAAATTGTTGAATTTCACCTGAGGTGCTAACGGTGGAGAAATAATTCACCCGTTGTACCTGCTCCATCTATTCCATCATCATTATCATTGAGGTCATACTGGACCGGATGGCGTCTTGCCTTCCGAGGAATGGACGATTCCTGTTAGCATTACGTTGTACTGGTGCTGCTATTTGCTCTGTATGACTTGGGTTACTAGGGTTAACAACTCCTCATCTCCCAAATATAAATCCTCAGGATTTGGATACCGTACTTGTTGACCGTCATTCTACACATTCACCGGAGCTCTAGCTAAGGTTGCTAACCTATCAGCCTCCTTCTGGTCTGCTATTTTGCGGATTAGTTATGGTTCCAGATTAAATGGTAATAATGGTTCTCCAAAACTTATGGTTCTTGGCATACACCACAAAATTCCTGTAGCAAAACAAAAACAATAAATAAACATAAAACTACAAAACTTGACTAATAGTCAATTAGCGCTCATAAACTTCAATTTACAATCATATTCCCCAACAACAACACTATTTTTGATAACACTCAAACTACACCTCTCTTACGAGAATGTAAGCGATCATTGTCAATATATAACCCAACTAGGTTGGGGTAAAATCCCATATGGAATATGGTGTGAATTTGAGTTATTTGTGGGTTAATCAACTGATAGTTAGCAATTTCCTGTGAATGGGGGTTTTTAGAAAAGTAGCAAATAATTACTTCTCAATTCAATATTTGAAGTCAATATTATAAGGGAAACCAGAGTTATGTTCACTATGGGTGTTGGGATTGACAGACGCTAGTAACGGTTCATGATTCTTGTGGTAGGTAGGAACAACAGACTATCCTTGTCAAAGTTATGTGTAAATGTTTCTAAACTTGTTTAGACATTTAACCACCTAATTCTAACTTAGGGAATTTATATTTCATAATAGGATATTATCTCAAGTTAATTAATCTTGTTACAACATTAATTATTAAATGGAAGTTTGATGCTTCCAAATCCCTGTTGATAATTCGCTTCTTACTAGGTTGATTTCTTATCTTAAGCAAATCACTAGTAAGCAAGGCCTATTGTTTTCAACCAATAGTCAGAATATAAAATAATGGAATTAATAAGAAGTTTCTGCCACCGTTAGAATCTTGAATACTTAGTTACATTACAAACCAAAACCCGTAGATCCCACAACTCGGATTAAGGAAATTTAGCTACTCATAATATAATAAACAAGACAACAAGTTGAATTCATAATTTGATAGATGAACTTACAGCAAGAGGAATAGAAATAAGTATTTCTCAGATTTGATCACAATATAAAATCCCAAAAAATGTACTAATAATTTCTCCAAAAGTAAACTATTATGTTGCAGAGAAAACTAGAGAGAAAACTTGACAAAAAAGTGAAATTTTTGATGCTTAGAAAAACCTAAAATTATGCCTTAAATACTTCAGCCTAATTATGGAAACAAATCACAGATTATAGATCTTTTCTCGCACAAGTAACGATGAAGTGTGACGCCTCATCAGGAGTCTGACGACTTATCAAAAATATTGTCAGCTTCCTCTCCAAGTTTGTTGATTTCTACATTAGGCTGACGATAACACTCTGATGGCTTATGAGGAGTCTAATGACTTATCAGAATAGTCGTCAGGTCCTCTTCCACTTTTATGATTTGTATCTTGGGATGATGGCTTATCAGGGAATGTCGTTATACTTCTACTCCCACTACCTCACACTATCTACAACTGACGAAGATTCTTATAACTTATCACAAAGTTGATGACTTTTCAAAATTGTCATTGCTTCTTTACTTCAAGTTCTCAAACACTGCCTAAGCCTGACGGCTTATTACAACTCTAACGGCCTATCACAGATTATCGTCACTTCTTCCAGCTGAATCTCATTCTCTGTCTAAGGCTGATGGCAACTCTGATAGCTTATCACAAGGCTGATGACTTATCAAACAAGTCGTCATCTGTACTTCTCTCTCTACTTGCTCAAAAATCAAGTCTTTTACCTCCATTATTTCTGGTTCTCTTGCATCTTGGCTTTTACTGCAATATCAAAGAGAAAATAATCAAAAATGATTAAAGTTTCTTAAGACTTTGCAATTATTCTTAGTTAAAATCCTCAAATATGTTAGCATCTGCTCACACATCAATTCTAGTGAGGTATGCTGAATGCAAAGGGTTCATATGCATAAAATATACTAACTAACTGTAAGATATGAACATAAGAATACATGCACAAATAATTAACTATAACTGAATTCGTGATAATACTAACTACTAAGTCTGAATACTGATATCATGAGTTACTTATAACTCATGTAACTGATATTGAGTGACTATAGCTGATAGTCTAGATTCTGATGGAACTAGCTGAGTTCCATACTGTACTGGATGACTGTATCTAACAATCTAAATTCTGTAGAACTATTTGAGTTCTATTACTGAGATTGAGACTGTAACTATGGGAATTAATCATCTAACCGACATGCCCCAAATGAGATAATATAATTGAGTTGGGGTCCAACCTGTAACCCTAATTGGAAGGGTATCAATACTGCACCACTTGTAAGAACAAGCTATGAGTAATCCCTCACCTAATAGGTACTCTAAGGAGAACGGTGGTACCCTCATCTAACAGGTTAATTTACCTAATTATCCCTTATCTAATATGTTAGATGCCTCAACCTACACTTGCTACGTAGTTCTTGAGCACAAGGATTGCTTCTAAGAATCACACCCTCTACTCACAAGTGAGTTCTCATCCTTGTGCTCACTTGGTGCTGAATCCTAATCTCATCTGATTAGACACTGAACATGATTAACTGAACTGGACTTCTTTCATTGAGTTCCATTGACTAACGAAACACTACTGAGATTACTAAATTTTAAAGATTATTGTGTTTACTAAGTTTTCCTGAGTCATATGACTGAATGAGTTCTATAAATCATGGCATGACTGAGAGTATCTAGAAAACATGTCACTAGCTCTAGGCACACAGCTAAATTGTCGGGTATAAGTGTAATACCCTAAATTTTTCTTTAAGTTGAGTTTCGTCTTTAAGAAGAGTAAGGGCTGACTTTCCAAGTGAAAAATATTTTAAACCGTGTAGAATTTCCATAATATCCACTTCTTGGTCATGTAGATAATTGAATTAGCTTTCCAACAATACCAATTTTTTCCAAATCTGGTATCAGGGTGAGAAGTTATGGTCACTTTACTGAGAGCTATTAGAACCACCCAGGTGCAACGAACAGGTTGACGGATCGTCAAGTTTGTGATGAACCATCGCCCGAACTGTCGCAACCAAGACAGTGACTCCCTCTTCTGGCTCAAGTGCGACAGCCAAGATGACGGACCGTTAGGCTAGTGACGAACCATCGCAACTAAGGCAGTGTGGCCTTTTTCTGACCAATGTGGGATGGACAATCCAACAGACCGTCAGACTAGTGACGGACCTTCACTTCAACCATTGCAAATCCTGTTCAGTATTTTTAAGTCGTTTTTAAAAGGATCTTTTGGTTCTTTTCCCTTGTAATACCCTGATATATTCAAAATAGAGCAGATAGCCTCACTATCTCCCAAAACATCTAAGAGCTAGAATTTCTCCCTCAAGAGAAAATCTAAAACCCTTCTCCAAGAAATTCAAGAACTCACCATAGATTCTACAAATTGAATTGAGATTCAAGCTCCCCAAGTAAAAGACTTCAAGAACCCTCTCTCAAGAGTAAGAAGAAGAGTCTCTAGCAAGTTTGTTCATCTAAGTCACAATCTATGGTATGTGGGGTTTTGAAAAAGGGTAATCCTTTCACCCTTGTGCCCAAAGACTTATTTTAAACTATAAGTTTTCTGAAATTTATGAGATTTTACATGAAATTGAATTAGGGTTTTTGACCCATTGTTATTGGTTGCAAACTTTTGACGTTTCCCATCAATTGAAAGTCAAATAGCTTGATTTTACATGTTTTTTAAGAAATTGAATTTGAGAACATACCCTATGTTGTTATTCCTTGAGAATTTAATGGTTGTAATGCTCTAGAAATAGAAGTATATGAGTACGTTGAGCTTTTGAGATAAATTGCTGTAAATTTTAGATTTCTATATGATTTATGAGTCCTTATGATATCTAGTATGCATTTGGATGAGTACTAACTTAAGATTTGATTATGTGTCATTAAGCCCTACTTGAGATTTGCAAGTTCATGAACTTTTGTGCTATAAGCACCCATGATTTGAGTACTTTGAGATTATTGAGAAAGTTTTGACCTTATTTGTCATAGTAGCTTTGAAATCCACTTTATTACATGAGATTACAGATTTTATAGTTGGGTTCTTTATGAAACACGAGATTATTTTTAAAGTGGATTTCCATGATATGAGCATAGCTAACTAAAGAGAGTAGTATTTAGCACCGAGTTGGGTAAGTTACTATGATTTCATACCCCAAAACTACGTGCCACCGTAGTATTGAGATTTATAGGTCCGAGGCTGAGAAAAGTAATCACTGATTTGAGTTTATACTCCCTGGCAAGAGTATGACGCCTCTCCCCAACGTGAGGTTTCTTCCTTAGGAGGACAAGACGCTGGACTCCATGTAGCTTGCATGGTTTATGTCAGTTAAGAGAACCTCCCTAAAGTATTTTCCCTTGAGATAGAATATTTTCCCTAAAGCTTTGAGATAAGTGATTTTTCCCTAATAGGAAGATTTTCAAAATAGTTTCTTGAAGTAAAATTTTCCCGAGAAGAAAGTAGTTTTCTCTACTAGCAAGAGTTATAGAATTCTGAGTTCAAAGTGCCTTGAATTTAAAAGAGTTCTAAGTTCTTGAGCATTAAAGAAGTTTTACTCTCCATGAGATATATGCATGAGTTTGAAAGTATTTTTTAAAGCTTTCTTTAGTCTTCGAGTAATGAGAATAAGAGAAGAGTTCAGATTTTAAAGCTAAAGTATAATGACTCACAATATTTGTGTTGCATGATTCATTCTACATGATTTATGAGCTTATTATATTAGACTTATTCAAGTTATGTGAGTCATTCATATTTGCATGCATGATTTGATTAAAGAGCATGGATATTGTTTTATTGAAATGCATACACCCCGATATACTCATTACATTCCCAAATGTTGATCCACATATACGTCTATGTGCTACATTGTCTTATAATGTAGGTTCAGGTGCTCAGTCCCAGCCTCGTCAGTGATTTTCGAGTACCTTTTTCTACATCTCTACAGTGGTGAGTCCACATGGTTCTAGGACCTATCTTCAGATATTTTAGTATTATTAGTAGACATATTATTGCTTTCAGTTCAGTTTGAGTCAGTTGGGGACCTTTCCCAATGGTCTCTAGTAGAATTGAGTAGTAGAGGCTTTGTCAGACTAGTTATCAGATTGTTAGCATGTTGAATTTCCAATTTTGTGGTTATTTGGACCGAGTATTTTCTTTCTATTTCCTATTATTTGATATGACAGTGCCAGTGTTTTGTTTATTTCATCTCGAATTGAGTTATTATATATAGTAACAGGCTCAAAGGGTTAGCTTGGGGCTACTTGTAGCCTTAAGCACCGTGTGACATTTTGGAAGGAGATTTCAGGGCGTTACAACAAGTAGCCCCAAGACTCGATAGCATGAAACTGAAAAGACATGACACTTCTTGACACATGACCATAGTCAACACTTCATAGTACAATCATTGGGGATTTTCATGAAGTATTCGTATGCTATAATCTTAAACATGAATAGGAATGTATGTAAACATATCATAATTTCATAAGCCTAATCTCATGAGAATTACGTCAATCCATTACAAAGCATAACCATAATGTAGGAGTCATATCGAACATAAGGGAGAAACATGAATTCATCAATTTTGGTCACAAATGAGTCATAAGGCATAATTCCTATTCTCTTAGGCATTTTATCAAACACCTTGCATGCATATATTTAGGCTTAGGCATGAATATTGAAATAATACATCATGGAAATATTTTACACTTCCAATGAAAGAATTTCAACCACCTACTAACATATTTTCATGATAGTCATTAAAGACTTCTACTTGGAAATCAAATAACAACATAAACATGGATATAATTCAATTCATACCATGGAATCCAAAGTTTATATTTCAAATAGGGTTTCTTAAGCTTCATGGGTGAAAGGAACCCACGAATCAACACTTGACATACCTCAAAAGCTTAGATCTTGAAAGATAACTAACGTTTCTTGAACATTCTTGGATTGGGAAACACAAATGTTGATGTTTTGTTAATGGTTCTTGAACTTGAAGAACTTGAATTTCTTAGTTTCTTGAAGAAGGGTTTAGATCTTGTTCGTGGGAATTGATCTTTGAGAGGAACCCTAATTTGGTTTTGTAGGAGAATAATGAAGTTATGAGCTCTGGTCTGGTATAATTAGGTGTAAAAAGGGGTGGAAAAAGACCCAAAAACCCTTTTAAAAATGACTTTAGATTGCTGAATGGGATTTGCGAAGGTGTGGGACCGGTTCTATCGCTGGCTCGATGGTTCGTCGCTCTGTCCATCTATCCAAAAAATGGGTTACTACCATATTAACGATAGTCTGGGCGATGGTCTATCACTGTCTCGACTATTCATTTCTTTTTTCATCGCAGTTTTACTAGAAGGTAGTCTTACTACCTCAGTTGCAATGGTATGTGCGACGGTATATCGCTAGCTCGACGGTTCATCGCACCTTTCGTTACTCCTGGGCAGTTCAGACAGCTCACTATAAAACATCCATATCTTTTTACCCCGATACTGGATTTTTACAAAATTGGTATCGTTGGAAAGCTAATTGAATTTGCCACTTGATAAAAAGTTAAAATTAGGAAAATTCTAGCTGATTTAAATACCATTCACTTAGAAAGTCATCCCTAAATCTTTTGGAGACTAAATTAGACTTTAAAAAAAAAGTTCGGGGTATTACAACTAACATATGAAAATAAACAAATTATCAATATACATAAGTATTAATGTATAAAAAAATGAAATACTGATCAAAAAAATTTATGAGGAAAGTCTATACAATATATTGTGACTATTATGTACCTTACTAAACATCCCAGCCATGAACTTCTCATATTTTGACATGATTTCAATGACTAATAAATTTAACATTCTCGAAATAATATTACTCTGACATGTAGCTATTTTTCTATTGACCTCAGGATAATATTCATACATCCACACATTAAGTGCATATGGCACACCTCCCATAAATTAAAGATGTTTATGTATAAAAAATCTCCTCTTTATTTTGTCATCAAATTCTCGAAAGCAATCTTTACCGATGAAAATTGTTCAAAACGGCCATCCTCAATCACTAAAATAATGCTTGGCAAATTGGTACATTATATCATTATGAAAACAAAAACGTATGTAGGAAATACAATATAGCCATTTGCAAAGCATCTTGATTAGTGTCAAAAAAAATTATTTTGAAGCGTTGAACTAACATGAGTTTGGTTATTACATTTTTAACCTTTGGAAAAATACTTCTCCATTAATCTAGATTTGAACGACTCAAGATAAACAAAATCCTGAGTTCTACTGGAACATTTAAGACCGATGGTGATAGCAAACTCGGTAATACTAAACTTAAGTACTATTCCCTGAACATAAACATGAATTTTATTAGGATTGTTATGCTCAATCTCAAACATCAACAAGCACTTTGATATTTTTTCCTTGAAAGTTACGTTGAGGCATATTGAGCAAAAATTCAAAAATTGATTGGCGAAAAAGGGAAAGTACTTCTTCACCAACATATTCATTGATATCTAACTCAAATTCACGGTTACATGAACTACCAAATATGCAATAGATATGGTGGTACTTTCTTTATTCTATATTTCATCTCCAGTAATATATATTGCAAATAGAGTATTAGTTTAACTATATATATCATATACATAATTATGTTATGTATATGGTGTATTGAAAAAGGAAACAGACAACCATATACTTAACAGAGCTATGTATATGCCTCCATATACATAACATAGTTATGTCTATGGTTTAATATACATAACAAATATTTTGTATATTATATCATATACGTAACAAATATTATGTAAATGGGGTGAAATGCCAATAATTTTTGAAAGAAAAATTCTAAATTCTATACACAGTGTCACTATGTATAAGGTTTAAATTAATAATAACTACAACTAATAGAAATGAATATGAATATGAAATTGGAAAAATATAATCAGAATCAAAACACAAAGAACATTACCTTGGGGAGACGGAGTCTTGATATATCTCATTTTTTTCTTCCTTGACGATTTACTGACTTGCTTTTCTGAAATGTAAGTATCAACTTTCCTCAACATCTTCATCTAAGAGGGATTATTATGGTGTTTTGATCTGTTTTCCCTAATATTTGGAGTTTCGTTATGAAAATTTTCAGGGATAAACGTGAAAATCTATTTTATTTGTTCAAAATGATCTAATTGAGTTAGTCCTAAATTAAACGATGGAGAATAATTCATTATTAAGTCGAATTTAAATAATAAAGGACATGCAACAGCCTATTTCGACAATTTTTGATATAGTAAAGATGAAAAAAGAGTAAAATTTTACTAACTTTCGAAAGAAAATTGAAGAATATTGGTAATGGAGTTTGTCAGTAAGTTGAAAGATGATAAAGATCAATTTGACCCAAACACGGTTGTAAAATTCAAACTTGGTAACTGCTTGAATATGGCTCCTTAATTGTGGGTATTTTTAAGGCAATAAAGTGTATAAATGGGGAGGTAAAGTTATGTATATGAATTAAAGAGAGGGAGAGATTGAAAAGGAATGTTCGTAATTAGTTTAGGTAAATGGGATTTTATGTAATAAAGAAAATATAAGTTGTAGTTTTAAGTAATTTTTAGAAATTTTTACTTCTAATGCTTAAGGCCCGTTTCAACAAAATTTCAAATCATAATTTGAAATCAATGGTTTGAAATTAGATTGATGTGAAATTGAAACATTATTTGGATATGCAATGTGTATTTTTTAAGTTGTATTTATTTTCAACAAAATAAAAATCTCATTATTTGTGGAAACTATATTTAAAATATTTTAACTCTGATACAGTCCTACCAAATAAGCAAACCATAGTTTTCAAACAAGGTATTAGAATATTTTAAGGTGCCACATTAATAATCGCATATTTTGAAATTCATTTTATGAATGAATGTTTGCAATTACTTTCTCGCAATTACAAGCTTTTAAATACACATAATTGTAGAAAGATTCGTCAATAAAAAAATTAATAATAGTAGTGACTAAGGGCCAACTTTAGACCATCCTTTAATATAAGCTAATCAAATCACTTGATTTCTAAGCTATTGAGACAAAGGCATATAGAAGGACTGAAACTGGCTTAGATGTTCAAACTACATTCTTTAGTATAATTTTTCTATAGAATACGAGCAATCTATTCACATCAATTGTGAGTCATTCCTTACAAATTTTAAAGTGATGGATCTTTTCTATAAAATAAAAACTTATGAATCAAATTTTACATTTAAAATATTTTGAAATCACAATAAAAAATTTAAAATTCTACCTTTTGGAGAATTTAGAGTTTGAAATTAAAGTTAAAACTTTGTGAAGATTTCATATAAGTACTCATTTCAGATGGGAAATCTTACTTGCTCAGTTGGTTGGTCATATGAACTTTCACTTTGTTGATTATGGTTGGCCTCATTTGTTTACACTTAATAGAGGTCTAAATTGGAATAATTCAGACTTCAAACCTTTAAGTGTATTTGTTTTTCATTAAGATTTTGGCTCTTAATAGGTCTTAATCATTCAGATATAGAACTAAGTCCTAATCATTAAGAGGTATTCTTGTATTAGAAAATATTCACCACCACTCTATCCACAATAATCAGTCAGCACCACTAACCATCTCTGGCACCACCACCATTGTCAACCACCACCTAGCCACCAACCACCACCACAACCAACCACCTCCACCATCACAACCACCATTCACTATAATAATTGCTACTAACCTCTATTTTAGCCGCTACCATATCTACCACTCCATTATTAATATATCCGCCCCTATTACCACCATCAACGCCAGTGCCACACCATCATCAACCACTATTATCAAATCCCAACTACTAATCAATTTATCTATCATAACTAGTGCCACCACTAACTACCACTAACACATTATCAGCATCCACAATATTATTCTTAACCATTTGATCAATTTGGCCAACAATATTATTCTTGGCCTTTGATAGTTATACCATATAATTATCCACCTTGGATGTGCATGAATAATGAATACTTGTTTTTGTCTGTTATTATACCTGATCCTAAAAATCCAAAACAAAAATTGATGTCTTTTTATAGCCTCTCATTCAATAGTTAAAAAAATTATATGGGGAGGAAATTTAAACATATGATGTTTCAAGTAAGAATAATTTTTAAATAAAAGTAGCATGGATGTGGAAAATAATTGATTTTCCTGCATACTCAATGTTATCGGATTGAAGTACATCAGGAAAATTAGCATGTCCTTATTCCATGAAAGATCAAATATTTTTCACTACCCAATGGTAGAAAGATCTTATGGTTTGACAATAACAGAAAGTTCTTACCACCAAATCATCCATAATTAAGAAATAAAAAGTGGTTCAAGGGAGGTCAAATAGTGTAGAAGCTTGCATTTACTGGACAATCGGGTTTACAAATACTTAAGGAGATTGAGAACTTGGGACTCATAAAAGTGACAAAACTTGGTTCTGATGCGATAAATGCAAAAATTTCAAATAATAGTACATGTGGTTATAAGAAAACAAGTATTTTTCGGGACTTGTCATACTGAAAAATAAATCCTATTAGGCATAACCTTGATCTGATGCATATAGAATTTTTTTTTGATAATATCTTTAATACTGTGATGAATGTCAAGGGAAAAACAAAGGAAATTGCAAAATTTAGAAAAGATTTAAAACAAATTTGACATCGTCCAGAGTTATATCAGAATGAAAGTACCAAAAAATATCCAAAGGCTTGTTATATGCTAGATGATAAGGCTAAAGAAGCATTTTGTAAATGGTTACAAGAGTTGAATTTCCTGATAGTTATGTATCAAACTTGGGAGAGTGTGTTGACATGAACAAGATTAAACTTTTTAGTCTGAAGATTCATGACTGTCATTTGTTTGTGCAATGGTTAATACCTATTGCATTTTGAGAATTTCTTCCATGAAATCTGTGGCAATTATTGACGGAGTTGAGTCTTTTCTTTAAAGATCTCACCTCTACAGCAATTACAGTGGAACACATGAGACAATTATGGAAGAATCCTCTAATATTGAGTAAGCTTGAGTGTATTGTTGAGGTCTAACACACACGCAAGTGCACGTGATCGAAGAAGTAATATAGTGATAAAGATAGTTGGATATCGTACCCACGAGGACTATGTAACTAGTAATGCAACCAACTTTAGTTTTTGACAAGAATGTATTAAGTATTTTAAAGTATCTAGCTGATTGTGAAGTTTCAAGTAAAAATATAATTAATAAAGAAATAACAAAATACGACAATAGCAACGTAAGAAGGGTTGTACACAATAATAGTGAGAATTCCAGGGTTGAGACACTTTTAACAATCTCACAAACCTTTACTCTTATCATAGTTTAGTTGATTATCAGGTTATTTATTTACAGTGTTTATAGTATGATCAAGGTCTCCCGACCTCTAATCTTCTACCTAACTGAACATTACAACTATATTATTAGGTGGGGATGTAATAATCCAACTAGATGCATTAAGTTATCATCCTGCGAGTGAACCAAACAAGGCTTCTAGGTATATCTCTATCCTTGACGTTAATTCAAATCTCTTATTTTATAAAAGAATAAGAACCTTGCTCCTTAATCTCTTAGTTCTATCCTATGATTCTTCTCCTGGGTTCACATAGGAATATAGGTATATTTTAATGGTGTCCAATCATCAAAACAGTAAGCATAATAGATCAAGAATAACCCATACAATAATTTAACAATAAACTACAATAAAGAATATTAAAGTGCAATCATGTTTTTAGCCTCAACCCTAGAACAAGGGTGTTTAGCCACTCATGTTAGTCTTGGAATAACAAGTAGTCTTGGAATAATGAAGTTCAAACAACCCTAAGAGATGTATTGAAAGTGTTTCTGCCTCTGTTGTACGTTTCCAAAGTAGTCTCAACTATGTTTAAGTGTTCTTTTTATAATAGGACAATTTTTTCCTAGTAGAAAGCCACCTCCACGTCATGAGGGCCAGTCGAAAGGAGTAGGGGTCGTGCTGCATGGGTCATTCTATAGGAGTAGCGGTCGCGTCGTGTGGTTCAGTCCGTGGGAATAGGGGTCGCGTCATGGGCCTATCGCGAGTCCCCACTGAAATTTACCTCTTTTCTAAAAATTTGCTCCTCCTCAGCTCAATGCTTCTTTAATTACTTATGACTTCAAATGCAAGCTTTCCGAGCTCAATCCACTTCTTCTCTAGTTGAAACAATCAATCACAAAGCATTAATCATCATTCGCTTCATCCAGGTTCATACATCCAATTTCATCCAATTCCAACAAGAATCCACCCTACATCACTAATCATGTCCATTAGCTAAATCATGCAATTACACATCAAAAATAATAAGAATAACACATTTTAGCTAGTAGAACAAGTACTATTATGGGTGAATATTGATGATTGGACATATAAACACGCCTAAGATCACCACCCCATACTTAGAACCTTGTTCATCCTTGAACAACATTAATCAACACTATATTCTATTAAACTTAACATCACAACCTAGGCAAAATACTTGTGTTGAGCGCTCACAAATCGTACAATGACTTTTTCCTCAAAACATGTCAATTCACTTCTTTAAACGTGGGATTATTCTTATCAAAAACATTTTTACCTCAAAGTTGAACTTCCAATTTACTGGCAAGCTCAATCAAGATACTCGATCAAGAACATTATAAGTTAGCTAACTATTATCCACATTCACCCTCACAATAGGAAAGTTACCCACATTCATTCACAATATTACAATATACAACGAAATGGGAATATAAAAAATAAATTTCTCTCTCTCAACAAGGAAATCATGCATTATAGACAATGAACCATAAGCTTTCCCTTAGTGTACTACTCCATTAATAGTCGAATATTAAGATGAAAGATCAATTAGGTCTTCCAAGGTTGTAATGTAGGCTAAGGGATGGGTAGAAACTATTTGGGTAAATAGTGGCTAATCTTCATAAGAACTTTAGTACATCACATAAACATTTAAATCATCAGATTGACAACCAAATTCTTTCCTCACAACCTTCCCTTCTTCTCTTGATTTAGACCTATCTTCTTAAACTTATTACACACTATGGTGGGAGTGGCATCTATTCACTGATTTTTTCTCTCAACATTTTTATCTCAATAATAATCTCTTAAAGGCTTCAACTTCACCATAATCCTTATTAAAATTTCTACTCCTTAATGATAATAATTTCAACTAAAGCGCTTAGGAGTTTTTGGATCAAATTACAGTTAAAGAACAAAAGTAAAATAGGCTACTTATGAGGCTACCAAGTAAATTGAGCTATAGGCTCAACGGGGCTAACTAGGGATTTGCACAAGGGTAGGTAAACAAGGTCTAACAATTCGGCTATCAACAAAAATGCCTACATCATTTCCTAAACCTAACATTCTTTATTTATCTTTGAAAACACATTGGGAAAGTTCTAGACATCACTATGCATGTAAAATAACTAAACACCTCTCTCACTCTTGGTGCATGCTAGAGTCAAGTCAGATCCCTATTGGTTTCTGATCTCGCACTTGTCAAATTCAAATTTTATCCAACAAATCAAAAATTACATCTACTGAGATTAAGTGTCTAAAACTAGCTCCCTCTTTTAATTTATGACATTCTTCTATTTCAAAACATGTATGTTCCAAGACAATGGTCCACATATCCCAACACAAAGCATTTTGCCTTAAAGTTGTGATTTGGATTTTATCACTTCTCAATTTTCTATGACTAACTCCCCTTAAGACGATCGCCATCCATCCATCATAGGGGAGGGCACCTAACTATGATGACTTATTAAGAATTTGCCTTAAGGGAAAAAACAAAAATACTACTCCTATTTTAAATAAAAGTAACTATTAAGAAACATAACTAATAAGCAAACTACTACTCAACAAATCTCATCAATATTAACTATTACAGACCATATAGTTTTGAATAGTTAGAATGAATGAATCCAACAACAATAACAACAAACCCAGTGTATTCCCACAAAGTAGGGTCTGGGGAGGGTAAAGTGTATGCAGTCCATACCGCTACCTCTAAAGAAATTGATAGGTTGTTTCTGATAGACCCCCGGCTCAAGATAAGGAATAGCAAATAAAAGCGTAATGAAACATGAAGCAAGATGGATGGCATCACATGAAAAGGATTAAGACATAAATATAAATCAAAGCAGTATGAGATAAGGTAACCAAGTGCAATGTGCAATAAGAAATAAGAAATAGGGCACCCAAAAATTGATACCCACCTAGTAGTAACAGACACTCATAGGCTAGAGACATCCTCCACACCCAAACCCTCCTGACTAGGATCTCTTACCTATGGAAACAGTCCTAGGATTAGTAACCTGGCTATACCAACACTTTTCTAACTACTAGCTACAACCCACGTACACAACCTATCTTTCTACCCTTATCCGCAACCTCCATACCTTCCTATCTAGGGTCATGTCCTTTGTAAGTTGAAGTTGCTCCATATCATATCTAATCACTTCCCTCCAGTACTTCTTTAACCTACCTCTCCTCCTTCTGAAGCTATCCAACGCTAGCCTCTCATACCTCCTAACTGGGGCATCCGTACCACTCCTCATCACATGCCCAAACCATCTCAGTCTTCCTTTCCTCATCTTGTCCTCCACTGAAGCCACTCCCACCTTTTTCCAAACTGTCTCATTCCTAACTCTATCCTCTCTAGTCAATCCACACATCCAATGCAACATTCTCATTTTTGCCACCTTCATTCTTTGAATGTGGGAGTTCTTGACTAACCAACACTGCTCCATAGAGCATAGCTGGTCAGACTGCCACTCTATAGAATTTTCCTTGAGGCTTAACTGGGACCTTCTTATCATACAACACTCCCGAGGTGAGCCTCCACTTTATCCAACCTACTCCAATATGGTTAGAGACATCCTCATCTATCTCACCATTCCCCTGAATTAAAGACCCAAGATACTTACAATTATCCCTCTTACAAATATCCTGGGAATCCAACCTCACCACTACATCTTCCTCCTACCTCAAGTCACTAAACTTGCATTCTATATATTTCATCTTGGACCTACTCAACCTGAACCCTTTAGATTCAAGGGTTTTTCTCCAAACCTCTAATGTTTTATTCACCCCCTCTTGCGTCTCATCAATCAACACTACATCATCCGCAAATAACATACACCAAGGTACCTCCCCTTGAATACTTCGTATCAAAACATCCAACACTAATGAAAATAGAACCCTAATGCAACCCTGTCTTGACAGAAAAATGCTCTGAGTCCTCCCTTCTCTCCCCTTTCATTCGCACCCGAGTCTTTCCTCCATCTTACATGTCCTTAATAGCTCTAATGTACACTACCGGGACCCTTCTTGCCTCTAAGAATCTCTAATGAACACCAGGTACAAATCCCTCTTTCTTTCCCTATACTGCTCCACCAATTTCCTTACCAGGTGAATTGCCTCCATCATCGGATGACCAGGCATAAAACCAAACTGATTCTCCAAAATAGACACAAGCATCCTCAATCTCTACTCAACCATCCTCTCCCAAATCTTCATAATATGGCTCAATAGCTTGATACCCCTATAGTTGGTGCAACTCTGAATGTCTCCCTTATTTTTATACAACGGAATCATGTACTCCACCTCCAAGCCTCAGGCATTCTCGCCGTCTTGAAAATGTTGTTAAACAAATCAGTCAACCACCTTAGACCTACCATACCTACAAACTTCCAAAAATCCACCAAAATATCATCAGGCCCCGTCGCCATTCCCCTCCGCATTCTGTGAATAGCTTCTCTGACCTCCTCAATCATAAAATATCTACAATAATTGAAATCATGTCTATCCTCTGAGATCATCAACTCTCCTAACTCAATGCCTCTATCCCTCTCCTCGTTTAAAAGCCTCGAAAAATACTCCTACCATCGCTTCTTACCATCCTCTCTCTTAATGCACTTAACTTGGTTGAGTTCCCAACCCTTCCACTTCCTAGACTTAGCAAGCCTAAACAACCTCTTTTCCCCACCTTTCTCCTCTAAACTCGGATACAAGATCTTAAATATTGTTGTCTTAGCAGCAGTAACTGCTAGCTTAGCCTCTTTTTTCGCTACTTTGTAGGCCTCCCTATTCACCCATTTCTCCTCTGCATCTTTACTTTTCACCAACGTAGTATATGCCCCTTTATTACTCTCCTCTTCCTTCTTAACTTCTTCATTCCACCACTAGTCCCCCTTATGATGACCTGTCTGACCTCTTGAAATATCTAACACTTTTCTAGTAGTCTCCGTGATGTAATTGGCAGCCTTATCCCATATAGCATCCACGTCCCCCCTATAATCCCACCTACCCTCCCACCACTTTCTCTTCTAACTCCTGCCCACTAACAGGCATCAAGACACCCCACCTAATTCTAGGCCAACCCTCTCTATCCCTCCTCTTTTTGCTCTTCATAATAATCAAATCTATCACTAGAAGCATGTACTGAGTCAAAAGGTGCTCACTCGAAATGACTTTACAGTCCTTACATAAAACTTTATCCCCCTTTCTAAGCACCAGAAAGTCAATCTGATTCTTGGCTATTGTGCTTCGGAAGGTAATCTGGTGATTCTCTTTCTTCGAAAAGTTCGAATTAACCACCACCAGCCCAAAAGCCCTCGCAAAGTCCAACAGAGCCGCTCCTTCATCATTTCTATCACCAAAAGCAAAACCTCCATGTATATTGTTATACCCTCCTAGCTAAACCCCAATATGCCTATTGAACTCCCCACTAAGACAATCTTCTCCGAACTAGGCACGTTTTTCATCACCTCGTCCAAAGCCACCCAAAACCTCGCTTTTACCTCCTTTAACAAGCCCGCCTGTGGAGCATAAACATGCACACATGCAACATAAACCTCCCAAATACCAATTTAATCATCATCAGCCTATCACTGACCCACTTAATCACCACTACCTACTCTCTAAGCTCTTCATCCACTAAGATCCCCACTCCATTTTAACGTCTGTCGCTCCCTGAGTACCACAACTTATACCCATCCACATCCTTAGCCTTAGACCCTACCTACTTAGTCTCCTGAACACACGCAATATTAATCTTACTTCTCTTAAGAATTTTCACCAGCACTATGAAATTACCCTGAAGGGTCCATATATTATAAGACCCAACCCTCAACCTATCATTTCTCACCTCACACCTACCTCTACCACCCTTTACCGTACCAACCCTGACACCCGACCTAGCACCCACACCCACCCATGTCCTTCTCTCTTTACACCCATCTAACACCGTCCCCAACCTCAACCCCCTTGAACATGACCCTATTCCACCATTAATCACTACAGCCACCACTTAAGAACCAAATTAAAGCCCAAACAAAGACCCCCAAACAATAGACAACCCAACAAAGCAATAATAGGAAAGAAGAAAAATAAAAAAGTATTAGGAAAATAAAAGGCGCGCACAAAATACCCTATCCGGCTTAGTAGCTAGAACCACACAACAAATATCCACCAATAATCAAAAGTAGACAGTTATACTATACTCATAAGAGACAACACTAAACAAACAAAATGGTAGAGATAATAACTACTAAAGTTTAAATATAGGTAACGGTATTTAAATATCAAAGTTTAGGTGTCATCGGGGTACTCCTACATGCTAATGGTACCTTCAATTATGCTTTTGGAGTTGGTTACTAAAAATATCTTCGTCAAAAATTGACGGCCAGAGCATCACCAGTTGTCACTATACCTGTCGCTGGATCTTCTGGATCTTCTACTGTGTGTTACCATATCTGCGCTCTGGTGGCCATCGTCTGAGTCAAGCCAACATAAACCCCCATCCCACTGATAATTACAATGGCTAGATGGCAAAGAAAGAAAGGTGAATAGGGAAAAAGAAAGAGAAATAGCTCAGGAGAGTTGGGGAGAGAGAGAGGGCTTGATGGAGAGGCAAAAAAGGGTACTCTTATCTATTATCGATGCCGACGCCAGAAAAGAAGAGCATTACTAAAGTGTTAAAGGAAGAGAGAAAGAGAGATGTTAGTAGGAGAGAGAGAGAGAGAGAGAGCTCCTTAGAATGAATTAATCCAACACACAAAAATAAAAATATCCAACAAAATAAGAATATCCAACAAAACAAAACTATAAAAGTACAAGGAATGAGATACCACCACCCCACACTTAAAATTAAGCATTGACCTAGTGCTAGCAAAGTAAACCAAGTATAAGGTGGGGAGCAACTCCCTGGTCACATCTCGTCCATGGCATCATCAAATTCTGTACCATTGGCCTCATCTCCTAAGTTAGGGTCATCAGTTTTATCCTCCTCATATTACTCCAAATCTGAATCACGCAGCCGATACTCTTTTTCAATGGGTATATCATCATTTATCGAATCTATAAATTTTGGTCAAATCCACAACATGGTCCTAGCATAAAAGCCAAGATGATAGTCAAGATCAATAGCTCAAATATCCTATTGTGTCATTGGGCGTCCCCTTATCTTCAACTTCAGCAGCTGCAGCCCATACATCTGGGTTATGATCTCATTATTCCAAGCCTGATGCTCGGTCATAGTCAATATTAGACCATGAGTCCTAGTAACCCCTTTAGTATGGGATATATCTACTAAAAGAGTGTCCACTAGTGGCCTATAATCGAGTTCCTCCTCCTCTATACTAAGATCCCTCAGAAACTATATCAGTAAACCACCAAAACCATACCTTTGTGTCACATGGAACCTCATTTTCTTCATAGCTGAAAAGATGACAGCACCTACATTTATATTAATATCATTATGCATTAAGACATATATAATACATACTTTATTACGTGTCACCTTAATCATGTATGTACCGTGAATGAGACAAGTATAGATAATCTTTGCCCACATGTGGGCCTCCCCGTCTATCTGACTGAAAGGGAATGTAAGGTGAATATCATTGTCTTTACGATGTATCCACCTGGTTGTAGAGTGGTTCCCACATAATCGATGGAGAGTATCTGTATAAAGCGGTTTGATGTTTATCTTCTTTAAAGGCTTAGTATTTACCTTAGGTGTACCTAGAAGAACATTCAAAGAATGAGCAATGAAAGTTACCACCTGGCCTCGTATCTTTACTTCTGATTCCCTCTCTCGTGGCTCCCAATTTGCATAAAACTCCCTAATAAGGCTCAATTTGCACTTACAAGGCTTCTCAAATAAGAAGTTCATGTGTAGATCCTCTATGTGGGGCACCATGCTGGGGATCTCTCTCAACAAGCTGGCTCAATCAATGAAATGGTCTGTAGAATACTTAGACTTCTTGACTTTGCATACCACTTCTTTTTGGCCTATAAAATCCCTCTAGCTTTGTACCACCTAGCTTGTTCATGTGGGATAGCTAGAAGTTAGGGCACACGACTAGTCTGCCTAATTATTTTGTGTGCCAGCTCAGAATGTCCAGCTAAGGTCTTACCCTTCTGCTGACGACTAGATATATCACCTTATAATCACAACATTCAGCAAACATATCAAATAATGCACTTATTTTGAACTAGCAAACACTAAGTGTGAGAAAGTGTTGAAGACAACCCACACTTAGTTGCTAGCACAGGTGAGCAAGTATGAGAACTAGGGTACTCAGACTTCCCCTATTCAATATACATTTTGCATAAGCACAATTTCTCAGATATCAAGCCCTCATTAATTCAAACCGATATTCATTATTATAGCATTGATAAGCCAAACCACTTTATCAAAACAACTTTAGGTAAACATATTTCATTGTTTATACAGAACCACACGACATGTACTCATATATATTCCTAATTTAACAATTTTACACAAGTTCATGCACCGTGTCAAGCATAAATTCAAGAGAAATGGCACACATAACACAATTTTGTAGCAATCACTAAGTGTGTGGAGATTTATAAACCACCTAACACTTAGTTGCTCTCATAGTAGTGTAACTTACAATCACAAGGTACTTGGATTTCCCTTGTCAACAACCTACCCCCCCCACATGCTAAATTAAGTGCCATTACTCAACCCACACCTTTACTACATATTTTTAAATCATGCAAGATACCCACAAGTGTTCTATTCCATTAACAACTCATGGCATTAATCTATATCCACAACAATGGAACAAGCAAAGCACTTGTAGCATCATGAAATTATAGCACAAACATCCTTTATGAACTCCAAATATCTCATGAAGTAGCAAGTAAAGCAATTATATACTTTAACTATGCCTAAAATCAATTTTGTACTCAAATAAATCAAAGGAATAAGAATATGAGAACTTACCTTAGTTGTCTTGAAGAAGATGAGTAAAAATCTTCTTGTTATTTGATTGAAAATACCACAAAATAGAAGAGAGAATTTAGCATAGGGAATGGAGGGATGGCACTGCTAGGGTTT
This sequence comes from Capsicum baccatum var. pendulum, assembly GCA_030864225.1. Classification (NCBI taxonomy): domain Eukaryota; kingdom Viridiplantae; phylum Streptophyta; class Magnoliopsida; order Solanales; family Solanaceae; genus Capsicum; species Capsicum baccatum. Next base: position 224,011,589 of record CM061550.1, read on the forward strand.
TTATGGGAGAGGGGAAGTGGGAAAATATAGAGTATTTAAAGGGACAGAGGAGTGAGGGGACCGGGTTTGGGGTTTTACATGGTTTAGGTATGGGCCTAATGATGCGGGGTTTAGTGCATCAAAGTGGTCCCGTGATGTGGCTCTTGTTCCTCTGGAATGGGACTCATAATACACCATGTAATTTATGAGAGTGGTCACGACATGGGCCCATTTTGTGGAGCTACTGGAATTTGTAGTTCTAGCCAAGGATTTTAGCATTTTGGTGGAAGGGGGTATTTTATTCACCATTTTCTTTTTCACCGTGTACCTATCCATAGTGCATATTTTACTAACCCAAAAGGTTTTATTTGACAATATCCCACTTACTTCTTATCCTCCCTCATGCTAATGAGTTTTCCATTCCTACATACTCACTAAAAACAAAATAACATAAGTAAAAGTGGGTTGCCTCCCACTCAGTGCCTTAGAATGTTATGGCATGACCTAACTCAATGCCATTCATCTACAAAGGTGATGGATGTATTATGCTGATCTCCATTATCCGCCCAATAATGTTCACTCTCTGTCCATTCACCACGTATTTTTCACTCTTTTTCTTGTTCCACAATTCAACAGCTCCATGACAAGTCATTCCCATAAGTTCAAATGACCCAGAACACTTGGAAATCAACTTACCTGGAAATAACCTAAATCTAGCATTAAATAGAAATACAAGTTGTCCAGGCTCAAAATTTCCATTCAGAATATGCTTATTATGCTATCTTTTGGTCTTTTCTTTATATAATTTTGCATTTTCGTAGGCATATAAGCAAAACTCATCAAGCTCATTTAGTTGTAACTATATCTTTTCCCCAGCGACCTTTATATCAAGATTCAACTTCTTTATAGCCTAATAAGCATGATGCTCAACCTCCATAGGCAAGTGACAAGCCTTTCCATAAACTAAGCGATAAGGAGAGGTCCCAATGGGTATCTTATAGGTTGTCCTATACTCCCATAGTAGATCATACAGCTTCTCCGACCAATCCTTATGCTATCCATTTACCATCTTTTATGGAATTTTCTTAAGCTCTCAATTAGACACCTCTACTTAGCCACTAGTCTATGGGTGATACGTTGTGGCCACTTTATGCCTAACACTATATTTAGCCAGCAAATTTTTAAACCAAGTGTTCACAAAGTGCATACCTCCATCACTGATAATTTCTTTAGGTATACCAAAATAAGTGAAAATATACTTCTTGAAAAACTTCATAACTACTCTCATATCATTTGTGGGGAGGGCGGCAGCTTCAACCCATTTAGACACGTAATCAACAACTACTATGATGTGCACATTGCCATAAGCTGGGGGAAATGGCCTTATAAAGTCTATACCCCAAATATTGAATAGCTCATCCTCTAGAATATTATTTAGTGGCATCTCATGGCATCGTGATAGCCCAACCTTTGACATTTGTCATATTCCTTCACAAAATAAACCGTATATTTGAATAATGGTAGCTCTCTACTTCTTTAAAGGTAGTGGTGTAGACTGCGTACATTCTACCCTCCCCAGACCCTACTAGGTGGGAATATACTGGGTTTGTTGTTGTTTTTGTTAAACAATGTTAGCAAAAAAAAGCCTGACTATAACATTTTTCTCTCTATTCGCTTACCCTCATAATAGACCCCATAAGGAGATGAATGATAATTTTGTAACACTTGTTTAAATACAGCTTCAGAAATGCATCTGCACACAATCCCATCAGCACCTTATTTAAAGAGATAACGCTCATCCCATATATATGTATGAGAATCATGTAACAATTTCTTTCTCTATTGATTGGTAGCTTCGGGAGGGAAAACACCACTTACTAACAAATTCACAATATCTGCATAACAAGGAATCTCAAACACATCTAGTGCCAATAATTTATCATTTGGAAACTCTTCTCGGATGTCAAGTGTATCATCAGCAATGTTATCAAGACTTTAAAGCCTTGACAGATGATCTGTCACTTGATTTTCAGCTCCTTTTCTGTCGTAAACTTCTAGATCAAATTCTTAAAGTAAGAGTATCCACCTGATCAATCGTGGCTTTGCAGCTTTTTCACTAAACAAATACCGGATGGACGCATAGTCCATATGAATGATTACCTTGGTATCCACTAAATAAAATCTGAATTTATCAAATACAAAAATGAGCACTAATATCTCCTTCTTTATTGTTATGTAATTCACCTAGGTTGCATCTAAGACTTTACTTACATAGTAAATAGAGTGAAATGCCTTGTATTTTCACTGCCCCAACACCACCCCCATAGCCATATCACTAGCATCACACATTAACTTGAATGGTAATGCCCGGTTAGGAGAAATCAAGATGGGTGTTTCTATCAACTTTTTATTCAGACCCTCAAATGCTTGTTGACATTCAGTCCCAAAATCAAACTTTGCCTCTTTTTCCAACAACTTGCACATTGGACTTGTGATCTTCAAAAAGTCTTTGATAAAGCACTAATAAAATCCTCCGTGCCCAATAAATCTTTTCACTCCCTTCACTGACACCGGATGAGGTAGCTTTTCAATAACTTCAACTTTGGATCTGTCTACTTCAAGTCCTTTGTATGAAATGTTATGACCAAAGACAATTCCTTTCTTGACCAAAATGTGGCACTTTTCCCAGTTCAGTACCAAATTTATCTCTTCACAATGGGCCAAGACTCTATCTAGATTCTGCAAACAAGCATCAAATGAATTACCATAGACAGAAAAGTCATCCATAAATACCTATACAAATTCTTCTTCCATATGGTAGAATATAGCCATCATGTATCTCTGGAACATTTCTGGAGCATTGTAAAGGCTAAAAGGCATGTTTCTGAATGCGTACGTGCCATATGGATAGGTAAACGTGGTCTTTTCTTAATCTTCAGGAGCTATTATGATTTGATCATACCCTAAATAACCATCCAAAAAGCAATAGTATCCTACTATACCAACCTATCCAATATTAGATCAATAAATAAAATAGGATAGTGATAATTCCAAGTAGTATCATTTAATTTCCTATAATCTATGCAGATCCTCCATCCAGTAACTGTATGGGTTGGAATTAGCTTATTATCTTAATTATTCATAATGGTCATCCCTCTTTTATTTAGGACACGGTGCACTGGGCTGACCCATTTTCTATCGAATATGGAATAGACTATCCCAGCATCAAGACACTTTACTACTTCCTTTTTGACCATTTTTTTCATAACCAGATTTAGTTTTCATTGATATTGCACACTTTTTTTGTATCCCTTTTCCATATATATTTTGTGCATATAAAAGGCTAGATTGATTCTCATGATATCTGACATCTGATGTCCAATTGCATTCTTCCTTTTTTTCAACACCATCAATGACTTTCTCACCTACATATTAGACAATCCTATAGACAAAATCATAGGTATAGTGTCATCTCACCAAGGAAAGCATATTTTAAATAAGAAAGAAGATTTTTGATCTCTGGCTTAGGTATTTCATCAATAGATACCTTTAAAGATGGTCCAATCGATCTATTCAACAGTACAAACTCAGTAACTCTAGGGTCAATCAATGCCAAATCCATAATTTGCACCATTTCAAGTGCCTCAATATCACCATATAGATCATACCCCATCAAAGCTCACTCAAGTAGGTTATTAGACAGTAGAAGAAGGAGCTTAGACTCAAGTTCTACTACCGTAATAGAAGAAAATTCTTCATATATAGAAGACAACTTTATTTCCTTATACACATAGAAAACTTAGAACTTATCATGAGCTCTCATGGTTATGTTCCCTGCAGCTACATCGATAAGAAATTTCCCAATTACTAAGAATGGACATCCTAAAATAAATGGTATGGTCGTATCAGTATCAAAGTCAAGAATAACAAAATTCACTAGGAAAATAAATGATCCCACTTGCACCAATACATCTTCAATGATCTCATTGGGCCTAAAAAGGGACCTTTCAGCCAACTACAAGATAATAGTCACAGGCTTGGGACTCCCAAGACTTATCTTTTGGTAATAAGATGTGGTCATTAGAATGATGCTTGCCCCTAAATCACATAAACCCATTGCACTAATGGATTGTCCAATGGTAATCTACAATGTGAAACTTCTTGGATCTTTTAAATTTATGGGAAATTTATTCTTAATCTTGGATGTACACTCCTTAGTAAGTGCTACTGTAGCATACTCTATAAAATGGTTCTTGTTTACCATTATGTCTTTCACATACTTTGAAACACTCTGCAAAATATCAATAAGAGTGAGATTGACATGAACCTGCTTCAAAATCTCTAAAAATATCTTATTACTAGTCTCTTCTTGATTTTTTTCAAAGTCTTTGGGGGAAAGGTGGACGTAGAGTCTTCTTCTCCACCTTGGTTTCATTATTTGTAGATTTTTCTTCAACTTTTTTCTCCTCATTATTTTTAGTATCACCATCAGTAGCCTTGAGATTTTCTTTTGTAGGTTCCGACTTCTTTAGCTGCAAACCACTCCTACGGTGACTACATATACCTATTTTGGATTCGCATTAGTATCACTAGGTAGACCTCTCTGAGGTCTAGTGTTTTGTACTCCTATAATCTGACCAATTTGCATCTCTAAATTCTTTATAATCAATTGTTGGCTCTTCATATCCACTTCCAGTTATGCTTAAGCAACTATAACTTATTTCAACAACTCTTCCATATTACTTATTTGAGTTATAGCCTGATTACTCTGAACTTGTTATTGTTGATCTTATTGTACTGGCCCCTTCTATTGATTATTGTTTTGTGTCTGATTTCCACCCCATGATAAATTAGGATGATTACTCTAATTTGAATTGTAATTATTGCCATAGTTCTACTTTCCTTGGTGATTACCATTCCCCATATAATTGATAGAATCTGGATTAACTGCATAAGCATCCGTAGCATGCTCACTACTTCCACAATTCTCATACCATGCATTCGCCTATTGAAATGCATTAGTTGAGGTTGCTAGTTGTGTAACCCCTAACTTTATACTTCTGAACTGATTAGTTATCTGGTTTTGTAGTGCAGTAAGCTGAGCTGATAAAGAAGTGAACTAATCTACCTCTAACATACCTATAAACTTCTCAGGAGCACTCCTTAAGTTAGCATATCACCCGGGATTCCCTTGTGAAATCCAATTAATTCGTCATAAGTCTTCTCAAGAGCTTGCCAACCTACTATTAAATCCAAGAGAATCTTGGTGTTGGGCTCAAAACTCTCTATGAAAGTATGAATCGGTACATCATTAGACTGATGGTGGTGAGGGCAATTTCTAATCATACCCTTAAATTTTTCCCAATCTTGGTAAAGATCTTCTCCTTCTTTCTTCTTAAAACTCGGAATCTCGCTTCTCAAGTGTGTTGTCTTCCCTGATGGAAAGAATCTCATAAGGAATTTTTGAGCCAAATCATCCCAGGAAGTGATGGAGTTCGGTGGTTTAGCATATAACCACTTTTTTGCTTCCCTAATTAAAGAAAAAGGGAATAGCGTTAGTCTGACATAATCAATATAAACCCCAATAAGAATATAGGTATCACTGATTTCTAAGAAAGTCTATATATGATGTTGTGGATCTTCATGTGAGAACCCTGCAAACTGTCCACTCGAACACAAAAATTATACCATATTCTTCTTCAATTAAAACCAATCACCCACCTCTGTCTTGCAGATGCAATTAGTAGCATGGTTCATAAGTGGGATTGCCACTTCATGAACTGGCCTGGCTTCTACTCAAGCAAAAGCAGCTGGAATTGTCAGAGTTGGAACACGTGCAGCATTTAGATCAATTATATCAATGAGATTAGGATTTCTTTGCTCTGCTATTTAAAATTTTTGAATTAGATAGTAAGCTCTTTGCCTCTGATAAAATGCATGTTCTGTTTCCAAATAAGGTTCTACCAACTCTCTATCTCTTGCCAATCTAATATCTCAATAGTCCTACATAAGTTAGCCACTAAGATCAAGTTGTTAACAATTAAACTAATTATCAATAACTAAAAATTTAGAAAATTACTAATTATACTAGTCCCCAACAGCGGTGCCAAAAACTTATTGTAGTCTATCGCTCATGCAAGTGCACGTGATCGTACAATTAATATAGTGACTAAGATAGTCGGATAACGTACCCTCGAGGACTATGTAACTAGAAATTCAACCAATTTTAGTTTTTGACAGGAATGTATTAAGTTTTTTAAAGTATTATGATGATTGTGAAGTTTTAAGTAAAAATATATTTGATAAAGAAAAAACAAAATACGACAATAGCAACGTAAGTAGGGTTGAAAAAAATAATAGTGAGAATTCCAAGGTTGAGACGCTTTTAAAAATCTTCCAAATCTTTATTCTTATTGTAGTTTAATTGATTACCAGGTTATTGATTCGCAAGGTTTATAGTATGATCATGATCTCCCGACCTCTAATCTTCTACCTAACTGAACATTGCAACTACACCATTGAGCGAGTATGCAATAATCCAATTAGACGCATTAAGCTATCATCTTGCAAAAGAACCAAACAAGGCTTCTAGGTATATCCCTATCCTAGACGTTAATTCAAATCCCTTATTTTATAAAATAATAAGAACCTTGCTTCGTAATCTTTTCGTTCTATCCTATGATTTTCTTCCTGGGTTTACATAGGAATATAGGTTTATTTTAATGATGGTAAATCATCAAAATGGTAAGAACAAGAGATCAAGAATAACCCATACAATAATTCAACAATAAACTATGATAAAGAATATTAAAGTGCAATCATATTTTTGACCTCAACCCCAGAACAAGTGTGTTTAGCCACTCATGTTCGAACTCAATATAAAAAATGAATAATTGATCATACCAAAAAGTAATCTTGGAATAATGAAGTTCAAAGAACCCTAAGAGAAGTATAGAAAATGTTTCTACCTTTGTTGTACATTTCCAAAGTAGTCTTAATTGTATTTAAGTGTTTCTTTTATAGTAGGACTATTTTTAGCCCAGTAGGGAGCCATCTCCGCATTACAAGGGCTACTCCAGGGGAGTAGGGGTCACACTTCATAGTTCATTCCATGGGAGTAAGGGTTTCTCCACGTGGGTCAGTCTATGGGAATAGGGGTTGCACCACGGGCCTATTGTTAGTCCCCACTGAAATTCACCTCTTTTCTGAAAATTTACTCCTCCTCAGCTCATTGCTTCTTCAATTGCTTCCGACTTCAAATTCAAGCTTTTTGAGCTCAATTCGCTTCTTCTCCAGTTCATACAATCAATACCAAAGAGTAAATCATAACTTTTTTTTCGTCATGTATCCAATTTCGTCCAATTCCATCAAGAATCCACTCTGCATCACTAATCATGTCCATTAGCTAACGAATGCAATTACACATCCAAAACAATAAGAATAACACATTTTATCTCATAGTACAAGTCCTATTATGGGAGAATATTGGTGCTTGGACATATAAATATACCTAAGATCACGCGTTTTTCCTCCGAACTTCTGGAATTCTATGGAACATCTTCCTATCTATTTTGCTTATGAAGCACATTTAGCGGGCTCGCTTCAAGGACGATGGATGTATCTGATAGAGACGTAAATAAAATTAATTACATGTTATAATATATGTAAATAAATATATTAATTATACCATATTGACATACTTTAATGTTTGAAAGATTCTCCGTAGATACATGAATGATGTGAAAAATAAGAATAAAGTTGAAGCTTCTATATGCAATACCTATTTAGTTGAAGAAGCATATTTATTTTTTGCATCCTACTTTAAGTCACACATTCCGACACAGCACAAAAAAAGTGACACGAAATTTTGATGATGGTGGAATTGAAGTGGATCATCCTGAAATGCTTTCTATTTTGAAGCAAGCTGGTCAAGGTTTTTGTAAGATGGGGAAGAGGAGGTTATATGAGAATATCATACAGCTCGTACATATATTTTGTTTCATTATGATAAAGTGAAATCATATATAAAGTAAGTTATTTATGATTCATCTATAATTATCCATAAAAATTTTGAAACTAAAATTAAATTAGCTTTCTTTGTTCAGAATTTATAAAGATATCTTGAGACAAATATAACCATGTTTTGAAGATAACGATATTGATGCTAAACTTGAAACAGAGTTTGCATCTAGGTTTAAAAAATATGTAAGTATTAATAGGTCTAAATTGTTCTTTATTATTCATAAAATGCAATCTTTATGGATGTCTAATTACTTATAATATCAATAGGCATAGGATCTTTTCTTCGGCATTAGCAATCAAATCATGAAATATCTTGCAGAAGAGTCATTGCATATGGTTCAACCCTTTAATGGATCTGTTGTAAATGGCTACAAGTTTTACACTTAAAAATACGGTTCAAGTAAATTGTAATACCCCAAAAATCCAGACCAATATTGGAATGATGCTTCAAGCTTATGAAAAATAAATTATAGTGCTTTGGTAGTTTTATGAGTGAGTTTGTTGCATATTAAGGCCTCAAATGACTCCTAGCTTTTAGATAAATCAAAATATCTCTTACCGATTAGGTTCTTGGAAAGAATGTTGCTATAGTCAACTTCAAATGAGCATAACTTTTATATTACGAAGAGTTATTAATATCAAGACCAACCAACAGATAGATAATGGAATTATATTTCCAATGATACTAATTTTGCCTTAATTTGATATCGGGATAAAAGGTTGTACCCATTTTACCAGAGAGATGTCTGTCTATCGAGGTGCAACAGCCAAGGTGATGGACCATCAAGCCAGTGATGGCCCGTCAACCCAGACCATTAGCCTTAGAAAAAAAATACCAAATTCTAGCCATATATTGATGGTTGTAGTGACGGTCAGTCACCAGAGTAACGGTCCATCACCCAGATCGTCAATCGGGATCGTTCAATGATTAAATGACGTTTTAAATGGGATTTTTGGTCTTTTTCCATGCTTTTTAATCCCTATTTCCATCAATTTAAACAAAATAAACTCCTCATTCACTCTCAATATCAAATTAGGGTTTCTTTTTAAGATCATTCCCCAATAAAAACTTCATGCTCTTCTTTAAGAAAACAAAGAATTTATGCTTCCCAATCCAAGAACGTTCAACAAAATTCAATTCTCTTTCAAGATTAAAGATTTAAGGTATGTTAGATGTTCATCCATGGGTCCTTTTTACCCATGGAGTCCAAGAAACAATTTTCAAGTTCAAAGTTATGATTTATATGTGTTGATATGAATTATATCCATGAAATTTCATGAATTTTGATTATGTATCATATTTACAAATTATTTTGGTTGAAATTTCCCTTGATACGTTTGAGTGGTGACGTTCACATGTTAAATCCTTAACCCATGTTCTTAATGTTGAAATTATGTGGTTATTACATGATTTAACTATTCCCATGCTTTAACTCATGACCCCTATGTGTTTGATGAAATGCCTAGATAAATGGGTTTTGAATAATGATTACTTATGATGTGCTCAAAGTTGTATTATGGTTCTATAATTATTTCTATCAAGTCCACGGGTTTATGAAAACTTGAAACTTAGTTGTTTACTTAGTCTCAGTATCTTCATAATGGTTTCAGATATGTTATGAGCATTATCAGTTTTGTCAGTTATCATAATCAGTTAAACTTAGATCAGTTCAGTATTCTGAGTCAATTTAGTTTGGAGTAGGATTTAGCACTGAGCGAATGCAGGAATGACATCTTCACCGTTAGTCAGACAGAGTCGTTAATAGCAGTCCCTGTATTCTAGAACTATGTAGCCAGCGTAAGATATGAGGAGTCACATGTTAGTTTAGGCATGACTTTCTCTCAGGGGTTACCCGTTAGTTTAGTCTTGACACCCTGGTCTTTGAGATATCAGTTTAGTGGATCCATATAACCATTGTTACTACCCATGGCATGGTACTGACATCCTTCCAATAGGGGTCACAGGTATGACCCCAATTAGCTTATATTAGAGCAATCGGTTTGATGATAGCTCCCACAGTCTCAGACCAGTATTCAGCTAGAGTTCAATTTCAAGTTTGCTTCACCATAGCATGCAGTTACTAGTTATTCAGTTATCAGTATGTCATTATTTTCGTTTATAAACTATTTCAAAATCATACTATATGCTTGGTCATGCATTCTCAGATTTTATAGTTTTCATGTATTTATATTCAGTTACCTTATTTTATTCATTCATTCAATTATTATTCATGCACATGAACCCCTGCATATTATCATAACCTCATCTAGCATACCAGTACATTCAAAGTACTTATTACATACTCATTTTTTGCGCTATGATTTTCAATATCATAAGTTCGGAGTCTTAGGTTCCTAACCGTACGTAGACATTCCAATGCATAAGCATCAACAACAGTGGTGAGTCCTCATCTATCAAGGACATGGTTATTATTTTATTTTAGTTAGACAATTGGATCTAGTTGGGGATTTTCCCATCAACTCTCTTTCAGACAGTTTTAGAGGCTTTCAAACATTTTAGACAGTCATCCAGTTGTTGGTTGTTTCAGTCAGATTTTCAATATTTTTGTATATGTTTTGCACTTTTTGGATTTTAGTTGTATTATTTTCAGATTTCAAACCTTAAGGCATATTTAGTTATCCCCCACATATGTATTTTGTTATTATTATTCAGTGCTCACAGAAGGTACTAGTTCATAGGTTAGCTTGTGATCTTTCAGGACCGTAAGAACCAGTGGCGTACAGGGTATTTTTATAGGGTGTTACAAACTTGGTATCAGATCCTAGTTTTACAATGTCCTAAGGAGTCTAAAATCCACGTTTAGTAGAGTCTTGTGTGTGTATGTGTGAAGCACACCATACTTATGGACAAGATGCTACAAGATGTTTTTAGGAAAAGTTTCCCTTCTTTCAGTATTCATGTTATGCGAATGAGCATGAGTTCAAATTAAATTCACTTGCTAATCCAATCTTTCTTCCATTTATAGAACATGTATCCAAGAACCTCTGCCTATTCAGGAAGATCCTCTAAATGAGCATGTTTCGCATGTCAATTTTAGAGTTACGTTCACTACTCTATCTCACCCTATAGTTGCTTAGAAAAATCATCCAACTGCTTTTCCAGCAAACCCAGTGGCTAAAACTGCCACAGCTAGGATTTGGGACTTCATCCAAATGATAAGGATCCACAGGAGTTCCTCGACATGGTTCAAAAGATAATAGACATTATGGGTGTGACTTCTAGTAAGAGTGTAGAATTAGATGCTTACTAGTTGCAGGATGTAAGTCACACTTGGTATAAGCAGTGGAAGGGGATAGAGTCATAGATGCAGTGCCTATAGAATTGGAGAAGTTTTCTATAGCCTTTATAGATAGATTCTTTCCCTTGGAGTTGAGGGAAGCTAAGGTGCCAGAGTTCATTAATTTAAAAAAGGGAAATATGAGTATGAAGGATTATTCTCTAAATTTTACTCAGCTAGCCAGATATGCTCCTCATATGGTGGCTGATAACAGGTCTAGGATAATTAAGTTTGTGTCTGGTATATCTGATAGTGTGGTCAAGGAGTGTAGGACCGCAATGTTTATTCAGGATATGGCTTGTCTAGGATTATGGTCTATGCTCAACAGATTGAGGAGGAGAAGGTTAAGGAGAAAAAAAAGGAGAATGGAAGGGATAGGATATGTAGTTTCAACTTTTCTTAGGCGAGCTCAGAGGGTGGTAACCGTCCCCAATTCCTTCATAAATCTTTAGCTTCAAATCCATCTTCAGCTAGTGCTCTTGTGCCAAAGTTTAAAAATGACAATTGGGATAGGGAACTAGGCTCTAAGTCCCAAGGTAGTATAAACAGTGGTCGCATAAATTTTCTTTGCCAGAAATATGGTAGAAGCCATTAAGCTAAGTGTAGATCTGGCAGTGATGTATATTTTGGATATGGAAAGTTAGGCCACCAAATCTGGGAGTGTCGGGTAGTTTCTCAGAAGGGGAGGGATTTGCACCAATAGGCCAGTCTCATCTGTCATCAGCTCTAGCAGGTCGCCTAACTCAGCAGGTCGCCCAGCACAGCAGGGAACCATCTCCAGTGCCACCATCGGTCAGCACCATAATAGATTATATGCACATCAATCCTAATAGGATCAAGAAAGTTCTCTTGATGTGGTTACGAGTACATTGCAGATCTTTCATTTACATGTATATTCTTTGTTAGACCCCGAAGCTTCACTTTCTTTTATAACCCCCTACATATCTGTTAATTTCGGTGTCAGTCCCAAACCTTAACGGAACCATTCTCAGTGTCCACTCCAGTAGGTGTCTCTATGTAGCCAGACAGGTATACAGGAACTGTCCGATCACAATATCCCAAAAAGTCACTTTAGTAGATCTTGTAGAGTTTGAGATGACCGATTCTGATGTTATTCTTACAATGGACTGGCTCCACTCATGTTATACCTCAGTTGATTGCATAAATAGGGTCATTCAGTTTCAGTTTCTAAATAAACCAGTTCTTGAATAGAGAGGTAGTACTTCAGCCCTTAGGGGTCAGCTTATTTTGTACTTAAAGCGAGAAAAATAATATCCAAGGGGTGTGTTTACCATCTTGTTTAAGACAAAGACTCTAGTTCTAAGACACCCAATCTTGAGTTACTTTCAGTACTAAGGGAATTTCTAGATGTTTTCCTAAAAGACCTTCTTGGAGTTCCTCCCAAAAGGGAAATTGACTTTGGAATAGACCTTATTCTAGATACCTAGCCTATCTCTATTCTGCCATACAGAATGGCTCCAGCTGAACTCAAGGAGTTGAAAGAGTGGTTAAAATATCTCCTAGATAAGGTATTCATTAGGCCCAGTGTTTCCCCATGGGGCGCTCCAATTCTTTTCGTGCGTAAGAAAAATGGTTCCTTTAGAATGTGTATCGATTACCGTCAGTTGAACAAAGTCTCCATCAAGAATAAATATCCACTCCCCAGAATCAATGACTTGTTCGATCAACTTCAGGGTATTAGTAATTTCTCTAAGATAGACCTCATATCTGGCTATCATCAGCTCAGAGTCAAAGAATGTGACATTCTGAAAATAGCTTTCAGAATTTGGTATGGTCACTTCAAATTCTTAGTCATGTCTTTTAAACTAACGAATGCCCCAGCAGCTTTCAAGAACTTAAAGAATAGAGTGTTCAAATAGTACTTGGATATGTTCGTCATAGTCTTCATTAATGACATTCTTGTCTATTCCCATAGTGAAAATAATCATGCAGACCATCTTAAAATTGTATTGCAGACTCTTAGATCCAATCAGTTGTTCGCCCAATTTATTAAGTGCAAATTTTGGCTAAGATTAGTAGTTTCCTTAGCCATATTATTTCTGGTAATGGTATTAGATTTGATCCTCAAAAGGCCAAAGCAGTAACAAACTAACCTAGACCCATCTCTCCATCAGATATTAGGAGTTTCTTGGGTTTGGCTAGCTATTATCGACGGTTTGTTGAAGGGTTTTCATCTATTTTGTCCCACATGTCTAGATTGAATCAGAAGAAAGTCAAGTTTCAGTGGTCAGATTCTTGTGAGAAGATTTTTCTGGAGTTGAAGACTCGACTCACCTAAGCCCTAGTTATGATGTTGCTAGATGGTTCGGAGGGATTTGTTGTTTACTGTGATGCTTCTAGAGTTAGTCTTGGTTGTGTGTTGATACATAGAGGTAAGGTCATAGCCTACTCCTCTAGACAACTTAAACCCTATTAAAAGAATTATCCTACCCATGACCTTGAGTTATCTATTGTTGAGTTTGCCTTGAAAATTTGGAGGCATTATTGATGTTGGGTCTATTTATGCACTCTTGTGATACTATTCTAGCTTATTTATCCTTATTGTGAGAGAAATTTGTGTAGTTAACATGTTAATATTGATATAAATAATAATTCAAGTGTCCAAGTATGTGATTACAATGTTCAAAGTGTTTTCCAAACAAGTTTGTACTTAATTGAGTCATTTAGAGATTAATCGAGAAAACTAGTTTTACTAGCTTCAACTAGTTGCGTGTCTAGTTGGTTTCGTTTGATTCTAATGTGTTTAATTTTTTTCAAATGATTTAAATGTGTAATTGTGAGTGGAATAACTTATTTTAAAGGTACAAGTATTAATTCAAATAAGTCAAGAGTCGAAACATAAAGTTGAAGATCATGGCGAATTAGCCTTATCTTAGCTCTTGATTTGATTCGTCGTTGAGAAAATTGTATTGTTATGATCTCTAATTTGTGGTTTATGATTTTGTAGAAAGATTTGTAAAATGAATATGGTGATATATTGATGATATAAGGGTTTGAAATCAATGGAAAATACACCACGATACAAGGAATGAAAGATGGAACAAAAGACCTAACCAAAATTTTGGACGCAATATCCAGTGTGTGGGCGCAATGAGCATGCATCACATGCAGTATTTAATTGATACCATGCCTTAGAAAAAATGTGAGATTCAAATTCTAGTGGAGGCGTACGATATGCGTATGACGCGCCCTCCATTTCGGGGCACTACTGCATGCGACGTATGATTTAGTCCATCGTTTCAATATTGAGAATTTCAATTTTACACGGTTTGGGATTGTTTTGGCATGAATTTTAAGGGAATTTAGAGGTTTATATTGGTGGGAATTTCTTGGAAACCATGTGCAATCTTCCAATCCTATATAAATTAGGTAAAGTCCACTATAAATATATTGGCTTAGACAATTTGTTGGAGATAAGTGGACACCTGGAGACTTCGTGGACAATTGGAGGGGCTGCTACTACTTTGTTAGGTTTTTATTATTTTTTATCTTTAAATTATCTTATCATGCATTCAATTATTTGGATCGTGATTATGAATATTATCGGCTAAAACCCCCTTTTTCCGGGGTTAGCCAAAGAAATGAGTACTATTATTTTGAATTAAGTTAGTTTAACTTTGCTAATCATTATTGGTTGTGTGTTCATCTTTGATTTAACTATTTTAAGGATTATATACCCTTAGAATACATCAATTTTCTACCTTTTGAACTCGAGAGAGAGAATAGGGGATAGAACATGGAGATGTATTTTTTTATGAAATAAGGAATTCAAATTAGTGTCTAGGACAAGGATGTACTTAGATGCCTTACATGATTCACACGTAGGATGATAGCTTAAAGAACTTAAGTGGACTATTACATCCCCGCTCAACTATGTAGTTTTAAGGTTCAACTTAGGTAAAGGATTAGAGGTCGGGAGACCATGATCATGCAATTAACCCTATGAATCTACAACCAAGATAAGAAAGTTAACGAATGAAATTCAATACATAGTATAATTATTTAAAGTGATTTAACCCTGAGTTTTCTCATATTGATTGTTTCAAGATATGTACTTACGCATTGTTTACTTTTCTCTAGTTATAAATTACAAACTCTTTTTTGGGTTATGCTCACATCAACTGAATCTAAATTGTGAACTAAAATAGAATTGTTATTGAATCAAGTCTCTGTGGGATCAATACTTGGCTTTCATTAGGCCACTTTACTACTTGATAAGACCACGTACACTTGCGTGTGCACTTGGGCGTTGTCAAGTTTTTGGCGCCAGGGACTTGTAATTTGGCAATTGTTTATTTTAGTTTACTTTAAGATTTATTTGGTGTTTTTACACTTGGTCTTCATTTTGTGATTGCAGGAAGTAGGTTTTAAGGTTAGGAAACTGGCAAGGGATAGGGATTTAGTTTAACCAAGCCTTGAACCCGAGCAACACCTCCATCAACAAAGGAGAGACATAATCTGTCTTCCCTAATTTCCACAAATAGAAGAAGACCAAGAGAATCCTGCTCCGATGGCTGAACAACAAGCAGCTCGCAGGACAGTTAGGGAAGTGGCATTCCAGCTTACAACAAACATGACTTCCCCAATTCAAAGACCGGCAGCTAGGGGGAATTTTGAGTTAAAGCATAACATATTGCAGATTCTAATATGTAGTAGATAGTTTGCAGGGCTTTCACATGAGTATCCAAAAGTCCACTTGCAGAATTTCATTGATTTTACAGATATATTCATTCTGATTAGGGTGAATACAGATTATGTGAGGCCAACACTTTTCCCCTATTCTCTGTTGAGGGAAGCTAAAAGGTTGTTGAATACGAAGCCGGCCAATTCAATCACATAATGGGATGACTTAGCAAGAAAGTTTCTCATCAAATTCTTCCCATCTAGCAAGACTACGAGACTTCACAGTGAGATAGTGATTTTCAAGCAAAGGCAAGAAAAAAATTTGTATCATGCTTGGGAACTCTTCAAAACCCTGCTTTGGGATTATCCACATCACCAATAATCCAATGAGGTACTTACTCATACTTTTGTAAAAGCTTTTTATCATAATTCAAAGATTTTTCTAGATTCAGCAGTAGATGGTCAAGCACTGAAATTTACTTATGATGAGCTATACATATTGTTGAATCTCATAGCATAAGGAAATCTCGAACGACATTCAGATGCTAGAAGTGCCACAAAAAAAAATACAGTTGTATTGGAGGTAGATCAGTTCACAGCCTGATCAGCCCAGGTTTTTGCATTACAAAATTTGGTAAGAACTCAATTTAAAAACCTAAAAGTTGGATCTCCATAGCCTACAACAGCAGTCAATGCAGTTTAAAAAACTAGTGGTTGGTGTGAGGTATACAGAAATAATAATCATTCTGCGGCCATGTCTGCTACAAATTCGGAATTAGTGATGTATGTAGGCAATGTGAAAAGGCCAAATTATGGTAATGCCTACAACATGAAGTGGCAGACCCAGCCACTAAATCAGCCATGGAATGCCTCACAGCCACAGGCCCAATAAATCAGTCAATTAGCCATATGGAGGAGATGATAAAATTTCTCTTAGCTAATCAGATAGTTTGTTGTGGACTTGAAAAATTTGCAATCTACTTAGAGAAGCTTAGATTTGAAAATTGGGCAGTTACAGCAAGCATTAAATACTACGCCACAAGGTAGTTTGCCAACGGATACATAAAATCCAAAGCAAGTCATGGCAATCACCTTGGGGGGTGGTAAAGAGCTTTAAAGTGAACCTCCAAATGCAACTAAGGAGGTAGATCCTGATGTGGTGACTAAACAGGTAAATGAAGAAGTTTATGAAAAGTCAAGGAAGTTCGAGTACTTAAAAACGAAAGTTGTTGAACTAAAGAAGAAGAAGATGTTGCCTCTTCCGTTTTTGCAGAGGCAAATTAAAGCAAAGAAGGATGTAATGATTCAGAAGTTCTTTGACACGTTCAGAGAGCTTCACATTAACTTAACTTTGTTAGATGTTTTACAGGGTATGCCTAAGTATGCTAAGTACTTAAGGGAGGTGATTGCTAATAAGGTGAAATTGTAGGATGTGGAGGCGATAATACTCACTGAGGAGTGTAGTTCAGTGGTCACTCAAAAGATGTTGACAAAGCTCAAAGACCCAGGGAGGCTCACTCTTCTCATTCAAATTGGAAATAGTAAAGTGTTCCATGCTTTGAGTGATTTAGGGGCAAGCATCAACTTGATAGCCCTATCTCTGTTTAATACAATATGGCTGGGGAAACCTAGACCGAGCTTCGTGCTTCTATAATTGGCAAATGAAATCATAGCCCGACGAGAAGGAAAAATAAAGGACGTCCTCATAAAGGTTGGTAAATTCATTATCCCTGTTGACTTTATTGTTCTTGATTTTAAGGCAAACGAACAGGTTCCAATCATCTTAGGGCGTCTATTCTTAGCAACATGAGGGGCTTTGATTGATGTTAAAGAAGGCACGCTCAAAATAAGGGTAGAGAATGAAGAGGTTGTAT
The DNA here is from genome assembly GCA_030864225.1 of Capsicum baccatum var. pendulum. NCBI lineage: Eukaryota > Viridiplantae > Streptophyta > Magnoliopsida > Solanales > Solanaceae > Capsicum > Capsicum baccatum. Next base: position 224,029,407 of record CM061550.1, read on the forward strand.
TTGATGTTTACAAAGCACCCAATGTAATATCAAAATATAAAGATTTATATACGATCTATGTTATTGAAGTGGACAAGTGTGTGATAGTTAGTCCACCAAAGACCTCTTTAAACTACCTGATTGAAAAGCCTAAGCTTCTACCGCCTAAGCCTGACATGATGAACATTGATGAGCCTGAAAAGGCTAAATTTAAAAAACCTGTTGCTCTTGAAAATTCGCACCCAATATAGGTGAAGAGAATAAGAAGTAAGAGACCAAGTGTGAGTAAAAAAGTGAAGAAATATGGTTGAGTTAAGTTGGGTCGTGTCGCGACACTAGATCAAACGTTGTTTGCAAGGCAACCCAAGTAAAGTTAAGTAGGTATGTTTTATTTACTAGTTTTTAGTTTTTTTACTTCACGTAGTTTTATTTTAATTAAGTCACAGGTTGATGGGAAGTTTGAGTACCATAAATCTGAGCTAAGAAGCATGGCAAAAATTGAGTTTGGGGTACCATAGATCTTTTTTATATGTAAATATGCTAGTAGTTAGGCCTTAAGGCCTCAGGGAGTATTTTTATCGCTTGCATTTAAATTCACTTTGGGGACAACGTAGATTTTTAAGTATGGGGAAGGGAAAATTCCAAATTTTGGCTTAATTTAAAAAAAAAATTGGTGTAAGATATTCTTGTTGGGCTATTTTTTATTACATGGTGCAAGTTTTTTGTTTGATAAAAGCATGTGGAATAAATGAATTGCTACTTTTGAGACTCTTAGGCTTATTTATGTGGCTCTTGTACTTTTTGGCTTAAATTTGAATTCATGCTATTGTTTGATTGGGAGTTTATAATGATCCTATTGATTCGGGTATATGCCATGTGCGTGTAAGGTTTTTTTTATTTCTTGTTGCATGTGATGTCTAGAACTTGTCCGGTGTGTGTGCAAAGCAAAATAAAGAATGTGAGTTTAAGAGATGATGTAGGTATTTCTTTGATATCCTTGTTTTATACCTTCTATTTTTCCTACTATTGTGCATTATCTTAGTTAACCCCCATTGATCCTTTATCTTTTTCTTTGGCAACCTTATAAGTAGCCTAATCCCTCCTTTGATAGATCAAAATTTGATCTAAAAAGCTTCTGGGCACTTTAACAAAAAGTTAATTGGGTAAGGAATTGAGAAATAAGAGGAGAAGGTGAAACTGATGCCCCAAGGTAATAGTTCTTGGTGTTGATAATTGTTGTGTGGTGGATGGGTATCATATAATTTATGCTAGAAATATTGCCATGGTTGTGAAAAAAGAGAAAAATTAATTCATGTGGTAGTAAACTCTACGTACACCAAGCGTTTGTGAAAATTCTTTAAAAAGATGGGGCAAAATAAAGGTGATGGATTGATGGAAATGGTGTAAATTGGTTTTTGGAGATTGGTTTTAAATGTATAATGTAGTGTATTAAAGCGCTTAGAGAGGTAGTCATTATTCCTAAATAGTTCCTACCAGTCCCTTAGCCTACATTACAATCCAGAAGAGAACTAATTGATATTAGTGGAGCATAACACTAAGGGCAAGACTATGGTTCATATTGTGTAACTTGTGAATTCTTTGTGAGAGTGAGCGTAATTTGATTCTTGTACCCATTGTGATAAATGACATAATTGTGAGTGATTATGGGTAACTCTTTTGTTATGAGAGGCACATATTTGATGAATGTGGGGGATTTGTATGACGTCCTTGATTGAATGATAAGCATGATTTTGCCAACTAGGTGAGTCAATTCTTCAGGCTAGGATATTTTGGAGTAGGTTCATAAAATTTCAATTGTGTTTGTAACATGCTTAATGTAGAAACTTGCAATCTGTGTAGTCATTGTAGTACTAGATTGATTGTCTTCATAGTAGTAGAAGTTTAGAGTCTCCTTAGCTTATGATGCTTAGAGTTAAGATCTGTTCGAGGACAAACAAGGATTTAAGTGTGGGGTGGTGATGCTGGGTGTATTTATGCACTCTAGTGTTCTATTCTTTCTTATTTAGCCTTGTTTTGAGAGAAATTTATGTACTTACCATGTTAATATTGATATAAATAATTATTTGAGTGTCCAAGGACGTGATTACAATGTTTAAAGTTTTTTTCAAACAAGTTTGTACTTAATTGAGTCATTTAGAGTTTAATTGAGAAAATTAATTTTACTAGCTTGAGCAAGTTGCATGTCTAGTTGGTTTCGTTTGATTCTAATGTGTTTAATTTGTTCCAAATGATTTAAATGTGTAATTATGAGTGGAATAACTTATTTTCAAGGTACAAATTTTAATTTGAATAAGTCAAGAGTCGAAACATAAAGTTAAAGATCATGGCGAATTAGCCTTATCTTAGCTCTTGTTTTGATTCGTCGTTGAGAAAATTATGCTGTTATGATCTCAAATTCATGGTGTGTGATTTTATAAAAATCTTTGTAATATGAATACGGTGATATATTAATGATATAAGGGTTGAAAATGAATCAGAAATACACCACGATACAAGGAATGAAAGATGGGACAAAAGACCTAACCAAAATTTTAGACGCAATATTCAGTGTGTGCGCGTAATGAGCATGCGTCACACACTGTATTTCAGTGCTCCCATGCCTTAGAAAAAATGTGAGATGCAAATTCCAGTAGATACATGTGATATGCGTGCAATGCACCCTCCATTTCGGGCTCTACTACGTGCGACGCATGATTTAGTCCACCGCTTCAATATTGACAATTTAAATTTTATATGGTTTGGGATTGTTTTGGCACACATTTTAAGGGAATCTAGAGGGAATCTTGGTAGGTATTTCTTGGAAAACGTGTGCAATCTTCTAATCCTAAATTAGGTAAAGTCCATTATAAATATATTAGCTTGGACAATTTATTGGAGATACGTGGACTCCTGGAGACTTCGTGGACAATTGGAGGAGCTTCTACTACATTGTTAGGTTTTTATTATTTTTTTAGATTTTAATTATCATATCATGTATTTAATTATTTGGATCGTGATTATGAATATTATCGGCTAAAAATCCCCTTTTCGGGGTTAAAGGCAAAGACATGAGTACTATTATTTAGAATTAAGTTCGTTTAACTTTGCTTATCATTATTGGTTGTGTCTTCATCTTTAATTGAACTATTTTAAGGATTATCTACCCTTAGAATACATCAATTGTCTATCTTTTGTACTCGGGAGAGGGAATAGGGGATATAACATAGAGATGAACAAAGTATGGTTTGTATTCTTTTATATAATAAGGAATTCAAATTAGTGTCTAGGATAGAGATGTACTTAGATGCCTTACTTGATTCACATGTAGGATGATAGATTAAAGAACTTAAGTGGACTATTATATCCCCTCTCAATGATGTAGTTGTAAGGTTCAACTTAGGTAAAGGATTAGAGGCGGGAGATCATGATCATGCAATTAACCCTACGAATCTACAAACAAGATAAGCAAGTTAACGAATGAAATTCAATACCTAGTGTGATTGTTTAAAGTGCTTTAACGCTGGGCTTTCTCTTATTGATTGTTTCAAGATCTTTACTTACACATTGTTTACTTTTTTTTAGTTATAAATTACAAACTCTCTTTTTGGTTGCGCTCGCATCAACTGAATCTAAATTGTAAGATAAAATAGAATTTCATGTTAAATCAAGTCTTTGTGGGATCGATACTTGGCATTCATTAGGCCAATTTACTACCTAATAAGACCACATACACTTGCGTGTGCACTTGGGCACTATCAATTATCTCTATGGGGTGCAAATTGATATGTTCACAAACCATAAAAGCTTGCAGTATGTGTTTTCACAGAAAGATTTAAATTTTTGGAGAAGATGGTTGGAGTTATTGTAAGACTATGATATGAGTGTTTTGTATCACCCGGGCAAGGTCAATGTAGTGGCAGATTCCTTTAGTAGATTGTCGATGGGTAGTGTTTCTCATGTTGAGAATGATAAAAAGAAGTTAGTTTAAGAGTTCATCCGCTTGCTAGATTAGGTGTTCAGTTGGTTAATTCAGTTGAGGGTAGTGTTTGGGTTTAGAGTAGTTCGGAATATTCATTGGTTGTCGAAGTAAATGAGAAACAGGATAGGGATCCCAATTTATCTAAGCTTAAAGAATCAGTCAGAGACCAGAAAGTTAAGGTTTTCTCCCAAAGGGAAGATAGTGTGTTGCATTATTAGGGTAGATAGTGTATTCCATCTGTTGATGATTTGAGGCAGCGGATTCTTACAAAGGCTCATGGTGCATGTTACTCTATTCACCTAGGATCCACTATGATGTACCACGATTTATGGGAAATCTATTGGTGAAGTGGTATGAAGAGGGATATTGTAGGGTTTGTAGCTAAGTGTTATAACTATTAGTAGGTTAAGGTTAAGCACCAACGGCCTAGTGGCACCTTACAGGAGTTTAGCATTCCCACTTGGAAGTGGGAAGAGGTAAACAAGGATTTTGTAACAGGTTTGCCTCATACGCGTTCTTAGCATGATTTGATATGGGTCATTGTAGATAGAATGACCAAATCAGCCTATTTATTTCCAGTTCATACTTCTTTTTCGGCAGAGGATTATGTCAAGCTCCATATGAAAAAATTAGTTAGGTTGCATGGAGTCCCGTTGTCTGTCATTTTAGATAGAGGCACTCAGTTTACCTTTCACTTTTGGAGGGCTTTTCAGAAGAGTCTTGGCACCCAAGTTCATCTCAGTATAGTTTTTCATCCTCAGACAGATGGTCAAGCAGAGAGGATCATTCAGACCCTAGGGGATATGTTAAGGGCATGTGTTCTTGATTTCAAGGGTAGTTGGGATGATCATTTACCCTTAATTGAGTTTTTCTTCAATAACAGTTATCACTCCAGCATTTGGATAGCTAAGTTTGAGTCTCTCTATGAGAGGATATGTAGATCTCCTATTGGTTGGTTTAAGGTAGGTAATATTGCAGAATTAGTCTTGATTTAGTGTTTGATACAATGAAAAAAGATCAGTTAATCAAGAAGAGGCTTAAGACACCCCAAAGCCGACAGAAATCCTATGCAAATGTGAGGAGAAGAGATCTTGAGTTTGAGGTTGGTGACTTGGTCTATTTAAAAATCTCTCCCATGAAGAGAGTGAAGAGATTTCGCAAAAAGGGGAAGATCAATCCCCGATGTGTTGGCCCTTACAAAATCTTGAGTCATTTTGGGAAGGTAGCATATCAGCTTGAGTTGCCTACAGATTTGGCATCTGTGTATCTAGTGTTTCATATTTCCTTATTAAAAAGGTGTATTGGTGAATCAGCTATAGTAGTTCTGTTATAGGATATGGAGGTTAAGGATAGTCTTTCCTTCAAAGAAATCCCAGTTGAGATTCTTGATCGTCAGACTCATAGACTAAGGAACAAAGAAGTTCTCTTAGTCAAAGTTCTTTAGTGAAATCAGTCCATTGAGGGAGCCACTTGGGAAGCAGAATTAGATATGCATACCAAGTACCTCATCTTTTCTCTGTAAATTCATATTCAGCTTAAGGTAATGATTTTCCTCAGATTGACTCTCTTCATTTCTCAATTTCAGTTGTGTAATCCATCTTATGTCATTGTATGCATTCAAGAATGTCACTTCAGTCCATGTATCATGTTTCAGACTAAGTTATGTTCTCATGTTCCCATTCATGCATATTCAGTATATGATCTCAGATTCTTAAGTACTCCCAGCTAAACCAGCCTTATTCGAGGACGAATGTTCCCAAAGGGGAGATATTGTAATTCCCTAAAAATCCAGACCAATAATAGAACCATGATTCAAGCTCATGCAAAATAAATTATAGTGCTTTGGTAGTTTTACGAGCTTGATACATATTAAGGCCTCAAACGACTCCTAACTTTTAGATATATCAAAATATCCCTTACCGATTGAGTTCTTAAAAGATTATTGATATAGTCAACTTCAAACGAGCATAAATTTTTTATTACTAAGAGTTTTTTATCTCAACACCCACCAATATATAGATAATTGAATTAGATTTCCAACGATACTACTTTTGCCTTAATCCAATATTGGGGTAAAAAGTTATGTCTGTTTTTACCAGAGACGTGTATGTCTGTCGAGGTGCCACGGCCAAGGTGACGGACAGTCAAGCCAGTGATGTGTCGTAAACCCAGACCATCAACCTTAGGAAGAAAGACCAAATTTTGGCCATATATTGACGGTTGGAGTGACGGTCAGTCACCAGAGTAACGGTCCATCAACTGGGGTTGTTCAGTGATTAAATGACATTTTAAATGGGGTTTTTTGGTTTTTTTCCACCCTATTTTAACCCCTATTTCCATAAACATAAACAACATAAACTCCTCATTCACTCTCAACCTCAAATTAGGTTTTTCTTTCAAGATCATTCCCAAGAATAAGCTTCAATCCCTTCTTCAAGAAAACCAATAAATTGTGCTTCCCAATCCAAGAACATTCAAGAAAAGTTAATTCTCTTTTAATATTAAAGCTTTAAGGTATGTTAGACGTTCATCCATGGTTCTTTTTCACCCATGGAGTCAAAGAACCCATTTTTAATTCCAAAGTTATGATTTTTACGTGTTAATATGAATTATATCCATGAAATTTCATGAAGTTCGATTATGTATCATATTTACAAATTATTTTAGTTGAAATTGCCCTTGATACGTTCGAATAGTGATATTTAAATGTTAAATTCTTAACCCATGTTTTTAATATTAAAATTATGTGATTATTACATGATTTAACTATCCTCATGCTTTAAAGCATGACCCCTATGTGTTTGATGAAATGCCTATATGAATGGGTTTTGAACAATGACTACTTATGATGTCCTCAAAGTTCTATTATGGTGCTATTATTATTGCTATCGAGTCTTGGAAGTTATGAATACTCAAAAACTTAGTTGTTTACTTTGTCTGAGTATCTTCAGAATGGTTTCAGATATATTATGAGCATTATCAATTCAGTCAGTTATCATAATCAGTTAAACTTTGATCAGTTCAGTATTCCGATTCAGTTCAGTTAGGAGTAGGATTTAGCACCGAGCGAATGCAGGAATGACGTCTTCCCCATCAGTTAGGTAGAGTCATTAGTAGAAGTCCCTGTATTTCAGAACTACATAGCCAGTGTAGGTTATGAGGAGTCATCCTTAAGTTTAAGTTTTACTTCCTCTCAGGGGTCACCCATCAATTTAGGCTTGACACTCTGGTCATTCGGGACATCAGTTTAGTGGATCCATCCAGCCATTTTAGTACCTGTAGCACGGTACTGACAACCCTCTAACTGGGGTCACAGGCTGGACCCCAATTAGCTCATATTGGGGCATGTCGGTTAGATAATAACTCCCACAGTCTCAGACCAATATTCAGTACTGAGTTTAGTTTCATGTTTTCTTGACCATAGCATACAGTTACTAGTAATTCAGTTATCAGTATGTTAGTATTTCAGTTTACAGACTATTTCAGAATCATATTATATGCTTGGTGATGCATTCTCAGATTTCACAATTTTCATGCATTTATATTCAGGTACCTCATGTTATTCATTCAGTCAGTTCTTATTCATGCACATGAACCCCTGTATATTAGCCTAACCTCATCTAGCATACCAGTACATTCAAAATACTGATCGCATACTCATTTTTTGCGCTATGATGTTCAATGTCATAGGTGCGGACGCTCAGGTCCCCGATTGTACTTAGACATTCCAGCACATTAGCGGTAACAACGGTGGTGAGTCCTCATCTATCAAGGACATGGTTTTTATTTCAGTTCATTTCAGTATTTTATTTCAGTTAGACAGTTGGAGTTAGTTGGGGCATGTCCCATCAACTCTGTTTCAAACGGTTTTAGAGACTTTCTAACATTCTAGACAGTCAGTCAGTTGTTGGTCATTTCAGTCATATTTTCAATATTTTTGCATATGTTTTGGACTTTTGGGTTTACATTTGTATGATTTTCAGATTTAAAACCTTAAGGCGTATTCAGTTATTCCACACATGTGTATTTTGTTATTATTATTATTCAGTGCTCACAGCAGGTACCAGTTCATGGATTAGTTTGTGGTCTTTCAGGACAGTAAGCACCGTATGGCATCCAAGTGTATTTCTAGGGCATTACATAAATCTAAAATGGATAGTGGTGTATGCATCAAGGGCTTTAGCCATTATGCAAATAATATCAATTACTATGGTCGATTGATAGAGATTTTACAACTAGAGTATAATGCATTACGATTCAAGCGAACTATTATCTAGTAGTGTAATGCATTACCATTCAACTAGAGATTTTACAACTAGAGTCTAATGCATTACCATTGCTCTTTATTACTATGCTTGAGTCTTGTAATACCTTTTCAGTCGTTTTCTGCTTAGTCTTCCCTCATTAGTTTCGTTATCTTCTTCCTTTATTAGTTCTATTATCTGGCTGGTCCAAGCTTTCAAGTTGCAAGTCATAGGAAACAACCTGTTTAAATAATAGTGTGAAAATGTCTATACCTCTATAAATAACCATCCAAATATAAGTTTTGTTGGTGCATCCCTGCACCTTGTATCATGGTAATTATACACTATGCTAGATTATACTTGTGAAGAATTAAGAAATTGTCTCATCTCCTGACACTCTCTTTTTCCAATATTTTGGATTCAAAAGAGGGATTGTCATTCAAATCCTCTGGTTATTGAAGTTTATAATGTTTTTGGATGTTACTAGTTTAAAGATAAATCTTCTGGTCTATTTTGAAGTTAACCTCCTTCCTAAATATTCCTTAATAGTTATAGAGACCTCTACGTTTCTGCATCCCCATAGTGAATGTTGCTATGACTCTTTAAAAGTGTCGTCAGATGTGTATCGGGTTCTTCAAAAGTAATACATATTAGGAAGATTCGATACGGATACTACAGAAATTTGAAAAGTCTGAGCGACACTATAATATAGAGCTTAAGATGTCAATTAGAAGCGGTCATTAAATAACCACTATCAGTGTCATCCCATAAGAAAAAAATGGAGAAATTTTGGTCCTAAGTGTCAATATCCTTAATCAAAGAAACAATATAATAATGGATAGTGGCATTAGATACACTTCCTAAACAATCTATGCATGTTTGCTGGTAAGAATTGGCTAATAAGGTTGTAACATGATTGAGGGTACAATTTTAAGTCGCAAACAACCTCAATGGTTGTTGAAAAAAAATTAAGATGAATTCCCATTATTTTGGCCAAGCATTATTCCAACTACAACAACCACAACACAACCAACAAATACTATAAAGGAATTGCAATAATACTGATCCTTTTGATTATTATTTTTTTAAGCAATATTTTCTTAATCATTTGCACTAGGAAGGGACATTTTTTATAGGTAGTTTTGTTTTCCTTATCTTTTTTTGATCTTTGAATTCCTTGTTGGGAATTCGAATGCCATCAATAAGTAAAGCTATGACAATATTAACTTGTCCATTTACACATAAGATCAAGCTGTGTTAATTGTGATAATTTGTGGTGTATTCATTATCTAAGTAGAAAGAGTAAGCGTTGAGTATACATCAATAACTAGTTATTATAAATTTTCTTCATTTCTAATTAATTGTTGTCCATATCAAAAATATATATTTCTTATTGAGGTCATGTTTATATAGGATAAGTTTTTATGTTTCACGTGCAAGGAATTAGATTATATATGCAGAAGCAGCTATTAAAACAAAGGTGCTAGTAATATTTTTTTCTTTAATTTTGTGTTATGGACCAGTTTAGTGTCATGTTTTTTTCCATGATTTTCTTATCAAAGATTGGATCATGTTTTTAACGTCCTCTTGGATTGTACAATTATGAATTATTTTGTGCAATTTTTTATGCTGCTATTGTGTATTTTTTAGTATATTGAATTAAAAATTTTGTGTAGTTGTTTGTGCAGTTACTACAAACTTCGTGTTGTTCTTTAGTGCAACTTATTTAGTCAACTGCTAACAGTGGCTAAATATATATATTTTTGTGAAAGGTTAAATATTTTATGATTGATTATTTGTTATTTTTAGGATAAAATGGAGGCTGTCATAACTACTACTCTTTCAAGCTCATCAGATGATTCAATAGAAGATCAAGAACTTGATATAAATTGCATATACTTTGATGTTGTAAGTGGATCAAAAAAATAATGTGTGTATGAATTGGGTTTTCAAACTTCGACCTTATATAAAAGTTAAATTGCCAATTCACCTGTAGTGTCCGATCATGTTATTGAAGGGCGCATCAAAATATTTGAGAAAGAGGTGTTACATATGAGAGAAAATCAAGAGAGAGTTCTTCAAGAGCGTGTAGAGGCAAAGGTGCAACAACGAGTAGAGCAGGAGATCTCCCGTTCGAGACAAGAAAGTGATGATCGATTCAAATCTATGGAGGAGCAATGGTCTCGCATGATGAGCAATATGACATCATCTTCTCGCTCATTTAGTAATCCTACTCTCCCTAATAGAGACTCATCTAATGCTTAAGTGTTTAATATTTTGAGAATTTAGTTACTTGAAGTGTCGACTTGGACATTGTCACACTTTTTTGGATAGTTATTTATTTTGAATTTTAAATATTGGTATACTGCTTATTCAAATTATGTTTTTGTACATTTTAATTAACTTCAGACTTTTTTAATTATAAATATAATATTACGTTTGTTTTGTTATGATAGTCATATTGTGACTAAATTAGTCTGTCACAATTTATTTGTCACGAAATTAATTGTCACAATTATTGTAATTAGATTTAGAATTTGTTACAAAAATTATTCTATCACTATTTTATAACGGAATATTTTATCAAAAATCCGTCCTAAATTTGTGACGAAATTTAAGCCAAATATAAGAATTTATATTGTGACGGATAATTTATCTCAATTCCATCACAATAATGTTGTGACAAAATTTATATCTGTCACAAAGGATTTATGATCTCAAGTTCTGAGATGTTCATTTTTTCGTCAAAAATTCGTCACGTCCATTGATTTGTGACTAAAATGCCTGTCACAATTATTTTCATTTTCTTGTAATGTATGTAGATAAATATAACTACTAAAATTGAATTAAGTCAGTACCCTCTCCATTTCGATTTTACTTGTCAAATTTTGAGTTGATATATTTATTAAAAAAAAATAATCAATAATATGACTATTTTATCATAATATCCTATTAAATGATGCTTAAATTGCATCTTGAAATTATTTTTTAATTAATATTAAGGATAAAACATGAAAAGAAAATTCTCCTCTTGATATATCGAAAATAATAAGTAAAAATAAAAATTTAATTAAAAAATTAATGATAAGTAAAATAACAAGTAAAAGCGAACGAATCAAGTATATTCCGCCGAATCCTTAATTTTCTAGCTTTGCTCCTATCTTTCCATGTACGAGTAACTTCAACAATCGTTTGATAGAGTGTATTGAAATGTTAATGATGCATTAGTTTAATGTGTATTAGTAGTACCTTATTTGGTATATCTTTTTACCCTATGTATAACTAATGCAAGCATTAGTTATACACTCTATTGTGTATTAAGGTGTGTATTACTAATAACTCAAAATTCATGACATTAGTAATGCAATGGATCTTATGCATGCATTAACATGCTTAAAGACCCTATTACCCCTCAAAAAAATTTCTGCATCCTTCCAACATATATATTGAGGGTATTATGTAGAATTTTTTTTTTTTTTTAGAAATTATGTAGTTCATATTTTTTTTAATATATCGAACCAAATACTGCATAAGAAAAATACAAGTGTAACTAATGCAAGCATAACTAACATAAGCATTATTAATACATCATATTTTACATTATTTTTATACACTTTACCAAACGAAGAGATCACGCCTACGACTTTATGCAGCTCAAAATTCACATAAAAGTTGCTTCAATTATTTAAATTCTCGAGACCTTCTCTCATTTCGTATTAAATATTATGTTTTTACATTAAAATTATGCTCCTTTTATTTTAAAATAAATAAATTATTAAGTAATTTTTTATTATTCAAAATAAATAAATTGTTCATTCTTTAAAAGACATGTTGAAAATTTTTTTTAATTTTATTCTTTTATTTAATGAGGTTCTTAAATACTTTATATTTTTTAGGAGAGTAATTTTAGAACAATTGAAAGGAGAATAATGAAAAGTAATCTATATTCTATATCCTGAAAAGAATTTTCTTAAAAAGTATATCATATCTCAATAATTCAATTATTTTAAGATAGAGGAAGTAGTTTGAATTGTGAGACCGAATTTTATAAAACAAACTTAAAATATTGAATAATATTAAATTAATTTAATACTTCCTCCATTTTGAAATAAGTGAATTGTTGAAGTATTTATTGGTATTTCAAAATAAGTAAATCATTGAATTTTTTTTCAAAGTTACCTTATAATTTGACAATCAATTAATTTTTGAAAAGGTATTAAAGGTCAACTTTTGGTTTTTGAAGGGTAAAAATGAAAAGTTGTGTTAAATTTATATCTTTATTATTTTTTTTAATTTGTGTGTTAAAATCTAATAATTCATTTATTATAAAACGGACGAAATATAAGAATCAAAATAATTAATTAAATTTCACCATCATATCATGAACAGTCCTAGGTTTGGCATTGTGGAGTCCGCTTCTATCGAAACGTGTCATGTCAGAGGACAACTCTTTTCTATCTCAATCTCATGAGTCATAAGTGGGCAGAAAAAGAAATTCAACACTTATTTTGTAGGAAATTGAAACAAAGTTTGAAAGGTGATTGAGAAAAATGTAAAAGATACTGGGCTAATTGAATGACTTGAATTGAATATAATTAAAATATTTTAAATTGAATAGTTAAATAATTTAATATTCGAATTAGTTAAATAAATGAATTGATTGTATTGAGTATATTCAATTAAATCTATATCTATATTTATATTTATATTTATAATATATTAAAAGTGTAAAAACCTTTAGAAAAGTGATTGTGAAGACCTTTAAAAAAATAATTCAAAATTTTTGTCTTTCATTAAAAGACTTTACTTTAGGCAAAATCATTTTTTCACTTAATTTTTATAATAATTATTACATTATTATATTTATAATATTAAATATTGAGGATACTAAATATATTTAAAAAATAAGTAGGGCTTTTAATTGATATATGAAAAGAATATATGAAATTCAACTTTTAGTTCGTATGTGGAAAATTATAGGAATTCTATTATTAATCAATTAGGACAATGATAGGGCTCTTTTTGTTATATATGATGTTAATAACATGCAATTGGTTTAGCTATGCATTGTTCTTCTTATCACATTTTTTTGATTTTGTTTTATTGTATATTTAATATTGATTATTTTAATTTGTAGTGTGTATTTTTTTTTTTTAATGTTTGAAGATCTAACCTTTTATGTATGCATCATTTTTTCTGATGTATTTGAAGATTTAATATTTTTATGTATATGTTATTTTTTCAGTCGAAAAAATTAGATAAACAAGAATGTTGCACTCGAATAATAAAGCGATCGAAAAAGTCGAAGAAGCATGTTTCAGTAATAATAAAGCAGTTGAAAAACTCAAAGGTTTATATTACCTCTCTCTCTCTTTTCTTTTACGCCTGTTTAAATAAAAAATTTACAAATCAAAGGTGCAGATAGTTTTTTAATCAAATTTGAAATATGTATTTTAAATCTTAAAATGGAAATTAAAGACCGTATATATTTTTAGAATGTCTATTTGTAATGATCTTTTTTACAGAATTACGAGTTACAAGTTGAACAGATCAAATTAATATTAACGCAGTATGTATATAAGCATCTCTAATTAATATCAGTTGAAATAATTTTATAGTTGGCATTATTTTATATTTTATTTTATTATATATTTATATGGAAAGATTATTGTGATACTAATTAAATTAAGTTTGCCTTTATACACACCTGAGAAAAATGAATCAAACTTTTTGTCCTTCATTAAAAAATTCTACAATAGATAAAAAAAAAATTCACTTTTTAATAAATTACAGTCACCAACAAATATTTAATTATTTACCTAAAATTTAAAACTTCTTACCATACCTTTAACGTGTCAAAATTTCTTTTTTTTAAAGTCTTTTTTCTCAAAGGACAAACTTTCATAATTTTTTTTATGACAAAAAATAATTATCGTATATTTGAATTAGAATACTTTGGAATTTTCGAATTCATTATAGGTTTAGAGTTTTCTTTGATAAATAGATTCTTTATTGATGTTAGGATTTTGGTTTAGGTTTAATCGTAAATATGCTTGTGATTTGAGATAAGTATTATAAAATTTTGGTATGATTTTTATATTTATAAAAATAAATTGTCATATATTTGATAGATAGACGATTGTTAATTAAGAAGTTTCCTGTAATGTTATTTATAATAATTCATTAATATATTAGATATAGATATATCTTTAAAAGATTAAGTTCATACTTTAATAGCAAAATATAATTTAAATAATGTATCTTCTCGAGATTATTTTCATAAACCTATTTACTCACATAAGTATGCCATGAGAACTTGCAAATCCATCGTCATATGTGTCAAAGTAGAAATGGTCTAAATGATAGGGTGCGATAATCACTTTTTGATTGCTGAATTTTTCTTTACTTTATTATAGTTTAGAATGTGTTTTGATAGGTGTTTGGTTATAAAATACAAAAAAATGGAGTTGAAGTTTAAGTTTAAGTTTAAGTTGGAGCTAAAGTGTGTATATATATATTTTCTTTGTTTTCATTCAAAAATTATTCTTTAGGGTCAAATTTTCGTTTAGACAAGAATTAATTGTATTGTATTGATATCTTTATTATTTTATTATTTTATTTTAATTTACAAATGTTCGATGAATGTGAGTAGACTTTGAATTTTTTTTTTTTAGGTAAAGATTAGGTTTAATTGTATAATCATAATATCTCTATTAGTTTGTTATTTTGTAGTAGTTTACCGTTCGTAAATGAATCTCGATCAGCTTTAAGAAAATTTTGTGTGTAAAATTTAAGTTTAATTGTAGTGTTTTGATATATATCACTTTTGTCATATTACTTTGTTGCAGTTTACAGGTAATAGATAAATGTTGGTCGGCTTTGAAAAATATTTTCATGTAAAAGTTAGGTTTAATTGTATTATTTTGTTATTGTTTACAGGTGGTAGATGAGTGTCGGGCGATTTTGAGAAAATTTTTGTGTGTAAAGATTAGATTTAATTGTATTATTTTGATGTTTTTATCATTATATTATTTTGTTGTAATTTACAGAAGGTAGATGAATGTCGATCGACTTTTAAAAATATTTTTGTTAGAGATTCGGTTTAATAAATAAATCCCCCATCTTTACATACTTTAAAGATATTAAATTCAATTATTATATTCATCTTTATTATTTAAACAAATATCTTACTTAATGTAATAGTTGAACTCATTAAATTGAGGTACACATGCAAGGCGCGTACAGCTAAACTAGTTAAAACATAAGTACAATGCCCTATTTATACAAATAATTAACCATCTAAACAAGGTAGGAGCCTAAATAAGGTACAAAATAATAAAGTGATATTAAGGTAGGATACACTCCTAAATAAGGTACAAGATATTGAAAATATGTACTAAAGATTTACCAAGAAATACAAAACGAATAAATAATATATAACGGTTTTCTACATTTAGGACGAAATCAACATGTTGAGGCGACTGAAACTAAGGTTGGCCCAACCTATGTACTGCAGCAGAAGAATATACAGTGAGATGAAACAAGTAAACCAACCCGGTCTAATGAACATATACAGTAATATTTTACTATATTACTGTATTTTTTTAATCTTGCTCTCACCGGTTCTCTTCATCACAATATATTGTGCAAGTTGAGGGTTCTTTCATACCCTACAACTTGATGGGAAATATTTGAGTACTACTGTATATGTTCATTGGACCGGGTTGGTTTACCTATTTCATCTCACTGTATATTTTAATGATGGTTGGTATACTAATTATGGTAATTAAATGGTTGTCACCTGTCTGTTTGCTCCGTAATTTTACTATATCATTCCTAATTAAATATTATATAATATTTAAATATTAATAATATTTAATAAAAAAGTAAAATAGACATTTGTGGCATGTCTGCTTCAGCTGCTTCAACCGTAATTTTAATATATCTCCCCTAATTAATTATTATAAGTCATTTAAATATTAAAAAATTAATAATATTCAATAATAAATATAAAATTGACATAAAATAATAAATTACCTCATGATATTTTGAATTAATTTGACATCTTATATAAGATCTACTTAAACGTTTTCATAAGTATTTTTAGAGCATCACTTCTAATGAGTTATTATGAGTCATTTAAGACATGTCTACTTCGCTACTTTAATCGTGGTATTTGGTTGACATCAAAATTATATTAGTGCCTCTTAAATTAAAATAGAAGAAAAACTATTATAAAACACAATAATTTAAAACTTAAATTATTTAAAAATATAATTGACTATCAATGCCACTAAAATTTGAACAGGAAGAGTATTGTAAATTAGCTAACAAGTTAAAATAGTAAATTACAATGTCAAAAAGGTATTACAAATTATAATAATTAATAACATAAATATCTAAAAAATAATTAATTTGTTATATATTTTTAAAAATATATTATTTATAAATGACATAAAAAATACTATAAATTGCAATAATTAACAACTTAAAATATATAAAAAATAATTAATTTATTATATATTTCAAAAAAGTACGTAAAAAATATGTTAATCACAATAATTAACAACTAAAAAAATTTTAAAATATAAAATATTTAATTGACTCTCGAAATCTTATGAGTATAATATTAACAACTTAAATTATCAACTAAATAAATGACGGCTTTAATTAAATGATAAATTACATATAATATAAAATTTTTGAATATTAATATTGGACCATGCGTAGCACGGTGTAGCCACCTAGTTACTATATAATCAATTCTTCTCATCTTGCGTTGTTGATGAACACCTAACAATTTTGCGCAAAATATTTATGTATATTTCAGTCCTACATGAAAAATTTGAAGGTAAAGACCATCACGTGACTAAAAGAGCTAATATAAAATATTACGTTCTGTAGTCTAATAAATAGTATTATGCATTATTATACCTGGAAAAGTATTATACATAATGTCTTAACTTTATATAAAAATGTATAATAATATATAAAGGATACTTATACTTGCACTAAACCGGATACAATGTTATGTATAAAATTTATAGTGAGCTACATGGTATAAAAAATTTCTCCCAGGAAATAGTAATCTTCGCAAAATTTATTCCTGTGGTAACTGGTAACTTATACTATAGGATCTCAACTCATATAAACTAATGGCAACAAATTATTTTAATTAATTCCTTGTTATTCTGTTGAAATATCATTTTTTTCTCGATAAAGGTATTCTTTTTTTTTTTTGGTTTAAACCATTCGGTGTTCGGTACTCACTTTTTAGAAGTCCAATTATATCTAGATTCACCCCGCATCGGACACCATTTGGGGAGAAAGCTCCCAACAGAGTATTTGTCCATACCCAAGATCAAATCTCGACCTCTGATAGGTTGGGGCAGCTCCTTTCCGCTGCGCCATCACTGTTGTTGGTTTCCCGATAAAGGTTGCGATGGATCTCAGTTCGAATCGTCTTTTATTTGTTAGTATGAAGCAATATTCATTATACATATTTAATGTGTGATTTTTATCAAGTTCAATACATACGGATCAAACGGTGAGTTAAAAATCAAAGCACTTCTCTCTTACTTTATCGGTTCAGTTGTCTATTATTGATTTGACATGTTAGTTAAAAATAATAAATAATAAGGATAATTTATTATATCATTTTTTTAGTATAATATATTAGGGATCGTTTGGTAGAATGTATTATAAAATATAATGCATGTATTAGTTAATGTGTATTACTAGTACCTTATTTGGTGCGTTTTTTGGCCTATGTATAACTAATGCAAGCATTAGTTATACGCATTATTGTATATTGAAGTGTGTATTAATAATACACTCTATTTCTTATATATTAGTAATACAAAGACTTTAAACACATGCATTAACTTATTAAATAACCTCAATACCCCTCAATTTTTCTCTCAAAATATTTCACCATTTTTTTTCCCGCTATTTTAGTTTGCAATAGTGGATCTTTTCAAAGCATTTCGCAATTTCTTTTCCCACCATTTTAATTTACAACAATGAATAATTGATTTAAATAACTATAACATATTTTTGCTTTGCTTCAAGGGTCTTTAAAAAGATTACAAAAAAAGATTGAAACCATTTCTTAATTTTACGTCTTGTATTTTATTTTTGCTTCGACTATGTTAATTTATCGGAGTAACATTTCTTTGCAAAGACGAAGGTCTTGCAATTAATTATAAACCTCTATATACTAGTTCAACAATACTAATTATGTTTGAGATGACAAAAAATAAATTTATTGCAAAAAAGTATATAAAATCAAAGAAGGGTATTTTTGTAAATAAAATTTCTTTTATAGAAATTATGTAAGATGTATTATTTCTTAATCATCAAACCAAACAATGTATACGAAATAATATATGCATAACTAATACAAGCATAAATAAAATAAGTATTACTAATAACATTACTAATATACTATATTCTGCATTGTTCTTATGCATTCTACCAAACTATCCCTTAATGTATATATATTTTTAGTATAACGGATAAGTATTATTGGAGTGTTAAAGTGAGGGAGTATATTTTTATATTCGCTTTAATCTTTAGTATTGAAAATAACATTTTCTTGGAGACTAATGATTAAGGGATCGTTTGGTAGAATGTATTGAAAAATATAGTGCATACATTAATTAATATGTATTATTAGTATCTTATTTGGTACATTTTTTTGTCTATGTATAACACTCTATTGTGTATTGAGGTGTGTATTAGCAATACACACTATCTTTTATGTATTAGTAATACAAAAACTTTTAAACACTTGCATTAACTTATTAAATGACCTTAATACTCCTCAATTTCTTTCTTAAAATATTTCACAATTCTTTTTTCCATCATTTTAATTTACAACAATGAATAATTGGTTTAAATAACTCCACAATATTTTTACCTTGCTTCGAGAGTCTTTAAAATAAATTTTAAAAAAAATTCTTGAGACTATTCCTTAATTTTACATCTTGTATTTTATTTTTGTTTCAGTTGTGTTAATCCGTCGGCGTAACATTTCATGCGTAAAGACAAAGGTCTTGCAATTAATCCTAAACCTCTATATACTAGTTCAACAATACTAATTATGTTTGAGATGACAAAAGAACTTTGTTGTAAAAACATGTACAAAGTCAAAGAAGGATATTTTTGTAAAAAAATATTTCTTTTATAGAAATTATTTAAGATATATTATTTTTAATACATCAAATCAAATAATATATAAAAAATAATATCACCATACCTAATACAAATATTACTAATATACTAGATATTTATATTCTATATTATTCTTATACACTCTATGAAACAACCCCTAAAGCTCAAGCGAATATCAACAACTACATATTGCTTTTGCTTCCTTTGGAGCTTTCAAACACATCATCCACATCCCATTGACTCCATTTCATTCTCTTCATTAATTCTTTTTTTTTTTATTTTTTTTTTTTTATGTTTCTCCCTCCATGTTTAGGTGTGGCAACTAAGTTTGAATTCGTTTCAGAAAACGCTAAGCTAGATCTTCTTTGCTAATAATTTTTTTTTTCACTTTTTAACTAAAAATTATTTTACTTTAGTAAAAATTATGTGTTTGGCCATACGAATTTCAAATAAAATTTGAAATTATATTTGATAAACTTATTTTCACTTCGATTTCTCTCATAAAAAGTCAAAAAGAACTTCAATTTATTTTCATAGCAAAATACAAATTCAACTCCAAACAATTTTAATTTCCATGACCAATACTAACTAATAGAAGTGATTTCATACTAAAACACAAATTCAAAATCTCTAATTAAAAATGAATGTGTAATTTCTATTTCACCACAATTTTTATCGTATCGGTAACTAGATATCAGCATCAAGCATGCATCCCCTAGATCATTTCACGTAGTTAAAATTATACACTAACCTTTATAGAAACCATGCTAATTAAACGTGTAAAATGATAATTTATTTATTTTTATTTTCCACCCGACGTTTGGTACTCACATTAAAGACTCAATTAATTTGGATCACACAGTGCAGGATCCATGACGCTCTCAACAAAATTTTCTCCATTCTCAAAACTCTGATCACGGGTGGAGCAGTCTCACCGCTGCACCACAATCCATGTTGGTAATAATCAATCTTTTGAATTTTCTTTAGTTGATTCAATGTATATAAAATTGCAAAGAAGAAAACCTTGTTGGATTAAACTAGTGTGAATGAAAAATGGAGAAAAAGTATACTCATTTAAGAAAAATATACTTCTCCCACATTAGTGGGAGAAAGCAATTTTAATGTGTTTTTATTGAGTAATACTTCTTCAAGTGGATAGTGAGCCAAGAATCAAGAGGTGCCTCGCATGTCGCTCGATCGGCTTTGGATATTAACATTTTTAGGCAAAATTTATTTGAAACTTGGGAAAACAATTGATCCAAAAAATTCAAGGAAAAACAAAATCGAGGAAAAGACACAATTTAAAAAAAAGAGGTGACTGTTCGGTTAGTGACTGGTCAAAAAAGACATAATGTTTCAAAATGGACAGACATAATTGTTCTGAAATGATACACCTTTCCGATGAACCATTGCTTCCTTTCCAAAGGGGCACTTCATGGCTATAAATACCTGCACTTTTTTCACAGATAAGACATAATTTACTGTATTGAAAAACACTCTTCTACTTCAAAAAACTCTGTGTGATCATCTACCATTAAGTGTGTTCAAAGAATCAGAAGGTTTGAGGTACTGCTACATTCTGATTGTGAGCCATTTTATCCCGGGAGAAAAAATTCCGCAACCTTGGGTACTTGAGGGGAATTAATTCCTTAAGGACACTTCGTGAATTAGGAGGACTTGATTCTGTTTTCTACTTCATCTTGTTTCTGTAAATAACATACTTCTTTGATAGTTCTTGATGAACTTGTGTTGAAGGTGTGAAAATTTCATAAGCGTTCTTGATATAATCTTGAACTTGTGTTGAAGTGTTTGTACAAACATAGAGATTATGTACCCGAGACAACAATCTTAAGGAATTAAATTTCATAATCTATGTTTTTTGATTTTTGGATATTAAAGCTTTATGATTTCTACTCTGATTAAACTTAACAAGTGATTTGAAGAAATAAAAACTTCATCACAAGTTAAAGGTCATTCAAATAACGATTGGAAGACATAAACACTTCATTGTTAAACTAGAAAAAAGTAGTACTTAAAGTTTCTATAAACTTGTAATTAGTATTTTAATATACTAAAGTTGACTATCTTTTTGTGATAGAAAAAGATGACTATTGATGGTCATGTAACTGAAGGTGTGGCAGCAACGAATGTTGCTACAGCCAGTCGCACAACTGCATCACCCGCTATGGCATTAGTGAAAAAGCCCAAAACATTTTCTAAAATAGATTTTAAGCAGTGGCAACAGAAGATGTTCTTCTATCGGATAACCTTGTGTATTCAAAGATTTATATCTGAAGATGCTTCATAAGTGTCCGAAGAAACTTCGGAAAAGGAGAGGTTCATTGTAATAGAGGCATGGAAACATTCTAATTTCCTATGTAGAAATTATATCCTAAGTGGCATCTAAGATAATTTATACAACATTTACAGCGAAATGAAGACATCAAAAGAGTTGTGGAATGCACTGAAAAAGGAATATAAGACTGAGGATGCTAAAACTAAGAAGTTTTTTGTTGCAAGATTCCTTGAGTACAAAATGATTAACAGTTATCATATCTCAAGTACAGAAATTGCAAGTCATCATCCACGATCTCCTTTATGAAAGTATGAATTCAGTGATTAACCCATTTGAACATGTTAAAAATATTCTTAATGATCACGTGAACTTTATTGTAGGTTTGGTTCTAAATAAGGCATTTCAAGTTGCTGCAATAATAGAGAGTTGCCACCTTTATGGAAGGACTTCAAGAATAACTTGAAATACAAACGAAAGGAAATGACAGTCGAAGACCTCATTGTGAGGTTGCGCATCGAGGAATACAACAAAGCCACAGAGAAGAGGTCAAAAGGAAATTCTTTAATGAGTGGAGCTAACATTGTAGAAGATGACTCCAAAAACTCGAAGAAGCAGAAGAAAACTGAAAAAGAAAGCAATCAACCAAGAAAATTCAAGGGAAAATGCTTTAATGGTGGAAATATTGGCCATACATTAACAGATTGTCATGCCCAAAGACAGAAAAAAAGAAGGATCAAGACAATATGACTGAATCAAAGAATGAAATGGGCAATCTATGTGTCATGCTTTCTAAATGTAAATTGGTTGGAAATCCAAGAGAATGATGGATGGATTTCGGTGCCACCTTCCACATTTGTGCCAATAAAGAGTTGTTTGCTGGATTTGCTCGGGCTCAAGGCGAAGAGAAGATCTATATGAAAAACTCCGCAACTGTAAAAGTTGAAGGGACAGGAAAAGTTTGTTTAAAAATAACATTAGGAAAAGTGTTGACTCTCAACAATGTCCTTTATGTACCAGAGCTAAAAAAGAACTTGATTTTGTATCACTTCTTGACAAAAATAAATTCAAATGTGTATTTCTTTTAGGCAAGATTGTACTTAGCAAAGGGAAAATGTACGTAGGAAAAGGCTACCTCACTGAGGGCCTATTTAAGATGAATGTATTGATAGTTGAAATCAATAAAAGTTCTGTTTCTTCTTACTTGCTTGAGTCTAATGAATTATGGAATGAACGATTAGGATATGTCAATTACAAAACATTGCGAAAACTGATTAACTTAGAAGTTTTTCCAAACTTTGAGTGCAATAAATCAAAAGGTCAAACATGCGTGGAATTAAAGTATGCTAATCGTTCATATAAGTTCGTTGAAAGAATTCTAATCCCTTAGACTTAATTCACTCTGATATTTGTGATATGAAGTCAGCATCATCTCGTGGTGGACAAAAATATTTTATAAATTTTATTGATGATGGCACTAAGTACTATTATGTCTATTTGCTAAACAGTAAGGATGAAGCAATGGATGTATTTTTGGCAATATAAAATAGAAGTTAAAAATCAATTTGAAAAAAAGATCAAAACGATAAGAAATGATAAGGATGGAGAAGATGAACCTCAATTTGTGGAAATATGTGTACAGAATGGAATTGTCCATAAACTACTGCTTTGTATTCACCTCAGTCTAATGGAATTAAAGAAAGGAAGGACTGAACCTTATAGGAAATGATGAATGCCTTACTAATAATTTCAGGTTTACCGCAAAACTTATGCGGGAAAACTATTCTTATAGCTAATCGAATACTCAATAGATTGCCCCATAGTAAGACACAATCAATTCCATATGAAGAATAAAAAAAAAAGGAAACCCAATTTAAAATATTTCAAAGTGTAGAGGTATCTAGCGAAAGGCCAAATTTCTATGCCTAAAAGGGTAAAGATAGGACCCAAAAAATGGACTACATGTTCATAAGATATGCTAAAAGTAGTAAATCATATTGGTTTTTGGTTTATAAATTTGAACATTCGGATATCAATGAAAATATAATAATTGAATCAGATAATGTTGAGTTCTTTGAACATATTCATTCGTATAAAACTAGACATGAACAGTCTAGTAAAGGGTCTAAATGACCTTGAGATGAACCAAGTGAGGATGTACATAATGACGAGAACCCAAGACATAGTACACGTCAAAGAACGTCAACTTCATTTGCATCGGGTTTTATAATATTTCTCTTAGAAAATGAGCCCCAAACATTTTTAAAAATGATGTCTTCTTCAGGCTCATCCTTTTAGAAAAAGGCAGTCAATAGTGAGATTGAATCCATCCTAAGCAACCATAATTGAGAGTTGGTTGATCTTCCTCCAGGAAATAAACCTTGAGGTTCTAAATAGATCTTCAAAAGAAAATAAAAATGGATGGCATTATAGTCTTGTAGTAAAAGGCTTCAAATAGAAGCAAGACCTTGATTACTTTGATACATACTCCCCAATCACATGGATAATGTCAATTTGAATTTAAATTGCCTTGCCGATAGTGTATGATCTCGAAATCCATCAAATAAATATGAAAAATATATTCCTAAATAGAGAATTGGAGGAAAAAATTTACATGGAACAACCCGAGGGTTTTGTGGTTCCTGGTAAAAAAAAAGGTGTGCAGACTAGTTAAGTCACTTTATGGACTAAAACAAGCACCTAAACAGTGGCATGCGGAAGTTTGATCAAACTATGTTGGTAAACGGGTTCAAGATAAATGAATGTGATAAATGCGTTTACATTAAAGACACTCCAAATCACAAGGTCGTTATTTGTTTGTATGTGGATGATATGCTAATCATCAGTAGAGACATTTCTGCCATAAATGCTATGAAATAAATTCTTGAGAGCAAGTTCGATATGAAATACATTGGAGTTGTGAATGTGATCTTAGAAATAAGAATTCATAGAACTCCACAAGGGTTGGCATTGTCACAGTCTCATTACATATAAAAGGTATGGTATTGCCAAGACTCCATTAGACGTGAGCTTCGCACTTCAAAAGAATAAAGGTGAGAGTGACTCACAGTTGTAATACGTAAGAGTATTAGGATGTTTAATGTATATCATGAATTGTACACTGTCAGACATAGCATGTGTTATTAGTAAATTAAGTAGGTACATGAGTAATCCCAATAAAACTCATTGGATGGCAATGAAAAGAGTTTTAGGATATCTTAAATACACTTAAGACTATGTTTTGCATTATAATAAATATCCCACGATAATTGAAAGATATAGTAATGCAAATTAGATAACCGAATTGAATAAAGTAAAATCCACGAGTGGATATCTGTTTACTTTAGGTGGAGGATTAGTCTCTTAGAAGTTGTCTAAACAGACATGTATTGCTCGTTCTACAATAGATTCTGAATTTATCACATTGGATAAAGTCGGTGAAAATACATAATGGCTCTAGAATTTTTTGAAAGATATTTATTATTGGCACCAGTATGGATACACTGTGATAGGCAAATAACGATCGGTGGGGTAGGGAGCATGATGTATAATGGTAAATCTCATCATATAAGATGAAAATATAATACCGTTAGAGAACTACTCTCTAGTAGAATTATCACTGTTGAAGATGTGGAGTCAAAGGATAATATGTAGGATCCACTTATAAAAGGCCTACCTAGAGAGGGAGTTGAGAGAATATCGAAGAGAATGAGTTTACGGCTTAGGACAAGTCAGCATGGTGGTAACTCTACCTAACAGAATAGAGATCCACAAAGCTAGGTTCAAGGAGATCAAACAAAATTGTGACTGACAGTTCAAGATTGTCAATATATCCAATCCATTCTCATGATGTAGACAATGTTTAGTAAACAAATATAAGGCTTGTGGTGCGAAGACTTTTAATGATTATCTAAATTTAGTAGATTTAACCAAATAGTTTAATCTATAGGATTGAACATTTAGAAATCACCTATGTAAGGGTGAAGTGGAAGCTGTTTCAAGAAGAATGTTAGTAAAGGCCTATTCTCTAAGCACCCATGAAACCAGGGTGTGTTCATGGCTAAAATGAATAAAACCGTAAAAACCATAAATGGTAAAAGGGTGGTTATGTGACATGTTTTTTCTAGGTGTACATTAAAGCTCGATAGTTCAAAAAAATCAAATCTTCCACTTTACTGAGTGTATCCGATGCATGTTGACTATGAAAAGTTCAAAGGAAAACCAACTTATCCTGGTGCAATTAGTTTGAAACACCCTGGGTTCCTTCCTTAGAAATTTCCTGGAATTCTAGTCTCTGAAAAGGGTATGAGTAGGGGAAACAAATCGTACATAGTGGTATGAGTGGCATAGGTTAGTAGTACGTTGACCATTATTGGTTGGTGGAGTGGATTTAGTTTTGGAATGGATACAACTTGGGTAGTACGAGTCATATTGGTGGATATGAATCGTTGGGTTCCTTTACTTGATCTTAAACTTGGTAACTTGACTTGGATCTGAGTATGAGTGTCTCATCTTGAACCGTAAGCCAGGATACGAGCTGCACCATGGACTCGTATGGTGGGCAGTGTTTAATCCCCTTGGAATTCCATTTTGCCAGGGGTACAAATTATAGGTACTAATCGTACACTGGGATACGACACGGTTTGAGGGAGTCGTATTGGGTCCAAAAAAAGTGGCCTTGGGTATGAGTGGTGGGTACCACTCGTATTGGAGGGTACGACTTGTATGAATGGTCGTACCCGCCTGATGGGATTTCTAGGATTTTTAAGTAAGGCCAATCTGGACATTTCCCCGCTTATCCTAATAAGGTCCCACGACTTTTTAATTACTTAAAAGTTTATTTACCCTATTTTTCTATCCATTAACACTTAGAAAAACACTCTTAAATCTTCTCTAAAGTTCTTGGAAAATAAGGCTAGGATTTCATCTTAAGGATTAATTCATGGCTTGTATTGGTGGTTTTTCTCCATTAACTTCTCAATTAAGGAATGTTCTCTTCCCTCATTGTTAGACCAACTAAAGGCATGGTTTTATACAATGTTTTCATAGTTTAAATATTATATGATTTGGGTTTTCAAATATGATTTGGGGGTTTTATTATAAATGCTTGGTTATGATTTTCCTATGATTTAAATATGCTTTTATATGTTTTAATCGTGGTTTTGGATAATTGTATTGTATGGGAATGGTTATTGGTAATTGGAATTGGTTTTGGTAATAATATGCCCCAATGTGTTTGATAAAATGCCTATAATAATGTTTTCACTATACTATTGTATTTTCAATAGAACTTATGCATGATTTAAACTTGGTAATGGAACTTAAATCACTGAAATGGTTTTGGAATGGTTTAAAGGAACGGTTTGTCTTAATAGACCTACTTGTGGGGTACATGGGAATTCCCTAAGTAAATCAAATAATCTGATCTATAGACACATGGGAATCCCTTGATCACTAAGAGATTTGGCTAAGGATAATTCTTACAAATATTAGTCGGTATGACGATACCACTACTAATGGATTTGGTTAATAATTGGATAATAGTTTGTTTTTTTGTAAAATAGTTTTAATTAGGCTTAAAGGGGGAAGTGTAGCAAAGTCGAGGAGGTTGGAGTTCCTGAGGGAACCAAAGCTGGAAACTCATACTTGCCTGTGTTAGTTTTGGTCTTAATGATTGTGTGCATGATGTCATACTTTATATTGGGGGATGTACTATTCATCCTAGGTTTTCTTTCCTGGTCATGCAGCTTCACGCACTAGGGCCCTTTTAGAGGGGGTAGCTATACCCATATCGCCTGTGGGTAATTTTAAGACACCAAAGCTACACAGCCCAGGCAAAGGTTTTAAATGCATGCTAAACATGATTCTTTTTTCCATCATATATATATATATATATGGTTGTATCCATTATGAATTATTTTACTTGGTTTTATAAAGGGTAATATTTTATCCTTATCCTAAGTTCATGCTAGTGTTTACTCGCTAACCCATCTTCAGGTGAATGTACACCCACCATATGAAGGAACTAACCGTTCTACTTCTCTGTTCAGCATTCAAATACTCGAGTCAACTGTTAGACTGATGTGGTGAGATTTCATCTTTATGGAAGGCTCTATTTCATGGATGTTTCTTCATATTTTGGATTACTTACGGATTTTGGTTTTGGATATGGTTAGGGGCATATCCCAATTAAATTTTATTACTCTTTTGGTTAGAGGCTTTGGGTACTATTATGGGCTGGTATGGGCGGGATCAGTATGAGTGCTAGCCATAGTATTGGCACTAGCATTGGGGCTGACATTATTAGACATAATTTCTCACTATTCCATTGTATTTTATTTTAGGATTAATTATATTATATCTCGGAACCTATTTAGTTATGGCATGGTTTATGGCCTTTGATTTTGGTATTAGTTGGTACAGTATAGCGGATGATTGGACTCGATTAGGTCGGTAACTGTCGTGATCCTATCCCAGAGTCTTGACATGAACAATAATGCTATTTTGTTATATGTTTGAAATTCAGCCAACTCAAGACAGACGATTGGAAGTTGGGTTGGGTAACGGGGGTGGTCTCAGGTTCAGATTGGACTTGGGACGTCCATTATGATAAGCCCAGGGTTAGGTCGGGTCAAGTTGGTATCAGAGCTTTAGGTTCATGGTTAATTGGGGAGTCCACAAATCGGTGTCTAGTAGAGTCCCTTTTAGGGGTGTGTAGCACACCACACTCATAAGAGAGAGGCTATAGGGCATATAGAAATGTTTCACTTTCTTGGTATTCTATTTTCAATCTTGGAGTCTAAGTTATGGATCCTTCTCTAATCCTTGTTTATTTGTCTTTCAAATCATACCTCGTCGATCTGGAATACAAGAAAATCTTTATATCCCATCTGGGGACAATATTGATGGGTTACTTTCTATATCTGGAGTTTATCTTCGATCTCAAGGTTATATTCATAATGTTTTTGGAGTTTCACTGGTTTTCACTAGTCCTCCTCAGGGTGAGGTGACTAATGTGGAATTTCACAAGTCGATTCATGTTATTATTTAGTTGGTTACTGCTTAGGCTGAGCGGGATACGTCTGGTGAATTATCTGCTGAGGCCACACGGGTTAGCCAGTTTATGAAGATGAGTCCTCTTACTTTCACTGGTGTAAAGGTGGAGGAGGATCCTTAGGCTTTCTTAGATGAGATAAAAAATATATTCAGGGTAATTCAGGCTACTTATATGGAACATGTGAACTTTACAGCTTATCAGCTTAAAGATATTACATACCAGTGGTGTGAGGAGTGGGACAGAGATAGATATGATATGGAGGAGTTGTCTTTATAGGAGACCTTTTCTAATGCCTTCTTGGATCGTTTATTTCCTCAAGAGCTGAGGAAAGCAAAACTGGAAGAGTTTGTGAACCTTAAGTAGGGGAGGATGACTATCAATAAATATGCCTTGGAATTTTATCAACTATCAAGGTATGCTCCTGATTTGGTGGCTGGTATGAGGACAAGAATGAGAAAGTTTTCTTATGGGCTGAATCAAGATTTAATCTTAGAAAGCAAGGCTGCCTTACTGATTAAGGATATAGATATTTTAAGGTTAATTGTTCATATGCAGCAGGTGGAGGAAGAAAAGAGAAAACAGGCAAAGTTTGGGAAAAGGTAGGGTAAGAGGAGCAGGTTCTCTGAACAAGGTGGTTCTCAATAGCAGAGAAGCTGGGATGGAGGCAAATGGCAAAAGAAGAAGTAGGGGAGTTATGGTTCCTTCTCTACATCTAGTACTCCTTACCTAAAATAGTCGGGTGACAGGTATCCGTAAGGTGGTGATAATTTCCAGGCACAGGATGCCTAATCACAAGCAAGTGGGGGACAATTAGTTTCTTTATGCCCTTCTTTTTTATTCTATGGTCGTTCTCACTGGGGTTATTGTGATGAAGGGAGGGACAAATGTTATAAGTGTGACCAACCAGGCCATCTGCTCAGGAATTATCCAATTAATAAGGTGGTTATGAGAGCGAATAAGGTTCTTATGGCTTCATCTTCTGCTCCTGTACCTGGTAGTGCCGCATCTGCGTCTGTTACTGCTCCTGGTTCTAGTGTTGGCAGGAATAAATTATATGCTCTTGCATCTCAACAGAAATCTAAGGCATCACCTGATATCATTACTGGTACATTACAAATCTTCTCTCATTATTGTATTATTTGATGATCTGAGGTTTACTCTTTTTTATGTGACCCCATATGTGGCTTTGTGTATTGATTTTGATCCTGAGGTTATTTTGAATCCTTTTTCTATTTCTAGCCCGGTAGGTGACTCGATTATTACTAAGAGAGTCTATAGAAGGTGTGGTAGCTGTTAGCAGTAGGAAAACCTTGGTGGATCTATTCGAGTTGGATATGGTGAATTTTGATATTATTCTGGGGATAGATTGGTTATATTATTGTTACGCATCCTTATATTGTTGAACCCATAAGGTTATCTTTAGTTTCCCTAGTAAACCAGTTATAGAATGGGAGGGTGGTTCCATAGCTCCTAGGGGGAGGTTTATTTCTTATCTTAGATCTAGGAGACTGATCTCTAAAGGTTGTCTCTATCATTTTTTCCAGGTTAAAGATTCTATCTTGGAAAGTCCTTCTTTACAGTCAGTTCTAGTAGTTAATGAGTTTCTTGAGGTCTTTACTTATGATCTTCCCGGTGTTTATTTGGTTAGGGAAATTGAGTTTGGTATTGATTTGATTTCGGAAACTCGTATAATATCTATTCCTCCTTAAAGAATGGCTCCAGATGAGTTGAGGAAAATTAAGGAGTAACTTAAGAATCTTCTGTATAAGGGGTTTATTCATCCTAATGTATCTCCGTGGGGTGCACCAATATTTTTCGTGTACAAGAAAGATGGTTCCCTTTGGATATGAATTGACTATCGGTATTTAAATAAGCTAACAGTCAAGAACAAGTATCCTCTTCCAAGGATTGATGATTTGTTTGATAAATTACAAGATGGCAAGTTCTTTTCTAAGATAGACCTTCGGTTTGGGTATCATTATCTTAGGATTAGGGAGGTAAATATCTCTAAGATGACTTTTAGTACTCGATATAGGCATTTTAAATTGGTGGTGATGTCATTTGGTTTGACTAATGCCCCGGTGGCATTTACGGATTTGATGACATGGTGTTCAGGCAATTTTTGGATTTTTATGTCATTGTGTTTACTGATGACATCCTGGTTTATTATAAGAGTGAGGTTGATCATATTAATCACCTCTGTGTGGTGTTGCAGAGCTTGAAAGAACAACAATTGTATGCCTAGTTCTCTAAGTGTGAGTTTTGATTGAACGTCGTGACTTTTCTTGGTCATAGTATTTCTAGAAGGGAGATAATAGTGGATCCTTAAAAGATGGCTATTGTTAAAAGGTGGTCTAGTCCCATGACTTCATCTGGTATTTGGAGCTTCTTGGATTTGGTTGGGTATTATTAGTGATTTGTGGAAAGTTTCTCGAGTATAGTTGCTCCTTTGACTAAGTTGACTCAGAACAAGGTGAATTTTTCTTAGTCGGATGCTTGTGAGGAGAGTTTTGAGAAGTTGAAAGATAAGCTAACTTCAGATCCTATTTTGACTTTTCTAGAAGGTTATAATGGGTTTGTGTTTTATTATGATGCATCTAGGGTGGGCCTTGGTGGTGTGTTATTACAGCATGGGAAGTTGATTACCTATGCTTCCAAGTAGTTGAAGCTACATGAGAGGAACTAGCCTACTCATGATTTAGAGCTTCTTGCGATAGTCTTTGCTTTAAAAATATGGCGACATTATCTATAGGGTTTACACGTGGATATCTTTTTTGATCATAAGAGTCTATAATATGTGTTCACTCAGAAGGAGCTTAATCTCAGGTAGAGGAGATGGTTGGAGCTTTTCAAGGATTATGATATTAGTCTTCACTATCACCCAAGTAAAGTTAACGTAATTGTTGATGCTCTTAGCAGGATGTCCATGGGGAGTATATCTCATATGGAGAAAAAAAAGTGGGAATTGGTGAAGGATATTCACCGCTTGGCTAATTTTTGATTTCATCTCTTGGACTTTGAGGATGGTGGTGTGATGGCACAAGAGGTGGTTCGGTCATCTCTTAGTGCAGAGGTTAAAAAAAAGCAAGTTATAGATCCTATCTTGATAAAAATCAAGAGTGATATTGGTGAGCAAAAGGTAGTGGTATTTGAGATCAGTGGCGATGTTACTTTACGGTACCAAGGGAGGTTGTGCATTTTTTATGTCCATGGGTTGCGATAAAGGATTTTGGTTGAGGCATATAAATTGTGCTATGTTGTTCATCCCGACTCTATGAAGATGTATTATGACCTTAAGGAGACCTACTGGTGGAATGGTATGAAAAGGGATGTGGCTTATTTTATGGCCAAGAGCATAGTGTACCAACCGGTTAAGGTTGAACACATGAGACCTGGTGAATTGTATTAAGAAATTGAGTTGCCAAAATGGAAATGGGAGGTGATCAATATGGATTTCGGTACTGATCTTCCTCAATCTCGGAACTATTTTGATTTTGTTTGGGTCATCGTGGATAGGATTACGAAGTCTTATCACTTCTTTCCAGTGAGGACAACCTTTATGGTGGAGGACTATGCTAAGTTGTACCTTCAAGAGATCATAAAACTGCCTGGGGTACCTATTTTGATTATCTCTGATCTTAGTATGCAGTTTTTATCTCATTTCTGGTGCTCTTTTCAGAAAGGGTTGGGTACTAAGGTTAGTCTGAGTACTGCTTTTTATCCTCAGACGGATGGTCAAGTAGAAAGGACTATTCAGACACTGGAAGATTTGCTTCGAGCGTGCGTGATTGATTATGGTGGCAGTTGGGTTGAGCATCTACCTTTGGTAGAGTTTGCTTACAACGATAACTATTATTCTAGTATTGGTATGTCCC
Source organism: Capsicum baccatum var. pendulum (assembly GCA_030864225.1). Lineage (NCBI taxonomy): Eukaryota > Viridiplantae > Streptophyta > Magnoliopsida > Solanales > Solanaceae > Capsicum > Capsicum baccatum. Next base: position 224,062,009 of record CM061550.1, read on the forward strand.
CTTTTAAGGCATTGTATGGTAGGAGGTGTAGATCTCTATTGGTTGGTTTGAGCTTGGTAAAGAGGATATATTTGGTCCTGATTTGGTTTATCAGGCTATGGAAAAGGTGAAGGTGATTTGGGATAGTCTTAAGGCTGGTCAAAGTCACCAAAAGTCCTATGCGGATGTAAGGTGTAGAGACTTAGAGTTTGAGGTTGGGGATAAGGTATTCCTCAAGGTATCTTCCATGAAGGGAGTGATATGGTTAGGCAAAAAGGAGAAAATCAGTCCCTGGTTTGTTGGTCCTTATGAGGTCTTGTGAAAGGTTGGTAATGTTTCTTATGAATTAGAGTTTCCTTCTAGCTTGAACTCTATTCATTCGATATTTCATGTTTCCATGTTGAGGAAATGCATTGGTGACCCTTCTTCGGTGGTTTCTTTGGAGGGATTCGGTATCTCAAATTCTCTATCTTATGAAGACATCCCGATTGAGATATTGGATTGGTAGGTTCGTCGATTGCACATCACATATGTGGCTTTGGTTAAGGTTCAATGGCAAAACCACAAGGTGGAAGAGGCTATCTAGGAAGCAAAGGACGACATGAAATTCAAGTATCCACTCTTAATTTCTTCTCCTGGGATTTATGCGGAAGGTATGTGCTCTTGAACACATCTTTATTTGCTGAGTTTGTTAAAGGAAAGGTTGATTCTCTTGTATCTATGTTTTCTGTCTTAAAGGTAAGAGTAGAGACATCTAAAGGTTGGATTTATGTTTGATAATGCAAATCACTCATGCCTACATCTAACCTACCTTGTTCATTATTCGGGGAGGAATGTTTCTAGTGGGGAAGACTGAAACACCTTGGGTTCCTAAACCTTAGAAAATTTCCTGGAATTCTAGTCTCTGGACAGGGTAGACTAGGGGAAACGACTCATACACAGGGGTACGAATGGTGTATGTTAGACATACGCTGACCAGCGTTGGTTGGTGAGGTGGATTTGGTTCTGAAATAGAAATGATTTGGGTAGTACGAGTCATATTGGTGGATACGGATTGTTTGGTTCCTTCACTTGATCTAAAACTTAGTAACTTGACTTGGATCTGAGTATGAGTGGCTCATCTTGAGCCGTTTTGGTAACTTGACTTGGCTAGAGTACGAGTGGCTTATCTTAAGCCATAAGCCAGGGTATGAGTCGTACCATGGACTCTTATGGTGGGCAATGTTCAATACCCTTGGGATTTCATTCTGCCAGGGGTACGGATTATGGGTACTAGTCGTACACTTGTATACAACATGGTTTGGGGGAGTCGTACCTTGGATAGTGTTGGGTCCAAGGGAGGTGGTCTTGGGTACGAGTGGTGGGTGCCACTTATATTGGAGGGTACGACTAGTATGGATGGTCGTACCCACCTGAAAGAATTTCTGGGAGTTTTAAGTGAGGGAAATCTGGATATTTCTCCACTTATCCTAATAAGGCCCCATGACTTTTAACTCACTTAAAAGGTGATTTCCCTATTTTTATATCCATTAACACTTATAAAAACACTCTTAAATCCTCTCTAAAGTTCATAGAAAAAGGAGGCTAGGGTTTCATTGTAAGGCTTAATTTGTGGCTTGTGTTGGTGGTTTCTCTCCATTAACTTCTCAATTAAGGCATGCTATCTTCCCTCTTTGTAAGTTCCAACTAAAGTCATGGTTTTATACAATGTTTGCATAGTTTGAATGTTGTATAGTTTGGGTTTTCAAATATGATTTGGGATTTTTATTATAAATGCTTAGTTATGGTTTCCTTATGCTTTAAATTATCTTTTATATGCTTTAATGGTAGTTTTAAATAATTGGATTGCATGGGAATGGTTATTAGTAATTGGAATTGGTTTGGGTAATAATATGCCCCCAATGTATTTAATAAAATGCCTATAACAATGTTTTCACTATACTATTGGATTTTCAATGGAACTTATGCATGATTTAAACTTGGTAATGGAACCTAAATGGTTTTGGAATGGTTTGACTAAATAAACCTACTCGTGGGGTATGTTGGAATCCCCCAAGTAAATCAGATAGTATTATATATAGGTACATGGGAATCCCTTGATCACTAAAATATTTGGCTAAGGATAATGCTTGTAAGTATTAGCTGGTATGATGATACCACTACTAATGGCCTTGGTTAATAAATGGATAATGGTTTGATTGTTCAAAAAATAATTTTAATTGGACTTAAAGAGGGAGGTGTAAAAAAGACGAGGAAGGTAGAGGTCCGGGGGGACCGAAACTGGAAACTCATATTTGCCGATGTGAGGTTTGGTCTTAATGACTGTGTGCATGATGTCATATTTTATATTGGGAGATGTACTAGTCATCCCAGGTTTTCTTCCTTGATTGTGCGGCTTTACGCACTAGAGCCCTTTCAGCAGGGGTAGCTGAACTAATATAGCCCGTGGATTATTTTAGGACGGCAAAGCTACACAGCCCAGACAAAGATTTTAAATGCATGCTTAATACGACTTTCTTTCCCGGCATGGATATATATATACGTGTGTGTGTGTGTGTGCATGTATGGTTTATGGATTATAGATGGTTTTACTTGATTTTATAAAGGGCATTATTTTATCCTTATTCTGAGTCCATGCTAGTGTTCACTCGTTAACCCATCTTCGGGCGGCTATATACCCACACTATGCTGGAACTAGCCATTCTACTCCTCTTATTTAGCATTTGGATACTCGAGTCAGTCGTTGGATTGAGGTGGTGAGCTTTCATATTTTTGAAAGGCTCTATTTCATGGATGTTTCTTCATATTTTGGATTACTTATGGATTTTGGCTTTGGATATGATTGGGGGAATATCCCAACCAAATTTTATTACTTTTTTGGTTAGAGGCTTTATGGTACTGCTTTGAGTTGGTATGGGCAGAATCGGTATGGGTGCCAGCCTTAGTATTGGCATTGGTATTGGGGATGACATCATTGAACATAATTTCTCACTATTCCATCTTATTTCATTTTGGGATTAATTATATTATGTCTTGGAACCCATTTGGTTGTGGCCGGGTTTATGGCCTTTGATTTTGGTATTGGTTGGTTTGGTTGGTACGATATGACCGACGGTTGGACTCGATAGGGTCGGTCACAGTCACGATCCTATCCCAGAATCTTGACATGAACAATAACACTATCTCGTTATATATTTGAAATTCAGCCAGCTCAGGGCAGGCGGCTGGAGGTTGGATTAGGTAACGAGGGTGGTCTCCAGTCCTGGTCGGACTTGGGATGCCCTTTACGATAAGGACCCAGATCGGGTCGGGTCACAGGTTTTGCTTGCTGATCACATACTTGTCTGTAAAGTTTTATAAAGAATAGTTATTCCCCATTCATGTGGGGGATTATTGGGTTCAATTAGTGTGAATGAAAAATGGAGGGAAAGTCTTGGAGGGAAAGTGTATTCATTTAAGGAAAGTATAATTCTCCCACGGTGGGAGAAAACAACTTTAATGTGCTTTTATTGAGTAACACTTCTTCAAATGGATAGTGAGTCAAGAACCAAGAGGTGTCTCGCGCCGTCATCGCCGTTGCTTGCTCGGGTCGGCTTCGGATTTGGAGAAAAAATTGCACAACCTCGAGAACTTGAGGGGAATTAATTCCTTAAGGATACTCCGTGAATTTGGAGGACTTGATTCTGTTTTCTACTTCATCTTGTTTCTGTAAATAACATACTTCTTTGATAGTTCTTGATGAACTTGTGTTGAAGGTGTTAAAATTTCATAAGTGTTTTTGATATAATCGTAAACTTGTGTTGAAGTGTTTGTACAAATATACAGATTGTGTACCCGAAACAATAAACCTAGCAATAATGAAACTTGTTTTGGTATTAATATTTAGCAAAGCTAGTTTCTTCAAGGTAATAATGAAACTAATAAAGAGGACGAAAATACTTCCTCCGTCCTAAATTATCCGTTTCAAATTTTCTAATTTGATTTCTCATTTTACTTGTCTTTTTTCATTAATAAAAAAAAGATAATTTTTTTTTCATTTTATCCTTTGCATTAATTATTTTTTCTTCAAATTAAAATGTAAACATCATTTAATAGGGGTACTATGGTAAACTAGGCATATTATTAATTATTTTTCTTAATCAATGTGACATCTCAATTTGAGACGGGTAATTTGGGACGGAGGGAGTAATAAACATGCTCGATAACGCAATAATTTCGATAGGCTGTTATCGTTTTTCGGAAAATTTAGATTAGTTGATTACTCCTCAATGGCCCTAATTAACGTGCGTTCGAAACAGTTTAATTTGTTTTGAATCATTATAAGTTTGATGTAAAATTTGCATGCAAAATAATTTCATTTGTTGGTACTTGAAAAATATTTTTGTTAACTAAACCTGTAGGTTGGAGCTCGATGATATTATAGAAAAAAACCTCGTATTTCGTGTTTGCTTTATTTTGTTTTAGATTTTTGTTTGAGTGCTTGGATTTGTTTGGTGTTAAGTTTATTTTTGATAAATAACAAACAGTATTTGCTTGTCCTGAGTTGAGAAATTGGTCGAACTGATTTATTTAATATATATTATTTCCTGGGTCAATGAATATTGAGTTGTGTGATTATCTAGACTGAACATGAGTTGAATCGAGTGAGCTGTGTTGAATTTGAAATCGAGAGCGAAAGTTTAAAGTTGTAAATTATAAAATCAATACGATAAATAAAACATACTAAAAAATATTATTGATAAGGTTTGGTCAAATGAGCTACATATTATCAATTAATATTAAAAAAAATTAGTCAAGTGTACGTGTTTTAGACGAGTATCTCGTGTTGATACATAAAATTATACATAAAGAAATAAAATTATTTTAAAAAATAGTAATTGATTTGAAATAAATGTTATATCTATTTAAAAGATATATTTTGACACTATAAGTATTTCATCCCAACGAATAAAACTATATATAAAATGAAAAATTTAATGAATTAAAATTTCTACTAACCAAAGAAAAAGGTATAGAGGAAAATTAAGTCACAGAGGAGGGTTTGTTGTACCTATACGTCATATTAATTTAAAATAAAAATAATATTAATATTCTACGATCCAATTTAATATTGAGACTAATATTCACAATATAAAATATAACATAAAGGGAGAAAAAAAGTCAGAAAATTAAGAGAGTACTACTAAAAAAATACTTTGTAAGAATATACTATCATATTTCGATCTTGTCCAATATCACTCCTCTATTTTGCTACAACTAATGGCCGTACATGGACAAATTTTTTTTATTTGTAAGGGGGTGCGGATAACTAAGCTGATAAATAGATTTATAAATAGATTTATTATAACTGATGAATCTATTCTTTTTTGTGCGTGGTTATTTCTTAGATTTTGTTTTAATAAATTATTCTTTTTGTGGGATGTATTCATTAAATTATTTGGTTTATTATTTTATCCTGTAGTAACTGTTGAGTTACAAATTTCTGTATAATAAGTTATTCTTTCTGTACTGTAATGTATATCTAATTCTAGATTTCCTATGTCATTTATTATCTTATGTTGTTCTTTTCGTAGTGAGTCTTTTATATTATATAAACTGTTACATGTACTTTTTTCTAAATTTTCTAAGGTTTTTTCTATCCAAATTAACTTTTCTTTTAGATCTTCCATTATTTTTCTAATATGGTTTCTATAATTAATTTCGTTATTTAGATTATCTTGGTTTTCTCTAGTTTTTCTAATATATTCTAACATCCACAATCTTGATCTGAATAATATCCTTCTGGGTATATGTCTTCGTATATTTGTTCTAAGGCATTTATCATTTCAATTTCGTAGTTGATTACTTCTTCTAATATCATTTTCTTAATATCTATTATTTCTATATCTTTAAGTATATATAAGATTAAAACTCTAAGGTAGTCTAAATGAGCTATTTTCTAAAATTGATATTTTATAGTTATTTGTTTTAGACTTAGTAGTTTTTGCATATTTTTATTAAGAGATTTTATATATTTTTTATTTTCCATGTATTTGACTATATTTATGTTTGTCTGTTTTTCTAGTAACTGCATATTTCGCATATATTTAAAAATTCTACGTAATTTTAACATAATAAGTATTTATAAGAGTAGTTGGGTATGTGTGGTATATAATTTATTCTATCCGTATAATTTTTTCCAAATGCTTTTTCTAATATAATTTTTTTTATATCTGCAACATCTATATTTCTAAGTGCATACAAAATAAGTATCTTAAATTTATCTACCATGACATCAGATATATTATCATTCATTATCATAAAATTGCTTTTTTCAAAATATTCCCTTCAACCATGCACATCATAAAATATAGTCATCTCAGATTACTATATACTAGATTATTCTTAAATAACATGTTCTTCGGTCACTATTAGCATGGTAATTCAGATACTTTTTCCCTTAAACAGCGCCTCGACTTTGGTTACTCCCCGCCACGGCTTCTTGCCTCATTGGTTTCACCTTTAGGATGGTATCCTAGGGATTTTTCTCCGTTTCCACTTTGCTAATAAACTTCTTAACATATTATTTTTTGAATAATTCTACTATAAAGTAACTAATATGAATTTATTTTATCTTATCATGATTGTCGGGAATTATGAATTTAGCTATTCATAATCATAAATAGATATACCTGTTCCGGTAGCTTTGATATTTCTGAGGTTTGTTGTTCCATAGCTTTTTCCATTGCAGTGTATATATTTAATTAACTGGGCTAAATATTTTTGAATGAAATGGAGAGAGGGTTTTTGGCTAATGTAAGAAGGCTTGCCCTCTGCAATGCCTTCCTTCTTTTATTTATAGAATGAAAGTATACAAATTTTTTACATCCGTCTAAAAACTATTCAATAAATACTAAAAAACTAAAAACTAAAAAGCTAAAAAGACTTAAAAGTCTTTTCTCCTACCTACCTATAAGACTTTCAAACTTTACATTAACTTCTCATTTAATGCTACTAACTAATGTTATCTTTACGTAAACAACTTTGTACAAATAAGTCTTCCGTCTATTTTGTCATATCTGCTGTATCTCCATTATTGCTCTGGTCTTATCTTTCCAGCTGTCGTCCTTATCTTCTTTTATTCTAGCTGCACTGCTGGGACGTCATTATCTCCTCCATTACATTTTGAACATTGTGGTCTGGATATTTGTGTCCAATAGTCATGCAATATCTGGTCAATAATTCTTCTGAAATAAATTTTTCTCTCATAGCTCTGGCGATAGGTTCTTTTCTGGTTTAAGCAACGTGATAATCCATTGCCTAATAGTTTCCATATCTGTTTCTCGTAACTCTTTTGAATTTGAATATATTAATACATGATTTCTTGAGTAGTAGCTCCATATAGGATTTTGATTGCAATATGTATTTGCTAGCTCTTGTAAAATTGTAGATAGTCCGATAATTCTTTTGTTCGCATAAAACTTTGGTATCTCGATTCTGGGTATCTCTGGCTGTGAACTTATATCTTGTGGTATAATCATATCTCATGTCATTCCTATCTTTACAACTTGTATAGGTTTTTTAACTTCATCAAATAATATCTCTGCTGGTGCCGTGTAAATTTTTATAAAAAATAATGTACCTTTGGTTATTCTTTTAAATGTGGTAAATGCTTCGTATATCTCTGGAATAGTGGATATCTCAGTTCCGTCCGTGGTATATACGGTACTAAGTAATCCATATTCGTAGCAAGTTTTAACTAAGCTTGGTTTGGTTTTAGGTAAGGCAATTAGCTTATTGTATCCGGTCAATTTCTGGGTTATATAGTTTGTATCTGGTTCTTGGATATTTGTAGCTTTGGGGTTGCTATTTAAAAAGGTTTGTACATTGTAGATATTTTCTATATATGTGCGGGCTGTGTAGTTGTATGTCTTGTTGTCTTGGTTTAGACTATCTCGATATGTAGTAACTTGTGGGGGTATAAATATGGGGTCTTTTGATGTATTTGGTGTATATGGTTTGTCAAATAGCTTTTTTAGGTTCATATTTTTCCTAACTCATTTGCTTGTACCTGCAGAAGTAGATTGATAAGCATTATGGGTTTTATGGAGTATCCCAACGTCTCCTTCTAGCTCTGGAATTTTATTGCCTTCCGATCGACATAGCTCTGCGCATTGCTGAGTTAGCTGATTCATAGCTATAGACTTCAGTTTATCTTCACTAGTCTTTAGCTTTAGCATTTGTATCTCAGTACCCATCTTTACTATCTCAGTACCCATACTGTCCACTTTCAATGAAAGCGTAGTCAGGGCGTTGAGTATCTTTTCATGTATATTTTCTTCTATCATTTCAGTTTGTGTAGCTTTGTCTTGATATGTAATCTGCAATAACATTTTTGTTAGTACTGATTACTTCTATTACAAATGTAAAATTTAATATGTTTAAAACTAGTCTCCGAATCTCTTTTGTTGTAACTGAATTTTGTATTTTCTTTGTTAGCCACTAGCGTACCTGTGTATTATCTGTTCGCACAATAAATTTGTTATATACAATATATGGCTCAAATGCTAACAAACATTTATATAATGAACATAATTCTTTTCTATTTATTTCCCATTTTATTTCTGTCTCGTTGAACGTACCTGAGTAGTATCTACAATGGTGTTCTATTTTTTCTGCTTCATATCTATATTTAAGTACTCCTCCGTAACTATATTCACTGGCATCTACTTCTACTATGTATGTAAATTTTCTATTTTCATCCGGAAATTGTAATTTTGGTAATTCCTTGCAAAGTAATTTTATTTTTTGAACTTGTTTTTTATCTTCTTCGTCATAGTTATATTCTATATCTTTTTTTAATTTTTTCTGTAGTGGTTTTAAATTTTCTGCTAATTTTGGAATATATTCTCTTACTTGGTTTACTAATCCTAAAAAGGATTGTAATTTCTTTTTTGTATCTAATTCTTCTTTCGAGTTTATTATTTTTTGTACTATATGTTGTTGCATTTTTACTCCACTTTTATCTATTTGTTTTCCTAAAAATTCTATCTGTTTTTTCATAATTTCGGCTTTCTTTTCACTTAGACTTATTCCTGATTTTTCTATTATATCCGTAAATTGTTCTAATAATTTTATATGTTCTTCTTTAGTTTTTGTATATAATAATATATCATCTATGTATACTATGCAATTAGGTAATTGTTTAAAATAATTATCCATAAAATGTTGATATCTACCTGGTACATTTTTATATCCAAATGGTAATACATTCCACTCATAAAATCCTTGTGGTACCGTAAATGCAGTTAATTCTTTAGATTCTTCTTCTAACTTTAGATGGTAAAATCCTGATTTACAATCAAATTTGCTAAAATAATTATATCCTTGGATTTGTCTTATTTTTAATATCTTATTTGGTATTAGATAATTATATGTTATAGTTTTTGCATTTATATTTCTATAATCAATAACCATCTTACTTTTTCCTCTTTTTCGTTCACTATGTTTATTTATTATAAATGCTGGACTATTATGTTTACTATTACTTTTTTGTATATATTGTTTTTCTAATAATTCATCTATATGCATTTTAAATTCTTTTAGATCGTCAAAATTATATGTTAATGGTTTTTGGGTTATTATGATGTTCTTGTCTATTAATTCAATTTTTATGGTAGTTTTATGTTTTTCCCATCCTTTTAGTGGATCTTCACTATATAATTGTTCTAATTTTTTCTTAACTATTTCTATCTTATTTATTGAAAATATAGTTATTTCTGTTTTATTTATCGAAAATACTACTAATTCTATTGTATCTTCAGTGGTTTTTATATTTTCTAACTTTTGTGTAATTTTTTCACTTCCTTTTATCCAATCAGTTTTCTTTCTTATTTTATTGTTAACTCTTTTTGCTCTTACTTTTTGTTTACATGGTGTTGTAAACCACCAATCGTTTTTAGTTATTACATGTGGATATAGTTTATCTAAAAATGGCATTCCTAAAAGTATATCTTTTGATGTTAGTTCATAATTATAAATTTCTTCTATTGTTAGTATCTTATCCCATATTTGTGCTTTTACATTCCTAGCTTTATAAGTAATTAAGCTTCCTTCATTATTAAATCATTTAACTACTATTGGTATTTTTAATTTATCCCATTTACTTTCTGGTAAGCAATTATATCTACATAAATTAGCTTCTGCTCCTGTATCTATCATAGGCGTATAATATCTACTGTAATATCCTTCCACTACTATCTTCATTAATACATATATTTTCATTTTATGTTAAGGCTCTTCTTAAGAATAATCTTTCCCTATTATATGTTATGACTAATTGTGTATGTTCTATATTATATGGTTTTACTTGTTCTAACCATTTTATTCCTAATATTATATCTGCTTTTTGCATTTCTTCTTTTACCTCAAATTCTATTTCTATTTTTCTAATTCCTCCTATTATTATTTCTTTTTCTGCTATATCTTTATTATTTATTAAACTTCTCGATAGATCTGGGCATATATCATTATCAGTTTTTGTTTCTTCATTTTTTACTAAACATTTTGCTATATAATTTTCTTCTTGTCCTGTGTTTAATAATATTAAATATTCTTTTTCATTTATTTTTCCTGTTATGTAATATTGGTTTAAATTATTTGTTGAATTTGTTTCATAACTTATTCTTTTTGATGAGGTTGATGATTCTGGTTTTTCATTAGCTATTCTTTTTGTTGTACTTATTCTATCATTTACTATTTCTAAATTTTCTTCTATATCTATGTCTCTATAGCTATAATCATTATAATCTATTGTTTTTACAATTTGTTCAAATGGGCTATCTATTTGTATTTTGTTAATTTTATTTTTTCCTGTTATTTTATGTTTTGTTGTTAATACATATAAATTTTTACATCTTGCTGTAAATATTTTACTTCCTGGGGTTAATTCTATTCCTGATATTTTTCAATATAATACTAATGATTTATCTATATTTCTATCTGTTACTGCTACTGAATAATTTACACTTGTTATAAATTTAAATTTTTGGTATATTAAATTTCCTTTTACGGCAGTTATTATGCTTTTTTCTATAGGTTTTATAATTCTATCATCTGCTAAATATAATTCTATCGGTGTATCTATTCCTTCTCTAAAACATGCTTTTATTAATATTTCTGTACCTCCAAGGTGTACATATTTTATTGGATCTCCTTTACTTTTTATATCATTTATTTCTTTATTTATTATTCTTTTTGTTACTAGTGGTATACTAGCTTTTCCTTTTGCATATCTACAGTCTATTACATGTTCTTTTTGGTATACTACATAATATTCATCTTTTTTCCTACTAAAAATATTTTTTATTGTTGGTATTTTAAATATTTTTTCTACACTTAGATCTAACTCTTTTCCTTTTATTTCATCAAATATATTACTATCAAATATTATTTTTGTTCTGTTCCTTCGTCATTTAAATATTCTTCCTTTGTTATTATTTTTATATCTTCTTCAGTCATTCGATTCATCTATTTCGCTATCTATTTCAGTATTTGTTTCGTTTTCTGAAATATCATATATACTATCTTCACTTTCTAATTCATAATCTATATAATCTATCTGCATATATTCTGTATTTTCTATTTTTATTTCGGATATTTGTTTATTTTTTGGATTTTTGGGTAATTTACAATCTCTAGCTAAATGTCCTACTTTTCACAATTATAACATGTACATTCTTTTATAGATTTTTTCTTTCTATATGGTCTTTTATTTTTGTAATTCTTTACATAATATCTTTTTCTTGGTTTCTTATATTTATATTTTGATTTTTTATATTTCTTATATTTCTTATGTCTTTTTCTTTTCTTATAATATCTTTCTTCGCATCCAAATTGGGGTGCTATTTTATTTTTGCAACATGCTAAATTTCTTATTAATGTTTTTTCCATTTTTAATTCTTCTCTATATTTTTCACATAAGTTTCTATACCATTATTGTAAAAAATTTATTCTAGCTCCTAACGTATCTACTATTTTTGCTTCTTCCCAACTTTTTATTATTTTTGAACTAAATGGTTCAGGTAATTTATTAAAATATAATTTTCTTATTTCCTTACTTTCTTCTATGCTATATGCTCCTTTATAATAATATTCTTTAAATGAGCAAGTATATTCGTCTATATAACACATATTACATATTGTTAATTTTATCATTAAATTCCTATTTGTATCTTTTTCTTCATCTTGTTCTTCTTCTAATGTCGTCATACTACCAAATTCATCTTTTATAGCTGTTTCATATTTTTTCAATAATTCTATAGGTGTTAGTTTAGTTGTTGTTGATGATGTTCCTTCCATAGGTTTATTAGTTCTTAATACTTTTTTACTATTTTCAGTTAAATTTGTAAACCATAGTTTTACTGATCCTATTAGTGTTTTTTCTATATATTCTGGTGCATCTGTTATGTTTATATTATTATCTAATAATTGTTTTGTCATATATCCTATCCATAATTGTATTGTTTTTTCTGTATCTATTACACAGTCTAGATCTAAAAAGTTATAATTCTTATTAACTATTTGTTTTGGTGTCCATTTGTCATATTCATTATATCTTTTAAATTTATTTTTATAATATATAAGTTTTCTTATTTCTGTTGTCTTAGGTATTATATTTTCATCTTCTTTTTTATCAAGAATATTTATTTCTGTATTGGTATTTTCTAAGTTTTCTTCATTAATTTTTTCTTGTTTTTCGTTAATTTCTAAATCTTTTATATTTGTTAATATTTCCGTATATGTTTCACTATCTTCTGAATCATAATTATCTGTCTCTTCTACCTCTATATTATTTATTTCTAATTTTTCTTTAAATTGATTTACCTCGTTTATTAATTTTTGTTCTTTATCTTTTTCTTCTTTTTCTTTTTTGTCTTTGTTCGTATAAATCTTTTAATATTTGTAGTTCTTTTTCTAATTCAGCAATTCTACTATTTTTTGTTTCTTCTATTTTTCGTATTTCTTCCGTAGTTTGTTGTTTAATTTTTTCTATTTCCTTTTTTCTATCTATTTCTTCATTTTCTTTTTCTATTCTTACCATTGCTGTTAATTTATCTTCTAATTTTAATTCTTCTTTTTCTAACATTAAATATAAATGTTCTCCTATTTTCTTATATCTTCTTCCTAGATTAGAAAATACTATTTTTATTTTTGATCCTTCGTGATTTTCGTATATTTTTTCATCTATTATAAATTCTTCTTTATTCATTTTATTGTGAATAGTTCATGTTGATATATATATTCTAAACTATCTATTTGGAACTCTAATTTTGATATTTCATCTTTTTGTATATTAATTGAATTTTTACTAACTCCGGCAAATATATTATAATGTAACCTTTCTTTTCTTATTTTTAATTCTTTACGTTTTTCAGAGATAAATTGTTTTAATTCTTTGTATTTTTGCTCTTTATTCATTTAAATTATATTTATAATATTTTGGTGGATATCTAAATCTAATTTTATCATAATTAGGTGGTATATGTCTCATTCTTCTAGATTTTAGATGGATTATTAATTTTTCTTCAATACTAGATATTAATGTAATTAAATAGGCTAATCTTTGTGGATTTTCTTTTGTTTTATTTAGACTTATATATTCGGAATAATTACTAACTAAAGATTCTTTAATTTTTCTAAAAGCTTCTCTATTTTTAAATGGTCTTCTCATAATCGACAACATTATGATTCATATTAAAAACTTTAACCTCAATTTCTTTGTGACTAATCAATTGACCCACATATGATCAATCAAAAAAATTATTGAGAGAATAATTTCCTCTTAAATAATAAATGTAGGTAGATCATCTAACTTCCGAAAATAATAAATCATATGTTAAGTTAAATTGGTAGAAGTTATACCTCAGTTATCCTTGTTCTTTTGAAGTTTAGACTTTGAATTGAAATTTTCATCTTTACCGCGTTCTTCCGGGAAAGGTCACAATCTATCAATCATAAATTATGATAGAATCTCAAAAACTAAGGATAGGATCTCAAATACCACAAAGCACACATAAAAAATACATAATTAAGCAATCAAAATAACGTTTAAATGCAACGAGCAATCTGTAGATGATAAAAATAATTTCAAAATGCAAAAAAAAAAATACAAATTAAATACAAAAACAAAGAGACAAAGATTCACAGAATTACTTGGATACCAACATTAAAATTGAGAGTTTACTTAATTTGTTTTTTTATTTTAAGTAAATTCTTGCCAAAATAACCTACTTATTTATGTTAAATTGTTGTTGAAAAGAAACTCATAAATTTGGTCAACAAAGAACTACAAAGTAGTATTTGGTTAGTATTAAAATTCATATTTGGTTACGTAAGTCTTTTACGTAAAAGATTGATTTATTAATTCCTCAAATATGAATTGATCATTGAAAATTAATAGTAATTTTTATTATGTTTAAATAAAGAAAATTTAATAATTAAGTTTTAATGGAACACTTAAAATATTAAAAAATAATTTAGTAAAATAATAAATGACAATTTTGTCTATTCCAGAGTCTTTTAATGAAGGACAAAAAGTTCAAATTACTTTTCCAAGGGTCTTCACACTTTTAATATTATATATATATAGATATAGATATAAACTTGGGAGAAATCTCTCCCTACACCAGACTCTTTTGAGACTACATTGTGGATACTATTTTGTTGTAGTAAAAGAAGAGGAGTCTTCTATTTATAGAGGTCCAAAACCTTTCCTCCAACAAAGAGGTTAGTCAAGTATGGAAGAGTTTAATATTTTCCTTTTAGGAAAAGTAAAAGTAATTATGGTATTACTTTGACTTTCCTTCAGTAGAAAATAAAACTCAAATGTGGTGAGAAAATCGGGACGAAAAACCCAAAAAATCTCTCATTTTTGGCTTGATTTTATTGACAAAATGTGATCCATCTTCTTCACATGCATTATTTTCATTCTTCACATAATCTCCATCACTGTTGTTTTGCATGCTTAAAAATAGAGCCTTTTTGGGTTAAAAATATATGAGCCCTTTCGGATTTATTGGAGTCTTTTGTAGGATTAAATTGAACTTTATTTTTAAATATATAACAACAGAATTGTTAAAAATATGATTTTACAATTATCTCCACATGTAGCATTATGGACATATGTCTGTATTATCATCAGATTAGTTGCAAATTGATTTGAACAGCCTCGAACCAATCTTCAACATCATTCAACTATTGGATCCATAGGATCATGGAATCGTTGACTCTAATACCACTTGTTGATTCGAAATCGAGAGGGCATCATGCGGAAGCTTAAAGTTTCAAATCATAGAATAATTATTTTTTCCTTTTAGGAAAAGTAAAAGTAATTATGATATTACTTTGACTTTCCTTCAATAGAAAATAAAACTCAAATTTGATAAGGAAATCAGGGGGGGAATCCTAACACAGTGTTCCTTATTATCTAGATCTAAAAGAATGATAAGAATAACTAAAAGAATGAACAACTAAATAAGGCCCTGAGTGTGTTCATAGTTGTTTGAATAAAAACACTCAAAACTTCGAAGGTGGGATTATTTTTTGACCTCCGAAGGTCGAAACATAATATAAAAAAAATCAATACATAATATTGAGAAAATAATATGGGGTTGGGATGAAGCGAAAGAGTGGTAGTTTCGGGTACAGGGCTGTGTTAGGTTGGTCAAAAAGTGTGAGTTATGGGTTGTTGGGGGTGTTAAGAGAAGATGGTGAGATTTGAAGTCCAGTTATGAAATGGTGGATAGAATGCGAAGTTTGATATGTTGGAGAATTTTGATATGTAAGCATGTTCTTATAAGTGAGCTAAGCAAGTGTTCAACCCTCTTCATAAAATGTCTTTTTCTTCTATATCTTTTCATCAACTCTTTAATGGATCATGAAATCGTTGAGGTGTAATTCATAGGATGTCCCTTCATTCTTAATGAGAGATTTCATATTCAAATTAGGTAATAATTTCCTCCATAGTGAGCTTTACGTGATGTAAATCCTCACTAATCAGGATTCCAATACAAATATCAATCACTAAATGAAAAAAAGAGATACAAAACCATAATTATTTGAGCCAAAAAAAGAAAACAGTGTCACCTTATATTTTATTCTCCACCTAGAAATGCTTTTTTGTCAACTATTTGTATATCAATCACAATATCAATTTATCATTTGATATTAATCATTTTTCTCTCTCTTGGATTGCTCTGACTACCGACTCATCGCCAGACCGCCTTCTCTCTCTCCGCCAGTGACCCTAAAATTTCAAGGTAACAGGTAAGTATCAGTCTTTCTCATACTCTCCAATCTCTTTTTCTCCCATCTTCTCCCCTTTTATTTACCTTCTTTTCTTTCTCCACCAGACAAGATCTAA
The DNA here is from genome assembly GCA_030864225.1 of Capsicum baccatum var. pendulum. NCBI lineage: Eukaryota > Viridiplantae > Streptophyta > Magnoliopsida > Solanales > Solanaceae > Capsicum > Capsicum baccatum. The sequence goes on from CM061550.1 coordinate 224,078,390, forward strand.
TCTTCACCCATACTTCTTGCTACAAAGTGTGGTTGGTCCAGTTTGAACCAGATATGGTAAATACTAGATAGGGCTAGAGTAGATCAAAAATCTCCCAATGAGTTGGACCATCGATCGTCGGTATACCTTCGACGGCTATAGTACTATTGCAAACCTGATAGAGCCACACCTTGTTGGGGGTGACACAAATAGACTTCAAGCATACTCTTTTACATTTTTTAATGCAACAAGATTTCTGGGACTAATTTCTACACTAATTTGTCGGAATTCAATAAACCTAGGAGAAAAATTCACCCAAACCCAAATTCAGATGATTTCTACCTGTAAATTTTTATTTTTTCATAGTATACGAGTTGTATTTACTTCACTATTTCTTACACATTTTTGTCATTTTATCTTTGACTATCCATGATCTAAAACTTTCAAGATTACTTGTGGATAGTATAGTTTTTGTTATTAATTGTTGTTTATTAAATTTGTGCTATAGTATATTGGTTTTATTGTTTTTGGTATAAGTTGTTGATTCTTTTCTATAGATTTCTGTTTGTTTTCCTTAGCTTATAGATAACAAAGTTTCCTGCTTCGTTACTAATTTCTTCCTGTTTCATTCATTATTACCTTTTGTTTCTTTCTAGCCTTATCTATTTACTGCCTTCTTATTTTCTTCTCTTATTAAGTAGTGGCTTTGATTATTGATGGTAGACTAGGGTCATGTCTTAGGCTAGGATTAGGTTTGGGGATGGGAACGGGGTCTAAGGTGAGGTCTAGGTATAGGTTTGGGTCTGGGTTAAGGTCAAGTTTGAGGTTGAGGGCGAGGGTTAGTAGGGTTAAATAAGATAAGAGATCCTCTATGTTGAGAGTTAGGTCTTGGAACCTAAGGACTCTTCAAGGTAAGTCCATAGAGCTTGTGAAGATTCTTAGGAAGAGAAAGATTAGTATAGCTTATGTGCTGGAGACCAAATAGGTTGGTTTAAAGGAAAAATATGTGGATGGATATAAGCTATGGTAATCTAGTAGCATATATCATTGGAATGGGGTAGGTATCTTAGTAGATAAAGAGCTTAGGGGGCAGGTAGTGGAGGTTAAACTTATTAATAGGTTGATTCCAATTAAGTAGGTAATTGAAGGGTCTATATTAAACATTATTAATGCCTATGATCTGTAAATGGGCTTGGACGATAAGTAAAATAGCTTTTGGTGGTTTTTGAATAAGGAGGTGAGAGGCGTCCTAAGCACTAAAAAGCTTTTGTAGGAGGTTATTTCAATGGGCATATCGGGTCTTCATCGAGAGACTATAATGATATAGATGTAGGTTTTGATTTTGGAGAAATAAATGAAGGAGGAACATCACTTTTGGATTTTGCTATGGCCTTTGGGTTGGTGGCAACAAATTTAAGCTTTTTGAAGAAGGAGGATCACCTTATTACCTTTCGTAGTTCGATGTCCAAGACTTAGATAAACTTTTTGCACCTTAATATAAGTGATTTAGCGCTATGTAAAGACTATAAGTTCATACCTAGTGATAATCTTTTGACCCAACATAAGCTTCTGGTAATGGACTTGGAAATAAAAAAGGCCAGAAAAAAGAGGAGTGTTGATGATCGACTAAGGATTAAGTGGGGTCTCTTAACTTTTGCTAGTGCTTTGGATATGGGAGGGAAATTTATGACCATATGTCTTAATAGAGTAGAGGGGATATGGATTTTATGTGGGAGGTGAATGCCTGTTAATTAGAGAGATAACTAGAAAAGGTTTGAGTATTTTAATGGACGATCTATGCAAGCAACGAGATGAATGGTAGCGGAACGAAAAAGTTAAACGGAAGGTGGAAACTAAGAAGGTAGATTATGCAAAGTTGGTAGAGAGAAAGGTGAAGAGAAGAAGAGGACAAGTAGGTCTGGTTATAAGTTAGCTAGGAAAGAGGCTAAGTTAGTGGTTGTTGTGGCTAAGACAACGGCTTTTAATAGTTTCTATATGGCTTTGAAAAGCAGGAATAAGAAGTTGTATAGGTTTTATAAGGCTATGGAGTGGAGGGATCCTGACCTTAACAAAGTGAAGTGAATCAAGAAGGAGGATGACAACGTATCGGTGGAGGACACCCTTATTTCGAAAAGGTGAGAGTCTCACTTCAGTACACTTTTGAATGATGAGGGGGACAAAGATTTTGTTCTAGGAGGCTTGGAGCACTTAGAGAGATGTCACAAATATAGTTATTGTAGGCATTTTAAGGTTTTTAAATTCAAGGGTATTATTCATATGATGCATAGAGGTAGGGTGACTAGGCCAAATGATATTTCAGTGGATTTTTATAAGAGCACGGGAGGGTAGGTTTGGAGTGGCTGATAAGGTTGTTGAACATCATTTATAGGATGATAAATATTATCAAATTTTGGAGATAGAGTACAATGATTTCATTATATAAGAACAAGGGAGACATTCAGAGTTGCAACAACTATAGTTGTTAAGTCATAAAATGAAGGTTTGGGAAAGGGTGGTAGAGTTGAGGTTAAGGAGGATTGTCTATCTCTAAGAATTAGTTTGTTTCATACAAGGTCACTCAAATACCTAGGCCATTCACCCTGTGTTCATCGATCTTGAGAAGTTAATGTCACCCAAATTACACCTATGAACAAAGTATTAAACAATCGTTGATAAAAAAACCCAACTAGGTTGGGTCGATCCCACTGGAAATAGGTTAAAATCTTGTTCAAGTTGTTTATCGAAGCAATCAATAACAATCTCCACTAAAGAAGGGGGATTTTTTTATATCAAGATATCAATGGTAATAATTTTTAATTTATTGGATTTTCAATTAGTACATAAGAGGCACTAGGAATGTATTACCCAATAACTTTCCAACTCCACATGTTCTTCATTTTTAATGATCTATTATGGTGCTCGGCGTGTAGAATTGATAGGTTATGTTCATCTAAAAAATTATGTTATGTTACTAATATATGAATATCTTCAATCACAAAGGTTCATATCTCATGGGTTTTGCATTGATAAGGCGAGTTCTAACATCGACCACCTTTAAAAAAAATCAAACCGAAGAGAATAACAATACATTCCCTGACACATTTTTAGAATCACAACGTACTATGAACACTACTTTGTTAATGTCATGGTTACCAAAACCTTAGCTATGGTGTTTAGCTACTTATCATTGCAAGAACACAGAAAAAATTTGTGGAAGAAATTATACTTATGAACTTATAAGAACAAGATGAAAAACTCTACAATCTCACTTTTAATTAAAACCCTAAAATTAATGTATGTGATTTCAAGAACAAGAATGTGCCTTGAAACCTTAAAATAATGTAATAAAACATAAACTTCTAACAAAGATCCAATAGAAATATTTATAGAAAAAATAAAACTTATCCTATATACACAGGGATTTGTAGAGTCGGTGCCTCAGATGAAAGAGGGTACAATCATGGTTAGATTCCACGTTTGTCCTAGTGCTCGTAAGTTGGCACTGAACTTTGTCATATTGCAATCATAGCATCTACAAGTATCAGTATGGGCTTGTGTATTCTTGGTATGGTCGTACTTCCTATTCGTCTGATCTTTATCCCATTTTTCTCCTTACATCACATCTCTCCCATGACCATCAGTATGACCACGTGGTATCAACCCACAATTATGGAACCCTCTCATTTGATTTTTCTAGACTTAGTTCCTACAATATTTATTTTTAGAATTGTCTTCCTACGATCCAGTTGTGTGATCATAGCATCAATGCATGATTGTACGAAGAGTTAATCCTCAAATTCAGTCCATGGTAGTTTGGTACGATCGGGTCAGATCCATGATTGTACAATGGATCGTTTGATATCCTATCTGCCAAATTTTCTACACTTTGCTTCTTAGAGCTGATTTACCTGCAAATACCCCTAAAATAGGTCATACCTATATAAAAATACTCTTATACTTACAAATATTCATAGTTTTAAGAATCAAATTGTTGCAATCCCATGACAAATTAACACCCTCAACTTAGGAAGTTTGTATGTTGATGTGTGAGCAGATGCTAACATATTTGAGGCTTTTAACTCTAAAGAATTGCGAAGTCTTAAGCAACTTTTGGTTGTTTTTGATTGTTTTCTTGTGATATTGTAGTTGTAGCAAGGATGGGAGGAAAACATAGGAAAGATGAACAAAATAAGTAAAATCTGGTACAAGTGAGCTGATATGAGTCTGACGGCATTTCTTGCAAGCTGTCAGAGATGTGGTAGGCTACCAGAAAAAGGCATCAGAAAGAACAGTGAAGAAGAGTTGTTAGATGAAAGTGACGACATTCTCAATATATGTCACAAATGTGGTAAGCCGTTAGAAGATGCCGTCAAGAGGGACAGAACATGGTGAAATAAGCTGAAGGTCTGACGACATTTGCTACACGCCGTCACTCCTCTGGTAGGCCGTCAGAGGACATCGTCAGAGTGAGGCAGAACAGGTTAAGAAAGCATGACTTCTAACGACATATCTGAGACGCCGTTAGAAGCCTGATGATCAACACCAATATGCCGTCGCCTAAATTCGAGACCAACTGTAATTTTGTTATTTTATTACCTTAATTAGGCTTTAGTATAAATAGCATCTTTTAAGGTTTCATTCACAACTTGAGAAACAACTTTTGACATCTTGTAACTTAGTAAAGGGGAGTTCACTTGTTTTTGACTCTCTTAACTTAGAATTCAATTTTCCATCCTTCGACTTAGTTGTGGGAAATTCTTATTGTACTTGAAGGAGAAACAACTTTGAATTTCATCTTTTGTAAGTTCACTTGCTTTAAGTTATGAATTTAATCTTTGTTATCTCTTTCTATCTTGTGAGCAACTAAAACCCACAACTAGGATTGTGGGATCTATGATTATTATTTCATTGATTTAATAGTTGGATTAGGGTTTGAGTGATTGTGGGAACATCTTGAAATTCTGTTGTTTTAACTTGAATGTATTGGTTGCAAATATTAGGTTATGCCTTAGGTTTTATTTGCTTCTAATGGAGAAATAGACTAGAGGTCGTGAATTATCAACAGGGACTCGGAAGCTACCAACCTTCTATTTAATGATTGATGTCGTAACTGGATTAATCTACCTAAGATAACATCCGGTTGGAAATAGATATGTTATCTAAGTTTGAGAGAATTAGATAATAAATTGTCTGGTGAGGTCAAGAGATAAGTCAGATAGTATCATCGGCAGGGATAATCTGCTGTTCCCACCTATCACGAGAATCATGAACAGTTATTATTCAATGGAGATTAATAGTCATAGTGATCACAATCCTAGTTTCTCTATATCATTGATTCAAAATATTGAAATCTAGGTTTTGAGTTCTAAAATAAGTTGAAACGTTAAAATTTGTTTGATTGATAAAAACCCCTATTTTGTCTTTTCTTATTATTTATTTGAATTTAACTTATAGCTATAGTTTCGAACTAGTTTAATCGCCACTCATATTGTTCCCTGCGGATTCGACCTCGACTCCGAAGTTGGTAAATATATTGATGACGACCGCCTTTCACTTATTTGAGGTGTAAGTTGAGCATTATCATATGTCCTTAGTCAAATAAAACCCAACAAAACACAATGGTTAACCAAGAGAAATCAAGAGTACTACGATTGTATACGTTCACAAAATCACTTTGAGCATGTATCAACTAAAACACAAGTTCAATGCCCTCATATATCATTAAAACCAACTATTGTTGTGTGTACAAAAACTCCTGACCAAGAAATGATGGGATCAAGTAATTGTATTACAATTATCAATAGACAACTTAGAAAACTAATAAATGGTGCTACCCGAACAAGAAAACTACGGTGCAACCGCTAATACCTCACACTAAAAAATACCCTCACACTCAACATATGCAGTAAATATCAAGATATAGACTAACCTAAGGAATCACGCTCACAAAGAAGTTCGAATAGTGTGTGTTTGATACCATAAGATTGTCCTTATTTTCTACGCCTTAGTTTTTCAGACAGTAGAATTAGAATCACTATATGACTTTCATGGGCTTGTAATGTAGTCTTTGGGATGAGTATGGTACATATTGATAAAGTGACTAAACCCTCCTTGACACTACACTACTTTTCATTTTCACTTTCTAACTTTCTTTATTTTCTCTCCTTCTTCTCTTTTCGGATACTGAGTATGATTTCTTTTTACTCTTTTCTTCTTTTTTTCTTTTTCAAACTCTTTCTTTTTCACTTTTTTTCTTTCTTTTTTTTCTCACAATAATGTACAGAACTTCCTCTTTTTTTTCTTTTACTTAATTTTTCTCCTACCCATGCTAAATTATATAACCCTATGATAGCCACCCTTAACTTAGATAATTTGCTCGAGTTGAGGTACACAGTTTCCATAGAAGGATCAGGGCAAAAACAACTTTATTATAAGTAAAGATGAGAAGGTGAATTGGCTAATGAATGAAATAGGTCTATTTTGGCTAAAATTCCTGGATCAAGGGCTATTATTCTTATTTGGTAGGCTTTTAGTGGAATATTCAAGAACAATCTATGATCTTTTTCTATCATAATATCCTACAACTTTGGCGATAATAACCAAACAAGTTCTAGATCTCATGCACGCCGACTAGGTAAAACCTCACACATACTTGGCTCAGGGGTACACACTAGTTTCTACCTATCTAGTTCATGCACAGTTGAGCTATGGTTATCACACTCATAATACTATTGCCATGACGAGATCCACATTGATCATGTTTTAAGTAAGCACATAGAAAAAATATCATAAAATTTTATAGAGATGTATTATTAAAACATTTAAAACAAAAATTGCATGCTCTTTTTATTTTGATTACACCAAGTTTTCTTATCTCTCGATTACATAAATAATACAAAAAGATATACACAAAATAAATTTAAAACTCATGAATATGCCAGTTCTTTTATAATAGCACACTCGAGTGAAAAGAAACCCGACAATAAAAACCCCTGAGTAGTGGTATACCTCCACCTTCAACTTAGAAATCATGCAATTTCCCATTGCATTAAGCATGAAAAACAAAGAAAAATTAGCATAGAAAAACATACCTATAGTGCACTAGATACATGTCGTCAACTGGTCAATGAGGGTCACAGATGTGACCCTATCTTTTTCTATGATAGCCTCGGCTGTGGTTGTGTTACTCTCCATAAAGTGGGCACCAGTGACATCTGATGCACTCAAGGTTGTCATCTCAAGGGAAGTCTCTGTACCCTCTCTCATATTAATAATACTTTAATAATAGACACAACAGTCTATGCATCAACAACAGTGGGGACTTCACATCTCTCTAAATCAGGGAACTCAGAGGTTCTCTCATGATCTTTTTTTTTCCTCTTTTTTTTCCCCTTTTTATTTATCCTTTTTCTGTTCTTATAAGGCTACAAATATCTCCTCTATAACTATACCTTCATCCCCAACTATCGGAGCCTGGGTATAAAAATTTGCTACCTGTATGTCCACCGTAATATCTTTAAAAGTTGGTAGTGGTAAAGAATGTACTATAGGTAGTTGTCTATTATAAAGAGCCTTCATAACATCTTTTAACTTATCCAAATTGGTGGTGAGTGTGCTCATGTCTAGATCCTTGACACCATCTATTTTTTTTGTTATTTGTCTATCAAAACTATCCAGATGGGTCTGCATGTCCCACGCTGCTACTCTAATCTCATCAAACATATAGGGTTTCACCCTTACCTATAATTTCTTAATTCTGACATCTTGAAGGGCCTGGTTCCTCATAAAGGGAACCAAATGAACTATATTCATGGGGGTAGTGAGGTTTTAGTAGATGAGGAAGTAGAATGACTTTAGAAGCAGGAATCTCAGTAGCAAGGGCACCCCTTCTAAATCCTGTGAAGGGAAGTCAGGAAAAGGACCCTGGGTTGGAACCGTTAGATTCCTTAAATCCTTAATTAGTGCAATGTCAACATTCTTTGTCTGGTGGGTGAAACTGTCGACTATTGAAATGGAAGGCACCTGATAATTCCACAATAACTATGTAACCATGCAAGGGAATGGTTAAATAGTGCTAAACTATAGTGCCCTTTCCCAAATCTCTTCCGCAATGAGATGTGGAATATTTTACTAAAACTCTGCCATAAAAGTTGCAACTATACCCGCATACTATCACTAAGTGTATTATCATTCTTGGTTGGTGATATGCGGTGCCACACTATAGGCTGCCAAACTTTGGAATTGAAACTCAATGTGCACTTGTATATTGTTAAGATATTCACTTAAGTTTCCCCATCTTTAGACTCTGCCATGTTTTCTGGAAACCACTTGTAGTGCATGAGCTTATCTTCAGTGCTCAACTTCTCGACCTTCTTTAAATCTGTCATCTTGTAGTCATGTACTGGTATTTCTACCACCAGCTCAAAATCAGGACCAAACAAAGCTGTAGCTATAGCCTTCATTGATATATTAATCTCTTTACCCCGTACTACCATCATGTCAATCTGGGGTTGCTTCTTTATGCTCTTCTTCTTACCAGAAGGAGTCATATTCTTAATCATAAATAATTGCTACATAATTATCATAAAAATGCCTCACCATCTCAAGACCATAGTTACAAAGTGGTCTAGTCATCCACCCTAGCTAATGTTTCTCGAACACCTGCATCAACTTAGTAACTTTTTATAGTGATTCAAGCAGGGTATAGGTTTTTTCCTAAATGCTTTGCTTTTGGTTCCCTTAGTATTTTAGGGAAACCCCATCAGCGTAGTAGTGATGGGAGTTTGGTACACTCTATTACCTTGGATTTGTACCCCTTAGAGGATGATTTACAATAGCAACACCATTGAATAATTTTGGATTAGTACTTCCATAACCATCCAAAGACTCTTCCTCCTTTAAGGAACTCTTTTCATCACTAGTAACAATCTTAGCCCAGTAGAGTTTGAGCTCTAACCTCTCTTTTCAGTCTAGAAAAGTGCCACGAAAGTGGCCACGGGCACTAAAGCAGTGGATGCAGGGGCCTTAGACTTAGCAGTCTATGCTCTAGTGGTTTAAGGTGAGTGGTGCGCTTTCCTTTAACTTTTGGACAATTGAACCCCCAAGCCACTAGAGTCTTCTGGTTTACTCCATAAGGCAAAAGAGACATCTTTTAGTGCTTGTTCCTTAGATATCTTCTTACAGAGTGCCTCTTCTTAAGTATTCTCAAGAGATTTAAGTGACATTGTACTTGTACAAAAGAGCATTAGTATCAGATTGAAACAAAAATACAAGTTAAGTACTTCTCATAGATAACCATTGGTACAGTCGTGTGAAGGTACTATGATTGTACCTTTGATCATAGGAATCATTAGTTTAAAAGTTTTGATGGTATTTCACATCATACGATTATATCCCACAATTGTACAATGATTCGATGATCATGGAAGGGGATCGTCTAATAAATTCCTAAAAGTATGAAAACTAACATTCTACCACGATCCAACCTATGATCGTACCTTGTTTTATGAAGTGTTTATTGATGCTTACTACTTCAAAACACAAGATTTACCCTTTTTAACCCTAATTGAGCACATTTTTAATTAAAAAAAAGGGACTCAGACTTCCCCCTTTTACCCATTCAAACATCAATTACACAACGAAACTATATTAGGGCAATTTTAACTAGTCTATTCCTTTCAAACTCAGATGACCAACAATTTTCATTTTGCAATGCATGTATGCACTCATTCCTTATTAACCTTCAAACGTATAGATAATTATAACTCATGAGAATTTAACTTACAATGCCTTTGGATATTGCAAGTACTTAGAGAATGGAAGAGTTTGAAAACTGGAGGGGGTTGTTGATTATTAGCTTAGGTTGCACAAATTAGAGGTAACATTTCATGAATGGGAAATGGGTCTTATTGGGTCTTCTGTTAAAGAAATCAGGGGTTAAACTCGAGTTGGGTTGGGTTGGATTGGGTCAATTTAAATACTTTAGGACCCAATATATGACTCATGACCAGGATCACCACGATCGTAGTATCCCTTCATATCATGATAATTTAGAAAAACTTACCTTGGAACCTACAAATCTTAAGGACGATCATGATATCTACCTACAATCTATCCTTAAAATTATCGGCCCACATCACTAAATGTTGGTTTTTAGGAGTTAGATCAGACAATTAGTACTATGATTGTGCATTCTTTGTTTGACCGTGGAATCATTGTAGATAGTCCTAAAAATCAATCTCTAGATATCATGCTGATGAATTGACCCACGATTGTTGGAACTACCTATGATTGTGGAATCCTTTCATAGGTTCAGTTCAAGTTCTAGTTCTGTAAATTCTCTTTTTTATTGTACTTTAACAAGTAGAACCCATAATCCTATGAATAAAATAAGTAGAAAAACCTTGATTTTCCTCCTATGTAGCCTGATTTAATGTCATAGCATGACATGGCTAGTTTGATTACTCAAACTTCACTAACTAACCCATGGGTTGCCTCTCATGAAGTGCTTGATTTAACGTGGCAACACAACTTGGGTATGCCTAATTTATCAAGATTCATTTAGGTCCACTTTACCTATTTCATTGACTTTTGTCCCTCAATATTATTAATCTTTATTGCACCATAGGGAAAAACTATCATCACTTTATATGGTCCTCTCTATTTTGGCTTTAGCTTTCCCAGAAACACTTCAGCCATGAATCAAATAGTAGTACCATATTCTAAATAGTGAATTCTCTCTTCTAAATATTGCAATCATACAATAATTTCATCCTCTCTTTGTACAAGGCTGAATTTTTGAAGGCTCGGATATAAAATTTATCCATTTCATTCAATAATTTGGTCTCAACTTTGCTGCAACACTCAATTCAAAACTCAACCTCTTCAGTACCCACAATGTCTTATGCTCAAGTTCAATAGAAAAGTGGCATGGTTTTCCATATACAAGCTAATATAGGGAAAACTAATAGGGATCTTAATGTCGTCCAGTTGGCCCATAACGCATCATACAACTTTTGAGCCTAGCCCTTTCTATTGGCATTCACATTCTTTGCCATTATGGATTTTATTTCATGATTGGAGACCTTAAATTTCTCACTTGTATAAGGGTGGTAAGGTGTATTTTATGTTTCATACCATATTTCTCAAGCATGGCTTTTAATAGACGATTGGAAAAGTACGATCCTCTATCCCTAATGATTTCCCTTGATGTACCAAATCTAGAAAATATGTTCTTTATCAAGAATGCTATCACACTCTTTCTCTCATTATTTGGAAGCGCAACTGCTTCCACTGATTTTAAACATAGTCAAGCAAAAATAGAATGTACTTCATACCATAAGAGCTCACAAAGTAGCCCATAAAATTAATGCCCCAAACATCAAATAGCTCAAGTGTTGTAATCATAGTTATGTAAGATTAAGAAAATAGAGTTCACCATGGGTGAAATGGTGATATAATCGAATTCTAGTATAAAGTTATTTGTTGGCAAGCTAAGATCAAGAAGATAGGACCTTATAGAGTGTTGATGGTGTATCCTTATGGTTCTATTAAGCTTAACAATGATAAAGACCTAAGATTTAAAGTGAATGGCCAAAGGATGAAACTTTACCTCAATGAAGTAGATGGGGTCAAGATTATATGCGATATGGCTCTTGGTAAATTCTGAGTAACCAAGAACGCCCGATTTATGTCGTGATGTTAAATTAGGCGATGTATAGGAGACAAACCATAGGTTAGTTTGACAAGTCTTAGTATCCAAATTAGCCATCTCATATTACAATGTTAAATCAAGCATGGGTTAGAAGGAAACCTAATGATTTTTTACCTTTTTAGTTTTCTTACTTATAGGGTAACATGTGTTGAAATATGCAGGTATAATGTATAAAAGCACTTAGGATCTTGAATAAAATAGAAACCCTAAGAGTATTAAATGATCATTGTAATTTGAACAATTGTGATTTTTTTTATCTATATAAAGTCCATAAAACCAATCTTCAGGAAGTAAGCCAGCAATTGAGCAAAATAATTCCCAAGAAATAATGATTGTGGAATCCATCATCTGTTTAGACACCTAAAAATCAACTTGTAGGTTTTGGAACTAACGATCTTAAGGAATGACCATCGCAACATACAATGATCTTTCTTAAGCTTCGTTGGTTCCCAAATGAGTTTTCTTATCCTCTTAGTAACAAGGATATACAACGATTGTTGAATAAACCCCATGATCCATGGACCTAGCCATCTGTTGGGTCATGTTATAAGGTTTAAAATTAAACCTAATGTTGCGTCTCTACGCACACACAAGCGTACGCGATCGTGCAAGTAATATAATAACTTAGACAGTCAAATATCGTTCCCTCGAGGATCAATAAACTAGAAGTGTATTCAATCTTTAGTTCAAGACAATTAAGTATTAAGTGTTTGATTTTATTAAGATAAAGATGACTTTGTAAATAAAATTTAAACTACTAAACAAGAAATAATTTATGATGACTTAAACAAAGTAAGCAACGGTTGTAATCAATAATAAGGACGATTCCAGAGTTGAGGTATTTTGAACAATCATACAATTCTCTATTCTTTTAATAGTCTAATTGGTTATTGGGTTGATGGTTCGCAAAGTTTATGCCACAATCCTAGTCTCCCGACCTCAGATCTTCTATCAATTGAATGTTGTAACTACAACTCCCGCAGAGTTACAACAAATCTTCTAGATTCATGAAGTTGTCTTCCTGCAAGTGAACCAAGCAATTAACAATTTTCTTAACTTTGATGAACTTATACTTAGAAATAGATCTTCTGAGTAGATTTTTGTCATAGAAAGTCTTGAGTACACAACATTGGTAGAGTGGTATTCAATGTGGGTTGGAATTTGGTAAACTTAGGGTACAATATCTTGAAACATAAATTATTAAGTATTGAGAAATTCCACAAAACAACCTATGATCATGGATTTTACCTACGATAGTAGGTTAGATTGTTATGGGATGTCATTTATAAAGTATCAGGAGTTCATCAAACGAATATATCCCATGATCATGAGATCAACATATGATCGTGGTATGTGCTTGTCTAATGTGATAAAATCTCCAAGTCTCAAGAACCCTTTATAACATGGGAAGGTACGATCGTACTTTTATTTCACGATCATAGGAAGGGTTTTCTGGTGTAAAAATATTTATATTGTCTTAGGGGGCCCTTCGTACAATAAGAAGGTATGACCATACCTTTATCGCATAATCGTAGAACGGGTAGTTTGATCTATTTTCTGTACTTGTTCAGATTTTCAAAAATTGGCTCTAACTCTTTTCTATATAGGTACAATGGCATCAAAGGATCAATAGAAGCTTTCCAAGAGAATATCCAAGAAGTGAGAACCGAAAGACACACCTCCGACCTCAAAGAGTGAGTATGAATCCTCAAGTGAGATCGAGGTAGTTTATCCAACGTGCCGCACTCACCTCGAACCATAAAAAAAGCTGTCAAATAAAAAGGAATAAGTAAATGACACAGAATGCCCTGGTCGAGGTAGATACCCCTATCAATATTCTCCAGGCTAAAGAGAGAACGCAATAATATAGGAAATAAGTTGAGGAGAGTTTAAGTTCATTGAGGGGATTATTCCAACACTATTGCACCAGCCCCAAGAGGGGTGGATCAAAGAAGGTAGGTGGTCCCTAATGCACGAGATTACTAAGTTTTTGGTATTTTATTTACTAATCGGGGTAACAAGAAGAGTAGCATTCAGGAGGATCCAAGGTACTGATTGAGTCACACCAAAAGATTTTGGAGTTAATGAAAAGGTTTGAAAGGTACGGGCTGGGGTAGATTACTAGACCCCTTTGGAGTTATACTCCAGAGTTAGTGTAGGAATTTTACGCCAACTACACAGCAATGCTAAAAAACATGACTTATTTAGGAAAGGAAAAAGATATGAAAAACTAGACACAACTAGTCACCATTTAATTTAGAGATATAGCAATTGATATCTCTATTTAGGTCATGTCAAGAGCCTTATTCGGAGAAGAATTTGTACCAATTGCATAGACCCCAGAATATGATTTTTTGATAAATGACCTGAAAAGAGTGAAAATTTGAGTATTGATGCTAAGAGCATGCACTAAAGATGGTTGATGGGCCACGTTACTGAAGTTGGAGAGGATGCCTCGTGGGTCAACAAGGCTACTATTTATAAATACAGAAAAAGCTTGCCTCAAAGGCATGGTGCTCTACTATAAGGCATTTGATCACTCCCACGACCAATAAAAACACATTGGGTGTGATCAATGCCTTTTTGGTAGTGGCCCTTATTTCTAAAGAGGGGTTAAACATCCCACAGATCATCATGGAAGAGATATGAGATAAGGTTCTTCAACTCAGCACCACATTGCCTTTCTATTGTCTTATGGCTTAGTTAATATAGAGTGCACATGTCCAAACTATTGCTGCAGTAGAACAAGTGATTAAGCTGACAAAGGTTGTCGACATGGCACTAATAAAGGATATGTTCCACCCCGACTTCCCCAACAAAAGGCATGGAGATTCCTAATGTAGTTGGGGTGCCTTATCTAGTGAATATCAACATCTGATAGTGATTCCTCTTCATTTCTAGAATCACCATCATCCGTCCATAGTCAACCATTAGTTTTAGCTAGTTATACGCTGATTTTGACTTCATGGTTGGAAAAGATTATGTAGAGCCTACTGTACATAATGCCTGGATTAAAAATTTTAAGGATAGGGTAAATCCCTATGTTAGTGATGAGATACGAGGTTCCATTAGGACTATTCAGACACGGACAAAAAGATTTGAGTATTGGATAACGGTTAGGATAGATGCATTTAGGCACCTGACTTGGCAGATATTAGATCCTGACTTAACTTAAAGAAGTGGTTGGGATACTGTCTGAGAAAGTTGATGCTGCACCTCATCCACCACTACCCATGCCTATTTTAGCAGCTCGTATAGTAGATATGGAATTGTTGGTTTTGAATTTTAACATTTTTTCTCCTAACCTTGATGAGATAAATATTAAGAGGGTGAAAGGTGATTTAGAGCCTCAAAGAGAATAGAGGTAATAAGGATGAGAAAGAAGGAAGAAAGAGATCTGACAAAAAAAAGAAAAGAAAAAGAAAGGTGAAGGATGCAGAGTAGAACTCTGAGAAAGTTATTCCAGAGAGTAATGATATACCGCCTACCACGGAGATGGGTGTGTTAGTTAGAAGAGATATTGAGGTGGCCCCTATACTTTGAGTGCAACGACCACCACCGGTGCCAACCCGACTATGAGTTCCATAGCCACAGATAAGGCCCCTAGAGCTAAGGAGCAGATTGGAGACCTAGATGTATCTCCATAAAATCAAAGTTTAATAGGCACCTAGGGTGACACAGGTATATCCCTTAACCTAGTGTTACATTTCTATGATTTTGTGAAAGAGGGTCAGTACATAATTTCCAAGTTGGGGGTTATAACACCCCAGATTTTTGGTCCTTGATACTTTTGAAAATTTTATCCTTACTATGTAGACTACGACTCCCCTTACGAGTCACAGAGAGTCTTGATTGGTCATATTGACCCAATTGTAGCCTTGCCAGTATGTTGGCCTAAAGTTTCTATCTTGATTATGACTTAGACCCTGGGATTCGTAGGGTTTCATAACGAGTCATATGGTGTATTCCGTAGCTTAACAAGTGTGATGCCCAATTGTTTATGCTTTGTCGATGACTGGACTATGCAAGTTGTATTGACTGAGTATAGTCATAAGGTACGATTATAACCAAGTCAGTGTTGGTGGTCCTAAACACTGTCTAGACTATGAGTGGGATCTTACGAGTCTTAAGGTGACCCTACGGGTCACAAGGTCACCCACAATGACTGGGGGTGAATTTTTAGTCTTTTTATTAAAGGTATTCTGGTCAATTTCCCTTTTCCCGTACTCATACGCCATGATCATAAAGCATTCAAGGGGGTTATTTCTCATCCATAACATAATCAAAAGAACTCTCAAACTCTTTAAATACCCTCAAGCAAGATACTTAGGGTTATCAAGAAGATCATCAATTCGAGCACAAAGGGTTGATTTCTCTTCACAAACTTAGATATTTCAGGCATAATACCCTTTCCCAATTCCTAATTTTTGAAAAGCATGTGTTTTATATGGTTTAAATTTTATGGATTAAAATGTGGGTTTTAATATGGTTGAGGGTTTTGACATGGTTTATTCCTAAATTGTTTTCCCAAGATTTATTTTTGCATTATTTATGCTTTATTGGTGGTTTTGAACTAGTGCGGTGCATAGGTTTTGAATAATTGTGTTCCCTCAACCCACTTGTGTAATTGGCATTAAATTGTAAAAATGTCACTTGGTTTGACTCAATCACCTATGTTATGGTATTGCATTAATGATTAAACAATGAAAATAGATTTTGAAATCCTTGTTGGCTATGATTTGATTTAATGAAGAAAGAGGGTCTAGATATTCCCCCAAGTTAATATGTTTGTTATGGCATAGAGAAAATTTTGCAAGTGTAAGGGTATGACAATACCCATGGTATGCATTAAAGGTTAGTTAATTGGTAAATAAATGGATTATGTGAAACTTTCTTTAATTTGGGTTTAATGGGGCCTACGTAGCAAAGCCGTGAAGGTGTGGGTATTGGATAACTTATACTGGAAACTCATATTTCCCAACAAGAGGTTTGGTTTTGATGACCAGTGTGCATACATCATACTATTGATATATTTGAATCTTGGATTGACATGGGGTCGGGTTATTCCCTGGTCTTCTTTGATACCTTTAATTTATGCGGCTAACACGCACTGAGCTCTTTTAGTAGGGGGATACGAACCCATATAGCTCATGGATGCCTGCTCATGACGGTTAAGAGACATAGTCCAAGATAAATTTTTATTTCATGCTAAGACTTGTTCTTTTTCCCGACATGACATATTTAAATGTATATATAATTATGAGCATTAGCTAGGATGAGTTTGAAAATATGGATCATGATATTATTTTATCTCTTGCCCCTGAGTTACATGATAGTGCTCAACCAACTAACCAAAGATACTTCTACTTTTCTTGTGCAGTGTTAGGCAGATCGACTCGATTCATCAGTCGTTAGTGGTGAAGTAGTGAGCTTACATTCTCTGGAATACTTGACCATTTCATCAGTTTCTTTTCATAGTTAGATTAAAGAGTTTATATTAACATTATCATTGTCATTGTCATTTTCAGAGTTGGGAGCATGCCCCAAAACTTTATTGATTTTGGTTTTGTTAGAAGGCTTTCTGGATTACTGTGTATTGGGTGATGGTTTTTGGTTGGTTGTTTTTGTTCGGTTAGTAATTATTGGTTATAGACATGTCTTAAATTCTTTGAGCTTATTTTATGTTATCTTGTTATACGTTCGAAATTCATCCGCTTTTAGGGGTATTATGTTCATTTGGCTAGGTGCAGGGGTGGCCTTCGGTCCTTGTTGGACTTGAGATACCCATCATGGCCAAACCTTGGTTCCAGTTATGACAAAGTTGGTATTAGAGCCTAGGTTAGGTGCCATTGGATATCCATAATAACGTGTCAAGTAGAGTCTCTTTTACGGGTGTGTAGCGTGCCACACTTATAAGGGAGAGGCTATGAGAAATTTAGGAATATTTTTCTTTTTTGTAATATATTATCAACTATAGATTCTAAGGTATTGAAATATCCGCTAATTCCTATTTATTCACTTTTCAGATCATGCCTTATACAAGATCTAATGTTCATGGAAACTCCTCTGCCCCACTTGAGTACAATATAGATGGGGCTCGTCCTACTCAAGGATTTCAGCCCCGATCTAGGATTGCCGCTTTTGATTAACCTAGTGGAGTTCCACTAGTTCCCACTGTTCCTTATCCTATTGGTAACTCTCCTACTCGGTCACCTCCAAGAGATATTACAAATCCTGAGTTCCACCGCTCCATTCATCTATTGACCTAGTTGGTGATATCTCAGTCACGTTAGTTAGGTCCTACTGGAGCTGCTGTGAGTTCTTCTGAGGCCACTAGAGTAGGCCAGTTTATGAGGATAAATCCTTTGACCTTTACTGGTTCTAGAGTTGACGAATATCCTCAAGGGTTCATGGATGAGATGGAGAAAATTGTCCATGTGATACATGTTTTTTACTCTGAAGGTATAGAATTTTCTACTTACCAACTGAAGGATGTGGTATATCAGTGGTTTTAGGAATGGGATCAGTCTAGGGGAGATGATGCGGAGTTGGTATTGTAGGAGGATTTATCAGGTGATTTTCTTGATTTCCTATTTCCTTAGGAGTTGAGGGAGGCAAAGGTTGAGGAGTTTGTGAATTTAAAGCAAGGCAAGATGTCTGTGAAAGAGTATTCCTTGAAGTTTCATCAGTTGTCCTATTATGTTCTAACGTGTCATGTAACACGACACTTTTAATGCTTAAAACCATGAAGTTATGCTTGAACTTAGGTCGTTTTAGTAGATATGATGTGCTTTTATGGTAATTGCAGGTAAAAAAGGGTTAGTATAGTGTTGGAAAGAAACTAGAACAAAAGGACCTAAAAAGGCCAAGTTACAGAAAGGTACGAGTCTCCTCACGAGTTTTCAACACATCATATGACTTGGAGGCTAACTCGTAAGCACAAATAAAACAAGACCAGGAAGAAAAGCTAAGTTTTAAGAAGATACTATGGGATCATCCGAGTTGTAAGCAATGATACGAGCCATATGAAGAAATCATACATAGAGTAAAGTCCAAGGAAGAAATTCAGAGTTGAGGTATCAAAAGAATACAAGTCTGAAGTCTAAGTACGACTCATATGATCAAACTGTAAGCAGAGCAGTGTTCAAAAAAAAGAAAGAAGAACTCCCTAGTGGATACGAGTGAAAGCCACTAGTCATATAATTAAGGTACGATTCGTGATCATAAGTCATAAGTAGAATACAAAATTGAAGCCTAGAAGACCAGACACTTGATTGGATATGAGAGGCACAACATGACTCGTATGATGATGGTATGAGTTGAAGAGCGATTCTTACCTTGTGTTGATATAACTTTACGTTTTTCATTTTTAGTGGGATTTCTAAGTATTTTTAAGATACTATAAATACCCTATATTTTTTTGTTGATTAATTATGCATTCTTACAATAGTTACGTACTTCAAAAATACTTTTACATACCTTACAATTATTATTGAAATTTTGGACTTTTATGTAATTTAAGACTGGGGATTACCGTATAAACATGAGCAGCTAATCTCCCTAACTAGGGTTGTGGGAACCCTGGCGGATTAGCTACATAAATAAATTGGTAGATTCATCTATTATAGGTTTTATGCATGTATATTAATCTTTTTCACAATAATTAGCCTCAGAGCTACTGCAAAAGCTTGTGGATAGCCTGTATTTGTAAACGTCCTTACAAGGGAGTTTGTGACTAGGAAAAGAGGATTAAGATAGTAATTTTAGATTCACATCCATCACACTATTTCATCATCTCATCTCATCACTTGAGACTAAAAAGATGAAAGTGAACTAAAGTCATAAACAAGGAGCAATAAGAAGACGTCCTTAGACTCACAAGGTAAAGGGTGAGATTTATCAACACGTACACAAGACTCACAATGATTGATTTTACATCTAGAATAGAAGAGTAGGTAGATTAAACATGTAAATTTATTGAGTTAAGAAGCCAGGGGGAACACAATCCTAGGGTTCGTCTTCTATTGTTTACAACTCAAAAGCATTCAAAATTTGATTACTAGTTACTAATAATTCCAAATCCCCCCATTTACTTTCTGCACTGCTCGGGAATTATATCAAGTTAAACAATTGTTCAACGTTTTCCCTATGGGTTCGACCCCAACCTAGAAGGGTTACTATATTTGGCATCGATCGCAGCATACTTTTTTTGGAGGTTAGTTTTGGGAGACATCAAATTTTGGCACTATTGCTAGAGAAGACAATTTGAGTAGTTAATTAAATTGGTGAAAATCGGTGGTTTTATTTCCTATTTTTGATTTGGCCTACGTTGGTGTATGTCAAACACTAGGAGAAGAGGCACTCCCTTACTCCCTTTTGATCTAGAGCTAGGGAGAATTCTTCAAACACCCAGAAGAATGTCAAGACAAGTTAACGATGGGGTTCAAAACCCTATACCTGTGGATCCCAATGCGGCACTCCCGCGTTCTCCAATTGATCCATAAATGTTATAGATTTACAGATGCAACAACTAATAACTACTGATGAGAAAGAGAGAAGATCAGCCGAAGAAGATCGATTAGCTGAAGAGGTTGGGTTAGCTTAGTAAGGAGGACTAGTTAGGCCTAGACAGAGAGCTAAGCAATGAAACAGAGTTTAGAGAAGCAGTGTTCCATTGGTTCCTGAATATCAACACTTGCACCCATACGATGATGAAGAGGATATGGGTTATATTGAACCTACTGAGATAGGAGCCATCATTCCTCCCACTTTTCCCCCTAATATGATGTTTGATATTACAAGCTCCATGATTCAATTGTTGAACTTGAAGAGTGTATTTTCGAAATCATCTACTGATGATACGAATATGAATCTTGCTAATTTTATTAGGATCTACACGTCATGTACTATACTGGGGTTGGATCAAGAAGTTTTAAGGTTGTGGTTGTTCCTATTTTCATTGACAGGTGAAGTATCACTTTGGTTAGGAGAACTTCCAAGAGGCTCAATTACTACTTGGTATGAGTTACGGAAATAATTCCTGAATAGGTTTTCCCTCCTGCAAGGATGTTGTAATTAAAAGATGAGATTTATAATTTTAGACAGTTACCGGTAGAACCCTTGTATGAGGCATGGTTTAGATTCAAGAAGAAGCTAAGCATGGTACCTAATCACAGACCCAGAGGGTCCAATTTGTTGGAAATTTTCTATAGATCATTGAATGTCAGATTAAGAGCAATGGCAGATACAATATCAAAAAGTGCATATATGTGTCTTCGATAGTATACTACACAGGATATGTTGGATAATATTTCTGTAACTAATAAAGGTTGGCATACTATAGATACAGAACATGGCATAGGTACATATGTTATTAGAGCGGCCAATAATTATAGATCTAGTCATGATATGATAGCACAAGAGGTTGCACAGCTTTGTACAGATATTAAGTGCTTACAAAACAATTTGCAATAATGAGTGCTGATAAAGTGAATACAGTTGTGGCACAGGGGTCTATTTCTAAAACTTCTGAGATTCAATCTGTTGAGGAGGAAAAGTATCTTGATCATAGTTTTGCAGATTTTTGAGCCCAAAGGCAATGGAATCAAGGTTGAAACTATTACAATGATAGATATAGAGATGAAATTAGAGAGAGATAGTGATTGGTAGAACTGACAAGTATGTTCCACTAGGCAATCATGATTCAGAATCCAGAATGAAGGCACTTTTATCAAAATTAGTCAAAAGGCAAGAAAGACAAGATAGATGTCTAAAAGATATCAAGGCATACCTATCAGGGCTAAACTAGAATGTTTAGTCATATGCGATAGCAATCAAGTAGTTAATGCAACAATTTGGTCAAATATCATTCCATAGTAAATCAAAGATAGCCTGGCACTGTCCCGAGTAACATGGTGGCTAATCCAAAGATTGATGGTCGCTACCATTCCATTACCACTCGAAGTGTTAAATCCACCATAGAACCACCTATACCAATTGTTGATGAGCAGAATAATGATGATGATCCTATTGATGTGGAAAATAGTAGCAAGCAAGATAAAGGACAAGAGAAGGTTGAGAAGCTTGTGTTGAAGACCATTCTGAAACCTCGTCCTCCTTATCCTAAGAGGCTAAAAAAAGAAACAAGAAAATGGTAAGTATTAGAAGTTTTATCAATGCTAAAAAAAATGTTAGTCAACATACCACTTATAGAGGCATTGGAGCAAATCCCAAGATATGCAAAATTTATAAAAGGTCTAATCACCAAAAATAGGTTAGTCAATTATGAGTCAGTAGGCAATATTCACCATTGCAGTGTTATAGCTACAAGATCATTGGTGGAGAAGAAGGAGGATCCTGGTGCTTTCACTATACCTTACACTATTGGATCTTCTAACTTCGCTCGTGCATTATGTAATTTGGGTACTAGCATGAACCTTATGCCATTTGTAGTAATTAAATAGTTGGGGTTGGGAGATCTTAAACCAACCACCATGAGATTAGTGATGGTAGACAGGACTGTGAAAAAGTCAGTTGGTATCTTATATGATGTATTGGTGAAGGTGGCTTCTTTTATCTTTCCTACAAAATTTGTGATATTGGACTGCAAAATGGACTTCCAAGTCCCAATTATTTTGGGAAGACCATTCTTGGATATGGGAAGTACATTGATTAATTTATATCTAGGAAATTTGATGTTGAGACTCTATGATAAACATGTTATATTAAATTTTTGTAAATCTATGAGGTATCCTAGTAAGTTGAGAGTGATATCTTTGATTAATGTGT
The DNA here is from genome assembly GCA_030864225.1 of Capsicum baccatum var. pendulum. Lineage (NCBI taxonomy): Eukaryota > Viridiplantae > Streptophyta > Magnoliopsida > Solanales > Solanaceae > Capsicum > Capsicum baccatum. The sequence goes on from CM061550.1 coordinate 224,100,870, forward strand.
CTAATAATAAAGTGGATTCATTCTGTGATATTGATTCAGTTACTCTTTGGGATGATGGTTCTGATGTTGTTGTTCCTATTAAAGAAAGGTTGGGTATTGAAGCTCTAGCAGTAGTTGTCATGAACTTTGATAGTAATGGCATAAATGAGTATGATGAGATGGTATGTGAACTTTTTGGGAATAGTTTGTATACTTATGCACCAAAGAAGCTTGACTTGGATTTGAGGAATAGAACAACTCCGTTTGCTCTCCCATCCATTAAAGAGCCACTGGTCTTAGAGTTGAAGGCGCTCTGTTATCATTTGTGATAAGTATTTTGGGGGCCAACAACACTTTATTGGTGATTATAGCAGCCAATTTGATTGATATAGAAGTAGAAGCATTGTTATTATAGAGATTTAAAAGGGCCATTGGTTGGTCCATTGTAGATATTATGGGTATCTTTCTTGGTTTGTGTACTCATAAAATTTAGCTTGTATCAAAGTATATTCCAAGTATAGAACATCAGTGTCGACTCAATCCTCCTATGTTGGACGTGGTTAAAAAGAGATAATTAAGTGGTTGAGTATTGGTGCAGTATATCCCATTGTTGATAGCAAGTGGGTCATTCTAGTCTAATATGTTCCAAAAAAAGGTGGGATTACTATTGTTCCTAATGAAAAGAATGGGTTGGTGTCGATGAGGCCAGTCACAGGATGGAGAGTATGCATGGATAACAGGAAATTGAATACATGGACTCCGAAGGACTATTTTCCCATGCCCTTCTTGGACCAGATGTTGGACAGGTTAGCGGGCAGAGGATGGTACTATTTTTTTGATGGGTATGCAGGTTACAACCGAATCACAATACCGCTAGAAGACCTAGAGAAGACAACTTTCATATTTTCTTATGGGACTTTTACATTCAGATGTATGCCATTCAGGCTATGTAATGCTCCAGTCATATTTTAGAGATGTATGATGTCCATCTTCTCTGACATGGTCGAAGACACCATCGAAGTATTGATGGATGATTTTTTAGTAGTTGGTGATTCTTTTAATGATTGTCTAGTGCACTTAGAAAATGCCTTTAGAAGGTGTGAAGAATGTAACTTGGTACTTAAACTGGGAGAAGTGCCACTTTATGTTTTAACAATGTATTGTGCTTGGGTACATAATTTCAAAAAGAGGCATAGAGGTTGATAGAGCCAAAATAGAGGTGGTTGAGAAATTACCTCCATGAATTTCTATAAAGGGATTCAGAGCTTTCTAGGGCATGTAAGTTTTTATAGGTATTTTATCAAGGATTTCTCAAAGATTGCAATTCTCTTTGAAAACTTCTTGAGAAGGAGGTAAAATTGATTTTTGATGATGCATGTATGAAGGCTTTTGAAAGCCTAAAAGAGAAGTTGGCATCGGCTCCAATCATTGTGTCTCCCAATTGGCCCTTGCCTTTTGAGGTTATGTATGACGCAAGTGGAGTGGCTTTAGGTTTTGTCCAAGGCCAAAGGAAATAAAATATTCTTCATCCCATCAACTATGTCAGCAAGGCATTGAACCCTACTCAAAACAACTACACAGTAACTGAACAAGAGTTGTTGGCAATGGTTTTTGCCTTTGAGAAGTTTAGATCTTACTTGATTGGGAAAAAGGTAGTTGTGCAAAGAGACTGTGAAGTATTATGGTACTTGATGGCAAAGAAATATGAAAAACGTAGACTAATTAGGTGGGTGCTACTATTGCAAGAATTTGATTTTGAAGTCAAGGACAGAAAAGGCATAGAGAACCAAGTTGTGGATCACTTGTCTAGACTAGAGGAGGAAGTTATACAAAAAGCGAAAGATGGGTTAGATATATATTGGTAGCTTCCAAAGATCTAATTCAATGGTTTGCAGACTATGCAAATTATCTAGCTAGTGATCTAGTCCAAGAAGATCTTTCTATCTAACAAAGAGAGAAATTTATGCATAAGGTAAGAAAATTTTTCAAGGATAAGCCTTATTTGTTCAGAATTTATACCGGTGGGATTATTCTGTCATACCCCAAATCCCATTGGAGCGGACTGGCACCCGTAGCCGAGGAGGCCCGGGAGAACCCGTTCATAACCTATACTTTCACATTTACATTACTTATGAAAATTAGAAATTTGGGCAGCACTTCGTTGTAAATAGAAGAAAACAGTACCTGTATCAGCCCAGCAGACACGTATAAATATATATATAAACAGTAATTGGCCGTCAGAGCCGTCACGTCTATCAACCAAACACTCCTATGGCTGTACAATATGTCTACAAAAGCCTCTACATAGATACACAACTGAGTTAGGGTCAGGACAAACTCCCGTCCACAAAAGACTTTTATACAAATACCAAAAATACATATAGAAACGACTTGGGATGCCCCAAAACAACTGGAGCTCACCACTAACAACAGAATGTCCTAGCTCTTACTGCGAAGGTGTACGACTTGAAGTACCTATTCTTGCAGGCATGAATATAGGTCCCCCGTGAGGGACGTCAGTACGAAAATATGTACTGAGTATGTAAGGCAGTGAGTATCAAGATGAGATACAAAATATCAACAGAACCCAGATACCAGTGAATAAACAGTATGAGTAGACCACACTTAAAAGAGCTGATGGGATACCTGCACATTACTTTCATATCATTACTTCCTGTAATCCTTATCAATACATTTCATATGTCATACAATGACCAACTGATCAGTGGTACTAATACAATACATCAGGGACCACCCCTGGAATAGCATATATACATAAACTTTATAATACAATGGCAAACTGATCAGTGATACTAATACAATACATCATATCATCAATTTAAAATACAGACATTCCATTTCTTAATTCAATTAACCTTTGAGATTGGTTACTTTGTGGTCACACCTTATGGAACTTGAAACCATGATACCTCAATAGGAAAACATGTAAATAGGTAATCAATATCATGAAAATGAAGTAGAGAATCGTGGATACCTCATTAAACCATTTCGTAGTCAACAATAGTATATGGACATTTTTTTGACTAGCCGGACATCTTAAAAGTGAAAACAAATTCAATTGGTAGTGTCGAAGATCATATGATGTTATTATGTGTCATGTGTCGTAGGACAATGTTGGAAGCTTACTTGAGAGTACCATGGGTCATTATTTATGCCAAATATTAGAATCGATATCCATGTCCTTGTTCAAAGCAGCAATGGTACAATCTCTAACCAAGTATGGTTCCAATCTATCCACATAGTGATGAACTCTGTCATCCATAGTAGCTACCACATTAGAAGCATATCGAGACAAGGAGTTAAATCGAAGACTATACTTCCTTACACTCATATTACCCTGACAAAGATTTAAGAATTGATCTGCACGGGCCTGACGAGTCTCAAATGGAAGATAATGATCAATAAATGCATCTTTGAACTCCTGATATATACTCAGCTTGAGACTCACTTTGTTCAGCTTGTGCCGGTGGCATGAATAATGACCCATTGCACTCTCAAGTAAGCTTCCAACATTGTCCTACGACACATGACACATAATAACATCATATGATCTTCGACACTACTAATTGAACTTGTTTTCACTTTTAAGATGTCCGGCAAGTCAAAAAAATGTCCATATACTATTGTTGACTCCGAAATGGTTTAATGAGGTATCCATGATTCTCTACTTCATTTTCATGATATTGATTACCTATTTACATATTTTCCTATTGAGGTATCATGGTTTCAAGTTCCATAAGGTGTGACCACAAAGTAACCAATCTCAAAGGTTAATTGAATTAAGAAATGGAATGTCTGTATTTTAAATTGATGATATGATGTATTGTATTAGTACCACTGATCAGTTGGCCATTGTATTATAAAGTTTATGTATATATGTTATTCCAGGGGTGGTCCCTGATGTATTGTATTAGTACCACTGATCAGTTGGTCATTGTATGAAATATGATATGTATTGATAAGGATTACGGGAAGTAATGATATGAAAGTAATGTGCAGGTATCCCATCAACTCTTTTAAGTATGGTCTACTCATACTGTTTATTCACTGGTATCTGGGTTCTGTTATTCTTTTGTATCTCATCTTGATACTCACTGCCTTACATACTCAGTACATATTTCCGTACTAACGTCCCTCACGGGGGACCCGTATTCATGCCTGCAGGAACAGGTACTTCAGGTCGTACACCTCCGCAGTAAGATCCAGGATATTCTGTTGTTAGTAGTGAGCTCCAGTTGTTTCGGGGCATCCCAAGTCGTTTCTATATGTATTTTTGGTATTTGTATAAAAGTCTTTTGAGGGCGGGAGTTTGTCCCGACCCTAACTCAGTTGTGTATCTATGTAGAGGCTTTTGTAGACATATTGTACAGCCATAAGAGTGTTTGGTTGATAGACGTGATAGCTCTGATGGCCAATTACTGTTTATATATATATTTATGCGTGTCTGCTGGGCTGATACAGGTACTGTTTTCTTCTATTTACAACGAAGTGCTGCCCAAATTTCTAATTTTCATAAGTAATGTAAATGTGAAAGTATAGGTTATGAACGGGTTCTCCCGGGCCTCCTCGGCTACGGGTGCCAGTCCGCTCCAATGGAATTTGGGGTATGACATATTCGTAGATATATACCTAAGGTAGAGATGATAAGCATACTTAAGGCTTGTCATTCTTTGCTAGTTGGGGGTCATCATGGAGGAACCTGCACAGCCTACAAAATCTTAAATTGTGGGTATTATTGGCCAATAATCTATAAAGATGCACATTATTTTACCTCTGCTTGTGATCAATGTCAATGCCACGATGATATCTCCAGACACCATGAACTTCTTATGACTCCTATTTTAGAACTAGAATTGTTTGATATATGGTGTATAGATTTTATGGGACCTTTTATGAGTTCGTTTGGCATGAAGTATATACTTGTGAATATGGATTATGTATCCAAATGGGTAGAATCAGTTGTGCTCCCCAACAATGAAGCACGTAGTGTCACTGCATTCCTAAAAAAGCACATCTTTTCTTAATTTGGCACCCCACGTGCTATCATTAGTAACGCTTGGTCATATTTTTGTAATTGTCTATTCAAAGGTCTGCTTGAGAAGTATAGAGTGAAACACAAGGTGGAAACACCTTGTTATCCACAGACTAGTGACAAGTTGAACTGTCAAATAGAGAAATCAACTCCATCATGGCAAAGACAGTGAATTCTAATAGGACTGATTGGTCTCAAAAATTAGATGATGTATTATGGGCTTACCGAACAGCATTCAAGACTCCAATTGGTGCTTCACCTTATCAGCTAGTGTATAGCAAGGTTTGTCACTAGCCTATTGAGCTTGAACATAAATAATTATGGTCCTTGAAGAAGCTAAATTTCGAGTAGCAAGATGCAGCTAAGTCAAGATTGTACAAGATGAATGAGTTGGATGAATTACGATTCCGGGCTTATGAAAGCTCTGCACTTTACAAGTAAAAGACGAAGTTACATCATGATTGCAAAATTGAGAAAATAATCTTTGAAAAAGGTGACCAGGTATTGCTCTATAACTCAAGGCTTCGCTTGTTTCTAGGTACGTTTAACACTATATGGTATGGTCCCTTTACTGTACTAAGGGTGTTCCCATATGGTTCTTTAGAATTTAAGAGGGATGGTGAACCCTCGTTCAAGGTGAATAGGAAAAGAGCAAAGAACTATATGGGTAACACTAAGGAAGTAAATGTGATTTTTGAGATGGACCTTAGTAAAGTCTGAGTAACCAAGGTCATTATATTATGCCGCAATATTAAATCAAGCACTGCATGGGAGGCAACCTGTTATACCCCATACTTTTACCTAGCTTAAAAATCATCCAAAAAATGTTAAATACTTGCTTTAAAGGATGAATCCACTTTTATACACATGAAATTTTCAAGATTTTGACTTTATGTTGTGTGGGAAATTGAATAAGCTTTCTATCGATACAAAATTTGCCTAAATTCGGTATCGGGGTAGAAAGTTATGGCCAAAATACAGAAAGTAGTCTGAACCATGTAGGTGTGACGAAAAGGGACAACGGATAGTCGATCTAGCGATGGGCCATCTCCTAAACCATCGTAGTGGAGGCAGTGAGTCGACCTTCTGGCCAGGTGCGACAAAATGGTCGATGGACCGTTGAGCTACCGATGGATCGTCACCCAAATCGTTGCAACCAAGGAAGAAAGATCACATTCTAGCCTAGTAAGACGAGAAGGTCGACGGGCCATCGAGCCAGCGGTAGACCGTCGCCCAAGCCGTCGCCAATCCCTTTCAGCAATTTAAAGCCATTTTTATAAGGGTGTTTGGGTCTTTTCTACCCTTTTTAACACCTAATTATACCAAACCAGGGCTTATAACTTCATTATTCATCTACAACACCAAATTAGGGTTTCTCTTAAAGATCAATCCCCAAGAACAAGATCCCAACCCTTCGTCGAGAAACTAAGAGATTTAAGTTCTTTAAGTCTAAGAACTTTAAGAAAATCACAATCAAGGTATGTCAAGTGTTGATTCAGGGGTCCCTTTCACCCATGAAACTCAAGAATCTCTTTTAAAAATCCAAGATTTGTGTATTTATAAATGTTCATGATTTAGTTGAATTGAAATTCATGTCCATGTTGTTGTGGGGTTTTGATTTATGTTTTAAATTACATATTCCAATGATTGATCCTAGTGTGTGATGACTAGCATAATATTAAGGATAAACCCTTCAAATTACAAATTTATTTATGCAACCATGATAATTAGATTCATTGATGATGGTATAACAAAAGTATGCTCTCCATGTGTTTGATTAAATGCCTATGTGGAGGAAAAAATGTCATTATAGCATATGATAGTATGAAATCCCCATTTATGTACAAGTTAATGCATTTCAAGTGTTTAATGAAATGTCTTAGTCAATGAATTATGGAGATATGTGTAGCCATTGTTTTTCTTTCGAACTTGTGCCATGAATTACTTTTATGCTATCGAGTCTTGGGGTATTTATACCCGATAATTTATCTGTATGCCTAGAGCCAGTGCCTAGAGGGGGATACTTGGGAAGCAAAAGCAGATATGCGGACCAAGTATCCTCACCTCTTCTCCGCAGATCAGGCTCAGCCCAAGGTAATAGCTTTCCTTAAGTTCATTCAATTTATTAATCTAATTTCAATTACAAACTATGCTCAATTTTCATTTCAAACTTGGTATCTTTACCCTTACATGTTCAGTTATATGTACATGAGTCAGTTCAGTCATGTATTTACGTATTATATATGTGTGATCATCTTATCATTACTCATAGTAATACATCCATGTATCAGCACAGTCATAAAACCATGCATCAGATATGAATGATCAGCATAAATCTCAGTAATGTCGGTCACATAGTCATGTTTCAGTTGTTCATGTTTAGTATGTACTTTAGATTATCGATTCTCCCACATAAATCAGTTTTATTTAAGGATGAATGTTCCCAAGTGGGAGATATTGTAACACCCTATACTTCTACCTAGCTTAAAATCATCCCAAAAATGTTAAAGACTTACTTATGTGGGAAATTAAATAAGCTTTCCATCAATACCAAATTCGCCTAAATAAGGTATCGAGGTAGAAAGTTATGGCCAAAATATAGAAAGTAATCTGAACTGCCCAGGTGCAACGAAAAGGGCCGACGGACCATCGATCTAGCGATGGGCCATCGCCCAAACCGTCACAACAGAGGTAGTGAGTCGACCTTCTGGCTAGGCGCAATTGAATGGCTGAAGGACCATCGAGCTAGTGAAGGACCATCTCCCAAACCATCACAACCAAGGCAGAAAGATCACATTCTGGCCTAGTACAACAGAAAGGTCAACGGGCCATCGAACTAGCGGCGGACCATCGTCCAAGCCATCGCCAATCCCGTTCAGCAATTTAAAGCCATTTTTATAAAGGTGTTTGGGTATTTTCCACCCTTTTTAACACCTAATTATACTATACCAGGGCTCATAACTTTATTATTCATCTACAACACCAAATTAAGGTTTCTCTCAAAGATCAATTACCAAGAACAAGATCCCAACCCTTCTTCAAGAAACTAAGAGATTCAAGTTCTTCAAGTACAAGAACTTTAAGAAAATCACATTCAAGGTATGTCAAGTGTTGAGTCATGGATCCCTTTCACCCATGAATCTCAAGAATCTCTTTTAAAAATCCAATATTTGTGTATTTATGAATATTCATGATTTAGTTGAATTGAAATTCATGTCCACGTAGTTGTGGGGTATTGATTCATGTTTTAAATTACATGTTCCAAAGATTGATCCTAATGTGTGATGATTTGCATAATATTAAGGATAAACCCTTCAAATTTTAAATTGATTTATGCAACCATGATAATTAGATGCATTGATGGTACAAGTATGCTCTTCATGTGTTTAATTAAATGCCTTTGTGGAGGAAAAAGAGTCATTATAGCATGATAGTATGAAATCCCCATTCATGTACAAGTTAATGCATGTCAAGTGTTTGATGAAATGTCTTAGTCAACGAATTATAGATATATGTTTATCCATTTAAGCTTTCAAACTTGTGCCATGAATTAATTTTATGCTATCGAGTCCTGAGGGTATTTATACCCGATAATTTAGCTGTGTGCCTAGAGCCTGTGTCAGTTTCATGATAATCTCAGTCACGCCATGATCAGTAGAATTCAGTCAGTTACATAACTCATGAAAACTCAGTAATCTCATAAACTCAGTTAGTTAATAGAATTCAATAACATTCCGTCAGTTCATGGAATTTAGTAAACTCAGTCTAGTATATTCAGTTCAGTGTCTATTCATATGGGAGTAAGATTCAGCACCGAGTGATCCCAAGGATGGGAACTCACCTATTAGTAGAGGATCTGATTCTTAGAAGTAATAGTTGCATTACAGAACTACGTATCAAGCTTAGGTTGAGACATCAAACCTTCTAGATGAGGGTTGATGAGGTGGATCAACACTGATAGATGAAGGTCCCACTATTCTCCTTTGGAGACACTACCAGAGTAGAGTCACTCACAGCTTGTCCTTACCAGTGATGTGGTATTGACACCCTTCTAATTGGGGTTAAGATTATACCCCAACTCAGTTATAATAGCTTATTAGGGGTATGTTAGTCAAATGACTACTTTCCAAAATCTCAGTCTCAGGTCTCAGTAATAGAACTTAGATAGTTCTACAAAATTTAGGACTGTCAGGTATAGTCACTCAGCTTAGTACCAAACTTTTGCTAGTTCTATCAGAACCTAGACTATCAGACACAGTCGCTCAGTATTAGTTATATCAGTTATCAAAGATCTATCTAATCTATATTCAGACTCAGTAATCAGTGTTTTCACGATCTCATTTACATTTATGTATTCATGCATGTATTCCCATATTCATGTTACTTATCCAGTCAATATTGTTCATGTATATGAACCCTTGCATTCAGCCTACCTCACTTGCATACCAGTACATTCAATCATACTAACGCATTTGCACTATGATGTTTAATACCATAGGTTCAGAAGCATAAGCTCCAAAGCATCCTTAGTAAACAACCGTTCAGCAGACAGACTAGAAGTGAGTCCTCATCATTTGAGGATGTTATTATTTGACTATTTCATTCTTTTAGTACTTAGTTTATTTCAGCAGTTGGAGTTAGTTGGGGACATGTCCCATCAATTCCTTATTCAGATAGTTTAGAGGCTTTCAAACTAGCATGTTCAGATAGTTATTTTAGTTATTTTGGTATTGATATGCCATATCTCCAGATGTTATGTGTTATCAGATTTTTTAACCTTATGGCCTTTCAGCCTTTTATTCTATATTTATACAGTATGTTATGGATAGCATGGGAGTTACTACTAGTGAGAGTGTTGAGCTAGATGCATATCATTTGCAGGATGTGGCTCACACATGGTTCAAATAATGAAAAGCCGAGAGGGGTGTTGATGTAGACCCATACAGTGGGAGAAGTTTGCCACTACTTTTCTAGATAGATTCTTTCCCCTAAAGCTGAAGAAAGCTAAGGTGTTAAAATTTATCAACCTCAGGCGGGGAAAAATGATAGTGAAAGAGTATTCTCTTAAGTTTACATAACTAGCTAGATATGTTCCTTATGTGGAGGCAGATAGCAGGGCCAAGATGAGTAAGTTTGTTTCTGGGGTGAATGATAGTATAGTCAACGAGTGCAGATCTGAAATGCTGATTAGTAAGATAAACATAGCCAGGCTTATGATCCATGATCAATAGATAGAATAGAAAAAGATTAAGATGTGAGAAAAGCAGAATAACAAAGCTAGGACAAGAAGCTTCAATTTCAACCAACCTAAGTTAGAGGGTGGTAACCGTTCTTAGTTCTGCCCAAAGTTATCTATCCCAGCACCTTCCTCAGCCAGTGCACCAGTTCCTAAGTTCAAGGATAGTAACAGAGATAGGGCACCAGGCTCTAAATCTCAAGGCAGTGTTAGCAGTGCCCAAACTAATCCTCTTTGTCATACTTGTGGTAATAACCACAAGGGAATTTACAGAGCTGGAAGTGATGTCTGTTTCGAATATGGTAAGCCAGGCTATAGAGTTAGAGATTGTCCCCAGTCAGGATTTTAGGGTCAGTATAACTGTTCCTCAGTTCAGTCGGTTTTCTCGAATCAGCAGGGTGCCACTTCCAGCGCAACCAGTGGGCAGCGCCCAAACAGACTCTACGCTCTTCAGTCATGATAGAAACAGGAAAATTCTCCTGATGTGATCACTGGTATGTTACAAATCTTTTACTTACATGTTTACGCTTTGCTAGATCCAGGAGCTTCTTTGTCTTTTGTTACTCCTTATATAGCAGTTGATTTTAAAGTCAGTCCAAAAATTATAGCAGAGCCCTTCTCAGTCTCTACCCCAATGGGTAAAACCATCAAAGCCTAATAGGTATACAGGAACTGTCCGATTATGATATTTTAGAAAGTCACATCAACAGACTTATTCAAATTAGAGATGACTAATTTTGACATCATTCTCGGCATAGATTGGCTTCATTCCTGATATGGCAGAGTCAACTGCAGAAACAGAGTGGTCCAGTTTTAGTTTCTAAATGAACCTATCCTAGAGTGGAGGGGTAGTACTTCAGCGTTCAAAGGTCAGCTTGTTTCCTACCTTCGGGCATAAAAATGATATCTAAGGTATGTGTCTATCATCTTGCTCGAGTTAAGGACACTAGTTCCAAAACTCCCAGTCTCGAACCAGTCCAGTAGTGAATGATTACTCAGATGTCTTTACCAAAGATCTTCCAGGAATTCTTCCTAAAATGGAAATAGACTTCGCCATTGATCTCCTTTCAGATACTCATCCTATATCTATCCCGCCATACAAAATTGCACCAGCAGAACTCTTATAATTGAAAGAATAGTTAAAGGATCTCCTAGACGAGGGATTCATCAGACCCAGTATGTCCCCGTGGGGTACACCAGTCCTATTCATGCAAAAGAAATATAGTTCCCTCAGAATGCGTATTGACTACCTCAGATCAATAAAGTCACGGTCTAGAACAAGTATCCACGTCCCAAAATTGATGACTTTTTTGAAAAACTTCAGGCTACCACTTATCTTTCCAAGATAGACCTCAGATCAGGCTATCATCAGCACAGAGTTAGGGAATGTGACATTTTAAAAATAGCTTTCCGAACTCGGTATGATCACTTCAAATTCTTACTGATGTCCTTTGGTCTTACCAATGCCCCAACCTCTTTCATAGACTTGATGAACTATGTGTTCAAGTAGTTCTTGGATATATTCGTCATAGTCTTTATAGATGATATTCTTGTCTATTCCCACAGTGAGCGTGATTATGCAGACCATCTCACAATAGTATTGTAGACTCTAAGAAATTATTAGCTGTTCGCCAAATTCAGTAAGTGTAAATTTTGGATAAGGTTAGTAGCACCCCTTGGTCATATCATTTCTGGTGATGGCATTAGAGTTGATCCTCAAAAGACCAAAGCTATAAGAAACTTTTTCGCTCTGTCTCTCTATCAGATATCAGGAGTTTCTTAGGTTTGGCTAGATATTACAGATGGTTTGTTGAGGGATATTTGTCTATTGCATCCCCTATGTCCAGGTTGACTCAGAAGAAAGTTAAGTTCCAGTGATCAGATCCGTGCAAGAAGAGTTTTCAAGAGTTGAAGACTCGACTCACCTCTATTCCAATCTTAGCTCTTCCCAATGGTTCACATAGGTTTGTGGTGAACTGTGATGCATCCAGAGTAGGTTTGGGTTCTATCCTTATGCAGCATGGTATGGTCATAGCCTACGTCTCTAGACAACTTAAGTCCCATGAGAAGAATTATCCTACTCCTGATCTTGAGTTAGCAGCCATAGCTTTTACCTTAAAGATTTGGAGACATTACATATACGATGTTAATGTAGATGTTTTCATAGATCATAAAATCCGTCAGTACGTATTCTCTCATAAAGATCAAAATCTTTGTCAAAGAAGGTGGTTAGAGCTCTTGAAACATCATAACATAAGTGTCCTTTATTATTTGGGCAAGGCCAATTTAGTGGCTGACGCTCTCAGTAGGTTGTCTATGGGTAGTGTTGATCATGTTGAGGACAATAAAAAAAAGTTAGCTCACGAAGTCCATCAGTTTTCCAGACTAGGTATCCTCTTAGTCAATTCAGCAGAAGGTAGTATATGGGTTTAGAACAGCTCAGAATTATCTCTAGTTTCCAAGTTTAAAGAAAAATAGAATAGAGATACCAGTCTTGTTAAGTTGAAAGAGTCAGTCAAAGATCAGAAAGTAGAGGTTTTCTCCCAAGGAGGAGATGGTGTTTTGCATTCTCAGGGTCGTCTGTGTGTGTCGGGTGTAGATGACTTGAGGCAATGAATTCTTGTAAAAGCGCATAGTGAGCGCTACTCTATTCATCCAGGGGACACTAAGATGTACAATGACTTGCAGGAGATCTATTGGTGGAGTGGGATGAAGAGAGATGTTTCAGAGTTTGTGGCTAAGTACTCTATATATTAGCTGGTTAAGGTTGAGCATTAGATGTCTAGTGTGTCCATATAGGAGTTCAATATTCCCACTTGGAAGTGGGAAGAAGTGACATTGGACATTATGATGGGTTTGCCTCGTACTCGTCATCAGCATTATCCATTTTGGGTCATCGTAGACAAGATGACCAAATCAGCTTATTTCTTTCCAGTCCATATCTTATATTCTACCGAGGATTACACCAAACTCTATATCAGGGATTTGGTCAGAATACACGATATTCTGTCTTCTATTATCTCAGATAGAGGTACCCAGCTCACCTCTAATTTCTAGAAAACATTCCCAAAGGGTCTTGGTACTCGAGTTTACCTCAGTACAGCCTTTCATCATCAGATATATAGTCAAGCAAAAAGGACCATCCAGACTATAGAAGATATGTTGCGAGTGTGTGCAATTGATTTTAAGGGAAGTTTGGATGACTATTTTTCTTTGACTGAGTTTGCATGCAACAACAGCTATCATTCCAGTAGTTGGATAGCTCCATTAAAATCTCTCTATGGTAGGAGATACATATCTCCAATTGGTTGGTTTGACTTTAGTGAGGCCTCAGTTATAGGGCTTGACATAGTATTCAATGCCTTAGAAAAAGTCCAGTTGATCAGAGAAAGACTTTGGGCTGCTCAGAGACGACAGAAGTCATATGTAGATATACGTAAAAAGGATCTCAAGTTTGAGATTGGTGACTATGTTTATCTAAAGATCTTTCCCATGAAGGGAGTGAAGAGGTTTGGCAAGAAGGGAAAGCTCAGTCCACAATATATCGATCCCTTTAAAATTCTGAATCACTTCAGCAAAGTAGCTTATGAGCTCGAGTTTTCTTCAGATCTAGCTTCAGTGCATCTAGTCTATCATGTCTCCTTGCTAAAGACGTGAATAGGTGGCCCAGTAGTTATAGTCCCTATTGAGGGCGTAGACATTCAGAACAGTCTCTCTTATGAGGAAATCCTAGTCGAAATCCTTGACTATCAGATTCGTAGATTGAGGAACAAAAAAGTCCCTCTAGTCAGAGTTCTTTGGTGAAATCAGTTCATTGAGGGGGATACTTAAGAAGCAGAAGAAGATATGTGGACCAAGTATCCTCAACTCTTCTTCACAAATCAGAATTAACCCAAGGTAATAGATTTCCTTAAGTTCATTCAGGTTATTGTTCAAATTTCTGTTACAATCTATGCTTAGTGTTCGTTTTAAACTTGGTATCTTTACCCTTACATGTTTAGTTGAATGTACATAAGTCAGTTCAATCATGTATTCACGCATCAGATATGCATGATCAGCTTATCATAACTCTCAGTCATGTATCCATGTATTAGTTCAGTCATAAAACCATATATTAGATATGCATGATCATCATGAATCTCAGTAATGTCAGTCATGTAGTCATGTTTCATTTTTTCATGTTCAGTAAGTACTACAGCTTATCTATTCTCCCATCTAAATTAGTCACATTCGAGGATAAATGTTCCCAAGGGGGAGATATTGTAATACCCCATACTTCTACCTAACATAAAAATCATCCCAAAAATATTAAAGACTTGCTTGTGTGGGAAATTGAATAAGATTTCCATTGATACCAAATTCGCCTAAATCTGGTATCGGGGTTGAAAGTTATGGCTGAAATACAAAAAGCAGTCTAAATTGCCCAGGTGCGGCGAAAGGGGCCGACATACCATCGATCTAGCGACGGACCGTCTCCCAAACCGTTGTAGCAGAGGCAGTGAGTCAACCTTCTGGCCAAGCATGATGGAATGCCCAATGGACCATCGAGCTAGCGATGGACCATCGCTGAAACCATTACAACCAAGGAAGAAAGATCACTTCTTGCCTAGTACGATGGGAAGGTCGACTGGCCATCAAGCCAGCGACGGACTATCACCCAATCCATCGCAGATCCCGTTCAGCAATTTAAAGCCAATTTTGTAAGGGTGTTGGGGTTTTTTCCACCATTTTTAACACCTAATTATACCAAACCAGGACTGATAACTTATTATTCATCTACAACACCAAATTAGAGTTTCTCTCAAAGATCAATCCCTAAGAATAAGATCCCAACCATTCTTCAAGAAACTAAGAGATTCAAGTTCTTCAAGTACGAGAGCTTTAAGAAAATCACAATCAAGGTATGTCAAGTGTTGATTCATGGGTCCATTTCACCCATGAAGCTCAAGAATCTCTTATGAAAAACCAAGATTTTTGTATTTATGAATGGTCATGATTTAGTTGAATTGGAATTCATGTCCATATTGTTGTGGGGTTTTGATTCATGTTTTAAATTACATGTTCCAATGATTGATCCTAGTGTGTGATGATTTGCATAATATTATGGATAAACCCTTCAAATTGCAAATTTATTTATGTAACCATGATAATTAGATAAATTGATGATGGCATAACCAAAGTATGCTCTCCATGTGTTTGATTAAATGCCTATGTAAAGAAAAAAGTGTCATTATAACATGATAGCATGAAATGCCTATTCATGTACAAGTTAAAGCATGTCAAGTCTTTGATGAAATGTCTTAGTCAAATAATTATGGATATATATGTAGCCATTATTATGCTTTCGAACTTGTGCCATGAATTACTTTTATGTTATCGAGTCCTGGGTGTATTTATACTCAACAATTTAGCTGTGCGCCTAGAGCCAGTGTCATTTTCATGATAATATCAATCACGCCATGATCAGTAGAATTTAGTTAGTTACATGACTTAGGAAAACTCAATAATCTTTAAACTCCTTCAGTTAACAAAATTCAGTAACATTCCATCAATTCATGGAATTCAATGAACTTAGTCCAGCATATTCAGTTCAGTGTCTATTCAGATGGGAGTAGGATTTAGCACCAAGTGAGCCCAAGGATGGAAACTCACCTATTAGTAGAGGGTGTGATTCTTATAAGAAATTCTTGCGCTCTAGAACTACGTAGCCAGCGTAGGTTGAGACATCAAACCTTCTAGATGAGGGTTGATGAGGTGGATCAACACTGCTAGATGAAGGTAACACTGTTCTTCTTTGGAGGCACTTCTAGATGAGGGTCACTCACAGCTTGTCCTTTTCAGTGGCATGGTATTAACACACTACTAATTGGGCTTACATATTGGACCCCAACTCTGCTATAATAGCTTATTAGCGGTATGTCGGTTAAATGAGTACTTCCCACAGTCTTAGTCTTAGGTCTCAGTAATAGAACTTAGATAGTTCAACAGAATTCAGTACTGTCAGATATAGTCACTCAACTCAGTATGGAACTCAACTAGTTTTATCAGAACCTAGACTTTCAAACACAGTCGCTCAGTATCAATTATATCAGTTATCAGAGATCCATGTTATCAGTATTCAGACTCAGTAATCAGTCTTTTCATGATCTCATTTATAGTTATTTATTCATGCATGTATTCCCTCATTTATGTTTCTCAGTCAGTCAGTATTGTTCATGCATATGAAACTTTGCATTCAACCTACCTCACTTGCATACCAGTACTGTAAGACCCCACAAAATTTTGCAGCTTAAATCCTTTAAGCTTGCCAAGGGGATCCCATGCTTAGAAAATCCTAACTAATCTTCTAGACTGGGTTTATTTTAGCCTTCGAAAGTTGGAAATATTATTTCACGACCTGAACATCCTTAAATGGTCTATATTTTTGTTGATTTATGATCAGGAAGGTCAAGAGGTGTTCCCAAACAAGTTTTGGATTTTTTAGAACTCGTTTAGACAACATTCGAAGTCCCAAAATAGTGGACCAATGCGACCTTGGCGTGCCGCATCGCCCATCGCGTTGGTTAGCATAGTTGTAGGCTTTCAGAGCCAAAACTATTAAGAGTTGATGCGATCATGGTGCGATGCGTTGACCATCATATTGATGCACTCAACGCATTGCATCTCTTAACGCATCGATGCCCAGTTTCAGTCATTAAATGTACAAATTTTTTAGGGCAAATTGGTCCATTTCCAACCCCTATAAAAGTCCAAAACCCAGCATTAAGCCCTTATTCAACCAAAATATAGTCACTTCTCTCAAAATCCTCTCAAAAACAAGTTAGAGTTTTCAATTGGGGATCCAAATTAAAGAAAATGCCACCGTCAATCTTTGAGAAATCATGAACTAAGGTATGTCAAGTGTTTATTCATGGATTCCTTTCATCCATAAAGCCCAAGAATCCAATTTTAAATTATGAATTATGATGTTTATGTTGTGGATTGATTATGTTCACGTAATTATTGTTGTAGGAATCCCAAGTTGGAATCTTTATATGTTGTTCATAAAACTACGCTAGTATGTGGGTTAAAATTTTTGAAATTGAGTTGAATTAGGGAATCATATGGTATTAATTTGATATCATGCCTAAGCCCTAAGTTATGCATACTAGGCATTGGATAAAATGCCTAAGAGAATAATACTTGTGCATTATGACTAAACAGAACCTAAATAATGAATTCATGTTACCATTATGTTCAAAATGACTCCCATACTATTGTTATGCGTTGTAATAGATTGATGAAATGCTCATGAGGTTAGGCTTAGGTAATTATGACATGTTTATATGCATTCTTATTCATGTGAAAGCTTGTGGTATGAAAATAGTTTATGAAAATCTCCAATGACAGTACTATGAATTATTGACAATGGTTATGTGTTCAAGAAGTGTCATGCTATCGAGTTTCTGGGTACTTGTACCCTACAACTTAGCTTTGTACCTAGAACCAACATTAGTCTCATGATTAGTAGTATTTTCAGTCAGTTTCAGAACTCAATAGAATTCAGTCAGTTACATGACTCAGGAAATCTCAGTAATCTCAGTCAATTATCAGATCTTAATAGTATTCGGTCAGTTAATGGAACTCAATAAACTCAGTCCAATTTAGTTTAGTTAATCATGTTCAGTGTCTATTCAGATGAGAGTAGGATTCAGCACCGAGTGAGCCCAAGGATGGGAACTCACCTGTTAGTAGAGGGTGTGATTTTTAGAAGCAATCCTTGCGCTCCAGAATTATGTAGCCAGCGTAGGTTAAGACATCAAACTTGTTAGTTGAGGGTAGATGAGGTGGCTTAAACTGTTATATGAGGCACCCACCATTCTCCTTAGAGTACCTGTTAGATGAAGGATTTCTCACAGCTTGTCCTTACCAGTGGCACGGTATTGACACTCTTTTAGTTGAGGTTACAGGTTGGACCACAAATCCTTTTAGAAAAAGGGGCATATTGGTTAGATAAATTCTCCCACAATTTCAGTTACAGAATCAGGACTGTCAGATACAGTCACTCAGCTCAGTATGGAACTCAGCTAGTTCTATCATAACCTAGACTGTTAGACACAGTCGCCTAGTATCAGTTATATCAGTCATCAATAACTCATGTTATCAGTATTCAGACTTAGTAGTCAGTATTACTCACGAATCCAGTTATAGTTACACATTCATGTATGTATTCTCATGATTATGTTATACAGTTAGTTAGCATTGTTCATGCATATGAACCTTTTGTATTTAGCCTACCTCAATTGCATACCAGTACATTCAATTGTACTGACGTATTTGTGCTATGGTGTTTTTATACCATAGGTTCAGAAGCACGAGCTCCAGAGCATCAGTAGCATTCCAGTTTCAGTAGTCAGAGTCAGCAGTGAGTCATCATCATTTAAGGATATTATGATTTGATTAATTCATATGTTTAGTACTTAGTTATTTCAGTAGTTGAAGTTTGCTGGGGACATGTCCCATCAACTCCTTATTCAGACAGTTCAGTCAGTTAAAGGCTTTCAGACTAGATGTTTACAGATAATTTATTTTAGTTTTGGGAATTCCTATACCCCTTTTAGATATTGTTTTATCAAACATATTACAATTTTAAACCTTAAGGCTTTACAACTTATATTCTGCATTTATACAGTATATCATGCAATGCTTAGGTACAGATATCAGTCATGGGTTAGCTCATGGTCCTTCGGGATCATGGGCACCGTGTAGTATTCCGGATACTAGATTTAGGGCATTACAAGTACATTCAATCATACTAACACATTTGCGCTATGGTTTTTTATACCATAGGTTCATAAGCACGAGCTCCAAATTATTCTTAGTAGATCATTCGTTCAGCAGACAGACTAGCAGTGAGTCCTCATCATTCGAGGATGTTATTATTTGACTATTTCATTCTTTCAGTACTTAGTTTATTTTAGCAGTTGGAGTTAGTTCGGCACATGTCCCATCAACTCCTTATTCAGACAATTTAGAGGCTTTCAAACTAGCATGTTCAGACAGTTATTTTAGTTGTTTTGATATTGATATGTTGTATCTCCAGATGTTATGTTTTATCATATTTTTGAACCTTATGGCCTTTCAGCCTTTTATTCTGTATTTATATAGTATGTTATGTAGTGCTCAGTTGCAGATATCAGTCATGGGTTAGCTTGTGGTCCTTCGGGGTCATGAGCACCGTGTGGTATTCCGGGTTCTAGATTTGGGGTGCTACACAACCTATAAGGCTAGTTGGTGAAATTTGAGTACCCAACATAGCCATACCACACTGCAATGCTAAATTAAGCACGGCGTAGGAGGTAACCCATGATTTATACTTATTTATTTATATGGCAATGTGTTTGTTCAGTGTACTGAACTAAACAGTGCAAAAAATATCAAGAAAAGTTCAAGAATTTAGGTCATACGGATACTTCACGAGTCGTATCATAAGGTATGACTCATGAGTAAGAGTCGTAAGGACCTGGGAGAAAAACCAGTTCCAGGTGAAAGTTTTTGGAGTAGATATGACTCTTAGAACAAGTCATACCCACAAGGTATGACTCATCACATTGAATTGTATTGACTCCAGAACCGAGGTAAGGTTCTACGTATTTATAAGTAGAGGAAAAGACCCGTAATCCTGGGTACGAGTTGTACACATGACTCGTACCCAAGCTTATCAGGTCAGGGTCACGGGTCAAACCAACCCAAATCACTTAATTAAAACAAATAGGGCACCCAAAGACAGGTGCTCGATACCCGAAATCAAACCCATCTCTATTGTTACATGAATTTTGAGCTACCAACGCATGAATTCTATCACAAACCCTTCAAACTAGATACCATTTTGCTCATATTCTTCACTTTGCATGAATTTAAGCACGAATTTGAGGAAGAACACATAAAAACTCGAGCAACCTAATCTCTCACTCATTCAAGTAAGTTTTGAGCTTAAAATATATTATATTTAAAGTTGGAATTGTAAATGTGAGATATCTTGAACTTGGTTTGAGTTACATTTATGTAAATGTTACAATTTGGAATACTGGTTCTTAGGCTTAGGTTAAAAATGGAAATTGGGGGTTAAAATTGTGTTGGGTATTGATATTGTGTGTTATTTTTCCAAAAAATGGGTGATATTGCTGCATAAAGTAATTGATAGTTTGGAAATTTTGAATTGGAGGCAACTTTAAGGTTAAACTTCAATGTTGTAATGGATACAAAACTTCTTACAACTCGTACCCACTGGTTACGAGGTCGTAAAAAGACTCATAGCCACTGACAACATAGAAGTATAACTAAGTTTTTAATTCTAGTACGGGTACGACTTGCCTAAATGAGTTGTACCTAACCCATAGGACTCATACACTAAAATCGTACTGACTTGGGAGAAATTATATTTTAGACTTATGTTTCTGACCTACTTATGGTGCTGGTAATGAGTCGTACCTTAGCTTACAACTTGTTACGAGGAAACATAAGAAAGCCAGTGAACATCTATGAATACACTGAGTAGCACATGACTTGGCCATTCTAGTCGTACCCAGTCAATACGACTAGTACCCCTCACTCGTACCCTGAATAAAATATGCACACTGAAGTTTATTTTCTTATTTTTGCTTTATTTTTGTATGTAATTACTAATTAATGTGTGCTTAAAGGTACAATCCTCTAAAAAGTGTGTCTTTTTCCAACAAAAGTCCTAAAAAGGGTAGCAAAAAGGCACTTTCTTTGAGTTCGGAGTCCACTGAGTCCTCGAGTAGTAGTGGTGACTTGTGTAAATCCCAATGAAAGAAGAACTTAAGCCAAGAGATCATATTAAGGCTTGGAGAAATAAGGAAGCAACCCTGGAGGACACACCTTCATAGGGAATATGAATAAAGAATCTAAGTACCCCCCTCCCCGCACTCACCTCAACCTTCGGAGGTGGAAGAAGTTGTTAAATCTAGTTCTGACGTAGAGATTATAGATAACGCTGTAGAGGAAGTTGACATTCCTCCGATTGATGTTCAATACCCTCTACTTACTCTTGCACCTGCCTCGGTACCCACGGTTGAATAGTGGGTACCCCAAAATGCATGGAATATTAATGACGGCTTGAGCAGACTCAGGAAAGGAAAAACAAAAAAAACTTATACCTCGAGCAGAATTTGATTACTACTAGGAGGGCAGAGTTTCCAAGGTTCGAGGAGTAATTCAAGAAATATGATTTTGAGAGGATAACTTGAGCGTCTGGCAGGTACAGGTCCATATTAGTGCAGGAGTTTTATGCGACATACAAGGGAGAGTTGCAAAGGCAGTATCTACAGGGTCAACTATGGAAGGGTGGAGACCCCATTACCTCAATGATCATTTAAGGTTTTAGGGTCAATGTCTTTACACGCACTATTAGCAGATTTTTTTACGGGTCGGATTATCAACCTCCAGTCAACACTGGGGAAATGGACTACCGTCTAGGGGAGAAAAGAAAAATTACTCAGAAACAGCTGGGTTTAGAGGAGAAGATAGGTTTATTTAGGTGTATTTCTACTTAGATAGCATCTAACAGTGAGAATGAGGTATGGGTAGTTGGTGGCTTGGGTGTAACCTTACAAAAGATAGAAAATCATACCCGTAACTTCAAGGGTAAGGCATGGTGGACGCTGGCCCATAATGTATTAAGTCCAGTGCGAGCATTGATAATAGTAGATTTATAGCTGGTTATGGGTTTGATATTGAAGAGTTCCTAGCTCAAGAGATAAGAGACAGGGATGTAGGGGTAAGAAGTCATTTCTGGTGTATCCGTGAATGATTAGATAGTTTTCTTGGTTGTGGAATTATGGGAACACCCAAGTATTGAAGAGATGATATAGGCCATGAATATATCATACTTGGGCTTGATTAGAGATGCAGCTAACCCTATGGACAAGAACGCAAGTCAAGGAGCAGATATGTTTGCCGATATGTACAGGAGCCAAACTGAGGCTGCCGATACTGCTGAGGCAGGTGTATAGACTAAGACCACACAGACTTCAACTGTAGAGGGTACATTTAGTTCTTCTCTAGTTCAGTCAGTACCACCGCTCCCGAGAGGTACACCTTCCAGTTTTATGATGATTCCACAGGTAGCAAGGAATAAGTCTATTACTAGGCTTAGCATATTAGAGGCCATGCTTCAACATATGGAAGGAGGCATAAAGCCCTAGATTGATATGCAGCTAAAAATCTATGATAGATGCGTGCATCTGTGACTCGATACATTTGAGTTGAGGATGACTCAGCAGTTGAGTAGTGGCCAAACCCAAAAATTACAGAGTTAAAGGCTGAGGTAGCTGATATTAGAAGAATGGTAGATGAGTTGTATGCTAAGCCAATTATCCTAGAGCCTAAGGTCAGGATAGTTTTTTATGATATTTATGTTCCTAATAGTTAGGCCATTCTAGAACCAAAAGATGATGAAACCCAAGAAGAAAGAAGAGAAAGCATAAGGATAAAGAGGCTATAAAGAAGGCTAAGGAAAATAGCCTACAAGATGAGCAGGACCGAGAGATAAGGGTTCGTGAGATAGCTGCTGGAGCTAGTGGATCAAGATCGCCGGTTGTTGATATTGAGGGAGGCAGTGTGGTAAATCTGCCTAGTGCCACTATTGTTGATCCAGTCCTCATAGATTATGGAACATATGCTGATGATAGTGGGACCTGATCTGAGGGCCCATGTGATGATATTGTAAGATTTGGCGCCTTGAACACCCAGGTATGATACTATTCCCTTGTACTTCATTTTACGTACACTGGGATAGTGCACATGCTTTAAGTTGGGGGGGAGTACTAAGTCGCTTTGGGCTATACTTGCCGCGTTTCAAAGCTCAAAGCCACATTCTGAAAATTTTAAAGAATTGGCATGTGTTGATTTTTTTGTTTTTGTTTTGTGTGTGCTAGGAATAGCTGAAATAAGAGGAGAATTAGTACGTATGGCAGTAGACCTTGTTAGATTGATTATGCTAAAAAGGGGTCTGATTTGAAATTTTTGTGCTAAAAATTAATGCCCCTCCTAAAAGTTTTTGTGTAATTGTGTGAGATAGTTGTAAATCGGATAATGGCATTAGTATTAGGGATAGAACAACTAGAGACAAATTTTGCATAGCTGGATAGGTAGTTCCTAGCAGTATAACCCAGTGTGAGTGTATATGAGGTGCTACTGAGTTCCCGGTGTATTGCTTTTACCTAGGTCTAGGATAGTCAAATAGGGGATGATCATAGGCTATTTTTGTTATAAGTCCACTTAATCCTAAATTCCCAAACAAATGAATTAATACCTTGATCCAAATATTTGAGACTTAATCGACCAATTTTTTTATTTACACCAATTTCACCTACTCGTTCTACAATGAACCTGTACTGGACGTGGTCCTTCTTAGATATTGTGCACCTCAACTTAGGCTAATTGCCTAAGTTGAGGGTGGATATTATAGGGGTGCATAAGAAAAATGAGTGTGAAGAAAGAAGAGTGCATGAAAAATAAAAATGGACATGTACCGTAAGAATAAAGAAAATAAGAGAAAAAAAAGGTTGCAATAAAAGAAAACAAAAATAAAAAGAAGAAAAAGTTTTAAAAAAAAAGTTAGAAAAGAAAACTGAACCTGGGCCATGGATTGTGCTTAAAATAAAAAAGGAGACATAAGGGCGAAAAAAAAAAAAGCAAAAAATAAGAGAACACCAAAAAATGTATAGTGTACAGGAGGTATAGTAACTAAATAAAATTCAAAAAATATTACCATATTATAACGCTCAAATTATACTCTTGAATAGGTGTAACCGATCATTGTCAATATAAAACCCAACTAGGTTGGATTCGAATCACACAGGTAATATGGTGTAAACTCAAGTTGTTTGCGATTTAATCCATTGATAGTTTAATGTTTCCTGAAATGGAGGGTTTAGGTTTAACAAGTTGTTGTTTGTCACTTTAATTTTGGTGTTTGTAAATCAAGAGTTTATGAAATAATCAAAATTATTCTCACTAGGGCTTTCAGTACATGACAGATGCTAAAAGTGATTCAAGATTCCCACGGTGGGTAGGATAACAAGCTATCTTTATCGATGTTATCCTTAAGTGTCTCTTGACCTACTTAAGTGATTAATTCCCTAATCCTCTCAAACTTAGGGAATATCTATTTACTACCCAGATTTTACCTCAGGTTAACCAACCTTGTTACAGCGCTGATTATTAAACGAAGTATTTCCGAGTCCCTGTTGATAATTCATTTCCTACTATATTTGATTTCTTACTCAAGCAAATCAAAGCAGGTGTGTATACTATTTGCAACCAACAGACGTTAATTAAAACTTTAGAATAATCAAGAAATCCTACAACCTTTTAAATCTTGAATACTCAGCACCTCATCAAGACCTAACCCTAGATCCCATAACTCAGGTTAATAGAGTTTAGCCACTCATGATGAAACGAACGAAACATATAACTGAATTCATGATATAAACTTACAGAGATGAAAAATAACTAGTGAATCGCAGATTAGATCACAAAGGAAAAATCTCAAAATACTGATAACAATCTCTCCAAAATAGTTGTGTTGTTCAAGTCAAGAAGTAAAGAGAAAAAATATCAAAATATGTTGTCCAAAACTCAAGGTGTTGACCTTGTGTGGAATAATGATAATAATAATGTTAATTCATGTCTATAAAACCTTAAAACAAATCTTTAAATAGTTTACCCTAAATAAGGAAACAAAATCAAGGTTACAGCTTTTACTCAGAATAGACGACGACTATTGGTGACGCCTTATCAGGATCCTGACGACTTATCAGGAATGTCATCAGGTCTTCTTCAAATCTGCACTGGTCCTATCTTAGGTTGACGGTAACTTTTGACGGCTTGTCAGGACTATGACAAATTATCAGAAATGTCGTCACTCTTTTGCTCTAATTCTCATGTCCTCCCTAAGTCCAACGGCATTCCTGATGACTTATCACCATTATGATAGCCTATCACAAAATTTCGTCGATTCTACCAGCTGGAACTCATTCCCTATTTAAGATTGATGACATTCTTGATAACTTATCAGACCCTTGACGGCTTATCACAAAATATTGTCACAACTTCTACTTTAGGCCAATTCTCTGTTACTGGTGATGATCAACCTGATAGCTTATCACAGGGCTGACGACCTATCACAAATATCGTCAGCCACACTTGTGTTCAGATTTCTTCAAATTTCAACTTTTTTGTTTCCATTATTGTTGGTTCTCTATCATCTCAGCTTAAACTACAAAATCAAACATAAACTAATCAAAAATAACTAAAGTTGCTCAAGACCTTACAATTATTTAGAGTTAAAAGCCTCAATGTGTTAGCATATGATCACACATCAACACCCTTAACTTAAACAATTTCTCGTCCTCAAGCAACCAAAATATAACTAAGAGAATACAAAGTACAATTTGTTAGCTAACTAATCATATTAGTTTAGAACAATTTCACCACCTCCAAGGTCAGTCAATTTAAAACTCACTGTCGATGTTTTAAAAAATAACCATGCAACCCACAAACATCAAGATACGGCAAAAATTCAACAATAACAATTATGTCATACAAAGATCACACTATCTGAACAAGTCAGTGACTTAGCAACATACCCAATGTGGCCTCACAACAAAGAAATCTCTTTTTCACTCATATCAGACTTCACATACATAAACATAGGGATAATCATAAGTCTCACTCTTAGAATAAAGTTCCAAAAACTACATGTCAAATGCCATAGGCTTGCCCTTATTGTCAGCACCCAAATCATTAGGAAGGTCAGTTAGGATCTCCACTTGCCTACTGGTTTGTGGGTGGTATGGAGTAGCCACTCAGTGCTGCTTCACCCCATATTTTGCTAAAGCTTCTTGAAATAGTTTGTTGCAAAAATGAGATCCTTCATCACTAATAATAGTACGTGGTACTCCAAAGCGAGAGAAGATGTTTTTCTTGAGAAAAGCAACAACCCTCTTCCCTTCATTATCAAACAATGCTACAACCTCAACCCACTTTGAGACATAGTCAATAGCAACGAAAATATACTTTATCCCATACGAGCTTACAAAAGGACCCATGAAATCAATGCCTTAGACATCAAACAATTCCACTTCAAGCATCTTAGTTAAGGGCATCTCGTGTCTTTTAGAGATTGACCCCTACCTCTGTCATTGGTCATATTTCATCACAAACTCATAGGCATCCTTGAACAATGTTGGACAGTAGTAGATACTCTGTAATATCTTTTTAGCCATTTAGTTGCCTTTATGGTGACTTCCAATTGGGGAGGCATGACATGCTTCCAATATGCATAATACATCTACTTCTGGTACGCATCTCCTTATAATATTATCCGCACATCACCAAAAAATATATAGTTCATCCCAGAAGTAATGAGTCACATCATGCAAGAATTTCTTCCTTTAATGGACAGAAAGGTTTTCTGGGATGACCTCCCTCACAATATAATTTGCATAATGGGTGATCCTTCCTTGGTTGTTCCTTTGGATAGTGTGGGCATCTTGAATTCCTTATCCTATAAGGAAGTCCTAATTAAGATCTTAGATCGGCAAGTTTTTCAGTTGCGTGTGAAGAACGTGGCTTCAGTACAGGTTCTATGGAGGAACCAAATGTGTGAAAAAACTACTTTGGAAGTCGAAGAGGATGTAAATTCTAAATACCCATTCTTGTTTCCCGCTCTGAAAAATCATGAAAGAGGTATGTGTATTCCTTAGCAACTTTATTTTCTAACTTTGTTAAAGCTAATAGTAGGTGTATTTTTGTATTAAATCGCCCTAAGGGATACCATGTCTCATCATTCGTGGATCAATGATCCAAAGGGGGGAAGAATGTAACACCCTAGATTTTTGGTCCTTGAAAATTTCTGAAATTTTATCCTCACTGCCCAGACTACGACTCTCCTTAAGAGTCGTAGGGAGTCTTGACGGGTCTTATGGACCCAATTGTATCTTGTCCTGGAGTTTTTATCCTGACTACGACTTAGACCGTATGAGTCATAGAGTCTCATAACGAGTCGTATGGTGCCTTCTATAGCTTAACCAGTGTGATGCCCAATTGTTTCTACTATGATGATGATTAGACTATGTGAGTCCTAATGACTAAGTACGAGTCATAAGGTACTAATCATAACTAAGTCAGTGTTGGTGTCCAGGAAACTGTTCAAACTACAAGGGAAACCTTACGAGTCATAAGGTGACCCTACGAGTGGCAAGGTCACCCGTAGTAACTGGGAGGTCAGTTTTTAGTCTTTTCATTAAGGGCATTCTTGTCAATTCCCCTTTTTCCTAACTCAGACCGTACGACCATAAAGCACTCAAGTGCATTATTTCTCATCCAAAATACAATCAAAAGCACTCTCAAACTCTTTAATTTCCTCAAGAAAGAGATCTCTCAGGGTTTAATTTCTCTTTATAAATTTTGGTATTTCAAGCATGTTACTCTTCCTCAATTATTACTTTATGAAAAGTATGTATTCAACTTATGATAGTCCATGCAAACTCTCCACCCAGTTACAGGGTTGAGTGGAATCAACTTATTCATTTCATTAGCAACCATTGTCATGTCCCCTTTTTTGGGCACGCATTAAACTGGGCTCTCTCACTTACTGCCAGAAATAGGGTAAGCCACTCTTGTATCCAATTATTTAATAATCTCCTTTTTAACCACCTCTTACATTGGTGGTTTAAGACAGCACTGATGTTTTATGGTTGGAATACAATCTTTCTCAAGTTGAATTTTATGTGTGCAGATGCCCGAGGGAATGCCAATAATATCTGCAATGGCCCAGCCTATAGCTCTCTTGTGCCTCTGAAGTACTAAAATAAGTGTGTTTACCTGTTTCTCATCCAAATCAGCCGCAATAATAATAGGTAGCGTGGTTTCGTTACCCAGAAACACGTACCGTAAGTGTCCAGGCAGTTCTTTCAATTCCAACATCGAAGGCTCCTTAATAGATGGCTTGGCTGGTGGTGATGGTCGATTAGCAAGGTCAAGGTCTATATTTTTAGGAGCATAAGGATATAAACCTATTCCAGTCAAAGAACAAATGGTCTCTTCATACTCCCCGATGCCTTCACTATCATAATTCATTATAATTGCGGCCAAATGTTCGATAACAAGTTGCTCAACTATGGACACTTCTTATTCGTCCTCATAATACACATCAACTACTGATAACACACTCATTTCTTCATGTTTCTTCATTTACTTACCCACATCAAACCGTACCACTTCATCATTCATCCTGAATAAGAGCTCATCCTCTCTCAATTCAATCAACATACTTCCAGTTACGAGGAAAGATCGACCCAAAATTATGGGCACCTCAAAGTCCACCTCGTAATCTAGAATGACAAAGTCTATAGGGAATATAAAGTTGGACACCTTCACCAACAGATCATACAGAATGCTGACAGGTCACTTTACTGAACTATCCATCATCACGAGTCACATGTTGGTGGATGCGGGATTTCCCAGACCCAACTTTCTATAAACAGTCAGTGGAATCAACTTAACACCTTCTCCCAGATCACATAATGCCTTGGTGAATTCTATAGTCCCAATTGTACAGGAAATAGTGAATGCGCCTGGGTCTGGCTTCTTCTTCACCAAGGACCTTATAGAAATAGTGCTATAATAGTGGAGATGTTTCTTCAATTCGTAGCTCATAGCTCTTTTTTTAGTCACAAGGTCCTTCATGAATTTTGTGTATCCTGCCATTTGCTCAAGTGCCTCAACCAAAGGTACATTTATTGTCAATTTGTTGAGCATTGCCATGAATTTGCTATATTTTGCATCATCAACCTTCTTCTTCAATCGTTGAGGAAAGGGAGATGGTGGCCTTGGGATAGTTTTAAACACCACTTCCTATTCCTTCTCTCTTTCCTTCTTTAAAGCATTAATAGAACTATCCAGTTTCTTAGACTCCACTGGATTGCTTTCTTCGAATTCATCAACAACTACCTCACCATTTACAGATTCGCCCACAAAAGGTCTAGGTAATATCTTACCACTCCAAGTGGTAATCACCATACATGAGCCAATATTTTGTGGATTCTGAACCATATCACTTAGTAACATTTCACTCTTTCTATAGTTAAATATAGCAAAAAGTCGGCTCATCTTCTACTCTAACTATTTGACGGCAGTAGAGTGTGAGTGCACCAACTGACTGATGGATGTTAGATCGGTCTTCATGGTGGTTACACCAGAGTTGGTAGCCTCAACTCCCTTAAAAAATTTCTCCATCATGTCTTCCATGGACATCTTTCCAGAGCTAGTTATAGTAGTTTCCTGATTTCCAAAAGAAACATATAAACCACTCTTATCACTATTGCTTCTCCAGTTTTCTTGCTCCCTATCTTTGTAACCAGGCTTTTCATAAACATTCCGACCTTGATTGCCTCGGCTATTGCCTCGAAAACCCCCTAATTATTAACATAATTTGCCTCTTCTTCAGGCTCTACATCCACTCGGTCTTGAGATGTTACAGCTTTCACTTTCTCAGTCTTCCCTGACAATAAGTGCTTGGTGAGCAAGTACATCTGAGTTTTTAGATGGTCCATGTCTTGATCCCATTCCTCATATCTCTTGCATTGTTCAGCAGACATACCAATAAAAATAGTGGGGCTTGCTACCACAGACTCCTTGGTATGTCAATCCCAGCTCTGTTTGGTCATCAGAATTATCTACAATCAGCTTTGTTATAGAGTTGAGGGCCCTATATAAAGTCTCCATCAAGTGTAGGTTTATCATATTGTGGTTTGGACACTGTGTTAGCTTTTTCTTGAATCTCTCCCACGTCTCAGGCAAAGCTTCAGTAGGAAGCTATCTAAAATTATAGATTTTGTCCCGCAACTGTACCCTCCTGGAGAGTGGAAAAAATCATTTTGGGAACGTTTCTTTCAATTGCCTCCAGTGGGTGATGGAATCAGGCGTAAGCTCATTCAGCCACCATGTTGCCTCCCCAGACTGAGACAATGGGAACAACCTCAACCGAATAGCATTCAAGCCTACTCCTGGGTTATCAAAAGATTTATAAATGGTGACAAAATTCACCAGATACAGGTTTGGATCATCCCCAAGAAGGCCACCAAACAACCCCTTTAGATTGATGAGTTGGATCATAGTACTTGTAATGTTGAACTTGGATCCTGGTGAAAACGGTGGAGGAATAATTACACCCGTTGCACCTACTCCATCCATGCCATCATCATCATCATTCAGATCATACTAAACCGGCTGGTACTCTTGTCTTTTTTGGAACGAACGATTCTGATTAATATTATGTGGCACTTATACAGTTATTTGCTCTGCATGCCTTGGGTTACCAGGGTTAAATAACTCCTCATCCCCCAAGTATTTGTCCTCAAGGTTTAGATGTCGTGCATGTTGCCCGATATTTTAGACATTCACCTGAGATTTAGCTAAGGCTGCCAATCTGTCAGCCTCTTGTTGTTCTGTCATTCTTCCTATTCACTGTGGTTCCAGATTTGGAGGTAATAATGTTTGTCTAGAACTTTTGGTGCTTGGCATACACTATAAAATCTTGCAAATAAATAAAAAAAATAAACGTAAATCTAGGAAACTTAACTAACAGTCAATTAGCGCATACAAACTTCATCTTACAACTGTATTCCCCGGCAACGATGCCATTTTTGATAACGCTAAAATTACACTCTTGAATGGGTGTAAGAGATCGTTGTCAATATAAAACCCAACTAGGTTGGGGTCTAATCCCACAGGGAATATGGTGTGAACACAAGTTGTTTGCGATTTAATCTACTGATAGTTTAATATTTCCTAAAATGGGGGGTTTAGGTTTAACAAGTTGTTGTTTGTCACTTTACTTTCAGTGTTTGTTAATCAAGAGTTTATGAAATAATCAGAATTATGTTTACTAGGGCTTTCGGTACATGACAGAAGCTAAAAGTGATTCAAGATTCCCACGGTGGGTAGGATAACAAGCTATCTTTATTGATGTTATGCTTAAATTTCTCTCGACCTACTTAAGCATTTAATTCCCTAATCCTCTCGAACTTAGGGAATTTCTATTTACTGCCCAGATCTTACCTTAGGTTAACCAATCTTGTTACAGCGCTGATTATTAAATGAAGTATTTCAGAGTCCCTGTTGATAATTCACTTCCTACTATTTTGATTTCTTTCTCAAGCAAATCAAAGAAGGTGTGTCTACTATTTGAAACCAACAGACACTAATTAAAACTTTAGAATTATCAAGAAATCCTACCACCTTTTGAATCTTAAATACTCAGCACCTCATCAAGACCTAACCCTAGATCCCATAACTCAGGTTAATGGATTTTAGCCACTTATGATGTAACGAATGAAACATATAACTAAATTCATGATTTGAAAGATAAACTTATAGAGATGAATAATAACTAGTGAATCGCAGATTAGATCACAAATAAAAAATCCCAAAATACTGATAACAACCTCTCCAAAATAGTTGGGTTGTTCAAGTCAAGAAGTAAAGAGAGAAAATATCAAAATATGTTGTCCAAAACTCAAGGTGTCGACTTTGTTTGGAATAATGATAATAATAATGTTAATTCATGTCTAGAAATTCTTAAAACAAATCTTTAAATAGTTTATCCTAAATAAGGAAACAAAATCAAGGTTATAGCTTTTTCTCAGAATAGACGATGACTATTGGTGATGCCTTATCAGGATCCTGATGACTTATCAAGAATGTCGTCAGGTTTTTTTCAAATCTGGACTAGTCCTGTCTTAGGTTGACGTTAACTTCTGATGGCTTATCAGGACTGTGATGACTTATCAGAAATGTCATTACACTTTTGCTCCAATTCTTATATCCTCCCTAAGTCTAACGACATTCCTGATGACTTATCACCATTATGATAGCCTATCACAAAATATCATTGATTCTACCCACTGGAATTCATTCCCTATTTAAGGCTGACAATATTCTTGATAACTTATCAGACCCTTGATGGCTTATCATAAAATTTCATCACAACTTCCATTTTAGGCCAATTCTCTGTCTACTGATGACGACCAACCTGACAGCTTATCACAGGGCTGACGACTTATCAAAAATGTCGTCAGCCATACTTGTCTTCAAATTTCTTCAAATTTCAACCTTTTTACTTCCATTATTGTTGGTTCTCTATCATCTCAGCTTAAACTACAGAATCAAACATAAACTAATCAAAAATAACTAAAGTTGCTTAAGAACTTACAATTATTTAGAGTTAAAAGCCTCTAATGTGTTAGCATATGCTCACACATCACCATACCAGCCTCCAACCTACGTTACAAGCCAAATAATGTTCTTTAGTGATCCAACCTCGACTATCTAAAAACTTAGGAAGAGAGCATATAAGCAAGCCTATGGTATTCTATGTACATCGGTTGATACTTCTTTGAGAGCGAGCACATTGTTTGATATATCCCTAAAAAATTTATTGGTTCATACTAGTGAAATTGGGATTTCTTTGATTGTGAGCACACTTGGGGCATACTGTTATGTTACTAGACTGTTCAGGAAATGTGACTTGTATGTGCTCGGCTGTCTGTTACTAATGTAATTCCATCATCAGATTCTTTCTTTGTCATTCCATGTACCATATCATATACACAGTTTGATTTTGAAAAGTTGAAATTAAGAGGAGAAATAAAAATATTGAAATAGATCTAAAATGTCGTTGCCATAGGTATCATAGGATCTTCCTGTTAAAGCATCATTATTTTGTGATAGTTTTAGTTTTTATTTTTACTTGAGGACACACAAATTTCTAAGTTAAGGGTGTTGATATGTTGTGGAAACATAGCACTTTTGATGCTTAAAACCAAGAAATTATGCTTGAACTTAGGTTATTTTAGTAGATATGATGTGCGTTTATGGTAATTATAGGTAGAATAGTTCTAGTATAGTGTTGGAAAGAAACTAAAACAAAAAGACTTAAAAAGACCAAGTTATAGCAAGGTACGAGTCTCCTCACGAGTCCCCAACACATCATACGACTCAAAGGTTGACTCATAAGCACAACAAAAACCAACACCAAGAAGAAAAGCTAATGTTTTGAGAAGAAACGACTGGAGCATATGAGTCGTAAGCAAGGATATGAACCGTATGTAGAAACCATACACAAAGAAGAATCCACTAAATAAATTCAGAGTTAAAGTGTCAGAAGAATATGGGTTGGACGTCTGCATATGACTCATATAATCCAACCATAAGTTGACTAGTATTCAAAAGAAGGAAAGAAGAAGTACAAAGTGGATACGAATTAAAGCCACGAGTCGTATACTTGTGAGCATAATTAGTAAGCAGAACAAAAAGTTAAAGCCTGGAAGACCAGACACTAGTGTGGATATGAGGGGCACAGTATGACTTGTATGATGATGGTACGAGTTAAAGAGTGAGTTGTACCTTGTGCCGACATAACTTTACCTTTTCAATTTTTATTAGGATTTCTAAGTATTTTTTAGATACTAAAAATACCTTAGGGTTTATCTTTTATTAAGTTACGCATTCTTACAATAGTTACATACTTTGATAATACTTTTACATACTTTACAATTATTCTTGAGATTTTGGGTTTTTCTTTAATTGAAAACTTGGGATTTTATTCATATTATTATTGTGCAATTAATTACATGTCTTTCTTACTAATAATCCTAGATTCTTGCATGAACATGAGCGGCTAATCTCCCTGACTAGGGTTGTGGGAACCCTAGCAAATTAGCTACATAAAGGAAGTGGTGGATTCATCTATTCTAGGGTTTATTTATGTATCTTAATCTTCTTCACAATAATTGACCTCAGAGCTACTGTAGAAGCTTGGGGATAGCCTGTATTTGCAAACATCCTTACAAAGGAGTTTATGATTAGGAAAAGAGGATTCAGATAGTAATTTGAGATTCACATCCATCACACTATTTCATCATCTCATCTAATCACTTGAGACTCGAAAGTTGAAAGTGAACTGAAGTCATAAACAAGGAGAAATAAGGCGACGCCATGAGACTCACAAGGTAAAGGGTAAGATTTATCAACACGTTCACAAGACGGATGATAATACATATCTTGTTGAATTTACATGTAGAACAACAAAGTAGGTGGATTGAACACGAGAAATTTATGGAGTTGAGAATCCAGGGCGAACACAATCCTAGTATTTGTCTTCTATTGTTTACAACTCAAAAGCATTCAAGATTTGGTTACTAGTTAATGATAATTCCAAATCCCCCATTTACTTTCTGTATTTCTCATGAATTACATCAAGTAAAGCAACTATTCAATATTTTCCTTATGGGTTCGACTCCAGCCTAGTTGGGTTACTATATTTGGCATCGACCGCAGCATACTTCTTTTGGTTATTAGTTTTGGGAAACATCAAGCTCCTGAGCTAGTGTCTATCATGAGGCATAAGAGGAGGAAATTTGATTTGGGTTTGTCTCAAGACTTGGTATTAGAATGTAAAGCTTTTCTGTTGAATTGTAATATGGATATCTCTAGGCTTATGGTGTATATACAATAAGTGGAGGATGAAAAGAAGAAGCATGTTGAGGTAAGTAAAAGGCAGGGTAAGAAGTTTTATTATTTGGATTAGGGTAGAGGTCAGCAGCATAGCTATTGAGATGGTGGGAAATGGTTTAAGAATAAATGAGGGAATTCTGGTTCCTATTCTATGGCTAGTGCTCCTTATTTTAAGCTGTCTAGTGATCACTGTCTTCAGAGACACAATGGATTTAAGGCACAAGGTGCCCAATCTTAGGCCAGTAGAGCTCAGTTAGCTCCATCTTATCCCCCTTGTTATTTTTGTGGTTAGGTACATCGTGGTTTTTATGATGTGGGAAGGAATAAGTGTTTTAGATGCTGTCAGACTAGACATATTCAAAGGAACTATCCTTTAGGAGATGTTTTTACTGGGGCGAATAAGGTTTTAGTTTTTTCTTTTTTTGCTCCTTTACTAAAAGGTGCTATTTCTGGCTCCGACACTGGTCGAAATCGTCTATACTCCCTTACCACTCTTCAGGATTCTGAGGCATCTCCTGATGTTTCTACTTGTATGTTAAAAATCTTCTTGTATGATGTACATTGTCTACTTGATCTTGGGTCTACTCTCTTTTAGGTGACCCTTTATATGGCTACTCATTTTGGTTTCTATCCTGAGTGTATTCTTGATCCATGTTCTATGTCTATCTCGGTGGATGACTCTATTGTGGCTAAAAGAGTCTATAGGGGTTGTGTGGTATCCGTTCGTAGTAGGGAGACCTTAGTGGACCTGATTGAATTAGGCATATAAGACTTTGATGTAATTTTAGGTATGGATTGGTTGCACTCGTTCTATGCGTCTCTTGACTTTCGGACTCAAAGGGTCAGTTTTCAATTCCTAAATGATCCGGTGGTTGAGTAGGAAGGTTGTTCCTTAGTACCTAAGGAAAGGTTTACTTCTTATCTTAGATCCCAGAAGTTGATTTCTAAGAGGTGTCTTTATTTTTTTTGGGGTTAAGGATTCTAATTCAAAGGTCCTTCTTTACAATCTGTTTCAGTGGTCTATGAGTTTCTTGAAGTGTTTCTTGATGATCTTCCTAGTGTTTCTCCTGATAGGGAAATTTATTTTGGTATTGATCTTCTTATGGACACTTGTCCTATTTCTATTTCTCCCTATATAATGGCTTCGGTTGAGTTGAAAGAACTTATGGAGCAGTTAAAGGATCTTCTAGAGAAGGTTTTTATCCTCCCTAATATTTCTTTGTGGGGTGCTCCAATTTTTTTGTGTGTAAAAATGATGGGTCCTTTTAAATATGTATAGATTATCACTAATTGAATAAGGTGATTGTGAACAATAAGAACCCTCTTTCTAGGATTGAAGATTTGTTTGACCATCTTTAGGGATCTAAATACTTTCCTAAGATTAATCTTCGATCGATCTACCATCAGTTGAATATTAGGGAAGTAGAAATCCCTAAGACTGCTTTTCAAACCCAATATGGTCATTTTGAGTTTTTGGTGATGTCTTTTGGTTTTGACTAATTCCCCGATAGAATTCATGGATCTTATGAACTAGGTATTCTGTCTGTTCCTAGATTTGTTTGTAATTATGCATATAAATGATATTTTGGTGTATTCCAAAGGTGAGGCAAATCATGTCGCTCACTTCCGCCTTATGTTACAAACCTTAAAAAAGTAGTGGTTGTATGCAAAGTTCCCTACATGTGAGTTTTTGTTAAATGTTGTAACATATCTAGGTCATGTTGTTTCTATTGAAGGGATCATGGTGGATCTACAAAAGTTGTGGTGGTTAAGAACTTGCCAAGACCCACGACTCCAACTGATATTCAGAGCTTCTTAGGTTTAGCTGGTTACTATAGGAGGTTTGTGGAAAGTTTCTCTTCTATTGTTGTTCCATTAACTAGGTTGACTCAGATGAAGGTAAAATTCATATGGTCAATGGTTGTGAAGGTAGTTTTGAGAAGTTAAAATATATGTTAACTTTGGCTCAAATCTTGACCTTGCCCGAGGGTATCGATAGTTTTGTTATTTATTGTGATATGTCCTAGGTGGGACTGGGCTATGTGTTAAGCATTTGAAGGTGTATGAGAAGAACTATCTGACTCATGACTTAGAGTTATTGGTTGTACTCATTGCTTTGAAGATTTGGCACCATTATTTGTATGGGGTTCATGTTGTCATCTTCTCAGACCATAAGATCTAGCAATATATGTTCACCCAGAAGGAGTTGAATCTCAGACAGAGGAGATGGCTTGAGTTTCTTAAGGACTATGATATGAGTCATTACTATCATCCTGGTAAAGCTAACGTGGTTGATAATGCTCTTAGCAGGTTATTTATGGGAAGCTTATCTCATGTTCATGAGAAGAAGCAAGGTTTGGTGAAGGATATTCATAGTTTGGACTCTAAGGGTGGTGGTGTGTTTGTGCAAGAGATGGTGAAATTATCTCATGATGTTAAGGTAAAAGAGAACAGGTGTTGGAACATATCTTGGTACAAATTAAGGATGATGTGGGTAAGCAAAAGATGGTGGATTTTGAGATTGATGGTGAAGGTATCTTGAGATATCGAGGGAGGTTGTGTGTTCCCGGTATGGATGGGCTGCGAGAGAGGATCTTCGCTGAGGCACATGAGTCAAGGTACAATATCTATCTAAGTTCGATGAAGATTTACCATGATTCGAAAGTAATTTATTAGTGGAATAACCTAAAGAAGGATGTGGATAATTTTGTAGTTAAGTATATGGTGTGTCAACAAGTGAAGGTGGAGCACTTGAGACCTAGTGGTTTGTCTCAAGAGATTGAGTTTCTCGTATGGAAATGGGAAGTGATTAATATGAATTTTGCTATTGGTCCTCCATAGACTCACCATCAATTTGATTCCATTTGGGTCATCATGGTTAGGATGACTAAGTTTGCTCACTTCTTCCCAGTGAAGACTAATTATTCAGAGGAATATTATGCTAAGCTCTTCTTTGAAGAGATCATGAAGTTTCATAGTGCTTCAGTTTCCATCATATCTGATGGAGGTACTCAGTTCTTATCTCACTTTTGGTGTTCCTTTTGAGAGGTTTGCAAGGTAAACCTCAGCATTGCCTTCCACCCACAGATGGATGGATAAATGGAAAGGATGATACAGACTTTGAAAAATATGCTAAGGTCCTGTATGATC
Source organism: Capsicum baccatum var. pendulum (assembly GCA_030864225.1). NCBI lineage: Eukaryota > Viridiplantae > Streptophyta > Magnoliopsida > Solanales > Solanaceae > Capsicum > Capsicum baccatum. Next base: position 224,138,873 of record CM061550.1, read on the forward strand.
GATTTTTGTGGTAGTTGGGTTGACTATTTGCCTCACGTTAAGTTTGCTTATAATAATATTTATCGCTTGAGTATTGGGATGGCTCTATTTGAGGCTTTATATGTAGGAGGTGTAGGTCCCCTATTGGGTGATTTGAGGTTAGTGAGAATAAGTTGTATGGTTCCGACATGGTTCACAAGCTATGAAAAAGGTAAAGGTGATTCGGGATAGGCCTAAGACTGCCCTAAGTTACCAAAAATCCTATATGGACGTAAGGTGAAGGGACTTAGAGTTTGATGTGTGTGATTTGGTATTCTTGAAGGTGTCTCCCATGAAGGAAGAGATGTGGTTTGGAAAGAAAGAAAAGGTCAATCCTAATTATGTTTGTCCATATCATATTTTGAGATGAGTGGGCAATATGGCTTATGAGTTGGAACTACCTTAGAGCTTGGGTTCCATCCGCTCGATCTTTTATGTCTCAATGTTAAGGAAGTGCATGGGTGATCCTTCTTTGGTTGTTCTTTTGGATAGTGTAGGCGTCTCGAATTCCTTATCCTATAAGGAAGTCCCAATTGAGATCTTGGATCGGCAAGTTTGTCGGTTGCGTATGAAGGATGTGGCTTCATTAAAGGTTCTATGGAGGAACCAAAAGCATGAAAAAGTTACTTTGGAAGTCGAAAAGGATGTAAAGTCTAAATACCCATTCTTGTTTCCCGCTTCGAAAAATCGTGAAAGAGGTATGTGTATTCCTTAGCATCTTTATTTTCTAACTTTGTTAAAGGTAAGAGTAGGTGTATTTTTGTGTTAAATCGACTTAAGGGATACCTTGTCTCATCATTCGTGGATCAATGATCCTAAGGGGAGAAGAATGTAATACCCTAGATTTTTGGTCCTTGAAACTTTCTGAAATTTTATCCTCACTGCCCAGACTACGACTCCCCTTACGAGTCGTAGGGAGTCTTGATGGGTCTTATGGACCCAATTATAGCCTGGACTGGAGTTTCTTTCCTGACTACAACTTAGACCCTATGAGTCATAGATTCTCATAACGAGTCGTATGGAGCCTTCTATAGCTTAACAGTGTGATGCCCAATTATTTCTACTCTAATGATGATTAGACTATGTGAGTCGTAATGACTGAGTATAATACATAAGGTACGAATCATAACCAAGTTAGTATTGGTGGTCCAGGAAACTGTCCAGACTACAAGTGGAACCTTATGCGTCATAAGGTGACCCTACAAGTGGCAAGGTCACCCGTAGTAACTGGGAGGTCAGTTTTCAGTCTTTTCATTAAGGGACTTCTGGTCAATCCCCATTTTTCCTAACTCAGACCCCATGACCATAAAGCACTCAAGGACATTATTTCTCATCCAAAACATAATCAAAAGTACTCTCAAACTCATTAATTCCCTCAAGCAAGAGAGCTCTCAGGGGTCGATTTCTCTTCATAAATTTTGGTATTTCAAGCATGTTACTCTTCCTCAATTATTACTTTATGAAAAGTATGTATTTAAATGGTTTAATAGGATGGTTTTGAATATGGGTTTTGATGTGTTTGAGGTTTTTGACATGGTTGATTCCTAAATTGTTTTCCCATGATTTATTTTGTATTTTATGCATTGTTGATGGTTTTGAACTATTGGGGTGCATTGGTGTAGTGAATAAACAAAAGGGGTCATGGTTTTCCCCAAATTGGTGTTTTAAAATTGGAATTGATTTTGAATAATTATGTTCCCTTAACTCACTTGTGTAATTGGCTTTAAATTATAAAATTGTCACTTAGTTTGACTCACTCGCATATGTTATGGTATTGTATTAATGATTAAATAATGTACATAGATTTTGAAAGCCTTGTTGTCTATGATTTGATTTAATTCACAAAGGGGGTCAAGACATTCCCCTAAGTTAATGTGATTGTTATGGCATAGAGACAAGCTTGCTCATTGGTGAATAAATGGGTTATGTGAAACTTGCTTTAAATTGGACTTAATGGGGGCATATAAAGAAGTTGTGAAGGTGTGGGTCTTGGATGACTTGTGCTAGAAACTCATGTATGCCAACATGAGGTTTGGTCTTGATGACCTGTGTGCATAGTTCACACTATTGATATATTTGAATCTTGGATTGATATGGGGTCGGGGAATTCCCTGGTCTTCCTTAATTCCTCCAGTTCGTGCGACTAATGCACACCGCGGCCCTTTCAACAGGGGAAGCTGAACCCATATAGCCTGTGGGTACCTGTACATGATGGTTGAGCTACATGGTCTAGGATAAGGTTTTACTTCATGCTAAGTCTTGTTCCCTTTCTCGGAATGACGTGTTTATATGTATATATGATTATGTGCATTAGCTTGAATGAGTATGAAGATGTTGATCATGACATTTTTTAGCCCCTACCCCTGAGTTACATGCTAGTGCTCAACTCACTAACCATATCCGAATGATGTATCCCCATGTGATGCAGGCATCAGAGATACTTTTACTCTTTTTGTGCAATGTTAAGTGGATCAGCTCGGTTCTTCGGTCGCTGATGGTAAAGTTGTGAGCTTACATTCTCTGGAAGACTTCGTCATTTCATCAGTTTCCTTTCATAGATTAGAATTTAAGAGTTCATTTTAACATTATCATTGTCATTGTCAATGTCAGAATTGGGGGAATGTCCCGATACTTTATTGATTTTGGTTTTATTAGAAGGTTTTGTGGAATACTGTGGAGTTTGGTGGTGGTTTTTGGTTGATTGTTTTTTGTCGGTTATTGGTTATCAATTATAGACATGTCTTAAATTCTTTAAGCTAAACTTGTGCTATCTTTTTATATATTTGGAATTTATATATTATTGGGGGTATTGTGTTCTATTTGGTTAGGTGCATGGGGTGGTCTCCGGTCCTTGTTGGACTTAGATACTCATCACCACTAGGCCCTGGTCTGATTCATGACAGGGGTAGAGGTGTACCACAATCGAGGGTCTTTGTTATTGTATTTCTTTTCCCTTTACTATGCTAGCATAGTTAGAACCAGCATGTTCAGGTATTTTACTATTTTATTGTTGCTTTGTTTTGTGCTTTTTGTGTAACTTAGAGTAATTTTAGAAATTTGGGTGTAGTCAATTTAAGAAAGTATGTGGATCTATCTTTCAATGTGTTTAAAATGATATCCCACAAATAAAAATTATGATGTAGTGTTCACATGTATTGCGTTTAATCAATGTTAGGATCTAGATATGGCATTAGGATTGTCGATAGGATGACTCAGTTGTCCTTGCATGAACTAAATAGGTAGTACCTTAGATGAAAGCCCTGAGCTATGAGTGAGTGAGGTATATACCTAGTTGGTGTATGTGTGCGATCTAGAACTTGCCCGGTTAGTCTCGCTAAAAATTGAAAGATAGGAGGTTAGAAAAGGATCATAAGTCGTGTTTTGAATTAGTCCAGTTTAGCCTAAATGACCTACCAAAGAATCATGTATCCCTTGAACCCAAAATTTGAGCCTTAATAGACCTTTTCTGTTAACTACCCAATTCACCGTTCTAATTTTTACAATGAGCCTTTTTTGGCCTTGGTCTCTCCTTGGACATTGTGTACCTCAACTCAGGCAAATCACCTAAGTTAAGAGTGGCTATTGTGTAAGAGTTCATAAAATGGGGTATAAAGAATTAGTAATGAAAAAAAGAACTGGTGTAGTATGAGCAAAAGTAAAGAAAAAAAGAAAAAATATAAAGTCGATGTGAAAATAAAACCGCACCTGAGGTCCAAAAGGCAATAAAATGGATACAAGCGAGATAATAAAAGAAAAATAAGAAAGAGGAACCAAATTTAGAAAAATAAGAAAGTGGAACCAAATTAGTGCAGTGCCAAGGAGGAATAATCCATTGTACTCAAATATACCATACATGTCCCCAAGCCTACATTACAAGCCTAGAAAACACCTATAGTGATCCTCACTTAATTGTCCGAAAACTAGAGCATAGAAAATAATGGCAAGCCTATGGAATCGAATGCACACAAGCTGACTTCTTTGTGAGAGTAAGAGATTTGATCTAGTTTCAATAATATATTTCATTTCATATATTGAGTGACTGGGGACTTCTTTGATGTGAGGATAGAGGGGTTGTAGTCTAGTTATTTCTTATGTAGATAGTGTATTTGTCAATGTGTTGGGTTAACTATTCATAATGTAATGTCATTTCCTGATCCCATTGTGTTAGAAGAACTTGTATCACATATACACTGCATTGATTGTTTGTGTTAAGAATTGAGGGTGTTGAATATACTTATATGGTTTGCATGAGTGGAAAACTGATTTTGTAAAGTTGATTGTCATAGCGATCATGATTTTACTCTAAGTTAAGTGTCCTAGTGAATTTAATATTTTATTTGATTGTTGATATACAAGCGTTCTAAGTTGCAGATGTTGATATATCATGAACTTAAGAAACTTAAGATGTTTCAAATGAGGAATATTTGTAAGTACAAAGGCATGTTCTTGTAGATTTATTGTGTTTTCTAGTATTTGCGGGCCTTATGGACTTAGAGAAGAAAATTTCTGAAGAATGGACAAAAAGGGCATCAGATAAGCCTTACAATGGTCTTGATATCTAACCATGGTCATGCCTAGGCTTTCATACCTTACATCAAAGATACTACAATCAGAGGTTTCTGATGATAGGCGAATTTACACACCTATATCAATATATTTTGCCCATATTTTAGCCTAGTTTTGAGAACAAATTATATATTTCATGCACTTTTAGTCCTTTTTCCTGTAAATGAGCTAACGAACATGATTAGAAAAGTTTCAGGTATAAATGATGCAAAATACAGCATTTTATGGCTTACTTGACGCAAAAGAAAGCTCACAAACGAAGGAGAAGGAAGTGGGATGCAAAACTGCTGCATGGAAAATCTGTCCCGGGCTAAAACAGCATTTCTGAAGACTTTGGGGACTTACAGACACAAAGCTGGATTTGGACAATGATATTAACCTAGTACAATTGGGTTAAGTATTTCATTAGTTTATGTGGATTAGGAGAATGTTACATTAACCTAGTACAATTGGGTTAAGTATTTCATTAGCCTAGTAGGATTTGGTTATTTATTTCATTAGCTTAGTAGGAGTAGGATATGGGTATTATAAATACCCTATCATGCTAGAGATTTTTAATTAAGTCCTCCCTTAGTGGAGAGGCAACTCCTCCCTTAGTGGAGAGATACATTCAACAATTAATCTTCTTCCATCCCTCTCTTCTTCCACCACAACAATTCTACAACTCTTCTAATCTTTCCATTAATTCTATTTTTCTTCTTCTATTCATCTATTCAATTCTTAATTTCCGCAACAAGAGAAACGTTACTTGCAAAGGAATGACGCCTCATGCCTATCACTTGATCTACACGCCATTACTCAATATTGTGATATAAAAACAATGTCAATCGTGATCTCCTTCGCATTCATGGGTAACTAAACCTCTCTGTTGGGGTTATGGAAGCCGAATGAGATACTATCTATTGCTGTGAGTTTGTGAGTTCATGACACGTATATTGCTTATATCATTATTCTCTACATCTTAATCCACATTCTTTGCGGTTGCAAACGCAAGAATACGCCAGTCTAACATTTAACTTGTTCGAGAGAAAGGTTATTTGTCTGGAAAAGAGATAATGTCAAAGTAGTAGGACACCCTTTCCTATTAAAAAGCTAGTGCCGTAACTGGACTAACCTCTTGGAGAATTCGTACCGTTAGACACGCTTTAAGCTCGAGAGAGTTAAAGTGAAATAGTCCTTGTTTAGGTCAAGAGACGCTTGGATTTACCATCGACTACAATTCTCTATAAGCAATTGCATGTCAGAATTCTACACACTCATAGCCAACAAAGACGTATACCTCAGAAGGTGTACATAACCCCAAAGCTTCAATTCTCATTGTTTACAACTTACGTAACATTCTTCCTCCTTTTACTTTGCTATTTTCAGCTTTTACTTTATTGTTTTCGTTACACATTACAATCCCCCCTTTTACGAGACTTGCACCAAAAGTTTAGTAATTTTGCTTACTTGTTGGCCAAGCTATTCCCTGTGGGATCGACACCCAACCCAGGTTGGGTTCTATATTTGCTAACGACCGCTTTACACTCCTACGAGAGCTGTAGATTGAGCGTTATCAAAAATTGGCGCAGTTGCCGGGGAATACGATTGTCAATCAAGTTCGTGATAATTACTAGACCCTTTGGTCAAAGATTCTCGTACTTTTACGTTTAGTTTTTGTTTTTGTTTATTGCAGGTTTTTACTTTAGTGCATGCCCCATACTAGAAGTTCTGGTCAACCGTTATTACCAATCAATCCTGAACCACAACGAATTAGAAGAATGGAAGCACAAGCTGAAATCGACAGGATGGCTGCTCAACACGAGCAAGCAAGATTAGCTGCTCTTGCCGCTGCTCAAGTCCAACAACAAAACATTGATAACCCTGGGCGAGCAACAAATCCTGACGATGAGGATTTAGGTGATGACGAGTTACTAAACCCTAGGCGTGATGCTGAAATTATAACACCTGCCAACAGAAGAGGTCGACAAGCTCGGTATAGGTATGATCGCCAACCTTTGCAGCCAGCTTTTGACCATGATGATGATGATCTTGATGGTGCCGGAGCCACTGGAGCAATAATTCCACCACCATTAGCGCCCAGAGCCAAGTTCAACATCACAAGCACCATGATTCAGTTATTGCAACTCAAGGGATTATTTGGTGGACTAGCAGGCGATGATCCGAATATGCATCTCATCAACTTTATTTCTACATGCAAGTCTTTTGACAATCCTGGTGTTGGTCAGAATGCTATTCGATTACGTTTATTTCCATTGTCTCTGTCTGGGGAGGCAACTCTATGGTTGAATGGTATGACTCCTGATTCTATTACTAATTGGAGGCAATTGAAAGACGCTTTCCTAGAAAGATTCTTTCTGCCATCCAAAAGAGCACAGTTGAGAGATGAGATCATAAATTTTCGACAGCTTCCGTCTGAAGCTCTTCATGAAACATGGGAGAGGTTCAAGACAAAGCTAGCGAGATGCCCAAACCATCACATGACTAATGTTCACCTCAGGGAGATCTTGTATAGAGCCTTGAATTCAATAACTAAACCAGTGGTGGACAACGCAGTTGGAGGTTCTTTCATGGACCTCACCTTTGGTCAAGCAAGCAATATGCTAGATCGTATGACGAAACAAAGTAAAGCTTGGCATACCAGGGATTCTGAGGTAGCAAGCCCCACTTTATCTATTGGCATGACTGCAGACCAACGAAGAAGAGAAGAAGAACGTGATCAAGATATGCGCACATGAAAACCCAAATGGATCTTCTTACAAAGCATCTATTAGGGAAGACTGAAAAAGTGAAAGCGATTGCGTCAAAAGGAAGAGACGAATCTGATTCGGAAGAGGAGGCCAACTACTTGAACAATCAGGGGGGTTTCCGAGGGAATACCCAAGGAAACCAAGGTCGGAACTATTATGATAAATCTGGAAACAAAGACCAAGGTAGTTGGAAGAACAAGAATGAAAAGAGTGGTTTGTACGTTCCCCCTGGCAGACGTGATACCACCATATCTAATTCTGGAAGTATGGAAGACATGATGGCTAAATTATTGAAAGGAGTGGAAGCAAAGAGCGCGGGAGTTACGGAGGTAATTAATGATTTGTCCGCCATGAAACAATTAGTAGATTCACATTCCGTTGCAATAAGACAACTAGAGCAGCAATTCAGTCAACTTTCAGCAGCACTCAACCAAAGAAAGGCCGGCACTTTACCTAGCGATACTGTGCAAAACCCAAGGAATGATGGGTCATGCATGGCCATCACTACCAGAAGTGGTAAGGTGATGGAAACTTCAGAAAAAGGCAAGCAAGTGATTGACAAAGTTGCGGACATGAATGATAACGCAAAAGGAGAAGATGCCGCAGCTACTACTCCTGACGTCAACAACGCCACATCCAGCACTGTGCAGCCTGAAAAATTGGGAAAACGGAAGCAAGAGGAGAAGAAAACCGCGGAGAGAACACTTCCATACCCACCACCACCTTTTCCCCAAAGATTGAAGAAGGTGGCGGATGACACTAAGTTCAGCAAATTTATGACTATGCTCAAGCAGCTGACCATTAATGTTCCATTGGTGGAGGCACTTGAACAAATGCCTGGATATGCGAAGTTTATGAAGGACCTATTGACAAAGAAGCGGGCAGCAAGTTATGAGTTGGCGGATAATGTTCATCATTGTAGTGCAATCGCTACAAGGTCGTTAGTTCAAAAGAAGGCAGACCCCGGAGCTTTCACTATTCCTTGCACCATAGGATCTTTGAATTTTGCTAAAGCATTGTGCGATCTAGGTATTAGCATCAATTTGATGCCACTATCCATCTACAAGAAGTTGGGGCTAGGCGATCCGACACCAACCAATATGAGGCTCGTGATGGCTGATAGGTCGGTAAAATGACCTGTGGGTATCTTGAATGATGTGTTGATGAAAGTTTCTTCATTCATCTTTCCTGCAGACTTCGTTATTCTGGATTGTAAGGAGGATTCTGAAGTTCCCATCATCTTGGGACGTCCCTTCCTTGCAACTGGAAGTGTGCTTATTGATATGAAAGATAATGAGCTTTTGTTTCGAATTAATGACGAAGTGGTACGGTTTGATATATGCAAAACAATGAAGCAGCCCAGCGATATGAATGAGTTATCTGTAGCTGATGTTCATCATGAGGATACGAAAGCATTATCTATAGAGAAACAGCCTACTGTTGAGCCATTGTCTGCTGCGCCACTGAATGTTGAGCATGAGGATAATGAAGATTATGAAGAACTTATGGGTGATCTAACAGAAATAGAGTCTTATACTCCTAAGCAACCAGATTGTGATCTCAAGAATCAACCAACAGCGAAGACTCCCATTGACGAGCCACCAATGCTAGAAACGCAAGAGCTCCTCGATTATCTAAGGTATGTGTTCTTGGAAAGTAGAAATATACTTCCGGAGAGAGCAGATGATTTAAGTGAACAGCACGTAGAAGCTCTCATCTCTGCTCTGAAGAGATACAAGAGAGCTATGGGTTGGACTATTGATGATATAATTAGTGACTCTACGGAGAAACGTATGAGCCATCTTGAAGAAGATCGCATGCCCACAGGTAAGCCTCATTGTCGTCTAAATCCTTTCAGAAAACGATCCATCACTTACCTCGACGAAGTCTGAGTACTCGAGGTAACTATGTCGAGCCACGACAATAAATAAGGCGCTAGATGGGAGGCAACCCATCGTTTTATTGTTTTATCATTTCATCGTTTTATCATTTTATCATTTTTATACTTGTTTTGTTTTTGATAAATGAAAAATCCAAAAATAAGAGTCGTGCCACGACCAAAACTAAGGCGCTTTTTCGGAGGCAACCTATCGTACTAATCGTTTTCGTTTGGTTTTGAGCAAAAATAGGTGCAAGAAGTATTCAACGAGGAGATTGATTTCAATTGACGATTTGGACGCATTGTATGGTAAAGTTGGTAAGTTAGGAATGGTGATGCATAAGGCTATGGATTGAGCATTTCTCACGCCAAAATAGGCATCGAGAAAGGCTATGCCTTGGTAAAACTAGGCCACGAACGATGCACAACCTATCCTATAGCCTAAGGTCTCGGAATCTAGTGTGCTATACACTATGCGCCGCCTATTCCTAGGTATGCTTTTGACTATGCGCCGCCTATGCTATGGCATTTGGTCTCAGTATCTCATATGCCATAGACTATACGGCGCATATGTCTACAAATGCCATAGACTATGCGGCGCATATGTCCCATTATGCTATAGACAATGCGCCGCATATGTCATTGATATGCCGAGCATTATGCGCCGCATATGTGGTATTTTTGTCTCCAAAACCGATTGTAAATGGGTCAAAACCCGACCCATTCTCTTCCTATATAAAGGGGACTTAGTTTTACAACACAACCACACTAGAATATACCCTAAAGGCGCCGCATACTCTTCCAAATCTTCTCAAAATTTTCTTCTTTTGCTCCTCCAATTCACAAAACCATCTCCACAAATTTCAAGCAAGTAAGTACTCTCTTATTCTTCATTTATTTATCATAAGTACTACGTTGCTATGTTTATTATGAATTGCTAAATCGTATAAGATTGTTGGTGATGTTTATGTGTTTGGATATAGTTGATACAAAATCATGTGAGTGAACAAATACGTAGGAAAATCTTGACTTGTTTCCGACTTGAATTTGGTTTCAATAGCATTGTTATGATATTTACGGAATTACTTTGGATATGACCATTGCTTAAGATAGTTGTTTGAATACTTACATGTTAGACTATCCCAGCCATCGGGATAAGACTTATAGTGCCTACCGACATAAGAGGTTGTGATTGTTGTAAGAATAACTATTCCATGTGGTAACCCTTATGTAGTAGTGTTGCTATATCTACCATGAAAGTAGTCCAATGGCTGCAAGTAAGTGATGCATTGCTGACTTTCTTGTTGGAATACAATCCTAAAACGTATGTCGACGAAATCTGAGTAATCGACCACTTTCGCTCCACTAATTTGTGTTAACAAAACTAAGTGTGGGGTGGTACCCCTACTGCTTATGTATAGATTGTATCCATTGAGATTGTGCTACCATTAACACTATTTCAAGTCTCAGGTACAATGGCACCTAAAGAGAGACAAGGCAAGGAGAAGGCTACCACTTCCCAAAAGGGCAAGAAAAGAGGCCGCAAGGAGCAAGGAGAACCCTCCCCGCTGCAAACACCTTGACTCATGCTTGGAATTAAGTGGGATACTTATGAGGAACTTTTAAGGATGACGACTCTGATGATGATTCCAATGCAAGGGGTATGACCCCAGACATAGAGGATAAGTCCGACCAACCAGGTTCCTCGTATTTATTTTCCACTGAGGACAGTGTCCCGACTAAGTGTAGGGTGGTGGTATTGCATGCTATACTTCTCTATTCGCATCTATGTTTGTTTGCTTTTGTTTCATTTTTGTTTTGTTTTGTTTCGTTTTGTTTTTTTTAGTAGTCAAAAATTTTTTAGCTTCGCATGAAATTATTTTGATAGGCAGCATAAGATTATAACAAGAGTATGTGCTACAATTGAGACTATTGAGACGTTTAGGCTCTAGTTGTGTCTCATTATGTGATATTGTGTGGTTAAATTCCTTCACTTGTTGGGTCAAGAGTCTATATTACCTCCAATAAAGTCGACCATGTGCCTTGTGTGTGTGAGATTAATAGTATCTTCTATGTTTGTGGCTGATGCTAGAACTTGCCTGGTATGTATGCAAAGCGAAAATAAGGAGTGTAAGTTTAGGATATGATTTAGGCATTTCTTTGGCAACCTATATTTGTTTACCTTCAGTTTTACCTACCCATGGACATCATCCCTAGTTAAACCCTTTTGAGCCTTTAGCCTATTTCTTTGACAACCTCGTATGTAAGCCTAATCCATTTTTTTCAAGACCGTAATTTGATCCAAATTCCTAAGTGCTTTAAATTAAAAAAAGTCATGTGACAACATAAGAGGAAATTGGGTGAGTATGATGCTTTAAATTGTAAATGGTGCTTGAATGTGTTACGGAAAAGAAAGTGCTATCATAAGAGGTATGTTGTGAAAAGAAAAAGGAAAAGAAAGCTGAAAAGTGAGTTGTTCTTAAAATTGAAAAACAAAAGAGGAGAACAAGGGTGGTAGAATAAAAGAAAGAAGAAAGGTTGAAAGAAAAAAGTGTGAATGATACAATGTGATGTATTAAAGTGCTTAGAAGCTTAGTCACTATTCCTGGCCAAAATAGTCCTACCCGTCCCTTAGCCTACATTACAACCATCAAAAGACCTACTTGATCCTAATCTTAACATTCCGACATTTAGTGGAGCACTACACTAAGGGCAAGCCTATGGTCATCAGTTGCTACATATGAATTCTTTGTGAGAGTGAGAGCAAGGATAGTTTGATACCCATGTTTGAAAAATATACTATACTTGTGAGTGATTATGGGTACTATATTGTGAGACACACATGGTTGATGAGTTTTGGATAGTGGCATATGATTCTATGCACCTTAACTTTTGCATGCGAGTTGATCACCATCACGAGTCTATGCTTGAGGTTAAATTGTTTCTACTTAGAATCGAAAAGCTACTCTTTGTTGATAATTGTTGTGCTTGTCTTGAAGAATGTTTTGTATTTTTGCTGTAAAAACCCTAAGTTGATGTTTAGAAGGACATGATATGTTGTTCGAGGACGAACAAAGCTCTAAGTGTGGGGTGTTGATGATAGGCGAATTTACACGCCTATATCAATATATTTTGCCCATATTTTAGCCTAGTTTTGAGAACAAATTATATATTTCATGCACTTTTAGTCCTTTTTCCTGTAAATGAGCTAACGAACATGATTAGAAAAGTTTCAGGTATAAATGATGCAAAATACAGCATTTTATGGCTTACTTGACGCAAAAGAAAGCTCACAAATGAAGGAGAAGGAAGTGGGACGCCTAAAGGACCAAAACTGCTGCATGGAAAATTTGTCCTGGGCTAAAACAGCATTTCTGAAGACTTTGGGGACTTACAGACACAAAGATGGATTTGGACAATGATATTAACCTAGTACAATTGGGTTAAGTATTTCATTAGTTTATGTGGATTAGGAGAATGTTACATTAACCTAGTACAATTGGGTTAAGTATTTCATTAGCCTAGTAGGATTTGGTTATTTATTTCATTAGCTTAGTAGGAGTAGGATATGGGTATTATAAATACCCTATCATGCTAGAGATTTTTAATTAAGTCCTCCCTTAGTGGAGAGGCAACTCCTCCCTTAGTGGAGAGATACATTCAACAATTAATCTTCTTCCATCCCTCTCTTCTTCCACCACAACAATTCTACAACTCTTCTAATCTTTCCATTAATTCTATTTTTCTTCTTCTATTCATCTATTCAATTCTTAATTTCCGCAACAAGAGAAACGTTACTTGCTAAGGAATCACGCCTCATGCCTATCACTTGATCTACACGCCATTACTCAATATTGTGATATAAAAACAATGTCAATCGTGATCTCCTTCGCATTCATGGGTACCTAAACCTCTCTGTTGGGGTTATGGAAGCCGAATGAGATACTATCTATTGCTGTGAGTTTGTGAGTTCATGACACGTATATTGCTTATATCATTATTCTCTTCATCTTAATCCACATTCTTTGCGGTTGCAAACGCAAGAATACGCCAGTCTAACATTTAACTTGTTCGAGAGAAAGGTTATTTGTCTGGAAAAGAGATAATGTCAAGGTAGTAGGACACCCTTTCCTATTAAAAAGCTAGTGCCGTAATTGGACTAACCTCTTGGAGAATTCGTACCGTTAGACACGCTTTAAGCTTGAGAGAGTTAAAGTGAAATAGTCCTTGTTTAGGTCGAGAGACGCTTGAATTTACCATCGACTACAATTCTCTATAAGCAATTGCATGTCAGAATTCTACACACTCATAGCCAATAGAGACGTATACCTCAGAAAGTGGACATAACCCCAACGCTTCAATTCTCATTGTTTACAACCTACGTAATATTCTTCCTCTTTTTACTTTGCTATTTTCAGCTTTTACTTTATTGTTTTCGTTACACATTACAATCCCCCCTTTTACGAGACTTGCACCAAAAGTTTAGTAATTTTGCTTACTTGTTGGCCAAGCTATTCCCTGTGGGATCGACACCCAACCCAGGTTGGGTCCTATATTTGCTAACGACCGTTTTACACTCCTACGAGAGCTGTAGATTGAGCGTTATCAGTTTCTCAGACAGAAGGAACCACAATCGTGAGTTGATGGCATAATCATAGTATGTGATTGTGAGAAGTGGAAAATACAATTTGCAGAAGTCAAGGGACAAAAGGATCAGACAATAGCTTCCCACTATCGTGCTTTGAATGTATAATTGTACAATAGTGTCGCGGGTATTGTCATGCCTCAAATCCTATTGAGGCGGACTGGCACCCATAACTGAGGAGGCCCGGGAGAACCATCTCATAACCTTATAATTCCCATGCTTACCTCTATGACAACCCAAAATTCGGACAGCATCATGTCATATATAAAAGAAATAATCACCTGTATAAGCTCGAGCACACATATATATGTATATACAATACTTGGACGTTGGAGCCATGACGTCTATTAACAAAACACCACCTTGACTGTACATTAGGTCTACAAAGCCTCTAGACAATACACAGAGTTTAACTAAGGTCGGGACACACCCCGCCATATAACTAACTTTTATACAATACCAAAAGTGACTGGATATGACACGGAAAGCCCCAAAGCAAACTGGAGCTCACCAAAAGCAGCTGGATATCCTAGCTCCTACTAGTGCAGTGTATGAGCTGAGGTACCTGTGCCTGCAGCATGAAATGCAGGTCCCCCATGGGGGACGTCAATACGAAATATGTACTAAGTATGTAAAGCTGTAGATAATCACATATGATATAGGAGCTCAATAGAGATCAGAAATAAGTGAATAAATCGTAATAGGAGTGGACCACACTTACTAGAACTTATGAGAACCTGTACATTGTACTTATTCAATCACTTTACCTTCGTTTTTATCATCTTTGTAATCATTATTGTACTGTACTGTGACCATTAGGCTGCCTCCAGTACATATCAACTGGGATCGACCCATGATAGGATTATGCCCCTGGGATACCACCCATAAACACATAAATAGGGATTGACCCATGATAGGCTTATGCCCCTGGGATACCACCTGATAAGAGAGAACTTCCATCACTTAGTTCAATTAATCTTTGAGATTGTTATTTCGGTCGCCACCGCATTTTTGATACTTTGAAATAATTATACTTCAATAAGAGACATATAAATAGACCATCAATGTAATAACAATGAAGTAAGAACTCATTGGCACATCAATGAAGTTTTTTGGAGTCATCAATGCCATAACAATGAAGTAGGAACTTATTGGTATATCAATGAAATGTTTTGGAGTCATTAATAGCACATGGATCTTGTTTGAGTAACTGGATACCTTCTGACATTCATTAGTTCAATAAACATGTAAGATTTGGAAAACAAGTAAGTATTGGAGTGTCTTGACATCTTGTAGGGTGGAAACAAGTTCATTGGTAACGTAGGACATCATACAAAACCATTATGGATCACATGTTACTGAATAACTTTGGAAACTTTCTTAATAGAACAATTGTTCACTTTCATGCCAAAGATATGGTATAGAGTATGTTTTACATACCTGACTGTCAACCTTCAATACTAGTCCCAAATGGACTTTCCGTCTTTTCGGATTACTTATCTACAATGAACATATATAGCAATCTAGTATTAGCAACCAAACGTCACAATTCAATTATTTGAATTCACCAAACTAGTGGTTAAGTAGTAAGCCTTAATTACACCATAAAGGGTGTCACTTTAACCCTCTTATACTCCAATTACATTCATATACCATGCATATTCATACAACATCCTCCAATATCATGTTTGGATTCATTTATCCTTCCAACCAATCCGTTAAACCAAATTGAGCTATAGACATAAATAATCATCAATTCAATAGTATATCACCATATCCACCTTCCATAAATCAATTACCATATCCACCTTCTATAACTCAATTACCATATCCACCTTCCACAATTAAATACAAGCAAACCATGCAAAATAGTCCATAACCCTATTTCCATTACCTTTCAATAACAACCAATACATATAATCCTCTATCACACATATACATATGGAAAAGAACAAAGGCAAACAATATTCATACCTTAGAATTCACCTCTTGATATGCAATCCTGTTTGCACAAATAATAGGTGCCGTTATAATATCTCGAGATGACAAACGTAGTTATCGGATTACTTTAGAATTTCTACGGTTGAATCAAAAGTAATTTAAAGGTCAAATTTGGCTTGGGTTTGTTATTCCTCAATGATTGTGATGAAAATGAGTTTTTGAACTCATATAAATGTATATATACACATTACCGTCCATAATATAATAGGAAATGACCAAAATGCCTTTAAAATTTAAATAATGTCAAATCTGTCCTTTGGTGGACTGTTTTGATAAGCTAAAGTAGATCGACCATAACTCTTTGCTCCGATATTGGATTTGGGTGAAATTGGTATCGTTGGAAGGATAACTCAAAGGGATTTAATTTCATATAAAGTAGGCCACCCAGTTCGTCCTGTACAAGGATTTATGGTCGTTTGAAGTTGACCATAAAAATTTGTTTTGATAGGCTGAAGTAAAACGATTACAACTCCTTACTCAGATGTTGGATTTGGATGAAACCAATTGCATTGGAAAGAAGACTCATAGATATTTCTTTTCATAAGTCATAGCCCTCCCAGTTCATATATTACGTGAGTTATGATCATTTAAAATTGACCCAAATATTTGGCTGGCCTCAGTAGTTTGTGTGCAGGAAATTTTCCTGCACATTTACTATTCCCAAATATCCCGTCCACCGTTTTATAGTTTAGAACATGCTAGATTATATCCGAAACCTATCCATTTTTGGAAATCTTTATATCGTTGGAAAGCTTATTCAATAACCTTCGCATGAAACCATCGACGGACAAATTTCGGTATAAATAAAATAAAAAAAATTAATTTCATATAAATAAGACCAATACACGTACTTGAATACGCCAATACACGTACTTGAATATGGGGTGTTACATCCTTCCCCTCTTTAGGACATTCGTCCTCGAATGTTAGCGTAGTTATTCAACTGAAACAAGTTCAAGTCCATCATTAATATTCACATCATCACATAAATACTATGCATATATAAAAAAAACTTACTTGTTAATGTTCTAACTCCGTTTTTTGAACTTCCTCTTCATCTTTGAACAAATGAGGGTACTTAGATTTCATTGCTTCCTCAGCTTCCTATGTAATCTCTTCCCTTTGATGATTTCTATAACGTACTTTCATAGATTCTATCTCTTTATTTCTCATCTTCCTAACTTAGGGATCTAGAATAGCAATAGGCACTTCCTCATAGGTAAGATCTTCCGCAAATTGCACATCCTCAGTAGAAGTGATATGTGATGGATCTCCGAGGCACTTTCGAAGCATTGACACATGAAATATCGGATGTACTAATGAGAGCTCTTGGGGTAGCTCTAATTCATATGCAACTTGTCCAAACCTTCGAGTGATCTTATACGGGCATATATAACGTGGACTCAACTTCCCTTTCTTGCCAAATCTTATTACCCCTTTCATTGGTAATACCTTCAAAAATACTCAATCACCTATAGAAAACTCTAGCCCTCTCCTTCTACTATCCGCATATGACTTATGTTGACTTTGGACTGTTTTCAGTCGTTGCTGAATTACATTAACCTTCTCTATGGCTTGATAAATAAGATCCGGTCCGAACAAAAGAGTTTCACCCACTTCGAACCATCCTATTGGTGATCTATGCTTCCTTGCATATAAAGTTTCATATGGTCCCATTTTGATACTTGAATGATAGCTATTATTGTAAGCAAACTCAATAAAAGGTAAATGATCATCCCAGTTTCCCTTAAAATCTATTACACAAGATCGTAGCATATCTTCAAGTGTTTGGATGGTACATTCTGCTTGTCCATCTGTTTGAGGGTGAAAAGCTTTACTCAACTTCACTTGTGTTCCCAAACACCTCTGAAAAGACTTCCAAAAGTTTGCGGTAAATTGGGTTTACCGATCGATATAATAGAAATTGGCACTCCATGTAATCGGACTATCTCTTTAATGTACAGCTTCACATACTCTTCAACTGTGTAAGTGGTCCTAACTGGTAGGAAATGTGTGGATTTGGTAAGCCTATCAACAATAACCCATATAGAACCAAACTTTCGGGATGTACGAGGCAAACTAATAACAAAATCCATGTTGATCATGTCCTACTTTCAGTTTGTAAGATCAATGCATTGCATATAACCTCCGGGTTTTTGGTGCTCAACTTTAACTCTTTGACAATTTGGACATTCAGCTACAAATTCTGCAATACTCTTCTTCATGTCATTCCACCAATACATATCTTTCAAATCTTGATACATTTTGGTTGATCCTGGATGAATGGAATAACTTGAACAATGTGCCTCTGTCATAATCTTCTTTCTTAGCCAGTCTATATCTGGCACACACAATCGGTTTTGGCACTGAAGTACTCCTTCTCGCGTAAGCTCAAATGCCTTGGTCGCACCACTCTGAACGTTCTTCTTAAGCTATAATAAAATAGGATCTACATATTGCTTCTCTTTCACTTCAGCTACTAATGAAGATTCCACAGTATTATGTACGATAAGCTCTTTATCCGGAGTTTCAAGAAGGCGAACTCCCAAACTAGCTAACTGGTGAAGCTCTTTAATCATCCCTTGCCTTTCTATAGGCGCCATCATAGCCTTACAACTTAACACATCATCTACCATATTTGCTTTCCCTGGATGGTACAAGATATCAACATCGTAATCCTTTAATAGTTCAAGCCATCTTCGTTGCCTTAAATGTAGATCCTTCTGATTAAAAATATATTGTAAGATCTTATGGTTAGTATATATATCAACATAAACCCAATATAAGTAGTGGTGCCATATCTTTAAAGCAAAAATAACTGTTGTTAGCTCAAGATCGTGTGTAGGATAATTTTTCTCATGTGGTCGCAATTGTCTAGAAGCATATGCTATTACCATACCATGTTGCATTAATACACATCCTAAACCAATTCTGGAAGTATCATAATACACTGTATACCCTTTAGTGCCTTCTGGAAGTACCAACACGGGTGTAGAAATCAACTTGTTCTTTAAATCGTGAAAACTCTTCTCACGGGCATCATTCCATTGGAATTTGGATGCTTTATGGGTTAACTTGGTTAAGGGTGCTAAAATGGAAGAAAAGCCTTCAACAAACCTTCTATAATAACCAACCAACCCGAGAAAACTACGAATCTCCGTAGGCGTTGTGGGCCTTGGCCAGTTTTTTACAGCTTCTATCTTTTGAGCATCAACCTTTATCCCTTCACTAAATACAATATGACCCAAAAATGCCACCGACTTTAACCAAAACTCACATTTAGAGAACTTTGCATAAAGCTTACAATCACGAAGAGTCTGCAATGTCTGTCGTAAGTGATTGGAATAGTCCTCTTCTGATCTAGAATAAACTAGAATATCATCTATAAAAACTATCACAAATACATCCAAGAATGGCTTAAAAACCCTATTCATCAAATCCATAAAAGCTGTGGGTGCATTTGTTAGCCTAAATAACATAACTAGAAACTCATAATGACCATACCGTGTTTGGAAAGCTGTCTTGGGTATATCCTTCTCTTTGACCCTCACTTGGTGGTAACCGGACCTCAAATCAATCTTAGAAAAGCACTTGGCGCCCTGTAACTGATCAAATAAATCATCAATTCTTGGGAGAGGATATTTATTCTTAATAGTCACCTTATTCAATTGCCGATAATCAATACATATCCTCAGCGAGCCATCCTTTTTGCGCACAAATAACACTGGTGCTCCCCAGGGGGACATACTAGGCCTTATGAATCCCTTCTCTAGCAAATCTTTCAATTGCTCTTTCAATTTTTGTAATTCTGCTGGGGCCATTCTATACGGAGGAATGGATATTGGTTGGGTGCCTGGTATTACATCAATACCAAACTCTACTTCTCATTCAGGAGGCAAACCTGGAAGATCTTCAGGAAATACATCAGAAAATTCATTTACCACTAGAACAGCGTGAAGAGTTGGTGGCTCCGCTTCTGTATCCCTTACTCTAACTAAATGATATATGTATCCCTTGGAAATCATTCTTCTTGCCTTAAAATAACAAATAAATCTACCTTTTGGCGCGCCAATTTCACCTTTCCATTCAAGGACTGATTTATTTGGAAAATAGAAATATACCTTTTTCATGCAGCAATTAATTGTGGCATAACAAGACACCAACCAATTCATACCCATTATAACATCAAAATCTATCATTTCTAACTCCACAATATCAGCCGTCGTATCACGACCACAAACAATTACTATGCAGTTTTGGTAAACCCTTCTAGCTATAATAGATTCCCCAACTGGTGTGGACACTTCAAATAGCTTAACTAACAGTTCGGGTATTCTTTCAAACTTTCCAACAACCAATGAAGTAACATAATATAAAGTAGAACCAGGATCAATTAAGGCATATACATCAAATGAAAAGATAGACAACGTACCCGTAACCACATCTGGGGAAGCCTCTAAATTCTGTCGATCCGCTAGAGCATACGTATGATTTTGAGCCCCGCTAGAACTCATGGCTCCTCTATCACCTCTAACAAGACCCATTGGTTGTGCACCCCTTCCTGAATAAGGCATCAATGATAATGATACAACAAATAACCCCGTAGGTCATGCCATACCCCCTAAGACCCTTCGTGGGAATTCTCTCATTATATGCCCCGACATACTGCACTAAAAGAAAACATTGGTCCCCAGCTAACATCCACCCAAATGATACCTTCCACATTTATTGCATGGCTCTCGAGGAGGTCTCGATTGGCTCATATTCCCTTGCCCTTGGTACCCAACTATCTGCGAACTCTAACTCTCACTTCTGTGCCCAAATTGATTTCCTATGGACCCTTGGAACTATGGTGGGGCACTAGCTGCAGAATAAAAAGATAATGGCCTAGGTGGTCTAGCAGAAAACTATGGTCTGAACCCTCCTTGGGATACCATGAACTGCCCTGTAGATCTGGCCCTCCTGGAATATCCTCTTTCTAATTCCTGTGTTCTTGTCCTCTACCTTTGATCTTCTATTTTCTATCCAAAAGCTTGGATCCTTGCTATGTCTATATCTTTGTTCAAAATGGCAATAGTACAATCTCTAACCAGATATGGATCCAGTCTATCCACATATTGATGAACTCTGTCATCTATAGTAGCTACAACATTAGGAGCAAATCTCGACAAGGAATTAAATCGGAGACTGTACTCCTTCACGCTCATATTCCCCTGACGAAGATTGAAAAACTGATTTGCACGGGCCTGACGAATCTCAAATGGAAGATAATGATCAAGAAATGCCTCTTTGAACTATTTCCAAGTAGCTGGGGGTTCATCAATACCCCTAGATCATTTCCAGTCCTCGTACCAATATATAGCCTCCCCTTTGAATCTATACGCCGCTAACGCTACTGTCTCTCTACCTGTTACATGCATAACATCTAAGGCCCTTTGAATTTGATCAATAAAGTCCTGTGGGTCCTCGTTAAGATCTGATCCAGTAAAAGTGGGAGGATCCATCTTAAGAAAATCTTGTGTTCGAAGGCTAGCCGCGCTATCTGTACCACTAGGACCCGCGGTTGGCCAGCAACTATACGAGTCAAAAGTTGCACTGCATTTTTAGATCTTGATCAGCAGCATTAATAGATGGCTCTGGGGATATAGTTCTCCTCCCCCTTATTTCTTCTAGAGTGGAAGAATTTTCTAATACATGCTCAGCTGGAGCCTCACTTTGATTAGCTGGTATAGGGGGTGACTTACTAGTCCCCTCTCCGACAGCCACATCTACTTGTTTACCAGTATTCTTGCTTTTGGTAACCGGCAACATTACTATAATAAGAGAAACAAATGAATTCAGTGGTCAACTATGACTTCATATACAATATAGGCTCTATCGCATCATCTAAGACATGAAGAAAAAGAAACAATTCCTAAATGTCCATAGCCTCCTATTTATAGATGCGGTGCATGACACACCGATAAACAAGACTCTATATAGACACGGCTTTGTAGACTCACTAGCACGAACTTCTCTGATACCACTATTGTCACGCCTCAAATCCTATTGGGACGGACTGGCACCCGTAACCGAGGAGGCCCAGGAGAACCAGCTCAAAACCTTATACTTCCCATGCATACCTCTATGACAACCCAAAATTCGGACAGCATCATGACGCATATAAAAGGAAATAATCACCTGTATAAGCTCGAGCACACATATATATGTATATACAATACTTGGCCGTTGGAGCCATCACATCTATTAACAGAACACCACCTTGATTGTACATTAGGTCTACAAAGACTCTAGACAATACACAAAGTTTAACTAAGGTCGGGACACACACCGCCATATAACTAACTTTTATACAATACCTAAAGTGACTGGATATGACATGGAAAGCCCCAAAGCAAACTGGAGCTCACCAAAAGCAGCTGGATATCCTGGCTCCTACTAGTACGGTGTATGAACTGAGGTACCTGTGCCTGCAGCATGAAATGCAGGTCCCCCATAGGGGACGTCAGTACGAAATATGTACTGAGTATGTAAAGCTGTAGATAATCACATATGATATAGGAGCTCAATAGAGATCATAAATAAGCGAATAAATCGTAATAGGAGTGGACCACACTTACTAGAACTTTTGACAACCTGTACATTGTATTTATTCAATCATTTTACCTTCGTTCTTATCATCTTTGTAATCATTATTGTACTGTACTGTGACCATTAGGCTGCCTCCAGTACATATCAACTGGGATCGACCCATGATAGGATTATGCCCCTGGGATACCACCCATAAACACATAAATAGGGATCGACCCATGATAGGCTTATGCCCCTGGGATACCACCTGATAAGAGAGAACTTCCATCACTTAGTTCAATTAATCTTTGAGATTGTTATTTCGGTCGCCACCGCATTTTTGATACTTTGAAATAATTATACGTTAATAAGAGACATATAAATAGACCATCAATGCAATAACAATCAAGTAAGAACTCATTGGAACATCAATGAAGTGTTTTGGAGTCATCAATGCCATAACAATGAAGTAGGAACTTATTGGTATATCAATAAAACGTTTTGGAGTCATTAATAGCACATGGATCTTGTTTGAGTAATCGGATACCTTCTGATATTTATTAGTGCAATAAATATGTAAGATTTGGAAAACAAGTAAGTATTGGAATGTCTTGACATCTTGTAGGGTGGAAACAAGTTCATTGGTAACGTAGGACATCATACAAAACCATTATGGATCACATGTTACTGAATAACTTTGAAAACTTTCTTAATGGAACAATTGTTCACTTTCATGCCAAAGATATGGTATAGAGTATGCTTTACATACCTGACTGTCAACCTTCAATACTAGTCCGAAATGGACTTTCCATCTTTTCGGATTACTTATCTACAATAAACATATATAGCAATCTAGTATTAGCAACCAAACATCACAATTCAATTATTTGAATTCACCAAATTAGTGGTTAAGTAGTAAGCCTTAAATAATCATCAATTCAATTGTATATCACCATATCCACCTTCCATAACTTAATTACCATATCCACCTTCCATAACTCAATTACCATATCCACCTTCCATAATTCAATACAACCAAACCATGCAAAATAGTCCATAACTTTATTTCCATCACCTTTCAATAACAACTAATACATATAATCCTCTATCACACATATACATATGGAAAAGAACAAAGGCAAACAATATTCATACCTTAGAATTCACCTCTTGATTATGAAATCCTGTTTGCACAAATAATAGGTGCCATTCGAAGCTCTCGAGATGACAAATGCAGTTATTGGATTACTTTGGAATTTTTACGGTTGAATCAAAAGTAATTTAAAGGTCAAATTTGGCTTGGGTTTGTTCTTCCTCAATGATTGATAATGAAAATGAGTTTTTGAACTCATATACATGTATATATACACATATTCCCATCCATAATATAATAGGAAATGACTAAAATGCCTTTAAAATTTAAATAATG
This sequence comes from Capsicum baccatum var. pendulum, assembly GCA_030864225.1. Classification (NCBI taxonomy): domain Eukaryota; kingdom Viridiplantae; phylum Streptophyta; class Magnoliopsida; order Solanales; family Solanaceae; genus Capsicum; species Capsicum baccatum. The sequence goes on from CM061550.1 coordinate 224,162,731, forward strand.
TCAAATTTGTCCTTTGGTGGACTGTTTTGATAAGCTAAAGTAGATCGACCATAACGCTTTGCTCCGATATTGGATTTGGGTGAAATTGATATCGTTGGAAGGATAATTCAAAGGGCTTTCATTTCATATAAAGTAGGCCACCCAGTTCATCCTGTACAAGGAGTTATGGTCGTTTGAAGTTGACCCTAATAATCAGTTTTGATAGGCTTAAGTAAAACGAGTATAACTCCTTACTCAGATGTTGGATTTGGATGAAACCAATTGCATTGGTAATAAGACTCAAATATCTTTATTTTCATAGGTTGAAGCTCTCTCATTTCACTATATTAAGGGAGTTATGATCGTTTGAAGTTGACCCAAAAATTCGGCTGGCCTCAGTAGTTTGTGTACAGGAAATTTTCCTGCACATTTACTATTCCCAAATATCCCAGCCACCATTTTATTGTTTCGAATGTGCTCGATTATATTCGAAACCTATCCATTTTTGGAAATCTTTATATCATTGGAAATCTTATTCAATAACCTTCGCATGGAACCATCGACGGGCAAATTTTGGTATAAATAAAAAAAAAATAATTCCATATAAATAAGACCAATACACGTACTTAAATACGTCAATACACTTACTTGAATATGGGGTGTTACAGGTATAGTCTCCAGTCATGAAGTTGCAAGAATTTCAGTACATGAACAATCATACGACAGCATTCCACGATCGTAGGTTGATACCACAGATCTGTACTAAGCACCATACCATTAAAGACCTGAAAGTTGACAATTATAAGTACAAACTATGAAAGTCAAAGGACGATCATGGGTTCTAACCACGATCGTGACTTTTTCTCGTTCGAGGCAGCCAACACTATTCTCCTATTTTATTTAGGATAGGATTTGTTTTGTATATTAATACTCTATATGGTTATTTGTGTGGGGTTACACACTTTTTATATTCATAACATTATACTGTAAGGTTCTAAGGCATATTCTTGGAATTTTACGAACATCGTTTCTATGGCTTTAATTAAGGTTGAGATTTTGCAGTTTAATTCTCGTTGTAAGCTCATGACAATTCTTTTATCTATTAATTCATCTTGTGTTTTTACAACTATGAGTAGCTAAATCCCACAACTAGGGTCGTGGAAACCATGATGAATCAATAAAATAGATTAAGTGTAAGGCAAATCTAAACCTGTGTGCTTGAATGTATTAATATTTTATTTATTATGATTATTTTTATAATTGATGGATACATTAGGAACTCGCTTGTATTCTAAATTTGTTCGGGAGGGAGGTATATATTAGGTAAAGGGAATAACAATTGAGATTTAAAGCTATCAACACTCATCTAATAACTTGAGTCATGATAAGGATAGTAATCTGAAATCACAGATCAAGGGTTAGTAATGCGGCACTCTGAGTCTGGAAGGAGATGAGTGAAATTTGTCTAATTAAAGTCAGAAGATTTTTAGATGAACCTATCATTTTAGATTTTGCATGCAACGCATCAAGATAGTTTTCTGGCATAAGCAACCTGTGGATTTATAAAATCATGGGAATCACAATCTTAGTACTCGTCTCATATTGATTACAATTCAAAAACCAATAATTGTCATTGTTACTATTTTGTTTTACAAAAATTCCCCCTTATAATTAATTGCCAACTACAAACAAACACGAGATTGGATTTCGTTCTATTCCTTATGGGTTTGATCCCAACCTTGATGAGTTCTATGTTTGATTCAGCGATCGCTTTATACTTTCTAGGAGGTGTAATTTGGACTACATCAACAAGCTCATAATTACATTTTACACTTAGTCAAATTCATCAATAAGGTTCATTGCCACATATATAAGTGTATATTCAAATGCATATGATGAATATATGTATGCAAGATATATGTATCACCTTTTCTCATCTCGATATATTTATTATTTATCATCTCATCATTATTGTGTATTATTCTCAACATCGTCATCATGATGATCTCGATTTCATCATCAATAGCATCAACTCATCTCCACAACATCATAATATTCATCATCAGCATCAATGAAAATACAAATATAGTCAATAACAACAAATAGTGCCTGAAGGCAATTACAAACACTTAAGTTACATATAAACACGGAGTCAAGCAAGGCTTTCTGCTATAATAAATCATAACCTACCTCAATTTTCTACTCGAATCATTTTAAGGACACAAGCTTGTTTTTCCTCTCGTTTTTAATTTGTTCTTGATTTATAAACAATAATTATACAACACCCATTTCAATAATTTACCTTTCGCAGTAATTAGAAACCTACAATTATCGATTTAAACTATGAATGTGCCCTAGTTCATCAATTTAGGATTTTCTACCCTTTAAACCTCATGAATTTTTACGTATTTTAGTATAAACAATGGTAATTCTACTCAATCAAGTATTTTCTAATACCTTAGGATCATTACCAACTGATTTTAATTAAATTTCTATGAAGTCCCTTCAATTCATAAACTACGGCTAAACCCCAAATTTCGCCATTAATAAGTTACTAGTGACTTCTAAGGATGTAATGGAGTAATTCAAGTTTATAACGTAAAAAAATCTTACCTCCAAAGATGAAAACTTTCAAAATTTGTTAAATATAGCCTCCATCAAAGTCATGAACGCTTTTTCAGAGAAAAAAAAAAAGAAAACATTTTTAGTTTTTAAAACTAATATTGCATGTTTTACTGCTGTAGTGGCATATTTACTGTTACAGCAGTACTGTTGATATCGCTGCAGCGGTGAATCTCCCATTACAGCAGCCCTCAATATAATTGAAGTCACCATTGTGGTGTTACTTTTAACGTTGTAGCAGTACTTTCTCATTGAAGCAGTTACAAGACAATAACTGAACCTTATCCCAGTTCAGGCTATTTTACAATACACTTCTCTAATTCCAACATCACAAATTAATTCATCCACGGTAATCTCTATAACTGTAGTTCTATTAGTCTCTTTCACGTGCCAAAAGTTGCTACGACTTCCTAAACTCGTCTTTTAACGCAAAATCACATCAAACAAACTTCCCAACCCTCAAATTATTATCAGATTTTCTTGGACTACCACACTCTTAAAATACGTTCAAGACTAGGCCAACCTTGAATTTTGAAAAAAAAAGAATAGTCTAAGAAAAAATTGAGCGAAGGTTCTACTGTCTATTTTAGCATAATGACAATTTGGGTCGTTATTATTTCTCAAAATAAATAATTTTGATTCATGACTTGTATTTAAAGAATGGGTTTAAGGTGTAAATTTGATTAGCCTGTTAGAGATAATAGAATTTTAATGAAAATTATATAAAATATTTAAAATTATATATATATATATATATATATATATATATATATATATATATATATATATTATAAAAACTATGTATGTAAATTATCAGTTTGATTTTGTTTTTTCTTCATGTTTGATAAAATCAAAACAAATTAAATACTATCTACTTTTTAAATATATAAAACCAAATCAATTCTAAATAAATGTTGATTAATTTTATCAATTTAGATCGATTTTTAATCAAATCATGTATGTCCGTAAAATATATTTTTTTCTCCCAAAAATAAAAAAAGTATTATCATTTTAACACACTCTTAGGTGATTTACTCTTTGGTCTCTATTTATATATACTTGAAGCCCCTTTTTCTGATTTCAAAAGATTATATTACATAAAAGCTTTAACTATTTACTCTGTAGTAACTTTTATTTTAGTAAGATGCTTTATCAGTGATTGAAATATTTTAGTGCAGCACAGTGTAAAAGTACTTTTATTCTATACATATGTTAAATTTATTTCTTAATATTTTTTGTCCAATCAAATAAAGCAAATTCAGTGAAAGAGTACAATATCACTGCCAGCCAGCACCTTCCTTATTCGCCAACGCACCGAACTCCCCCAACCAACTGCTAAAATACGCGGGTGGCGCCATATCCACTAAGACAATCGACAACGTTTAGCCATAAACTTTATAGTTTTTTTAAATTGAAAAAAATAATTTATAAATTAAATTAAATTATTTTTAAAAGAAAAGTTGAAATATTATTAGGAAGAAAAAAGAAAAAGAAAGAGGACAATCGATGCACAAAATATCTGTATTAACAGGATGCGAAAGAAAAGCTCAATACAAAACGTGTGTTACAAACTGTAGATAATTTAATTGATTGATTTCACGGTACGAACTCATAACTTATATATCACACAGAATCACCTTATTAATGCTCCAAGGCTCCCTGGTCAAATTTTACTTTGAAAAAAAAATAATTGTAAAACTCATCTTTAAGAAGATTTCAAAAAATCAAACCAACATACAGTTAAACATTATCGTGACTTGTGATTAAAGTAAAAAACGTGCATGGACAAATCACTTACTACCAAACTAGTTTTATTTTATTTTTGTATAGTTAAATCTCTTTATGATGGTAATGTTTGTATGAAAATTTCTGACTGTTATACAAAGGTATGGTTACATATGCATATCAATATTTGACGTTTTAATTTTATTTAGTTGTAATAAACAAAAGTTTAGAAAATTAGAAAGAGTATCAAAGAGGCAAATATCAGTGGTCTTTCCTTAAGAAGTTATGAAATAACAATATACACCATTTAAATATATTTTCTTACTTTAAAGTAGATATTTGTACATAAAATTTATTATGTACATGACATTAATAATTATTATTATAAATATTTTGATATTTTATTTTACACATAATATATTTTTTTTATAAAATAGTTCATTATTTGAGTATAACGGTTATATAAGGGTAATTTTTCAAAGAGTATGCTAATATAATGAATGTCATTGTTGTTATAGATAAATATTGTTATATAGAAGTAAAATATAATATAAAAAATTAATTTTAAAAAATCAAAACATTATAATAAAATGTTCTTATAAAGAGAGGCAGTTATAAAGTTGTTTGATTGCAGCTTATATACAACATCTAAAATATGGAGGGTTAAAAATTACAAGCACTTACATGTTTATATCAATCCAATATATGCATGATATGTATTTGAATTTAGAGTTCATATTACTCAATCATCATTAATTAAAAAATAATCTACTTAATTTAATCACTTAATCATGATGAAAAATATTAATTTAATATATACACAGAATACATGCAAGTTTGTACCCATATAGAGTGTAGGGACCGGGTTGAGGGGCGAGGAAGAAAGACAACCATAATTAGAGCTGTTAAAATGAGTTGGTCCAACCCAACCCAACCCTAGCGGGCTGGAGAATTAAATGGGTTAGGACAGACTAGCCCTTTTAACTAAAGGGTCTTTAAAATAGCGGCCCAACCCAGCCCTAAGCAAGCCGCGGGTTAGGACGAGTTGATCCTTCAAAAAAAAATAAAAGTAACCCGAAATATGATAAGCAAAATACTAGAATATCACCAACTTTTATGGTTTCACTTTAATATATCTCCTACTAGTTTTAACATGTTATAGACATCTTACTAATACCTTTAAGAGTCTTTAGTTTAGGAAAGAGTTATCTCAGAATAATTAATCTCGGAATTAGTTATTCTACCACGTATATGGATAATTTATCTCATCACTATTGTGTAAATGATGCGACAAATAATGTTGATACAAACTAATACCTCACACCAAATATGAGATAAAATAGTTCGTTTTATCTCGGACTATTTATTCCTTATACCTCACACCAAATGATCCCTTAGTTGTAATTAGCTCATGGCATTTACTGTAATAAGAAAAGAAATGATGATTAGTGACAAATTTCATAAAAAAATTCTAATATGATTAAGATAATAAAAATCGATATAGACAAAGTATCTACATAAATGCAGCAAGATCATAACAAAAGAGATCCTACATTTAAAAATAAAATATTGCATTAAGCAAAGGCAAAAACTACTAAACCATCAAGAGTAAAAGTAACTTTTTGAAGTTCACAACTAAAAGTAGCTTACCAGCCATTTAAAACACACACTAAGAACTTTCAAAAAATTAGTATCAACCAACGAATGAATAAAAATATGTAGCTACTTAGAAAAGACTAACAAAATTCTAATTCATAATAAATAAATTACCAACTTAAAAATATTTAATAATTAATTTTAATGTACCAGTCCATGGATTGGCCTCTGAGGCTGACGGGTTAGGCCTCTGAGGCCGACGGACCAAGTAAGGCTGGGCTTATAAAGCTCATTTCTAAATGGGCTGAAAAAACTTAGCCCAACCCCACTTAATTAAAGGGTTGGGTTAGGCCGACCTCATGGACCAAGCCCATTTTAACAGCTCCAACCTTAATATTAGAACTCGTTTGATCATGATTTTTTTTTTGTACTTCTTTTTTACTTTATTTATAAATCAATATTTCTTAAAGTTTCATCTGAAATTTAAAAAACATTCAATATTTTATTTTTATTTTATTTTTTTCACTTTTATTCTATATATTTTTAAAGTTTAAAATTTTTGTCTTAAACATTTTATTTTTATAAAAATGACTTCATTTAAATTATATTTCATATCTTTTAGGAAAAATTATATTCATATAATTAATATTTTTTGCAAAAACTATAATCAAATGCAAATTCTACTTTAAGAATTTCAAATAAATAAAAAAAAATATTTGTAATAGTGTATAGTAACTCGCATATGGATATAATACTAGTTTAATCGCACATGCCTCGCTGTTTGATTATTTAAAATTAGATGATTTTATTTGTGAAGATTTTAATGAAGTATAAAAGTTTAAATCACTTTTCAAAGATTCTTCACACTATAATATAATAATATAATCATAAACATATATTTTAGTGTAAGTAGATATATATATTTTACATCATCACTTTTGCGTTTGTCATCTAGCAATATCATTACTTTTGCGTTTGTCATGCAGAACTTCTTTCTTGCTGCCAGAGGCTAAGAGATATGAATCAATTTAAATCATATTTGTGGTACGGTTATTTTTCTTTTTTTCTATATTTAAAATCTTTCCATATTTTTAAAGTCAAATCTTTACAAAATCATTGATTACATTCTTATTACGTACTTAAAACTTTTTAAAATTTGATACTTTTTAAATTTTTCTTATTCTACCGCTTTTATATTTATTTCTAGATTTTTGAAATCTTCTTAAAAATCAAATTTAGTTAATTTAGAATTCTTAAACTAATAAAAAATATTAGTTGTAATTAATTCTGATGACTTCTAATAAAAAAAAGTTTTTACCGTAAATATATTTAATTAACTTTTAACTCTTAAATATTAGAAAAAAATAGTGAAAAGATGATTTCGTCTGCAAAAAGTTCAAACAACATTTATATAAGACCTTTCACACTTTTATTATAGATATAGATTATAGATTATAGGTATAATATTATGTAAGTATCTATTTTGAGATTCTACTCTTTTAGAACAACTTCAATTATATATATCATGTAAATTAATATTTAGAAAAAATATAATTAAACTTTTAATATTTTTTAAGAATATATAATCAAACACAATTCTAATTTTAAAAACCTTAAATAAAGGAAAAACGCCCACGTAGACGGAAAATAGTAGGAGAAAGGTCTGCTTGTATAAAAAAAAAATTGATAATACATAATTGTTTTTGGTAAATAAACAATTTTTTTGGTAAATATATAAATTTTAATACTACAGTACTACTATTTTAGTATTTTATATATAGTGGGGCTGGTCAAGATTCAGTTACCATATAGTTGGGGGAGATCCTGTCATAAGGCCACACGCCTATTGTCTTTCTCTGTGTGTATATTAAGAGAATCAAGAAAATCTTGGTGACCCAATTCCAGAATCTTCAAGAATTGTAATGGGTACTTGCCATTTTTGCTCCTCCTCCTTGTTTTCTGGATGGCATGGGTGGGGGTGATAGAAATTGTCACCTTGAGTTTGTTAATGTGTGGTTTAATATTATATTAACTTTTTGTTGAATTTTTAGTCATGATTTTTTGGTTTTTAATTTTTTCTAGCTGAGTTTTATGGTTGTGGGATTTGGTAGATTTGTCAGTTGTCTGTTGTGTGGGCTATGTTTCTTTTTTACATTATTGAACGTTTGGTGCGTTCAACCACTGATTTTTTGGATGGTCTTTTTGCTGTAACACTCTCTCATTGTGTATTTTTGAGCTGTTAACATTTATTGACTTTTGTGGCTTCTTCACTTCTGGCATTTCTTTTCCTCCATTGCTTTGTTCTGTTTTTCTCTTGAGCGGATCAGGGCGGAACCAAGTAGGGTCAAGGGATTTGTTTGAATACCTTTCAACAGGAAATTATATTATTTCTACATAGTTAACGTTATTTTTCATGTATATATGTTGAATTCTCTTCGGTTTCTTCTTGTGCTAACTTTTCATATTTTTAACCCCTCAATAAAAAATCTTCCTGACTGTAGCCGCGTAGAGATAAGATCTACCTAGACTCCACTTGTGGCATTACACGGAATATATTGTTGTTATAACATTTATTGACTGTTGCTGTAAAAGCTTTGATGGCTATGGTTTCCACACACACAAAAACACATATAGCCCCACCAAACAAATCCCACCTCCCAAATATAGGTACAGTGTACAAGCACCTTTTAGGCTTCTTAATTGGCCTTCTTTGGTATCTGGTTATTCTTACTCTTTCTAGTCTTACATGATTGGTCAACTAATTTCCACACCCCTCAAATTGTCATCTTTATTCTTATACTTGTTTTACATTCTTGATTTCCATGTCTTCTCTCTGATTGGTAATGCTGATTCTCTCTGGGTTTTTTTCCTCCCTTTTGTCTCAAAAGCTACAGTTAGCTATTCTCAGAACATCATGGATGATGAATATGAAAAATTTATTAGAAGAATGAATCCACCAAGGTACTATTTCTATTATTACTTTAAGTTTAATGCATTATTATCACTAAGACATTGCATTTACTCCATGTTTCACTGTCTTTCTGTCAGAGTGGTAATTGATAATGAGTCTTGCAAAAGTGCTACTATTATAAAGGTATGTCTAAGTGTAGGTTCTTTTTATCATTTCTAATAAAAAGGGGATGTTCTTAATTTTCTGAATCTTTTTTTTCACCCCGATGTAGGTGGATAGTGCTAACAAACATGGAATACTTCTAGAGGTGGTACAAGTTCTAACTGATCTTAATCTTGTTATCACCAAGGCTTATATTACCTCAGATGGTGGATGGTTCATGGATGGTAATCATCTTTGCCTTTCCTTTTTCATTCCATCCTATGTTTGACTCGTCAAAAATGTGTCAATGGGTCCTTCCAAAGTAGTGCATTTTTGGGGTACAACATTTTTAGTAAAGTTGTTGTCATGTGATAAGGAGATCACGAGTTCAAACTATGGACACGGCCTTTTGCAGAAATGCAAGGTAAGGCTGTGTAAAATAAACCCTTGTAGTTTGGCCCTTCCCTTGATGCGTATAGCGGGAGCTTTTAGTACACCGGCTTACCTTTTAACCTTTTCGGAGAGTCCAAGTGACATCTAGCATTTGTTCCTTTAACTTTGAAAAGGAATTTACCACACCTTTTAAGGGGTAATTTGTAAGTTGTGATACTCTTTTGGCAGTTTTCAATGTAACTAATCAAGAAGGGAAAAAGATTACTGATGAAGCAATGTTGGATTATATCATGAAGGTGAGCTGGCTGTATTCTGTGTGCAAAGTTTGGCACTTATTCTTTTGCATTGATGTGGAAAACAACTGAATTCTTTTTGTGCTTTTCATTTTCAGTCTCTTGGTCCAGATTCTTCTTTTGCGTCATCCATGAGAAGATCAGTTGGGGTTACTACAGGAATCGACTACACCTCAATTGAGTTAATTGGAAGTGATAGACCAGGGCTATTGTCTGAAGTCAGCGCTGTCCTAACGAATCTTAAATGCAATGTGATAAATGCTGAGGTGTGGACACATAACACCCGAGCAGCAGCTATAATGCAAGTTAGCGATGAGGAAAACGGAGGTATAATTGATGATCCGGAAAAGTTGTCTACGATGAAGCAACTCTTGTGCAATGTACTTAGATGTAGCAATAAATTTAGGGATGCTAAGACAATTGTATCTGATGGGGTCTCTCATACTGAGAGAAGGCTTCACCAGCTAATGTTCGCAGACCGAGACTACGAACGTACTACTGGTGAAGAATTGAACGAAAAAGAGAGGCCTAACGTGAGTGTCATTAATTGGAAAGATAAGGACTACTCCGTTGTGACAATCCGATGTAAGGATAGACCAAAGCTTCTCTTTGATACAATTTGTACATTGACAGATATGCAGTATGTGGTTTTCCATGGCAATGTTGATGCTGAAGGACCAGTAGCTCACCATGTACTACAGTTCCTATTCTTTTCTCAATCTCCATGGTTTATTTTTCTGAAAAATTGTGAACTAACATATAAACTGTGTTCTCATTGATTTAGGAGTACTGCATAAGACATATTGATGGATCCCCGATGAAATCAGATGCAGAACGGCAACGAGTGATTCAGTGTCTTGAAGCAGCAATAGAAAGAAGGGTATCTGAGGTTAGCACTAGTGATTTACTTTCTGAAATCCTTTTAGGTCCACTACTTGACATATATTCAGCTCTAGCTAGCTTATTTCGTGTATAACAAGGCGAAACTGGTAGTTGTAATTGGTGCTTGAATTCACTGGTGTCAACTTAAATCTTTTACCTTGTCTGTGTCAATCAAATTCTTATATTTTAGCCTAATTCGTTGATTGAGAATTAAGAGACTTAGTGAGCACGATTTTGAACGATGCAAAATAGGTTCTTTTCTTTCTATTTTATCTTCAAAATGGTGATACATTTTGAAGTTTGTAATCCAATGTGGGGCAAAAGACAACCCTTGAAGTATATTTTATTTGTTAGGTTAAAGGCGTCTCTCTTAGCTTTGTCTGGTGCTTGATTCTGGCAATCGATGTGTCTGTTAGTTGTCTGATGATGCCTTATCCCCATTGTCTTTTCTTACAATTTTAATTTATTTCCTCAGTTATGTCAGATAAGTTTTGTATTACTCTCCTGGACAAAAATATTGGAGTTGTATAATGTCATTTTCTTGTCTTGTCTTTGAATTCTGTTTTGATTGAATATCATTTTTTTGGCTTGTGTTTGTCCAGGGATTGAAGCTAGAATTAAGTACCACGGACAGAGTAGGACTACTGTCAGACGTTACTAGGATCTTCCGCGAGAATGGCCTTACGGTCACCAGAGCAGAAGTGACAACTAGAGCAGGCAAAGCTGTAAATATGTTCTACGTTCGTGATTCATCAGGGTATCGTATTGATGCCAAGATCATAGAATCTGTTCGTCAGACCATCGGACAGACGATACTTAGAGTGAAAGGCAACATTGAAGGGTTAAATCCAGTTCCGCAAGAATCTCCTAGGTTCCTTTTTGGTGGTCTATTCAAGTCAAGATCCTTTTGTAATTTCGGTTTGGTTAGGTCGTATTCTTGAAAGATGCAGAATCTAGTCCTTGTCCCATGTACATTCAATCCCCTCTGCATCACCAAACCTACATTGCTTCTTCCGAGCTTTTAGATGTGGTTTTCTAAAAGTTGATTAATATATGAAGCAGTATTTTGAGGTTTAAATCCATGTCAATTGTCTGTAAATATGTTTCTGTGATAGTTCTGCTTTGTTCATTGTTTATGGTTCAACACCACGTCGGTCCAGTAATAAGCTAAAGAATACTGTTTGTAAGTCAGTTTAATCGGTTAATTATGGCCGAACACTCTCTTATTTTTTTGGTTTTAATGTCAGTTTGGTTTTACTTAAAACAATTTTGAAGGTTGATTGAAAAAAGTTATAAATTAATATTAAAAAAATAAGCTATTTGTTATAAATGTATTTACATTGTAGTGAATAGATAAGATTTATCAAAATCTGTTCATATCTACGATATGAAATATCTATCTTTGAGAGAAAAACTAGAGTATTTTCCCTATAAATAGAGAAGTTTTGTTCAATATATTCTCAATCCTTGATGTTCATCCTAAAGAGAAATAAAGAGCCTCTTTTCTCTCTTTTTATTCTTGTTATTCTTTATATTTCATAACATGTTATCAGTACGACTCTAACCACGTATCATATCGTCTGCAAATTTAATAACGCAGCTGTGGTGACTAACCATATAGTTTGCTCATTGGTACGTCACATGCTGTCAACTTTATTACTTTTGGTAAGAAAATTTCCTATCATATCTGTTTTATTTAGTTTTGCAGTTTAAATGGTTCACTTTCAAATTGTGAAATAATTTACATCAACAAGAATAAAATTATGTTGACTTAATTACTAAAGTAATTGACGAATGTTTGCTTTCTTTTAAATTCATGATTTGTTCATGTGGTAAAGAACATTCTACACAAGGTTTGAGTTTGAAAAAAAAAGGTTGTTGTATTGTGATGCTACTGATCGATTTTAGTTTTATGAATATAACGTTGGAGAGATTCGTATATACCGCCAATGCCAAATGAATCCAAGGCTTCTTGAAGTTGTATATATTCTTAAATTATATTTAATTTTAATTATATCTTCTTCAATTGTAAGAAAATATTTCAATTTAGTTTTTCTTTGTAGAGTGTAGTTATTTTGGTACTTGCATTATTTCTATAGTATAACAAATTTTAGCATATACTCACAATATCATATAATTGAGTATCCAATCATATAATAATGATAAGATATTGAGTTCAGGTTCCATCGATTTATACCTAAGACGCTTTTATGTGGATAAGACATTGAGTTTGAATCTCAATACATCATATTGATGATATTCTGATGGCTAAGGTAAAATTATGTGTATTTGGTGAAAAGCATGTGATATGCTCCATTTCATGAAGTAAATGTGGTAGCAATATATCATAAGTCTGAAAGATGACAATTTGCTCCATTCTTGAAGTGAATGTGGTAGCAATATATGATATACTCTAAAAGATGAGTATACCTCGATGTGCTCCTGAAGTAGCAATATATGAAAGAGGTTATAAGCTATCAAAATTTGATAGACTCAAGGCACAATTATATTTCATTCCTGGGGAATGAGAATTTTGATTATTTTAAGTAGCGATAATATTTAGGAAAACTTATCGTGCGCTTAGTTGTGGTGGTTTCACAACTCACCTCCGAAAGACGTAGAAGATTGAGAAGAGTTTTTTTGAAATTTACTTTCGAAAGTAAATCTGAAATCTATTCATGTCATAGTAAATCTGAAATTTACTAAAACAAAAAGCACATATCATGGTAAACTTAGAGTGTACTAGTATAAAAATTCATAAATTGACATGAACGATTGTGACATCTCAAAGATGTGCATAGTGAGTATTAAACATATACTGAAAAACTACAAGATTCTTTAAGAATTGTTTATGTTGCTTGTTCTCATTGTCGCGCCCCATTTTTCTCATGAAAAGCGAGATTCAACATGAATACTCTTTTTGAAATTGTTTGAGGAAAATGTGAAGAGTCGATACCTAACGTATTAAGGTGCTTTAGGGCACCAATCTAGGCTAACTACGAACCTATTTTGTTGTCTTGTCTTAGCTCACCAAAAATTTGGGTAAGAGTTCAAATTATCTCGAAAGGAAGGTGTTAGGCACCTTTCGAGGTCCACAAAGGTAGTTCCCAACCGAATTCGTATTTTACGTCGGGATTCTTTGTAATAAAAAAAAGGTCACTGATTAATTATTAACTTAATGTTAACTAAGTGATAAAATAATTAATATAACAAATATGTTATTTGGTTATTTCTATTTGTAATGACCTGAGTGGTAAACAACACAAAAATTAATAAAAGAACAATAAAAGCGAGAATGAGACAAATTATAGCAAAAGGGATTGCTTAAATAAACTAACTGCCCCAAATAGATAAGCAGATAAAATAAAAGAAAATCAAAAAGTTGAACCAAGAAAATATTTTTGATTTCATTCGGATCAAAACCCCAACTTGTTAATCATTATCCGACCCACTAGCCAACAGTCGGATTGTTAGACAAGTGACAATATCATACGTCGTATAATATATGTTGGATATCATTACTTCTGAATGATTACACATTCCCTTCCCCCACTCCTCATCTAGGCTAGTTGTCAAACCTAAAAGAGTTCTAATAAAAAAAAGATAAAACTAACACCTCTAGAATGCCTGTCGTCCCAATAATCGCCCAAGAAGCATTGGGCTTCGCTAATTTGGATTTCTGGTCTAGACAAATAAAGTTGTGTTTCCTAGTAGGACTCAAAACGTGAAACAAATAGGACACCATGTAGCACATAATGATTCCAAGTAAGCCTCTTGATAAATTAAAGAGTGATTAATGTGATTAGCATGCAAGATAAGTACTCATTTATTTTGATGCAATTAACCTATAGTCATGATATCTATATGTCACATAATTGTTTATTGACGAAAAGGTAATTATCAAAAAAATTAGAACAATGTTGTAAAATTGTGAAAAAATCATATCAAAGTAAATATGTTGGGGAGTGGTAGAATGCTGGAAATTATTTTTTTCATTACTGAAAATTAATTTTAGATACTAAAAGAAGGGACGACCCAATTCATACCTACTCCATAGGTGTCGGGGAGGGGGGGACCACCTGGCCTACGCGCCCTCACCCCAACTTTGCTGGAGGGGCGTTTCGAACCCCCGACCCTGACACACCACGGTAAGCAAGCTTACCGCTGAGCCAGAGCCATCCCTCAATTAACATGCTAGAAAATATTTTTTATGCTGGACGATAGTCTTAATATGTATAAAAAAAAAAAAAAAAAAAAAGTTAGAAGCTAATCTTGACAGAGCCAATTTTATTGCTGAAAAATAATTTAATATGCTGAATATATTATTTAAAGTGCGGAAAACATTATTTGGATGTTGAAAATTAAAATTCAATTATTGAGAATGTTATTTAAAATACTAAAAATGTCATTTATAATATGCCAAAACTATGATAAAAATAAATAAATATGCTGTAAATTAAGTTAACATGTTCAAACTTAATTCAATAAGGCAAAAGTTAATTAAAACTCTTAAGAGCATGATTTCTAAGTGATTAAAATAAGCCTATTGTTGAACCTATGCTAAGGTTGGCCTAGGTTTGCCTACGTAATTTATAGAGCTCGTAAAATACATAAATTCCTGCTCCCCCCAAGCAGTCCCCTAATTACTATTACATCAGGCTTATACAAAGTTATTACAACACAATGAATTAATGAACAACGAAAGAAAAGGAGCAACTCCCACAAACTTCCGGCGGCTCTTCATCTATATCATATGCCCAGTAGTATCTGCAGTACAAACAACATATCCCCAAAGGCACAACAAACCAACAGATATGCAACACTTAAATCACAAAAGCAATAACTAGGCGTTGATTTCACTAACAATCTCATTCAAAAACAACATCGATGCATTTAAACTAACATGTAATAATTAAAGATGTCGTTCAAGAAACTAATTGGTTTCGTAGTAACAAGTGGATAAAGAAAAGAGCGACAAGGAGCGTTTTGAGTCACGCAGGTAGCAATGTATAACAACTAGAACACAGATCAAGAGCTCCTTCACCAAGCGAGAAGAGCAAAACTTAAAAGTACTTTGTTTATGCAAGGAGAGTAAAAAAATTGTCCTGCAATGGGAATATATTGAGTTTCTGTCTCTTAGAATGAAAAAATTGTCATTATATAGGCAAAGGGTTGAGAAGAAAATCTTGCAAGTGATCAATCAGGGGAACTCAAAAAGGAAAATATATTCACAAGAGTCAATCAATATACACATTTTCCTTAAGGAGATAAGGGAATCAATTTGAAAATAAAAAGTTAAATTTATCATAAATAAGTAAATCTATATCTATAATCTATATCTATAATTTATAATCTATTAAAAGTGCGAAGACCGAAAAGTGATTTAAACTTTTTGCCCTTCATTAAAAGGCTTTTCTTTAGACAAAAATGTCTTTTCACTATTTTTAATTTATTATTTAATATTTTTTGTTATATTAACTAGACTTCCTAAAATATATTGGACTTCTAAAATATATAGTAGGAGAATAAATTAATATTTTCATTTCCACTAGACTTCCTAAATTATGTAGGAATTATATAGGACTCCTAAAATATATGATAGGAGAATTAATTAATATTTTTCTCTCTACTGTTCAATTAGAAAAATATTCCTAAAATAGAAATCTATTAAGGAAATACTATTATAAATATTGAGATGTATGTTAAACTAAAGAAAAAACTAATTTGCCTATTGGGAGAATATGATTGATGCTCATCTAACTTGATTCAATTGCATGTTTAGATTGGTGGATGTTTGATTTTCAAACTCTCAACTTCTTCACTGTTTTTGTCAACATAATAGAATTCAACATGTGTGTATATATATATTTTCTTTGTTTTCATTCAAAATCATTCTTTAGGATCAATTTTCTCTCAGACAAGAATTAGTTGAATCAAAATTGAAGCTTTGTGATCGTTATTATATTGTTTTTTATAGTTTACAGGTCATAGATGAATGTCAGTTGACTTTGAAGAATTTCTTGTGCAAAGATTAGATTTAATTATATTGTTTTGATATCGTTATTATCTTATTGTTTTATTTTAATTTACAGATGCTAGATGAATGTGGGTCGACTTTAAATTTTTTTATAGGTAAAAGTTAGGTTTAATTGTATTATCATAATATCTCTATTAGTTTATTATTTTGTGGTAGTTTACAGTTCGTAGATGAATCTAAAAATTTGTGTGTAAAATTTAATTTTAATTGTATTGTTTTTATATTACTTTTATCGTATTATTTTTTTGCATTTTACAGTTGATAGATAAATGTTGGTCGGCTTTGAAGAATTTTTTTTATGTAAAGATTAGGTTTAATTGTATTATTTTGATATCTCTATTATCGTATTATTTTGTTATTGTTTACAGGTGGTAGATGAGTGTCGGACGACTTTGAGAAAATTTTTGTTTGTAAAAATTAGATTTAATTGTATTATTTTAATGTCTCTATCATTGTATTATTTTGTTGCAATTTACAAATGATACATGAATGCCGACTTTAAAAATATTTTTGATAAAGGTTAGGTTTAATAAATAAATTTTTCATCTTTACATACTCAAAAGATATTAAATTTAATTATTATATTCATCTTTGTTATTTAAATAAATATTATATTTAGGGTAATGTTTGAACTCATTAAAGTGAGTACACGCGCAAAGTTTGTACACCTGAACTAGTATATATATATATATATATATATATATATATATATATATATATATTATGGCTGTCTAACGGGCCGGGCTGGGTCAACCCGGAACCGGCCCTCTCAATCTTACCGGGTTTCGGGCCGGTTACGGGCCGGGTTTGGCCTTAACCGGGCCGGGCCGCACAGTAAAAAATTTAAAACCCACCCTGAACCGGCCTACTTAACCCAATCCGGTCAAACCCGCTAAAACCCGGTCAAACCCGATTAAAAACCGGTCAAACCCGTCAAAAAAATAAATAAAAAATCAAATATACACTATATACACTCTAATATATAATATATATTTTTAAAAAAATATATAAAGTATAAACAATTACACATATATACGTACCATTCAATATATAATTATATATGACTATACGTACTACTTTAAATAAAACATATGCTATAATAGTATAATATATATATATATACACTACAATATGTATATACACTAATTTATAAAGCATATATACACATGTATACATTAATATACACTTTTATATAAGATATATAAACATATACACATGTATACATTAAATATACACTTGAATAGAAGATATTAAAATTTTAAATCGTTAAATAAAAAAAATAAAAAACAATGACTAAGGAGTGAATGAATTTGTGGAATTTTATTGATTGCAAAATGATCCAAAATTTATAATTTACATGAATGAAAAATCTATAAATTATGCATCATTTTTTCCAACTCATTCATGTTAATATTAATTGGAACTTGCATAGGATAGTCGAAGTCAACGGGGGCAATATAAGATATATAAACATATACACATGTATACATTAAATATACACTTGTATAGAAGATATTAAAATTTTAAATCGTTAAATAAAAAAAAATAAAAAACAATGACTAAGGAGTGAATGAATTTGTGGAATTTTATTGATTGGAAAATGATCCAAAATTTATAATTTACATGAATGAAAAATCTATAAATTATGCATCATTTTTTCCAACTCATTCATGTTAATATTAATTGAAACTTGCATAAGATAGTCGAAGTCAACGGAGGCAAAACCATGCATTGGACTTAATTCTGCTGAGTTCTCCCGTGAAGTCATAATTTCTTCAAGTTTGAGGTCGTCGTTGGGCTCTGGTTCCATTCCTTGGTTTCTTCTTTCTGCTCTAATCCAATCTCTAAGGCAAACTAAAACATTCATTGCGTTGCTTCCCAATGAGTATCGGTTGTCTCCAAGCTGCTGTCGTCCCTAACTGAAGGCGCTCTCTGATGCAACGGTTGACATTGGAACATTCAAGATATCTCTGGCTAATCTTGAAAGTACAGGATATTGTGATTCATTATTCCTCCACCAATCCAGCGCGTTGATCCGTCGTCTGCGATCCTCTGGTGGCGTCCGCAGATAATATTTCAGCTCTTCCCAATAAGTTGATGTGTAAGCTCTCTCATCACACTGTTCCAACAAGTTAAATCATAAAACGAATCAGGAAAACCACTACGTGCCGGCCTTTTAGAAGATGATGGCTCCTCGGGAGGATGAGGAGCGACAGCTGGACTGATATTTGTAGGTACGGCTGAATCAAATAAATCAGCATAGTGATTATATAATTTTTCTATATAATCCTTTGCATCAGCCGTAGCCGTCCACAAATCAGGCTGTACTTGTTCAGACTCATGGTTAGTATTTATTTCTAAGTTAGCATAAATAAGAGTACTAAAGTGACACATATGATTATATTTCATGAACGGATTTAACATAGCACCAACCAAGTAAATAGGTGGAATCGGGAAGAAATATTTTTTAAATTTCGTAAACATAGCGTCAACAACTTCTTTATAACCTTTTTTATTTTTATATTGTTGGAGCAAACCAGAAATATCGGCTATATATGCCAAAATATTACAAACAGTAGGATAGTAAGCACCGGAAAATTCAATCGTAGCTACATAAAAGTTTTCTAAAAACTTAACAAGATCATTAATTACAATCCAATCAGAATTATGTAGCATGCAATCAGCAGAATCAGCAAATGAACCACAATGTTGGTTAAAAGCTAGTGTAATAGGAATTCTATATTTATAACAAGTTTTTAAAAATTCATACGTAGAATTCCATCTAGTATCAACTTCCTCAGGCATTAAATATTTTTTAAATTTCGTAAACATAGCGCCAACAACTTCTTTATAACCTTTTTTATTTTTATATTGTTGGAGCAAACCAGAAATATCGGCTATATATGCCAAAATATTACAAACAGTAGGATAGTAAGCACCGAAAAATTCAATCGTAACTACATAAAAGTTTTCTAAAAACTTAACAAGATCATTAATTACAACCCAATCAGAATTATGTAGCATGCAATCAGCAGAATCAGCAAATGAACCACAATGTTGGTTAAAAGCTAGTGTAATAGGAATTCTATATTTATAACAAGTTTTTAAAAATTCATACGTAGAATTCCATCTAGTATCAA
Source organism: Capsicum baccatum var. pendulum (assembly GCA_030864225.1). NCBI lineage: Eukaryota > Viridiplantae > Streptophyta > Magnoliopsida > Solanales > Solanaceae > Capsicum > Capsicum baccatum. The sequence continues at coordinate 224,182,450 of CM061550.1, forward strand.
CTTCCTCAGACATTAAAATCGGTGTAAGTCCATTTTCTTGACATTTAACTTTAAATTCTTTAATTCTCGATCTACGATTATTTCCTTGAATAAAACCAACGGCAAGATGAATTTTTTCAATATAAAGCTCAAAAAAGTCAAGACCATCTTTTACAATTAAATTATATATATAACATGCACACTTAAAAATTTCAGGAAAGGGCGGAGATGGCGTAGATTTTATTTTTGTTATAGCAGTCTTATTGTTAGAAGCATTATCAAAAGCAATACATAAAATTTTATTTTCTATACCATAATATCCGGCAATTTTAATAATAGAATCAGCAATAAATTGTCCAGTATGTTTACGATCTTCATCATATAAAAAAGTAAGAATACGTTTTTGCATTATGAAATTACTATCCATCCAATGACAAGTAACGGTTAAATAATCATTTTTATTCACAGCACGACCAAGATCAGAAGTTAGGGACAATCTACATTGAATATTTTTTAACAATGTTGATAAATAAAAACAATATTGTGAATGGAGTCTAAAAATATCAGACCGACAAGTAGTTCTAGGAATACCATTAAACATAGGATTATAAATTGCTTGTATATAACGAATAAAGTATCAGAAGAAGAAAAACTAAAAGGCAAACAACCCACAGCTACCATTTTAGCTATTTCTTCTCTGTCCCTCAATTTATTATACTTTTTCGCTTCTTGTCCGGTTATTGGGTCCATTCTAGTTTGCGTTGACCCACCAACATCCCCACCACCTTTTGCAATATTTAACTCTCTTTTGTGATCTTCAGCTATATGTCTCATTAACGTACCCGTACCCCCTTACTTACCGCCACTTCTATGCTTATATATTTGTTGACAAATATTGCACTGCACCTCAATATCTGATATACGTTCAAAAAATTGTCATGCAATACTAGTTCTTTTACGGGGTTTTGGGGCACTGGGAGGACGGGAAGGGAGATTAACTGATTCAGATCTAACGTTAGCATCTCCTACTGCGGGTGTTTCAGCAATATTTTCATCATCTTCGTCTACATTAACTGCATCTACTTCATTTTCTTCTTCTATATCGTAATTTTCCTGAAATTCTACATAATCCATATCGTGAGCACCTACACCTATTTCTTCCTCAAAAGGTGTACCAAGCGATACCGGAGGCGAAGTCACACGGGTATATCTATTACTTGAACTACCTCTACCGCTAATAGTTCGCTTTTTACTACCACTACCGCTTCCGGAACAAAAAATTTTAACACCTTTAGCAGCGAGGTTTTTTAATTTATCCATAATATAAATTAAATTAAACTAAAAATATTCAAAATACACAAATATAATAAAATTAAATATTAAACAAATAATGCAATAAATAAAAATTAAACGTAAGAAATGGAACGACAATACCAAATTTTGGAAGTATCCGAAGCTTGAGACTTTAGAAACTTCCGCTCGTACTTTGTAAACGAAAAATTAAAAAATTAAAGTGAATACTTTAAGAAATTAAATATATTGAATATTTGAGAATTGAGATTTGAGAGAGAATGAGATTTGAGAGAGTGAAAAATTGTGTGAGAAATGATTTGAAGTTGTAGGGTATTTATAAATTTATTTTGGGGATTAAAAAATATTATTTTTTTTAATTAAATGGGCCCAAACTAACCGTTTGGACCCAAAAACGATAATATAGCCGTTGGGCCAATGGCTAGTTTGGCCCAAAAAATTAAAATTTATTTTTTCTATTTTTTTTTTTTGCTTACGGGCCAGGCCAGCCTGGACCGGGTTGGTCCAGGCCGGGTTAACCGGGCCCAGTTTTAAAAAAAAAACGGATCGGGACCCGGACCCCTAAAACCCTCGGGCTTACTGGGCCGAGTCAAACCGGTCCGATTTGCTACGTCGGGCCGGGTCAGCCCAGCCCGTTTGACACTCTTAATATATATATATATATATATATATATATATATATATATATATATATATATATATATATATATATATATATATATATATATATATATATATATATGATGAGGTAAAAGAGGAGTAAATAAAATACACACTATTTATCTAACATTACCATATAGGATCATAATCAAAGGAGAAGAATATACGGATCAAACCTTACCGTCCAAATCTCACAGTAGTCATATATATTGAAATTTATTTTAAAAGTTAATAAAACAAAACAAGGAGGAAAAGAATCAATTAGAGATAATTCCGTCAAAATTAACGCGGTACAGTGACAATAAGAAACATGACAGATTTTCTCACAGTCGTATCACACCCAACATGCTTGAACTTCAAAGTAGATTTGGACGAATTCAAATTTTTAATGAATGCTAAAGTGACAGGACTTTGAAGAACAAGATTCAAATCAAATTTTCCCAAAAGGGACGTCACGTTGATCAATCTCAAACAAAAGAGATATGTTGTAATAATCAATATCCAACCGATAAATAGGACTAAACGGGAGTTCATTGGGCACTTTCATATATATCACTCAAGATACGTAAACAAGGATGTAATCAAAATTCAAAGTCAACATTATTAATTAAGAATCTGTTTAAGAAAAAAAAATAGAAGGAAATGAGGATATTAAGACAATAACTTAATCGAAAAAGGCAAACCGGGACGTATTTCGTAAATCTGTCATGTATTTAAGAATTTCCGACGATATTTCACCGACAATAGCGGTGGTGGCCGCGGCTGGAGCGGGCTATGGCCGTTAGTGTCGCTGTTTTGAGGGATTTTGTCAGTGGAGAAAATAATGGAAGAGAGAGAGGGCGTTGGGGAATGGCAGTGCGGAACTGTTGCTAGTCGCGACTTGAGATGGAGAAGATGATGAGGCAGCGATGGCTGGCGGATTTGGGCGACAGCCAGAGATGGCTGTGAAGGCAGCGCTGGTACTAGTGAAGCGAGGGAAGGAAAGGAGAGAAGAGAGAGAAGAGGAGGGGGTGAGGCTATTTCATTGGTTGGCTTGCCGGCTGCATGGTTGCTTGCAGCGGCGGTTGTGGCTGGAGAGGGACGACGGAGGGATGAAGGAGGTTGGAAGCAGCGCTGGTGGTCTTGGGAAGGCCGTTCGTCCAGTGGTTAGCTGCGGCGGCGGCAGAACAGTGAGGGGGTCTGGTTTTAGAGAGAGAAAGAAGAGAGAAGGGGGAGAAGAAGGAGGCGGCTGAGAGAACGAGGATTACGGTTGATTTTTGGTATTTTAATAAGGAAAGAGTTGAAGAATTAATCTTAGCCCTTGGATCATTTTGATCCATGAGATTTGAAGTAATAAGATAGCCATAATTGAATTAAAGAGTTGAAATTAAATTTAATTGGGCAAAATTTAGGCTAAAATTGTTATAGATCGGGTTCAAACAATGACTAGAATTTAATAAAATTGAGAAGATAATTGAATTGACTTAAGACTGCTATTTTAATAACTGAAATAATGAAAATAATTATACGTCGCTATTAAAATAACTACGCATATAAAATTTATATTTCGTAAAGACAATATATAAAATTATCGATAATAATAAAAGATAATATATTTGTAAATTATGAGTGTGCAAATTTATGAAAAAAATAATTTAATAAATATTAATGAAATTATGTAAAATGTCGTATTTAAATTAATAAATGGTAAAAATAATACTAAAAAGTAATAAAATAATTTGTACATTTTTTAAATCATGAATGTGACTTGTCAAAGTTATTCGATAGCAAAATAATGTGTGAAAAATATTAATATTATAAATTAAATAATTTTGATAAAATAGCAGCTTAGGAGAGAATCGAGAGGTTAAAATTGGGTGTCAACAGCTACCCCTTCGTTGTTTGAGAATAATGAAAGAATTATCGAGCAACTAAAATTAACGTCGTAGATAATTTTGTCTGACCGAGAGAACGGTTTGTTGGAATTGAAGCAACATGAGATGGGTTTAAAAATAATGCGGCCGAGACTTTTGTTTTAAGTTGCCGGCATATCTCTGATTTTACGAGAATCAAGTTGTGTGTCATTCCAGATTTAGGAACGAGCGATGTTCCTAAAGAATGTGAATGATAAGGGATATAGGTGCCAACAATGATATCGTGGGTTGGTGTGATTGAAGTGAAGAGAATTTGAAACAACGATAAGCTGAGAGTTATGAGCACGAAAGGTAGAATTTGAAGCACAAGATTAGAGTGATTTCAAAACGTGGGATGTGAATACGAGTTAGGACATGAAAAATGTAGCGTTTCAAGAACCCAATATTGTTCAATTAAGTTTTTATGTAAACCCAATATTTTCTATTAAGGTTCTACAGGAACCCGATATTGGCGATTAAGGTTCTACAGGAACCTGATATTGTCGATTAAGGTTGTACAAGAACCTGATATTGTCGATTAAGGTTCTACAGGAACCCGATATTGTCGATTAAGGTTCTACAGGAATCCAATATTGTCGATTAAGGTTCTACAGGAACCCAATATTGTTGATTAAGGTTCTATAGGAACCCAATACTGTTCAAATAAGGTCCTACAGGAACCCATGTTGTCAGATTTATTCATTTAAGATTCTACAGGAACCTAATATTATTCAAATAAGGTCCTAAAGGAACCCACATTATTTATTAAGGTTCTTTAGGAATCCAATATTGTTTAATAATATAATATCAATTTCAATATCGTCAAAGTTAAAAGATAGAACAACTTAGCTCTTTTCCATTATTGGGGATGTAATCCTGGCTTCTTTGATGATATTACAAGATCGTTGCTACATTTAGTACCTGTTGTCTGCACTCAAAGAAAATCCTTAGCCGAAAAGGAAATATTGATTCATACCTTGCTCAATTTGGCTCCTTAATCGTTGTTTCTGCTTCATGGACTGTTAGGACTCGTATTACATCATGGCAAAATTTTGATAAATTCTCAAAAATTTCTGCCCAAGTTTAGAATGTAAAACACCTTTTGCACGTCATTGTGAATTGATATATTATGTACTTGTGTTTTTTTTAGGTTTCCTTGAATCCTCAAATATTCTGCCCCAATTTTGTCTTTGGAGTCTTATATTCATGAACCACTCAAAGAGAATATTAGTTCAAGCGAAATGGGTGTCCCACACTTGAACATCGTGACCTCAATTATAATCTGCCTTTATATGCTCAAGAGTTTGGCCTATTAGCCTAAAACTTTGGATGTGTAAGAATTGGAAAGAAAAGAAAACTGTTATTAGATCAAGACCGAACCTAGAGTGGGCTACCTACATATCCAAATAAAAGTCAGGTCGAACGTTGTTCATGAGTACAAAGGAAGGTAAATAAAATAAGAAAATTTTATTGGCCATAAGACGGATCAAAGGAGGAGGATGAGAAATAAGAAATGTTTGCACATCAATTCATTTGATGTGCTTTACACTTCTTTTGTGAAAGTCTCAAAAATACTTTTGTCGGATCACCTTGAACAAAGATTTCACCCATAGTAACAAGATCATTTCTTATTGGTTCTCGTTGCACTTTTATCCTTTTCTTTTCAATCAGATTCTGAATCTTATACCTTAGCGCCGAGCATTCTTCAATATCATGACCTTGAATATTCGAGTGGTAAGCACATTTTTTAGATGGATCAAAATGAGGGGGTGAATGTGTAGGGATCCATCCTCTCCTCGGTTCCATGATACCTTGGGCCCTTAATCTTTTAAATATGTACTCCAAGGGCTCAGTCAAGGAAGTAAAATCTCGAGATCTCACTCTCTCCGCTTGATGGAAAGCATTATGTACTGGATAAGACCCTTATTGAAAGTTGGGTTGTGTTCAAGAAGTCTCATTTGAGAACCTTGATGGACAGAGTAGGGTTGGATCTCACAAGCCTTGCTTTGAGAATCTTGTGAGTCATAAGGTTCAATATGTACCCCACGAGAACCAAAAACAACATTAACCCCTTCATTTTCTGATAGCCTTGTGTCTGAGGTATAGAGGGCAATGAATCCTCTTTTCCTTCCTCAGATGGACTCTTTGGTGTTTGAAAAGTGTCCAACTTTGCAGAAACATCAATAATTCCCCTCGCTCGAATTTCGTATTCTAATTTCTTTCCAATCAAAATTAGACTCTCGAAACTATGACTGATTAGGAAGAACATTTTTTGAAAGTATATTCCATCTAGTGATCTAAGAAAAGTTTGGACCAACTCCTCTTCAGGTACGGAAGGACGTATATTAGAAGCTTCTAACCACCACTGTATCGCATACTTCTCAAAATATTCATCATCTATGCTTTTTACCTCAAGCAAATTCCATATTGTTGGATCAGTATTGATGTTAAACTTATATTGCCTTACAAAACCTTGAGCCAATTCTTCCCAATTATGCTATTTGTCAAAATCTTGTTAGGTGAAGCAGGTGGGCGCCATTTCTGATAGGCTTTGAACAAATAATCTCATAAGAAGAGCCTTATTATGTCCTATGCCCACTAGTCTTCCACAGTAGTCCTTTAGATGTGTGATTGGATCTCCACGCCCATCAAACATGTTAAACTTTAGAACTTTGTATACTGGAGGTAAACCAACTTTTGGGTGTAGACACAGTTTCTCATACCTCAAGTCATAAATGCCGTTAGAACGTAGTTTCTCATCCAATATTTTCTCTAGGTCATGAAGCCTTTGACGACATGCATCTAAATTAACTCTCTTATGGGTAGAAGGAAATTATTGAGAGGGTTGTGCATAAGGCGAGGATAAGAAGGCAGGGTGTTTTGTCTTGGGCAAGGAGAAGGAAGGTTGGAGTCTTTTCGGATATTGAGCATATTTGTCATATTGCAGATTTAATTGAGATCGAGTTCAAATGCTAGAAAACATTTAAACAAAATGAACAAGCCTAAACAAAAATTACTACACAACCTATATAAGTTCAGAACATAATAAATGTAAAACAAAGGCATTCTAGGACGAAGGCTAAGGCTTAATAATTGGCCTAGGCATAAAGATTTGAGCTCCTAACGTATGAAATAATATAGTAATAGAACATGTGTTGAATTTGAAATTGCAATTGTAAAGAAGATAGGAAGATAGGGGATGAACAAGGTCGAATTTTGTTGAATATTAGATTTGTTGAGTCATACATCAAATTGTAGATTCATCCAACTCCATATAGAAAAATGAAGAAATAGGGAAAAATAAAATTTTATTTTGATGAGATCGAGTTCATTAAATAAGATCCTACGTATCCCTCATATAGAGGAATCAGGTCGATCGTAGTTCACATTACATAAGCAAGAAAACATAAAAGAAACTACAAACTATAAACTTAAAGGAATTTTAAATATTTGAGAGTCTGAAGCGGGGAACCAACATGATGTCCTCGTCAACAAGTGTCAGTCAAGCTTAGGAAATCAATCAACATCAGAATTTGACCCCGTCACATTTATCACCTTGGTATCAATCAACTTCTAAATCATGTTTTTCAAGGCAAAACATGCTCTAGTAGGATGCCCTTTCATCCTAGAATGATAGGCACAAATTTGGTCAGGGCAATATCACCTAGACTTAATATCAGTAGGTACAACAATAATGGGCGTGATGTAGCCAACCTCTTTGAGTCATTGATACACCTATTCTATGGGTTCACCTAAAGGAGTTTACTATTTTGGTGAATTTTTTTGAAGTTTATGTTGAGGTTTTGGGGATTGACTGGATCGTTGAATTCTTGGTGAATTTTGGTAAGACATTGGAAGGTAGCTTGATTTTAGAGCAACAAATGGAGATGGGTACCAAACAGTCTGTGGAGGAGATTTTGTGAAGGATTGGGGATAATAGGCATGGACATAATTGGATGTTGGAATGATTTCTGGAGCTGTGTACCATATTAGTTGAGGTTAGGGTATGCCTACTTCAGGATTTGGAGGTTTTAATGTCTCATCGACGATCGTCTTTCCTCTATTCAAATTGGTCTCGACTGTGAGCTTCCTTTTTAGCTTATTGTCGAACCACCTAAGAAAGTCAGTTGTCAAATGGTCCCAAGAGATCCACTTGCTAGTATCATTTTCGGCGTACCATATCATTGTTGGACCCTTAAGTGAATTAACAAAGAGTCTCATCTTAAGGCTATCACTTTGCCCTAGAACCGATAGCTTTTCAAGGTACTCCTTCAAATGGGAATGAGGATTTCCAGACCCATCATATAATGGAAAGTTCAAGTCCTCAATTTTATCCTTGTCTTCTTCCTCAGCTTTGGAAGACTTATTCATCTCAGGCTATTGAGATAAACCTGCCTTATAGTTAGGAATTCGTCCTTCTATTTCCTTCTCCTTGCCCATTGTTATCAACCCATTGAATGCTTTCAGCAGTGCAACTGAATACCAACTTGAAGACACTTGTGCCCCACAATCAGGTGTATATGAGGTCGTCGATATAGGAGACGATGTAGTGTATATGGGAGCAATGAAGTCAGTTTCGGATGCGGCCCCAAACCTTCATGCTCAGCTTTGCTAATGAAAAGATTGGTAAACTTTTCTTGACTAGCCATTTTTGATGTTCAGCTTTAGTCAACCTTAGAAGAATGGACTTATAATTAGGAGCAAAGAGTACGCACGGGAGTTTAGAATAAATGTTCTACTTATTTGAAAATCATGAGTTACGCTCATTCAGAGTGAATAGACGTTATGAGAGCTCTATGTAACTTAAAGGTTGTGAAAGTTAGAGTATGACATGAGTATGAAAGCATCAAAAGGATCATGGCGGGACAAAATTGTGTAAATGTTGGAAGCATTAAGAAGAGGATATCCTAAAATGATTTTGCACTAAGAGATTGTGAATGAGACTGAAGCTCTTTATCAAAGCAAGAGTTGGACCTAGGGGGATTAACATACTAACGGATGAGTCAGGGGGATGAATTGAAGGAAAGTTTTGAATAGGCCGTAAGAATGTATTGTAGGGTCCTAACATGACAAGAATTTTAAGAGTAACGAGTTCTAAAGTGAGGAACACTAAAAGTAAGGAGTGACTAGGACAAGAACGAAAACAACAAGATAAGCAAGATGTCAATACACATATAGAAATGCAACACATAACAAATAGTATTATGCGTCCTTTTGGGGTTGTGAACCCCTTTGGACTTTGAATGAGACTAACATTTAATGCATTAAGGGTGCCAAGGCATACTAGGTTGAATAGGACGCATATTCCTTTAGTAAAAAAAATATGTAGCCGGGATCTAAAGGATAAGAGTGGGTTTATGACATAGTTCCCTCGAGTGAACAACTTGAGAGTGGGAGAACTTGTGACTGTCGATGCACCGCTGATCGATTGATCCATAAGGCATTTCTCAAAGGATGTTTTAGGAAAGAACGTCTGTGCAACCACGTAATTATTTGTAGAAAAAAAATAAAGGAGGTTCCAAGTGAAGGAAAATATGAGCGGAATGCTAGTTATACAAAGCAGTAACACGTAGCACATAGCAACATACAATAGCATGCTTTAGTAATATAAAAAATAAACGTCAAAACACATAACCAATAAAAGGGAAAGTAGAGAAGGAATAAACATGGAGAAACATGAATAACACATAAAAGGGGAAAAAGAGTTGAGACTAATATGTATAAATTAATCATGATATAAATAATAAAAGGGAAAGAAGAAATTAATTACTAAAAATAAACAAACAAAGTGAAAGAATCTCACATAAAACACAAAGTCATAATGATTAGAACCTAAGATCCCCAGCAGAGTCGTCATTCTATAATGCCTTATTTTTCTTGCTAAAAGCGGGATTCGACGTGACTACTCTTTTTGGAATTATTTGAGAAAAATATGAAGAGTCGCCACCTAACATATTAAGGTACTTTAGGGCACCGGTATAGGCTAACTACGAATCTATTTTATTTTCGTGTCTTAGTTCACTAGAAATTCGGGCAAGGATTCAAATTACCTTGAAAGGAAGGTGTTAGGAACCTTTTGAGGTCCATAAAAGTGGTTACCGGCCGAATTCGTATTTTACGTAGGAATTCTATGTGATAAAAGAAAGGTCACTGATTTATTATTAACTTAATGTCAACTAAGTGATAAAATAATTAATAAACAAACATGTTATTTGTTTATTCCTATTTGATAATTACCTGAGTGTTAAACAACACAAGAATTAATAAAAGAACAATAAAAATGAGAATAAGATAAATTATAGAAAAGGGGACTGCTTAAATAAACAAACTACCCCAAATAGATAAACAAATAAAATAAAAGAATAAAATCAAAAAGTCAAACCAAGGAAATGTTTTTGGTTTCATTCGGATCAGAACCCCAACTTGTTAATCATTATCCGACCCACTAGCTGGCAGTCGGATTCTTAGACAAGTGACAGTGTCATACGTCGTGTAATATATGTTGGATATCATCACTTCCGAATGACTACCCGTTCTCCCCATCTAGGCTGGTTTTCAAACCTGAAAGCATTCTAAAAAGAAAGGATAAAACTAACGCCTCTAGAATGTTTGTCGTCCCACTTATCGCCCAAGAGGCATTGGGCTTTGCTAATTTGGATTTATGGTCTAGATAAACAAAGTTGTGTTTCCTAGTAGGACTCAAAGCACGAAACAAATAGGACGCCATGTATCACATAATGGTCCCAAGTTAGCCTCTTGGTTAATTAAAGAGTGATTAATGTGATTAACTTGCAAAACAAGCACTTATTTATTTTGATGTAGTTAACCTATAGTCATGATATCTAAGTGTCACATAATTGTTTATTGATGAAAAGGCAATTGTCGAAACATTTAGAATAATATTATAAAATTGAGAAAAAAACATGTCAAAGTAAATACGTTGGGGCATAACAGTATGCTGGAAATTATTTTTTCATTACTGAAAATTAATATTAGATACTGAAAAATAAAATTAACATACTAGAAAATATTTTTTATGCTGAAACAACAACAACAACAAACCCAGTGTATTCCCACATAGTAGGGTCTGGGGGGTAAGATAGACGCAGTCCATACCACTACCTCCGGAGAAGTAGAAAGGTTGTTTCCTACAGACCCCGGGCTCAAGACAAAGAATAATAATCAAATCCATAATAAAGCATGTAACAAGATGACAAGACATAAATACGCCACCCATAAGGAATAATAAATAAAGAATAGTCAACACATTCGTAATAAAGTATTCAACAAGGTGACAAAACAAGAATAATACACCGACCAAGTAATGCCCTACCCCAACGACCCAAGCTGGCACTAGCCTTCTATCCTAATTCGCGTCCTCCAGATCATCCTATCTAGGTCATGTCTTCAGTGAGTTGTAACTGCTCTATGTCCCACTTAATCACCTCTCTCCAGTATTTCTTCGGCCTACCCTTACCCCGCCTGAAACCATCCAACGCTAGCCTCTCACACCTATGAATCGGGGCATTCGTACTCCTCCTCATCACGTGTCTGAACCATCTCAATCGTACTTCCCGCATCTTGTCCTCCACCGAAGCCACTCCAACCTTTTCCCAGATAGTCTCATTTCGAACTTTATCACCCCTAGTAAGCCCACACATCCAACGCAACATCCGAATTTCCGCCACCTTCAACATGGTCGGATGAACTGTCACCCTGTAGAATTTTATTTTAAGCTTAGGCGGCACCTTCTTATCACACAACACCCTCAAAGCGAGCTTCCACTTCATCCATCCTACCCCAATATGGTGGAAAACATCCTCGTCAATCTCACCGTTCCCCTGAATGATAGACCCAAGATACTTGAAACTATCCCTCTAACACACTACATGGGATTAAACTTGCATTTCAAATATTCTGTCTTGCTCCTACTCAACCTGAATCCTTCAGACTCAAGGATCTGTCTCCACACCTCTAACTTATCATTCACACACACTCTCTCCCGTGTTTAATCAATCAAAACTACATCATCTACAAAAAGCATACACCAAGGCACCTCTCCTTGAATACGTCACATCAACACATCCATTACCAAAGCAAACAAAAATGGGCTAAGAGTAGATCCCTGATGCAACCCTGACAAGACAGGAAAATGCATTGAATCTCCTCCCGTTGTCCTCACCTGGGTCTTAGCTCCATCATACATGTCCTTGATTTATCTGATATACGCCACCGGGACCCCACTCACCTCCAAGCATCTCTAAAGAACCTTCTTAGAGACTTTGTCGTACGCCTTCTCCAAAATCAATAAACACCATGTGCAGATGCTTCTTCCTTTCCCTATACTATTCCACCAGCCTCCGCACCAGGTGAATTGCCTCCGTCGTAGAGTGCCTGGGCATAAATCCAAACTGGTTCTTCGAGATCAAAAATATCCTCCTCAACCTCAACTCGACCACTCTCTCCCAAATCTTCAAAGTATGGCTCAATAACTTAATACCCCTATAGTTGTTGCAACTCTGAATGTCCCCATTGTTCTCATAAAGAGGGATCATAGTACTCCACCTCCAAGCCTCGAGCATTTTCGCCGACTTGAAAGTGTCGTTAAATAATTCAGTCAACCACCTTAAGCCAGCCTCACCAGAAAATTTTCAAAAATCCACAAGAATCTCATCAAGCCCCGTCGCCCTACATCAACAGCCTCTCTGACCTCCCCCACCTGAAAACGTCTACAATAACTAAAATCACGATACTCTTCTGAGTGCTCTAGCTCTCCTAACACAATAAGTCTATCCCCTTCATCATTCAAGAGCCTATGAAAGTACGGCTGTCATCTTTTCTTAATGTGCCCGTCCTCCACCAACACTCTACCATCCTCCTTCTTAATGCACTTCACATGGTCGAGGTCACGACCCTTCCTCTCCCTAGCCTTAGCAAGCCTAAACAATCTTTCCCCCCTTCTCCTCTAACCCCACATACAAGCTCAGTAGTCTTAATATGTTAAAAAAATAAGCTAGAAGCTAATTTTGACATAGCCAATTTTATTGTTGGAAAATGATTTAATATGCTGAATATATTATTTAAAGTGCTGAAAACATCAGTTGGATGTTGGAAATTAAAATTCAATTATTGAGAATGTTATTTAAAATACTAAAAATGCCATTTATAATATGCCAAAACTATGACGAAAATAAATAAACATGTTGTAAATTAAGTTAACATGTTCAAACTTAATTCAATAAGGCAAAAGTTAATTAAAATTCTTAAGAGCATGATTTCTAAGTGATTAAAATAAGCTTATCGTTGAACCTATGTTAAGGTGTGCCTGGGTGATTTACATATCATGCAATACACATAAGCGTAAGTTATATTTGCCTATGTGATTTATAGAGCACGAAAAACACATAAATCTCCGCCTCCAAGCAGTCTCCTAATTACTATTACATTAGAATTATACAAAGTTATTACAACACAATGAATCAATGAACAAAGAAAGAAAAAGAGCAGCTCCCACAAACTATCGGTGACTCTTCATCTATCTCGAATACCCAGTAGTATCTGTAGTACAAACAACATATCCCCAAAGGCACAACAAACCAACAGATATGCAACACTTAAATCAAAGGAGCCTATGACTAGGCGTTGACTTCACTAACAATCTTATTCAAAAGCAACATCGATGTATTTAAACTAACATATAATAATTAAAGATGTCATTCAAGAAACTAACTGATTTCGTAGTAATAAGTGGATAAAGAAAAGAGCGAGAAGGAGCGTTTTGAGTCACGCAGACAGCCATGTATAACAACTAGAACACAGACCAAGAGCTCTTTCACCAAGCGAGAAGAGCAAAACTTAAAAGTACTTTGTTTATGCAAGGAGGGTAAAAAAATAATCTTTCTGCAATGGGAATATATTGAGTCTATCACTTAGAATGAAAAAGATTTGTCTTTATATAGGCAAAGGGTTGAGAAGAAAATCATGAAAGTGATTAATCAGGGGAACTCAAAAAGGAAAATATATTCACAAGTGTCAATCAATATACATATTTTCCTTAAGGAGATAAGGGAATCAATTTGAAAATAAAAAGTTAAATTTACCATAAATAAGTAAATTTATATGCATATATATATATATATATATATATATATATATATATTCTATTATATAGAAGAGGTGGTTTCGACCACCTCTTGTGCAATCACCAAAAAATCCCTTCACTCTCATTTAACTACATACCATGTCCAAATATATAATAATTTCATTATTTCGTCATAATGGTTTAAATATTTAATATATTATATTAATTTATATTAATTAACTATAACTACATAGTGGAAGTAAAAAAAAATTATTTATTTAATTGGCTATCATGTTCAAAACTAATTTGTTAGCACGAATCACAATAATTAACAACTTAAAATATTTAAAAGACATAGAAAAATTTATTCACTCTCATTATTTTAGCAATGCCACATAAATTGAGATAAAAGAAAAAGTACTGCAAATCATAATAATTAACAACTTAAAATGTTAAAAAGATATATAAAAATTTTAGTTGATTCTCAAAATTGTATCGAAGCCACATAAATTGGGACACAAGGAGTAAATATATTATTTGATAATTACGTAAAAATTATTATAAATCACAATAATTAACAAGTTAAAATACTTTATTTAAAAATAGATAAAAGTTCTATTCAACTCTCAAAATTTTATCCGTGCACCATAAATCATGACAAAATAAAAAATTATCTTAATTAATTGCAACTAAATATTTAAAGTAAATCAATTTTATTATTTTAATTGACTTTTTTATAGAAAATTAATCTTTTTATTTATTTATTTATTTATTTTAGTAAATTTTAATTTTAATTTTTTTCTTATATAGAAATACTAATATTTAAACTTAACTTTAAATTTTTAAAGTACAAACTTAATAAATTTAATTTAATAAAATAAATTTCCAATGAATATTTTTTTAGAATTTGTGTTGGGTCAATATGTATCAAGTTAAAAAGAAATAAAGAAAAATATATAGTAAAATTTTATTATTGTGAAAGATACATATAACGTACTATCCAATAATGTTTAATAATATCATATTTTGCATATGCAATTATAGCATCCCGTATTTAATTAATATACTATTTCGGTGAATTATCGATGATTACTATTGGATATGATAAAATTATATTAATTTTTATAGTAATAACATAATCAATCGCTCTTAATTAATTATTTTGAGTCATCTAGGTATTAAGAAAATAAATAATATTTAATAAAAAATAAAATAGACATAAA
Organism: Capsicum baccatum var. pendulum; assembly: GCA_030864225.1. Taxonomy (NCBI): domain Eukaryota; kingdom Viridiplantae; phylum Streptophyta; class Magnoliopsida; order Solanales; family Solanaceae; genus Capsicum; species Capsicum baccatum. The sequence continues at coordinate 224,197,596 of CM061550.1, forward strand.
ATGTGAAATTAACTCTTAATGTTTTAAATTAAATTTTTATTTTTTAAATTATGATTTTACTATATCACTCCTTATTATAATTCATTTATGTATTAGAAAAATAAGAATAACAAAATGATATATCAACATAAAATATTCGATTGACTATCAAAATTATATTAGTACCATATAAATTGGGACGGGACAGAGAAAGATATAGAACAACATATATTATTTGAAAATGAAATAAAAAGTACTGTAAATAACAATAATTAACAAAAAAAAAAATTGACTGATTTCTGTTGCTTCAATCATAATTTTAATGTATCATCCACAATTAATTATTATAAGTCACTTATGTATTGAAAAATTAATAATATTGAATTCACGAGTTTAATATATATATATATATATATATATATATATACTATGAATAAAAAATTTCATGATATTTTTTAAAAAAATTAAAAATTACTACATGTACTCAAAGAGAAAAAGAGTAAAAACACACAAGAGATAAATGTAGAGAAATCAAGAAGCACCAAATGGATTATTAACAGCTGTAACATTCAACACATTTATAAATGTTTTCAAATTCTTCTTCAATCAATACATACACATAATAAAAATAATAAATAAAAATAATTACATTTTACTATATCATCCCTAATTAATTATTATGGTTATTTAAGTATTGTGCCACATAAGTTGAAATAGAAAAAATATTATAAATCACAATGATAAAAAATTAAAATTATTTAAAAAAATATAATTGGCTATCGTCGACACAAAACTCTGGACAAGGAGAGCAGTATATATTATTCAAAAATTACATTAAAATTATTATAAATTACAATAGCTAACAATTTAAAATATCTAAAAATAATTTAATATGTTATATATTTCAAAAAAAAATTACATGAAAATACTAGAAATCACAATAATTAACAACTTAAAAAAATTAAAAGAAATAAAATATTTGGCAGACTCTTAAAATTATATTAGTGTCACTAAAATTGAAATAGAAAAAAAGTATTATAAATCACAATAATTAAAAACTTAAATTATTTTTAAAATATAATTGACTATCAATGCCACAAAAATTTGGACAAGAAAAGTAAGGTATATTAATTTGAAAATTACATAAAAAATATCATAAATTATAATAGTTAACAACTTAAATTATCTAAATACATATTAAAATAATATATGTTGAACTCACGCTAGATTTCGGATGAATTCTAGAAAACATATGCAATCTTTTTATTAAAATTTTTATTTAAATATATAAAAATTAAAAGATAAATAATTATCTTAATATTGAGCCCATACTAACACGGGTTATGCTCCTCTAGTATATATATATATATATATATATATATATATATATATATATATATATATATATATATATATATATATATATATATATGTGTGTGTGTTGAAATAAAAGAGGAGCAAATAAAATCACACACTATTTATCTAACATTACCAAATACAATTGGATTCTAAAGGATCACAATTAAAAAAGGAGAATATACGGATCAAACCTTACAGTAATCATATATATTGAAATTTAGGCCATTTAGCCATGGAAATTTTTCTCTTTTTTTGAAAAAAAATTTTGGATTTGAAAATTATGGTGTTTGGCCATGAAAATTCAAAAATAATTTCAAAAAAAAATTCTGAAAAGGGAAACAGGTTTTGTTGTTTTCACAATTTTTCAACTCCAATTCCAACTTTTATTATTATTACATATAACCCCAATCTTTTAAATTTTTACATAAAACTCTCCTTACAACATTACTTTTTCAATATTACGTATATAGCAGTTTTAAAGAATAAGTTAATTATAATTTTAAACTTAATGTTATCCTAATTATTATATATATCTTCTTCCCTCTCATCATTATTTTTATCTCTTATTTAATTTTTTTCCTTATTTAAGATATTATTTTACAGCTAATTTATATTTATACTCATAAATATATAAAGTATTATATTTATATCCATAAATATATAAAGTAATATATTTATAATAGAAATATACAAAGTATGTTATATATAAAATTTATATCATGTATATACCATATACACATATAAATATACAAAGTATTAAGAAACATATTAAGCATATTTATAATATAAATATACAAAGTATGTTATATATATATGTGTGTGAAGTTTATACCATGTATATACCATATACACACATATTTAAAAATATAAAGTATAAAGAAATATACTAAGCATATTTATATATTTATTGTATATGATATAATATACCATAAATATGCAAAACATGTTTTACATAGAAATAATTTTTAAAATCTTTCATATATAAGAAAATTAAAGAAATAAATTAACGGTATCCTAAAATTTAATAACAACTTATCATTTTTTATTTTTTACAAATGAAAAATGAAGGAAACAAATTAAATAAATTACTAAAAAAATAAATTTGTTTGAAAGATAATATTTGCTAAAAAATAGGAAGCAATAGTCTGTTAATATAACATCCATATTTAAAATTTTCAAATATGAGAAAATGACTATTAATGTAAATATTATATATGTCATAATTGAAATTTATTAAATATGACCATGCATATATAATTATTTTTATAATAGTGATTAATAATGTTCTTTTTCCATTAGTAGGTAAATTCTTAGTTGGATAATTTTGATAGTTTGTAAAAGTTAAAAAGACATAAAATCATATTTAAAAAAAAAATCAAAAGTAAAAAAAAAATTCAAAAACTTCAACTCTAAAAAATTTTAATTTTTATGGTCAATCCACTACTTATTTTAATAGTAAATAAAACAAAACAAGGACTAGAATCAATTAAAGCTAATTCCGTTAAAATTATCGGCATAGTGACAAAGAAGAAACATGCCAGATTTTCTCACAACTGAATCAGCCAGCATGCTTGAACTTCAAAATAGATATAGACGAATTCAAATTTTCGATGAATGCTAAAGTGACAGGACTTTGAAGAACAAGATTCAAATCAAATTTTCCCAAAATGGACGTCACGTTGATCAATCTCAAGCAAAAGAGATATGTTGTAATAATCAATATCCAACCGATAAATAGGACTAAACGGGTGTTCATTGGGCACTTTCATATATATCACTCAAGATAGGTAAACAAGAATGTAATCAAAATTCAAAGTCAACATTATTAATTAAGAATCTGTTTAAGAAAAAAATTAGAAGGAAATGAGGATAATAAGACAACAACTTAATCGAAAAGGGCAACTTTAGAATTTCCGATGATATTTCACCGATAATAGTGGTGGTGGCCGCGGCTGGAGTGGGCTATGGCCGTTAGTGTCGCTGTTTTAAGGGATTTTATCGGTGGAGAAGATAATGGAAGAGAGAGAGGGCATCAGGGAGTGGCAGTGCGATACTGTTGCTGGTCGCGGCTTGAGATGGAGAAGATGATGAGGCGGCGGCGGCTGGCAGATCTGGGCGACGACCAGAGATGGCTGTGAAGGCGGGGCTGGTGAAGTGAGGTAAGAAAAGGAGAGAAGAGAGAGCAGAGGAGGGCGTGAGGCTATTTCGTTGGTTGGCTCGCCGGCTGCATAGTTGCTTGCAGCGACTACTGTGTCTAGAGAGGGACGACGGAGGGATGGAGGGGGGCGGCACAGCACTGGTGGTATTGGGAAGGAAGTTCGTCCAGTGGTTAGATCCTGCGGGGGCGGAACAGCGAGGGAGTCTGGTTTTAGAGAGAGAGAATACAGAAGGGGGAGGAGAAAGAGGCGGCTGATTTTGGAAGAATGAAATTAGGGTTGATTTTTGGTATTTTTAAAAGGAAAGAGTTGAAGAATTAACCTAACCCTTGGATCAATTTGATCCATGATTGAGATTTAAAGTAATAAGATATTTAAAATTAGGTCATAATTGAATTAAAGAGTTGAAATTAAACTTAAATGGGCAAAATTTAGGCTAAAATTGTCATAGATCGGTTTCAAACAATGACTAGAATTTAAATAAAATTGAGAAGATAATTGAATTGACTTAGGACTGCTATTTTAATAACTGTAATAATGAAAATAATTAGATATCACTATTAAAATAATTATACATGTAAAATTTATGTTACGTAGAGACAATATATTAAATTATTAATAATAATAAAAGATAATGCATTTGTAAATTATGAGTGTGCAAATTTACGAAAAAAATAATTTAATGAATATTAATGAAATTATGTAAAATGTCGTATTTGAATTAATAAATGGTAAAATGATATTAAAAAGTAATAAAATAATTTGTAAATTTTTTAAATCATGTCGAAAATTATTTGATAGCAAAATAATGTGTGAAAAATATTAATATTAAAATTTAAATAATTTTGATAAAATAGCAGGCTAGGAGAGAATCGAGAGGTCAAAATTGGGTGTCAACACTCATGATAAGTTGGTTGGACTAACTAATGTTGAGATTTAATCCCTCAAAATCTGAAAAATATAAAAGGTAAATATGGATCCGTTCACCTATCATGTGATATATGAAGATGCATCGATATAAGATGGTCACAAGCGAGTTTATTGTCAACATGTAGTTTGGCATTCATAAAGTTGTTTGCTCAAGAAAATTGAGTTAAGAGCATAATTTTCAAATTATGTAATCAAGATAATTCATCTTGATGATGATGATTTGACATTGAATGTTTTCGATAAATAGCTAAACCATTGCTAGTAAGAACAAAGCTTCATGTGTTGGTCTGAAATATGATATGTTGCATACAATAGCACTTGTATGCATTAAACCAATAAATTATGATTATTTCTTCCCTCTCAATTGGTTCAAAGTTAGGAACCAACTATTCCATTTAATAGTTGATGTGCGGTATATGATTAATGAATATATCATACTGCACAAAGATGGATTTCTCAAAGAAGATGGAGTATGTATGTTAGTTTTCCTAACATGAGGGGGAAATTATAAGCAGCTATGAAATATGTTAGGAATTATCATCAGATCCTTATTCAAAAGATAATTCAAGTCAAATGGCGAAAACATCTCATATTAAGCTGCAAGTGCTCCTATTTTGTGTTCTAAAAGGACAAAGTCTACATATACGTAAAGCATCGTACACCAATCAATTCAAAATGAAATAATTCTTGAAACGAATAAAGAGCAAATAATCATAATAAGAAAGCAATGTGCTCTTGAAGAGCCTATGACATAACACTTCATAAAACCTTATGAGAGGTCAGGTACCGGAAAATAATAAAGTGATGAGATCTCAAAATGTTATGTCGCATTGTGAACCAATACACAATGAGAAACCGTCGATGATATCTTTGATACAATATTGGCGCAATATTGTAAGAGATACGAGGATCTAAATTCTATGTTTATTTAAGTATGCTGATGTAGAAACATTTATCAAGTGACATGAAATGATGCATTTCGGTAAGCATAAAACTTATTTGATTTGCAGTCCAAACACTAGAAACTGTCACACACAATATTGGCTATTGTCACTTGACAAAAATCTATATGAAAAATCTCCAAAGGATTCAAAATGCTTGAAGCATATTAAGTTTCTGGGAAACTTGTTTATTATCCTTATAAGGGATAAATTGATGGTTTGAATATTATTGAAAATCTTGGAGAGTTTTTAAAAGAAATAGATTATTTGCTGAAATGAGAAATATAACAATTTGGATTGGTTATAAAGTATCACATCTTAGTGCAATTGGTGCACTCATATATCTTGCAAATATTACAAGGCCTACAGCCTTTTCAGTTAATTTGTTAGCAAGATTGCAGGCCTGATATTATTGGTCATGCTGATGTTGGGTACTTATCTAACATTCTAACCTGTATAAAGCTCAATCTCAAACAGGTTGTGTTCATATGTGGTGGTACTGTCATATCTTGAAGATATACAAAGTAGACTATCTAGCCACTTCATCGAACCATGTTGAGATAATAGTTATTCATGAAACAAGCTGAGAATGTGTATGGGTGAGGTCTATGATACATATCATTCGAGAAAAATATAGTTTGAAATATGACAATGCAGCCACAGTTTTATACAGAGATAATACAACATACATTGCATATCTTAAAGGAGGATTCATAAAAAGAGAAAAAACGAAGCACACTTCATCAAAGTTTTTTTTACGCATGAGATACAAAAAAATGGTGATATTAACGTGCAACAGATTCGTTGAAGTGATAATATGGCTGATTTATTCACCAAGTCTCTTCCAATTATAACTTTTAAGAAGATGGTGCACAAGATATGGATACAAAGGCTCAAGGATGTTCTTATTAGGGGGAGTTAATACGCTTTGTACTCTTTTTTCCTTACGAGATTTTGTCCCATTGGATTTTTATTTTAAGGTTTTTAATAAGGCAACCTATATGCGTATTGTTAGAGATGTGTACTCTTTGTTCTTCATTAAATTTTTTTTCCACTGGGTTTTTTCTAGTAAGGTTTTAACGAGGCACATTATCTATCAATTAGACATTCAAGAGAAAGTGTTATAAATATATTTACATTGTAGTGAATGTCTATCAAGAATATAGATAAGATCTATCAAGATCTATTTCATATCTGTTAGGATATGAAATATCTATCTTTTAGAGAAAAACTACGAGTATTTTTTTCTATAAATAGAGGGTTTTTGTTCAATGTATCCTCAATCCCTGATGATCTCTCATCCCTAAAAAAAATAAAAAAGCCTCATCTCTTCTCTCTCTATTTATTCTTGTTATTCTTTATATTTCATAACACTATTTACTTTTTGCGAAAATATTTTAAAAATTTGAATTAAACAACTCAAATCTTCACATTATAAATAATCCCTTTACAACAACATCCAAACTGAATGTATTACAAACAAATATCTAATATCTTATTAACTAGAATTGATCTTACTTTTATAAATAATGCTATTATTAATTAAAGTTTAAGGTTTTATGTAGTATAAGAATATTGCAGTTTTATAAATAATAATATTATTAATTAAAGTTTAAGGTTTTATGTATTATAAGAATACTCCACTAAGAACATTGTTATTACTAGTTTAACTGCACATGTCTCACATATGTAATTTTTAATTATTTAAAATTAAACAATTTTTTTTTGGTGAAGATTTTTAATAAAGTGCAAAAGTTCAAATCACCTCTCAAAGATCATTTATACTTTAATATAATAATGTAAACATAACATATATTTTATGTAAACACATTACATATATTTTACCACTTAAAATTTCAAGTGGTTAATGGATCGTTACTTTTACATTTGTCGTGCAATACCTCTTTCTCTTGCCGCTGGAGACTAATAGAGACGCATCGATTTGAATCATATTTATAGTATAATTAAATTTTTTTTTATTTTTTCTATATTTAAAATCTTTTCTTATTTTTTAAGTTAAATCTTTAGAAAATCTTTGATTACTTACTTAAAACTTTTAAAAATTTGATACTTTTAATATTTTTCTTATGCTAACGCTTTCATATTTATTTTTAGATTTTTCAAATCTTCTTAAAATCAACTTTAGTTAATTTAGAATTTTTAAATTAATGAAAAAGGTATAATTGTCATTAATTCTATGGCTTCTAATAAAGAAATGTTTACTATAAATATTTAATTAATTTTTAACTCTTAAATATTAGGAAAATAGCGAAAAGATGATTTTATCTAAAGCAGAGATTTTTAATAAAAGAAAAAAAGTTCAAACAGTATTTCTAAGATTCTTCACACTTTTAAGATAGTGTGTATATATATATAGAGAGAGATAGATTATTATTATTATTATTATTTGAAAAATAGTAAAAAGACGATTTTATCTAAAACAAAAATTTTTAATAAAGAGCAAAAAATATAGTATAGATATAGATATAGATATAGATATAGACATAGATGATTATTATTATTATTATTATTATTATTATTATTATAAATTAAATTTTAACTTTAACCCATTAATTTTATGGAAAAGTAACATAATTAGACTAACATTAGTTCTATACTAATCACCTAGTTTTAAAATAATAACAGAATCTTGCCTAACTTAGCCGTTCCATTATCCCCTTTGTAGCCAAAATCAAGCTATTGTAGTTTTCCGTCCGTAATTTATCTCTCAAATTTAATAGGTGGGGGTTGGGGTTATTTCATGATTTGTTTCTCTTTCCGCATTCAAGTTTATCTTCATTCTTTGCACTTTTCAATTTGGAGGTTTTATGAACAGATATGAATAGCGGCCGGAGTTAGTGTTATAGCAGGGTTGTGGTCGATTGTTTCAGTTCATCTCCTTGCTTGAGCCTTGAGGTTCATATCGGCCGGAGTTAGTGTTATAACAGGGTTGTGGTCGATTGTTTCAGTTCATCTCCTTGCTTGAGCCTTGAGTAGTGGAGATAACGGGGATATATGGGAGACTGTCAGATGCGGATTCAGGATCCGAACTCTCTGGTGTCAAACAAACTTATCGATTAAATTAATCAGATTATTCATTTTTTAATCTATAGAACAATTAACCAACCAATTAATAAAAAAGAACAATAATAAAATGACAAAACTTAATCTTTCAATAATATTACTAATATCATAATACAATATCCATAATTCATTACAATTGTCCACGACGAGTTTTCATATTCTGAAAACGATCAACGATGACATCATTACTTACATTTGCAAATACATCACGCTCTATGTAACATACTAAACAATCATTTAAATATTGATCATCAATACTATTTCGCACTTCATTTTTTATGTGCTTCATGGAAGAGAATGCTCTTTTCACAGGTGCCGTAACAACGAGTAAAATTAGAGTCAACTTCACAAGTAAATAAACAAGTGAATAAGTCTCCACAAGATTTGCCTCAACTAATGTCTTTGTCAAGTCACGAATTCCTTGCAAGTTGGAGAATTTGGAATTACCACCTCGCATATGAATTATGAAAGTATCAAGTTGGTAACTCAAATCTCGAAGCTTTCCATTATCAAACTCATTTAGATAACACTTCGCTAAAGTCATGATTCTATCTTTGTCAAAGTTAGAGAAAGAATTGACAGGATTCAAGCTACCCAGCCCAAGAAGCAAATCACTACTCACTACATCAAAACGATCATTAAGCTCTTGAAGTTGCACATCAATGACAATACAAAAGATTTCAACGTGCAAATGGTGCGAATGACAAACATCCAAACACTTACGCTTTGACTTTCCAGGAAAATAAGGCTCATCTAATTTGAGAATTAAGATACCATGTGAATCACAAAATGAAGAAACATCATCCAACAAAGATTCCCACCCACTTTTTTCTCACATCTTGCAATCTTTTTTTGAGATGCTAAGAAAATCCACGGCATTAACAATATCTTGATTCCTTTTTTTGTAAAATCTTGCTCAACTCATTTGATATGGACAACACTTTCAACATCAAGTGAAGAATAAAAACAAATTTGAATGTTTTGACCTTTGTCAAAAGATATTCCGCTTGATTTCTATCACTTGAGGTAGAACCTTCAATTTCAATCACTTCAAGCACATGAACAATAGATGAGAAAATAACAAGAAAGTTATCTAATGTTTTGAAATGTGATCCCCAAAGAGTATCACCCGGTCTTTGAAGTCCACGTTCTTGATGTAATCCTTGTCCGGTATGAGCTTTACCAGACTTAAGTAATTGCTTTAAATCTTTGGCTAGGTGATGACGAAGTAAATCTCTATGCTTAAAAGATCCTCCAACAACATTCAACACATTAGTAACATGATCAAAAAAGTTTTCAACTTCCAAATATTTTTTAGCAATAGCAACAAGTGTTAGTTGCAATTGATGTGCAAAACAATGAATATAACATGCCGAATGACTATCTTTCATAATTAAAGTTTTGAGACCATTTATCTCTCTTTTCATATTACTACCTACATCATAACTTTGTCCACGTATTTTGGATGGACTTAGTGAGTGATCGGAAAGCAAAGAATAAATTTCTTTCTTCAATGAGCATGCCGATGTATCACTAACATGAACAAGGCAGATAAATCGTTCTACAACTTCACCATTCTTATCAGCATACCTCAAAACAAGAGTTATTTTTTCTTTGTGTGAGATGTCTTTGGATTCATCAACTAATATCCCAAAGTAATCTCCATTCAAGTCCTCAATTATAACTTTCAATGTTTCTTTCATACAAGCATTGACAATATCCTTTTGAATCATAGGACAAGTCAAAGTATCATTTTGTCGAGCTTTCTCTAATATCACTTTTCCCACATCCGAATGTTTGTCTTCATACCACCGCAAAAATTCTAAAAAGTAGCCTTGATTAGTTGAAGCTTCACTTTCGTCATGATCTCGAAAAGGAAATCCATGATACAAAAGAAGTCTTGCCACATCAATTGAAGCTTCCAAACGAATTTGGTACTCACTTTTTGCCTTTTGAGAATGTTTGTCAAGAATAACTTGAATTGATTGACGATAATTTGACAAATCTAGCATCTTATTGTAACATTTGTGGTGAACACTATTAACTTTACCGACATGTAAACGAAATCTTTCAAGAGCCTTATTCCAACCCCTAAAACCCTTTGATGCATAAAAATCACCCGTAGTGTCATGAACAAATTCATTTTTGAACAAATAACAACAAAGACAATATGCGGCATCTTTCTCTACACTATACTCCAACCAAGTCGAATGTGAACCTTTAAACCAACTTGAAGCAAATTGACACATTCTACCTCCTATTTCACTTGAAGGATATGGTTTCAAGATAGATTGACAAGACCCTTTTTCAATATAATATTTCCTCATTTCATCTCGTATTCGAGGATTATAATCAAAAATAGATCTTCTTTCTCTCGGATTGACTTTAAGTGAACCCAAATCGAGGTTAGTTATAAGACAAGAACGATTGATATTGGCATTACTAGAATTAGATTGAGAATAATTAAACTTCTTAAAAAAATTCTCCATCTCAATTCACAAAATTAAAATACTTTCACCTAAATCAAGATAATTTCAAATTTGAATTTCTAGGCTCAAGAAAGAGAAACAAAATAATTTTTCAAATAACTTACAAAGAGAGCAAGCAACAAGTAGAGAGAGAGAGAGAGAGAGAGAGAGAGAGAGAGAGCAAGCAACAGCAGCAGCAAACTTCAAGAACAAGAGTTAGAGAGTCGATGTTTTGATTTGGTCCTTTGAAAATAGGGTTTTTGTCTTAATTTTAATGAGAGATATTTGATTATATCTTTTAAACAATTAAATAAAAAAAGTCAAAAACTAAGATTAGTTTTATAACAAAAGTCAACTGGTAATAAACTAATCTGTTTATTCCCTGTTTTAATTAAACTTATACGCTGTTGGTTGTTGCCTTGTTTTAATGAAAAGTTATTAACAAAAATGAATTTAAAAAACAACTGTTGCTAGTCAGGATTGAACACACGACCTTGGGGCTATAAAAGCAACACTTTACCACCTGCACTAGGCAGTGCTCTAAGGTGCCATATTTAATACTTAACTATATCCATATATATATATACAACTATATATAGGAAGTTTCCGTCGAAGTTTGCGGGTGACGTGCCACCCCCACGGGTCTTAATAGATTCACCCCAGGCGACTGTTATGGTGGTAATTCAAGATTTGCTTCTTGTCTTTTTCCTCTAACTATAAATCCATGCACAAAATAGCGACTTACTTTGAATACACATAAAATTTCAGATACACGTTCCTTAAAATATTTAAGAGACGAGCAAATATATTTCAGATACACAAACCATAAATTCAAAATAGGCAAACCTTTTCTATATCGCATAACTTAAAACATTTTAGATACACAAGCCTTTAAAACTTGAGATACGCACGCATTAAAATACTTCATGTACACAGGCTTTTAAATTTTTCAAATACACTATTTAAAATTTTTGAGATAAACGAGTATTAAACTTTTATAGCCAGTAGATACACATTATTTAAAATATTTGAGATACGCTGGCATGAAATTGAAGAAAATGTTTTGAACATTCGAGCGAAATCTAAATGATCTTCATTTATTTTGTGGTATATATATTTTTCTCTTTCATTGTGTTATTCGTTTGATTTCAACATTTTTAAATAACTGTCAGTCAAAAAAATATAAGCCGATGTTTCTGAAAGAATCTTAAGACAAATTATCTAATTTATGATATATAGATGACTTTCTATAATTATGGTCTAAAACTCTTATATTTATATTTATGTAAGTTACCTAGTTTTATTGAGACGATCTTGTGAAGAATAATGATGGATCTTAAATGGAAGAGTTAAACATGAAAAATAACAAAATAGGTACTTTGTATTGAAAAAATGGTATAATGCATCAACTTATACATATAATTGTCAAATATTAGCCAACTTCTAAAAAAATGGCATGAAATGGTCATCGGATCAAATAATTAGTACTATATACCTATAAATCATTCTCCTTTAAAATAGTCATAGTACTTTCTCTCTTCTAACTTCCAACTAAATTTCTCCTTAAAATTAGCATAAAGTTAAAAAGTTGAATGATGATTTATTAAAATTTTACTGTAATTTTCAACTTCTCTTCTTTATTCTCTCTTTTTCAAAATTTTGAATTTCTATGTTTTTTCCTAAAATATCTTTATTAGAGATCAATTATATTTTTTCCTAAAATATCTTTATTAGAGATCAATTACAATAGATTTCACAATAAGAAACTCAAATCATACCAAATTTTTTTTCTTTAAATATTGTTTGCATTTTTGGTCATTTTTGTAAAAAATATCTATATTATGTAGTTGCAACTATCATTCTAGTTGTAGACCTACTATAATATCATATTCATTAACTAAATCCACATGTCAATTTTTATGGATAGTATTTTATTTTATACATGGAGCATATTATATTTTTTTATGTATATGTTATGTAGTTGCAAGTATAATATTGTTGTAATTATCTATCTATATTTATGATCTATATCTATAATATATTAAAAGCGTGAATGCCTTAGAAAAGTGATTTGAACTTTTTATTCTTCATTAAAGCTCTCTCCTTTAGACAAAATCATCTTTTTACTATTTTTTTTAAATTATAATTATACATAAATACTATATTTTTAGAAAAATAATGAACCATCATTATTTAAAAAGTCCTAACTATTCTGCCTTATTTTTGGCAAATAAGAGTCTTAACCATATAATATTACTTATTTTTGGCACATAAATACGGCAGTAGAAGTAAAAAAAGTTAACTTTATTAGTTTAAGACTAGAATTGTACAACTTAGCTTGCTTGAAATAGAATCAACATATATATCAGAACAACAAAAATATGTCCTACTTTTTGAAAAATTGCATTATTTTTGTAAAAATAAAACGTCTAGAAATTTGTCAATTTGTTTAAAATTAGAATTCAACACACACATACACACACACACTCTTCTACTTCTATTATATTTTATTATTTTGTATTCATCAAAGTCGTCTTTTAGTGTCAAATTTTTTGCTTAGACAAAAATTATTTTCATCGAAGATCGGAGTAATCATTATCGTATTATATTTTTATTGTTTACAAGTCATAAATGAATGTCGGTTCGCTTTAAAAATTTCTTGTTTAAAGGTTAGATTTAATTGTATTGTTTTGAATCTTTGAGGAATATATATATATATTCTTCTATTCCTACTATATTTTATTATTTTGTTTTCATCAAAGTCGGCTTAAACTGTCAAAATTTTTGCTCAGACAAGAATTATTTTCATCGAAGACCGGAGTTTTGTGATCATTATCGTATTATATTTTTATTGTTTACAGGTCATAGATGAATGCCGATTGGCTTTAAGAAATGCTTTGTTTAAAGGTTAAATTTAATTGTATTGTTTTGAATCTTTGAGTAATTTTGTTAAGTAAAAGTTAATTAAGTTTAATTGTATTATATTAGTGTACTATTTTGTGGTAGTTTATAGATCGTAGATGAATGCCGATCATCTTTGAGGAATTTTTATGTGTAAATGTTAGATTTAATTCTATTATTTTGATAGCACTTTTATTGTATTGTGTTGTTGTGTTTTACAGGTGGTAACAAAAGTCCGTAGATTTTGAGAAATTTTCTAAGGTAAAAAGTTAGATTCAATTTTATTGTTTTGATATTTTCATTTTGAGAATTTTTTTCTGTAAAAGTTAGTTTCAATTGTATTATTTTGATCATTAAAGTGAGGTACACATGGGAGGCGCGTATACCTAAACTAGTATATATTTGTGTGTGTATTATTAAATATTATATTATATTATATTATATTATATTATATTATATTATATTATATTATATTATATTATATTATATTATATTATATTATATTATATTATATTATATTCAATATTCAAAAATAATATTGATGTATGCGATAAGTATATGTATATATTTGGATTAATGTCAACGAAGTTTGTTAAATTAATATAGAGTAAGTTTGTTACATATACGATCCAAGTATAAATTAATGAATTTAGTACAATATAAATTTTTTTTTTTTTAAATATTTGATTCATGTATACATTGATAAATTGGTATATTTATTTTCATATTAGATTAATTCATATAAAAGAAGAGAGAGAGAGTAAATTTAGGAATAGACCCCTAGAAATTAGTCATCTTTTAAAATGGGGAGTAAAGAGAGGAGAAAAAGAAAAGAGAGAAAACGTGATTTATTACTTAAATTTAAGAATAAAAGAATATTTGTTCCTTAAAAAGAAGCAATTCTTTTTAATTTGGCTATTTAATGCCAATTGATTTAGGCCTCTTTGTTGCTAATCCTTTTTTGTCGACTAATATGCCAATAATTCAAGAGAGTTGTACTTATATGTCAATTCCTCCTTTGTATTTGAGATTATGCTTCAATATGGTTCTATAAATATGCACCGAATAGTTTTGGTCATTTAATATACCGAAAGTTTAACAGTTTTTTTTGTTAAATATTTAATAATTTATATTCGTTAGATTTGATGGAAACAATCGAATGGTATCAAAGCCCAGTCATTTAAAAAGTACAGTAGTAAAATATATGTTAGATATGTTAGAATTTATCTATATTTGTTGAATTAATTATGAGAAGACCATTTAAAAATAGAAAAGCTTTTAGAAAAATTAAAGAATCTTTAATTAGTAATTATTCAGAATATATAAGTCTAAACAAAATAAAGAAAACCCACAAAAATTAGTCTACCTAATTACATTAATATCTAGTATTGAAGCAAAATTAATAATCCATTTAAAATCTAGAAAAATGAGACATACACCACCTAATTATGATAAAATTAGATTTAGATATCCGCCAAGATATTATAAATATGGTTTAAATGAATAAAGTGCAAAAATACAAAGAATTAAAACAAATTATTTCTGAAAAACGTAAAGAATTAAAAATAAGAATAGAAAGACTACATTATAATATATTTGCCGGAGTTAGTGAAAATTCAATAAATACACAAAAAGATGAAATATCAAAATTAGAATCACAAATAGACAGTTTAGAATATATATATACCAACATGAACTATTCACAATAAAATGAACAAAGAAGAATTTATAATAGATGAAAAAATATATGAAAATCACGAAGGATTAAAAATAAAAATAGTATTTTCTAATCTAGGAAGAAGATATAAGAAAATAGGTGAACATTTATATTTAATGTTAGAAAAAGAAGAATTAAAATAAGAAGATAAACTAACAACAATGGTAAGAATAGAAAGAGAAAATGAAGAAATAGATAGGAAAAAAGAAATAGAAAAAATTAAACAACAAACTACAGAAAAATACGAAAAATAGAAGAAACTAAAAATAGTAGGATTGCTGAATTAGAAAAAGAACTACAAATGTTAAAATATCTGTATGAACAAAGACAAAAAGAAAAAGAAGAAAAAGATAAAGAACAAAAATTACTGAACGAGATAAATCAATTTAAGGAAAAATTAGAAATAAAAAACAAAGAATTAGAAATAAATAATATAGACGTTGAAGAAACAGATAATTATGATTCAGAAGATAGTGAAACATACACAGAAATATTAACAAATACAAAAATTTTAGAAATCAATGAAAAACAAGAAGTAAATAATGAAGAAAACTTAGAAAGTACCAACACAGAAATAAATACTCTTGATAAAAAAGAGGATGAAAATATAATACCTAAAACGACAGAAATAAGAAAACCTATATATTATAAGAATAAATTTAAAAAATACAATGAATATGACAAATGGACACCAAAACAAATAGTTAATAAAAATTATAACTTTTTAGACCTAGAGTGTGTAATAGATACAGAAAAAATAATACAATTATGGATAGGATATATGACAAAATAATTATTAGATAATAATATAAACATAACAGATGCACCAGAATATATAGAAAGAACATTAATAGGATCAGTAAAACTATGGTTTTCAAATTTAACTAAACACAACAAGAAAGTATTAAGAGTTAATAAACCTATAGAAGGAACATCATCAACAACAACTAAACTAACACCTATAGAATTATTAAAAAAATATGAAACAGCTATAAGAAATGAATTTGGTAGTATGACAACAATAGAAGAAGAACAAGATGAAGAAAAAGATACCAATAAAATTTAATGTTAAAATTAGCAATATGTAATATGTGTTATATAGATGAATATACTTGCGCATTTAAAGAATATTATTATAAAGGAGCATATAGTATAGAAGAAAGTAAAGAAATAAGAAAATTATATTTTAATAAATTACCGAACCATTTAGTTCAAAGATAATAAAAAGTTGGGGAAGAAGCAAAAATAGTAGATACGTTAGGAGCAAGAATAAAATTTTTACAACAATGTTATAGAAACTTATGTGAAAAATATAGAGAAGAATTAAAAATGGAAAAAACATTAATAAGAAATTTGGCATGTTGCAAAAATAAAATAGCACCTCAATTTGGATGTGAAGAAAGATATTATAAGAAAAGAAAAAGACAAAAAAAATATAAAAAATTAAAATATAAATACAAGAAACCAAGAAAAAGATATTATGTAAAAAATTATAAATACAAAAGACCATATAGAAAGAAAAAACCTATAAAAGAATGTACTTGTTATAATTGTGGAAAGTTAGGACATTTAGCTAGAGATTGTAAATTACCTAAAAATTCAAAAAATAAACAAATATCGGAAATAAAAATAGATAATACAGAATATATGCAGATAGATTATATAGATTACGAATTAGAAAGTGAGGATAATATATATGAAATTTCAAAAAACGAAACAGATACTGAAATAGATTGTGAACTAGACGAATCAAATGACTGAAGAAGATATAAAAATAATAACAAAGGAAGAATATTTAAATGATGAAGGAACGGAACAAAAAATAATATTTGACAGTAATATATTTGATGAAATAAAAGGAAAAGAATTAGATTTAAGTGTAGAAAAAATATTTAAAATACCAACAATAAAAAATATTTTTACTAGGAAAAAGGATGAATATTATGTAGTATGCCAAAAAGAGCATGTAATAGACTGTAGATATGCAAAAGACAAAGCTAGTATACCACTAGTAACAAAAAGAATAATTAATAAAAAGATAAATGAAATAAAAAGTAAAGGAGATTCAATAAAATATGTACACATTGGAGGTACAGAGATATTAATAAAAGCATGTTTTAGAGAAGGAATAGATACACCAATAGAATTATATTTAGCAGATGATAGAATTATAAAACCTATAGGAAAAAGCATAATAACTGCCGTAAAAAGAAATCTAATATATCAAAAATTCAAATTCATAATTAGTGCAAATTATTCAGTAGCTGTAATAGATAAAAATATAGATAAATGACTCGTATTATATTGAAAAATATCAGGAATAGAATTAACTCAGGAAGTAAAATATTTACATCAAGATGCAAAAATCTATATGTATTAACAACAAAACATAAAATAACAGGAGAAAATAAAATTAACAAAATACGAATAGAAATCCCATTCGAACAAATTGTAAAAACAATAGATTATAATGATTATAGCTATAGAGACATAGATATAGAAGAAAATTTAGAAATAGTAAATGATAGAATAAGTACAACGAAAAGAATAGCTGATGAAAAACCAGAATCATCAAGCTCATAAAAAAGAACAAGTTATGAAATAAATTCAATAAGTAATTTAAACCAGTATTACATAACAGGAAAAATAAATGAAAAAGAATATTTAATACTCTTAAATAGAGGACAAGAAGAAAATAATATAGCAAAATATCTAGTAAAAAATGAAGAAATAAAAACTGATAATGATATGTGCCCAGATCTACCAAGAAGTTTAATAAATAGTAAAAATATAGCAGAAAAAATAATAATAATAGGAGTTAGAAAAATAAAAATAGAATTTGAAGTAAAGGAAGAAATGCAAAAAACAGATATAATATTAGGAATAAAATGGTTAGAACAAGTAAAACCATATAATATAGAACATACACAATTAACCTTAACATATAACAAAGAAAAATTATTTATAAGAAGAGCCTTAACATAAAATGAAAATATATGTATTAATGAAGATAGTAGTAGAAGGATATTACAGTAGATATTATACGCCTATGATAGATACAGGAGCAGAAACTAATTTATGTAGATATAATTGCTTACCAGAAAGTAAATGGGATAAACTAAAAACACCAATAATAGTTAAAGGATTTAATAATGAAGGAAGTTTAATTACTTATAAAGCTAGGAATGTAAAAATACAAGTATGAGATAAGATATTAACAATGGAAGAAATTTATAATTATGAACTAACATCAAAAGATATAATTTTAGGAATGCCATTTTTAGATAAATTATACCCACATATAATAACTAGAACCGACTGGTGGTTTACAACACCATGCAAACAGAAAGTGAGAGCAAAAACAGTTAATAATAAAATAAGAAAGAAAACTGATTGGATAAAAGGAAGTGAAAAATTACACAAAAGTTAGAAAATATAAAAAATATTGAAGATACAATAGAACTAGTAGTATTTTCAATAAATAAAACAGAAATAACTATATTTTCAATAAATAAGATAGAGATAATTAAGAAAAAATTAGAACAATTATACAGTGAAGTTCCATTAGAAGGATGGGAAAAACATAAAACTACTATAAAAATTGAATTAATAGATAAAAATAGTATAATAACCCAAAAACCATTAACATATAATTTTGACGATTTAAAAGAGTTTAAAATGCATATAGATGAATTATTAGAAAAACAATATATACAAAAAAGTAATAGTAAACATAATAGTCCAGCATTTATAGTAAATAAATATAGTGAACAAAAAAGAGGAAAAAGTAGGATGGTTATTGATTATAGAAATTTAAATGCAAAAACTATAACATATAATTATCCAATACCAAATAAGATATTAAAAATAAGCAAATACAAGGATATAGTTATTTCAGCAAATTCGATTGTAAATCAGGATTTTACCATCTAAAGTTAGAAGAAGAATCTACAGAATTAACCGCATTTACGGTACAACAAGGATTTTATGAATGGAACGTATTACCATTTGGATATAAAAATGCACCAGGTAGATATCAACATTGTATGGATAATTATTTTAAACAATTATCTAATTGTATAGTATACATAGATGATATATTATTATATACAAAAACTAAAGAAGAACATTTAAAATTATTGGAACAGTTTACAGATATAATAGAAAAATCAGGAATAAGTCTAAGCGAAAAGAAAGCTGAAATTATGAAAAATCAGATAGAATTTTTAGGAATACAAATAGATAAAAGTGGAGTAAAAATGCAACAACATATAGTACAAAAATTAGATACAAAAAAGAAATTACAATCATTTTTAGGGTTAGTAAACCAAGTAAGAGAATATATTCCAAAATTAGCAGAAACTTTAAAACCACTACAGAAAAAATTAAAAAAGGATGTAGAATATAACTATAATGAAGAAGATAAAAAACAAGTTCAAAAAATAAAATTACTTTGTAAAGAATTACCAAAATTACAATTTCCAGATGAAAATAGAAAATTTATATACATAGTGGAAGCAGATGCTAGTGAATATAGTTATGGAGGAGTACTTAAATATCGATATGAAGCAGAAAAAATAGAACACCATTGTAGATACTACTTAGGTACGTTTAATGAGACAAAAATAAAATGGAAAATAAATAGGAAAGAATTATGTTCATTATATAAATGTTTGTTAGCATTTGAGCCATATATTGTATATAACAAATTTATTGTACGAACAGATAATACGCAGGTACGCTGGTGGTTAACAAAGAAAACACAAAATTCAATTACAACGAAAGAGATTCGAAGACAAGTTTTGAATATATTAAATTTCACATTTATAATTGAAATGATCAGTACTAACAAAAATGTTATTGCAGATTACATATCAAGACAAAGCTATACAGACTGAAATAATAGAAGAAGATACTCTAGAAAAAATACTCAACACCCTAACTACGCTTTCAATGAAAGTGGACAGTATGGGTAATTAAATAGAAAAGCTAAAGACTAATGAAGATAAACTGAAGTCTATAGCTACAAATCAGCTAACTCAGTAGTGTGCAGAGTTATGTCGATCGGAAGACATTAAAGTTCCAGAGCTAGAAGGAGACGTTGGGACACTCCATAAAACCCATAGCATTTATCAATCTACTTCTGCAGGTACAAACAAAGGAGTTAGTCGACCAAGATACCAGAATATGAATATGAATAAAATATTTGAAAAACCATTTACACCAAAAACACAAAAAGACCACTTGTTCATACCCCCACAAATTACCACATACCGAGATAGCCTAAACCAAGATAAAAAAGTTTACAATTATACAACGCAGAAATACATAGAAAATATCTATAGAGTACAAACTTTTCTAAACCTTAACCCCAGAGCTACAAATACCAAAGGACCAAACACCAACTATATAACCTAAAAATTACAAGGATACAATAAGCTAATTGCACTACCCAAAACTAACCCAAGCCTAGTAAAAACTTGCTTTGACTATGGACTATTAAACACCATATACACCCAAGACGGAGAAGAACCAACAGCTATAGAAGAATTACACAAGATATTCACCACCTACAAAAGGATAACAAAAGGAAATTTATTTTATATAAAGTGTTATACTGCACCAGTAGAGATATTATATGACGAAATAAAACCAGTTATACAAGTTGTAAAAATAGGACTAACCAGAGATATGATCATACCAGAAGATATTACACAGCAACCGGAGATACCCAAAATTGAGATACCCAATTTCTACGCAAATAAACGACTTATTGGACTAGCTACGATTATCCAAGAACTAGCAAATAATTATACTAATGGAAACCCAATATGGAGCTATTATCCGAGAGATCATCAAATGATTTACTCAAATTCAAAAGAACTACAACAAGCAGATATGGAAAATGTCAGACAATGGATAATGACATTGCTTAACCCAGAAAAACAATCTACCGCAAGAGCAATTAAAAAAGGATTTATTTCAGATGGACTACTGATAAGATATTGTAAAATAATCGGACACAAATATCCAGATCACCAATGTTCAAGATGTAATGGAGAAGATAACATTATTCCAGAAGTTCACCTAGAATAAAGAAGACGACAAAATGCCAACTGGAAAGATAAGATAAGAAGCAATAATGGAGATATAGCAGATACGACAACATCAACGGAGACAAGATATTGTATAGATTTTTCTTTAGTCTTTGCGTAAAAGTTGTTAGAATTGTAATTATTGTAAGTTCCTATGCCTATGTAGACTTGTAGACTTTTCTAGACTTGTAGAGTTTTTAAAGGCTATGTATACTTTAGACTTTTTAGAGTACTAGCCTTTTTGACTTATAGGAATTCAGCCTTAGCATTTAAAAAACATGTAAAGATGATTGTAAAGTTTTTTCGTTCTATAAATAAAGGAAACTGAAGGTATTGCAAAGCAAACCTTCATGCGTTGAAGCTACATTCTCTCCAGTTCACAACCAAATATTTTACTAAGTTAATTAAAAAACAGACATATTTCAATGGAAAGAGCTATGGAGGAACAAATTCAGAAATATCAAAACTACCCGAACAAGTATATTTATTTATGATTATGAATAGCTAAATTCATAATTTCCAACAATCATGATATGATAAAATAAATTCATATTAGTTACTTTATAGTAGAATTATTCGAAGAATAATATGTTAAGAAGTTTATTAGCAAAGTGAAAACGGAGAAAAATCCCTAAGAACTATGCCATCGTAAAGGTGAAACCAATGAGGCAAGAAGCCGTGGCGGGAAGTAACCAGAGTAGAGGCGCTGTTTAAGGGAAAAAGTATCCAAATTACCATGCTAATAGTGACCGAAGAACGTGTTATTTAAGAATAATCTAGTATATAGTAATCTAAGATTACCATATTTTGTTATGTACATGGTTGAAGGGAATATTTTGAAAAAAGCAATTTTATGAAAATGAATAATTATTTATCTGATGTGATGGTAGATAAATTTAAAATACGTATTTTGTATGCACTTAAAGATATAAAAGTAGTAGATATAAGAAAAATCATATTAGAAAAAGCATTTGGTAAATATTACATGACTAGAGTAAATTATATATCATACCTACCTAACTGCTCTTACAAATACTTACCATGATAAATTACATAAAATTTTTAGAAAAAGATATGAGAAACATACAGTTACTAGAAAAACAGATAAAAATAAATATAGACAAATATATGAAAAATAAAGATATAAAATATATAGAACTTCTTAGTGAAAATATGCAAAAACTACTAAGGCTAAAACAAACAACTACAAAATATTATAATAAAACCAATTTTAAAAGATAGATCATCTAAATTACCTTAAAGTCTTAATCTTATATATACGTAAAGATATAGAAATTATAGATATTAAGAGAATAATACTAGAAGAAGTAATAAACTATGAAATTGAAACCATAAATTGGATAGAACAGTTATACGAAGAAATTTACCTAGAAGGATATTATTCAGATTAAGAGATGCTAGAATATATTAGAAAAACTAGAGAAAATCAAGATAATCTAAATAATGAAATTAATTATAGAAACCGAATTAGAAAAATAATGGAGAATCTAAAAGAAAAATTAATATGGATAGAAGAAACCTTAGAAAATTTAGAAAAAAGTACATGTGACAGTTTATATAATTTAAAAAACTCACTACGAGAAGAACAACACAAGATAATAAATAACATAGAAAATCTAGAATTAGATATACATTACAGTACAATTAGAATAAATATCATACAGAGATTTGTAACTCTGCAATTACTACAAGATAAAATAATAAACCAAACAAATTAATGAATACATCTTACGAAAAGAATAAATCATTAAAAGATATTGAAACAAAATTTAAGAAATATCCACGCACAAAGAAAAATAGATTCATTAGTTATATAATAAATCTATTTCTTAAGTTAAGTATCCGCACCCCTACAAATGAAGAGTAAAAAAAAGCAGAAACTCATTTTTGTAGGCACAATTTTAATAGTTTCAGTTATTTTTGATTTATTTCTAGATTTGATGTAGTTTTTGAGATGTAACTTTTTCTTTTTTATTATGTCTTTATAGTGTTTAGTGTAGTTTTTGTGTTGCGCATTTTAGGATTTAAGGATCTTTTTTATGTTTATAATTAAATCTATTTTTTCAATTGTTTTCATCAAATTTAACAAACATAAATTATTATTTGATGAAGACTAAAAATATTAATTTTCCACAAATTTAAAGGATCGTTCAATACATATTTATTAAACCATTTACAAATTTATCCTCAAATATATGAGATCATTTTTGTCATTTTTCTTGGTTAAACATCATTATTTCCGATTAGAAAAATTCCAACTGTTAAGGACAAGATCATCAAGGCACATTATCTTTTTCTTTTCTTAGTAAGTGAAGCCATCCACTTTGACTAACTAGTAGAAAATCTTCTTAGTTAAATTGTCCGAGTGATCGCGGCGGCTTGTCACTTTTGGTGTTATTAAAAATGAGTTTAGCATAAAAAAAAAA
Organism: Capsicum baccatum var. pendulum; assembly: GCA_030864225.1. NCBI lineage: Eukaryota > Viridiplantae > Streptophyta > Magnoliopsida > Solanales > Solanaceae > Capsicum > Capsicum baccatum. Next base: position 224,221,673 of record CM061550.1, read on the forward strand.
CGATTAGTTTATTTTAATTGTTGTGGAATAATTCGATTACTTTTACTTTTTATAATTGGAGCATTATCTGTCTAGAAATATATATGTATATATATATTTTAAAAATGATTGGAGCATTATGGCTTTTTATCATTTCTCTTTGAAAGAATGGTTTCTTTGTGGTATTTTCACAAATTAGAGGAGCAAGAAATTCATAATGTCATGAGGCTAAAATTATAGATATTAATTTATAGAGTTAATACCTCTAAATCTTTCTACACTATATATTCGTGTTTTCAAAATTTAATTATGAATGTTGTTGTTACCTGGATAATTTAGCTAAAAGTGACAAAAGAGCTTTGAAATGAGGTGTAGAAACTCAAGTTTTAAAACTTAAGTATAAGTGACAATTATTTTATTAATGATTAAAACTCAAGTTTTTTAATTTACACTTTGATCCAAGTAAAACCTAATATAACTAGAAACGGAGGGAAAAACGCGCATTTTCTCTCTCATCTCATTATTGTTGTTCATTGTTACTACTGCTTTATTCATCATCTTGTGCTTCATTATCATCATCATCTTCTTCATTATCATCATCATCTTCTTCTTGTTTACCATTGTTGTTGTTGTTACCACTACTGCTGCTACTTGACAAAATTTTTAGGTCAAATTTAGTTTCGTACATCACTTTGGCATTACTCCATAGGCGATGTTGGTAAGTAAAATTATGATTTTTAGTTGAATTTCTATTTGGGTACACTACTACTGTTGTTTTTAAAACAATGGATAGAACCCGAACATGAACCCAACAAAAAATCATCTGTTTCAACAGATGACTCATCTGTTGCAACAGATAGTCATCTGTTGCAAATGAAAACTTATATGTTGGATTCATGTTTATGGTTCTATAGTGTTGTAACATGAGTGGACAAATGGGTCATCTGTTGCAATAGACGAGTTATCTATTGCAATAGAGGATTCATCTGTTGACACAAATTACTCACCTATTACAATATAACCCAAAGTTGATTTCAACAGATGTGTCATCTATTATAACAGGTGAGCAATCTGTTGCAACATGTTAGTGATCTTTTGCAATAGGTGACTCATCTGTTGGAATCAACTTCAAAGGTTCTGTAGTACATCCCAACATGTGAGTCATCTATTGCAACAAATATATAATCTACTGCAATATTTGAGTCACCTGTTCCAACAGATGACTTATCTGTTGGAATCAGCTTCAGGTTCTATAGTTCTGTAACATGAATTACTAACAGGTTAAGTCATCTGTTGCAATAGATTACTCATATGTTGATGTTTATGTTATGGCACTATAAAATCACTATTAATTTTATTATGATGTCATTATTAACTTTTTTTAATAAATGTCTTTATTTAGGTACCATTAATGGAGAGATCAATAACAATAGAGGTGGATTGTCATGGTGAATGGATCGAGAAGAGCAATCGATATGTATGACGTTGAAAGAAGGGTGAATTCTAGAGACGATAGCTATGACAATCCAAAGTAATATTTTGTATGATGATTTTGTGAACTTAATCATCAGCTATTGTGGACTAAATCATCAACAGAAAGAACTCACCATCAGCTACATGCACAACTTCTTTAAAAATAAGAGGGTACTACTTTTTAAGATAATCAATCAGGTTCGATTGCGTGCTTATCTTAGTGATTCAGATAGGCCGGTGTTAAAGGTGTACGTGATTGAAAAACCGAGAGAGAATGAGAACCAAAATATAGAAGAAGAAGAAGAACAACAGGACATCTTTTATAATAAGTTGGATGATCTGGACATGAATATTCCAGATGATGATCAAACACCTACGCCTGTTATTGTAAGCAATACGGTGGAAAGTTTTTCTCAATCAACATAGTCGGACAATCGTCAAGATGACGAGACTGAATTTTACAAGGGAATGTCATTCAAGGATAAGAAAGAACTGTCTACTTCTTGGTTTATTGCTTGATTGAAAAAAGATTTTAGAGTAAAGAAGATGATTAATCCGAGTCAAGTCTTTTCCTTCAGATGTGCTAATCCAAACTGCAAGTGGTGATTGAGGGCTATGAAATACGTAGGGTGCATTTGTTTTTTTAAAGATTAAGACGTCTAATCTGAATGAATATCTGAATGATTAAGATGTTGTTTCTAGATCTGAATGCTGAATAATTAAGAATGGTTGTTTTTTAACATCTGAATGTACATAATATATTAATTCGTAATAAATATGTAATTCAAATTTTAAAAGTAATAAAATATTATATTATATGAAAAAATATTAGATAAAACTTAAACATCAAAATTATTATTTGAGTGATAGTTAAAATATTTAAAGATAATTAAAATATTTAAAGAGAGTTTTGAGTGAATAAATTATGTTTTAAAAAGAGTCTGAATATTATTTAAGTAATAATTAAAATATTTAAAGATAATTAAAATATTTAAAGAGAGTTTTGAGGGAATAAATTATGTTTTAAAAAGTGTCTGAACATCATTCAGACTTTTTTTCATATCTGACTGATTCAGAGGCTTTCAGATACATTAAGAGGCAGTTTATAAAAAAACAAATGCACTTAATAGACTGAAGTCTGAACCATTGAGATTCAGATCTCCATTAAGTGCAAACAAATGAGGCCTTAAGCTCTGAAAGATTCATCATTAATGTTTACGAAAAGTATTACACATGTGGTTTGAAGCATATTACGAGCCAAAATCCTCACACCATGACAAAGGTCCTCGGTCAATATTTCCAGAATAGATTCCCCAATGGCAAAGGCCCTTCTACAAGTGATATGCCAATCAACTCCTTACAAAATTAGGTGTTACAGTCATTTATTGGAAGATATATATGGCCATGGGGATTTACAAGAACTTGGTTAGGGGGACACACGAGTACGGGTATGCAGTACTCAATGCTTGTCGTTACATACCTGAGTCCATAAATCTTGAAAGTAAAACGGCATTGTATGTTGATGAAAACGGAAGGTTCAAGTACTTTTTTGTATCCTATGGTGCTTGGATTCTTGGTTTTCAATATTTGAAAAAATTCAAAGCCATTGATGGGACCTTCTTAAGAAGCAAGTATAATTGAGTTTTGCTAGCGGCAATGGCATAGGATGCGGAGAGTCGCATATTTTCTGTTGCTTTTTATGTAGCAGACAAGGAATGCAATGCCTCGTATGAATATTTTTTGAACAAATATAAAGCTGCATTGAAGATACTAAAGAGTTGTGTTTTATTTTGGATAGGCATCCAAGTATCCCAAAGATGGGTTTAATTTTCTACACTTCAGCTTACTTTGGTTATTGCATGAGGCATCTTGGAGATAATATTCGAAATAACTTCCATAATAAAAGAGCCGTGACCCTTTTTTATAAAGCAGCTAAAGCAGATAATAGAGATGAGTTTTTTGACCATTTCAATCAAATAATGGATATGCATCCCAAGGAAGTAGAATATCTCGTACGTTTTGGTTTCGAGAGATGGAGCTGGGCATTTTGTCTGGCAAATCGGTACATTCTTACGAATTTATCGTCTTGTTTGAGTTATATGTTTAGTATGATGTCATACTGACTGATTATTTTGTATAGCTATAATATTATGACGTCAAACATAGTTGAATCAGTGAATTCATTATTTGGTGTAGAAAGAGAATTTCCCATCGTGATGCTATTTGATGAAATAAACAAGAAGTATGATAAATTATTTCACGAAAGCCGTATGCAGTTCGCGAATGTAGGAACCATATTTGTTTTAGAAGCGGAAAATAAATATCAACGAATGTTAGTTTGGGGAATAGGTTATTTGCTCATCAAATAGCAGATTACAAGTTCAGTATCGACAGTCATGGTGATGTTGCCATGGTCAATTTTCAAATAAGATCTTGTACGTGTAGAGTTTTTGACTTGGATAAAATACTCTGTTCACATGCTATGGCAATGCTTTGAGCCTAATACGGTGCACAATATGGAACTAAAATTTATGAGTGCTCGTCTCCATATTATTCAGTGGAAAGATATATAATGCCATATAGTGAGAACATTAATCTGGTGCCTCCCGAAGAATCTTGGTTGTTCCTTTAGAGCTTTTAGGGAGATTAATACCTCCTCCATATATTGATCTAAGCACTATCAAATCGAAAAAAAGACGATATAAGAGGAGGCGTGGAGTCGTAGAATCATTTTCATCAAGAAAAAATAAGTGCTCCATATGTAAGAACGCTGGCTACAAAAGAACTACGTGCCCAGATCGTAATCCACCATGATCGTTGTAATAGTAAAATTTGTGTTGTTTGTTATGGACTTTGATATTTTTAACTCATTATTGTGAATGTAAATATTATTTTTATTATATAAAATATCTTTTTATTAACTTGTGCATCAATAAAAAGAGGTAAAACAGGAACTAAATACAACAGACCACAAAAGTATTTTCAACAGATTACCCATCTGTTGCAACAAATGGACATTTGCGGGAAGAACACAATATAGTTTATCAAATTGGAATGCTTTCTTCCAACAGATGACTAATTTATTGCAAAAGATGGGCAATTTATTGGAACAACACAACACAATGTTTGCCATAAACCCAATAGATGACCAATCTGTTTCAACAGATGGTCCATCTGTTGAAAGAACTCAAAACTTTTGATATTTCTACTAGATTCAAAATTGTTTCTTACCTCCAACCGTCGACATGTTTAATATTTATTGAGAAGAAGATATAGACAGAATGAAAATTAAATAAAAATTTAAAAGTCAAAGTTGACCAAACATAACTTTTTCATTAAACAAAAACAAAATACATTAGGTTGGTCGATCCGATATAGAAAAATAAAAATACATATGCTAAAAGAAAAAACATAATTTATTTATTATTATTATTATTATTATTATTATTATTATTCTTAGCTGGCCAATCGTCAACCGACAGCAGCAGGGCCCTCCTCAGCCTGCGAATCTCTCAGGGCATCCTTGCTCTCACGGTGGCCACCTTCCATTGGAGTTCATTAACCTCCTTATGAAGTTACTGCACGGTGTCGCGCAGAATAGAAATATTCCAAACAGGATCAGCCATATCTAGAACACACATGAATTGACAAAAAATGTAAACAAAATATAAAGAAAGGAGTCCAAATGTAATACAACATATACTACGAACTGGTAGATTTACCAAAAAAAAACTTACCTCAACGAGAAAGGAATATGCTCTTTGAAGAGAAGTGGTTGAAGATGTAATACGAAAGGCAAATTGCAAAAAATAAATAAAGTAGAGTAGAATGAATGAGAATGGGGGACTATTTATAGAGGATTGAATCTGAATTTGGTGGGCAAAAGGTCACGACTTTTCACCTCCATTTTATTAATTACATTTAAACTGGTGACTTTTTGATTACTGTGAAAAGTATGACTTAATTAAATCAAGCTGGTGACTTTTTGATTATTGTGACAAGTCATGACTCTTCGGCATCTTAATATTAATTAGTTCTTAAAATTAAATAACCGTTTTTCTGAATTAAATAATCAAACTTTTCTCTCCTTTTAAATAACTATTTTATTTAATAATATCCATTTTTATTAAGTTGTTGCAACAGATGGTCCATCTGTTTCCACAGATTGGTACTTGAAAAGTCATGACTTAATTAAATCAAGCTGGTGACTTTTTGATTATTGTGACAAGTCATGACTCTTCAGCATCTTAATATTAATTAGTTCTTAAAATTAAATAACCATTTTTTCAATTAAATAATCAAAGACTTCTCACCTTTTCAATAACCATTTCATTTAATAATATCTATTTTTATTGAGTTGTGACAACATATGGTTCATCTATTTCATTAGATAACCAATCTGTGGAAACAGATTTTTCATCTGTTGCAACAAATGGTCCATCTATTGCAACAGATGATCCATCTATTACAACAGATGATCCATCTGTTGGGGAGCATCTTTTTTAATAATTTCCTTATACCTTAATTAATTCAAACTGGTGGCTTTTAGATTATTTAAATTACAAAAGCATATTTAAAAACAAAAAGGTGAAAAGTCACGACTTTTATCCTATTTAATATTAACATCAGTTAATTAAAATTAAATAGCCATTTTTTATGGTTTTAAATTGCGTTTATCATTTATTTCCTTATTATTTATTTATGAATTATTTTTCTTTATTAAATAATTGAAAAGTCACGACTTTTCACCATTTCAATAACCCCTTTTATTAATAACCATTTTTAGTCAGTTTTTCTCATTTGTTGAAACAGATTTGTCATTTGTTCTAAGAATAGAAACTAGTGACAAGAACTATATTGTGTTCTTCCAGCAGATCTATACAACAAATATTCCATCTGTTGCAGCATATTGTTCATCTGTTGGTTAAACGCAATACAGTCTAATGAAGAGCTCATTTGTTTGCACTTAATGGAGGTCTGAATCTGAATGGTTCAGACTTCAGACCATTAAGTGCATTTGTTTTTTATTAAGATTTTAGCTCTTAATAGGTCTTAATTATTCAAATCTAGAATCAAGTCGTAATAGGTATGAAGGGATATTCTGGTGTTAGATAATATTCACCGTCACTCTATTCATAATCATCAGCCACCACCTCTGCCACCTCCATTATTGTCAACCACTACCTACCACCACCACCCACCTCTACTATCACAACCATTATCGACAATAAATATCGCTACCAACCACTATTGTCAACCGCTACCACACCTACTACCTTTATTATTCTAATTATATTTACAGCTACCACCGTTGTCAACACCACCACCATCATCAACCACTATCGGCCAATCCCTACTATCGATCAACTTATCTATCACAATTAGCACCATCGCTAACTACCACTAATACATCACAACCTCCACACATTCTTTGGCGACCACTACCATTGTCACTAGTAATGCTATCTCTACCATCACTTCAATCACTATCATCTCTATAATTTATCTCTATAAACAACCATCTTTACTATCACAACTAACAACACCTCCAACTAGCATCAACACATCATCAACTATCACAATCAACACCTCCAACTACTAACATCAAGCAACGTTACATCATAACTACTACCAACTGCCACCATAATAACAGTCACTACAATACCAACCATCACAACTATCACCACTAATATTACTAATCACTAACATCAATCATTGTCACCGCAACCACCATTACAAGCCATCTCCACTATCACTAACAAACATAAATATATTTTTTAATCAAATAATAATTTTGTTGCATTAAATTACATACTTTTATGATATATAATTGATTTTTTGTTTGAATTGTATTTTTATTTTATTATAAATACAAATAATTTTTTATCCGGTTACTTTATTGTTGGTTATTATGGTTAGTTCATAGCATAATGATTATGAACCGGTACCCATAATTATCAATATATTTTTTATTCTTTAGTTCTTATCGTAAGGTATGTTATTGTTATATTATCTCATGTTTAGACACACTTTAGTTAGAGACCCTAATTATGCTAGTATTAAATTTCTTCCTTGACTAGGTTTTTAGGAGGTGTAGGTGTAGCGCCTCAAATTTTTGGCCCTTAAAAATTCTTGAGTTTTGGGCTCACTATCTTCGTCGCGACTCATGGTGACGAGTCGTGAGATATGGTTACGGGTCATACGACCCTGTTCATAACAAAATTAAAAACTTAGTCACAAAGTTCTACTGTGAGTACGAGTGTCTCACAATGAGCCGTGCGGATATGTTACGAGTTGTAGGTTCAAATTGTAGGATGTTCAATGTTTAATTCCTTTGGGCTCTATGCTGATCACGACTAGACCTTACGAGTCATAAGATCTCCTCGTGGTCACGAGTATTAAGGTGTGGGTACGAGTCAAGGGGTTGACTCCTAACCAAATGCAGTTTTTTTCCATCTTTTAAGTTAAGGGCATTCTGGACATTTCCCTTCTTTTCCAGCTTAAAAACCCACATCTTATAACTTCCTTAGGGAATCATTAGCTTTCAGAAACACATCAAATAACCTCTCAGAACAATCCCAAATCCTCATGGTCAAGACCTCTCAGGGTTTTCAAAGGTTGATCAATTAGGGCTTTCAAGGGTGATTTCACTTCTTACTTCTTGTTTATTAAGGCATGTTACTCTTCCCTCATTGTTAATTTTGAAAAAATATGTGGTTTAGTGTTGTTCAAAAGGTTATTATTTAGATTGTTTGGGGGGGTTTTTGAAGGTTATAAATTGAACAATATTTCCCATAGTTTATATATATTATGAGTTTTTATGCTTTTAATATGGTTTTGAGATTGTGGGTGCATGGGTATAGTGAATGAACTAGGGAATTGTGATTTTCCCAAACTTTTGACTTTTGAAGTGGTTATAACCCCAACCCCATAATATGAAATTGGTTTTAGTTATGAGAACTGTGGAAATTTGTAAAATTGAACTAGTCTTAAACAATTGCATGATATAAAGAAGTATTTGAAATAATATGGTATGATTCAATAAACAAAAGGAGTTGGTGTTCCCCCAATGTGTATTAATTAACGAAGGGAGTTGTTCTCGCTAAGTTAATGAAAGTTGCCTTGTCATGAAATGTTACCTTGCAAACGTAGATAGTATGACGATACCTTCAATGTATGCCTAAATATGTAATGTGGTTGATTGAATGGGAATGTGTGAAAGCTATTTTAATTAAGATCTAATAAGGGTTGTGTAGCTGAGTCATGAAAGTGGGGGTCCGAGTGATCGATCCTAGAAACCGCATTTACCGATGCGGGTGTCAAAGTAACTGGGGAGGTTTGAGTCCCTCTTATAATTATTTCATGATTAAAGAGGTTTGAGTCCCCAATAAATCATTATATGAGTGGGTGCTTAAGTTACCTTGGTATATGTTTGAGATTTTGAGTTCCCCATGTGCATATATATAATATTAGTTTTCATTTTGTGTGGCTACATGCACTGGGCCCGACTAAGGGGTGAGATCTGGGGGCCCATATAACCCGTGGGTACTATTATATGATGGTTGAGCTACACAATCCAGGGTAACATTTTGAAAAACATGTTAAGCCTTGTTCCCTATCCCCACATGTGATATATATACTTATGTATTTTTATTTGATTATGTGTGTTGGCTTTTGAATGATTTTAAACTGTTGACCATGTCATTATGTTATCCTTATTCTCTATTTTCATGCTAGCGTTCACCCTACTAATCATCTTCGGACATTGTATCCCCAAGCGATGCAGGAATTGGTCATACTTTTGCTCCTCTTACTCAGTGACTAGGTAATTTGGGGATAGTTTTTGACTAAAGCGATGAGCTTCCATACTTTGGAGGACTTCATTTCATGCTATGGATTACATTATGAACTTACTTTGGTCTTGGTTTTGGCTATGGTCGGGGGAATTTCCCAATTGGATATTTTAAGATTTTGATTAAAGACTTTGTCGGGTGACTGTGGGCATGGGCGGTGTCGGTATTGGTACTGGTACTGGTATTGGTATTGGCATTTATACTGGGATCAGTTACTTTTGGTTTTAGACTTATTACAATGTCTTTAAATTGATATTCTGTTATCTTGTTAAATATTTAAAATTTATCCAACCTTGGGGTGTGGTGTGTTTAGTTTTGTTAGGCGCAGGGGGTGATCTTCGGTCCACGCAGGACTTGAGATACCCATCACAACCAGGCCCTAGTTTGGGTCATGACAAAGATGGTATCAGAGCGCTAGTTTCATGGTCAGTTGGGTGTCCAACAATAGTGGTGTCGAGTAGACTCTCTTTTATGGGTTTGTAGCATACCACACTTCTAAAGGAGAGGCTACGACATATATAGGAAGATTTTCCTTTCTTATTATTTTGTTTTAAGATATAGAGGTTCTGATTCTCTCTAATTCCTACTTATTTTCTTTTTAGATTATACGCCGCCCGCCCCACCTGACGATCTGAAGCTTATGGAAACTCCTTTGTCCTGCTTTAGGACAATGCTGATGGGACTCGCCCTGCGTATGGGTTACAGACCCAGTCTAGGCATCCAATTCCTGATTTCCCTCCTAGAGTTTCGTCGGTCCCCTCTAGTACTCCTCGAACTCCTCTGGCTGATGTGTCAAATATAGAATTTCATTAGTCCATTCGCATATTGGCCCGGTTAGTATCTTCTCATTTGGAATGTGTAGCTTCAGTTACTCCATCTTCTAAGACCACAAGGGTTGGACAGTTTATAAGGTTTAGTCCTCTTGCGTTCACTAGTGTTAAAAGCTGAGGAATATCCTTAAAGTTTTATTTATGAGATGGTGAAGAACTTCAGCGTTATGTATGCCGCTAATGTGAAGGGTGTAGAATTTGCTGCCTATCAGCTGAAGGATGTAGCCTACCAATGGTAAGAGGAATAGGAATAATCTAGGAGAGATGATACTGAATCCACACTGTGGTATGATTTCTTTAATGCTTTTCTAGACCGCTTCTTTCCACCGGAGTTGAGAGAGGAAAAAGTAGAAGAGTTTGTCAATCTGAAGCAAGGTAGGATGACGGTCAAGGTGTATGCCTTAAAATTCCATCAGTTATCCCGATATGCCCCCGAGTTAGAGTCTAGAATAAGGGCTAAAATGAGGAAGTTCACCTCTGGATTGTCACGTGATTTGATTATATAGAGTAAGTATGCCTTATTTATTAAGGATATGAACATCTCTAGATTAGTTGTGTATATACAGAAGGTTGAGAAAGAGAAGAAGAAGCAGGAAGCAATAAGGGGAAGATAGAGTAAAAAGTTTAAATTTTCTAACCAGTATGGAGGTTAATAGTATAGTGGTAGAGATGGTGGGAAATAGTCTAAAAAGAAGTGGAAGAGTTCTGGTTTCTACTTTATGACTAGTACTTCTTATCTGAAGCCATCGAGTGATCGTCGTTCTCAGCATGATAGTGGGTTTAAGGCATAGGGTGCCCAATCCCAGGCTGGTGGGGCTCAGTCCACTCCTTTATATCTTCTTTGTAGATTTTGCGGGCAGATAGACCATGGGTTTTGTAAAGAAAGGAGGAACAAGTATTTTAAATATGGTCAGATTAGTCATCTATAGAGGGATTGTCCTTTTTAGGTTGCTTCAGGGGAAAATTAGATTCTTGTTGCCACTTCGTCAGCTCCTGCACCAAAGGGGATGCTTCTACTTCTTGTACCAGAACTGTCCAAAGTCGTTTATATGCTCTTGCTACCCTCTAGGACTCTATGGCATCTCTCAATGTCATTACTGGTATGTTACGACTCTTTTTCTAATAATATGTATTACTTTCTTAATCCATGGTCCACTCTTTCTTATGTGACCACATTTTTAGCTGTGTATTTTGGTTTCGGTCCCGAGTGTATTGCAGATCCTTTTTTTGTATCAATCTTTGTGGGTGACTCTGTTGTTTCTAAAAGAGTCTATAGGGGTTGTGTTGTATCTGTTGGTGGTAGAGAAACTCTATTAGATCCAATAGAGTTAGACATAGTTAATTTTGATGTCATATTAGGGATATACTGGTTGCATTCATGCTATGCCTCTTTATATTGTCGAATCATAAAGCTGTGTTTAAATTGCCTAATGAGACGGGCATTGAGTAAGAAGGGGGTTCTCTAATGCATAAGGGAATGTTTATATCATATCTTAGAGTTCGAAAGTTGATTTCCAAGGGATGTCTCTATCATTTGGTCTGGGTTAAAGATTCTAACTCAGAGGGTCCTTCATTGCAATCCCTTCCCATGATTAGTGATTTTCCCAAGGTATTTCCTAATGATCTTCCTTGTATCCCTCTCGATAGGGAAGTTTATTTTTGGATTTACCTTGTTATGGACACTCTTCCAATCTCTATCCCTCATTATAGAGTGGCTCTGGTTGAGTTAAAGGAGCTTAAGGAGCTATTGAAAAACCTCTTTGATAAGGGTTTTATTTATCCTAGTGTGTCTCCGTGGGGTGCTCCTATTTTATTCGTGCATAAGAAGGATAGTTTTCTTCGGATGTGTATTTATTATCGGTAATTAAATAAGGTGATGGTAAAGAATAAGTACCCTCTTCCAAGGATAGATGATTTGTTTAATCAGCTTCAGGGTGCTAAGTTTTTCTCCAAGATCAATCTTAGGTCTGGGTGTCATCAGTTAAAGATTAGGGAAGTGGATATTCTTAAGACTGCCTTTCAAACCCAGTATGATCATTATGAGTTCTTAGTTATATCTTTTGGTTTGACTAATGCCCCGTAGGCATTCATGGATTTAATAAAAAAAGTCTTTCGTCAGTTTCTGGATTTATTTGTCATTGTATCCATAGATGATATTTTGGTGCACTCTAAGAGTGAGGCAGATCATATTGATCACCTTCGTATCATGTTGCAAACCCTAAAAGATCAATAGTTGTATGCCAAATTATCGAAATGCCAATTCTAGTTAAATGTTGTTAGTTTTTTGGGTCATGTCATTTCTATTGAAGGGATCATGTGGACCCGCAAAAAGTTATAGCCGTTAAGAAGTGGCCTAGGCCCACGACTCCAACCAATATTCGGAGCTTCTTGGGTTTATTTGGTTACTATAGAAGGTTTGGGGAAAGTTTCTTGACTATAGCTGCCCCATTGACTAAGTTGACCTAGAAAAGGGTGATATTTTTTTGGTCTGATGCTTGTGCGGGTAGTTTTGAGAAGCTGAAAGATAAGTTGACTTTAGATCCAATTTTTACTCCGCCTGAAGGCACTGATGGTTTCATTGTCTATTGTGATGTGTCCCGTATGGGACTTGGTTGTGTGTTGATGCAAGATATCAGGGTGGTGGCCTATGATTCTAGGAAGTTGTAAGTTCATGAGAAGAATTACCCTACTCACTAACTGGAGTTATTGGTTGTAATGTTCACGTAAAAGATCTGGCGTCACTATTTGTATGGAGTTCATGTGGATATCTTTTCAGATCATAAGAACCTTCAATATGTTTTCACCTAGAAAAAGCTTAATCTCAAGCAAAGTAGGTGGCTTGAGTTATTGAAGGACTACGACATGAGTCTCTATTACAACCCAGGTAAAGCTAACGTAGTTGTTGATACTCTTAGTAGGTTATCCTTGGGGAGTCTAGCTTATGTGGATGAGGATAAGCGGTAATTGGTGAATGATATTCATCATTTGGCTAACGTTGGAGTTCGTCTCTGGGACTCTAAGAATGGTGGTGTATTTGTGCAAGAAGTGTCTAAGTCATCCCTTGCTGCTAAAATAAAGGAAAAATAGGTACTGGATCTTGTTTTAATGAAGATTAAGAGAGATGTAGGTCATCAAAAGGTTATAGATTTTGAGATTGGTGGTGATGGTTTCTTGAGGTACCAAGGCAAATTATGTGTTCCTAATATAGATAGGTTGAGAGAGAAGATCTGTGATGAGGCTCATGAGTCGCGTTACGTCATTCGTCCTGGTTCGATAAAGATGTATCATGATATTAAGGAGATTTATTGGTGGAATAATATGAAGCAAGATGTGGCCAATTTTGTGGCTAAATGCATGGTGTGTTAACAAGTGAAGGTTGAGCACTTAAGGCCCAGTGGGTTGTCTCAAGAGATTGAGTTGACTGTATGGAAATAGGAGGTAATTAATATGGATTTCATTATTGGTCTTCCTCAGTCTTGAAATCAGTATGATTTGATTTGGGTCATTGTGGATAAGATAACTAAGTCTGGTCACTTTTTACCAGTGAGGACCAATTATTCGGCAGAGGATTATGCGAAGTTCCTCCAAGATATTAGGAAGTTGCATGGGGCACCTGTTTCTATCATATCAGATCGCAATACTCAGTTTTAATCACATTTTTGGAATTTGTTTTAGAGAGATTTGGGAACTAAGGTGAGTCTTCGTATTTCTTTCCACCCATAGATGGATAGGAAACCAAAAATGACAAATCAAGTCTTGGAAGATATACTTTGGGCTTGCGTGATTGACTATGGTGGTAGTTGGGTCGATCAATTGCCTCTTATAGAGTTTGCGTATAGTAATAGTTATCACATTAACATTAGTATAACTCCTTCTGAGGCGTTGTATGGTAGGAGGTGTCGTTCTCCCACTGGGTGGTTCGAGGTTGATGAGGCAGAGATATTTGGCCTAGATTCAGTTCATCAAGCGATAAAGAAGGTGATGGAGATTCGAGATAGACTTAAAGATGCCTAAAGTTTCCAAAAGTCTTATACAAATGTGAGGCATAGGGAGTTAGAGTTTGAGGCTGCCAATTGGGCAATGTTGAAGGTGTTTTCCATGAATAGCGTAATGCAGTTTAGGAAGATGGGGAAGCTCAGCCCCCGGTAAGTTGGCCCATATTTGGTTTTGAAGAGGGTTGGTTGCATTGCATATGAGTTGGTGTTTCCTTGAGCTCCATTCACCCAGTGTTCTATGTGTCAATGTTGAGAAAGTGTGTAGGTGATCTGTCGCTGATTGTGACTATCAAGGATATTGGTATTTCAAATTCCTCGTCTTATGAAGAAGCCCCGATTGAAATTTTGGATCGACAAGTTCATCAGTTATGAAAAAAAGACGTAGCTTCGATAAAGGATCTATGGAGGAACCACAAGGTTGAACAGGCTCCTTGGGAAGCCGAATAGGACATGAAGTCCAAATATCCAATCTTGTTTTCTGCTCTAAAAATTTATGCGTAAGGTGTGTGCTATTCTTAACATCTTTGTTTTCTAACTTGGTTAAAGGTACGAGTGGAGGTATATGGTGACCAATCATGTTTGTGCTACTTGGTTAAAGGTACGAGTGGAGATATGATTTTTCTTATATCTACTACTTTTATATCCTTAAGTGCATACAAAATAAGTATTTTAAATTTATCTACCATTACATCAGATAAATAATTATTCATTTTCATAAAATTGCTATTTTCAAAATATTCCCTTCAATCATGTACATAACAAAATATGGTCATCTTGGATTACTATATACTAGATTATTCTTAAATAACATGTTCTTCAGACACTATTAGCATGGTAATCTGGATATTTTTCCCTTAAACAGCGCCTCTACTCTGGTTACTCCCCACCACGGCTTCTTGCCTCATTGGTTTCACCTTTAGAATGGCATAGTTCTTAGGAATTTTTCTCCGTTTCCACTTTGCTAATAAACTTCTTAACTTATTATTCTTTGAATAATTCTACTATAAATTAGCTAACATGAATTTATTTTATCATACCATGCTTTTTGGGAATTATGAATTTAGCTATTCATAATCATAAATAAATATACCTGTTCGGGTGGGTTTGATATTTCTATGGTTTGTTCCTACATAGCTTTTTCCATTGAAATAAATCTGTTTTTTAATAACTAAGCAAAATATTTGTTGTGGACAGGAGAGAGTTTTTGCTTCAACACATGAAGGCTTGCTTTGCAATGCCTTCGGTTCATCTTATTTATAGACTGAATCTTTACAAGAGTATTCACGTTTCTAAAATTAGTCTACAAAAAAGTCTTCTAATAAGACAAAAATTATTAATGCCTAAAATAATAGTCAAAAAGCCTAAAGCCTAAAAGTTTAGCCTATACAAAAGTTTTTAATATTTTACGTAAAGTAAATTGTGAAAGTTTATATGTCGCTTTCACAATTTAATAGCTTGTCTTCTATTATTACTCCGTTGATATCTTCTCGTTGTCGTATCTGCTGCTTTTCCATATCTCCATTATTGCTTCTTATCTTGTATCTTCCAGCAGGCGTTCTTATCTACATGGTTGATTTTTCTTCTATTCTAGCTGAACTTCTGGGATATCATTATCTCCTCTATTACATTTTGAACATTTATGATCTGGATATTTATGTCCAATTGTCTTGCAATATCTGGTTAATAATTTTTCTGAAATAAATTTTTCTCTGATAGCTCTGGCGATAGGTTTTGTCTCTGGTTTGAGTAATGTCAGAATCCATTACCTAATAGTTTCCATATCTGTTTCTCGTAATTCCTTTGTATTTGAATATATTAGTACATGATTTCTTGAATAATAACTCCATATGGGATTTTGGTTGCAGTATGTGTTCGCTAGCTCTTGCAAAATTGTAGATAGTCCGATAATCCTCTTATTCGCATAAAATTTTGGCATCTCAATTCTAGGTATTTCTGTATGTGGAATAATATCTTGTGGTATAATTATGTCTCGTGTTATTCCTATCTTTACAACTTGTATGGGTTTTTTAACTTCATCATATAATATCTCTGCTGGTGCCATGTAAATTTTTATAAAAAATAGGGTACCTTTGGTTATTCTTTTAAAAATGCTAAATGCTTCATATATTTACGGTATAGTGGATATCTCATTTCCGTCAGAGGTATATACAGTACTGAGTAGTCCATATTCATAGCAAGTTTTAACTAGACTTGATTTGGTTTTAGGTAAAGCAATTAACTTATTATATCCAGTCAATCTTTGGGTTATATAGTTTGTATCTGGTTCTTGGATGTTTATAGCTCTGGGGTTAGTATTTAAAAAGGTTTGTACATTTTAGATATTTTCTATATATGTCCGGGCTGTGTAGTTGTAAGTCTTTTTGTCTTGGTTTAAACTATCTCGGTATGTGGTAATTTGTGGGGGTATAAGCATGGGATCTTTTGATGTATTTGGTATATATGGTTTATCAAATAGCTTGTTTAGATTCATATTTGTGTTTTTCCTAACTCCTTTGCTTGTACCTGCAGAAGTAGATTGATAAATGTTATGAGTTTTATGGAGTGTCCCATTGTCTCCTTTTAGCTCTGGAACTTTAATGTCTTTCGATTGACATAGCTTGCACACTGCTGAGTTAGCTGATTTGTAGCTATAGACTTTAATTTAACTTCATTAGTCTTTAGCTTTTCTATTTAATTACCCATACTGTCCACTTTCATTGAAAGCGTAGTTAGGGTGTTGAGTATTTTTTCTAGAGTATCCTCTTCTATTATATCAGTCTGTATAACTTTGTCTTGATATGTAATCTGCAATAACATTTTTGTTAGTACTAATTACTTCAATTATAAATGTGAAATTTAATATATTCAAGACTAGTCTCCGAATCTCTTTTGTTGTAACTGAATTTTGTATTTTCTTTGTTAACCACCAGCGTACCTGTGTATTATCTGTTCGTACAATAAACTTGTTATACACAATATATGGCTCAAATGCTAACAAACATTTATATAATGAACATAATTCTTTCCTATTTATTTCCCATTTTATTTCTGTTTCATTGAACGTACCTGAGTATTATCTACAATGGTGTTCTATTTTTTCTACTTCATATCGGTATTTAAGTACTCCTCCATAACTACATTCACTAGCATCTGCTTCTACTATATATATAAATTTTCTATTTTCATCTGGAAATTATAGTTTTGGTAATTCTTTACAAAGTAATTTTATTTTCTGAACTTGTTTTTTATCTTCTTCATTATAGTTATATTCTACATCCTTTTTTAATTTTTCCTGTAGTGGTTTTAAAGTTTCTGCTAATTTTGGAATATATTCTCTTACTTGGTTTACTAATCCTAAAAATGATTGTAATTTCTTTTTTGTATCTAATTCTTCTTTCGAATTTATTTTTTTTGTACTATATGTTGTTGCATTTTTACTCCACTCTAATCTATTTGTATTCCAAAAACTTCTATCTGATTTTTCATAATTTCAGCTTTCTTTTCACTTAGACTTATTCCCGATTTTTCTATTATATCTGTAAATTGTCCTAATTATTTTAAATGTTCCTCTTTAGTTTTTGTATATAATAATATATCATCTATGTATACTATACAATTAGATAATTGTTTAAAATAACTATCCATAAAATGTTGATATCTACCTGGTGCATTTTTATATCCAAATGGTAATACGTTCCATTCATAAAATCCTTGTGGTACCGTAAATGCGGTTAATTCTTTAGATTCTTTTTCTAACTTTAAATGGTAAAATCCTAATTTATAATCGAATTTACTAAAATAATTATATCCCTATATTTGTCTTATTTTTAATATCTTATTTGGTATTGGATAATTATATGTCATAGTCTTTGCATTTAAATTTCTATAGTCAATAACCATTCTACTTTTTCCTCTTTTTTGTTCACTATGTTTATTTACTATAAATGCTGGACTATTATGTTTACTATTACTTTTTTGTATATATTGTTTTTCTAATAATTCATCTATATGCATTTTAAATTCTTTTAAATTGTCAAAATTATATGTTAATGGTTTCTGGGTTATTATGCTATTTTTATTTATTAATTCAATTTTTATAGTAGTTTTATGTTTTTCCCATCCTTTTAATGGATCTTCACTATATAATTGTTCTAATTTTTTCTTAATTATTTCTATCTTATTTATTGAAAATATAGTTATTTCTATTTTATTTATCAAAAATACAACTAGTTCTATTGTATCTTCAGTATTTTTTACATTTTCTAACTTTTGTGCAATTTTTTCGCTTCCTTTTATCCAATCAGTTTTCTTTCTTATATTATTATTAACTCTTTTTGCTCTTACTTTCTGTTTACATGGTGTTGTAAACAACCAATCTGTTCTAGTTATTATATGTAGGTATAATTTATCTAAAAACGGTATTCCTAAAAGTATATCTTTTGATGTTAGTTCATAATTATAAATTTCTTCTATTGTTAATATCTTATCCCATACTTGTATTTTTACATTCCTAACTTTATAAGTAATTAAGCTTCCTCATTATTAAATCCTTTAACTATTATTGGTGTTTTTAGTTTATCCCATTTGCTTTCTGGTAAGCAATTATATCTACATAAATTAGCTTCTGCTCCTGTATCTATCATAGGCGTATAATATCTACTGTAATATCCTTCTACTACTATCTTCATTAATACATATATTTTCATTTTATGTTAAGGCTCTTCTTAAGAATAATTTCTTTCTGTTATATGTTAAGGTTAATTGTGTATGTTGTATATTATATGGTTTTACTTGTTCTAGTCATTTTATTCCTAATATTATGTCTGCTTTTTGCATTTCTTCCTTACTTCAAATTCTATTTTTATTTTTCTAATTCCTATTATTATTTCTTTTTCTTCTATATTTTTTCTATTTATTAAACTTCTTGGTAGATCTAGGCATATATCACTATCAGTTATTATTTCTTCATTTTTTACTAGATATTTTGCTATATAATTTTCTTCTTGTCCTGTATTTAAGAGTATTAAATATTCTTTTTCATTTACCTTTCCTGTTATGTAATATTGGTTTAAATTATTTGTTGAATTTATTTCATAACTTGTTCTTTTTGATGAGCATGATGATTCTGATTTTTCATCAGCTATTCTTTTCGTTGTACTTATTCTATCATTTATTATTTCTAAATTTTCTTCTATATCTATGTCTCTATAGCTATAATCATTATAATCTATTGTTTTTACAATTTGTTCGAATGGACTTTCTATTCGTATTTTGTTAATCTTATAGTTATTTCCCATTTTATTTCTATTTCATTGAACGTACCTGAGTAGTATCTACAATGGTGTTCTAATTTTTCTGCTTCATATCGGTATTTAAGTACTCCTCCATAACTACATTCACTAGCATCTGCTTCTACTATATATATAAATTTTCTATTTTCATCTGGAAATTGTAGTTTTGGTAATTCTTTAAAAGTAATTTTATTTTCTGAACTTGTTTTTTATCTTCTTCATTATAGTTATATTCTACATCCTTTTTTAATTTTTCCTGTAGTGGTTTTAAAGTTTCTGCTAATTTTGGAATATATTCTCTTACTTGGTTTACTAATCCTAAAAATGATTGTAATTTCTTTTTTGTATCTAATTCTTCTTTCGAATTTATTTTTTTTGTACTATATGTTGTTGCATTTTTACTCCACTCTAATCTATTTGTATTCCAAAAACTTCTATCTGATTTTTCATAATTTCAGCTTTCTTTTCACTTAGACTTATTCCCGATTTTTCTATTATATCTGTAAATTGTCCTAATTATTTTAAATGTTCCTCTTTAGTTTTTGTATATAATAATATATCATCTATGTATACTATACAATTAGATAATTGTTTAAAATAACTATCCATAAAATGTTGATATCTACCTGGTGCATTTTTATATCCAAATGGTAATACGTTCCATTCATAAAATCCTTGTGGTACCGTAAATGCGGTTAATTCTTTAGATTCTTTTTCTAACTTTAAATGGTAAAATCCTAATTTATAATCGAATTTACTAAAATAATTATATCCCTATATTTGTCTTATTTTTAATATCTTATTTGGTATTGGATAATTATATGTCATAGTCTTTGCATTTAAATTTCTATAGTCAATAACCATTCTACTTTTTCCTTTTTTTTGTTCACTATGTTTATTTACTATAAATGCTGGACTATTATGTTTACTATTACTTTTTTGTATATATTGTTTTTCTAATAATTCATCTATATGCATTTTAAATTCTTTTAAATTGTCAAAATTATATGTTAATGGTTTCTGGGTTATTATGCTATTTTTATTTATTAATTCAATTTTTATAGTAGTTTTATGTTTTTCCCATCCTTTTAATGGATCTTCACTATATAATTGTTCTAATTTTTTCTTAATTATTTCTATCTTATTTATTGAAAATATAGTTATTTCTATTTTATTTATCAAAAATACAACTAGTTCTATTGTATCTTCAGTATTTTTTACATTTTCTAACTTTTGTGCAATTTTTTCGCTTCCTTTTATCCAATCAGTTTTCTTTCTTATTTTATTATTAACTCTTTTTGCTCTTACTTTCTGTTTACATGGTGTTGTAAACAACCAATCTGTTCTAGTTATTATATGTAGGTATAATTTATCTAAAAACGGCATTCCTAAAAGTATATCTTTTGATGTTAGTTCATAATTATAAATTTCTTCTATTGTTAATATCTTATCCCATACTTGTATTTTTACATTCCTAACTTTATAAGTAATTAAGCTTCCTCATTATTAAATCCTTTAACTATTATTGGTGTTTTTAGTTTATCCCATTTGCTTTCTGGTAAGCAATTATATCTACATAAATTAGCTTCTGCTCCTGTATCTATCATAGGCGTATAATATCTACTGTAATATCCTTCTACTACTATCTTCATTAATACGTATATTTTCATTTTATGTTAAGGCTCTTCTTAAGAATAATTTCTTTCTGTTATATGTTAAGGTTAATTGTGTATGTTGTATATTATATGGTTTTACTTGTTCTAATCATTTTATTCCTAATATTATGTCTGCTTTTTGCATTTCTTCCTTACTTCAAATTCTATTTTTATTTTTCTAATTCCTATTATTATTTCTTTTTCTTCTATATTTTTTCTATTTATTAAACTTCTTGGTAGATCTAGGCATATATCACTATCAGTTATTATTTCTTCATTTTTTACTAGATATTTTGCTATATAATTTTCTTCTTGTCCTGTATTTAAGAGTATTAAATATTCTTTTTCATTTACCTTTCCTGTTATGTAATATTGGTTTAAATTATTTGTTGAATTTATTTCATAACTTGTTCTTTTTGATGAGCTTGATGAATTTATTTGTTGTTCCTCCTTTTGTGCCAAGATCTGAGTGTGGTATTCTTAATCCCTAGGAATGGAATGACATAGATCTATTATATGTATAATTAATCTATTTTTCTTTGTGATATTATTTCATCCATATTTTCTCTCCAATATTTTAAATATTTGTAGTCTACCATTTTATCCTGTAGTAATTGCAGAGTTACAGATTTCTGTATAATAATTTATCCTAATTGTACTGTAATGTATATCTAATTCTAGATTTTCAATGTTATTTATTATCTTGTGTTGTTCTTCTCGTAGCGAGTTTTTTAAATTATATAAACTATCACATGTACTTTTTCCTAAATTTTCTAAGGTCTCTTCTATCCATATTAATTTTTCTTTTAGATTCTCCATTATTTTTCTAATTCGGTTTCTATAATTAATTTCTCCATTTAGATTATCTTGATTTTCTCTAGTTTTTCTAATATATTCTAACATCTCTTAATCTGAATAATATCCATTTGGGTAATTATCCAGGTATAACTGTGCTATCCAATTTATAGTTTCAATTTCATAGTCTAATACTTTTTCTAATATTATTTTCTTAATATCTATAATTTCTATATCTCTAAGTATATATAAGATTAAGACTTTAAGATTATCTATCATTTAAAATTGACTAAATATTTTATTATAATATTTTGTAGTTGTTTGTTTTAGTCTTAGTAGTTCTTGCATATTTTCATTAAGAAATTCTATATATTTTATATCTTTAGTTTCCATGTATTTGTCTAAATTACTTTCATCTATTTTTCTATTAACTGTATGTTTCTCATATCTTTTTCCAAAAATTCTAGATATATGTCATTTATCATGGTAAGTATTTGTAAGAGTAGTTAGGTAGGTATGGTATGTAATTTATTCTAGTCATATAATATTTACCAAATGCTTTTTCTAATATGATTTTTCTTATATCTACTACTTTCATATCCTTAAGTGCATACAGAATAAGTATTTTAAATTTATCTACCATTACATCAGATGAATAATTATTCATTTTCATAAAATTTCTATTTTCAAAATATTCCCTTCAATCATGTACATAACAAAATATGGTCATCTTAGATTACTATATACTAGATTATTCTTAAATAACATATTCTTCGGTCACTATTAGCATGGTAATCTGGATATTTTTTCCTTAAACAACGCCTCTACTCTGGTTACTTCGGAAGTAGATTTCAAAATAACTCTTCTTAATTATTATGTCTCTTTCATTGGTATTGTGATACCATCACAATCAAGTGCACATTTGTATTGATAAGCTTTACTAAATATTATCACATTCACCTAGGGAATGGATCTGTACTTATAAGAATCAAAATTCTCAATCCCTAGGAATGGAATATAATTGTGCCTTAAGCCTATGAAATTTTTATAGCTTTTAACTTTCATGATATTGTTACTTCAGGAGCAAATCGAGGCATACATATAATGTAGAGAATTTTTCTTAACATATAATCATAATAAGCATATGAAAATATTATCACTTTTGATGATTATTATCATATTGTCCCTCCATGTTTATATTTCATACATTCAATCACTTATCTTTTTTCAGACATATTATGCATTATTACCACATGTACTTCAGGGAATGGAGCACATTCAATAGGACAAATTTAATATTTTTTCACCAAAAGTACATTATTTTGCATTAGACATCATTATATGATCAATATGGTGCATTGAGATTTAAACGCAATGCCTTATCCATATAAAGACGTCTTAGGCATAAATTCGTGGGAGTTAAATCCAATTCTTATCATCATAGTACATCAAAACTCTAACCCGATGTCTTACCCTTTGTGCGATGAAATTTTAATCCATCGTCATATCTCTTAACAATATTGTTCTTCAAGAACAAATTTAAGGTATAAATAAGTTTGAATTAATTAGGTTCCCTCTGATCCAACAAATCCAACAGAGTTCTATTAATTTAACAGCAAAGTTGTTATAGTCAAGATATTTCTTGTGGGTATTTCTATCATGTGAAAGCATAATTTAGATAACTTAAATATTACAAAATAAATCTCCAAAATTGACAAAAATAAGTATGAACGTCGTATATCGAGAAAACTTTTATGCAATTCCTTTGTCATGGAAAAATTCAAATTTTTGACATGTAATAACATAATAAGTCTACTAGAATGACTTGAGGTAATATTAATAAATCTATCAAAAGAATTTACCTACCTTTATTCTTTATTTATTAAAGAGGGAAAAGGAATAGTATGCCAAAGGAACATCACTCCTTATGACCACAATTCATTAATACTTACCGTGAAAGTTAGCGCTTTAGAGGGAGGAAATTTGCCTTTGCAAACATCACGATTTTGGTTAAGGAAGAGTCTCGTACTTATAACGTATTATAAAATATAAAGTAAGAACAAGAAGAATGTAGAGAGAAGAGAGAGTAATTCTTATTTCTAATGAGGGGTTTCTTGAGGGGTTCTTAAGAGTTAATTACAATGAAGAAAAATTTGTTTATTTAAAGAGGAAAACTAACTTTGTCCAAAAAGTTGGGGTTTCTAACTTTCAATAAATAGACAATCACTATATATAATACATCTATAATAGAAAATTATCTTATACATACTTTTAAAATTGTTTATTGCAAGTTGCAACTGTACTTTGTTATAATTATTGAATTAAGTATTTAATTGTAAGTTGCAGTAATTTTCAAGAAAATTATTTTAACATATTTTATAAAATTTATCTATTAGATATATATCAGTTAAAATCTCTCCTAAGTATTGCATTTATTTTTCTCCCTCTCCTAGTTTCTTAAATAAAAGATTGATAACAAATCATTAATTTTCTCCCTAATGTTTCTTACTTTTTTATTTCCGTTAATCCCCCCCCCCCCCCCCCAAATCTTTCGCCTAACAAAGTAAAAAAGTTTTTTATGAGAAATCCTAAATTTCTCCTTCTTTCATTTCTTTAGAATATATTCTTTATATTAGTTAATCCTTTCAAATTTTTGATTGTGTTATCTTTCCATAAGTTTCTCTCATATAATTTTCTTAATTCGTTCATATCTTCTTTTCTATGATATTAGTCTCCATTATTATCTGAGTTGCTTCCATCACATAAACTTCTATCAGATTGTAGAAATCCACATTTTCCCTTAATTTTTCCATACACTAATATTTATTTTTTTCTTGTTTATTCACAATATAATTTTATTTGTGAATCAAATTTCATACATTAGTTAATGTGAATATCATGCTTTTATTCTTGATTTTATTAAATATTTTTATCGAAAATAGCTAATTCAATAAATAACTTTTCATACACAGTTGATGCAAATCGTTGTTTGAATTTTTATTGAAAAATCATGTTGTATATCATTTTTATATGTATTTATTAGACAAAAATACTAATTGATAAGCAGCTAACAATGCCAAAACACCAATTTTTATACAAAATTCAGAACCCAAAAAATAAAAGTACACCTAAACTAGTTAAATTTAGCATATTTTAGAAATAATCCATACATAAAATATATTTTTATATATACCCATGATTTATTTAAAATTAAAAAATAAATTCATTGAACACTTTCGCATTCATGATTCATATCAGTTTATATTCAAATTTCTTACATACAAACATGTATAAACGAAAAAAAAATAAAGATACACCAATTTAGATATAAATTTAGACACAAAATAAATAAAAGCAAACCTAAGATAATTATATGTACAACATTTTATACACAATTCATACACTAAAATATGTACAAGTAAGCCTTGAGCAGGATATTGATATCTCATATTGATTTTATACAGGTTTCATAAATAAAAATTCTGAGAAAAATTTTAAGTACTATGTATATGAGTTATATAAAAATTGTTATTAAAATATTTAAAAATTGAATATATATATATATATATATATATATATATATATATATATATAAATATATGTATATCATTAATAATATTAAAATATTTTTTTTGTCTCGATAATATTTTTATTTGAAATGAGGAAAAAATCGTTTAAGAGAAAAATAAGGGGTGATTGATATCTTTTGGTAACTAATGTCTTATTTTAAGGGTGTATTTTATTTTACAGAAATAGAAAATTTATCTTTCAAAACTTGTTTTTATTTTAAAAGTTGTTATGACTTGCAATCTAAGAAGTATTGCCATGACTTGTAATCTAAGAAGTATTGCTATGACTTGTGATACACAATCTAAGGTTATGTAAAACTGGCAACATATTGATACATTGATGATACAAATTTAGTAATACAAATCTATAAGTTAAAAGAGAGAGAGAAGAGGGAGGCAACAAGATAGAGGAGGGGGCGGGAGGCGATACATTTATAGTAATTTATCTTTCTCTTTAAACTCAAAGTTTCTCATAAGAAGAGAGAGAGAGAGAGAGGGAGGGGGGGGGGGGAAGGGGGAAGCGAGATAGAGACAGAGGCCAGAGAGGAGGCGAATGAGATCGGGAGAGGTGAGAAGAGAGTGGAAAGAGAGGGATAAGAGAAGAGAGGTCGTATATTGTATTTAACTGGAAAAGAGAGAATATAAATTATAATTAATTAAAATTTAGGCCGACTAAGTTAATTAAGGGCTTATGTTTGTTAACTTATGTAGTTTTTCCACATTAAAGTTAGCCCATAAAAATGATATGTCCAGCCAGCTTAAGTTTAGGAATGTCAATGACCGTCCTATATTGGCCAAGTTTCTTTTTAGTTCATTTAAAAGTTGGTTTGATACATAGCTAAAATTACCCATAAAAATATCATATTAAGATATTTTAAAACAAAACATTCTTTGTTTGATATGTTATATATATAACCATAACAAAGAAAAAGATAGATTTATAAGTTACTTAAAAATTATAAAAGAAAAAAAAAATTAGTAAGAATTTAGCAGATTGGGTTATGACTCACTTTTTAGGTCATTTCAATTCAAATAACTTTTGAACTAATTATTAACTCAAAATATTTTAATACACCCAAATTCAATTAACCCTAAACATTTGATACATATATTGTGTGTGTGTGTTCCCCCAAGCCCTCCACACATACAAATATGCATAGAATTTTTTTTTGTTAAAAAACAAGTTATTTATCCTTTTTACCAGATCAATAAATATTTAGCAAAAGAACTAATAAATGACATATTTTTATGAAATATAAAGTAAAGAAGGAGAAGAATGGAAAGAGAAGGGTGAGATTTCTTTATTTCTCATGAGGAATTCTTAAGGGGTTCATTACAATGAAGGAAAACCTCTGTATCTATAGGGAAAAACTAACTTTTTCCCAAAAGTTGGGGTTTTCTAACTTTTCAATAAATAGGCATTCACTATATATGGTAATACATTTATAACACTCCCCCTTGAATGTCTAATGATGAATAATATGCCTCGTTTAAACCCTACTTGAAAAAATTTAATGAAAAAAAATCTAGTGAAGGAAAAAGAGTACATATCTCTAATAATACACATACAGGTTGCTTCATTAAAAACCTTATAAGGAGAATCCAGTGGGAAAAAACCTTGTAAGGGAAAAAGAGTACAATGTCTATTAACTCCCCCTAATGAGAAGATCCTTGAACCTTTGCATCCTGATCTTGTACAACATCTTCTTGAAAGTTATAGTTGGAAGAAACTTGGTAAATAATTCAGCCATGTTGTCACTTGAACGAATCTATTGTACATTAATATCACCATTCTTTTCAAGCTCATGTGTATAGAAAAGCTTTGATGAAATGTTCTTTGTTCTATCTCCTTTTGTGAATCCTCCCTTAAGTTGCGATATATATGTTGCATTATATTTATATAAAATTATGGGTACTTTGTCACATTTCAAATCATATTTTTCTCAAATGAGATGTATCATGAACCTCAATCACATACACTCTCGCCTTGCTTCATAAATAATTATCATCTCAGTATCATGCAATGAAGTAGTTATGATCGACTGCATTATAGATCTTCAAGATATGACAGTACCCCCACATATGAATACTTAGCCTATCTAAGATCGGGCTTTATGCGGTTAGATAAATACCCAAGAAGATCAGGATTGAAATCTTTTGAATAAAATAAGTCCATACATAGTCTGTTTTAGATGCTGTAATATGTGTTTGATCTCATTCTAATGTCTTCTAGTAGGAGCAGAACTATATCTTGCTAACAAATTGATCGAAACGGGTATATTAGGCCTTGTAATATTTACAAGATATATTAATACACCTATTGTACTAAGATATATAACCAATCTAATTTGGTATATATCTCATTTCAACAAATAATTTATTACTTTTGAAAACTCTCCAAGAGTTTCAATAATTTCCAAGTTATAAATTTATGCATTAGAAGGTTATAAATACGTTTCCCAAAAACTTTTGATATATTTCAAAAATTTTGAATCCTTAAAAAGTTTTCATATAAATTTTATCAAGTAACAATATTCAGCATTTCATGTGTGACATCTTCAAGTGTATGGACTGCAAATCAAATAAGTATCATGCTTACCAAAATGCATCCTTTCATGTCACTTGATAAATATTTCTACGCTAGCATGCTTAAATAAACTTAGAATTTAGATCCTCGTAACCTTTTACAATACTTTGTCAATATTGTGTCAAAGATATTATTGATGATATATCATTTGGTATCGGTCCAAAATGTGACACAATATTTTGAGATCTCGTCACTTTATTATTTTCAGGTACCTGAACCTTTTATAAGGTTTCATAGAGTGTTATGTTGTGGGATCTTTAGGAGTACATTATCTCCTTATTATGATTATTTTTTCCTTTTTTTTCAAGAATTATTGCGTTTAGAATAGATTGATCTACTATGCTTTATGCTTGCAATAGATTTTGTCATTTAGGGATGTTTAATTTGAAGCATTTACAGCTAAATATAAGATTAATATTGGGTCAGCAAATACTCCTAGCATTTGAACTTGAATTATCTTTTGAATGAGGATCGTACTGATGATAATTCACAACATATTTCTTAGTTGTTTACTATCTCTCCCTCATGTTAGGAAACAAACATACATCTCAATGTAATTTATAGAATTCATTTTTGTGCATCTTTATATATCCATTTATCATATGTTGCACATCAAAATTATTAGATGAAAAATATGTGGTTCCTGATCCTAAACCAACTTTGAGAAGGAAGTAATAATAATTTATTTGTTTGATCCATACAAGTACATTTGTATATAATATATCATATTTCAAACTAACAAATGGATATTTATTCTCATAAGTAATGGTTTGGCTATTTATTTGAGGTATTTAGCGTCAAATCAACTTTGGTATTTATTAATCTAGAAGCTGTGCTCTTAACTCAAATATCTTTCACAAGCAATTTTATTAATGTCAAATTGCAGATTGACAATAAACTTTTATGTGATTATTTATTGATGCATCTTTTCAACATGTCATGACCTAAAAACAAGGGTCATGATGGAACTTGTCACGGCAAACCTTGAAAATAAGTATATCACCTAAGCTGATACACAAAGGGGAAAAGACAAAAATAACCCCAATGCAAGGCTTCTAGAAGAAAGTCGAACCATACAAATATAATATGAAAACAAAACATACAGCCAAAGATATTATACCAAATCAAAACCTAGTGCCAATAGTGTAAGAACTACTAATACAATCCATGAGTCAGATACATCCATATATCCAATAGGAACGATATATGTCTTTGAATACTAACAAAGACATAAATAATACAAAAATATAAAAGTAGACCCAGATGCATGAAATTCCAACTGCTACCTTGAACAACTTTGAAAGTGCCTAAAATCAAGAAACGTGAGATGCACCCGTACCAGAATTTGCACCAAAGGGGCACAGTAGGGATGAGTATCATCTATTTATGCTCAGTAGGTATCATAGGCTGACCGAGCAAAGTAGAAAATAAAGCATACAAAATATACACTAATGGCACATCATCGTAATTAGAAAATATACCACAACGGTAGCCCACACTACTTGCACTAACAGTTCTACAATATCCACATATAATACAACAAAGCACCAGAAAAGAATACAAGTATACATTTATACCATATATAAGTAAAGAAAAGGGGAACAACATATAGGAGAGCATTAAGTACAAGGGAGATTAGAACAACCCATAGGTAATAAGTCAAACAGAATATATAATCACATCACAAGCATAATAAAGTAAACATAATAAGAATGATTATAATAATGCTGATGATGCTGATGTAATGCACGAGGTCGTCTCACAACCTCTAAGACTCCAGTACAACCCCAAATACACCTACAGAGCTAAAGCTTTCTGACGTAGGACCCATGAAGAGTTCATAAACGCATATACAATCCATATATCCATATATCCTCCTGGGCACATCCCTTGGGGAGTATTTTATAAGATTCTACATAATCTGTCATAAAAAGGTGTTGCTAGTGTTTCTCAATATTTCCACGATGGTACCATTATTTCATGAATGAGTATGAGGATGCAATGCTCACAAACAACCAAAATAGGTATTTCCACAACCAACCATAATGATTATTTTCACAATCAACCAATATACCATCACGTGATCCAAATATCCACTTATTATTTTTAACTATTCATGAAATCCAACATGATTCATGTGCCAATAGAGTATGAATGCATCAGAACACATAATTACTACCACAACACAC
Organism: Capsicum baccatum var. pendulum; assembly: GCA_030864225.1. Classification (NCBI taxonomy): domain Eukaryota; kingdom Viridiplantae; phylum Streptophyta; class Magnoliopsida; order Solanales; family Solanaceae; genus Capsicum; species Capsicum baccatum. Next base: position 224,251,889 of record CM061550.1, read on the forward strand.
TTTTTCATCAAACAAGGTATAATTATCATCATGTATACAAGGTTATTAATATCACATAGGACCCCACATGATCACACAAAGCACATAAAGTTCCAAAACCACCACATAATATCTCACATAGGCCCCACATGCGCATAATATTGTAAGATAGCCATTTTTCATGATTAGTTTCCACACCCTTAATGTAATACCCCATTTATTCGTAGTTTAGTTCGTCTCCTAGTTAGATGCATAAGAGACTTAAATCCTAAAAATTTCACTAAGTGTTTGGGATTTAGTCATTTTTAAGGCCTCTTGACTTTGAGGATTCTAAATTGGTCTTCCCGACCCCAAAATATTGGTTTTTGAGTTAATTCTGGTACAGGGGTGTAAGGAGCATGTCTCGGGGTAGTTTAAATTTTTAAGACGAGGATTGGGTCATGTTTGGATCACAGTCTAGCAGCACACCAAAATAGTATCGCATCGCGGTGCTAATGGTGATGGCACTTTTACCACATTGCGGTGATCATCCAAATCATAGTCTAGTTATGAATTTAATTGCCTGAGGGATAATTATATCTTTTCCCCTCAATACAAGTCTGTATATCATAACTTATATCACCAGTTAGGGCATTATTGTCCCCTCTTCTTCAATTCTCCTCTCAAAGAAACCCTATTCATCTCCAAAAATCATCACTTAAATTACTTACTCTCCAAGGAAAACCAAGAATTCAAGTTCTAAAATACAAGAACCTTCAATAAAGCATCAATATTGGTGTTTCTCTTTGAAGATTATGAGTTTAAGGTAGGTGGGGTATTCATTCATGGGTCCCTTTCATCCATGGAACCCAAAAATCCTTTACTTTTAATTAAAGAGTGAGATTTTTATCATTATGATATTTTATATTTCAAGAAAGATTGTATTTCATGTTTTCATGGTAATTTTAATTCAATTCAGTTCATGTATGATCCTATGCAAGATTTTGAATTCCTCATACTATGAATTTAAGTTTCCCATGCCTTGTTCAAGTGAATTCCATAATATATCCCAAACTCAAGATTTTTAGCAACATTCTCATATTTTCACCATGTTTGATGAAAGGCCTATGTCTTGAGCCGAACCATGATTCAATACTATAGTTTAAGTTTAAATGTCATGTTTTAATGATAATTCAGTGCTGGTACATAGGTTTTACTTGATTTTAGATTTTTAAGTAATAGTTCAATTAAACCATGTCTTATCATTATACTCAGTCATTATGCGCATGTCGAGCACTATCAGTTCACATGTTTATGATTACTTCAGAATCTGTATGTACTGATGTTTTTAAAACACAATGGCCTGAGCTCATTTTATCAGCTTTAGTGCATGAACCAGTTCATGATATCAGTGTCAGTTCAGTTAAGAGTAGGATTTAGCACTGAGTGATTGCAAGGATGGCGGCTTCTCCATTAGCTAGGTAGAGCTATTAGTAGCAGTCCCTGTATTCCAAAACTACGTAGCGACCATAGGATATGAGGGGTCACCCATTAGTTTAGGCTTCACTTCCTCGCAAGGGTCACCCATCAGTTTAGGCTTAACACGCTGGTCCTTTGGTACATCAGCCTTATGGATCCACATCTTCAGTCAGTGTTGGTACCCGTGGTACGATATTGACACCCGTCCAATTGGATTCACAGGTTGGACCCTGATTTTCTCAGAGTGGGGCATGTCGGTTGGATGATACCTTTCATAGTCTCAGTAAGATATTCAGTTCAGTTTTTCTTGACCAAAGAATATAGATTTACAGTTATTCAGTTATCAGATTTTAGTCTTTCAATTTACAGATTATTTCAGAAATATGTATATGCCTTGTCTTGCATTCTCAGATATTATTATTTTTATACATTCATGCTTAGTTATCTCATGTTGTTCAATTAGTCCTTATCTCATATGCATAGTACCCCACTATTTTAGGCTAAGTATAGTTCAGTTTTACATGATTAGTACTCATCTATCCGCTACTCAGCATACCGATGTTAGCTATCCCTTTTCTAAAATTTCAGTTGTTAAATCACACAAACATCAGTCATTTAGTTAATTAGATCTACTTAATACACATTATGTTGGTTTTGTAAGTTTATTCATTCAGGCTCAGTATGTTTGCATGTTTAGATCCATGAGTTAAGTCAGTTACCACCATATAGTTTCATACCCAATATTCATACGTCATCCTTAGTATAACTTCTACAGCATAGTCAGCCCACAAGAGAATGGCTTACAACATTTATGTTTCTACAGCCTCCTAGCTTACAGAATTATTTTCAGCTCATGATTTATAAATTTTCTATAATTTATAGTTTTCACATATATTTATGTTTCAAATGTATATTTTAGCAAATAACCTATATACTTAGTTTTACATCATGTTTGAAATATTTCCATGATTTGGTTCATGTCTCCACATACTCAGTACATTCAAACACACTGACCACATATATGCATTTGTGGCTACATCCTTCATAATGTAGGTACCATATATTGCTTTTACACTAGGGTTAAATAATTTTCAATGTTCAGCCAACAGGTGACAAGTTCTCCTATTTCAAGAACTCTAGAAAGTTATAGTCATGTACTATATTTTTTATTTTCCATATGCATTGATTAGTGGTAGTTGGAGGCATGTCCTAGCTATCTATAATCGGTATAGTAAAGGTTTCATAGATGTCAGTCAGAGTAAATCATGTAATTTGAGTTTCTTTCTTCAGTTATATCATGATGTAAATTGTATCAGTATTACCTTTAACCAAAATTTTTGTGATTATGCATCCGCTCAGCTAATTAAGTTTTGTTATATATGTTAAATCAGTTGTTCAAGTATCATGTAAGTTCATGGGTTAGCTTGGGATCACTTGTGGTTCCAAACACTATGTTACGATTAGGGGGTAGTCTCGGGTCGTGACAAACTTGGTATCAGAGCCCAGAGTTCAAGTGTCCTAAAATGTCTATGAAGATGTGTCTAGTAGAGTCTTGCAGAATGGCATGAAGACATATTTACTTTTCTTTGAGAGGCTACAGGGCATTTAAGATATATTTTTCTACTTTCATGTCTCAGATCGTGCAGTAGAAGTTGTATCTAAATAATGTACGTAGATTTTTATGTTAATCCATTCATTCCCTCCCTGTCTTATTCTTAAAGCAATAGAAATACCCAAGCTTAAATCCTTTCAGATAGATTTTTCCCAGGAAGTCCTCACAGACAGTTATGGTATTGCACACAGGCTAAAAAGTATCCCATCAGTTCCCTTATATTCTAAACTTCATAAATATTTATTTTTGTTCATGAAAAATCATGCATTGATCCAAAGTCAGTTGTGCTTTCATATCCCTTCTTAGAATCTTGTGTCTATATTCAATCTAGAGTTTAAAGATGAACCCATAAATTTAGCAGCATTAAAGTGGGGATAGTGTTTATCTTGATCTAGTAGATTATGTATCCATAGGTCTAGTTGTATGAAGGTGAATTAGTAGGCTTGAAATAGTGTATGCAAGAATAAGTTGTTGATTCGAAATCAAGTATGATTATGTGTGTATGACTAGAGGTTTACCCTAGGTAATAGGGTATTATATTATTTTTTAGTTTTAACAGTGTATGTGCTTAGATAGTACCCTTTAGTTGTTAAGTGTAAATGAGGCTATGAAGTATATGGAGTTCTTACCAGCTAAGTTACGGGTTATATGATGATTGTTGGGTATGTTAGCATGGTGGTAATTCTCATGGTTAGGGAGAATATAGGTTTAGAGATATGATATTAGTAGGCTACGATGGAAGTCAGTGTGGTTCATTAAAGATTTAGGGATATCCATGTTAAGTGTTAGAATCTAAGTTTGAATCTTTGAAGATTGAGCTAATAGAAGAAAAGTTGAAATTCTTGATAGTGTGAACTCAGTGTCTGGTGTTACTCATGAAAATTCTAAGATAATCAGTGTTTAAGTTATTGTATGATGACTATTGAGGCTATAGTAAGATAGGAGTTGTATCTCAAAAGAAAGTACTAGAAGTGGGCCTTACATTATCAAGTGTAGTCTTTCAGGTTGAGTTTATCATTTATGTGTATTACCCCATACTCTAGAGTAAAGTGATGGCATTTCAGTTTAGACTTATTTAAAAAGGGTTCCGTAGACTTAGAATGATGGCTCAAAGCTAAGGGGGAGATGATAGAACAAGTAACCAGGTCAGGCTCTCAGATTCTAATAGTGATGCCAGTATGTTGTAGAATAGCATTAAGGGAGAATGATGCCCAAACCAGTCATACCTCAGTGCAAAGTTTGTACTTCAGTTATTACAATATCTATGCATGCTTACATGTGAGTTCTGTGATCATATCTCATATTCATGCACTTTCCATAGAATCATGTACGTTTTTAGTTATTGGTATGAGGAGTTCTAATTCACTCAGCAGTATGAATCATATTCCATGAATTCATGAACTCCAAACTCGGGTCATGTAGCTCATGAATTATGTACTTATGATTTATAGTATGTTCAGTTCCAGTGCTCATGCTACACTCTTAATGACCAGTGGAATTTAGATTATGTCATGTATATTCTCTGTTTTAATCTCGGTAATGAATCTCTATCGTGGATACTCTATTCCTCAGGCCTCAGTTAAGTGTCCAAGTTATGCATAGTATTTCTTTATTCTTTAGGTCCTCATATTCTATCCTTTCAGTGACCTCTCCTTTGGTCAACATAGTGATGATGAATAATTTTTTAGATAGGAGAGAGTAAAAATTTCTAGTTGACAAAAAATTATTGTATGCTTGTTTTAGCTAAGGTTGTAAGTGTGAAGTAAGAATGAGGCAAAGTTTTTGATATATGTCATGGTTAGTTGAAATTTTATGTGTGTTTTATTAGGTTAGTGCATGGAATTTATTGATCATAGAAGTTTGGAGCATATTAGAAAGATGCTTTTATGGGTGTTTGTTTAGAAGTGCATATATGGTTATTATGATAGGCTTGAATGTATTGTTTATATATATGTATGTGGGTGATAACATTATGCGTCAATGAATGTCTAGTAAGGGTTAAAAGTAGTTGTTGAAGTGGTAATATGAATTATTCATGAAATAAGGAGTTGTGAAAGCACAGGACGTATTGAATTCATGATTCGGACTAGAGTTATGGTGTGATGTGTAGCACTCTGTAGATTCGAGTAGGCTTGAACATAGTGAGAGAATTCAGTTCATCTCAAACTTCAGTAAATAGAGTTATCAGTGCCCATGTGAATATTGTAAGTAGCCTCATGTGAAGTGTAGTTTTGAAGTGGAGTGTATAGTTGAGTAAAAGCTTTCAGTATATATCAATCCGTATAGCCAGTAATTCAGATTAGCAGTCAGATAGACAAGTTCCTATGATTCTTTATCTTTTCATCTAGTTTTACTATCTGAAGTTTCATGAATATGCCTATTGCATGAGATAACTTATCTGCAATCATGCAAGTTGCAAATTTAGTTGAGCCCTTGCTTTTAGTCTAAATCAGTATTAACCATAAAGGATATCCAGATTCAGACATTGTATCATGTTGCTTATCCAACTTCAGAATTTGACCAAATAGTCCTAATGGATTCCTAGATTTTAAAACTATCATGGTAGGCATTTATGAGTTTAGTTCAATTCATGTATCATGTTTCAGATTCAGATATTCAGTAATGATTCAATTCATAAGTGTCCCATGCATCATCTAAATCTTTGCTTTGTATTTCAACCAAGTCAGTATCATTCAAGGGACGAACGATACCAAGGGAGAGAAGTTGTAATACCCCAAGTTTTCATGTCCTAAACCTCTTATTTTTTTCTTCACAAAATCAGATCTAGCCTAAAGTAATGGTTAATCATAAGTTGACTCTCTCATTTCTATCTCAACCTTATAACCATTCTCATGTCATTGCATGTATTCAAGGAATCAGTTCAGTTCATGATATTCAGTTCATGTATCATGTTTCAGAATCAATTATGCAAATCATGTTCCAAGTCATGTATGTTCAATATATGATCTCAGTTACCTTAGTATAGTATTCTCAGTCTAACCAGTCTCATTCGAGGATAAATGTTCCCAAGGGGGAGATATTGTAATACCCTGTATTATTCTTAGTTCAGTTCGGCTCCTAGTTGCATGCATAAGAGGCTTAAATCCTAAAATTACACTAAGTGTTGGAGACTTAGTTATTTTAAGGCCTCTTAACTTTGAGGATTTTAAATTGGTCTTCCCGATCCCGAGATGTTGGTTTTTGAGTTAATTCAGTTTCAGGGGTGTAAGGAGTATGTGTTGAGGGAGTTTCAGATTTTTCGGATGGGGATTAGGTCATGTTTAGATCACGATTCCAGCAGCTCACTGCGATAGTTCCGCGTCACGGAGCTAATAGCGATGGCACTCTTACTGCATCGCGGTGATCATCCAAATCGTAGTCCAGTTATGAATTCTATTTCCTGAGGGGAAATTATGTTTTTTCCCTTCAATCCAAGTAGGCATATCATGACTTATATCACCAGTTAGGGCATTATTGGCCCCTTTTCTTCAATTCTTCTTTCAAAGGAACCCTGTTCATCTTCCAAAATCATCACTTGAATTATTAACTCTACAAGGAAAACAAAGAATTCAAGTTCCTAAATCCAAGAACCTTCAAGAAAGCATCAAGGTTGATGTTTCTCTTTTAAGATTAAGAGTTTAAGGTATGTGGGGTATTCATTCATGGGTCCCTTTCACCCATGGAGCCCAAAAACCCTTTAATTTTAATTAAAGAGTGAGTTTTTTATCATGATGATATTTAATATGTTCAAGAAAGATTGAATTTCATATTTTCATGGTGATTTTAATACAATTCAATCCATATATGATCCCATGCAAGATTTGGAATTTCTCGTGCTATGAAATTGAGTTTCCCATGCCTTATTCAAGTGAATTCCACGATAGATCCTAAACTTATGATTTTTAGAAACATTCTCATGTTTTAAATTAATGTTTTCCCTATGTTTGATGAAATGCCTATGTCTTGAGTTGAACCATGTTTTAATAATACAGTTTAAGTTTAAATGTCATGTTTTAATTATCAGTTAGTGTTGGTGGGTTATAAATACCCAATACCTATGTGTTTTATACGATTTCAAATTTTCAAGTAATAATTCAGTTAAACTATGTCTTATCATTATACTCAGTTTTTATGCTAATGTCGAGTACTATCAGTTCACATGTTTATGATTACTTCATACTCTGTATGCACTGATGTTTTCAAAACACCAGGACCTGAGCTTATCTCATCAGCTTCAGTGCATGCACCAGTTCATGATTTCACTGTCAGTTCAATTGGGAGTAGGATTTAGCATCGAGCAAATGCAGGGATGGCGGCTTCCCCGTCAGTTAGGCAGAGTCGTTAGTAGTAGTCCCTGTATTCCAGAACTATGTAGCCATCGTAGGATATGAGGGGTCACCCGTCAGTTTATGCTTGACTTTCACTAAGGGTTCAACCGTTAGTTAAGGCTTGACACACTGGTCCTTCGGGTCATCAGCCTTATGGATCCACATTGTTAGTCAGTGTTGGTACCTATGGCACGATATTGATACCTTTTCAACTGGGGTTATATGTCGGACCCCGATTAGCTCAGATTGGGGCATGTCGGTTAGATGATACCTCCCACAATCTCAGTACAGTCTTCAGTATATATTCAATTCAGGTTTACATGACTAAAGCATATAGATTTACAGTTACTTAGTTATCAGATTTCACTCTTTCAATTTACAGATTATTTCAAAAATATGTATATGCTTGGTCTTGCATTCTCAGATATTACAGTTTTTCATGCATTCATGCTTAGTTATGTCATGTTGGTAAGTTAGTTCTTATCTCATATATATAGTACCCCACAATTTTAGTCTAGTTATTCAGACTAAGTACAGTTCAGTTTTACATGATCAATATTCATATATCCTTTACTCAGCATACCGATGTTAGGTATCCCTTTTCTCATATTTTAGTTGTTCGATCACACAGACATCAGTCATTCAGTTAATCAAATCTACTTAATACAGTTATGTTGGTTTTGTTATTTTATTCATTTAGGTTCAGTATGTTTGCATATTCAGATCCATGAGTTAAGTCTTTTCCCACCATATAGTTTTAGACCCAGTATTCATACATCATTCTCTGTACAACTTCTACAACATATTCATCCTACAAGAGAATGGCTTACAACATTTATGTTTCTATGCCTACTAGCTTACATAATTGTTTTCATCTCATGATTTCTCTATAATTTACAGTTTTCACGTATAGTCTTGTTTCAAATGTATATGTAATGCCCGTACTTTTCCTAGCTTGAAAATTTTTTCCAAGAATATTAGAAGCTTTATTTGAAAGATGAATCCACTTTTGTACATGTATTATTTTTAAGATTTTCACTTTTTGTCATGTGAAAAATTCAATAATCTTTCCATCGATACCAAATTTGCCCAAATCCGACACCCGGGCGAAGAGTTAGAGCCTTTTTAGTGATACAGTGTATCACCTGAGCCTTCGGCACATCGCGGAGATAGATCAAATGACATTTGTCAATTTTCAATGTTTCTCTGTGATAGTGGCGCGTCATGCCAAACTTCCAAGTCGTAGACAAGGTACCAACGCGATAACTCCGCATCGTGCCACCGTGCAATTTCCCATTTGTCACTTTCCAGTGACTTGGCACAATAGTGGCGCGTCGCGCCAAGGATGAAAATCAAGAAATTTTCTCAGAAATTAAATACGTGTTCTAGGGTTAAAAGGGTAAATTTTCCACCCTATATAAGCCTTATAACATGACATTTGGCCATAATTCAACAACTTATACTCAATTACTCTAAAAAACTCTCAAGAACAAGCCCTAAGGTTTTCATAGAAGGTTCAATTTCAAGAAAATTCACCGTCAAATTTCAAGAATCTCACCGTCAATCTTCGTATAATCACAAGCTAAGGTATGCATAGTGTTCATTCATGGACTCCTTTCATCCATGAAGCCCAAGAATCTCTTTTCTAAGTTCAAGTTTATGGATTTCTTTATGAATTTCATGTTGAGTTTGTTTTGTTTATGTTGAGAATAATCAATTGAATTCAAATCCATGTTGGGTGATCAATGTTATGTGAAATTAATTTGTATAGATGTATATTCATGTGAACCTATGATTAAACCCTAGGATGATGAAATTACAGATGAATCATGATGATTAATTGTTGTATAATATTGTCTACATGTACTATACCTACCATGTGTATGATTAAATGCCTAGATGATGGAACAATGCTCAACTAGTATGATATAATGAAATCCCCATGTATTTACAAGCTTATGCATATCACATGTTTGATGAAGTGCTTCAATATATGAATTATGAATTGTGTTATTGGTCATGTGTTCAAGTAAGCCATGCTATGTTAGTTTCTTCTCATCGAGTCCTGGGGGTACTTGTACCTAAACATTTAGTTGTGTCCCTAGAGCCATGTCATGTTTTCAAGATACTTTCAGTCAAGCTACAATCCATAGAACTCAGTCAGTCATGTGACTCAGGAAAATCTAAAAATCTCAGCAACCTGAATATTCCCAGTCAATCTCAGCAACTTCAGTACTCTCAGTCAGTCCTAAGAACTCAGTACATTCCGTCAGTCAATGGATCTCAGTAAATTTAGTTTTTTTCCGCTAAACAATACCATTAGAATCAGCTCAGTTCAATTAATTGGTCCAGTTTCTTTCAGATGGGAGTAGGATTCAGCACCGAGCGAGCCTAGGGATGGGGACTCACCCGTTAGATAGGACTAAGATCTGTAGAAGAAATATATAAGTTCCAGAACTACGTAGCCAGTGTAAGAATGAGATGTCACCTTTTAGATAGGACTGACATACTCAGGGATCACCCGTTAGCACATTTAAATACACAGGACTGATCCCAAGGGTCACCCGCTAGATTAAGACTGACTGCATAACAGTTATTTTTACCAGTGGTGCGGTACTAACACCCTTACAACTGGGGTTATAGGTTGGACCCCAGTTAGCTTAGTATGGGGCATGTCGGTTAGATGAATACATCCCACAGTTTCAATTTCAAAATAAGGACTGTCAGATATAGTCAATTCAGCTCAGTAGTATAGATTTAGAATTGTCAGATATATTCAATCCTTATCATTATAAATAGACCCCCGAGATCACCCACCAGATAGGACTGATCTCAACTATGGTCAATTAGTATCAGTATCATCAGATGTAGAGATCACTTGCTAGATAGGACTGATCTCAGATTTAGTTACTCAGATACAGTATGAAACTCAGCTAGTTCTATCAGGTTCAGGACTGTCAGATACAGCCACTCATGTTATCAGTTATATTAGTTATCAGAACTTATGTTATTAGCATTCAGCTTCAGGACTATTGATACAGTCAACCAAACTAGTTCTTCATAATTAGAACTGTCAGACACAATTATCCATGTATCAGTAACATAGTATCAGTCCCTCAGTATTCAGTAATACAGTATAAATTTCTCACTCATCAGTGACTCAGATGTCAATGTTAGTAGACTCAGTATTCAGAACTCAGTAATCAGTCCTATCATGATCTCATTAACAGTTACGTATGCATGCATGTATTCTCACGTTCCTATTAGCCAGTCAGTTAGTATTGTTCATGCATATGAACCTATTGCATTTAGCCTACCTCACTTTCATACTAGTATATTCAAAGTACTGATGCATTTTTTCTATGGTGTCTTATTCCATAGGTTTAGAAGCATGAGCTCCAGAGAACCAGTAGTACCCCAGTTCAGCGATCAGAGTTAGCAATGAGTCCTCATCCTTTGAGGACATGATGATCACATTACTATTTTAGTTTTCAGTTTATTTCAGTAGTTGGAGTTAGTTAGGGACATGTCCCATCAACTCCTTATTCAGACAGTTTAGAGACTTTCAGACTACAGTATGTTCAGACAATTATCTCAGTTATTTTGGTATTGTTACACCATACTTTTCAGTTATGTACTAGTATTGAACCTTATAGCCTTTCAGTTCATGTTTCTGCATTTACGATATTATTATTATTATTATTCATTTCTCAGTTTACAGATACCAGTCATGGGTTAGCTTGTGGTCCTTCGGGGTTATGGGAACCGTGTAGTGTTTCGAGTTCCAGATTCGGGGCGTTACAGTATATTTTAGCAAATAATCTATATCCTTAGTTTTACAACATGTTTGAAATATTTTCATGATTTAGTGCATATCTCTATATACTCAGTACATTCTAACGTACTGACCACATATATGCATTGGTGGCTACATCCTTCATAATGTAGGTACCATATGTAGCTCTTACACTAAGGTAAGACAGTTTGCATCTTTCAGCTAGCAGGTGATAAGTTCTCCTATCTAAAAAAAGTTAACATGCATTTTGTATCATTTAGCTACCCAACCCAGTCTAAAAAAAGTTAAGTCATAACCTACCACGAAGGCAAAAAATTGGACAACAAAACTTTAATCTCGAAGTCGTACTCTTCATGAACGATCCTAAAATCAACTAAAATATCAAAATATAGAATATACATATGAAAAGTAAGCCAATGATACCCATATTTCCTAGTTTCAAGTCGAGGTCAAAATGGACCTCCGAAATAGATTTTTAAAAACAAAGGGCAAAATTAAAACTTTGTTTCACAGTCATGTTTCTCATATTTTTAGGAGTCTACAGTTGAAAACCTAATCAAAAACAAGTTAAAAATAATATCCAAATCAATGAAAACTCATTTTTAAACTTTACTGGGTAAAATCTTCGAAATCCATTTAAAAATCAAGAATCGAAATTGTTTTTAAGATAAAATAAAGAGAAAACTGATAATTATAGGATTATAAACTCATTCAAGTGAAAAAGAAATAAAATTGGTGTTTAAATTAGAGGAATACCATTTTTGGGCCTTACGGTCCAAAATTCCCAAATTCCATACTCCGTGTTTCAAACAAGAATTTAATGTTAAAGATGGAATAAATTAATTGACATGAGTGTAATGGAGCTTAACCAAGCTTAGAAATAGAGAAATTTGCTCAAAACCATGAAACCCTATGCTCCAAGTCTAAAACATAGTGAAAAATGGCTAAAACTAGGTATTTATATACCCAGGCTTCGCGATCGCGGTCCAGGGTCACGATAGTTAAACCTTGCCTGACAGAGATATCAGGACTGCAAAAGGGATTCGCTATCACGACACTTTGTCTGCTTCCCAATCGTGATCGCAATATAAGGCACGCAATCGTGGGTGCACCAATTTTCAAGTCTTCGCGAACCCCTCGAAATTCATCTAGAATCCCGTGGACACAAACGAACTATGCTACCCTATCAAATTTGACGCTTAGGACACAATGAAGATATGAAAAAATATTATTTTCATAAAGTTAACCCTCGAAACCCAAAGTCACGATTTTCCAAATCGAGGGTCGAAATGAGATTTAAAGCCATAAAACCACACCAATCATGTCACCACCTAAAATCAAGTTCTAGATCTACTAGCATAGTCCATTTTTTACATCCATCGCGCTAATCAAATGATATCCATAAAAATCAACTATAAAGATCTCAGAGTCGCCAAAAAAAACAAAATCACACAAATAGCACCAAAATGCATCGAAAACTATTCCAATCATCCCCATACCCCAAAAATACCACAACATAATCATAAGGAGGGGTAAAATAGTCAAATCTTATAAAAGCACATATTTTACATATTTCATCAAAATTTAGGTCGTTAAACAAGTGAAATTATGTGTACGATGCCATGAGGGTGATGATGCAATGTTCAAAACAAAATAAAACAAAACAAAACATAATGAGTATTTCCACAACCAACCAAAATGATATATTTTCACAACTAACCACAATAATATATTTTCGCAACCACCCATAATGTTATATTTTCACAACTACCTGAGCCAATATTCACTCATTATTTCCAACCATCCATAATTTTCCACATGTATCATATGCCCACAAGTATGAATATATCACAAAAATTCAAAGGTACACAATATACATTTTCAACAACACAAAATGATTATTCACATGTATTCAAGGCTATCAATATCACATAAGACCCCACACAGTCACACATATCGCATAATATCTCAATTTCAATAATTTTATCACATATAGGCCCCTACATGGGCACAACAAGTAGATAGACATTTATCATAATTAGTTCCCATCCTTAACATGCATTTTGTACCAACATTTACTACCTAATACAGTCTGAAAGCCATAACCTACCTTGAATGCCAAAATCGGTCCTCTACTCTTCGAACCTACGACCTTACTTTCTATGAACGATTCTAAAATCAAATAAAACAAAGAAATATAGAATATATATATCAAAAAATAAAGCTAACGATACTTATATTGACTACTTTTGGTTCAGGGTTAAAACAGACCCTCAAAATGGGTATTCAAAAAAGAAAGGCAAAATCATAACATTACTTTAAAAATATATTCCTCATATTTTTAGGAATGTACGATTGAAAAACTATGTCAAATTGAGTAAAAAATTGAGGTTCAGATTGAAGAAAAACTATTTAAAAGCTTTAACGGATAAAATCTTTGAAATCCGCATTATAATCAAGAATCAAAGTTGTTTTGAAGGTTATTTTGATGAAAAACTAGTAATTATAGGATTAATACATCAATCAAGTTTAAAGGAGCAAAATTGAGATTTAAAATCAAGAACTAAGATTTTGGGGGCTTTGAGAAATTAATAAAGGAATTAGAGTAGTAAAGGATAAAATCTCACCTTAAATTCATAGTAAAATTAAGAAATAGATGTTAATCTAGCTTCCCAAGCTCCCACAAGCTTCACTTTTAAGCTCTCAGACAATTTTAAGGTTTAAATCTCAAGAGGAAAGTTGAAAGCATGGGCAAAATGGGCAAAAAGAAGGGTATTTGTACTTGCACCAGATGGCCAGCCAAATAAGGAATAAATCATCCTTGGTGATTAAAATTTATGCTTTATTTTGTAGGTTCTACCAGCAACCTGGAAAATCAAATTTTTCAAGTCCAACATGGACATCAACAGGATTTCCGAGATTCATTTATATTCTGATATACGTAGACAAACTATATAGCCATACTAAATTCAACACTCCAAACTCAGTGGTTGACACGCCCCGAAATTGGACCAAGTCGTATTGGCATTTCAAGACAAACTTGGACCAAACATTTCCTCGTTAACCCAATATAATCATCATATCAACCAACAAGTGTCGGATGAACTTCGAACATATATCAAAGTAGCAGAAATTAAGACTAATAGTCAATACTTAGACAATATCCAACATTTCATTGATGTCAACATTCTAACCAAGATACCTAAGTCCACATCCATCCACAAAACCTTTACAAATTTGATGTATAAAATATGTCGGGAAATGCCTCTGATAATAGCCACCACTAAGTAAAAATAAATCAAGTCTATGACTTAAACTAAGAGACTATGAAATGTATGCCTTCTAGGGAATGAAAGCTCACCACTTCAATGTCAACACACAATCTGACCAAATACTTGATCATAGTGTAGAAGAAGAGGAAGAAGAAGAAGAAGAAGAAGTAGAAGAAAGAAAAAAAAAGCTCTGGCCCCTTTTTCATGTGGGGACATAGCGTTTGCAGCAGTTTGAGGGCTAGCATGTATCTCAATGATAAGGATAAAATAGTGCATTTGTTCAATCCAAGTCAAACCATCATATGCTATTACCTTTACATTAGTATAGACAGGTATGAGAGTACATATATATTAGTTATAAAGCATGCCAATTCATGGAACAATTCATAAATATCGTTCTTAGAATATTCATTCATGAGACACTTAGTGAAGAACTTCCAACCTTCCACCCAAAAAATTTAGAATATTAATCTTCCCCGTACATTAGACAGGGGGACCTGAGCCCCCAACCTTCACATCTCATACATAAGGATAAATGGAGTTATCATTCAAATCATTGTCAAAATATCATATTCAATTACATTTATACACATAATCATACATGTAGGTACATAACATGTTCATAGTGTACCACCAAGGGAACAAGGCTTAACAACTATTCTTATTGCACTTATTCTTATGTCATGAAGTGGAGAACTTTGAACTTCTACTTTTATAAATTTAAACTTTTCTCATTAGGCAAGGGACTTGAACCACAAGCCATTTCATTAGGCGAGGGACTCAAACCACAATTCATTTCATTAGGCGAGGGACTCGAACCACAAGTCGTTATATTAGGCGAGGGACTCAAACCACAAGCTATTTCATTAGGCGAGGGCTTCAAACCATAAGCCATTTTATTAGGCGAGGGATTCAAACCACAAGCTATTTCATTAGGAGAGGGACTGGAACCACAAGACATTTTATTAGGCGAGGGACTAGAACCACAAGACATTAGGACTAGGGACTTGAATAGCTAGTCATTTTAGTACCATTATTAGTTGACATTTAAAATCTTAACCCCTTTAGTTCATGCATTAACATCCATAAAATTCATTTCAACACTTAAAGATTTGTACCATTTACCCAAATCAACACCATAGGGGACCTTAAGGTCTTCATGGAAACATTTGTCGCTCAAACAGTTTAATAGGCCAATGCCTTGATTCGATTTATCATTCAATTCAACTTATGGTCCTTTACACCCTTACTAAACCATTCAAAATCCTAAATTAATCCATTACCAACAATTTACCAAGTATTCACATTTATTTTAACAATATATTATCTCATTCATATTGACTAGACCAATACCATAGTTCAATACACCATCAACATATAACTAGCCAATTCTCTTAGACATTTTCACAAACACCGTGAGGGCACACTTTTAGCAAGACCAAAACCAAAGTAGAAATCATCAAACTTAGGGTTACTCAAGACCCATTTGTTAAACCATAATCAATAATCACCCACATGTGCAAATCATCACCAAAAACATGTATAAACACAAGCTAAAGCAAGAGTAAAACAATACCCAACATCATGGTTCAAAACCCTCAACTTTTGGTTCCAAAACCACCATTTACAAGTCAAATCATTGTTTAAAACACATGATGTTTTGAACTAACAATGTGGTAAGAGATGCATGCCTTAAACAAGATGATTCACCAAAGAAACTTGACTCTTCTAACCCCAAGATGTACACTCTTGAAACTCTAGCCTCTAAATCTTTCAAAGTGTGTTTGAGAAGGTATTTGGAATGTTTGATCCACCTCAAATGTGTTTTAGAAAGACACAATACCTTATATATTGAGGGGACTTTAGGGTTTTATGGTGGGAAATGACCCTATTACCCTTGACTTATATGCTGGAAAATGTGCCCATAGTAGGGTATGACTCCCCTAGCTCAATATATCGTAGGGTTTAAGTGGTACCCTAGCTTATACCCTGGGCTTCACCCAAGACCCATATACTATCAAAGGTAAGGCCACACACCATTGACTCATATCCAAAGGGTACGATTGGTTCCCTAAGTCTTATCCACAATCTGTACCCACAATAGTCCACTCTACATCAAATGTTAAGCACTATACGACTTTCCTTGATATGACTCATACCCTCATGTATGACTAAGGAAAGGCTAAGTCGTACCTTGATCAGTATATTATCCAACTAGACTATCAAACATATAAGAAGAGAGGGTAGAAGGGGTACGACTCATACACTAGTATACAAGTGACATGTCTAAACCATATCTTAGTCAGAATTCCCAACTCATGAGATTTTTCTAATGGCCCAAAGCCTATGTGTTTCAATTCTCCCCCACTTGGATCATTCGTCCTCGAATGATGGGTAATGCAAGCATAAACATAAGTTAACACATTATTACACATCAAACCAACCTTTAAACAAGTTAGAGGACAAAGCATATAACAAGGATACCACACATATCATAGTCATCATCAACCAACCATTTATTTCATTGTCCATAGGACTCATTTATCAAAGACACTTGATCAATTTAGAGCTTAGACACTTGGACCAGCTGTCCACCAAAGACATAAATCAAACTAAGAAGATTAACACATACCTTAATCGCAAAGTTTTCAAAATGGAAAATAAATGAAGATACTTGGACTTCATGTCCTCTTCCGCCTCCTATGTAGCTTTCTCGGACTTTTGGTTCCCCCATAGAACCTTCACAAAGCTGAAGCCACCCCTTTTGTTTACAAATGATGTACTTGGCGATCTAAGATCCTTACTGGGACCTCCTCATAGGATGAAGAGTCTGAAATACCAACATCCTTCAAGGGGACAACCAACGAAGGATCACCTATTTATTTCCACAACATAGAGACATGGAAAATATGAAGAGTGGAACTCATGCTAGAGAGCACATCCGATTCAACTTTAAACTTTCTCGAGACACGTCACTACACGAGCCTGCACCTAACCATACATCACATGCACCTTCAAACTTACCCTATTCAAAAAGGAATTAACTTAAGCCACCGGGTTCTACCTCTTACATCCACACAAGTCACTGCTTCGCATTCATCACTTTAGCCAAGCAACATGCCTTACCGAGCTTTGTAAGTACCCAACATACTATTGGTATATCTATGGATCACAATATTCTAGCCTAGTCCTTCTATACCCGCGGTACGATCCATCCTTATAAGGTTTTAGTGACCTCGTCCATTTTCTCAAAGATTTTTTACCACCTATTCCTTTCCTAACCATTTCTTGTGGAAACAACCTCACTTTACCTCCCAAAACCTTAGTTATAGTAGTCGCCCTAGAATCTTCCTTACTTAGGGACTTCTATTTTTTTCCCATTTCAAAACATCACCATGCTACCCAAGTCACTACTACCCCATTACAAAAAAGGTCAAGGTAAGACCCCCAAAAGAGACACAGCACCATAGGCATGAAATGCTTCATAAAAACCACTTAGTTCATAAATGAGACCCATCTATTTACTCTTTAAGTTCATCTATCTTAACCAAAATGATTTTATAAAAAAGGAATAAGAGTTGGACAAGCGTCCAAAAAATAAGACCAATCCCACATGCAACTTCCCTATTCATCAGATCCATGAATATTGTGAGGGCATTAGTCAACCCAAAGGACATGACTAGGAACTCATAGTAACCATACCGAGTTTTAAAGGTGGTTTTAGGGATATTGGCTTCCCTAATCTTAAGTTGATGATAACCCGACCTAAGATCAATATTAGAGAGACACTTTTCCCCTTGAAGTTGATCTAACAAATCGTCAACTCTAGGGAGGGAATACTTATTATTCATGGTCACTTAGTTCAACTCACAATAATTAATGTACATTCAAAGGGATCCATCCTTTTTGTATGCGAACTACATGGGAGCCCCCCAATGAGACACACTAGGATAGATAAAACCTTTATCTAATAGGCCTTTCAGTTTCTCCTTTAGCTTTTTCAACTCCGTCATAGCCATTCTATAAGGAGAGATAGAAATTGGATGAGTGTATGGAACAAGATCAATCCAAAAATCAATTTTCCTATCGGGAGAAATACTAAGAAGATCATTGGGGAAAACATCGGGAAACTCATTGACCACGGGAATGGAATTTAGGGAAGAACCTTCCGAGTTAGCATCTTTAACTCAGACCAAATGATACAAACACCCTTTAAAGATTAACTTATGGGCTCTAAGATATGGGATAAACCTCTTCTTAGGCGCTAAAAAACCCCTTTCCCATACAATGACCAGCACATTAGGGAATTTAAACATGAACCTATGGGTCCGATAATCTAAGGAAGCATAACACGAATGTAAGTAATCCATCCCCAGAGGATACCACTAATAAATACCACACACCCCCTTATAGACCCTCTTACCACCCATAGAGTATCCTACTGGGGTAAAAATAAAAAAAGAAACTGACAGACTCTTAGGACTAAAACCAAGGTGCACGTCCATATACGGGGTCACATAAGAAAGACTAAACCCTAGATCAAGCAAAATATACACATCACGAGATAAAAAGTTTTAATATACCCGTGTCAGCATTAGAAAGTTCCTCGATCTTTTGAGGGATAGTAAGAAAACTCAGACAATCTCGACTAATGTCAAAGCTAAAAGCGGCACCCGTAGGTACAAGAACTAAAGAAGTGGCAATCAACACCCTTTTTTCCCAAGTCACAATCATTATGGGACACTCCCATTGCATGTGTCCCAATTGACCACATTTAAAACATCGATCCTTTTCTTCCTTGCAACAACCACAGTGTGACCAACCACAAAACCTACAAGAAAGATAGGTGGGTGCGGATTGGGCCCTACTGACCTGAAGTTGAGCATCTTATGCCCTAGAAACATTATCATTTTGAAAATATTTGCCTTCTAATGGATTCAGGTAGGGAGCACTAGCCGTAGAACAGGAGTTAGGACCCACTAAAAACTTGCTCTTGGACCACTTACCACCAACCTAAATCAATAGAGTAATGATGTGATGAAACCTAAAATTTTAAGGTAACTGAGGAGTAGTGTTACTCCAAAAAGTAGGGTTAGTGGGAGTTGGTGGAACCCTACGAGAATAGTCAGATACCGCGACCCTTGACCAGGTTTGAACCCAAAAAATAGATGAGCTTTTTCCATATTGCCTCCACTCAGGACAGAAGAGTTTTCCTAAACGTTTGATCTTTCTTGATACATAATCTGAAAGACAACCAAGTAAAAATAAGAGAAATCCAAGATCTTAGACTCTATATGGCTCGAGATTGAAACACAAGAAAAGGAAACATTCCTAAATATCTCATAGCCCCTCTTTTATAAGTGTGGCGCACTACACACCTATAAAAGAGACTTTACTTAATACGACTTTGTGGACTCACAAATGACCATGAACCTAGGCTATGATACCAACATGACACGCCCCATAATCGGACCATGTCGTAAGGGCATATCAAGCACAAATTGGACCTCAGATCGCCTCATTAACCCCACCTAATCAACATATCAACCCATAAGTGTCGGATGAACTCCAAACATATATCGAAGTAGCGTAAATAAAGACTAATAGTCAATACTTAGACAATATCCAACATTTCATTGAAGTCAACATTCTAACCAAGATACCCAGTTCCACAACTATCCATAAAATCTCAACAAATCCAATGTCTAAAACATGTCGGAACATGCCCCCGACAATTGCCAACACAAGTCAAAATAAATCAAGTCTATGACTTAAACTAAGAGCCAATTGAAATGTATCCCTTCCATGGAATGGATGCTTGCCACTTAAATTTCAACACGTGATCTAGCCGAACACTTGATCACTGCGTAGAAGAAAAAGAAGAAGCATCGGTCAACCCCTATGTTGCGTGGGGACATAGTGTCCGGAGACGATTAGCTATTAGAGCAGTAGCATGTATCTTAAGGATAAGGATAAAATAGTGTATTTGTTCAATCTAAGTTAAACCATCATATGAAATTACATTTAGATTAGTATAGGCAGGTATGAAAGTACATATACATGTAGTTATATAGCGGGCCAATTCATGGAACAAGTCATAACAATCGTTCTTAAAGCATTCATTCATGAGATACTTAGTGAAGAACTTCAAACCTTCTACCCTAATAATTTAGAATATTAAGCTTCTCCATTACATTAGACAAGGGGACCTGAGCCCCCAACCTTCACATCTCAAAAATAAGGATAAAATGGAGTTATCATTCAAATAATTGTAAAAACATCATATTCGATCATATTTTTACACATAATCATATATGTAGGTACATAACAGGTTCATAGCATACCACTAAGGGAACAAGGCTTAACAACTATTCTTATTGCACTCATTCATATGTCATGAAGTGGAGAACTCCGACCTTCCACACTTATAAATTCAAACATTTCTCATCAGGCAAGGGACTTGAACCACAAGCAGTTTCATTAGGCGAGGGACTCAAACCACAAGACGTTTTACTAGGCGAGGGACTTGAATTATAAGTTATTTCATTAGGCGAGGGACTCTATCCATAAGCAGTTTCATTAGGCGAGGGACTCAAACCACAAGCCATTTCATTAGGTGAGAGACTCGAACCACAAGCCATTTCATTAGACAAAGGAATCGAACCACTAGCCATTTCATTAGGCAAGGGATTCCTTAAGCCATTTGGAGTAGGGACTTGAACCACTAGTCATCTCAGTACCGTTATTAATCGACTTTTGAACTCTTAACCCCTTTAGTTCATGAATTAACATCCTTACAATTTATTTCAACACTTAAGGATTTGAACCATTTACCCAAATCAACACAATATGGGACCATAAGGTCTTCAAGGAAATATTTGTCACTCAAACACTTTAATAGGCCAATCCCTTGATTCAATTTTTCATTCAATTCAACTTATGGACCTCTACACCCATACTAAACCATTCAAAATCATAAATTAATCCATTACCATCAATTTACCAAGTATTCACATTTATTTGAAAAATATCTTATCCCATTAATATTCACTAGACCAATACCATAATTCATTACACCATTAACATGTGACTAGGCAATTCTCTTAGACATTTTCATAAACACCTTGAGGGCACACTTTTAGAAAGAGAAAAACCAAAGTAGAAATCATCAAACTTAAGGTAACTCAAAACCTATTTGTTAAACCATAATTAACAGGTAACCACATGTGCAAATCACCACAAAAAATATGTATAAATACAAGCTAAAGCAAGAGTAAAACAATACCTAACATCATGCTTTAAAACCCTTAACTTTTGATTTCAAAACCACCATTTACAAGTCAAAAACATTATTTACAACACATGATATTTTGAACTAACAATGAGGGAAGAGATACATGCCTTAAACAAGATGATTCACCAAAGAAACTTGACTCTTCTTTCCCATAGATAAACACCCTTGAAATCCTAGCCTCCAAATCTTTCAAAGTGTGTTTGAGAATGTATTTGGAATGTTTGATCCACCTTAAATGTGTTTTAGAAAGCCACAATACCTTATTTAGTGAGGGATCGTTAGGGTTTTAGGGCGGAAAATGACCCTAGGGCCCTTGACTTATAAGTTTTAAAATAAACCGTGGTAAGGTACGACTCTCTAGCTTAACTATACCCTGGGGTATGGGTGGTACCCTAACTCATACCCTAGGCTTCACCCAAGACCCATATACTACCCAAGGTATGACTACACACTATTGACTCGTATCCCAAGGGTATGAATTATACCCTAAGTCGTATCCCCAATCCATACCCAGAATTCTCCACTCTACATCAAATGCCAAGAACTATATGACTTGCCTTGGTACAACTCGTATCCTCATGCACGACTGATGGAAGACTAAGTCATACCTTGATTAGTATACTATCCAACTAGACTGTCCAACATACAAGAGGGGAGGGTTGAAAGAGTATAACTCATACACTGGTATATGAGTGAAATGTCTAAACTGTATCTTGGTCCGAATGCCCAACTCATGAAATTTTTCTAACTGTCCAAAGCCTAGGTGTTTCAATGGTGATATCAGATTTTTGAAAAAAAATATCATTTTCACAAAGTTAACCTCCGAAATCCAAAATCATAATTTTCCAATCTGAAGGTCAAAATGTGATTTAAAAGCTGTAAAATCACACCAAACATATTGCCATCCTAAAATTGATGTTCCAGATGCGTTGGTGAAATCGGGTTTCCATCCGATGTCTTTTCAACCAAGTCTGGGTCCCTCACTTATAGTTCTAATTTTCCAATTTTTGACCAACAAATCTCAATGAGCTCGGGTGCATCAGAACCTGAACCAAAGGTCTACCTAGCTCAAAATTAATATTTTAGATTTGTTGGCATAGTCCATTTAGATATCCATCATACGAATCAAAAGATAACCACATAGGTCCATAATAAGGCTCTTGAAGCCTCAAAAAACTACAATATCACACAAATGGTACCAAAATACATCAAAAATCCTGACAATCACCCCCACACCCCAAAAATAGCACGATGCAACTATGGGAGCGGGGTCAAATAGTTAAATCACTCAAAATGACAAATTTCACATATTTGTTAAATTTTTAGGTCGTTATGTCATCCACCACCAAAAATTTAGTTCTTCCTCAAACTAAGACTAAGAAATACCTAAATCAATGAAGAGCTGGGGATAATAACTATGCCTATCAGACTTGGCCTCCCATGTAGCCTCATCGACATATCAATGTCGCCACTGAACCTTAAACACAAGGATAACTCTAGAGCACAACTGTCTAACATCCTTAGCCAAAATGGAGATCAGCTCCTCAACAAAAGACAACCGCTCATCTAATTGAACCGACTCCCGATGAATGGCATGAGACTCATCAGGATTATAGCAGCGAGGTATAAAATCATGAAAAACTGGATGAACAATCAATAAATATGGGGGCAAGGCCAACTCATAGGCCATATCACCAACGGTCCAAAGAATCTCAAATGGATGAATATTCCTGGGGATAAGCTTTCCCCTCTTTCCAAACCACATCACACCCTTCATGGATGAAACAAAAAAACACGATCACCAATGGTAAATCTTAAGGCACAAAGCAAACAATCTACATAGAACTTCAACCTACTCTGAGCCACTCTAAGTCTGTACTGAATGATCCAAACTCTATCCAAGAACTCATGAAGAAAGTTTGTACCTTGAGGTCTAATTTCAGAAACATCAAACCAACCAACTAGAGAGCAACAACGCCTACCATAAAAAGCCTTAAAAGAAGCCATATGAATATTGGAATGATATTTGTAATCATAAGAAAACTCTACAAAAGCCAAGTGTTTCTCCCACTGGCCACTAAAATCCATCACACAAGCAAAAAGCATATCCTCCAAAATCTAAATAGTCAGCTCTGATTAACCATTAGTCTATGGGTGAAATGTCTTGCTAAGATCAACTGGAGTGCCCAACTCATCCTGAAATATCCTCTAAAAGTGCGATATAAATGTCGAGCCATAATCTAAAATATAGGCATAGACACACCATGAAGTCTCACAATCTCATGAATGTAGAAACGAGCTAATATCTTGGCATTGAATGAAACCTAAACAAGAATGAAATGGGCTGACTTGGTCAATTAATCTATGATGACCCAAACGCTATTGAAACTATGATAAGAATGAGGAAAACTAGTCACTTTCACTGAGGAATGGGCAATTTCTAAAGTAATTCTCAAGGCTCATATGCTCAGCCTTCACCTACTGATAATAAATGGAATGAGGTATAAAGTCTTCACTTTCTTCCTCATTCTGCCCCACCAGTAGCGTTGTCTCAAATCATGATATATTTTATTCACACCTAGATGGATAAAATATCTAGAATAATAGGCCTCCACCAAGATCAACCTAATCCAGTCACCCACTCTCGGCACACAAACTCAACCCCCAATCCTTAAATTTCCATCCAAATCAAATGAGGCCTACGTAGTCTCGCCACTCAACAAATTATCTTGAATCAACCTCAATCCTACATAATCAAACTGATAAGGTCAAATCTACTCCATCAAAGAAGACCTAGACTAATGCCAAATCACACCCAGGTATCAAAATATCAATTCTAACCCTCTAATTAACCAAAGACTGAATCTCCAAGGCAAAAGGCCTCACTTGGGTCAAAAGATGTTCCAAGCTACCCATGTTGGTCAACTTTCAGCTCAAGGCATCTGTAACTACCTTAGCCTTGCCCGGATAATAAAGAATAGTCAAGTCATAATCCTTGAGTAACTCAAGATAATGATGTTGCCTCATATTATAATCTCACTAGGTGAAGAAGTATTGAAGGTTATGATGATACAAAAAAATCTCACAATGGACTCCATTCAAGTAGTGCCTCCAAAACTTCAACACAAACACAACAATACACAACTCCAAATCATAGGTAGGATAATTCCTCTCATGGGTCTTCAACTAACGAGATGCATAAGCAATTAACTTGCCCTCCTGCATCAACACAACACCCAATCCAACACCTAGTGTATTACAAAATACTATAAAGCCTATGCCCTCCTTAGGAAACAGCAAAATAGGAGCTAAAGTTAACTATCACAACCCGATACTACCCCCTAGTCAGAACATGGTGCTTAGAACCACAAGTGATCCCAAGCTAATCATGTACTAGCATGATACTTAAGTAACTAATTTAATATATATAGATGAAAAATAACTAAGAAAAAGCATAATCAATATGAGATAAGTTGTTTTAATACATAACTGATCAAAGTTTACAATATTTCAATCTATGAGAGAGAGAAACTTAAATTACAAATACTGACTGACTATCTATGAAGTTTCTACTATACTGAATATAGGTAGTAGGGACATGCCTCCAACTAACCCAAATTAATATGTATGAATAAGACAAAAAATACAATACAGGAACTGCAACTGACCTGTGATAATAAGAGAACTCATCACCTGCTGGATGAATACTATAAACTATTTAACCCTGATTAGTGGGCTATCTCATGTACTTACATTATGAAGAAATGTAGCTACAAATACATATATGTGATTAGTACTTTGGAATATACCGAGTATGTGAGACATGCACTAAATTATAGAAATACTTAACGTATGCTTTAAAAAATGGGTCATAAGCTATTTGCTAAAATATTCAGTTAAATCATAGTTGTATGTAAAAGCTATAAGACTTGTTAAAATTTTTATATTATGAGCTGAAAATATTTCAGTAAGCTAGAAAGTGGTAGAAACATGAGTAATATATACAAATCTCAAGTTAAAGCTGAATAGGCCATAAAACCGTACTAAGTATCATGTATGAATACAGAGCATGAATGCATGAATATATAAAATAAATGTACCACCAAGTAAAGCATATGCTAAAATAATCTATAAAACTAAATAATTGAATAAATCATAAATTGAATATTTGTTCATGCAAACTTGAGCTGATGTGATCTAAATACTAAACTAAGATTGTGGGAACTAACATTTACCAACATTCCCCAATCTGAGATAATCGGGGTCCCACCTATAACCCCAGTTAGAAAGGTGTTAGTACCTGGGCATGAGTACTAACACTGGCATTGTGGATCTACTAATCTGATGTCCCAAAGGACTAGGGTGCCAGTCCTATACTGGAGGGGTACCTCTCATAACCTACGGTGGCTATGTAGTTCTTGAACTTAGAGACTTCTACTAAAGATATCAGTCATCTACTGGTGGGTGA
Source organism: Capsicum baccatum var. pendulum (assembly GCA_030864225.1). Taxonomy (NCBI): domain Eukaryota; kingdom Viridiplantae; phylum Streptophyta; class Magnoliopsida; order Solanales; family Solanaceae; genus Capsicum; species Capsicum baccatum. The sequence goes on from CM061550.1 coordinate 224,278,096, forward strand.
GCCTTCATTCCTAGGTTCACTTAGCACTAAGTCCTACTCTCAACTAAAGTACACTGAAGCATAAGCTGGTACATGCACTAATAACTTATATGCTAAAATATGGTATTCTGAAAATAATAATGCATGTAAAATCTAAAGAAATCATAAACATTTTTACTTATGTATTTAGCATGATATATGATTGGTGAGTGCACATTATGAAGATGTCATAAATTTCATGGTACAAACATGATATAAATAACTTGAAATCTTGAAAACTGCAGCATGCATAATCATCTAGGTATTGGGTGTTCAAAACCCACCAACATTGAAAAATACAATTAAATATGATAATTTTAATGTAATGACGTGATAAGAAATTTCATGACTTACACTCAAGAATCCAATAATTTCATCAATGTAATGAATTATCATTATTAATGTATGTAAGAATGCTTGAATTTATGAGGATACACTTGTTCATGGTTGAATTCGAGAAGTACGTGGAGGAATCATGGAATTTATGCTTTTCATAGAATCTTAGTTTATGAAATTCATAAAATTCATGAATAAAAATCATAATTTTGGGTATGAGGATGAATAAAGATCCTCATTGAATACCCGCATACATTATTTTCATGACTTCTTTAATGTAGAACTTGGATTTAGAGCCTAGGGAGGTGAATTCTTAGAAGAAACCCTTGCTTAGTGTTCTTGAGAATTTGGGAGGTAAAGGGATCATGTATTTGTTGTATTTTGGGGTTATGGGATGATTAATTCACATTACTATTAGTTATAGGATAGTTTAGAACATAAATGACCAGTTTACCTTTGAAAAAATGAAGATAAAAATGGATTTTAGCATTTCTGAACAAGGTTTGTGCCACGCTAAAAATTGTGGAGCACAAGTTCCATGCCACGCTGAAATCACACACCCTCACTGGTTCCTCACGAAAATGCTCATAAGTTTTTACTCAAGTATTGGATTAAGGAGAAATCAGATGTGTTTGAAAGAGGACACATTTATCTAAACTTTGATGGGTCTTAATCTCCAAAATTCCATATATTCTAGAAGTTATACACGTTCAAAGTTGACCCTTATAGGATCGAATACCAAAATTTCGTCGAATCAAAAGCTCTTAACTCAATTTTATTGTAAGTGTTTCCTATGATCATATTTCACCTCAAAAGCACTCTTCACACTAGGATAGTGATCATGACACTTATATTCATATAATAATCCTAAGATTAAACTTTATGCATTTAGGAACAATGATTCGAATTCTATCTCAAAAATACGGGGTATTATATTATCTTCCCCTTAGAATCATTCTTCCTTGGACGATGGATAGGAACCTTTTAAAGCTTTAGAAGTATGGAATAAAGTATGTAAATTTAGATTAGGAATTCTCCCTTAACAAAATACATTTAGAAATCTAAAGAATAGGTCTTCATAATATCACTAAGTAAATTATGTATGCAAAAATCATGAGACAACAAGACTAAGGTCATACAAGGGGTAAAATATCCAAAGCCCCTCACCCTATGTGAGAAAATCAAAATTGGAAGAAATTTTACACCTCGGCGTGGTACACTGCCTATTGCAGAAGATAACCACCATGCCATGCTGCTTATCTCAGAGAGTATCCTCTATGATATGGCATTATTGCAGAGACTCGCTGCCTCAGAATCCAAAAATAGGCCCAAACCTCATCCAAAAATTAATAAATCTTATGAAACACCTTATTAACATGTCTAAATATATTTTAAGTCAAAAATTGATGTTTCAAACACGGGAAGCACAAAAATAAAATACTTGAAATTTTGAGGGTGTTTAAAACATATGATGGATAGTTGAAAAATTATCTAGAAGTTTTGTGGGTTATTACAATGTCTGAGCTAGAATAATAGAAAAACTTAGATCATCCACTAAACACCTACGAACTGAATCATGACTAAATATCTAAATCAAAAACATAATGCATGGACCAAACTAAATTCGTAATTTGCATTGATGTGAATAAATTACCTCATGGAATAGACATATTCATGAAAATTTATATAGTAAGACTAAAAGGAAACATGGAAAACTATAGGAGCTTATCTGTCTGATTGCTAAACTGAATTGCTTGCTATATGTACTAACTCATTCTGAAAGATTATACTCAACTAGAGCATTTATTCAACACTCTTTGTAAGAAGTTCTAATAACATTAGGGAGTAAATAATTTTAAGCATGATCTGAATAAGATATTTGAATAAGGAATAGTAACATGGATACAACTCTATACCATGGACTATAGGACTATAAAACATAAGCTAGGATATAATTACTATGCCTTAGGCAATGCAACTGCTAACTTTCTAGATTAGCCACACTTCTTAAATATTCCCTCAACTATGCTTTTCCTCTTAAATACTACCCTTCATTTGACACTTCTTCTAATCTTCACATGGGAATTGACAACTCCATCTACAAAAGTTTAAACGAAACTCATTGATAACTCCATAATCTTCATATATGTTTTGGGTATGTTTTGCAGGAAACTAGGTTTTGGAGGCTACGTTCGTGAACAAGATGAAAAATAGAATTTTTCGATGCTTACTTGATCAATTTTGGGTATTCGTGATACTTTTCAAATGTACGTGATCAACATATGTGATGAAAGATAAAGATTTGAAATATGGTTGCAAGTATTGGAAGGCTTGACACTTACTTATGCCTACATATGGACCATATGTAGCACATGTGGTCTGTATGAGACTAAGGTAAGTACAAGAATTAAAGATCCAGAGAGTAAAAGAGCTAAAAAAGAACTTCCACCACTTACCTTTGTGAACATACGGACTGCATGTGGTTAAGGTAAGTGATAAAAGTCCAAAATCCAAAGAGCAGAAGCTATAGGAATTTTTCTGGCACTTGTAGGTGTCTACATACACCCAGCCTCAAGATGCATGTGGCACATATGCCTAAAGCCAGGCCACATGTGGACATAGATAAGTGGCCACCGAACCCTTTTTTGTCCTTTTTATCTAGGCTTTGATTTTAGGGTTTCCTGATGTACTATAAATACCATTTATGTATTTTTAGTAGAAGTTACGCACTCTAGATACTTATAGACATATTTTGTTCAGATTTGATTTTAGTCTTGGAATTCTCTTGTATTGATTTTGGTTTATTAATTCAGTTAAAGATTTGGGTTTTTAGTTGTGATTATTGTGATAACATATTATGCTTTCAATCATGAATATTGTTTATTATTCCACAAGCATGAATTGATAAATTAGATGAAGTGTTATGTTGTTCTAAATCTATACCCATGCATGCATTGTATTATGTTCACCTTATTATCTATCTTAGTGGTTGAAAATGTTATGATCGCTCCTAGATTATTGCTACTTACTTAAAAAGAGGAGTAGTAACAAGAAAAATATAATAACAACAGTAATTTGAAGTTTAACTATCGATCTATACTACTAGGTATTATTTAAGTAAGATGGTTAGCTATCATCTAATAACTAAAAACTCAAAAGGTAATAGTTAAATGGGATCTAGGATAAGGTTTAGTAATGTAGCATCTTAAGACTCAAAAGGTAAATAATAAAATATGCTAGTTAGTACAAAAGATGGTTGGTGGTACATAACTTATCAGATTCTTTATGCATGGTATTCGGTTGGTTAAATAAAGCATAATAAGCCCATGGAGTTGATAAGCTGGGTGGAACACAATCCTAGTGTTCACCAACGACTGATTACAACCTAAATTGATACTAGATACTTGTTAGATATTGATACTTAAATCCCCTTATTTATTTTTTCAGATTCGCCTATTAATTACAATAGCTAAAAGCCGCAATTTTTTGTATTCCCTTGGGATTTGACCCAACCTTTGTTGGGTTACTATATTTGAAAGTGACTACATAACCTTTAGGTTGAAGGTGTAGCTTGGGCGTTATCAAATTTCTATGCCGTTGCTGAAGAATATGGTATTGATTTGTCAATTAATGTTGTTGCAGTTTATGAGCTCTTTTGTTTTTGTTCTTAGTTGGGTATACACCAGTGTATACCTAGAACATAGAGTAGAGGTAATCTCTTACTCCCTATGAATCCAAATCTAGAGAGGATTCTACAAACACCTAGCAGGATGACAAAATTAGTAAGAGATAATATTCCCAAACGGGTTCATGATGATATGTCTTCCCCTCCTCCCAAAGGAGTTTAGGACATTATTGACCAGCAGACTGAAGTATGGTTAGCATAAGCTATTAATCAAAGAAGGGAAGAAAATACTCAGTGTATAGCTAATGAGGTTTAGTTAGTTGTGTAGAGGAAGGAGGAAAACCATCGAGCAACAGTTAGTGGAAATTTGATTAGAGCTAGAGGTGGTCATGCTCATGTGATCCCAGTGTATCGATATGTGCATCCATATGTCGATGATGAAGAGGATCTGGGGTATGTTGTACCAGCAGATACTAGAGTCATTACTCTTCTTGTCTTTTCCCGATGTCAAGTTCAACATCTCTAGTGCTATGATCCAACTCTTATAATTGAAGGGTGTGTTTGCGGGGTTACCTACAGACAATGTAAACATGTATCTTGCTAATTTTACTAGGATCTACACTTTATATACTATTTCTAGGGTAGATCAAGAGGTGCTTAGACTGAGTTTGTTCCCTTTCTTGCTCACTGCAAAAGTATCTCTATGGCTGGGGAAAGTCCAAAAACATCTATCACTACATGGAATGAGTTACACAGACAATTCTTTAATAGATTATTTCCTCTATCTTATGTATTGTAGATCAAGGATAAGATTTATAATTTTAGGCAGCTACTATCAGAATCTATGTATGAGAAATGGTTTAGGTTTAAGAAGAAGCTTAGCATGGTGCCTAACCATCGGATATTAGGGACAAGCTTATTGGATATATTCTATAGAGCCCTAACCATCAGTTCTAGAGCTATGGTAGACACTGTCTCTGGATGAGCCTTTATAAGATTGCGATGGGAGATAACTTCTAGTATTATGGATCAGATATTACTGACTAACCAAGGATGGCAAACTCAGGAGGTTGAGAGAGATTTTGGAACCTATACCATTGCAGTTATTAGTAAGAAAAGAGTGGTTAAAGATGATAAATCGTAGGATATTTCACTATTAAGGACTATTATTGGTGAGTTGGCTAAATAGTTTGCAACCATGAATTCTACAGAGGTTAATATAGTAGGAGCACAGCGTACAACCTATAGAGTTTATGAGTCTGCGTTAGAGGAGGAGGCAAAGTATTTGGATCATCAGTTGGTGGGTTTCTGAGCCTAAGGTCAAGGAAACCAAGGTCGAAACTATTATGATGATAAATATAGAGATAGTGACTAGACATGGAGAGATGATTACAAAGAGATGGAAGAAAGGTACATTCTACCTGGCTGACGATATACAGAATCAAGAATGGAAGAAATGTTTATGACACTAGTGATGGGGAAAGAAAGTTAGGAGGCTAGTCTTAAGAAGATCAAGGTTGATTCTTAAGGTTTGACATAGAAGGTTGAGTCTCGTATAATGGCTATCAAGCAGTTAGAGCATCGGTTTGATCAGCTATCTGCCACTTTATATCAAAGGAAGCCTAATACCATCTCGAGTAACACAATGTAGAATCCTTCAAACATCACTCATTGCCTAGATATCAATACTAATTATGGTTCCACTACTGATGATCCTCCTATACCTACTATTGAGGAGTTAAAGATTGATAACACTAAGAGCGATGAGATACCTGAGGCAGAGTCTAAGAAGTCAACATAGGGTGATGATGATTGTAAGTATGATAGTTGTGAGGATTGGGTCATCGAGCTTAATGATCATGTTCACCATTATAGTATGACTCCTTTTTTATTGTTAGTATAAAAGAAGGAGGACCCCAGAGAAGTCACTATTTTGTATTTGATTGGGCCTTTCAATGTCAAACAAGCTTTATGTGACTTGGGATCCGGAGTAAATGTTATTTTACTATTTGTGTACAAGCTATTGAGGATAGGGGAACTCAAACCTATAGTCATAAATTTATTGATGGTCGATTGATCTGTGAAGACATTGGTGGGTGTTTTGTGTGGTGTAGAAGTACCGGTGGCATCCCTTATGTTCCCTAATGATTTTAGAGCTTTTTACTGTGAGGTGAATTTTTAAGCCCCCATTATATTAGGTCCCTTCCTATCCACTAGTAGGGTATTGATTGATATAGACTTGGGGAGATCACCTTCAAACCAAATAATGAGCAAGTAGTTTTTGATGTATATATAATAGTGCAGCAATCAGATAATATGTGAGTGGTGTCTATGATTGACACTATTGAAGAGAATGATGTAACGGTCCTTATAGTTGGGACCAAGAGAGAAAGAAAGGGAGGCCTGTAGAATCCAAATATGCCATATGATAAAACCCTTAAACATCGACCCATGATTCAATAAACACTACGTTTGTTGATAGGAAGGTGCATGCTGTGCTAGATTCGAGTGTATCTTTTCATAGTGCACTGCCACCACCATGGCATCCTCCAGTGGATATACCTCCATCTAGGGATACTCATGACATGGATGCCTAGCGTATCCCAGGTCGTATTGTGTTGTGCTTTTGTATAATTAGGAGATTTTTAAGTGTTTTGGGAAGTTGTCATGTTTTTGATTGATTTCTAAGAAAAATGATACCCCTTCAAAATTTTAGAACTCTGTGAATATACATATGTATGAACATTGTGGATCTTGTTATGAAATTAGGATTAGAGACATGATAAGCACATGCTAACAATTTCATGAACTGGATAATTAGTAGTGTGTAATATTAACTTTATGCCATGTGTGTGTGAGATGTTACTTAGTTCCCTTTGTGTGCTATACTCAGAACTTGCCATTTTAGTCTTGCCAAGGTTGTTGGATATTTAGTTATGAAAGGATCATAGGTTATTTTTAATTTTAGTCTACTTTTAGCCTAAATGACCTTCCCTATGTGAAATAGTATCCCTTGATCTCTATTTTGAATCTTATAGACTGTTTTTCTTATTTCACTTTTCACCTTCCTATTTTTACTGTAGTAACTTTTTTTGGCTTGTTCCTCCATGGACATTGTGCACCTCAACCCAGGTAAATTTCCTAAGTTAAGGTTGTTATCATAGGGGTATGTGATGTAAATTAGGTATGTATAAGGGTAAAATAAGCAAAAAAGTTAGTAGGGTTGGGTGGGAGCAAAAGGGAAGAAAAAAATATGAAACAGTGAAGAAAAAATAAAGAATAAAAGACCACACCCAACCTGAATGTGTAATAAAGAATAAAAAGGGGAAAAATAAGGGTGAAATAAAAAGAAAGATGGTTAATGAGTTGATCCCAAAAGTAGTGTAGTGCTAAGGAGCCTTAGTCAATTGATATACATATGTACCATACCAGCCCCCCAAGCCTACACTACAAGCCGAATAAAGTCCTATAGTAATCCTAACTTGACTGTTTGAATGTTAAGGTAAAGAAAACAAGGGCAAACCTATGGTATTTGATGCACATTGGTTAGAACTTCTCTTCCGAGTGGGAGTGTCTCTTGATTGTCCCTGCATTGACATGCATTATTTTATATGAGTGTGTGTGACTTCTTTTTTGTGAGGGTACATGAGTCATATTGCTAGCTGCTTGCTTGTTTTGGGTGTTGTAACTTATTTGTATATGCATGGTTGTCTGTTTCTAATGTAATGCCATACCTTGATCCCATTGTGTCATATTATTTTGTTTCATGTTACACAATTGATTTTGAAAAGTTGAGATAGGATAGGGTGTTGTGATTTGAGCTTAAAGTGTTGATTGAATGCCTTGAACAACTTTGATTCTCTTAGTTAAGTGTCATGTTTTATTTTATTGTGTTTTTTTTTTGCCTGAGGACATGCAAACATTCTAAGTTGAGGGTGTTGATGTGCTATAGAAATATTGCATTTTCGATGCTAAAAATGAGGAAAATAAGCAAGTTTCTTAGGTTGTTTTGTTAGATATATTATGTTTTGGGTATGTTCTGCAGGAAACTAGGTCTTGGTTGCTAAGTTCATGAGAAAAATGAAAATGGAGTTTTTGTCTACTTGATCAATTTTGGGTATTCGTGGCACTTTCTGGATGTACATGACCAAGGCATGTGATGAAAGTAAAAGATTTAAAGTTAGGTTGCAAGTATTGGAAGGCCTTGCACTTACCTATGTCTACATGTGGACCACATGTGGTCTGTACGAGACTAAGGTAAGCACCAAAATTGAAGATCCAGAGAGTGAAAGATCTCAAAAAGAACTTCCGGCACTTACCTATGTCAACATGTGGACCCTATGTAGCACATGTGGACCGCATGCGAGTAAGTTAAGTGCCAGAAGTCCAAAATCCAGATCCAGAAGCTGCATACGCCCAGCCTCAGGATGCATTTTGCACACGCGCCAAAGGCCAGGCCGCATGTGAACACAGATAAGTGGTTGCCAACCTTTTTTTGTCCTTTTTCATTCGGTCTTTAATTTTAGGGTTTTCTTATGGGCTATAAGTACCTTTATGTATTTTTTTAATAGAAGTTATGCACTCTTGATACTTACAAACATATTTTGATTCTGAGATCCGATTTTGGTCTTGAAATTCTCTTATATCTAGTTTGGTTGATTAATTAAGTTGAAGTTTTGGGTTTTCTGTTGTGATTATTGTGATTACATCTTAGGCTTTAAATCATGAATGTTATTGATTACTCCACAATAATGAGCGGCTAAAAACCCTTAGCTAGGATTGTGGAAACCCTAGTAAATTGATGGAGTAGGGGAAGTGCTACATTGTTGTGAACCGATACCTAAGCGTGCATTGTATTATCTTCACTTTAATAGATATCTTAGTGGTTGCAAACGTTAGGATCCCACCTAGATTATTTCTACTTACTCTAAAAGAGGAGTAGTGACTAGGAAAAGATAATTACAATAGTAATTTTAAGTTTAACTATCGATCAACTTTACTAGGTATTATTTAAGTAAGATTGATAGCTGTCCAAAAGACAGTTGGTGGCACACAACTTATTATATTCTGCATGCATGGTTCAATAAAGAACGATAAGCCTACAGAGTTATGAAGTGAGGGGGAACACAATACTAGAGTTCACTAACTACTGATTAAAACCAAAGTTAATACTAGCTACTTGTTCGATATTTATAGTTAAATCCCCCATATGCTTTTTAATTTTTGCTCATTGATTACAATAGCCAAAATTTGCAGTTCCATGTATTCCCTTGGGATTCGACCCCAATCTTTGTTGTGTTGCTATATTTGGTAGCGTCCGCATAACCTTCAGATTAAAGATGTAGCTTGGGCATTATCAGTCCACTCGTTAACCAACTTTATTTTTATTCCACCCTTATTACTCCCTTTTAATTTTAAAGCACATTCAGGTTGGGTGTGGTTTTCTCATTCTTTGTTTTTCAATTTTTTTCAGCCTTTCTTTTCTTTTTTCTTTTCTTCTGATACCACACAACCCTTACTTTATTTTTCTCTTATTTTACCCTTCTTCATACCCACTTTATATTACACACCTCTATGTTAGCCATCCTCAACTTAGGTAATTTGCTTGAGTTGAGGTGCACAATATCCAATGAGGAAAGGGGCCAAAAAAGGTTCATTATAATACAAATGGGAAAGTGAAAGGTGAAAACAATGAAATAAGGTATTAGCACAAAACAGGGATCAAGGGATACTATATCACATGGGAAGGTCATTTAGGCTAAAAGTAGACTACAATCTAAAATGGCCTATGATCCTTTCCTAACCAACTATCCTACAACCTAGGCAAGACTAATTGATCTATTTTGGGATTTAACACACAAAGGGAACTGAGTAGCATCTCATACTCACATGGCACAGGACTGTAGCCCAAATTTAAAACACCTATTCGGTTCATGCTATTATTAGCTATGGTTGTCATGTCCCTAATTTTAATGCAATAATAAGATCCACGAAGGTTACACATTATACATCACACGCAGAGTTCAAAAATAAAGTTTAAAGGGGTATTATTTTTATCAAAAAGTAAAAGCAAAACATGTCAACTACCCTAAACACTCAAAATTCACCTAGTTACATAACAAAACACATCGCAAAACAAATTTAAACCTAGACATGCCAATTCTTCAACCATACCACGGTCTACAGGAAAAGAAGCATGGCAACAAAAACCTGTGATGGCTATGGTTTTCCCCACCCCAACTAAAAGACTGTGCATTGTCCTCAATGCACAAAAATAAAGTAAAATAGAGGAAAGTGAGAACATACTTGGGATGCACTAAGCGTCTGTGTACCTTGGCTTGCCTCTCAAGCAGAGCTTGATTTACTATTGCGGCACGTCTCAATTGTGTTGGCTTCTAAGACTTCACTAAGGTCCATCTCAAAATAGACTTTCACCTTCTATAGGTTTCCCATGTAGTGATTCACTCGCTGCTCATTCACCTTGAACGAGATTTCACCATCACACTTTATTTGTATAGCACCATGTGGGAATACCCTAACCACAGTGAATAGTTCAATCCACCTAGGCTTCCGCTTTCCATTAAACAAATGGAGTCTTGAAATAACAACAAGACCAAATCACTGAGTTAAAATACCCTTTTATTTATTTTCCTATCATGATACAAATTTATTCTTTCTTTGTATATGGAAGATCTCCCATATGCAAGAAGTCAGAATTCATCCAACTCATTCACCTTGCCCAACCTTAAGTTTACTGCATTTTGCTACTCAAAATTTAGGCTTTTCAACGCCTATAGTGCCTTATGCTCTAGTTTAATTGGTAAGTGGCATACCTTGTAGTATACAAACTGATATAGGCAGCACCTATAGGGGTCTTATTAGCTGTCTGGTAGGCACATAATGATCATCTAATTTCCTTGACCAGTCAGTCTTATTGGCATTCACAATATTTGCCAATATAGACTTGATATCTCTATTAGAGACCTCAACTTTCCCGCTTGTCTGAGGATGTTAAGGTATTTCTACCTTATGCCTTACACCATATTTATCAAGAAGAGCTTTAGACAACCAGTTGTAAAAATAAGACCCACCATCATTGATAATTGCACGTGATGTGCCAAATCGAGAAAAGATATTTTATTTAAAAGGGTGGTACACTTCTACCTTTATTATCTGAGAGCCGACTGCCTCCATCCATTTTGACACATAGTCAACTACCACCACAATATACCTCACAGCATAAGTGCTCACGATTGGACTCATGAAATCAATCCCCAAATAACAAACAACTCTAACTCCAAAATAGGTGTCATGAGGAGTTCATGGCACCGTAAAATGTTACCTTGATACTGACATTGGTTATAGGCTTGCGCAAAATCGCAAGCATCCTTGTAAATTTTAGGCTAGTAAAACCTACACTATAAAATTTTATGGGTTTTGTGGGTACCACGATAATGAGCCCCAACTGGTGAGGAATGACAAGATTTTAGAATGCTCATTATCTCTACCTCTGGGATATATCTTCAAATCACACCATAAGAATAAATCCTAAATAGATATGGATCATACCCAAATAACTTTCTTACCTCATGTATAAATCTCAGTTGTTGCTGGAAGAATAGGTCTTCAGGGATAAGATCATTTGCCAAATAATTGGTAAAATTAGTAAAATAAGGAGGTAAGTCTTGAGATACAGCCAAGACCCACTCATCTTGATCCTTTAATTTCTATATTTCCTCAACCTCAAGCCTAGACAATTGATCTACAACTTGGTTTTTTATGCCTTTCTGGTCCTTTACTGCAAAATCAAACTCTTGTAGCAAGATAACCCATCAAATCAATATTGGTTTGGAATATCTATTTGACATTAATTATCTCAATCCTGCGTGATTTGTGTGAACTATGACCTTATTCCCAATCAAATAGGACAAAAAAATTTTAAAGGCAAAAACCACCGTAAGTAATTCATGTTTTGTAATCATATAATTTTAATATGAAGAGTTTAGATCTTTCCTGGCATAGTAGATAGGATGAAGGATCTTCTCTGTCCTATGTCCTAGGACATCACTCAAGGCCACTCTACAGCATCGTACATGACCTCAAAGGGTGCAGAACAGTCAGGGGACACGATAATAGGAGACAAAGTTAACTGCTACTTAAGGAATTTAAAAGCCTAGAGAAATGCATCATCAAACAAAAATTTCACCTCTTTCTCTAAAAGCTTGCATAGAGGATTTGCAATTTTACAAAAGTCCTTGGTGAACCTTCTATAAAAGCTTATATGGCCAAGAAAACTCTGTATGTATTTAACTGAGACTGGTGATGCTAATTTTTTAATTACCTCAATCTTAGCCTTGTATACCTTAGTACCATGTTTGAAGATCTTGTTCCTGTGAATAATACCTTCTTTCACCATGAAGTGGCATTTTCTCAATTCAGCACCAAGTTGCATTTTTTACATCTCTGCAGTGTACTAGCCAAATGCACCAAATAGTCATGGAATGGATCCACAACCACTAAAATTTCATCCATAAATAACTTGATCATATCCTCCACCATATCAGAGAATATGGATAACATGCATCTCTGAAAATTAGAATGAGCATTGCATAAATCGAACTACATTCTATTGATTGCAAAAATCCCATAAGGGTAAGTGAATGTCATCTTGTCTTGTTCTTCGGGAGGAATAGTGATTTGATTGTAACTCAAGTACCTATCAAGAAAATAATACCAACCCCTACCTGCTAGTTGATCTATCAACTAATCAATAAAGGCATAGGGAAGTGGTATTTGTGTCCAAGCGTTCATCTTCTTGTAATCTATGCAAATTCTCCAACTGGTCACTGGTCTCATGGCTACTAATTCATTCTTTTTGTTGGGAACCAGTGTGATTCCCCCTTTATTTGGCACGAATTGAACTAGGCTGACCCATTTGTTATCTTTAATGTAAAAACTACTCCAGTATCTAACCACTTAATTATTTCCTTCTGCACCACCTCCTACATAGGAGGGTTTAATTGCCTCTGATGCTTAATACTGGGATGTTGTCTGGATCAAGATGTATCTTGTAGTGGAATCCCTATAATGTATGCAATGGTCTAGCCAATAGCTCCCTTGAATTTTTGTAACACAGATATCAAAGCTTCCACCTATGATCAGGCCAAATCTACCGTAATAATCACTAGTAAGGTACTGTTGGCCTCCAAGAATGCATATTAAAGATGAGATGGGAGGGATTTAAGTTCTAATATTGGTGGATCCTCAATGAATTGTTTTGTTGGAAGTGTGTTCCTATTTTTCAAATCAAAATCTAGTTTTTTAAGGGCATACTTGTATGATCCTATGCCTCATAATATATTAACCAGATCATTATATTTATGTATCCTATCAGTCATAAAATTCATAATCACTACTGCTAATACTTTAACCCCTAATCTTGCTTTAATAGGCACACCTTCTACAACCATATTTTCATCTACAACATCTATCACCACCATAAATCTCAGATTATCTGGTTGCTAGAGTATCATACACACATTAAAAACATTTGCTCATCATTTTGTTTGAAGGTGATATCCATTAAATCCATATCAATCAACACCCATCAAATGTATAGAAATGGTTTACCCAATATAATTTGAGCTTGGGCATCCACTTTGCAGTCTAAAATTATGAAATTCGATGGTGTGTACAGGATGCGACCCTTACTTCTACCTCACACAAAATAGCCACTAGCTTCTTTACAGATGAATCAACCATTAGCAGCCTTGTAGATATAGGCTTGAGTTCTCCTAGCCCCAATACCTTATATCACCAATGGCATTAAATTGGTGCCCACTCCCAAATAACATAGAGCCTATTAATGTTAAAAGGCCCAATAGAACACGAAATAGTAAACTCTCCAAGGTCCTCCTTCTCTACTAGTGGTAAATAAGGAATTGCACTATAATTATATACTACATTTTTATGTCCGTCATTACCCCCGGTCATCACCACCATCACTCTTGTAATTATAATCACTATATATAAACTTCTTAAATTCTACTATAGGGGTCTCATTTATCATTGTGTTTTATTTCTTTGACTCACCAATAGTAGGCAAAGGAAAATCATTTGCAAGGGTACCACTTCTAGTGGTAATAACTAGGCAATGGCTTATAGTTGGTAGACTCTAAACTTTTCAACTCAGAAGGATAACAGGCTACTTTTATTTTATCATAGTAAATATTTTCCCAAACTGTGTCTCTAACTGCTTGATTGCAATTGCATAGGAATCAACCGTTTGACTAAGGCTTAAAATATCTTCTTTGATCTCTCTGCGGCTAGCCTCCTGGTTTTCTTGACCTTTGACTAGCTTAGTCAGCATGGCCTCTATTTTAGATTCTATATCCCGACTGCCTGGTGGAATGTACCTATCTCCATTCTCTCTATAGACACCCTTTTTTCTCCAGTGACCATCTCTCTCTCTACTGCGATCTTTGTATCTATCTCTATAATAATTCCAACCTCTATTTCCCTGGCCTTGGGCTCAGAAACCCACCAACTCATAATTAAAATACTTGGCTTCCTCCTCCAAATCAGATTCATAAGCTCTGGAAGTTGTACCCTATGCTTCCACTGTATTAACTTTTTCGAAACTTGCTACCATAAACTGCTTGGCCGGCAACCCAACATCAATCCTCGGTAGCGCAGTTTCACGCACTATTGAATAATCAGTTACTCTTTGGTCGCAGGAGAAACCAATAGAATAAGTTCCAGAATCTTTCTCAGCCTCCCAAATTTTCCACCCTCGATTAGAGAAAGAAATTTGGTCTAAAATATTTGAATCTACCCTCCAGCATAGTCTCATAACATCTTCTCCAGAGATGGTGTCTTCTATAGCTCTAGAACTAATGTTCAAGGCTCTGTATAATATCTCCAATAAGATCTTTCTTGAAATTTGATGGTTGGGCACCATAATCAACTTCCTCTTAAACCTAAACCTAGCCTCATACATAGACTCAAACTACAGCTGATTAAAATTATAATTCTTATCCTTAAGCTACAATATCTTGGATGGAGGAAAGAACTGGTTCAAGAATTGTCTGTGTAACTCATTCCACTTAGTGATAGATCCTCTTGGAAGTTCCCCTAACCATAATGAATCTTCTTCTATAAGCGAGAAAGGGAACAACCTCAATTTAAGAGCCTCCTAATTTACCCCTGGGTTTGTGTGCGAACTACAAATCTCAATGAAATTTACAAGGTGCATATTTATGTCATTAGTAGAAAACCCACAAATATACCATTCAAGTTTAAGAGCTAGATCATTGCACTAGTTATATCAAACTTGACACTTGGGGAAAAATAGAAGAAATTATAGATCCAATCTCTGCAGACTCAACGTACCCCAAATCCTTTTCATCATCCTTATATGGCTACAAATACTGGTACACTGGGATCATGTGGGCTCAACCACCTCGTACTCAGTTTTGATTATCATAGAGTGTTGCTCAATAGTCTGTTTTCGTCTATGCACAGCCAGCTCTGCCTTTCTTCCTATGTGTTGAGCATTTTTTACCCTTTTCTGTAGAACTCATACTAATAGCACCTCAGTTTGCTGGTTAAAAATGTCCTAAACTCCTTCAGGAGGAGGTCAAGGTACCTAGTGTGCACCATGACAAACCCCTTCAAGAATAACATCTCTCTTAGGCTCTGTCATCTTACTAAGTATATGTAGAACCTTTTCTGGATTTGAATTCAATGGTAGTAAGGGATTGCCTCTTTCCATAGGCTAAGAATCCACCGATGAATACCCAACTAAGAAAAAGAACACAAAATCCACAAACTGTAACAACTCCAATTCATAACTCAACACTGTATTCCCCAGTAATGATGCCAAAATTTAATAATACCTAAACTACCCCTCCTTAGAATGATAAAGAGGTATCTTTCAAATATAATAACCCAAAAAGGTTGGGATAATCATATAGAGAATAGAATGGAGATATCTCTCAAACTTATCAAAATAGTCGGGCGCCATGGAAAAGTAAAAAGGGGGGGATTTGCTGAAATAATAAAAAGGACAAGAATTGGTTGTTTTTGGTGGTAAACAGTTTAAGAGGAACACTAGGATTATGTTCCCCTTGACTTCTAACCCTACAGATTTATCGTGTATTGTTAAACTATTTCAATATCTTGCATGCAGAATCTGATAAGTTATGCACCATCAATTGTATTATGGACTCATTGATGAATTTCACCCTTTACTTTTTGAGTCTCAGGGTGTCGCTCTACTAACCCTTATCCTAGACCTCAGTTAACTATGACATTGTGGGTCTCAAGTTATTAGATGAAGCTAATTTCCTTAAGAAGATAATACTAGTAAGCTTGTTTCAGTAATAAACTCCAAAATACTGTTGTTATTATCTTTTCCTAGTCCCTACTCCCCTTTTAAAGTGAATTGGAAAATCAAAGTGGGATCCTAATATTTGAGACCGTTAAGACAATAACTAAACTGAGGATAATACAATACATGCATAGGTCTTTATTTAAAATGATGTGACACTTCCTCTACTTTATTAATCTACCAAGTTTCCCACAACCCTAGCTAAGGGAGTTAGCTGCTCATAGTTATGTGATGAATCATGGAATCCACAGATAAAATTATAAAATCAATCTGACAATACTTAAAGAAGAAATCCCAAAGTCTTAAATTGAATAACAAACCAAAAACAAAATGAAGAACATTAAGATCCCAAGATCATAAGTCAATCTTGAAATCAAAGCATGTTTGTGACTTAGTACCAAAGGGCTTATGCTAGAACAACCTCAATATGTGAATGAATCTATATAAAATAAAAAAATCCTAAATGGTATTTATATATTACAGGAAACCTTAGAAATCAAATCCTAAATAAAATATGAAAGTTCAATTAATTGTACATAATAAGACTTATAAACATCATAGGAGTGCATTTAGGTTACATAGAAACCCTAGAAATCAAAGCCCAATGGAAAAAGGAAAAATGAAGTTGATGGCTGAGGAGACGCACTTCCTTGTTTGGTAATTCAAGAAACATTTGTAAGGAGACACACTTCCTCGTTTGGTAATTCAAGTAATATTTATGGGGAGACGCACTTCCTTGTTTGGTAGTTTAAGCAACATTTGTAAGGAGACACACTTCTTTGTTTGGTAATTCAAGCAACATTTGTGGGGAGACGCAGTTCCTTGTTTGGCAATTCAAGTGACATTTGTAAGGAGACACACTTCCTTGTTTGGTAATTCAAGCAACATTCGTGGGGAGACACACTTCCTTGTTTTGTAATTCAAGAAACATTTGTAAGGAGACGCACTTCCTTATTCGGTAATTCAAGCAACATTTGTGAGGAGACGCATTTCTTTGTTTGGTAATTCAAACGACATTTGTAAGGAGACGTACTTCTTTGTTTAGACAATTCAAGCAACATTTGTAAGAAGACGCACTTCCTGATTTGGGTAATTCAAGCGGCATTTGTAAGGAGATGCACTTCCTAATTTGGGTAATTCAAGCGGCATTAGTAAGGAGATGCACTTCCTTGTTTGGGTAATTCAAGTGACATTTGTAAGGATACACACTTCCTTTATTAGACAATTCAAGCAACATTTGTAAGGAGACGCACTTTCTTGTTTGGGTAATTAAAGAGATATTTGTTAGGAGACGCATTTCCTTGTTTTGGGTCATTCAAGAGGTAATTGTAAGGAGACGCACTTCCTTGGTTTGGTAATTCAAGAGACATTGAGACGTACTTCCTTGTTTTAGTAATTCAAGCGGCATTGGAGCCCGCCTGAAGAATAGGGTAAAGAAATAACAAGTCAGGAGTCCGCCTGAAGAATAGGGTGAATTTTCAAAATCAAGTCGCGAAGAGTAGAATCAAGATTCTAGAGATTACAATTTTCATTTGTATTTTTTATTGTTTGCTAGTCATTTGAATGTAAAAAGCAGAAGTCGTCAATCGAAAACTCGACGGAATCTCACTCGACTTTAACTTTTTCTCTCACCATGCTACCTTTGAACTACTCGTGACCTGATTCCTTTATAGCCCAGGATAGGTAGGAGGTCCAAAACCAGGACTCGGTCACATTTTTTTTTTATTTATATTTTTATCCTTAACTTTCATATAATTGAAGGGTCAAAAATCATATCTTGTCTACTTCTTTGTATGAAAACTCTTCGTGATTCCACACAAAGAGGGAAAAAAATGTAGACACGTGATTTTTGATCCTCCTTGAATTTTAATTTATTTATTTTATTAAATATTTATATTTGGTATAATATTATTTAATTTTTTATTTTATTTTAATTTTAATAAAGTTTTAGTTTAAAAAATCAATAATTAAATAAATTTAATTTTGAGATTTTTTTGTTTTTATTTTTATCCTAATTTTAAAAATAATACAAAAATTCAATATATATATATATATATACTATTTATTCTAAATTTTAATAAATAAATTGGTAGTTTTAATACTATTTTGTTATATTTATTTTTGTCTATTTATAAATTGTTATTATGTTTTGATTAATAAAAAATTAATTAATTATTATATTTATTGTTATTATTATTTTATTATCTTCAATTATATATATATATATATATATATATATATATATATATATATATATATATTCAAAATTCAAAAAATCCTATCCTAATAGATAACTACTCCCCCCATTCTCTCTCCCCCCCCCCCCCCCCAAAAAAAAATTCCTCTACTTAAAGGACTCCCACCCCCTAAAAAGAAAAAGTACGTAATTTTACGCTGTATTACACACTGAATCAGACAACACAGAAACTGAGAGAAACCAATAGAAAAAAAGGGAGAAAAACAAGTGAGTAGGAAAGATCAGAAAAAGAGAGAGAAAATAAAGAAAGAAAAGATTTGAAGTTCAGAGTTCCTTCTTGAGTTTTTCGGTGACAACATTCTTGCGCAGATACTTAGTTCAATTTGTAATACAGGTTTTTATATCATCTTGTACCATATTTCATAAGTTTTATCGTGAATCAAAGTATGAAGGAAGTTTGTTTAGATGGTTTTCATGTATTATTCAATATGTGTATATGATCTGTTACATAAATTTATTCGTTATTATGTGTTGTATTTTAAATTGTTGAATGTTATATGTTTAAACCCAGAAAATAACATATTCATGTATTACACTATTTCATACAATAAACAGATTCTAACATCCAGACAGACTACAGACACATTAACATAAATAAAATTTATATACAAATTCCTTAGCAACAACAAGAATATTTTCTATCATTTTCTACACATCACACACTAACATACATTGTATGTACACATATCCTTGTGATTGAAAAAGAAGAAAAAATAAAAATCAGTGAAAGTATGGGAAGAAAGAAGAAAGATTAAGAGAGAAACGATGAGAGAACAGTGTCCGACGAAATCTCATCGGAAATACTGTTTTCCGCAGGCGACTCAAAAACTAGCAAAACCGCTGGTATATCTGTTGCCGGAATCCAGTTAGGTTTGGCAAAAACCCAACCAAAATCGATCGATTCTCTCCATAAGCGAACCAAATCGCTGGAAATCGCCAAAACCACCCAAAACCAATCCGTCTTATCGCCATTTCAGTGACCCTCTTCGCTAGACAATGACAAAAACCGGCTGACGCTGACCTTCTTTTCCCTTTTTCCTCGCCGTCATCCGCTGTAAACTATTACTGACCGACAAAATATATCCACCAGCCGCGTAAATTCAGCCCAAGTCCTATCGAATCTGGCTATCACCGGTGAACGGGCATTGCCATTGGAAAAGACGCTACTTGTTTCTTTTGTTCTTAAAAAATATTGAAGAGATTTAAATATATACATATATTTTTCCTTTACAGTGGCCTTAATAATATTAATTTCATATGATGTTATACAACTTGACAATTTAAATATTACTTTTAGATAGCTTTAAGGAGTTTGTTTTTGTTTTTCTTTCATTAAAAAATTATTTTAATCCCTTTATCTGACAATGTTTTTGCCACTTACCAACTTTTAATTAAATATAACATTAGCTTGAATCCTTATTAATTTAAATTTAAACAATTGTATTTCCCTCAAATTTGTGCATCTTTTATTTCGGATTGTTTATTTTCTTTGTTAATTTGTATTCAAAATTAGATTTCTAGGATTTTTGTGTTTAATTTGTCAGATAAAAATATGATTTGAGTTAGTATAAATTTAAAAGATTAAACTTTGGAGATAATATTTAATAAAATATGTATAGATTTGTGTATTTAATTTTATTATTTTATTATTTTTTAAATTTTTTTTTTATCATTTATTATTATTATTTATTGTCATTAATAAAATTTATTAATTATTTATTAAATTTTTTATTCTTTTAAATATTTTTTCTCGATTTTATTGTTTAAGTTAAATAATATTTCAAACAGATAAATTGTTATTAGTTTATAAAAGATAAATTAGTGTTTTAACATTAAACAATTTTTTGGCATGTTTAAAATGTTCGTCTCAATTAAGAATGCGGCATATGCATCTTTCTGAGACATTTAAAAATTCAAGGATGCAATAATGCACCTTAACAAATATTTTTCTAAAATTAATTTTTACCGATTTATTTAAATATAAGATAATAGAAAAGTTTTTGATATAATAAAAATGAGCGATTTTAGGCCTTAACATAATTTATCAAAATAGTTTAAGTCTAGATAAGTCAATAAAAGCAGCCGTGCTAGAACCACGAGACTCGAGGGGTGCCTAACACCTTCTCTTCGGTCAATAGAATTCCTTACCTGGTCTTCTATTTTCGCAGACCAAATAAAAAAGTCATTTCCTTTTGACTAGGGATTCAAAAAGGTGACTTGGAACACCATAACTCCATTCCAAATGGCGACTCTGTAAATAAAATAATTCCTATTCAAAAGCATCACTTTAATTGGAAAAATCCTTCGACTCGACCTTCGAGCGAAAAAAAGAGCGTGACAAATGTAATTTCATAACTAGGTAGTATAATCATAGTCATATCAAAAAAGAATGTCATTGGCCATTTCTTACTTTCTATTCTAGCTTACGTGTTATCCATTTGTGGATTGTATGTGTCAAATAACAACTTTTTTACTTTTAAATGTCAACTTATTCTACTGTATTATTTATAAAGTAATATTTCAAATAAATTTAAATTTATATAAAGATATTATCGCTTGCAATCATATGTATTTTCAATTAAGGGTTGAGTTAAATAAGGCTACTGGGTTCATCCGAATCTCCTTTAACAAAATATTAAATTATTTATAAAACTAAAAGTATTTTTTTATCTTTACAAGGTAGATGTTGAATTTTTTTAATTGTTATGTATGTTTACTTTTTTATATTTTAAACCTTCTAAGTGAAAATAGTGACTCCACCACTACTTTCAATGTTTCGGCTTTCTAAATATTATTAGTTTTTCCCCAATAAATATTATCATGCATGAAATTCTACAAGAAAATTTATAAAAATTATGTGGAACTAATTATGTAAATCATATATTAAAAATATGTGATTCAATAATTTATTTAATTTTACTTGCAATTTAGTGGTCTAAAATTTATAATTGTTAACCTATTTCAAGATATATTTTTTTCATTTATCAAATAATTTTGTTACAAAATTATCATTAAATCAAGCAAATTATTATTATATTCACATTTATACTTTTAATTTATTTTCTTGTATAATTTTTAAATAAATTCAAAAAAATAAAAGCATTAAAAATAGTTGTTTAATTCAAGGAAATATATTAAACCAGATGTTAAAAATTAACACCAGAACATGTTACATTTTAAGGATAAATAGGTAAATAAGTTGTCATTTATAGATTTTATAAAATGAAAAGTATAGAGTGTGATTTCTATTATCATTTTTATCGTGTTGATTTAAATAATTAGTAATTATTTTTTAAAATAATTAATTAAATATGTGAAAAATATCTTTTATATACTTATTAAATTGTTTATTGCAATTGTAAGTTATGATAATACTTTTTCCTAATTATTGATTTAAATAAATAATTGCAAGTTATAAAAAAAATTTAAAAATTATTTTTTAGAACAAAAAAATTATTTTTGCATAATTATTTAGTCAAATTTTCTCCTAAATTTTTGTTTTTAATATTTATCTCTCCCCATTAACTCTTTTGATAATCATTGTAGGTGTTATTATTGATTTCAATAATTATTTTATTTTAATTTTTTTTAATTTTATCAGTTAAGTTATCAAATTTATTTTTAAATTAAGGAGTTAAAAATCTGGTAAAGATATTTCTTTAACATACTGATTTCTTTCTTATTCGTTATCAAACATGTTTTTCTTCTTCTTTATTATCAAACATACCATTTTTCTTCTTCATCATGATTTTCTACGAAATTCTCTCCCTTATTGCCTTCTTCTTCGTCCATGATGTCACATGATTGAATACAAATTATCACAATTCACATTATATGAAACTTTTTTAAATTTGGCAATTCAAGAATTTGATTTTTACAGAAAACACTAAAATTGATATGGCCTAAAACCTCGCCTAAAATAACAAAATTTTATGAAAGATTTTGAGTGAAAAATTATATTTTGTAGGAAAGAAAAAACAAAGTTTATTGAAGAAGGTGAAGAAGAAACACACCTGAAGAAAAAAAAATGGTTAAAGAGAGATTTGGGTTGCGATTGGTATCTCTTATTAATTGTCATCTATTTTTAAGGAAAGAATATTTTATTTTTATTATATAAAATCTATTTTTTCCTTTTTTGATTGGTCTTGATTTGCTTATTTAGAAAAAATAAAAATTCTTTTTTATATGTTTTTTAATAAAAATTACTACAACTTACAAACTAAAAAGATTTGCTATAACATGTATTAACCAAGGGCAATATAATCATTTCACACTAATACTCAATACAATTCTAGAAGTCTCATCTTTATGCTCTCTTTCACTATTTATAGATATTTATGAATTTTTGTTTAAGTTTATTAACATTATAAGTAGAACATTTTCCAGAAACTTATTCTAAAATCTAATGCTATCTTTTATGATATTATTTAAATATTACATGTATTAAGTATATATGTATATTTACGTTTTACTTATCTCTTATTCTTAATTGTTTATGTAGATAAACGAGTTTTGCCATTAATTATTATTTCTAAATTATAATTTAATTACAATCTAATGGATAATCTTTTAGTATTTTATTATAAAATACACCTCTATTTTTTGTTAATTATTTTTATTACTTATATTAAAATATATCTTTAAAATTATCACTCTCTATGATTTTAACTTGTATAAATAGATATTAAAGTTTTATTATTAATAATTTTTTTTTAAAATTTTGCTCATTCATTTCATTATTAAACATCAAAATGTATGTACTTAAGTTACTATTTCTCACTTTTCTTTTTTCTCTAACCAATAATGCTTATTTTTTCCTATAGAGATTTGTTATATAATTCTTTTTTAAAAGTCATGATTTGAAGAAGTAAAAACGAAAAAAATTGACAATGTGATGGCAAACAAAAATTTTAAAAATGTTACGGTAAAAGTGAGAAAGTATCTAATATTCATATTGAGAAAACGTTAATTTTTAAAGTAAATTTAAGGATGTAAATAATTCTTGAGCAACTTGCACAAATTTTATGACTGTAGAAGCTAATTACTTTCTCTCTCACAACTTTATAATATACATAAAATTTCATTAAAAGGTAGGCGGATACATTATAAAGAGTCAGATATATTTTGATTTTTGATCCATGACCAATTAATTTTAAAAATTTGAATTAATTAAATCCTTTAATATAAGGCAAAAATCAAGTAATGCATCTGTGTTTGATTAATTTATTTTATTACTCTTTAGAATAATAAATTCATTAATTTTATTAATATAAGACAAAAACATATATATCTTGGTTATGTAATTTGATTAATTTTATTTTACTATTATTATTTAAATATTAAATTCATTAATTTGATGTATCCAACAAAGTAAATACTTGAATACATGTGTATACAACTGCACACATATACATTCATATATATCATGAACACGCTCTAACCTCTTAGATGCATAAATCATTGATGAATTTTAAAATTGGATGGACACAAATACATCCATACATATCGTGAACACATACTAATCTATTTTTATTATATTTTATTTTATTATATAGAAAGATGAGTTGAATGATGATCAAGGGTAAAAATATCATTTTAGCAATTTCATAATTTAACAACATAATCCAGCTTCAAGCAGTTTATACCAGAGGTCTTAGATTTGAGCCTTGGGAATAAAGAGAATTTTGTTAACCGAAGCACAGATTTCTACTATGGTTAGCAATGCAGGATAAGCTACTGATGGAAGAAAGGATGCACAAATTTGGATGGCAATGCAAAAGAACTGAATGTGTCCTATGTGATCAAGAACAACAGGAGAGCATCATCCACTTATTTGTAGATTTTAGTTTTGCAAGCACCATCCACTTATTTGTAGATTATAGTTTTGCAAATACAGTGTGGTCACAACTTGAAAGATGGCTGGGAGTACAAGTTAAACTGGAAGAACTCCAAGTAATGATACTACAGATCAAAAAGAAAAGATGGAGCAAATTTCAGAATGAAAATATGGCTGCTTATATGGAGCAACGGTCTACAACATATGGATTACCAGAAATGGGAGAATCTTCAAGAATCACTGTGTGAATACAAGCTTTATAGACCAATATGTGAAGGCAGTAATCAAGGAACGGATAGGAATGAGGATAGGGGTGAAAGAGGTGAGAAATATTATATACTTTATAGCACGAATTTGTAATAAGTGGCTCTGAGGCTCAGCAAGTCTGGTAACACAGACAGTTAAAAGTCTCTGTAAGTGTACAAATTTTGTTGGTAAAAGTAATATTTACATTTTATTTCCAAAAAAATGATAATTTCTAGATAATTTGTTAGAGATTATAGCAAGATTTCGATGAGTTACTAAGTCCCATATTGGTCACATGATCCTTGAAAACATTAGCTAGTAAATTTTAGTCATAGGATCAACAATCATTAAAGTAGTACTAACGTATTGAATACTTGCATTTTACTTCTTGACATAATCTCTAACCATCAAATACTTTATGTCTATGTGCTTACTTCAGTTGCCACTCTTATTATTTTTTGAAATGAATACTGCGACTGAATTATCACAAAACAATCTCAATGGTCTTGCAATAGAATTGACAACTTTAAGTCTTGAAGTAAAGTTCTTCAACCATAAAGCCTATGATGTAGCTTCTTAACATGCTATAAATTTAGCTTTTATTGTGGATGTTGAAATAAAGATTTACTTAACACTTCTCCAAGACACAACACCTCGAGCAAGAAGGAAAATATATCTAGAAGTAGATCTACCACAGTCTTTTCTTGGAAACAAGCCTTGTGAATTTCCAAGTTTGTCCCTAAAATTTTCCCAACCCATCATGATCGCACTTCTTCAATAGCGATTGCGACCCGCGATTGCATTCTTCTCTCATGTTGTAACTCCACGTTTAAGGGGAATCAACTCGTGATTGCATCACTTCTACTACTGATATCTATCTTGATCGGATAATTAAATCATGATCGCAGCATCTGAGGGTCGTATCTTGGGGTCTGACTTCATCCTTTGTCCATTTTTTATCACTTTCTTTCATGTCCATCTTTGCCTTTAGTTTTTTTTTCACTATATTTCCTTGTAAGATCATAAACACTAGAAATTAGCATATTTTATATAGAACTAGTATCATATATTCAATTAACTCACCATAGTATGCAAGAAATGAGATACAAATGAGTGGTAAATTTGCCACTCATCAACACCCCCAACTTAAAGACTTTGTTCACATTCAACAAGACTACTTAGCTTTGAAGTTCACACTATTCAATCAATGGCCACCACGATTTTGAAATTGATTAGCACTAACAATTAGTCAATAAGAATGAAAATCACTAACTGTACAAAGCCCTCAAATTCAATCACATCTTAAAGGATGCAAGGAAATTTCAAGAATAATCAAGCAAAAGCAACCAATCCTCAAGAAGTCACTCTCCATCAATAGCAAATCAAATATGCTCCTTCATCTTAATTTTAAATTATATCAATTTCACCGATCTATCTTAATATACATGCCTCCTCTCGAAAGAAAGTCCCAACATACCAAATTTTTCAACATTCAACAAGGAGCAAATGTGCACGCACTCACACTCATAAAGAATTTGTAAATGCAAATAAGTGTCATATCATATGCTTTATCTTATTTATGATTGCTACTAACTCAAAAACACTAGGTTGGAGATCCCAAAGTACTTTTTCAAGCTTGTAATATAGGTTCGGGGAAGGGTAAGATAAGCATTTGGGACAAAAGTGACTATATCCTCCTTGCACTCCACATAACACTAATTAGATCAAACTTGGATCATTGGCCTCTCAATTCATTTCTAAATCACACATGTGCCTACTTTTTCACTATAGGTCACCCATCTTTTGAAAATATTCTCTTATAATTCTATTCTTTTTTTCAATATCATGTTTTTCTTTCTTTCATTGCTTTCTTTCCTTTTCTTTTACATTTTCCCTTATGGATTCTCTTTTAGGCACTCATTTACAAGACCATGGTCATGATCACCTCTTCCAAGTTTTACACCCCCAACTTAGGCTTTTAGCCTCGAGTTGGAAATTTGAGAATCAAAGAGGGTAGGGTACAAAAGTGGGATAACTTTCAAATGGTTTGAGACTTGTAACGTGGTTTCCAAAGAAAGTTTAATAGGCCCAAAATAGGTGACCAGGAATATCATTCATACATGAGTAGGCTTCTTAGGCTAAAGTGACTTTCAACAATCATAAAGACGTCCTAAGATCATTTCTCCAACCATACATAATCAAGATTAGCTTTGAAATACCAATGGGGCAAGTTCTAGATGACACAAGTAAGCACAAGAAACATTCGATTATTGGTCACCACACATGGCATGTAAATTATTATTTTAGAAGGCTCAATAGCATTTACTACTCAAGAACAAAAGGATATATTTATCACATCACAACCGACTAAAGAATTTGGAGTCATAAAAAAATAAAAGGAGTTGTTACAAAACCATTTAGTTCTATGTCTTTAATTTTAATGAAAAAAAATTGGATAGAGGGGGATTCTCATTTTGCACTTTACCAAAAAATTGGATAGAGGGGGATGCTCATTTCGCACTTTACCACGTAAGATTTTTTATTGGTAGCACCAAATAATCCACCATCTCACATTAAGGGTCTAATGAAGGAAATACTTATGGATACTCAAACTTCTCCTTAGATATCACATCAATCAATTCATGATGTCACCTGTACTCAGACTTCCCTTGTATTTATGACTCCAACACCTCAACACGACAATTTTGCCTTAATAATGTCATCATTCAATCCATCATAAGGAAATGCTTGTACAATATCAATATCAAAAAGAAAAAGAAAAATCTGGAAATGAAAAAGGACTAATCTACAAATCACTGCAAAATATAGGCTCGATAGAGATACCTAATATATACAACAAAATCATCAAAATAATACCAATATACCAAATATCCAAACCCAATAAAATCCAAATCATTCACATATCACAAACTAAATAAGAAAAATAAGAATCAAATTATCCAAATATTATAGGCCAAATGTAAGATAAATATAGAGATAAGGGCACCTCTAACTAAAAAGCTGCAGTGTCCTTACTTCATATCATAAAAGCATAAAAAAGATAGAGGGGTTCCCTAAAACTGCATCATTGGATATCATCACTCTCTGTCTTCTCATCAGCATCATTAGACTCTAAATTCTCATCCTCGAACCACCTAGCTGGAATCTTATAATCAACATCTAGCCTCATAAAGGGAAGTCTCTCATTTGGATTCAGTACATTCGACAAACCCTTTATACCTTTCTATGTCTAGGTAAGGAAGTTCTCTCATCTCTTATCCATCCTCTTTATTTTACCATGAGACTCACTTAGAATTTGGTGTGATTGGGCCAAAGATGTGTAGCCTTGCTCCAGCCTAGATATGAAGGCCCCTTATGTTCTCTGATCCTCGAGGAACTTCTCATACTCATATTGGGAGACACATAAAGTGAAACCTATAGAAAATTTACCCAATCTGATAGGAAATTTAGACACCAAGTCCTGAACTACCCATATCTGACTAGACAGCTCCTTGAATGGCCCTACTAGGGATGGCCTACAAGAATCGATATCATCATCATCCCCCAACTTACCCAAATCAATTTTTCTCTTCTTTTCCTTTAAAGTTGCGCCTTCACCATGCATCTTTAATGGTTAAATCAATGTCTTCGAGGATATTTAGTTATCCCCTAAATATTCTTCAACTTCGGACCTTTTGCATAGTTTAATGATCAGAGATAGAAAATTAACATGGGGCTGCCTCAACTCATGTACTGCCTAAAATCTGTAATAACAATGCTACCAACATTCAAAGAAATATTGTCCAAGATACAAGCTACCATCTATGCCCGTATGACAGGGATTCTTGTCATGTTTGGGCTTGGAGAGATATGGCTACAAATAATTATACACAAAATCTATGCCTTAGCTGCGAACTCATTCATGGTAATATATATTTTTATGAAGTCTCATTGGACCTCTTTTCTTAGGTACAGCTTTAAGACCAACCAACTCCTAAAGGCATAATATTTTTCTTCAAACTTCCTTGGGTCGGTATTCGGCAACCCATATATCTCATTGATTACCTCAGAGCCAAAGTTAACCACCTTACTCCTAATCTTCATGATCGGGTTATATAGTTTTATGGCCTCGCAGTTTGCATAAATAAAACACCCTAATTTTTATACCTTAGAAATTTTTTTGGAATTCTAATCTCTAGACCTAATATGACTCTTGGTTATCGTCCATATGATGGGGTACAAATGGTATGCTCCGATCATATGCTAACCAGTGTTTGTTGGTGGGATGGATCTTTGTTATTGGAATGGATACAACTAAGTGGTATCAGTCATATTGGTGGTTATAGGTCATTTGGTTCCATAAATTAATCTTAGAATAGGTTACATAGGTTATATCTGAGTAAGAGTGGCTTACCATGGGTCGAAAGGTAGGGTACGAATTGTACCAGGGACTCATATGGTAAAAGTGTTCAATTCCGTAGGTATTTTATTCTTCCAAGGATACGAGTCATGGATGCAGATTATATTCTGTGCTTATGACTTGATTTGATGAGTCGTATACTTCACAGTGTTTGATCCAAGGGTTAAGGCTTAGATACGAGTAGTAGATACCAAAGCTACATAGCCCAGGTAAAGGTTTTAAAGGTATGCTAAACCCGATCCCTTTTCCTGACTAGGTTATATATATATGTATGTATGGTTTCATGCATCATGAATGGTTTTACTTGGTTTTATAAATGGCATTATTTTATCCTTATATTGAGATTATACTAGCAGTTACTCAATAACCCCATCTATTGGTGGCTATATACCCATGTTATCCAGGAACCGGCCATTCTACTCTTCCTACATAGTGATTGACTTGGGGAAAACATTTGGACTAAAGTGGTGAACTTCCATCCTTTCAAAAGGCTCCATTTTATGTTATGGATACTTTTAGACATTTAACTTTAGTTTGGATATTGGTTTTGGCTAAGGTTTGGGGAATGTCCCAATAGAATTTCATTACTCTTTTGGATAGAGGCTTTGTGGTACTTTTATGGGTTAGTATGGGTGGGATCGGTATAGGTGTCATCTTTGGTATTGGAATAGGCTAAAAGGCTCACACCATTGAATACAATTTCTCATTATTCCACCAAACTTCACTTTGGGATTAATTATATAATGTTTTAGAATATTTTTAGTTATGGGTTGGGTTATGGAAAAGTTTGGTATGATTTGGTATGGTTGGATTATTGGTATAGGATAGTTGGACTCGATTGGGTTGGTCACAATTTTAATCTATTCCCAAATTCTTTGAGTGAGCATTTATACTATTATGTTTTATGCTCAAATTTCAGCTAACTCATGGCAGGTGACTAGAGGTTGGGTTAGGTAATAGGGGTGGTCTCCGATCATGGTTGGACTTAGGAATCCCATTATGACAAGTCCCCAGGGTGGGTTTCTCTTAGGAATGTTTAAGGAATGTTTGAATTTCTTGGTATTTTATTTTCAAGCTTGAATTCTCAGTCCTAGAATCGTATCTATTTTTGTTCGTCTTTCAGATCATTCCTCAGAGTTCTGGAACATAAAGAAATTATTCTATCCCATCAGTGGGAAATGCTGAAAGGGTGCTTCCTACTTCAGGGATTCATATTTGATCACATGGTCCTATCATTGATGATTCTAAAGTTCCACTGGTTTCTACTAGTCCTCCTCAAGGTGATGTGACTAATGCAGAATTTGATCGGTCTATTCATGTTATTGCTAAATTTGTTGTTGCTAAGGCTGAGCGAGGTACGACTGGTGCTTTTTTTGCTAAGGAAACAAGGGTTGGCTAATTTATTAAGATGGGTACTCCTACTTTTTCTAAAGTGAAGGTGGAGAAAGATCCATATGGCTTCTTGGATGAGATAGAAAAAATATTCCAGGTGATGCAGGGTACTAATGTGGAGGATGTAAACTTTGCAGCTTATCTGATCAAAGATATTACATATCAGTAGTATGAAGAGTAGGACTTGGATAAAGGTGATATGGAAGAGGAAGGGTTGTTGGAGACCTTTTGTAATGCCTTCTTAGATCGACTCTTTCCTCTAGAGTTGAGGGAAACAAAGATGGAAGAGTTTGTGAACTTCAAGCAGGGGAGGATGTGTGTAAAGAAATATGCCTTAAAGTTTCACCAGTTGTCAAGGTATGCTCCTGATTTAGTGGTTGACATGCGGGCAAGGACGAGGAAGTTCGCATTTGATTTGAATATTGATCTAATTTTAGAGAGCAAGACTGCTTTTCTAATTAAAGATATAGACATCAGTAGGTTGACTATTCATATGCAGCAAGTAGAGGATGAGAAGAGGAGACAAGTAGAATTTGGGGATTGGCAGGGTAAGAAGAGCAAGTTTTCTGATCAGGGAGGTGCTCAGTCTTAGGGTGGTCGAGAAGGTGGAAAATAGAAAAAAAGAAGTGGAGGAATTCTGGTTACTACTCTATTACTAATGTTTTTTATTATTCGGGTGACATGCATCATTATGGTGGTGACAATTCTCAGGCACAGGATGCCCAATCTCAGGTGAAAAAGGTTAGTCGGTTTCTTTATGCACTCGTTATCAGTTTTATGGTCATCCTTATTGGGGTTATTGTTATGAAGGAAGGGAAAATGCTTCAAGTATGGCCAGATAGGCCATCTGGTTAGGGATTGTCTTGTAAATAAGGTTGCTGCATGAGTGAGTAGGATTTATATGGATTCATCTTCTATATTGCACCTGGTGGTATGGCATCTACTTCTGCTACTGCTCCTAGTTCTAGTGTTGGTCGGAATAGGTTGTATGCTTTGGTGTCCTAATAAGAATATGAGGCATCACCTGATGTCATTACTGCTATATTATAGCTTTTATCTTGTGATGTATATTGATTGCTTGATCCGGGGTCTACTCTCTCCTATGTGACTGCTTATGTGGTTGTATCTTTTTGTTTAGATCTAAAAGTTATTTTGGATCTTTTTCTATTTCTACCTCGGTAGGTGACTTGGTTATTGCTAAGAGAGTCTATATAAGGGTGTGGTATCTATTAGTGGCAAGAAGACCTTGGTGGATCTATTTGAGTTAGATATAGTGGATTTTGATGTTATTCTAGGTATGTACTGGTTACACACTAGTTACGCATCTTTGGATTGTCGGGATCACAGGGTTATCTTTAGGTTCCCTAGTGAGCCGGTTATAGAATGGGAGGGTGTTTCTTTAGCTCCTTGGGGGAGATTTATTTCTTATCTTAGAGCTCGGAGGTTAATCTCCAAAGGTTGCCTTTATCATTTGGTCCAGGTTAAAGATTCTAACTCGAAAGGTCCTTCTTTTTAGTTAGTTCCTATGGTTAATGAGTTTCCAGAGATCTTTTTGGAAAATCTGCCTGGTGTTGCTCTGGATAGGGAAATAGAGTTTTGTATTGATCTAATTCCGGACACTCATCCAATTTCTATCTCTCCGTATAAAATGGTTTCGACTGAGTTAAGGGAACTCAAGGATCAACTTAAGGATCTTCTGGATAAGGGGTTTATTCATCCTAAAGTATCTCCTTGGGGTGCACTGGTGTATTTTATACACAAGAAGGATGGTTTCCTTTGCATGTGCATTGACTACAGGCAGTTAAACAAGGTGACAGTCAAGAAAAAGTACCCTCTTCCAAGGATAGATGATTGATCTTGGGTGTATTTATACGCCTAAGCACCACAACTTACCCATATTTTAGCTAAGGTTTGAGCACAAAGTGCCTAGTTTCTTATGTTTTTACTCTACTTTGATGGAATTGAGCTAACCTATATGATTAGCATGATTTCATGTGTTAAGGAGGCAGATAAACTCATGATGGAACTACGGATTGCGGAAGACAAATCACACAAGAGAAAAGTAGCTCGTTGGTCCAAATGTGGCGCCTAGAAACTATGTCCAAGACTAATTTGTCATTTATAATTAGTTCAGGGACTTAGAAGGAAAATATGAGAGAAAAGATTATTAAAAAGACTTGATGCTGAATTTTTATCATTATTCAATATTCTGTAGTATTTTGAACAAGGGAATAACGGCTTAAGGTGGAGAAAGAAAACAATTCTCTCTTGTTTTCACTCTTTGCACACCAAGATCATCTTCTAGTTTTTGGTATGATGAATATTTCTATTGTGATTTCCATTTTATTCATGAGTATCTAAGTTTATTAGTTAGGGTTATGGAAGCCTTGTAGCATACAATATATTACTTTGGGTTTTGAATTCATTATGCATTGAGTTGTTTATATCATACTCTCTTCGTTTATCTTGAATTCTCATGGTTCAAACATAGAGGATGTGCCTTAAAACACAACTTGTTCAAGAGAAAGGTTGTTGTTTGTAAAAGAGTGTAGTGAAAAGAAAATAGGATTTCCAATCCTTATTTCATATGTTAATGCCTAACAGGATTAACTACTTAGAGATTTCGTATTGTTTTTTTAAACACTTGATTCGAGAGAACTAAAGTGAATTAGTCCTTGATGTTTGAGAAACACTAGGATTATGTTATTAAATACAATACGTTTCTCTGTAAGCATGATGTATATATGAATTCGTAAAGCCCATAGTTAGAAAGTATTGAAAACTATAAGGTGGACATCACCCTAGCTTGCTATTTCTCTGAATTTGAACACTACCACACATATTTCATCTTGTTAAACTGAAACCATTAATTTGTAAACTGGATCAAATCCCCCCTTTTGTTTTACGAAAATGAATGATTAAAAGTCAAATAATCTGCATACAACTTAATTAGCACCATATTCCCTGTGGGATTTGACCCCAACCTAGTTAGGTTCTATATTTGACAGCGACTACTTACACTCTTGTAAAAGAGGTAAAATTTGGGCGTATCAAATTTTGGCACCATTGTCAGGGAATATGGTTGTCAATTGAGTTTATGTGTGTTAGTTAACTGTTAGTCAAGTTTCCTTATTTTACATTTATTTGTTGTTTTTGTTCATTATAGGCTCGTTATTGTTTATGCCATGAACCAGAAGTTCAGGAGAACCATTATTACCCTTCAATCCTGAACCTCATCTCATTGAAAGAATGGCTAACCAACAAGAAGCTAAAAGATTAGCCGTTTTGGCTAATGCTCAATTAAATCAATAGAATACAGATAACCCAGGTCGGGTACCTAATCTAGATGAAGAGGACCTAGGAGATGATTATTTAATTGACCCGGCTAATAGGAGGCATACAGCAGGGGTAGTTGCACCTGTAAATCGAAATCATCCATTCAGAGGAAGACTAGACCACCAAGTTGCACAGTTTGATGTTGACAACGATGAGGATGATTTAGATGGAACTGGATCTACAGGGGAAATCATTCTACCATCACTAGCTCCTGGGGTGAAATTCAACATCACTAGTACTATAATCTAGCTACTGAATCTGAATGGACTCTTTGGTGGATTACCTAGTGATGATCCAAATCTATATTTGGTGAATTTCATTAGTATTTGTAAGTTATTTCATAATCCTGGAGTGGGACAAAATCCTATTCATTTAATATTGTTCCTACTGTCTCTGTATGGAGAGGCAACTATGTGGCTGAATCAGCTGGCTCCTGATTCTATAACAAACTGGAGGCAATTGAAAGGAGCTTTCATAGAAAGGTTCTTTCTGCCCTCCAGAAGGTTACACTTGAGGCATGAGATCAACAAATTTAGGCAATTGGCTAATGAAGCTTTGCATAAGACTTGGGAGAGGTTTAAAAAGAAGTTGACTCGATGCCCAAACCACAAGATGGCTGATGAACACTTAATGGAAATATTCTACAGAGCTTTGAACTCAATTACAAAGCCAATAGTAGATGATACTGGAGGAGGAGCTTTTATGGAGCTTACCTTTATTGAGGCTACTGACATGTTAGAAAGAATGACTAAGACAAGTAGAGATTGGCATACTAGAGATTCTGTGGTAGAAAGCAAACTGGGTCTCGTGTAATATCAGCAGAGCAGTATAGGAAATAAAAGGAGCGAGATCAGGATATGGCTCACATAAAAACCCAAATAGATCTGCTCACAAAACATTTGCTATTAGGGAATATAGAAAAGGTAAATATTATGGGGTTCCACGGTAAGAAAGCTGAATCAAACATTGAGAAAGAGGCTAACTACTTGAATAACCAGGGGGGTTTCCAGACCAGTAGTCAAGGAAACAAAGGTTTGAACCATCAAGGATATTGGAAGTCTAAAAGTAATAGGATTGGACTGTATGTACCTCCTGGAAGCCGTGATAATGCTTCCACCAGTTCAGGAAAAATGTCCATGGAGGACATGATGGACAAACTATTAAAGGGAGTTAAGGCAACCAATTCTGGGGTGAGTACTATGAAGAGTGACATATCTTCCCTAAGTTAACTAGTAAATTCTCACTCAATCTCTATTAAAACACTGGAGCAGCAGATGAGCCAAATATCCGCAGTATTCAACCAAAGATAGAATGGGACTCTACCAAGTGATATAGTTCAGAATCTAAGGACTGATAAATCGTGTATGGATATTACCATAAGGAGCGGTAAGATGTTATCTAGTCCAGAATTGGGAGCATCCTCTTATACTAATATGGTCAAAATGGATTTGGATATGGTTGATAAATTTTTAATAGTGCCTGTGGAGTTGGGAAGTTCGGAAAAGAAGAGTGCAGAAGTGGAACAACCACCTAAGCTGAAGCATGTTAGTGATATGGAGCAAGTCATAAGAAAGGAGGTAAAAGTTGCTCCATCTAAAATCCTAAGGCCACCACCCCTATTTCCACAATGATTAAAGAAGAAAGTAGATGAAGAGAAGTTTAACAAATTCATGGCTATGTTGAAGCAATTAACAGTGAATGTGCCTTTAGTTGAAGCACTGGAACAAATGCCTAGATATGCTAAATTTATGAAATATCTTGTGACAAATAAAAGAGCGGTAAACTACGAACCGGTGGTTAATCTCCATCATTGTAGTGCTAATTTTACAAGGTCACGGTGTAGAAGAAGGGAGACCAAGGAGCATTCACCATTCTTTGTACTATTGGGTCTCTGGATTTTACTAAGGCCTTATGTGATCTAGGAGCTAGCATCAATCTGATGCCGCTAGTTGCTTAAAAAAAGTTGAGTTTGGGAGACCCCACACCCATAAAAATGTAACTTGTAATGGTGGATAGATCGGTGAAAAGGCAGGTTGGGATTCTACATGATGTATTTGTAAAGGTAATTGATTTTATATTTCCTGCCAAATTTGTAATTCTTGATTGCGAAGTGGACTTTGAAGTACCCATAATTTTGGCAGGCCATTCTTAGCAACTGGGAGAGTATTTGTTGACCTAGAGTTGAATGAGCTAAAATATAGGCTCAATGGGAAAGAGGTTAGTTTTGAAGTATGTAAATCATTAAAATAACAAAAGAAGATGAGTGTCTTTTCAATTGTTGATGTGTTCAACGAAGATGAGCGAGATATACTAGTTAAGGATAGACCTGCTGTAGAGATTATAGCTGGTTTGGTTAAACTTGCAAGCAAGGATGTAAGTGACTTCAAAGTGGCTGGACTTGGAATAAAGCATTTTCTTGATCCAACAAATGAGGTACAAATGGTATCATCGATGTATCTTGACAAATTCTGAGTAGTCAACATATTCGAGTCGTGCCGCGACATTAAATTAGGAACTTCATGAGAGGAAACCCATGATTTTATTTTTATTTTATCAAGTTAAATAAAAATACAAAAATATAATCGAGTCACAACCAAAACTACGACGCTTGGTGGGAGGCAACCCATTCTTCTAATCATTTGTAGTTGTTTTTGATTAAGTGTAGGTGCATGAAGTACTAAGGAAGTGATTGGTACAAAATTTGGTTTGGAATTGAGCCATGTCAATGGTGGTAAGTTTAGGAGTAATGGAAACATTACAAGTAAGTTGGAGCGGTCAAATGTGTAAGGCTCAAGTCATGACTCGTGTTAGAGTTGTGACCCAAATTATGTTAATCCGCCCCCCAATGTTATGCGCTGCGACTTTATTTTGTGATTTTTAATAAGGTCTATGGTGGTAGCGGAGGGATCAGGCTGATAGGCACGATCTCATAGCCAACCACTGACCTCGATGGGGGTGCGAGGGTGAAGCCCCCGCAGTACAGACCTTTCTCAATACTTTAAATGAAAAATGGGGTGCATGGCATCCAAGTTTGAGTGTACTACAGGATGTGTGACACCCAAGTTTACATAGGCCATGGCAAAGGCGTTGCCTAAGACATAACCTAAGCACACTACCTCAAGTAGGCGTTACCATGTGCAGTACACACCTTAACTTGTGGGACACTTTATGCAGTGCACACCTTAATATTGGTAATAGGTTATGCGTCGCATACCCAACTAGACACCCTCACTGTTTCACTTGTGTGATACCTTAGGCGGTATACACTTAAACTTGTGCAATAACATATGCGCCACACACTTACCTTTGTTTGATAACATATGCGTCGCACACCATACCGCATAGGCTTACTGTTTCACGTGTGCGATGACCAATGCGGTGCACACTTACACTTATAAGATAACTGGTACGCCACACACCCATCCAATTTTAACATATATTCGTCTTTGAACCGGGACAACCCGACCTGGATTTCATTCTTCCAATAGACTCCACACCCTAAATACCCAAATTCATCCTTATTTCACCCCCAAGCCATACAAGATTTCTCCCTCACCATTTTCTTTGTCCTTCAAGATTACTCTTTGCTTAGCATTCTCAAGAATTTTCCCTCTATTTGCCAAATCTTCCTTCTTTAAAGGTATGTTTTACTTTCTTAACCCTTAGTGATTATGACTTTATGTATAGTTACTTGATGTCTTGAGGGTTATAGATTAAATTCTTGCCATGGCTATGTCAAAGAGAGGTTTTGAGCATCTTGGGAAGATAAACATCATTGTATAGTAGACACCATATTGTAGTACTTTGAGCTTTTACATGTGATTGAATTGTTCATGACTAACGTAGTTTAGTTGTGTGGCCGTTATTTCACAACTTACTTGATGGAATATGGTGTTGGATAAATTATGTGAAAGTGATGGTGTTTTCTGTATATTGATATGTTGAAGCTCTAAGGCATAACTTTGTTCAAAAATTGTTTCATTGAAGTAAAATTGGTGGAATTAAAGTGAGTAAATTGTATTGTGACTAATGTTGGTGCACCATATCAAAGTGTATATTGGCGAAGTCTGAGTACCCGACAATAACACTTAATTAGTTTATCTTAACAAATTAAGATTGGGGTTGTGACTTCACCACCTTCATCTTAATTGTAGTTGGTTTATTATGTGTGGCTGACGTAGATGATATGATGAATACTAGAAAAATGGATCCGATGATGATCTTAATGCAGGTGGCATGACTCCTAATGTGGATGAGGAGTACTACTAGCCAGGTTCTTTATCTTGTTATTTGCACTGGGGACAGTGCTTAGCTTAAGTGTGGGGTGGCTGGTTACTTTGCTACTTGTTTTGTAAGAAAACAGTAGATTCTCCTTAGTATACTTCTGTGATAGGATTAGTATTTTGTTTATTTTATTTCTTGCTAAATGTTTGTTTGGTTTAGTTATAATTAGGAGTTATTATCGATGGTGGATGCATGACGATCGTCTTAAGAGAAAATTAGTCATTTGTTGCATGTAAATATTCTTGTGGATCACATGGCATTATAGTATGAGTATGTGATGGATCATTATGTTTGAAAAACCTAGGCTCTAGTTTTGATTCTTGTTGTGATTGTTGGATTTATTTGAATTTATTTGATTATTGGGTCGAGAATCTATAATGCTCCTAACTGAGTTGACCATGTGCCATGAGTGTGTAAGACTGTTGTAGACTCCTTGTTGCAATTGATGCTAGAACTTTCCTGGTGTGTGTGTAAAGCGAAACAAAGATTGTGAGTTTAGGAGATGATTTAGGCATTTCTTTGACAGCTACTGTTCATACCTCCTTTTGACCTACCTTTTTACATTATCTTATCTAGCCCCATTGAGCATTTAACTTATTCTTTGTTAGCCTCATTTGTAGCCTAATCCATTCTTTAATAGACCATAATTTGATCCAAAAGATCCTAAGCACTTTATTGTAAAATCAATTTTAGTTGGGAGTTTGAAAAATAAGAGGAAAAAAGGTGAAATTGATGCCCCAAAGTATAGTTATTGGAAAGTGCAATTGATGTGGTTGGGAGTAGCAAAAATTGTTGAGAAAGTTCCAAATTTTATCCCGGACATGTTACAATAAACCTGTTTTGACCCTGGTCCTTCTTGGACAATGTGCACCTCAACTAAGGCGAATTGCTTAAGTTAAGAGTGGCTATCATAGGGGTGCATAATGTGAAAAGGGTGTAGGAAAAAAATATTTGAAAGGGTTGCATACTCCCACCATAGTGTTATTAATTGAGCCTAATGAAATAGGGTAAAAACAAAAGATATGGATAGATGAAAGTGATGTAAATTGGTTATTATAAATTCGTCTTAGTTGCATAATGTAGTATATTAAAGCTCTTAGGGAAGATAGTCACTATTTCTGGCCATGATAGTTTCTACCCATCCTTTAGCCGGCATTACAACCTATTAAAGACCTACTTGATCCTAATCTTAGCATTCTGATGTTAGTGGAGCACTACGCTAAGGGCAAGCATATGGTCATCAGTTGTAATTTGAGAATTCTTTATAAGAGTGAGCGCAACTTGATTCTTGTACCCATTTTGTTAGAAATTACATGATTATGAGTGATTATCGATAACTTTCTTGTTGTGAGGGTACATGGTTGATGAAGGTTGAGTAATTTATATGATTTCTTTGCTTAAATGGTATACATGAATTTACCAACTTGATGAGTGAATTCTTAAGGGTTGGTTATTTTTAGTTATAGTTCATGAATCTAATTCTTGTTTCATATTCGTTGTGTGAGCCTCTTTGAGCATCTTATGTTTCCTTCTTGGGTTTAAAATCTTGTGTATGCGTAAATGGATAAGTTGTTCGAGGACAAACAACGCTTTAAGTGTAAGATGGTTATCTTGAGTGTATTTATATGCCTAAGCACCATAGCTTACCCATATTTTAGCTAAGGTTTGAGAACAAAGTGCCTAGTTTCTTATATTTTTACTCTACTTTGATGTAGTTGAGCTAACCTATATGATTAGAATGATTTCAGGTGTTAAGGAGGTAGATAAAAACATGATGGAACTATGGATTACGTATGAAAAATCACACAAGATAAAAGTAGCTTATTGGACCAAATGTGGCCCCTAGAAACTATGTCCAAGGCTAATTTGTCATTTATAATTAGTTCAAGGACTTAGAAGGTAAATATAAGAGAAAAGATTATTAAAAAGACTTGATGCTAAATTTTTATCATTATTCAATATTCTGTAGTATTTTGAACAAGGGAATAGCGGCTTAGGGTGGAGAGAGAAAATGTTTCTCTCTTGTTTTCACTATTTTCACACCAAGATCGTCTTCTAGTTTTTGGTATGATGAACATTTCTATTGTGATTTCTGTTTTATTCATGAGTAGCTAAGTTTATTCGTTAGGGTTATGGAAGCCTTGTAGCATACAAGCTATTACTTTGGGTTTTGAATTCATTATGCATTGATTTGTTTTCATCATACTCGCTTCGTTTATCTTGAATTCTTGTGGTTCTAAACATAGAGGATGTGCCTTAAAACACAACTTGTTTGATAGAAAGGTTGTTGTTCGGAAAATAGTGTAGTGACAAGAAAATAGGATTTCCAACCCCTATTTCATATGTAATGCCTTAACAGGATTAACTACTTGGAGATTTCATATTATTTTTGTAAACACTTTTGATTCAAGAGAACTAAAGTGAATTAGTCCTTGATGGTTGAGAAACACTAGGATTATGTTATTAAATACAATACGTTTCTCTATAAGCATGATGCATGTTCGAATTCGTAAAGCCCATAGTTAGAAAGTATTAAAAACTACAAAGTGTACATAACCCTAGCTTGCTATTTCTCTGAATTTGAACACTACCACACATACTTTATTTTATTAAACTAAAACCATTAATTTGTGAACTAAATCAAATCCCTCATTTTGTTTTACAAAAATGAACGATTAAAAGTCAACTAATCTGCATACAACTTAATTAGCACCATATTCCCTATGGGATTCGACCCCAACCTAGTTGGGTTCTATATTTGATAGTGACCACTTACGCTCTAATAAGAGAGGTGTAATTTGGGCGTATCAATGATCTGTTTGACCAATTTCATGGTACCAAGTTCTTTTCTGAGATATATCTTTAGTCTAGGTACCACAGCTAAATATTAGGGAAGTGGATATCCCTAAGATGGTTTTTCATACTCGATATGGGTACTTTGAGTTTTGGGGATGTCATTTGGGTTAACTAATACTTCTGTGGCATTTATGGATCTAATGAACGGGTTTTTCGATAGTCTTTGGATCTCTTCATCATTGTGTTCATTGATGACATTCTATTTTGTTCAAAGAGTGAGGTGGATCTTGTTAATCACCTCTACATGGTATTGCAGACCTTAAAAGAACAACAATTGTATGCCAAGTTCTCTAAGTGTGTCTTTTGGTTGAAAATTGTGACTTTCTTAGGTCATATTATATCTAGTGATGGGATTATGATTGATCCGTAGAAGGTTGTTATGGTGTAGAGGTGGCCTAAACCTACGACTCCATTTGATATTTGGAGCCTCTTAGGTTTAGCCAGGTATTATATGTAGTTTATGGGAGGCTTTTCATCGTTAGTTGCTTCTTTAACTAAGTTAACTCAGAAAAAGGTTAAGTTTTCTTGGTCAAATGCTTGTGAAGGGAGTTTCGAGAAATTGAAGGATAAGTTACCTTCGACTCCAATTTTGAATTTACCAGAAGGCAATGATGGGTTCGTAGTTTATTGTGATGCATCTAGGGTAGATCTTAGTTGTGTGTTGATGCAGCATGGAAAGGTGATTGCATATGCTTCCAGGCTGTTGAAGTTACATGAGAGGAATTATACTACTCATGATTTGGAGCTATTGGTGGTTTTGTTTGCTTTGAAAATATGACGGCATTATTTGTATGGTGTCCATGTGGATATCTTTTCTAATCATAAGAGTCTACAGTATGTGTTCACCCAGAATGAAGTTAATCTCAGACAAAAATGATGGCTTGAGCTTCTCCAGGATTATGATATGAGTCTTTATTACCACAAAGGTAAGGCTAATATAGTGGCTAATGCTCTTAGCAGGTTATCCATAGGGAGTTTAGCTCATGTGGAGGAAGGAAAGCATGAATTGGAGAAGGATATTAACCATTTAGCTAATCTTAAAGTTTGTCTCTTGGACTCCAAGGATGGTAGTGTGGTGGTACAATAAGTGTTTCAATCATCTCTTGGTGCGGAGATTAAGGAGAAGCACGTGTTTGATCCTATCTTAATGAAAATCAAGAGTGATGTTGGTGGGCTAAAGATAGTAGTGTTTGAGATCAGTGGTGATGTACTTTACAGTACCAAGGAAAGTTGTGTGTTCCTGATGTTGATAGGTTGCAGCAAAGGGTTTTGTCTGAGGCGCATGATTTGTGCTATGTTGTTCATTCTGGCTCGACTAAGATATATCATAATCTCAAGGAGATTTATTACTGGAATGGTATGAAGAGGGATGTGTATAATTTTTTGGCCAAGTGAATGGTGTGTCGACAGTTTAAGGTTGAGAACATAAGGATAGAAGGGTGGTATCAATAAATATATTTGCCCAAATAGAAATAGGAAATAATCAATATGGACTTTGTTACCAATCTTCCTCAGTCTCGGAGCCAATATGA
Organism: Capsicum baccatum var. pendulum; assembly: GCA_030864225.1. Taxonomy (NCBI): domain Eukaryota; kingdom Viridiplantae; phylum Streptophyta; class Magnoliopsida; order Solanales; family Solanaceae; genus Capsicum; species Capsicum baccatum. Next base: position 224,320,625 of record CM061550.1, read on the forward strand.
TTTCATTTAGGTCATTATGGCTAGGATGACTAAGTTTGCTCACTTTTTGCCAGTGCAGACTACCTTTTCGATGGAGGATTATACGAAGATGTATCTTCAGGAGATTGTGAAGCTGTATGGGGTGCCTGTTTTGATTATTTCTGATCATGGCACATAGTTTATATCTCACTTCTGGCGATCTTTTCTGAAAGGTTTTGGGACTAAGGTGAGTCTGAGTATTGCGTTTTATCCTCAGGTGGATGAGCAAGGAGAGAGAACTATTCAGACATTGAAGGATATTCTTTGGGCCTATGTGATTGATTATGGTGGCAATTGGGTTGAGCATCTCCCTTTTATGGAGTTTTCTTACAACAATAGTTATCATTCTAGTATTGGTATGGCCCCTTTTGAGGCACTATATGGTATAAGGTGTAGACCTCCTATTGGTTGGTTTGAGCTTAGTGAGGCGGACATGTTTGGTCCCTATTTGGTCTACCAGGCTATGAAGAAGGTGAAGGTGATTCAGGATAGGCTTAAGGATTCCTTAAGTCGCCAAAAATACTATGTGGATGTTAGGCATAGAGACTTGGAATTTGAGGTTGGGGATAAGGTTTTCCTTAAGGTATCTCCCATGAAGGGAGTAGTTCAATTTGGCAAGAAGAGAAGCTCAGTCCTCGATATGTAGGTCCTTATGAGATTTTGCAGAAGGTTGGTAATATTGTATATGAGCTGGAGTTGTCTTCTAGCTTGAGCTTCATTCATCTAGTCTTGTATGTCTCCATGTTGAGAAAATGTCTTAGTGATCCTTTTTTGGTTGTTCCTTTGGATGGTTGGGTCTAATGGATTCGTTGTCTTATGATGAAGTCCCCATTGAAATCTTGGATAGGCAAGTTTGTCGGTTGCGGACCAAGGATGTGGCTTCGGTTAAGGTTCTTTGGCGGAACCATAAGGTGGAAAAAGCTACTTAGGAAGCAGAAGAGGACATGAAGTTCAAGTATCTAATATTTGTTTTCTGTTCTTGGGATTAGTGCGGAAGGTATGTGTCTTCAACCCATTTTTGTTTTTAGAGTTTGTTAAAGGAAAGATTTATATCTTTGCCTTTTTGTTTTCAAACTTTGTTAAAGACTCGAGATATTTTTGATAACATAATACAAATGACTCTAGCGTGTGGTTACCCTAATTTGTCCATCATTCAGGGATTAATGTTCCTAGTGGGAGAGACTGAAACACCCTAGTTTCTATGCTTATTAGTGTTGGTTAGTGGGATGAATTTTGGTAATTAGAATGGATACAACTTAGGGGTACGATTCGTATTGGTAGTTATGGGTCTTTTGGTTCAACAACTTAATCTTAGACTTGGTCACTTAGGTTAGATCTGTGTACGAGTGGTTGTCCATGAGCCATAAGCTAGAGTACGAATCATACCAGGGACTCGTATGGTAAACAGTGTTCAATTCCACAAGTAATTTATTTTTCTAGGGATACGGGTCATGGATGCGGATCATATGTTGTGGATATGACTTGGTTGGATGATTCATATACTGGACAGTGTTTGATCCAAGCATTGAGGCTTGGATACGAATGGTGGAAACAAATTGTATTGGGAGTGTATAACTCGTGAGGGCCAGTAGTATCCCTATGATGGGATTTTGTGCAACTTTAGTGTGTGTGTGGGGGGGGTATTTTGGATATTTCCCTACTTATCCTAATAAGGCCCCACGACTTCTAACCTAGTTGGGAGGATATTTACCCTATTATTCTATTCATTAACACTTAGAAACTTTTCCTAAACACTTCATAATTATCTTAAGAGCTATTGAGCAAGGGGAGATAGGGTTTCAACTAAGGGATCAATTTAGGGCTTGTCTTGGTGATTTCTTTCCATCTTCATCTAGGTTTAAGGTATGCTTCTGTTCCCTCACTGTTAATTTAATTAAAGACATGGTTTATATGAATGTTTTGATGATTTTACTATTGCATAGTTTTGCCTTTCAAATATGATTTGGGGGTTTTGATGTTAATTGCTTGTTATGGTTTCCCATGGTTTTAATTATGATTTTACATGCATTAATAGCAGTTTTGGGGAATGATTTATTGGTAATTGGAATTGGCTTTGGTCATATTATGCCCCCAATGTGTTTGACAAAATTCTTATAAAGATATGTTCATTGCATTGACTTCTTTTAATGGAACTCCTGCATGTTTTAAACTTGGTAAAGGAATTATGCATGATTTAAATGGTTTGGAAAGTCTAAAGGCTAATTGGTTATGCTTATGGGAAACATCTCTGAAGTGGTAATATATGGTAAATGGATGGGCACTTGAAAGTCCCCTTAAATCGATAAATGATTGGCTATGGATGATACTTGCAAGTAAGGGTTGGTATGACGATACCAATATCAATGGCCTTGGTTAATAAATGTATAATGGTTTGGCTATTTGGAAACTAATTTTAATTAGGCAATAATGGCAGGATGTGCAGCAAATCCGTAGAGGTCACGGAGGGACCAAAAACTGGAAACTCATATTTGCTGATATGAGGTTGGTCTTGGTGACTGTGTGCATTATGTCACACGTTATTTTAGGGATATACTAGTCATCCCATGGAATATTCCCTGGTCATGCGGATACACACACTGAGGCCCTTTCAGCAGGGGGATTTCAACCCATATAGCCCGTGTGTGTTTTAGGACAGCGAAGCTACATAGGCCAGGTAAAGGTTTTAAAGGCATGCTAAACCCGGTGCTTTTTCCCAACATGTTTATATATATATATATATATATACACATATATATATGTGTGTATAAATATATATGTGTATATATATGTGTGTATGGCTATTTGGGTGGACAAACGGGAGAAATGGCGCAAATGGGGCATTTTTGGGCTAAATCGATGTGCTATCGCCCACGGTTTAAGGGGTGGGACCGGGGTCCGGGCGTGCTATGGGACTAAAATTGTATGCATCATGGATGGTTTTACTTGGTTTTATAAATGGCATTATTTTATACTTATCCTGAGATCATGCTAGTGGTCACTCACTAAACCCGTCTACTGGAGGTTGTATACCCACGCTATGCAGGAACCGACTATTCTACTCTTCCTACATAGTGATTGACTCGGGGACTGTATTTGGACTGAAGTGGTGAGCTTCCATCCTTTTGGAAGGCTCTATTTCATGTTATGGCTACTTTTAGACATTTTGACATTATTTTGTATATTGGCTTTGGGTATGTTGGGGGCATGTCCCAACCGGATTTCATTACTCTTTTGGATAAAGGCTTTGTGGTACTTCTATGGTATGGTATGGGTGGAATCGGTATATGTGTCAGCCTTGGCATTGGAATCGGCTGAGAGGTTGGCTTCATCAGACATAATTCTCACTGTTCTGTCATACTTCATTTTGGGATTAATTATATTATCTTTTGGAATATCGTTGGTTATGGTCTGGTTTATGGCTTCATTTAGTATGGTTTGGTATTGTTGGATTATTGGTGTGGGATGGTTAGACTCGATTGGGTTGTTCATGGTTGTGATTAATTCCCAGGGTATTTGAGTGAGTAGTTACACTATTATGTTTCATGCTCGGAATTCAGCCAACTCAAGGCAGATGACTTGAGGTTGGGTTAGGTATGGGGGTGGTGTCCGGTCCTGGTCGGACATGGGATGCCTATTAAGATAAGGCCCCAGGGCGGTTTATGTTAATAAAAATCTCTCACCCATTGTTCATCGTCTTTGTAGAGTTTCGGGAAAAAGCAACTCCAGCCAGTTGCTTGCAATCTTCGTATAAGGTTGGATGTTTTTTGGCCACCTGCTCCAATTAGATGCCCCACTTATTTACTAGCTTCTTTCTAGCGAAATCCTCATAGTTTATGGTCTGACAATCAGTTGTGACAAAGAGGGTTTGGTCGAATTATGACATGCTTAGATTTTTGGAAACCTTTAAACAACACACAAGCATTAACCTTGTAGATCATCATGTAAAGACAATGCTATGTGATTGAGTGTAGCTAAAGAAATGGCTCAAGGATCATATTAGGGCTTAAAAATGAAAGTGCATGATTTTAGGAAAACCTACAAATAGATCTCAGGTGCTGCGATCGCACTCTACTAAGCAACTATTGAGACATCTGAAGTCTCTATAGACAGGCATTAGGTGTTGCGATTACGATCAGCTGGTCTGCAATTGCGACATCGAGGACCCTATTAGGTAGGTATCAGGTGTTGCGATCATAATCAGTTGAGTCACGATCATGACAGTTGATCCTTCATCGACCCAGGTTTCCCAAACATCAAAATTTGCAATTTATACCCGAATTTGTTATTCATAAAAGATGTACAATACTAAAAAAAATTGAACACACTTTACAATCACAAAAGCATGCCCTCTAAATCATAGAAAAACTATCAAAGACCTCATTTGGGCATTATAACAAACACTTCCTGCGCACTTAAAATTGTCTTTTGTTTTTAGAAAATTTTGGGTACTCAAGAATTCCCCAATGATGAACACACCAACAACAACATCAACCATACAACATAACATCAATTTACACACTGATAAAGAAAAGACATCACAAATCCAAGTTTAGGCCCCAAACATGCTTCTAGGGATCCAATTTAAGTATTAAAGATGAGATTTGAAAGACATATTTGGTATTTGGATGCAAATGTGGATGATTATAACTTTTACAACCATTTGGAAAGGATAAATTTGATGGACTTTGAGTTTTTAAAGAGGGGTGTGTAGTGGAACCATTTTTGAGACAGTTCCCTTTTTATAACTACTTGGTCTGCAATTGTGATTAGCTATTGCGATCGCAATACCTCACGATTGCAATCACCCTTGGTAATCATGATACCTAAGAATATGTTGGACAAATGTAAGTCTCTGAATCATAATCTCAAGCTGAGTTCTGCGATTGTGATACCTGAGATCAGGTTTAATTCCCCTGTTTTTCAGTCAGAGCATCTTCAAACTCGATTCTTCTCAACTTTTTTCTCCTCTCATATTCAAATCATCTTCTAAATTTAAAGATTTTGTGAACTAACCAAAAATAAAATCTTAATCTATTTTAACAACTAAAATTCAAAGGATACGAGCCAAATTTATGGCAATGATGGGTTGCCTCCCATCTAGCGCTTGATTTAACATCATGGCACAATGTTCACCAAGGATCAAATTGGATATTTGACTTGAAGTGACCCAACATCCACTTCTATAGCATCGGTCACTTACTCATCCACCACATCAATTATCAACACCACTTGAAACTTCATTGGTTTCTTTATAGTCTTACACACATTGAAGGAGACCTCTTCATTGTTTATTTGAAACTTCATCTCTTCACATTCCATAACAACAAGGAATATTTTGGTGGCTAAGTGTAAGACCCCGAAAGTTATCTCGTATTCTGATACTTAGAGCGTGTCAAGTGAAGTGCAATTCCTTCGATACCAAATTCGCCCAAATCCGACACTCGGGCAAAGAGTTAGAGCCATTTTAGTAAGACACGTGCCACCTGGCACTTTAGCGCGTTACGGAGCCAGCCAAAATGGCAATTTTAAAATTCCAAGAACCTCCGCGATTCCACCGTGTCACGGTGTCTTTCTAGTTTGCAACCAAGGTGGAAACGCAATTTCCACCGCATCGCGCCAAGGCTCAATTTCCCAATTGTCCAATTTCCAGTAAGCTGGCATGATTATGGCGCGTCACGCCAGCACATAAAATCGGGATTTTTCTAGTTCTGGATTTTAATTCCAAGGGTAAAAAGGGTCTTTTCCCAACCCCTATATATACTCTTTAACACGAGATTCAGCATATTTACACCCAAATATTGTTGGTTTCTCTCAATTTTCTTTAAGAACAAGACCTAGAGTTTCTAACCCAAGACCCAAATCATCAAGTTTTCACCGTGGATCTTTCAATAATTACATAGCAAGGTATGTTAGATGTTGATTCTTGAGTTCCTTCCACCTAAGAAGTTCAAGACTCCTTTTTCTAAATTTAAAGATCTTGTATTTATGAGTTTTCATGATTCATGTGAATTGAAATTGAAGTTTAGTTATTATTGAGTTAAATTCATGTTTCGTTTATAAAATCTCAAGAGTTGATCCTAGTATGTGATATTCATGTGATGTTCATGATAAACCCTCTTCAAGTTGCATGTTAAGTGATGTGTTTATGTCAATTGAGTGTACAAATTATTGAATAACCAAAGCATGCTCCCTATATGTTTGATAAAATGCTTATGTGAAGGAATTAGAGCCATTATATCATGTTGACTAGAAATCCCCAATTGTGTGCAAGCTCATGCATGCCAAGTGTTTTTTGAAAAGCCTTAACGAATGAATTGTGACATGTTAGCATGAAATCCATCAATCATTTGCTCTTCAATGCATGTTAAATGTTTATTACAAGACCTTGTTGAATAAAGTATGAGCCAATAGCATGTCTCCCTATACTATCACATGTTTATGATTTTCAAGTGCTTGAAGAGATGCTTTAATGATTGTAATGGTGAATGAATGTCCATGTTCATGATTATTCAAGAATGTTTATGATTTGCTTTTATGTTATTGAGTCCTGGGGGTATTTATACCCAACAATTTAGCTGCAAGTTAAGAGCCCGCGTCAGTTTTCACGGTAATCTCAGTCAAGCCATGATTCTTAGACCTTAGTGAGTTACAGAAATTAGTACTCTTAGACAGTTACAGAACTTAAGAAATCTCAGTAATATTAGTATTATTATCATTCCATATTCTTATCAGTACTCAACTCAGACCTTAGTAGTATCCAAGTGTTCAGTTCAGGCCTTAGTAGCATTCAAGTAATCAATCTAGAACTCAGTATCATTCAGTTAGATAACGAGATTTAGTAGTGTTCCGTCGGTCTTCAGAACCAAGTGAACTCAGCTTAACTCAGTTGATCAGTCAAGAAATATGATCAGTAACAAATTTAGCTCAATCTAAGTTTAGTTTGGAGTCTTCCAGTTGGGAGTAGTAACTAGCACCGAGCGAGTTCAGGGATGACGGCTTCCCCATTAGAGAGGCAGCGTCATTACTAACAGTCCCTAAACTCTAGAACTACGTAGCCAGCGCAGGACTAGGAGTCACCCATTAGATTAAGGCTTGACTATCGTATTGCCTTAGGCTTGACTTCCTGTTCAGGGTCACCCGTTAGAGAGGCTTAACCATAGTAGAGGTCTTTACCCGTGGCACAGTATTGACACCCTTCCAGCTGGGGTTACAGGTTGGACCTCACTAGTTCAGATTTGAGGCATGTCGGTTAAGTGAGAACTCATACAGTTGCAATTTCAGTATCAGTCTTCAGAGTAGAACTCATAAATTAAGAGTGTCAGATACAGTCACCTATCTTACTAAGGAACTTAGATAGTTCCATAGATTCATAGACCACCCACTATATAGACCTGGTCACACATAAACTTAATCAAAATTAGTACTAATATATCCAGATATCACCGGTCAGATAGGCCTGATCTCAAACTAAGTCTATCATTTCTATTATTAAAAGAATCAGAGATCTTCTGCTAGACAGGTCTGATCTCAGATACAATCATTCTTTATCATTATTAGTAGATTCAGAGATCATCCATTAGAAAGGTTTGATCATAGATTTAGTCAATCGATAGTAGCAAACTCAGAACTCAGTCATTGATATGAGTAGATTTTATTAATCAACTTTAGTATTATCAGATTCAGAGATCACTCTCTAGATAGGACTGATCTCAACTTCAATACTCAGTTATCAATATCAGAAGATTCAGTTATTTATTTTCTCAGTATTAGTAGTGAGTTCAGATTTTAGAAAAGCAGTATCCGTGTCTCAGTATTCAGATTCACGATGATTTCAGTTATGGTTGTGTATTCATGCATATGTCCTCATGCAGTACTCTCACGATTATTCAGTTGAGCTATATTCATGCATAAGCCCTTGCATTTATCCTTACCTCATCTAGCATACCAGTACATTCAAAGTACTAACGCATACTTTTCTCTTGCGCTATAGTGTCTTATACCATAGGTTCCGAAGCATGAGATCCAGAGCACCCTTAGCAGTCTAGACTCAATGAGCAGTAGTAGACATAGCTGTGAGTCCTCTTCATTCGAGGATGATCCTTATTTTATTATGGCATTAGAATCAGTTTATTTTCAGTAGACGGAGTTAGTTGGGGGCATGTCCCATCAACTCCACAGTTCAAATAGTTAGAGGCTTTTCAGACAGATGTATTAGTATTCAGTTTTCAATATTGGTTGTTTTAGACATTTAGAACCTTATGGCAAGTTTTCCACCAGTTTTTCACGTTATTCAGTATTTTTATATAGTTATTGTAGCAGGTACCAGATAAGGGTTAGCTTGTGGTCCTTCAGGATTATTAGCACCATGTGGTGTTCTGGTTCTAGAAAATCAGGGTGTTACACTAAGAATGGCCTACATAGAATTATTGGTATCTCCTGATCAATTTTACAATCGAGAATGACAAATTCGGTCGAAAGGATAAATCGATCGACCTTTACCAATACATCATACAATACACCCACGGGCTTCTTGATTGAATGGTCAGCAATTAAAAGCCTCATGGTGATGGGCATAGAAGCACCCAAGACCATCTTCAAAAACATAGTATATGGAATCAAGTTAATACCTTCTCCAAGATCACACAACGCCTTTCCAAACTTGTATACTCCGATAGTGCAAGGAATGGTGAATGAACCCAGATCCACTTTCTTTACTGCCGTTGTGTTTGACATTATAGAGCTACAACTATGAGTTACTTCAATAGTTTCATAATTCACTTTTTTGAGACCAAGTTCTTCATAAATTTAGCATACCCTGGTATCTCTTGAAGATCTTCGAACAATGGAATGTTTATCGACAAGTTGCTAAATTTCTCAAGAAATTTCTTGAGCTTGGTATTGTCTTATTTCTTCTTAAGCCTTTATGGGAATGGTGGAGGGATATTAGTTTGTGAAAGTGAGACTATTAGAGACTCATTCACTTTTGGCACATCACCATTGATCACTTTAGGAGTTTTCTCATTTTCCCCTTTATCATAAACTATGTCGGTTTCTCAATAATCGTTTCATTGGACTTTGGAGCACCCTCACTTGGATTTAATAGACATTTACTTTTTATACTTTCTTGTTCATTGTGTGTCATTTCATTGGAATTCTCATTGATCTCAACCATATCTTCACCAAGGGTTTTTCCACTTTTAGTAATGGTTGCCCTAATATGAGCATCATTTTTAGGATTTACCACCATATCACTAGGTAAACCTCTTTTTGACCTAGCATTGAGTTGAGTTGATATTTGTCCTACTTGAGTTTCTAATTTCTTGATGAAGGCTGAATGAGAGGTCACGATTTGCCTTAGTTAAGAGAAGTCACTTTTGATGTCCCTTACCACTTTGTCGATCTCTTCAACATACATTAGAATCCGAGCTAAGACATTTTTATTCTAGAATTTTTTTGTATCAGTACAGCTTGAATCCTTCTCCTTGGGCCTTCAATGAAGCAGTATGTACCGATCATAGTCTCTCTCTTTGTTACTCCAATCTTGATCTCTATCACGATCTCTATCTCTCCAATCTCTATCTCAGTCTTGATCATTCCAACCTTGATTCTCACCTGGCCTTTGATGGTAGGGAAAAAAATCCCCCAATTGGTTTGATAAAAAATGAATCTCCTCATCATGCTTCTCCACTTCTTTATCATTATAAGCCCTAGTACTCTTGGAATCAATTGCATTGAATGCCTATGGTGGATCCCCTATTACATTTTGGTAAGAAGGACAAGTTGGGTCATCACTTTGGCCAAATTCTTCTCCCTTTCCTCATCCTTCTTTTTTTCTCTTTTCTTACAAAAGATGTTGGGGTGACCACACAGCCACCTCGATGTCCCTTGTATGTCATCCTCTATTTTGATTTGTCACTTGCTCTATCAAATTCACCGCACCACCATACGATAACTTGAAAAAAGAACCCCCGGCCACATTATCAACCATTGTTTTATTTAATTACTCCAATTTCCTATAGAAAATTTGGAGAAGCATTTTCTTCGAAACCTCATGATTTACACATTGCATCAATTTATCATTGAACCTTTGGCAAACATCATACAATGGTTCGCCACTAAGTTTGTGAAAATTTATGATCTCATCCCTTTGTTGTAACATCCAAGAAGGAGGAAAGTACCTATCCTAGAATGCATCTGTGATCTCAACTCATGAAGTGATAAATCTAGCAGGGAAAGACCTCAGCCATAAAATCGCTTCTCCCATCAAAGAGAATGCAAAAAGACGTACTAGTGACTCTTGAGAAATGTGGGCTATTTCAAATGGAGCGTACACATCAATAAAATTCTTCTTTTATTTTATTCAAATAAAGCATCACACTAGTGACATAAAATACTTTATTTCCTTCTGCCGGTGGAATGCAAGTAGCACTATCTCGGCCCGTATCTCCAAGATGGTCGATATCCTTAAGTCCATCAAAATAGCCATAATTACTACCATATTGTTTCATGGTATCATGTATGCTGTGATCATCACTTGATAAAGATAAAAACAAAAAATAATGTAAACTAAAACACTACAGTCCAAGGTCACTAATAAAACCATAATAGTGAAAACTATATTTCATTCATCGATAATGGTGCCATTTTTATAATGCTTGAAACTTACACTAAAATGGCTATAAGGAGAAGGAAAGAAATTTTTAAGGCATCATCAAGTATCGAAAAAAGCAAAATTGTCACTCCACTGTCTGTTTCTTGCACTTTTGATTAATGTACAAGGTCCATAGGAGAGCAGCATGAGCGAAAGAAGGTGAATATATATCATCCATTCCAATAAACAAATAGACTACAATCTGCTACAACAGATGAGACATCTGCTAAAAATTATCAAATATATATATGCATCTGTTGCAACAACTTACTAACCTGTTGCATCAGATGCATTATCTATTGTAACATATGTCTCGTCTATTTTAGAAAATTAACCATTTATTCCTACTATTTTAATTTGTAATAGATTAGCTATCTGTTGGAACATATGAGTAATCTGTTGGGACAAATTGAATCAAGACTTCCTACTATTTTAGTTTGCTAAAACAGCTGAGTCATATGTTATAACAGATGGGTCATCTATCGAAAATTATCATACTAGTCTTCTACTTATTTTAATTTGTCCCAATAGATGATCCATCTGTTGCAATATATTAGAATCTTTTGGTACAATTTAATACAGGGGGAAGACATATTTGATTCGCTGAAACAGATAAGTTTTCCTTTTTTGTTTTTATGTATCTCTATGATTAGCATTGACAATTCTGGCTTTCCAGGTGGATTCATAGTAGAAGTAACTATTGAATAGCATAAAGTCACAGTTGAGAATCTATCAACTACTTCCAAAGATGAAGAAAAGTGAAGCCTATCACTCTGAAAGAACAGAAGAACTGCCCATTTGAAGGGTTCAACATCTCAGATGAGGCTTCAAAAAATCTAACAAAGTTGATCAACGACTATTCTAAATGGATTATCGATGGGATGTTAAAGCTTTATGTCGGAAGGTACATAAATCATTTTTAAATATATTGATTTATACAATTCTTGTTGTAAAAATATGACATTAACACATATAAATCATACAGAAAACAAAACGACGAACAATATAAAGTAAATAAATTGGGTCTTGGTTTTGATATGTTTGACTTTGTTGTTGCATATCCCAGAATAAAAAATTGGTTTTATTTGATATCACAGCCCCAAACTTTCTAGAATGATGTGGTTTAAATATCATACATCTTAATATTACTACTTTATTTAACTATATCTGTGTATGAATTATATTGTCACATAATCTGAACTATTTGACAATATGTGCAGTACATCAATGTCATTTTTATGACCCCCAAAAGAAGGCCAAGTTGCAAACACAAGAACAATAAAAATATACAACAGGCAATTATTTGTACAAAGTTTACATCAATAATGCCTACGATAGGTATTGTCAACAACAGTTGGAAGTTTCATAAAATAAGGAATGATTAATCAACACTATCAAAAGTTTTATCATTCTAATTGGCTTACCTTGGTATTTGGTCAATGAAGCGTACATCTCAATCAATTTCGGTGATGAATTCCATTGGGTGTTGGCTGTCATCGTTCTAAAAGAGAGGCGCATCCAATTTTACGACTCGATATCGAGAAGGAGATGTTCTCGGCCATCGTATGAGATACAAAAGTTGGCCAAACATTGCTTGCTTACCTCGATATAAGTGGATTTTTGGACCAAAAGGTTCGTACTGATTGGTCGATGATTGAAGCATACAGAGAGAAAATGGGCAATCCATTTGATGTATTATATGTTGAAGGAATTTCTCAACAACCCGTTGGTAGCCTATAAGTATCAATCAAGTAGCATGATTTAGTTTCATTACATAAATTTCACAAAGCTTACATTAGTTGCAAGATATGGATTATCAGATTTTTACAACCGCAGGATTTGTAGTCTTTTTATTGCCACTTACGCCGAGTATTTGAGCAATCGATTACAAGTAACAAATGATGGACTAGATGTCGTACTACACCTTGAAAGATATATTACTCTTTTATGGAAATACAGAGAAAAAAATCTCAAAAACCATGCGCAAGTGACTTAAATATCCACGACGACCAAAGTCAAATTCCATAGAACCAAACGAAGAACAACTTGTCCATATTGAGTAGATCTTTAATGTTAAAGTAATAACCTCTCCTTAGGAATATTTTTCACTAAAACTTAAATTGTTGATTTATTTATTGAGTAGATCATCTATACCCATAAAAAATTATATTTTATTTATTTGTTAATTTATTTCATATAATTTCTGAAGGCTTCGATTTATTTTATTTTGTCTATGTTATCCTTAGATTTGAACTTATTAATTGAAATGGATAGATTCAAATATTTCAATAGATAATGTATTTATTACAACAGATGTCATATCTGTTGGAAATTTTCAAACAGATTAAGACATATATTTCCAACATGTAGGTCATTTGTTGCAAATTATCAAATAGGTCTTCCTACAATTTTGATTCTTCCAATAGATGACCTATCTGTTGCAATAGATAGACTTAGATATAAACACCTGCATAATGTAATAGATGACCAACCTGTTGCAATAGATAAACTATCTATCAGAACAGATAGACTATCTGTTACAACAGATAGACATTTGTTGCATTATAAAAAATTCAATTTTCATCAAATATAAAAAATTGTCATGAAATAAAAATTGTCATGGTGTTTGTGTTTCTACATCTTCTTTTTTATACACAGGCTCGAAGCGTTTAGTTAGTACCCCATAAGCTAAGACCTCTTGCATCCTTGCCACAGTATTGTACTACAAAAAGATTGTTGGGTTGGACATTTTTGTGTCGGTTAGCAAATATTCGATGTGTGCACGCACGTACAACCCACATACGACATCATTTTTATTTTTTGCAAGGTCCTTGTCCTTATTTCGACCTTAAAAATGCAATGTTTGCTTCAACACTTTTGCTGGCAAACGATTAATCAGTTCACTCTGCCTCAATAAGTTGGAGAACAATGCAACCAGTGGTTACATCTTGGTAAAAAAATCTGTCTCGTCGAAGACAGGCAAGTTGCAGTCATAACCCTTTATCATTCTCTCCTTGAGCAGTATCTCAATAGCTAGAGAAAAAAATTCTCCATGTTCATGACTACAAGAATCCTCTTTACTTTGGTCCAGTCCTTGTCGTGTGTATATGGCCTCTTCTCTCTAACATAATTAATTATATCTTCATCACATCAAACTCAAAATTAATGAATTAAATCTCAGGCCACCAGGAGTTAATGCTAGCTTAATGAGCTCATCATACCTATCCTTGAAAATGTTGTAGAAGTTGAGGTCTATTATCCTATCAGCTATATCATAAGCTTCAGGGTATGCTAATTTCCTGCCTCTCATAAGACTGAGAATTTCATCAACATACTATGATATAAGAAGATAATTTTTAAATAGGTTAGGTATTTTAAAAAGGAAAAACAAAGTGGAAATATGCAATGGATGGTCTATCTGTTTCACAGGGTTCTTTGACTCTGTTAATAGATTACCCATATAATGCAACTTATGCAATATATGGGTAATTTGTTGCAGCAGAACCACTGCCAGTTGCACTAGAATACCCAGTTGTTGCAATTGATGAGACATCTATAGCGTAGCTTCTTCTTTATGGAGTAGATTAGAAGGCTAGGTTAGGAAAAGCAAACTTACCGTGTCCACATACCACTAATCCCATATCTGTCATCTTCTTAAAGTCCTGGGGAGAAGGTATTCATGGTGAAGGTTTTTGCATGTTGCTTTGAATTTATTGTCTTTCTCAGAACAGCCTTCAGTTCGACATCAAGTTTTACGTATATGTCCACCTTCTTCAGTAGTCTCTGAACTTCAACAACTTTTGGAGAGGAAAGAGTTATAATTTTTTTTGGTTTCATAATTGAGAGTATATGTCTAATTGATATTTTCTTCATCCTAACCACTACTGTAGGAGTGTATGGCTCACTCACCTTCTTGGATGGTATGACACCCCTCTTAGATTTTAATTCCTCAACATCTTTAGAGATAGCCTCTATTTTTTCAAAGAGATTATCCTGGCTGTCCATGCACTCGTTGCATTTGCAATGATAACATGAGGATGAAGAGAAGTGAGAGGGACCACTGTAAGGGTTAAAGGGACCGGTGTATGGGTAAGAGGGGACCAACGTACGGGGTGATTTCAAACAGATTTATTTTGTCTTGAGCATCCACATGCTCATCATCATGATTGATAGCAGCAATAGAATGGTTTCCACCAACATCAATAACTTTACCAACAATACCCCCAGAAGCATCATGTGAATCTATTGCAGCAAGTTGGTCATGAAGAGCCTCAACATTAGGTTGACCTTGCCTAACTACTCTTCTTATGGCTATTACTTCAGCCAATTACTTCTTTGTTAACTCCACCATTGTATTTACTATTGTATCAACAAGACCTAGAGTAATAAAAAAAGTCATTCTCAACTCCTGGTCAGTAGGCACGATCCATGGATGCACAACCTAAAAAAAGGATAGATACATTTAAATCAAATAATAATTTGCAATCATTTGGGTAATGTGTTACCATAGACAACTTATGCAATAGATTATCTTTATAGTGCAACAGATGATTCATATGTGGCAAGAGATTAACCATCTGTTGCATTAGATTACCCATCTGCTGCATTAGTTGAAGTGGATAGGTAATCTGTTAAGTCGAGTTCAGAGAACCAAAGCAAGAGATGGGTAATCTGTTTAAAATAAATTGAAACATATTACCAATATGTTGCAACATATGAATCATCTGTTTCAATATCTTTCTTTGAGTCAAATTATTTTACTTGAAAGAAGACTTATTTCATCATAGCGAGGGTTAAAGAGATCAACTTCCTTAATTCTTATGTTTCTCTTTGTAGCCAACCACCTAAGGATCCTTGGGTGAGAAATCTCATCCGAGTAATCCTTGACCTGCTTTCGGAGGGAAGGAATAGATTTAAATGCCCAAGCCTAAAAAATGTAAACAGGTAGCAAACCAAAAAAAGTCATAATAATTATTCAATATAAATTAATGTAAAAGTATACAAATAGTGATTAAATTTACCATGAAAGCCCAAGAAAAGTCATACAAGGAGATCGTCCTTGGGGATAGCTTTGTCGATAAATATTTCACAGTTAACTTGTAGTTGTCATATCCCCAGGGATAATTGTTGAATTTCTCAAGATCCTCAGCTAGCTCCAACAAATCATCTTCTATGACTTTGTTGACGTCTCTTGCCAATATAATGGAATGGGCAAACCAAACTAAGCACAATTTCTCCTTGTACTTCTTTAGTATGGAATTATCCTTGAGATGTTATAAAAATATCGTGGCTCTATAGAAACGTCCAATAATGTCCAACAACCCATCTATTTTTTCCTTATGTTTGTTAGTTTTAGTGGGTGGTCGCTTGGACAATGCTTTGCCTTATTTGATGGTGGTGGTTTGGTTGTCCTGCTTGCTTTGGACTTTTTGTGGGGTCCTTCCTAGATGAGAGGTTCTTTTGGATGATCGCATCTCAAGCCTGTCACTATCGCAAACTCTTTCATGGTAAAACAAATCGGTATGCCACAGTAGTTGATCCAGATTTCATCCATCTTTTCCCCCCTCCTTCAAATCCTTATCATTCTCTACGTACTTGATCCTGTGCTTGAGAACACCACATACCATGCCCATTTGGAAACGGGAATTGTTGTCCTCAGGCATCTTAAGAAAGTATCCAAAGCAGCTATTCTTAAAAAATTCCTCTAGTTTTTTCTTCTTCATAGTTTCCCTAAATTCATCAAAAGGATTCCCCAACTAAAATTTAACTACAAAACCACTAGTTAGTTCTGTACGTTTATCTATTGGCATCTCAACTTGAAACCTGTCAATACTAATAGTTTTGACAGGATCATGCTGGGATTTTGATCTTAATTCATGCCCAATTGGCAATGCATTATCATAATGTTGATCATCATCATCTTTCTCACTTTCTACTTCCTTCTCTTCTTGTTTATCTTCTTCTTCTTCCTCCTCACTTTTATTTTACTCACCATCCTCTACATACCCTTCTCCACCTCTCTCAACACCGTTTTCATAACTTTTCTCAGCTTCACTTTTCCCTGACTGAGATTGTTTAGGAAGTTCCTCCGAATCCATCTGTACTCTAGCCTTTTTTGTTAGGTGGTCAGAAGTAGATCCACTTTCAGTTTCTTTTCTTTTGGGAGACATCTTTTAACTACAAACAACAGCAAAAGAAAAAATATATTACAATTGATGTCTGCATAATTTATAAAAAAATTTAAGACAAATTTTAATAAATTTTTATACGCCACAAGTTGAAACAGATGAATCATCTGTTACGATAGATGCATAACACGTTCCAACAGATGAACAAGCTAATGAATAAGATCAAAATAGTCTTGCTATTGGTTTGTCTTATGCCAACAGCTAAAACATTTGTTGCAACAGATGGGGAATGTGTTTAAAGACTTGTGTTATATCTCCCAATAGATGTTCTATCTCTTGCAACAGATGGACCAGCAACACCAATGCCACCACCACCAATGCCACCAATACCAATACCAATACCAATACCAACACCAACACCAAGACCACAGCCAATACCACCACCAATGCCACTAATACCATAGCCAACACCACCAATACCAACACCACCACTAATGCCATCAATACCAATACCAATACCAATAGCAAGACCACCAGCGCAACCACCAAGACCACTAACACCACCACCAGTAGTATGAACATCACCACCAAGACCACCAATACCAAAACCACTATCATCACCAACACCAATACCAATACCAAGACCACCAACACAACCACCAATACCAACACCAAGACCACTAACACCACAATACCAGCACCACCACCAATACCACCATCAATTCCACCAATACCACCATACCACCACTAAGACCACCAACACCAACACCAGGACCAAGATTACCAACACCACCAAAAAGACCACCAACACCATCCAATAATACTACAATAGTCAAAGAAATATTATGATAAAAACTAGGGTTTTCTTGAGTTCTTTCTACGTTTTAGCAAAAAAACTCAAAATTGCTAACTCATTCTCGAAGATAATACAACTAAAATTTATCTTTTTCAACATTAACTAAAAATCCCTAACTTTTAAGGGTTGAGCAATATATTGAGTAGTTGTTGTTTGTATTGTTGTGAGAGAAAGAAAAGAACAAGAACTTGAGATTTGAAATGATGTAATGTTTTTCCCGCATATGGATAATTTGAATGGGTTGAATGTATTTTGGAAAACAATGAAAAGTTTTGAAAATATTATTTTGATCCGAATTGATCTTAATTAATTTTTTAAAAGAGATAAACTTTAAATATTTCATCATAATAAATTGTATTAACTTCAATTGGAACATTAATGAATTTAATAATACTTCAAATAATAATTTAATATGAATCATTTCAACTTAAATTGATCAGTCAACGACTCAGATCAGGACAAATGCAATACTAAAAACATGCAATAGCAACAACTCAATTGAAATATAGTTGACCCTATCAACCCATCCTAAATTTTAGCTAAATCAATTTAGATATTTCAAATAATGGCTTGATATGAATCTTTTCAACTCAAATTGATCAGTCGATGACTCAGGTCAGGACTAATGCAATACCAACATCATGTAATTGTAACAACTTAATTGAAATTGTAGTTGATCCTATCAACCCATCCCTAATTCTAGATAAATCAATTTAGAAATTTCAAATAATAATTTAATATGAATCGTTTCAACTCAAATTGATCAGTCGATGACTTAGTTCAGGACAAACGAAATACAAACAACATCTAATTACAACGACTCAATTGAAATTGTAATTGACCCTGTTAATCCATCTCTAATTCTAGATAAATCAATAAAGATAGTTTAAATAATAATTTAAAATGAATTGTTTCAACTGAAATTGATCAATCGATGACTCAGGTAAGGACAGATGCAATACCAACAACATGCAATTGCAACAACTCAATTAAAACTATAGTTGACCCTATCAACCCATACCTAATTCTAGATAAATCAATTTAGAAATTTTAAATAATTTCTTGATATGAATCATTTTAACTCAAATTAATCAGTCGATGACTCAGGTTAGGACGAACATAATACCAACATTATGCAATTACAATGACTCAATTAAAATTTTTGTTGGCCGTATCAAACCATCCTTAATTGTAGCTAAATAAATTTTGAATTTCAAATAATGGCTTGATATGAATCATTTCAACTCAAATTGATCAGTCAACGACTCAGGTCAGGATGAACACAATACCAATATCATGCAATTGCAATGACTTAATTAAAATTGTTGTTGAACCTATCAACCCATCCCTAATTTTAGATACAATAATTTAGATATTTCAAATAATGGCTTGATATGAATTTTTTCAACTCAAATTGAACAGTCGATGACTCAGTGAGAACGAATTCAATACCAACACCATGCAATTGCAACAACTCAATTGAAATTATAGTTGACCCTAGCAATCCATCCATAATTCTAGATAAATAAATTATATATTTTAAATAATAATTTAATATTAATTATTTCAACTAATATTGATCAGTCAATGACACAAGTCAGGACGAATGCAATACCAACAACATGTAATTACAACAACTCAATAGAAATTGTAGTTGACCCTATCAACCCATCCCTAATTCTAGATAAATCAATTTAGATATTTTAAATAATGGCTTGATATGAATCATTTCAACTCAAATTGATCAGTCGATGACTCGGGTTAGGATGAACGCATACCAATATCATCCAATTGCAATGACTCAATTGAAATTTTAGTTGACCCTATCAACCCATCCCTAATTCTAGAAAAATTAATTTAGATATTTTAAATAATAATTTAATATGCATTGTTTCAACTCAAATTGATTAGTCGGTGACTCAAGTCAGGACGAACGCAATATCAACAATATGCAATTACAACAACTCAATTGAAATTGTAGTTGACCCTATCGACCCATCCCTAATTCTAGCTAAATCAATTTAGATATTTCAAATAATGGTTTGATATGAATACTTTCAACTCAAATTAATGAGTCAACTACTAAGGTCAGGACGAACGCAATACCAATATCATGCAATTGCAATGACTCAATTAAAATTATAGTTGATCCTACCAAACCATTCCTAATTCTAGATAAATCAATTTAGATATTTCAAATAATAATTTACTATGAATCGTTTAAACTCAATTTGACCAGTCGATCACTCAGGTCGGGATGAACACAATACTAACATCATGTGATTACAATGACTCAATTCAAAATTATAGTTGACCCTACAACCCATCCCTAATTCTAGATAAATAAATTTAAATAGTTTAAATAATAATTTAATATGAATCGTTTCAACTCAAATTGATCAGTCGACAACTCTGGCCATGACGAATACAATTCCAACAACATACAATTGTAACGACTCAATTGAAATTGTAGTTGACCCTATCAAACCATCCCTAAATCTAGTTAAATAAATTTAGATAATTTAAATAATAATTTAATATGAATCATTTCAACTCAAATTGATCAGTCGATGACTCAGGTCAGGATGAACGTAATACCTACAATATGCAATTATAATAATTCAATTAAAATTGTAGTTAACCCTATCAATCCATCCTTAATTCTAGCTAAATCAATTTAGATATTTTAAATAATTGCTTGATATGAATCATTTTAACATAAATTGATTAGACAAGGACTCATGTCAAGATGAACGCAATACCACCAACATGCAATTGCAATGTCTCAATTAAAATTATAGTTGACCCTGACAACCCATTCCTAATTCTAGCAAAATCAATTTATATATTTCAAATAATAATTTAATATGAATCATTTCAACTCAAATTGATCAGTTGATGACTCAGGTCTGGACGAACGCAATACCAACAACATACAATTGCAAAGACTCAATTTAAATTATAGTTGACCCTATCAACTCATCCCTAATTATAGTTAAATCAATTTAGTTATTTCAAAACATAATTTAATATGAATCGTTTTAACTCAAATTGATCAATCAACGACTCAGGTCAGGACGAACGTGATACCAACAACTTGCAATTGAATGACTCAATTGAAATTGTAGTTGACCCTATCAATCCATACCTAATCCTAGCTAAATAAATTTAATAGTATTTCAAATAATACTTTAATATGAATTATTTCAACTCAACATGCAATTGCAATGACTCAATTAAAAGTGTAATTAACCCTATCAACTCACCCCTAATTCTAGCTAAATCAATTTAGATATATAAAATAATGGCTTGATATGAATAAATAGAGGACTAACCTATTGCAATAGATGACACATCTATTTAAAATTATCAAACAATCATAGTCATCTATTAAAATAGATGTTTAACCTATTGCAACTGATGACGTATCTATTGGTTATTACCTAACAGATAATGTCATATGTTGTAATAAATGACTTATCAGTTAGAAATTATCAAATAGATAATGACATTTGTTGAAACATATGAATTATCTGTTGGATATTAACAAATAGATGTTGCCATCTGTTGCGATAGATAACTGATCTGTTGGAATTTTTCAAACAGATGTAGACATCTGTTGCAATATATGACTTATTTTTTTTAAGATCTTTTTTAATTTTAAAGAAATTTTTTGATCAAAATAAATAAAATATACTAAGGCGGTAAAAAGTTTTGTTGAGTATCTCAAAAATTACCTCATTGAGTTGTCTTATCTTGTCTTTTCAATGTCACCATCATCGTCTCCTCGTTCTCCTCAAAGAGTTTCACCACCATATATTATTAATAAATATTTAAACCATCTTATATCCTTCAACCACATATTAAATAATTTATCTCTCTTTTTTCTCTTTCTTTCCTCTTTGGGGTAATACCAAACATCTCTTTTTTTCTCTATGTTCACTTTTTTCTCTCTTCTTTTGCCTGAGGATCCTTTTAGATCTCAATTAATCTATATCTTTTCTCAGTTGAAATTGGTGTTTGATCCCTTTGATTTTGACATCCAGGTATGGTTCACTATTAGATTTGTGCTCTCTGCTATTATTATTGCCTTCTCATCTTCTTTTTGCCTATTTCATCAAATTTATCATGTTTTCTATGATGAAAATTAAAATTTTGAATATCATATTCTTACATTGGTTATTTAAATTACTTATTTGTATTTGTTATTTTTGTTTATTTACCCATTACCCATAACCTATTTATTGAGAAAATTGAAGAAAAAGTGTCTTCTGAATCTTGAATGAACAAACCATTATTTTTATTAAAATATGCAAAAAAAGTCATCTGACAGGAGAACTTAAAAAGACTTGTTGGTTATTTCTTGTTTGTTTTTTTGTTGTTGATGACGTTGGTGGTGTTGGTGTTGCAACTGATGAATCAGTATCGGTCTTCCAGCAGATTCCCCATCTCTTTCAATAGAAAAAACACTTATTGGGAGAAATCAAACCAGTAGCAAGGCTTATTTGATTTTTGACAACAAATGACCTACTTGTTACAACAGATGGGTCACCTGTTGCAATAAATGGGTCACCTGTGGCAACAGATGGGTCACCGATTGTAACAAATAGGTTTTTTGTGTTACCTCTTTTTTTAAACTATGCAGGAATCAATTGTAATGTTATTATTATTTTTCTTTTGTTTGTAGATAAAAAATATCTCTCAAAAGAAAAAAAAAGTGAAAGTGGATCAACTTTTGCCCGGCCAACATAAAAGGCTAGAGTAAAAATGGATTCAGAGGAATAAGCTGCTTACAGATGGAAATACTTCATATGTGGTAGGTAATGTATTACTGATCATGTTATCGTGAAAAAACATATAGAGCACACTAATTTTGTGAATGAAGTTTTTTTACCGATTAGGCATTAATCATTCAAACTAGATATTGTATTTTATAGTTAAAATTGATAGGTTCAAACTGATAAGGCCGAGGGACCAAGTAGGTGGTGTCGATACCCTGTTACAGTTTAAAGATGGGTTTGCTAATATTTATGTGTCAAGTTAGGAGAAGAGACCAAGTTTTTGGTGGAAGTATAAAGATTCAATGGTGATTGGACTGATTTTAAGGGTTCAATGGAGTTTTGAAAGGCCTTTGAAGCCTCGCAATATTGCAACCAAGAATGAAAATAAATATAGTTATTGACCTGGTCTAAATTTATATAGCTAGGTTGATTGGGTGATGCTTATACAACATAAGGTACTTGAGAGAATATCTGTGAGGGAAAGGGGAGGTGTTGAAGACTATATATCAACTCAGACCTTATTAAAGAAGAAACACAAGGTAGCAAGAAATGTGTAGCAAATCTGGCTGATGAAATTGACTTGAAAAATAAAGAAATTGAATGAGCTGAAAAAATAAAAGTTTATCCAAAAATAAATATCCATCAGTCGATTTTGAAAAGAAATAGTAAAGTGGACTGGAGTTGTGCACTTTGCTAGGGAACAACAACTAGATAGTGTGTCCAGAGTGATGACCCACGAAGCAAAGGATCAGAACTCTGAGGTTGTAGCTTTGCGAGCACCAAGGGTGGTAAGATGGTTAGTCAGGAATGAAACTTGAACCAACAACTCCTGAAGTAAAAATAAGGGACCAAGCCAAGGTGGCAATTTCTGAAGTTAGACTTATATCCCAGGCCTTCTGCTTGTGGTTTTGGTCTAGTCAATGGCAGTGAAAATAATAAGGCATCGGATTTCTGCCTGACTTCAAACCTTTTTATTTCTACTTCCACTAACTTTATTAGAACAACAAACAGAAGGCATGAAATGCAAGTTAGACTTCAAAAATTGACGCATTAGCTTCCCTTATTTATACTTTAGGAGTTGTTGGTTTAAGTTTCATTATTGATTGAAAATCTTACCAATCCTCGGTGCTCGCGAAGATGCTTCCTTAGAGTTCTGATCTTGTGCTTTGTGGATCTTAATTCAAGTCGTGCTAGCTAGTCTCAGTTTTCTAGCAAAGTGTCTAGCTCCATTCCACTTTACCATTTTTGTTTTTAACAACGACTAACTGATTTTAATTTTTGGATACACTTTCGTATTTGTAGCTCATTTAGTTTTTTCATCTTTCAAGTCAATTTCATTGGTCGATTGGATAGAAGTTCCTTACTTGCTTCTCTGTATTTCCTCTTAAACAAGGTTTGAGATTATTTTTGGTCTTCTCCACCTCCATTTTCCCGCATAGGTATTCTCACAAGCACCTTTTATTGTATAATAGTCTCCTCGAGAAACCCATCCATATAAATTTGGACCAGGGGAATTTCTATTGGTTTTCCATTCTTATTTACTGAAGTGGGAGGCTTCGAAGGCCTTTTCAAAGTCTATTGCATCATTAAAATTGGTCCAATCACTAGTGAATGTCTACAATGCCATTAAATATTTATCCCTTCTCAAAAACTGACGCATAAACATGAGCAAAATTGTCATTAAATTGTAACAAAGGATCAATACCACTTTCTTGGAACCCTTCGGCTTTATCAGTTAGCACCTATCAAACTTAACTATAAAATGCATGACCTTGTTTGTAGGATCGGTGCCTAAGCGATAAAAAACTGCATTCACAAAATCATTATACTTTATGTGAATTGTCACGATAACCTGATCAGTACACATAACTCTCACGCATAAAAGTAGATCTATCCATATGTACACACCTTATTCTTCCTACCCCATCAATTTCAAACAGTGTTTAATCTTCAGTTCCCATCGTGAAGTAGTGTACAAAACTATAGAGACTCAACGAGTAACCATCTTGAACGTCAAAGGACTATATGCCCATCAAGAAAAAACAAGTGTTACGTATGTAATGCACCATGATAATTGTAATAGTAAACTTGTATTGGTGTTTGATATGGACTTTGATAATTTTAAATCATTGTTGGGGATGTAACTGTTATTATTTATTATATAAAATATATTTTTAATAACTTGTGAATCAATAAAAAGAGGTAACCAAGCAGAAACTAAATACAATAGAATACAAAAAATATACTCAGCAGATTACCCATATGTTGCAACAGATGGACATTGACTGGAAGAACATAATACACTTTGGCTGCATTTATTTTTTTTAAAGATTCAAACATCTGAATCTGAATACACATCTTAATGATTAAGAATTATCTCTAGATCTGAGAATTGAATGATTAAGACTGTTTGTTTTTCAATATCTGAATCTGAAAAATACAGAAAAATAATAACCTAAGTAGACCCCTATAAGACTAGAAGGTTGAAGAAAGAACTAAATAAACAACAATCATAGCTTATACATGTACACCCCTATAAGACTGATACATATAAGCACCAAACAATCATATTGGTAATAGACAATGCGTATGAATGAATGAATGTAACATAAATCGATATTACCATAACCGATCCAAGTTCCATAATGTACTAAGTGCATACGCCTCCTCCATATCATTAGTTCTCAAAAGCAGGACCTACAGTGACCATCCTTCTTTGGCATTGTGGCTCATGGATGAAGGATCCCATAGGGGGCTCAAGATATCCTTATACACTACCTGGACGCAAAACCAGGAGTTCCAAAAACCATCATAATTGATCTTCTCCTTCTAGTACCATAAATATATGTAATTATATGTATGTATAATAAATTCTCAGAAATGAATCAAGACTAAAAGAGTGTAAATCATTAAATCCTTTACCTGAGATCTAGTTCGAGACTAAATCGGCATAATAGTGTAGAAAGGGACAACACCTTGTTCGATCAAAGTAAATAGTAGTGGTAAAAAAGTTATTTAATAATGGACCAGAATCAACCTTGGTTTAATTTTTAAATAGATTTTTTTTATTTCAGAAGCCCATAATTCATTAAATAAGGTGGTACGATTACCATTGTGAAAAATCCATTTTGAAAATGAAGAGTGGGAAGAAATCTCTTTTTAGAAATAGTAGTAAAATCAATGATTTGGTTGGAATCGTACCATTAAGTGATCATGAATGTCTCTAAGAGTATGCATTCCATCACCAATATCCTGATAATGAAATCATAAGCGCCTAAGCATTTATAATCAAGAAATACTTACTTTTAAGGATAGAATACTCATCTAGAGTCCAAGGTGTATCATAATCATGGCCTCGAGCCCAATAATATATAATTATCATTATAAAGCCCCACAACTCGGGAAAAAATGGTAATTAAGGGTATAAAATTACTACCAAGATCTAATCGGGGAATACCGCCTAAATCACTAAGTCATATGGTAAGTCCAATATTAAAGGATCTGTATTGTTCATCCATGACAAATAAAGTGCATAGACAAGGATAATTGGATTCTAAGGCCATATCGAGTATTCTGGGCTAATGTTTTGGTCAAACTTCTATCTCAAATTTCCTAAATAGGTTAATTCATGATAAACTAGTTATAATCATATCTAATAATCCCAGCTAGCATGAAATCTATACATAACACTATCTCATAGAAAAAATTAGACCGAAGCCTTTCTCGATGCCAAACCACATTCTCAAACCATCCACGAACTGCTCGTCTTTACTCCAAATGACCTCAAAATGACATTTCACTACAAAAATAATAATGCACACATTAATAGTAGTAAAATGATACCCATATTGCAATATGAAACAACAAGTCCAAAATCAAATAAAAGATGGGCCCATGGACCCGCTAATGGAGTCCTAAAATTAAATCGATCATGGGTTCTTCAAAGAATAAGGAATGTGAGCTTAAAAATTGAGTACAAATGAATTACAAATGGGGCTCAAATCATCCTCTAGAAATGACTAAAATAACGGAGAAAGCAATAATTAGACCAAAAAATTACAAAGTATTAGCAAGAAATGATCACCTAAACATTCGTAACTCCAATTTATGATTTCCCACGAGTTCTTGAGCTCCTAGGACTAATAATGAAGGAAAATAGCAAAAAAATAGCCAAAAAATAGGAAAAAGGGAATTATATATACTGCTGGGGGGGAGGGGTTACCCATCGTGAACGTAAGGACCTCTAATTGCAATCATGAATCCTATAAAAAGAACCCTTTGTGAACACAAGAAAGGCATTGCAAATGCAATGGCAAAGAGGACAGACTATTGCGAATGAGACATCGGTAAGAATGGCCTCCATCGCGAACACGAAAGAGGAGTTTTGTGAATGCAATGATCAATCACTTGGCCCTCTGTGTTTGAGGCCTACCCCTCACAAACACGAAGGTTTAAGTTACCCTTGCACTAGTTGCTGCATATCAATAATTTTATCAAGTCTACATGGACTTTGATTGGGTGTTCAAAATTCATTCAGAACCTCTTGCACACAAATAGACTATGCTACCATACCAAATTTTACATTTTGGACTCAATAGAACCATAAAGACTTTAATCTGAGATAGTTCTAATTAAATATGGGTTCCACACCTAGTTTTATTTTTTATTAAATCCACCCAATAGCCCAAAATAATTCCAAAGGCCTCAGAGCCTGTAGGGGTACCCCAACCTAAAATTAATGTTTTGATAATTGAACTGATAGCTCTAGAAAGTCATAAATGACCTATAGCTGCTAGGAAGGATCAAAATATTGGAAATATATGGAAATCCAAAAAATAATTTGGAGGATGATTACAATATGCACTACTATAAGGACTTTCATCCACGAAAGTCAATGAATAGGAAGAGACCGAAAGCTTAGATAGATGAGGTAATTAGCCCACATGCACCGAGCATGACTCCACATATAAACTCTGAGAAGAAACAATCCTTTCAAGGGATTTCACCAAAGGTATCCTTTGTTTACAAACTTTCTTCACTTTCCAAATAGTCCTAAGCTCATCCCCAACAACCGATGAGCCTCCAACTATGATGAGATGACTGATGTATGAAAGCCTAAACCCCACCATACTAACATCATACAGATGCTAGCATAACCAGATGAATACTCAACCGAGCTAAATACAATCTAAGGCATGAATCATGCAACCAAATCCAAATTACAAATCCAATATTCCTTTGTCATTCCAACCTAATATCAAGTCTGATCTACATAGAATATCATTTGAGTCCTGTCCGCGCAATTACAACACTCTGACATAAAAAACTGAAGTTGATCTACTAAAAATCCATAATGGCAAGCATAATAATAAGCCTATAATGTGCTACCTTGACACAAATAGAGATAATCAAAGCCTACGATCTCTAGGCAAAGACATAACTAGTCCAGTTGGCCCTCAAAGTTGGCAGAAAAGAATTCAAAGCGTAAAGTCTCAAAACTGAATTATTTACTCTAGAATTCTTCGTCAACTGTGCATGAAACATCCTAAGCCCAAGTAGAATACACTTCTCTCACTAAGTATCAATTCAAAATCTTTGAACAAAACTAAGAAACAAAAGTAAAAAATAGTAGAAATCAATAGTATGAGCCAATGGACTATCCCTCAAGTATTTTTTAGGAAAAACCCATATGAACTGAAGATAACCAAATTGGAAGGTAAAGAGAAGACTTAGTCAGCCTATAAATAAGCACTCAATTGAAACAAATCTAAAAATAAATTTGTAATCAAGTTAAGCAATCCATACCTAAAATTATTAAACTGGAGCTAAACTACTCGATCTCAACTATCCAAATCCATTATCTTGATTCATATGCATCCATAACCCAACATCTATCACAACTTCTGAGCATTCAAAATAGCCAAATCCAAAATTGAAGCTTACGAGTCTTCATGAATATCAAATACTAAAACCAATCTCACCATTATTATTATAACATTTACCTAATAATTCTCAGAAGAGTTAAAACTGAATTTTTTCGAAGAAGATAATCACAACTAAGGCAACCCACATTGAAAAGATACAAGCTATCAAATCCACATCCGTTGAGAGAATAACAGATCAAGGTATAAATAAGGACTGACAATGGTTGCAAAAGGACTAATGATTGCCAACTCTCGAGAAACTCAACAATATGAACTTAACCTAAATCTACTCAACCAATACCCAATACATTGAGACAAACACTCACTCTTAAAGGAATCAACTTTTATTACCAACAATGATAAGAAAGAATATACTACCAAGCAAAAGCATCCCACGAAGTCATACTTGGCCAATTAAATATCGAAGATGAGAAATTTATTGATTACCCATATAAACCAACCCTCAACTCAACTAATCCATGAATTATATCATAGGTAGAAAGGATCAATCATCTCAACACCAATGCCAAGATCAAGACCACTACTAGGCAACAAACCTACCAAATCAAAGGGCAAACCTCAAATAGATTAATCTTAAAAGTGAGCCATAAAAATAAGATACCAATGCTAGAATCACAAAATATCCATGGAAGGCCAAACCTACCTTTACTATTACAATCCATTCAACAACCGACCTTGCCTCGCTAACAGAAAGAGACACCACCCAACTAAGGCTCTAGGCCAAATGGATAAGAATAACAAGAAGGGAAACACTGTCTAGATAACATTAGTTTAACCATCTATCATGTGAGGGTCGATAAAAATCAAAGTAAAAACAATAGCAACAATAACAAAAGGTGCATGAGGCATATAAAATGAAAAAAAACTAACCAATACCACTCAAAGGACATAGCAAGGCCAATATGCCAAAGGAAATGGACTTTAATCCAAATTTTATGGCTCAATAAATTCGTAATGCTGATCTACTCAATCTACCACTCAAAGAAATAATCTATG
Source organism: Capsicum baccatum var. pendulum (assembly GCA_030864225.1). Taxonomy (NCBI): domain Eukaryota; kingdom Viridiplantae; phylum Streptophyta; class Magnoliopsida; order Solanales; family Solanaceae; genus Capsicum; species Capsicum baccatum. Next base: position 224,350,000 of record CM061550.1, read on the forward strand.
AGGGTATCCACATAAGCATAAAAATCTACATAGAGGCTACAACAACCAATACAGTAACATCTTGGCATAAATTCACCAATGGGTATGTAAACCAACTCAACTCAAATAGAAAGCAAGAGATAATAAGTCAAATAACACCTATATCTATGGAGGCAGAATTCATAGCCCAGGCGTACCCAAAGGAGTACAAATCTGAGCACATCAAAACTCGAATTGATCATCTAAATCACCAATTGAGGCACTAAGTGAACTAACTTTAATCAAAGGTGCCACATTCCTTAGAGACTGATCTGGCAATAATGAGTACTCAATTATCCCACATTATGACACTCACTGAACTAATTAACGATCTCTAAATAGTCGTAACAAACCTCTAAAGCTCTAACCTAGTGAGAAATATAAGTCATCCCCAACCGATCAAATAAATAATGCCTAGGACTCTCTCAACTAAAGTGATCATCCTTTCCACAATCATAAATACCTTAAGAGCTCAAGGATGGTGAGGAACATATACTGATATGACCCTAACTAGGACTAGGGTACGTCGGGTATCTCAAATACCACGTGGACCAAAGATCACCCCATGTACCTAGCCAAATCAAATACACCAACCCCATGGTCAGATGAATTCAGAACATATAACAAGATAGCGTGCAATAGCTTAAGAAAGTTTTTATGCATGTCCATAACCAACCACGGATGATCGGTCAAACAACCTACCGACCCCGCCCAATAACTATAGTATTCCAAACAAAGCCTTCTAAATATTGAACCAAAATTATATCAATAAAGTGTCGAGATATACGCCCAACATTAGCCAAAAATATTATCCAATAGTCTATAACTAAAATAAAAAACATAATCCTAAAATGGAGCCTTCCGAAGCATAGAAGCTCACCACTTCAAGTCAACTCTCAATCAATCCATGATTACTCAGCAGGAGAATAAGAAGTATTGCCAAATCCTATATTGCATGGGGATACAACATCCGAAGATGGTCAGCGAGGTGAATACTAGCATATAACTCAGGGGTAAAAATAAAATAATGCTGTCAATTTAAACTAAGTCAACAAATGCACAATAACCATATGCAAATACATATATACATGACATACCGGGATAGGGAACAAGGACCAATGCACAATAACCATATGCAAATACATATATTCATGACATGCTGGGATAGGGAACAAGGATTTGCATGCAATTTAAAACCTTAACCTTAATTATGTAGCTTAACCATTATATAATAGTACCCATGGACTATATGGGTCCCAATGCATGTAGCCGCATGAACTAGAGAATAATCTCATACATATGCACTTGGGGGACTCGCACATCCCATCATATACTAAGGTAACTTAAGCATCCGTTCATGTAATAATTTATGGGGGAATATAACCTCCCTAATCATGAAATAATAATGTGGGGGACTTGAACCTCCCTGGTCAATTTGACTCCATGTCAGCAAATATGGTTTCTAGTGTCGGTCACCCCCACCTCCACTTTCATAAATCAACTGTACAACCCTTATTATAGCCCAATTAAAACATTTATCATACAATTCTATTCACGAACCACATTTTACCTTAAGGCATACATTATTGGTATTGTCATACCAACTATACTTGCAAGGTAATAACAACATGCCAAAACATTTACCCATTAACTGGGAAAATAACTCCCTTTGTTCATTACTACATAATGGGGGACACTGACTCCTTTTGTTCATTAAATAAGATCATTGTGTTTCAAATACCTCTTTATATCATGAAATGGTTTAAGACTAGTTTAATTTTACAAATTTGCATATTTCTTAAGACACAAATCTATTTCACACTATGGGGTTGGGGTCATATCCACTTCAAAAGTCACAAGTTTGGGAAATATCACAATTCTCAAGTTCATTCACCATACCATGCACCCACATGTTCAAAATAATATTTAAAGCATAAATAGTCATAATTAAACCATGGAAAAACATTGTTCAACAATAAGCATTCAAAACCCCCAGAACTTGTTTCAAAACCATAACAATTTCATGTGAGCAATATTTAAAATGTGTGACTTTAGGAAATTAACAATGATGTAAGAGAAACAGCCCTAAAATAGTAATATGTATGGAGAGAAATCATACATATTTCTTTGGAAGTGTTGAGAAGTTACTTTGGTGTGTTTTCGAGTGCTAATGACACCCTAAAGAGATTATTAAAGAGATGTGGGTTTCAAGTTGGGTTAGGGTTAGGGGGAATATACAGAATGCCCTTAACTTAAAAGATGAAAAAGTTAATTTCCTTTAAGAGATTATAAAGCTACATGAGATTATAAATCTCTTAAGAGAAATAGGTGCCTTATGTAGCTTTATAATCTCTTAAAGGAACAACTTTGCATAATCTTCTATCGAATAATTAGTTCTCATTGGAAAGAAGTGAGCACACTTAGTAATCCTATACACGATGACCTAAATCAAATCAAACTGATTCCAAGATAGGGGAAGGCCGATAACGAAATCCAATTTTAGCCAAATGATGAATATCTTTCACCAAATCCTGCTTATCATCGGAATGTAAGAGACAAACTCTATGGTTAGCCAAACGGTGAATATATTTCACCAAATCTTGCTTATCTTTATCCAAACGAGTTAGAATCCCTATGGATAATCTTCTAAGAGCATCAACAACCATATTAGCTTTACCTTGATGGTAGTAAAGACTCATGTCGTAGTCTTTTAGCAACTCAAGCCACCTTATCTACCTGAGATTCAACTCCTTCTAGGTGAACACATATTACAGGCTCTTATGATCAGAAAAGATATCTACATGGACTCCATAAAAATAATGCCGCTAGATCTTCAATACGAATACCACAACCAACAACTCCAAGTAATGCGTTGGATAATTCCTCTCATGAACATTCAACTACATAGAAGCATAGGCCAGCACCCTACCATACTGCATCAACACATAACCAAGTCCCACACAAAATGCATCACAATAAACCATAAATCCATCATTACCCTCGGGAAGGGTCAAAACTAGAGCTGAAGTCAACTAGTCTATTAGCTTCTCAAAACTACCCTCACAAGCATTAGACAATAAAAAATTAACCTTTTTTCTGGGTCAACTTAGTCAGTGGAGTAACAACAGTCAAGAAACTCTCCATAAATCTCCTATAGTATTGGCTAAACCTAAAAATCCCTGAATATCCGTTGGAATCGTGGGCCTAGGTCACTTCTTAACACTGCAAATTTTTGTGGATCCACTATGATCCCTTTACTAAAAATGACATGACCAAAAAAAGTAACAGCCTTCAACCAGAACTCGTACTTTGAGAACTTAGCATACAAATGTTGATCTTTCAAGGACTGCAACATAATGCGGAGATGGTCGGTCTGATCTACCTTACTCCTAGAGTACCCCAAAATATTATCAATGAACACTATAACGAATAAATCTAGAAACTAGTGAAAAACCTTATTCACCCAGTCCATGAATGCCACTGAGGAATTAGTAAGACCAAAAGACATAACCTAAGATCAATCTAAGAGAAACATCTAGCACCCAGAAGCTGGTCAAACAAATTATTAATCTGAGGAAGAGGATACTTATTCTTCTCCATAACCTTATTCAACTAATGGTAATTGATGCACATCCGAAGGGAACCATCCTTCTTATACATGAACAAAATAAGAGCACCTCACGGAGACACACTAGGATGCATAAAACCCTTGTGAAAGAGGTCTGTCAACTGCTCCTTAATCTTCTTCAACTCAGTTGGAGCCATTCTATATAGAGGGATGGAAATAGAATGAGTGTACAGAACAAGGTCAATCCGAAAATCAATTTCCCTATCCCGAAGGATACCGAAAAGATCTTCAGGAAAAACCTTAGGGAATTCATTAACCATGGGAACAGATTATAAGGGAGAACCCTCCAATTTATAATCTTTAACCCAGACAAAATGACAAAGACATCCCTTGGAAATCAAATTTTGGGCTCTAAGAAAAGATATGAATCTTTGCTTAGGCACCAGAAAACACCCTTCCCACTTAATGGTTGGATCATTTGGAAATTTAAACATGAACTTATGGGTTCGATAATCTAAGAAGGTATAGCATAAGAGAAACTAGTCCATCCCCAATATGATATCAAAATCAACCATGTGTAACTCTATAAGATATAACAGAGTTTCTTTGCCGGCAAAAGATACCACATAACCCCTATAAACCCTTCTAGCAACCATACAGTCATCAACCAGGGTAGAAATAGAAAAGGGATCAGGGTTACACTCAGGATCAAAACCAAAATGTATAGCCACAAATGGGGTTACATAAGAAAGAGTAGACCCCAGATCAAGCAAGCAATACACATCACGAGAAAAGAGTTGTAACATACCAGTAATGACACTGGGAGATACCTCAGGGTCCTGGCAGGTAGCAAGGGCATATAAGTAATTTTAGCTAGTGCTGGTACTAGAAGCAAAAATAGAACCATTTGGTGCAGAAGTTGATGAAGTTGCAAAACGAATATTATTTACCCCTAAATCAACCTTAGAAGGAAAATCCCTCTACAAATGACTAATCGGACCATATTTAAAACACCTATTCCTCTTCTCTTTACAAAACCCACGGTGATCCTACCTGCAGAATCTACAAAAAGGATATAATGGAGCGGAATGAGCTACACCAGCCTGAGATTAGGCACACTATGACCTAAACCCACTAGAATGCTGAAAATAATGATAACTTAAATGACTTTCCATTATTTCAACCACTCTGCTACTGACATCCACCCTGATAAAAAAATCTAAACTTCTTACTCTACCTTTTCCCTATCTCCGCCTACTTTTTCTTCTATTTCTCAACCTGCTGTATATACACAACTAACCCAAAGATGTCCACATCCTTATTCAACAAGGAAACCTTTCTATCTAGAATCAAATCACGGGAAAATGCAATAGTAAATTTCCTCGTTCTAGTCCTCATGCTAGGCACTAGGGAGAAATCGAAACAACTGATGGAATTTCAAGGCATACTCCTTGACTGTCATTCTATGTGGCTTCAAATTAACAAACTCTTCAACTTTTAACTCCCGCAACTCTTGAGGAAAAAAGCGGTCCATAAAATCACTAGAGAAATCATCCCATTGTGCGAATTCAACATTATCTCCCCTCGATTGTTCCTATTTCTCATATTTTTTGTATGCTACATCCTTCAGTTGCTAGGCAGCGAATTACACACCCTCAACATCTAAAGCTTGCATAACTCAAGAGATCTTCTCTGTATCATCTATAAAAACTTGAGGATTTTCCTCAACCTTAACACTAATAAAAGTTAGAGGACTCAACCTCATAAACTAGCCAACACTTATGGCCTCAGGAAATTGAGTAATAAAATCTACACACTCAGACTAACTAGCTAATGACTGAGCTAACATCTTAATAGACTAACAAAATTACACATTTGACACATCAATCTAAGGAGCTCTAGGCAGACTAAATGGGACCGGTAGATCTCCAAAAGGGAAATCATGAACTGGACTACTAAATCAGGTCTGTGCCCCATAAGCATGGAGTGTCCCATCATCTTTATCCTCAATTGGGTTAGAGAAGTTTCCATGAGCTTCAGATCATCGGGGAGTTATGATCTAAAAAGCAAAAAAATGGGAATTAGACAGAGTCAAGACCTTAAAATCTATATCTTGAAAAAAAACAACAAAAAAGAAAAACATTCCTATATATCGATTAGCCTCACCTTATAAGTGTGGTGCACCATAAACCCACAAAAGAGACTCTACTCAACACGAATTTTAATGGATACCCAACTGACAATGAAGCTATCACATAGCTACCACCTTGACATGGCCCACACCAGGGTTGGGTTAGGTCAGGTATCTCAAGTCCCAAATGGATCAGAGATCACCCCCTACACCTAGCTAAAAAAACACACCACACGCTAAGGTCAAATGAATACCAAACATATAACAAGATATTGTGTAATAGATTCAAAAAGTTTTAATACATATCCATAACCAACGATCGGCAGTTGGCCAAATGATTGATCGACACCGCCCAATAACCACAGTAGTCCAAGCAAAGCCTTCTAAATAATGAACCAAAATTAAATATTAATGAAGTGTCAAGATATGCACCCAACTTTAGCTAAATATATTATCCAATAGTCTATAACTAAAATGAAAAAAATAATCCTAAAATGGAGCCTTCTGAAGTATAGAAGCTCACCACTCAAGTCAACTCTCGATCAATCCATGATTACTGAGCAGGAGAAATAGAATTATGGATTAATCCTATATCACGTGGGGACACAACATCTAAAGACAGTCAGTAGGGTGAATTCTAGCATGTAACTCAGGGATAAAGACAAAATAATATCGTCAATTCAAACCATGTCAACCAATGCACAATAACCATATGCAAATGCATATATACATATCATAGAGGGATAGGGAAAAAGGTTTAGCATACACTTTAAAACCTTATCCTGGATTATGTAGCTCAACCAACATATAATAGTATCCATGGGATATATGAGCCTCAACTCTCAGCCCTTGGTTGGGCCCAGTGTTTGTAGCCTCACTAACCAGAGAATAATCTCACATATATGCACACAGGGGATTTGAACCTCTCAACATCTATAAGGTGACTTAAGAACATGATCATGTAATGATTTATGAGGGACTCGAACCTCCCTAATTACTAAATAATAATAAGGAGGACTCAAACCTCCCTGGTCACTTTAACCTTTGCATCGACAAATACAATTTGTAGTGTCAGTCATCTGGACCTCCACTTTCACAACTCAGCTATAGAACTCTTATTAGAGCCTAATTAAAACATTTAGACAATCCCATTCATGACCATATTTTACCTTAAGGCATAAATTGATGGCACCATCATACCAACTACACTTGGAAGGTAATAATAACAAACCAAAACAATTATCTATTGACTTGGGGAAAATAATTCCCTATATTCATTAATACACAATGGGGGACATTGACTCCCTTTATTAATTAAATTGGACCATTGTTTTTCAAATACCTCTTGATATCATGCAATAGTTCAAGACTATTTAAATTTTATAAATTCCTACCTTTCTTATCACTCTAACTAATTTCACACTATGGGGTTGGGGTCATAACCTGTTTAAAATTCACAACTTTGGGAAAATCACATTTCTCTAGGTCATTCACCATACCCTTGCATCCACATGTTCAAAACCATATTTAAAGCATAAATAATCATAATTAAACCATGGAAAAACATTGTTCAACAATAAACATTCAAAACCTTGAGCCCCTGTTTCAAAACCATAATAATTTTATGTGAGCAACACTTTAAAACATATGATTTAAGCAAATTAACAATGAGGGCTGAGTAACATGCTTGAAATAGTATGATGTACGAAGATAAATCACCCTTGCAAACCCTAATTGATCAACCTCTTAAAAACACTAAGCGTTTTTGACCTTTAGGATTTGGGAGTATTGAGAAGTTACTTCGGTGTGTTTTTGAGTGCTAGTGACACCCTAAAGGGGTTATAATATGTGGGTTTCAAGTTGGGTAAGAGAGGAAATGTCTAGGATACCCTAAACTTAAAAGCTGAAAAAGTGTCCCCTTTGACTATGGGTCAACCCTTGACTCATAACCACTCCTTACAACTCATCATCAGGAGTCATAAAAAAGGCACTTCGACCAAGGAAAAATATACTGCTGACCTTATGACTCATCCACATGAATCGTAATAGGACTCTACGACTCATATGGTCCTGTCATAGTCAAGACTGAGCCTAAATAGAGGCTTACACTGGACACTCTATGATTACACGTAACGACTTGTAACATATCCTTATGGATTTTAGTGAGAAACTCATACTCAGAGCAGAATCAAGCTACAAACTTACTGATTTGGTGATGACTCTCCTAATAACTCGTCAGGACACCCTACGACTCATATGGTCCGATTATAACCAGGGCAGTGAGCTCAAAGCTTAAGATTTTTTCAAGGTCCAAAATTTAGGGTGTTTCATATGCTGACACTGTCTAAATAACTAACTAATGCTTAGGGAGATCCCTAGACCAATGATTTACTATTCTACAATCAAAACACGCCTCTTAAACTCTTTAATATACTGAACCCGCTGACCCAAAATGGTCACCATGACCTGAATACCTAGACTGAATACTTTGTGACAAATGACTTTGACTCTGTCCACTATGGCCACCATGACCTATCTAATATTCACCCAAAATTTGAGGTGTTACCTCTATGGACTCGATAGGTTGCAAGTGATGCTAGCTTCTATTGGGAGGATACCTACCTCTAAATAGAATACCACTAATATTGTACTACTGTCAAGGCCTTTGACCACCATCTCCGTATGTCTAAATACATTCCATCTCTGTGGTCCTTACATGATCAATAACCTGTGAGAAAGAAGACCCTATCATATTTAAATGCTCTATCACTAAGTGGAGTGGTAAAGTCAACTATCTAATAAACCCATACACCAACTCCAACTCTATAAAAAATAACATAGAAGTACTCTTGGCCTAACTAAAAAAGAGTGGAGTCAACAGAAGTACTAAAGGTTCATAAAAACATAGACACACGACAAGGATTCAAGAATAAAATTTCCTAAAAATGACCTATAGCCTCACAAATATAGGATACCGGTTTTCCTTACCGATCTGTAAGACTCTACTAGACATTTAGCTCTTGTATCAATACATTGATAAAATAAGGCTTTGATACAAATTTTTCATGACTCAATTTATCAGGTCACGATGGTCCTACTATATCCCACTAGTTGGTAAGATAACCCATAGTCTAGAATAACTAGTAACAGACTAATAAGGAAGCAGACTTATAAGGAGAAAAAAAGCAAGAAGAAGGTAAATATATTCCCAAAACCTAATGAAATTAGTAGAAGAGCTTTTAATACAATAGGAGTACACGTGAAATATAGAATAAATAGATATCAAGATGTCTCATAATACAAATATAGACCGGTCTAACAATAAGAGAAAGAGTTAGAAAACTCCTAATGTTAGTAGCTCACCCCAAATCTTTGATCAATGGCTTAGTAGCTCACCCCAAATCTTTGATCAATGGCTTCTCCACAAGATGCACACATCAATGGTGAGAACTCATACTATGATTTAAATATTGTAGAAATGTAGTATGAGTACCAAACACATGGTACTTAGTAGGTATAAGGAGCTCCAAAGATAATTCTACTATAAATAACATGTAAAGAAAGAATATAAACTACAAACAACTATCCAAAAAACTAAGCAAAATAATGCTAGTGATGTCATAAGGATAAATTATCCTATTTAAACAATAGATAAGGGACAAACGTATAATACCGTATATTACTAGTCAATATACAAATGAAGAGTGAAAAAAGAATATATAGTAGTAATACAAGGATATTGAATTCATATACAGTATGAATAGATAAGAAAGAGAAAGACATATTATAAGACCATTTATACATATATATATACATACAAAGGACTAACTAAAAGGTAATAAACTAAGAGAGCCAACTTACACCTCAAGGAAACCAAGTCAAGAAGGAAAGCTAATGCTAGCATAATCAGGGTCTCTGACTAAAGTATGGCTAAACATGAGATAATCCAACAATAGAATGCCTTACTATGAGAAGGAATCATAAATGTATCGATAATCTCAGGTACTAGTCCATAATCATTCTGCCATAAACTAACCATAATAACTAAAAATAAAATAATCGACTAGTCCAAACAAACAATAACCTAATTGAACCCCAATAATTTTGGAAGGTTTAAGCAATCACTCCTCAAACAACAATCATAGCTTATACTTATTACAACCCTCATTTAATGACGATAGATCTAAAAACCAAATAATCATATAGTGATAGGGAGTGAATATATGTGAATGAATGCAATATAAATTAATAATACCATGATAAAGATAAGTCTTGTAATGTACCAAGTGTTCACGCCTCTTCTAGCTTAGTATCTTGCAAAAGAAAGACCTAAGAAGACCATCCTTGTCTGGCACTATATCTTATAGATGAACGGGCCCATAGGAGACTCAAGATATTCATATACATTATATGGTCCTAATCAAGGACTTCCAATAACCATTAAAGTTGATCTACTCTATCAGTATTAGATGTGTGTGTGTCTATATATATGTCTAATAAATGTGTGAAGTAAAAGTGAGACTAAAAAGAGTAAATCTATAAATCCTTTATCTAAGATCAAGTTTGGGATTAGATCGGCATAATAGTGTTGAAGGGGTCAAAATATTCTTCTACCAAACTAAATAATAGTGGTAAACGAGTGGTTTGATAATGGACTAGAATCAACCTTGGTTTAATTTCCAAAATAGCTCATTTAGTTTCAAAAGCTCATAAATTATTAAATAAAGTGGTACAATGCCCATTGTGAAAGAATCCATTTTAAAAGTCAGTAATAATAAAATAACCGACTAGTCCAGACAAATAATATACTAATCAAACCCCCATAATTCTAGAAGGTTTAGATAATTACTCATCAAACAATAATCATAGCTTATACTTATTGCAACCCTTATTTAATGCCGATAGATCTAAAATCCAAACAATCATATAGTGATAGCGAGTGAATATGTGTGAGTGAATGTAATATAAATTGATAATACCATGATAAAGACAAGTTTTGTAATGTCCCAAGTGTTCATACCTCCTCTAGCTCAGTATCTTGTAAAAGAAGGACCTAGGAAGACCATCCTTGTCCGTCACTATGGCTTATAAATGAACCATAGGAGACTCAAGATATCCATATACACTGTCTAGTCATAATCAAGGACTTCCAGTAACCATTAAAGTTGATCTACTCTATCAGTATTGGATGTGTATGTGTATATATATATGCATAATAAATGCGTGAAGTCAAAGTGAGACTAAAATGTGTAAATCTATAAATCCATTATCTAAGATCAAGTTTGGGATTAGATCGGCATAATAGTGTTAAAGGGGTCAAATATTCTTCTACCAAAGTAAATAATAGTGGTAAACGAGTGTTTGATAATGGACTACAATTAGCCTTGGTCTAATTTCAAAAATAGCTCATATAGTTTCAAAAGTCATAAATTATTAAATAAGGTGGTATAATTCCCATTGTTAAAGAATCCATTTTAAATGTGAAGAGTGGAAAGAAATCCCTTCTTAGAAAATAGTTGTAAAATCAAGGATTTGGCTTGAATTGTACCACTATATCTATATATCTATATATATATATATGAACAATGATTCACCTAAAAGTATATATGTCATCACCAGTATCTAAACAATACAACCATAAATATTTCACCACCTATAAATTAGAATCACGTCCATTAAGGATAGATTACTTACCTAGAGTTCACCTTATATCAGAACCATGATCTTGGACTCAATAATATATAATTAAAATAATAAAACCCATTAACTCATGAAACCATGATAATCAAGGGCATAAAATCACTACAAAGCTCTAATAGAGGAATACCTCCCAAATTGCTAAGTCATATGGTAAGTCCCATATTGAAGGATTTGTAATGTCCATTTGTGACTAATCAAGTCCATAGATAAGGATAATACGATTCTATCAAGTATTCTAGGCAAATATTTGGATCATACTTCTATCCCGATTTCCCTAAATAGGTTAAGTCATGATAAACTAGTTATAATCTGATCCTAGAATCACTACCTAGCATGTTGTCACAACCCAGTTTCTCAGGTTATGATGGCATCTACTTTAACCCAGTAGTAGGTAAGCCAAACTATTGCATGGAAATATAAGTAATGGGATAGTTGGTGGAGGTTAATGAGTCGTAAGGACTCGTTAGGAGTCATAATATCCAAATCATAGGATGATCAATATGTACCCCAAATATTTTTGTCCTGGTTACAAGTAGGATCCTACGAGTCGTAGGGTTGCTTGATGAGTCATGTGGTGTGAGTCGTAGTGTCACTAGAGAAAGGTGTCTTAGCTACTTTATAAACTATAACTCATGGGTATTAATCATAGTGAGTCCTTATGAGTGATAAAGTGACCCGTAGTCAATGGTGATAATTTTTTAGCTTTTAATTAAGGGCACTTTGGATAATTCCATCTTTACCCACTTAGAACCCACCTATATAAAACACCTTGGAGCCATGATTTAAAGCCTTTATCAATCATAAATACTCTCTCCAACTCTCTCAAATCCTTAGGGCATAAACAATCTAGAGTTTCTCAAAGTTGGTTATTTAAGGGCTCAACAATGGATTTCTGTACTTTTAGGCATGCTACTCTTTCCCAAATCTTATTATGTGTAAATCATGTATTTTAAATGGTTTAATTTTATTGATTTGAATGTGGTATTGGACATGGGCTGAGGGTTTTGGATTGGATTATCCTTGAATTATTTTTCCCATGGTTTTCATGAGTTATTCATGCTATAACTTAAATATTTTTGAACTAATGGGCTGCACGAGTGTGGGAATTGGAATGGGAGTTGAGGTATTCCCCTGAATTGATGCTTTGAACTTAGAAATTATTTTTGAACAATTTTATTCCCTCAACTAACGTGTGTAAATGGCTTTGAATTATGGAATTATCACTTGGTTTGCCTTACACACCTATACTATTGCATTGCATAAATGGTTAAAGAATAAACATAGATTTTAAAGTCCCTATTGGCTTTTTTTATTTAATTAACAAGGTGGGTAGAGGAATTCCCCCAATTTGATTTGATAAACTAAAGGAAGTCAAGGCATTCCTCCAATTTTATTTAATGAGCAAAAGGGGTTGAGGCATTCCCCTAAGTTAATGGATTAGTAGTGAAATAGTTATGAGCTTGGAAGCTAAATAGTATGATGATACATATGGTGTACCTTAATTTATAATTCCTTGGTGAATGAATTAGTTATGTGAAACTTGTTTTAATTGGGATTAATGGGGGATTATGTACCTAAGTCGTGAAGGTATGTGTCTTAAATAACTTATACTAGAAACTTATGTTTGATGATGTGAAGTTTGGTCCTTATAACCTATGTTCATGGTTCACACTATTGATAAATTTTATATCTAGGATTGACATGGGGTTAGGGAATTCCCTGGTCTTTCTTTATACCTTCGATTCATGCAGCTAACACACACTGGACTTTACCGTAGGGGAGATGAACCAATATACCCATGTGTGCCAGTTTATGATGGTGAGCCACATATGTTATACCTTGTTCCCTACTCCAACATATATTATATATATGTATGCATGAATGTAAATATGTACAGTGAGTTGAATTTGAACTTTTGACTGATACTACTTTATCCTTATCCTAAGTTACATGCTTGTTCTCACTCCATTAATTATCTCTAGACATTGTACCCACACACAGTGTAGGGTTTAACAACACTTCTACTTTTCCTACATAGTGATACGCAATCTCAGAGCTAGTCATTTACGGTGAAGTGGTGAGCTTTAATTTTTTAGAAGACTTTATCATTCCATCAATTTTCATTTCTTATGTTAGAATTAAAGACTATATTTACATTGTCATGTCATTTTTAGGGTTAGGGACATGTCCCAACTTAGATTATTTTTTTTTTAGTAGAGGCTATGTGGATATTACTGTGGATTGGATATTGATGTTGACAATCTTAGATATCTTTGAACTTATTACCTTCTATATTTTTATATATTTGGAATATATTCGTTGTTAGGTATGTTATGTTTTGTTGGCTAGTTAAAGAAGGTGGTCTCCTATCCTCTAAGGACTTGAGATACCTATCACAGCCAAGCCCTAGTTTGGGCTATGATAAAGTTGGTAATAGAGCCTAGGTTTGGTGTCATTAGGTGTCCAAATAGTTGTGTTAATTAAAGTCTCTTTTATAGGTGTGTAGCGCATCACACTTATAAGAAAAAGGCTACAAGACATTTAGGAATACTTCTCTTTCTTGGGTTTTACTTTTGAGTTATAGAGTCTAGGATGTTTAAATCTCCTCTAATTACTATTTGTTCGCATTTGACATCATGCCTCATAAAAGATATGATGCTCATGGAACCTCTTATATCCTACCTAAGGATAATGTAGAGGGAACTCATCCTACTTATGGAGTTCAGACCTGATCTAGTGCTCCAGCTCCTAATTGTGCTATCCTATATGGAGTTCCCTTGATCCCTACCAGTCCTTCTTGGGATTCTTGGAATGATGATGATCATGACCCACAACCCCCAGAAGATATTTCTAATCTTGAGTTTTGTCGATGTATTCATCTGTTGACCCAGTTGGTGACATATCAGTCATGTCAATTAGGTCTTGTTGGTACTGCTGTGAGTTTTTCTAAGGTTACTCAAGTCAAAAACTTTATGAGGTTTAATCCTTCGATCTTTACTATCTTTTAGGTTGAGGAGGATTCATAAGGGTTCATTGATGAAATGGAAAAGATTTTCTAAGTGATGTATGTTTCTCACTCTAAAAGTGTAGAATTTATTGCGTATCAGCTAAAAAATATGGCATATGAATTGTATGAGAAGTGGATTAGTCTAGGGGTGATGATGTATAGTTATCACTATAGGATGTGTTTACTAGTGCCTACTTGGATCATTTTTTTTCTAAGAAGTTAAGGGAGGTTAAAGATAAGGAGTTTATGAATATGAAGCACGGTAGGATATTTGTGAAAGAGTATGCCCTAAAATTTTATCTATTGTCCTACTATGCTCCTAAGCTAGTGTCTTGTATAAGGGCTAGAATGAGGAAATTTGCTTTGGGTTTGTCTCAGGACTTGGTACTATAGTACAAGGCCACTTTGCTGAATAGTGACATAGATTTTCTAGGATGATGGTATATATGCAATAAGTAGAGAATGAGAATAAACAGCAAGTAGAAATTGGGGAAAGGAAAAGTAAGAGTTCCAGGTATTCTGAGTAGGGTAAAAGCCAACAGAATAATGGTAGAGATGACAAGGAATGGTCTAAGAAGAATTAGGGAAATTCTGGCTCTTACTCTACAGTTAGTTCTCCCTATCCTATTCTATTCGGTAATCATCGCTTTTAGACTAACATTAGATTTTATGCACAAGGTGCCCAATCTCTGGCCAGTGGTGCCTAGTCAACTCCTCATATCCTCCTATAGATTTTGTGGTAAGTTGCACTATGTTTTTTGTGATAAGCGGAGAAATAAGTGATTTAAATGTGTCCATCCTAGCCATATTCAAAGGAACTATCCCTCTATCAATGTTGCTATTCAGCTAATAAGATCATAATTGCTGCTTCTTTAGTTCCTTCTTCAAAAGGTTCTACTTCTGGATCTGCTAATGGTTGGAACCATCTTTATGCTTTTGCCACCAATCAGGATTCTGAGGCATCTCCTGATATTGTTACTGGTACACTAAAAATTTTCTCTCCTAATGTTTATTGTCTTATTGATACCGAGTCTACCCTTTTTTATGAGACCCCTTATGTAGCTATTCATTTTGGTTTTGGTCCTGAGTGTAATCCTGATCATTTTTTGTGTCTACCCGATGGGTGACTCTATTATGGCTAGGAGAGTCTTTGGGATTGTGTGGTATCTCTCTGTAGTAGGGAGACGTTGGTGGATTTAACAGAGTTGGAGATGTTATATTTTGATGTTATCATTGGATTGCCTCTATTCATGCTATGCATTTGTAGATTATAGGTTTTGAAGGGTCAATTTCCAATTCTCAAGTGAATTGTGATTGAGTAGGAAGAGAGTTCTTTAGAGCCTATGGGAAGGTACATTTCTTATCTAAGATCCTGGAGATAGATTTCCAAATAATGTATGTGTCACCTGGTTTGGGTTAAAGATTTTATTTCTAAGAATCCTTCCTTGTCGTATATCCCTATAGTTAATGAGTTTCTTGAAGTATTTCCTGATGATCTTCTTGGTGTTCCTCCTAATAGGGAAATTGATTTTGGGATCGAACTTCCTCTAGACACTCATCCTATATCTATCCCTCCCTATAGAATGTCTTCAACTGAGTTAAAATAACTTAAGGAGTAGGTAAAAGATCTTCTTAATAAGGTTTTATATGCCCTAGAATTTCTCTATAGGGTGCTCCTATTCTTTTCGTGCATAAGAAGAATGGGTCCCTTCAAATGTGTATAGATTACCGTCAGTTAAATAAGGTGACTGTGAAGAATAAGTAGCCTCTTCCTGGGTTTGATGACCTGTTTGACTAGATGCAGGGTGAGAAGTACTTTTTTAAGATTAACTTTTAGTTGGGTTATCATCAGTTAAAGATTAAGGAGGTGGATATCCCTAAGACTATTTTACCAACTTAATATGGTCATTTTAAGTTTTTGGTGATGTTATTTGGATTGATTGATGCACCAGCGATATTAGCGGATCTTATAAACCAGGTATTCAGTCATTTTTTGGACTTATTAATTAGTGTGTTTATTAATGGCATTTTGGTTTATTCTAAGAGTGAGGGGAATCATGTCGATCAATTCTGTATAGTGTTGTAGACCCTTAAAGATTAGCATATGTATGCTAAATTTTTGAAGTGTGAGTTCTGGTTGAATATTGTTAGTTTTTTCGTCATGTTGTTTCTTGTGAAGGGATCATAGTGGATCCACAGAAAGTTGTGGTGGTTAAGAAATGGCTTAGACCCGCGACTCCAACTGACATTTGGAGCTTCTTAGGTTTGGCTAGGTATTTTAAGAGGTTTGTGGAGAGTTTCTCTTTGATTGTTGCTCCATTAACTTGATTGACTTAAAAAAAGTAAAGTTTCTTTGGTCGGATGCTTGTGATCGTGCTTTGAGAAGTTGAAGGATAAGTTGATTTCTACTCTTGTTTTAATCATACCTGAGGGCATTGATGGAGTTTTTGTTTATTGTGATACATCCTGCGTGAGACTGAATTATGTGTTGATGCAGTGGGCTAAGGTTGTGTTCTATGATTCTAGGCAGTTTAAGGTTCATGAAAATAACTATCCAACTCATAATTTAGAGTTGTTAGAGATGGTCTTTGATTTGAATATTTGACTCTATTAAATGTACGGGGTTCATGTAAACATCTTCTCAGATCATAAGAGTTTGTAGTATGTGTTCACCCAGAAAAAGTTAAAATCTCAGCAGAGGGGATGACTTGAGTTGCTCAAGGACTATGATATGATTCTCCATTATCATCTAGGTAAAGCTAATATAGTTGTTGATTCTCTTACCAAGTTATATATTGGGAGCTTTTCTCATGTTGATTAGTAGAAGTGAGGCTTGGTGAAGGATATTTACCACTTGGCTAATCTTGAAGTTCACCATTTGGACTCTAAGGATAGTGGCGTGATTTCTCAGGAGGTGGTGAAGTTATCCCTTGGTGCTGAGGTAAAGGAAAAATAGGTTTTGGATCCTATTTTGATGCAAATTAAGGCTGATGTGTGTCAAAAAAAAGTTGACGGCTTTTGAGATTGATGGTGATGGTATCTTGAGGTACCAAGGTAGACTGTGTGTTCATGATGTTGATAGGCTGCAAGAAAGTATTTTGGTTGAGGATCGTGACTCGAGGTACATTGTTCATCCTGGTTCAACAAAAATGTATCATGACTTGAAGGAGATATATTAGGGGAACAACATGAAGCGAGATATGACAAATTTTATGGCTAAGTGTATAATTTGTCAACAAGGGAAGGTGGAACACTTAAGGTTTAGTGGTTTATCTCAAGAGATTGAGTTGCCTATGTGGAAGTGGGAGGTGATTAATATAGATTTCATTACTGGTCTTCCACATTCTCTCCATTAGTTTGATTCAATTTGGGTCATCGTGGATAGGATGACTAAGTCTGCCTACTTCTTTCCATTGAAGATTACTTATTCAGTAGAGGATTATGCTAATCTCTTCCTTCAGGAGATTGTCCAGTTGCATGGTACGCCTACCTCTACTATATCTTATCGTGGTACACCATTCTTGTCTTACTTTTGGTGTTCTTTCAAAAAGGTTTGCGAACTAAGGTAAAACTTAACACCGTTTTTTATCCTCAAATGGATGGTCAAACTAAAAGGATGATTCAAACTCTGAAGGATATACGATTGTCTTGTGAACTTGATTTTGGTGGTAGCTGGGTTGAGCATTTTCCTCTCATAGAGTTTGCATATGATAATAGTTTTCACTTTAGTACTAGGATGGCTCCTTTTGAGGCCCTTTATGGTAGGCGGTGTAGGTATTCTATTAGGGTGTTTGATTTTTCTGAGAATAGGTTATTTGGTCCTAACTTGGTTTGGCAAGCCATGAAAAAGGTAAAGGTAATTTGGGATAGACATAAGACCACCCAAAGTCATTGAAAGTCTTACACGAATGTGAGGTGAAGGGACTTGGAGTTTGATATAAATGATTTGGTGTTCTTGAAGGTATCTCTTATGAAGGGAGTTATATGGTTTTTGTGTTTTGAGCCAAGTGGTCCATGCAACTTATGAGTTGATTTGCCTTCTAGTTTGGGTCCCATTCATCTGGTCTTCCATATTTCAAAGTTGAGGAAGTGCGGGGGTAATCCATCCTTGATCGTTCCTTAGGATAGTGTTAGTGTTTTGAATTCCTTGTCCTATGAGGAATTCCTAGTGGAAATTTTGGATAGGAAATCTGTCATTTGAGGACTAAGGATGGGGCTTCGGTGAAAGTTCTTTGGAGGAACCATAAGGTCAAAGAAGCTACTTGGGAAGTCGAAGAGGACATAAAGTCCAAACATCCATTCTTGTTTCCCATTTTGGATAATCATGCTTGAGGTATGTGTATTCCTTAATATCTTTGTTTTTGGTCATTGTTAAAGGTAAGTATGGTTGTGTTCTATGTTAAATCTTGTTAATGAATGTCTTGGCTCATCATTCGAGGATGAATGGTCCTAAGGGGGAGAATGAAACACCCCAAATTTAGGTCCCCAAAAAATTCTGAGTTTGATCACACTACCCAACCTACGACTCACCTTATGAGTCGTAAGGTCTCCATAAAAATCATATAGATCTCAATCATCGTGTGACCAGCAAGAGGTTCCTATACTACTAACCTTTTTATGAATAGAGGTCACGAGTCATAAAGACTCATTACGATTCATAATGTCCATATTGTGGGGTGACCAGTGTGTACCGCAAATGTTTATGTCTTGGTTACGACTAGGAACCTACGAGTCGTAGGTTCTTTTGATGATTTATATGGTGTGAGTCATAGTGTCACCAGATAAAGGCCCCTTATCTATTGTCCAGACTATGACTCATGGGATGAGTCGTAGTGAGTCCTTAAGAGTCGTTGAGTGACCCTAGTCACTAACGACAATTTTCTAGCTTTTAATTAAAGGCACTTTGGATGTTTTTCTCTTTCCCCACTTAGACACCATGTACATAAAACACCTTGGGGCTATTATTTCCTTCCTTTATCAATCATAATCACTCTCTCAAACTCTCTCAAATCCCTAAGGAAAGAACAAGCTAGGGTTTCTCAAAGTTGGTCATCTAAGGGCTCAAGAGTTAATTTCTCTCCATAACTCTCTGTACTTTCAGGCATGTTACTCTTCTCCAAATCTTATTTTGTGAAAAACATATGTTTTAAATTGTTTAATTGTTTGGATTTGATTGGGGGTTTTGACATGGGTTGAGGGTTTTGTAATGGATGGTCCTTGAATTATTTTCCCAAGGTTTAAATGAGTTGTTCATGCTTTGAATTAAATGTTTTTGAACTAATGGAGTGCATTGGTGTGGGAATTGGAATAGGGGTTGAGGTATTCCTTGAATTGATGCTTTGAACTTGGAAGTTGGTCTTGAACAATGGTATTCCCTCAACCCATTTGTGTAAATGGCTTTGAATTGTGGAATTATCGCTTGGGTTGATTGACACACCTATACTATTGCATTATATAAATGGTTAAACAATGAATAATTATTTTAAAGGCCTTGTTGTCTATGTTTTGATTTATTGAACAAAGGGGATCGAGGCATTCCCCTAATTTGATTTGATAAACTAAAGGAGGCCGCGACATTCCTCCAAGTTAATGGAATTGTAATGACATAATATGCGATTGAAAGCTAAATGTTAGGATGATACTTATGGTATGCCTTAATGTATAATTCCTTGATTAATGAATAGGTTATGTGAAACTTGTATTAATTGAGCTCAATGGGGATTATGTAGCTAAGCCATGAATGTGTGGGTTTTGAATGACTTATATTGGAAACTCATGTTTGTCGACATGAGGGTTGGTCTTGATGACCTGTGTGCATGGTTCACACTATTGATATATTTTATATCTAGGATTTATGTGGGGTTGGGGAATTTCGTGGTCTTCCTTGATACCTCTAGTTCATACGGATAACATACACTAGGGCCCTTTCAGTAGGGGGAGCTAAACCTATATAGCCCGTGGGTGCCAGTTTGTGATAAATGAGTTACATAGTCTAAGATAATGATTTACTATCATGTTAAGCCTTTTTCCCTACCCCAACATCTATTATATATATATGGGTGAATGTAAATACAGTGAGTTAAATTTGAACTTTTGACTGACACTACTTTATCCTTATCTTGAGTTACATGCAAGCCCACTAACAGTCTTCTGGCACTGTATCCCCATACCATCCAAGGTCCAAAGACACTTCTACTTTTCCTACACAGTTATAGGTGATCTCAGAGTTGGTCTTCTATGGTGTAGTGGTGAGCTTCTATTCTCCAGAAGACTTGATCATTCCATCAATTTTCCTTCCCTATGTTAGAATTGAAGACTTCACATTTACATTGTCATTGTCATTGCTAGGGTAGTGGGCATATCACGACTTAGATTGTTATCAAATTAATAGAGGCTTTGTGGAGATTATTATGGATTTGGTATTGATTTTGACACTCTTCGATGTCTTTGAACTAATTACTTTCTATATTGTTATATGTTTGGAATGCTATCATTTTTTAGTGTGTCATGTTCTATTGGCTAGGAAAAATGGGTGGTCTTCGGTCCTCGGTGGACTTGATAGACCCATCACGGTCAGACGCTAGTTTGGGTGTACATATATATATATATATGTACATATATATATATAAATATATATTATACATATAAATATATGTGTGTGTGTCTGTGTACATATATATATATGTATGTATGTATGTATGTTAATATATATAAATATTATACATATATATGTGTGTGTGTATGTACATATATATATGTATGTATGTCTGTTTATATATATATATATATATATGTATGTATGTATGTATATAATAAAAGTGAGAGAGAAAAAGAGTATCCCATGACCTAGTAAGTTCGTTACAAAAACCACTAATCAAAAGAATAAAAGTACTAATAGTATCAATATACTATTAGTCACGAAAGAAAAGACTGCTCCAAAATTAGCTAACGGGGAGAGAATCAACTCTGGCATTGAACGCTCCCCCAATCTCCAAACTCTAGAACGTGCTAGATGAACTTTAGTAGCGATAATTGGTACATGGATCTGCATTAGAAAAAATTCAGAAGTGTATTATGATTACCCAAACATCAGGTACGCAATAGGCATCATCAACCGACTAAGCTAAATAATAATAGGAGCATAATAAGATGCAAGAATGTAAAATAAATTCAAGGATAAAAGGGCGGACCTAAAATGACCCTCTGACTAATAGATAATAAATAACAGGTTTATAATATAAAAAAAAAATACAAGCTATCTAGGCCATCATAAGCCGATAAGGCACAAAGAAAAAAGAAACAACCCAACCAAGCACTCATAGGCCTGATGGATCCAATCAAGAGAGAAATACCATAAAAAATAATCATAATGTCACTGACCACTGAAGCCATAACTAAATCCATTCATACCATAAACACCATACTCAAATCGGATCCTTAATATAATATCTGAACCCTAAATATTGGACTCAAACTAGACTATAATATTATAAGTGAATAGTAAATGTCAGACTTAAATTGGTCTTTAAATATCATAAATGAATAGTAAGTGCCAGAATCAAATCCATCTTTAAAAGAAATACAGGTTACTAAGTCTAGTTGAGAATCACAAAGATGTCTAAATCATCCGAGGGTTCAAGAATATCTATATAATGACAAAAGAAGTCCTCCTAGATCTACAACGAGCTAATTAATATGTTTGTCCTTAAAGAGGGCCAATGGGGTCTGCTACAAAATCCTAAAAGCTCATACTAAGAAAATTTATACTAAAACTAGACTGAGGCTTCCAAGTCTTTCCAAAAGGTGTCAGATATGTCTAACAAGTCCTAAGATCACAGTTTAGACAAAGAAAATGATGAATGGGTCAATTCTACCTAAAACATCTCACTAATCAACTAAATATTTCAAATTTCACTAAACATACAACCAAGTCATAATTGCAAACCCAAATATAGCATAATCCTACACCAATACCATAATATAGCTCAATATATACCAAAATTAAGCCTAGCTTATTTGGACATCGATGAATGCCCCAAAAATTAAAATATTAGAGATTTTCCCTTTTGAGAAGCCTCCACACGATGGCATAGTATCAAAATAATAATTTACACATTAATATGAGAATAACAATACCCATATTGCATATAAATTCTTCAGGTCCAAAATTAAGATAAAAATAGCATGTGGGGCCTGTTTGCAGGATCATAATTTTCAAACCATCATAACGTCCTCCTAGGCATAAGGATTATTTATCCTAAAAATGGGTGAAATTCGAGCACAATTACTTCATCAAATCATCCCGTAAAGTATTGGAGATTTTGAGATTAAAGAGATGAATAAATTAGAAATTAAAGGAAACTTACGATAATTCTTGATAAGAAAAGGTCCCCACAAGTTCTTCAACCGGCTCTAAACACCCATGTATCGATCCTTTCACTCTCTTAGCTCTCTAGGGACTTTTGTAGAAGTAGAAACTTTTAAAATGGGAGAAAAATTAGGTTTAGCAGCTATATATATTGCCAGGGGTCTCTTCATCATGAACACATGGACTCCATAATTAATGTGTGCCTCAAACCAGCTTACCCTTTATGAATACAGATGGTCTACCATGTTTGCAATGAAGGAAGCCTGGTTTGACCTTAGGATACTCTTCCCAATTACAAAGATAAGCTCACAAATATGATGGACAATAAACTTGGCCTTTGCATACACAACCAAGGTCATCACAAACTTAACAAAAAAGTTATATTAGCCTTCATGAATATGGAAAATGCTTCATGAATGAGAAGACTATTCTTGTCCTGCACCAGATGAACTTGGAATTTTCCAAGATTCTGATTGGACCCTCGAGATTCTTTTAAGCTCTCATGAACACAAATAAACTATACTACCCTACCAAATTTGACATTGCCGATCAATAAAGCCATCAAAATTTACATCTGAAGTTATTTTGATGAAATGTAGGTCCTACACCCAATGACCATTTTAACCAAAATCTTCCTAATAGCCAAAAAAGTCAAAAAGACTTGGGACCCAATCCAAAGGTCACTCTTGCATAAAATTGACGTTCCAAATATAAAAAGCTATTAGAATTGGCATACGAGGCTGTTAACATAAAGTTTTAAGCTTGATATCTAATTCTCAATAGCGAAAACTTCAAAATAAGTAATTGTCTCTATAAACCAAATGAATTGCCTAGTAACCAAACTGTCATCTCTAGCAAGTCATAAATAACTTAGGGAAGCTATGGGAATACTCAAAGGTAAAGTAGTATGGAAACACAAAAAATTACCTTAAAGCTCATTATAATATCCACTACTAAAAGTAATTTCATCTAAAAAAGTAAAGGATCAAGGTGTTCCTAAGGGATCAAACATGTGAGATACTAGGCCCACATCTCACTTTTGATCACTAAAGTGGCGTCCTCAACTTGATAGAATCTCTATTGAACCTTAACCACTAATATCTCTCTAGAATACAACTATCTGACATCCTTGGGCAATATGAGAACTGACTCCTCCATAAAGGTCCACCTCTTATCCAACTATATTGAATCCTACAAAAGAACATAAGACTCATTTGTTATAGAACACCTGCAATATAGAGATATGGAAAATTAGGTGAACAAGTGCAAAGTCTAGGGGCAATTCCAACTCATAAGATACCTCTAAAATTGTCCGAAGTGTCTCAAATGACCTAATATACCTGGGGTAAGCATGAACCTCTTCCTAAACCCATATCCTCTTTATGGGTGATACGTATAGGAAAACTCACTCACTTACTCCAAACCTCAAGGCACCAAGTCTAAAATTAGCATAACTCTTCTTCCTGGTTTGAGGTGCCCTCAACCTATACCAATTCATCCAGACACTATCCAATGACTCATAAATCAATTTAGTACCATAAGAACATGATATGCTATAGATTTATGGCACTTATGATGCTTCAACTAAAAGAATATTTATCTACTCAAGTCTATTTTGTTGGATTTAATGTGTTTTGGAATGGTTTTGCAGTAACCTATGTGTTGGAAGCTAACTGGAAGAAAATGGAATGAAAAGACAAAAATGAGCACTTAGTAAGGCACTAACCTCCCATAGGTGGGTCCATAGGTGTCAGAGGTTGAAAACCCAGAGAACGGATTTTAGGATGACCAGCAATGGCACCCTATCTACGGTCTTAGGTGCCACCTATGGCTCATAAATGGGTTCATAAATGCCTAGCAATGAAAAAATCCTAGATCATTTTGAACTAGTTTTCGAGGGTTTCTATGTAACCTAAACCTACCCCTATGATATTTTTAGTCCTTATTATGTACGCTTAGTTAAGTTTTCCTCTTTTGTTTTGGATTAGAATTATAGGGTTTGTATGTAATGTATAAATTCCCTTTTATATTCTTAGATAGACATGCATAGATAGTTGGGGCTAAGATTACATCATTCACAAACTTCTTTTGATTGTAAGATTGATTTGTTATCTTGGGATATTTTATTCTTGGTTTGTTTTTGGTTTGTTCTTTAATAAGAGACTTTGGGTTTTATTCTTTCATTATTTTGATATTAACTCTATAATTTTGTCTTTGAATTCCATGAATAATCTTATAACTATGAGCGGCTAATTTTCTTAGCTAGGGTTGTGGAACCCTGGTGGATTAATGAAGTAAAATAAGTGCCAAGTTGTTATAGATAAAGATTCTTGCATGTATTAGTTTTTTTATCATTCTTATTGATTTCTTAGAGGTGGCCATAGTTGAGGGCATGTCCTAAACGAATTCTATTACATTTTTGGTTAGAGGCTTTATGGTACTACTATGGGTTAGAATGGGTAGGATCGGTATAGGTGTCAAACTTAGCATTGGTATTGGTATTGAGGATGGCATCATCAGATATAATTTATCACCGTTCCATCTTATTTTATTTTAGGATTAATTATACTATGTTTTAGAACATCTTTGGTTAAGATTGGTTTATAGCCCTTGTTTCAGTATTGGTTTGGTAGGTTTAGATTGTTGGTATGGGATGGTTAGACTTGATAGGGTTGGTCACCATTGTGATCCTATCCCAGAGTCTTTATTTGATCTATTACACTATCTTGTTATATGATCAAAATTCAGCAAACTTAGGGCAGGCAACTAGAGGTTAGGTTGGGTTACGGGGGTGGTCTCTAGTCCCGATCAAAATTGGGATGCCCATTATGACAAGGACCTCATTCAAGTCACATAAAGTTGGTATCAGAGCCTAGGTTCATGGTCAATTGGGATTCCATAAATCCTTGTCCAGTATAGTCTCTTTTAGGGTTTTGTAGCATGCCACACTCATAAGGGAGAGACTCCAAGTCATTTAGGAATGTTTCACTTTCTTGGTGTTCAATTTTCAAGCCTGGAATCTCAGTCCTAGAATATTCTCTAACCCTTATTTGTTCGTCTTTCAAATCATACCTCATAGATCTGGAATGCAAGAAAGTTCTTCTATCCCATCTGGGGAGTAATGTTGATAGGGTTCATCCTACTTTTGGGGTTCATATTTGATCTCACATTTCTATCCCTAATAGTTCTGGGGTTCCACCAGTTACTACTAGTTATCTTCAAGGAAAGGCGACTAATGTAAAATTTTGTCAGTCTTTTTATGTTATTATTCAGATGGTCACTGCTCAAGCTGAATAGGGTGTGAATGGTACTTTGTATACCGTGAGGTGGATATGTTTGGTCCCAACTTGGTTTACCATTCTATAGAGAAGGTGAAGGTGGTTCGGGAAAGGCTTAAGGATGTCCAAAGTCGTAAAAAGTCCTATGTGGATGTTAGGTGTAGAGACTTGGAGTTTAAAGTTGGGGATAAGGTTTTCCTCAAGGTATCTCCAACGAAGAGAGTAGCGCAGTTTGGTAATAAGGGTAAGAATCGTCCCTAGTATGTTGGTCCTTGTGAGATTTTATGGAGAATTGGTAATGTTGATTATGAGCTGGAGTTTCCTTCTAGCTTGATCTTGGTTCATCTGGTCTTCCATGTTTCCATGTTGAAGAAGTGCATTAGTGATCCTTATTCGGCTGTTCCTTCGGAAGGATTAGGTCTCATGGATTTTGTCTTATAAAGAAGTCTCGATTAAAATCTTAGATAGGCAGGTTTATGGGTTGCGGACCAAGGATGTGGCTTGGTTAAGGTTCTGTACCAGAACCATAAGGTGGAAAAAGCTACATGGGAAGCGGAGGAGGACTAGAAGTCAAAATATCCGTATTTGTTTTCTGCTCCTAGGATTCGTGCAGAAGGTGTGTCTCCAACACGTCTTTATTTTTGGATTTTGTTAAAGTAAATTTTAATATCTTTGCCTCTTTATTTTCAAACTTTGTTAAAGATTGAAAATATATTTGATAATGCAAATAACTTATGTGTTTATTTACCCTTACCTTATCCATGATTCGGGGATGAATATTCCAAATGGGGGAGACTAAAACACCCTGGTTTCTGGACCTTAGAAAATTTCTTAAAATTCCTGTCTCTGGACCCTGTACGAATCTAGGTTATGAGCCGTATGTTATGGTATGGATGGCATGGTCCAGTCGTATGCTCACCAATGTTGGTTGGTGGGATGTATTTTGGTTACTGGACCCCTTCTATTTATCATCGAACATAATTTCTCACTATTCTATTGTATTTTATTTTTGTTTTAATTATACTATGTTTTGGAATATCTTTAGTTATGGCATGGTTTATGGCCGTTTTTTTGGTATTAGTTTGGTAGGGTTGTATTATTGGTATAGGATGGTTGGACTCAGTTGGGTCGGTCACGGTTGTGATCCTATCCTAGACTCTTCATGTGAGTTGTTACTCTATCTTGTTACATTCTCAAAATTCTGCCAATTCAGAGCACGCGACTGGAGGATAGGTTGGGTTAAAGGGGTGGTCTCCAATCCTAGCCGGACTTGGGATGCCCATTAAAACAAGCCCCCCAGTCAGGTCGCATCAAGTAGACTTCCAATGTATGGAAGCTCACCACTTCAAAGTCATCTTACGAACTGACCCCGAATTCAAATCACTGTGCAGGAGAAGTAGAAGTGTGGCCAATTCCTGCATCATGTAGGGATACAGAGTCCAAAGACAGTTATCGGGGTGAACACTAGCATGTAACTAAGGGATAAGGATAACATAATGCCATGATACACAGTTTAACATCATCCAAAATCCAATTCACATAACTAAATTCACATACATAAATATTATATTACATACCGGGATAGGGAACAATGCTTAACATGAATGTTGGAAAAATATAACCTAAGTTGTGTAGCTTAATCTTCATTATAATAGTACCCACGGGCTATATGGGCCCCAATTCTCACCCCTTGGTCGAGCCTCAGTACGTGTAGCCGTACGAATCAGAGAAAGATCATACATATATGCATGGGAGACTCAAACCCTCTAATCATATACTAAGGTGACTTAAGCACCTGATCATGAAATATGATATGGAGAACTCGAACCCTACAATATTAGTGATAACAATACAGTGGACTCGAATCACCTAGTTTTATCAAAGGGACTCGAACACTCAAGCCATAACGACCCCCGAACTGGCTAGTGTGGTTACTAGTGTCGGTTACCCTAGGACCTCCACTCCACTCTTAGCTACACAATCCTCTTTTAAGATTAATTAAAACTTTTAACACATATTCCCATTTTCATTAAACCAATTACACACAAAGGTATGCCGTTGGTGTCATCATACCAACCTCACTTGAAAGCTAATATCATCATGTTATGTCATCTACTCAATCAAATAGGACTCGAACCCATTTAATCAACCGAACCCACAAGGTTCCAATTCCAGAATTAATACATGGCCACCAAGGCCTTTTCAGGAAAACATGCATACATCATTATCCTTTTTATACCACTGCATTATTACAAGTGGGTAAACCAAAGTATGTGACAAAAACCCTTTTCATTGTCAATTTCACAAACATGTTGAGGGCATATAATTTCCAAAACCATAATCAAGGTAAAATCATAAAATTGGGCGTTAACCTTAACCCCTCAGTTTAATCACCATTCTGTGCACCCGTAATTTCAAAACCATATTTAAAACATGAATAATCATAATTAAACCATGGGAAAACATTGTTCAACAATAAGCATTCAAAACCCTCAACACTTGTTTAAGAACAATCATGAACATTTCATGAAAAATACTTTAAATCACATAATTTTACAAAATTGATAGTAAAGAAAGAGTAACATGCCTGGAGTATTCACAGTTATGGGAAAGAAACTTTGAACTGACCCTTGGATGCTCATCCTTGAGAAAACCCTAGCTTACTTGGTTTGAGAGAATTTAAGAGAGAAGAGGATATGTTTTGATTATGTTAATGGTGAGAATAAAGTCTCAATAGTGTTTATAGATCATGGGTTATGCTTAAGGCAAGAGGAAAATTTCTAAAATACCCTTATTAAAGGATGGAAATTAAATTGTCAATCATTACGAGTGACCTTACGTGTAATGCCCTGAATCTGGTACCCAAAATGCTATACGGTGCTCATGACTCCGAAGGACCACAAGCTAACCCATGACTGATATTTGTGCTTGTATACTGTATGATATACTATATAATGCAAAAACAGAACTGAAAGGCAATAAGGTTCAAACTATAACATAATATCTGATAAAATATAACATCTTGGATGGGGTATAAATGCCCAAAACAAAGCTATCTAAACATACTGTAGTCTGAAAAGCCTCTAAAACATAACTGTCTGAATAAGAAGATAATGGGATATGTCCACAACTAACTCCAACTAATAAAATAATTAATGAGATAATAAAGAAATGATCATGTCTTTGAAAGATAAGGACTCACTTTTAACTCTAACTGCAGAGACTGGAATGCTACAGATGCTCTGGAGCTCGTGTTTCTGAACTGTGGTATAAGATACCATAGTGTAAATGCGTCAGTACTTTGAATTTACTGGTATGCATGTGAGGTAGGCTGAATGCATGGGGTTCATATGCATGAACAATACTGACTAACTGACAAATATGAACATGAGAATATATGCATGAATACATAGTAACTATATCTGAGATCATGATAACATGAATTTTCTAATAACTAACATGACTAATAACTGAGTTTTGATGGCTAATATAACTGATAACATGAATGACTGTATCTGACAGTCCTGAATCTAATGAAACTAGCTGAGTTTTGTACTATTTTGAGTTGACTGTATCTGATAGTCCTAAATTCTGTAGAACTATCTGAGTTCTAATACTGAGACTGATTGACTGTATCCGACATTTCTGATTCTTTAACAAAAACTATGGGAAGTAGTTATCTAACTGACATGCCCCTAATATGCCATTATGGCTGAGTTGGAGTCAAATCTATAACCCCAATTGGAAGGGTGTCAAGATCGCGCCACTGTTAAGGACAATCTGTGAGTAACCCTCATATAACAAGTAAATATAGTGAGAATGGTGGGAACCCTCATATAAAAGGTTAAGTCACCTCATCTAATCTCATATAGCAGGCTATGATGTCTCAACCTACGCTGGCTACGTAGATCTGGAATGCAAGGATTTCTTTTAAGAATCACACCCTCATATAATAGGTGACTTCCTATCCTTGGGTTCACTTAGTGCTAATTCCTACTCACATATGAATAGTCACTGAACATGATTAACTGAACTAGGCTAGAGAGAATTAATGGAGTTCTGGTAGCTGATGGAATACTATTGAGATTAATGAATTACTGAGCTTTCCTGAGTCACAGAAATGAATGAGTTCTATGGATCATGGCTTGACTGAGGATATTGTGAAAACATGACACTAAATCTAGGCACAAAGCTATATTTTTTGGGTACAAGAACCCCCAATACTTGATGAAGGAAAACTGACAGGGCATGACATTATTGAATACATGACCAACATCAATAATCCATAATACAATAGTTGGAGATATTTTATGGGAATTTTACTATCATTGCTAGGTACATGAATAAGATAACATGTATACATTGCATAATTTCATAAGGCTAACTCATGAGCAATCCCACAATCAATCTCAATACATTAGAATAACATGGAAGTCATTTAGAATATAAGGTTAAAGCATACATTGTCATTTAGGTCACTTTAGCTATAGTGAGTAATTTCTATCCCTTTAGGAATTTTATCAAACACCGTACATGCACAACTAAAGGCATAGGTGGAATCATCAAATTTCATAAATTATAAACCACCAAATTCATGGATTTCAATTTATATGATAACATAGTTTTCATAATTTCACATAAGGATCCCAACATGGGAATCAAACAACAACCATCACATAACTTGAGCAACCCACAACATAATAATCATGATTCATAATTTAAAATAAGGTTCTTGAGCTTTATGGATAAAAGGAATCCATAAATCAACATAATACATACCTTAGTTCTTGATTTAGTGAAGATTGACGGAGAGACTTTCTTGAAATTGAATCTCCAATTGAAACCCTAGCTTGTTCTTGAGAGAAAATTGACAGGAACTAGTTTATTTTGGGTTCCAAATAGCTGAATCTCATGTTAAATGGCTTAAATAGGGGTGAGAAATTAACCCTTTTAAACCTGGACAAGTCTTTTAATTTAGTGATTTTTTTTCAAATTGGACCCCTAGCGCGACATGGCGTTATCGCGTCGTGTCACTGGAATTTGACAACTGGGAAATTAAAGGATGGCGCGACGTGGATCCATCAGTTTACCACTTTATTTGCAACCTAGAGGTTTGGTGCGATGTGGGAAAAATTGTGGTGAGAGACTTAAAAAAAGACAATTGCCATTTTGTCTTGTGGTGCGGCGTGCCACTGACCAATATGGCCTTGTTTTACGATAGGAACTTGAAATAATCATAACTTTTTAACCCGTTATCAGATTTAGGCGAATCTTATATCGATGGAAAGCTTATTGAATTTCTCATATGACAAAAAGGGAAAATGTTAAAAATTCCTCATGGAATAAAAATCATTCAATTTATAATCTAATACATGACATTCTTGGGACGAAATTACTTAAGAAACTTTAGGGTATTACAATATCTCCCCCTTGGGAACATTCGTCCTCGAATACGATTAATTGAGATGGGAGAAATGCTGAACTAGAGTACATGCTGATCACGAACAATTGAAACATAATTGACATTTCTAGGATTTATACTGAGCGTGCATATTTGATGCATGATTTCATGACTTAACTGACTCATGAAAATATGACTGAGATTTGTGATATCTGAATTTCTCACTAGGAGAATGCATGTATGATACATGAACACATGACTAATCTGATGCATGAACACATAATTGGATATGCAATGGTACTTAGTACTATGTTTTAAAAATAAAATTCTAAATATGAGGCTGATACCAAGTCGTAACTAAAATCTGGACATGAAAACTGAAAAGCTTAAGAAGAACTATTACCTTGAGCTTGATCTGAGTTAGCGGTGAAGAGGTGATGGTACTTGGTATGCATATCTTCTTCTGCTTCCTAAGTAGCTCCCTCAACAGGCTGATTTTGCCAAAGAACTTTGACTAGAGGGACTTCTTTCTTCCTCAGTCTACGAGTCTAATAGTCTAGAATTTCATCTGGAATCTCTTCATAAGAGAGGTTATTCTAAATATCTATGCTCTGAATAGGGACTACAGCAGCGGGGTCACCTGTGCACTTCTTAAGCAAAGAGACATGGAAGATTGGATGAACTGAGGCTAGATCTGAAGGGAATTCGAGCTCATAAGCTACCTTGCTGAAGCGATTGATAATTTTAAAGGGACCGACATATTGGGAACTGAGCTTTCCCTTGTTGCTGAACCTCTTCACTCCCTTCATGAGGGAGATCTTTAGATAGAAACTGTCACCAATCTCAAACTCAAGATCCTTTCTACGCACTTCTGCATAAGACTTCTGTCAGCTTTGAGCATCCCAGAGTTTTCCCTGATCAATTGGACTTTCTCCAAGACATAGAATACTAAGTTAGCCCCTATAACTGAGATCTCACTATATTCTAACAAACTGACTGGAGATCTACATCTCCTGCTTAGAGAGCTTTGAATGGAGACATCTTAATAATGCAATGATAGCTATTGTTATATGCAAACTCAATCAAAGGCAAGTGTTCATCCCAACTACCCTTAAAATCAATTGCACACACCCTTAGCATATCTTCTAGGGTATGAATGGTCCTTTTTGTTTGACCATCTGTCTGAGGATTAAAGGATGTACTGAGATGAACTTGGGTACCAAAATCCTTTTGGAACGCTTTCTAGAAATAAGAGGTAAACTGGGTACCTTTGTCTGAGATGATAGATAACGGAACACCGTTCAATATGACCAACTCTCTGATGTAGAGTTTGGCATAATCCTTGGCTGAATAAGAGGTATGAATTGGGAGAAAATAAATTGACTTGGTCCTCCTACCTACAACGACCCAGACTGAATCATGCTAATGATGAGTATACGGTAAACCCATCACGAAGTCCATGTTCACTTCTTACCACTTCCAAGTAGGAATAATGAACTCTTGCATAGACCCACTAGGGTTCTAATGCTCTATCTTAACATGCTAATATGTAGAGAACTTAGCCACAAACTCTATAACATATCTCTTCATCCCACTCCACCGATGGATCTCCTGTAATTCGCGGTACATCTTTGTGGCCCCTGGATGAATAGAATAGTACACACCATGTGCTTCTACAAGAATTTGCTACCTTAAGTCATCTATACCTGGAACACACAGACAACCCTAACAATGCAAAACACCATCTCCCCTTTGGGAGAAAACCTCTACTTTCTATTCCTTGACTCTCTTTCAACTTGACTAGACTGGGATCTCTATTTTCCTTTCCTTTCACCTCAAAAACTAGAGATGATTCTGAACTACTCTAAACCCGTATATCACCCACTTTTATATCGACTAAACGAATGCATAGTCTGGAAAGCTGATGTATTTCCCGAGCTAACTTCTTTTTACTATCCTAAACATAAGCAACACTAACCATTGACAGTCTACTGAGAGTGTCGGCCACTACGTTAGCCTTGCCCGGATGATAAAGAACACTCATGTCATAATCTTTCAAGAGCTCTAACTACCTTCTCTGATGAAGCTTAAGATCTTTATGAGAAAAGGCATACTGGAGACTCTTATGATCTGTGAACACATCTACATGAACACCGTATAAATAATGCCTCCAAATATTTAAGGCAAATACTACGGCTGCTAATTCAAGATCATGAGTAGGATAATTCTTATCATGGAGTTTAAGTTGTCTGGAGGTGTAGGCTATGACCTTTCCATGCTGCATGAGGACACAAGCCAAACCTACTTTGGATGAATAACAGTACACTACAAACCCATCTGGACCGTCTGGAAGAGCTAAAACTGGGGATGAGGTAAGTTAAGTTTTCAACTCCTAAAAACTCTTCTCGCAAGGATATAACCAATGAAACTTAACTTTCTTTTGAGTGAATTTGGACATAGGGGATCCAATAGAAGAAAATTCATCAACAAACCATCTATAATAGCCAGCCAAACCCAAGAAAATCTTGATATATGATGGAGAGATAGGTCGAGGCTAGTTTCTTATGACTTCGGTCTTTTTAGGATCAACCCTATTGCCATCACCGGAAATTATATGACTAAGTAATGCTACTGACCTTATCCAAAATTTACACTTACTAAATTTGGCGAACAACTAGTGATTTCTAAGATCTTGAAATACAATTCTGAGATGGTTTGCATGATTACGCTCACTGCGGAAATAGACCAAAATATCATCTATGAAAACTATGATGAATATGTCCAAGTACTGCTTGAACACACGGTTCATCAAGTCTATGAAAACTGCTGGGGCATCAGTAAGACCAAAGGACATGAGAGTATGAAAGGCTATCTTCGGAATGTCACATTCTCTGACTCTGAGCTGATGGTAGCCTGATCTGAGGTCTATCTTAGAGAAATAGATGGTACCCTAAAGTTGGTCAAACAATTCATCGATTCTGGGAAGAGGATATATGTTTTCTATCGTGACTTTATTGAGTTGATGGTATGCAATGCACATTTTGAGAGAACCATCTTTCTTGTGCACGAATAAGACTGGTGTACCCTATGGGGACACACTGGGCGTGATAAATCCCTTATCTAAGAGATCCTTCAACTGCTCTTTCAATTCTCTGAGTTCTATTGGTGCCATTCTATATGGCAGAATAGATATAGGCTGTGTATCTGGAAGAAGATCAATACCGAAGTCTATTTTCCTTTCGAGAGGAATCCCTGGAAGATCTTTGGGAAAGAAATCTAAATATTCACTCACGACTAGGACTGATTCAAGACTGGGAGTTTTGGAACTAATGTCTTAACTTGAACAAGATGATAGACATATCCCTTAGATATCAAGGTCTGTGCCCGAAGGTAGGAAACAAGCTGACCTTTGAAAGCGGATATGCTACCCTTTCACTCTAGAACAGGTTAATTCGGAAACCAAAACTGGACTATTCTATGTCTGCAGTCAACTGTGGCATAGTATGAATGAAGCCAATCCATGTCGAGAATGACATCAAAATTCATCATCTCTAATTAAACTAAATTTGCTGAGGTTACTTTCTAAAATATCCTAATTGGGCAATTCCTGTATACCCGCCGGGCTATGATGATTTTACCCACTGGGGTAGTGAATTAAAAGGGTTCTACTAGAATTTTAGGACTGACTCCGAAATCAACTGCTATATAGGGAGTAACAAAATACAGAGAAGCACCTGGATCTAGCAAAGCGTAAATATACAAGGATTTGTAATGTACCAGTAACCATACCAAGAGAATTTTCCAGATCTTTTTGGGATTGGAGAGCATAGAGTCTGTTTGGGCATTGCCCACTAGTAGCACTGGAAGTGGCACCCTACTGATTTGGGTGACCGAACTGAGATTAGGAATAGTTTTGGTGACCCTGAGGACCTGGCTGAGGATATTCTCTGACTTTGTGGCCTTTCTTGCCACATCCAAAACAAATACCCTTGCCAGCTCTGTAAATACCCTGATGGTGCTTGCCATAAGTCTAGAAAAGAGGATAGGTGCGGGCACTGCTAATACTGTCCTTAGACTTAAAGCCTAGCGCTCTATGTTTATTACCATCCCTAAACTTAGGAGTAGGAGCACTAGCTGAAAAGTGAGATGGAACTAATGACTTAGGACAAAACTGAGAATGGTTTTCTCCTTCTGATTTAGGCTGAGCAAAGTTGAAACTACTTGTCCTTGCTTTCTTATTCTGCTTCTCTCTCATCTTAATCTTTTTCTCCTCTATCTGCTGAGCATGAGTAATAAGCCTGGTTAAATTTATGTCATTATTCAACATCGTAGACCTACACTTGTTAACCACACTATTATTTACCCTAGAAACAAACTTACTCATTTTGGCCCTGTTGTCTGCAACCATATGAGGGGTATATCTGGCTAATTGAGTAAACTTAAGAGAATACTCTTTCACCGTCATGTTGCCCAGCTTGAGGTTGATGAATTCTAACATCTTAGCCTCTCTCAGCTCTAGGGTATAGAACTTCTCTAAAAATGCGGTGACAAACTCCTCCCACTCTATAGGTCCTGCATCAACTGACCTCTCTGACTTCCACTGCTTGTACCAAGTGTGACCAATATCCTGCAACTGATATGTAGCTAGATCAACACTCTTAACACCTGACACCCCCATAATGTCAGTAACCTTTTGAACCTGATCGATGAATTCCTGAGGATCTTCATCTGACTTAGACTCGAGAAAGGATGGAGGATTTATTTGGGTGAAGTGCCAAATCCTCACTACATCTGAATTGGCAACTGGGTTGTCTATAACGACAGCTAGTCATTCATTCTAAGCGACAACTGACTAAGCAAAAGTAGTGAATACATCTCTAAACTTTGTATGAGAAACATGTTCGCCCAAATATTCTTTGGGCTGAAGGGCTGACTGATTCCCATTTCTTCTTTTAGGAGGTATGATCTGGAGAAAAAGGGGAGAAATAAATTAGACTAGGAGATTGACTTATGATTATGCTCACTGGCATGACATTAATACTAAAAAAAGGGAAACTATTCCTCAAATATCTCATAGCCTCCTGTACATAAATGTGACGCGTAACACACCCATGATCAAGACTCTACTAGATACGGCTTTCAGATATCCTAGGACACCCATGCTGATGGAATACTATTGAGATTAATGAATTACTGATCTTTCCTGAGTCACATAACTGACTGAGTTCTATGGATCATGGCTTGACTGAGGATAACATGAAAAGATAACACTAAATCTAGGCACACAACTATATTTTTTGGGTACAGGTATCCCAGCACTCGATGGAAAAAAACTGACAAGACATGACATTATTGAATACATGACCAATATCAACAATCCATAATACAATAGTTGGAGATATTTCATGGGCATTTGATTATCATAGCATGGTACGTGAATAAGATAGAATGTATACATAGCATAATTTTATAAGGCTTACTCATGACCAATCCCACAAACAATTTCAATACATAAGAATAACATGGAAGTCATTTTGAACATAAGGTTAAAGCATACATTGTCATTTGGGTCACAATTTAGCTATAGTGCATAATTTCTATCCCTTTAGGCATTTTATCAAACACCTTGCATGCACAACTTAAGGCATAGGTGAAATCATCAAATTTCACAAATCAAAAACCATCAAATTTAGGGATTTCATTTTATATGCTAACGTAGTTTTCATAATTTCACATATGCATCCCAAAATGGGAATCAAATAACAACCATCACATAACTTGAGTAACCCATAACATAATAATCATGATTCATAATTTAAAATAGGGTTCTTGAGCTTTATGGATGAAAGGAATCCATAAATCAACACAACGCATACCTTAGTTCTTGATTTAGCAAAAACTGACGGAGAGACTTTCTTGAAATTGACTCTCGAATTGAAACCCTAGCTTGTTCTTGAGAGAAAATTGAGACAAACTAGTTTATTTTGGGTTCCAAATAGCTGAATCTCGTGTTGAAGGGCTTAAATGGGCATGGAAAATTGACTCTTTTAACCCTGGAAATATTTTTTAATTTTAGTGAAATATTCCCAAATTGGACCCCTGGCGCGACGCGGTGCTATCGTGCCATGTCACTGGAATTTGACAACAAGGAAATTGAGGGATGGCACGATGTGGAGCCATCGCATTAGCACTTTATTTGTGACCTAGAAGTTTGGCGCGACACGGAAAAAAATACGCTGAGAAACTAGAAAAAAGACAATTTCCATTTTAGCTTGTGGTGCGGCGTGCCACTGATCAATATGGTGCTGTTTTACAATGGGAACTTGAAATAGTCATAATGTTTCCCTGGTTATCGGATTTAAGCGAATCTTATATCGAT
Source organism: Capsicum baccatum var. pendulum (assembly GCA_030864225.1). Lineage (NCBI taxonomy): Eukaryota > Viridiplantae > Streptophyta > Magnoliopsida > Solanales > Solanaceae > Capsicum > Capsicum baccatum. Next base: position 224,387,850 of record CM061550.1, read on the forward strand.
GGAAAGCTTATTGAATTTTTCATAAGAAAAAAAGTGAAAATCTTTAAAATTCCTCATGGAATAAACATTATTTAATTTAGAATCTAATACATGACATTCTTGGGATGAAATTAGTTAAAAAAAACTTTGGGGTATTACATTACGACTCGGACCCTCTAGTCGTAACCAAACTAGAAATCCTTTGGGCTCTTCACTATGAACCCTACGACTGACACCCTACATCATGTAATGAGATACTATGACTCGTAGGGTTAAGTCGTAGTATCAATAGTTTTAATAGAGGCACTACACTGGACATATTATGAAATACCCTTCTTATGACTCATTAGGAGTCTATACGAATTATTAAATCTAGTCGTTATCAAAGCAGTTACTTAGTCAAATCTTTTTGGGATAATTACAACTGGGTCCTATGACCCATAAGGACACATTACTATTTGTCAAGTGGATCGTTGGCAGGAAAAAAACTTAGTACTCAGAAAATTTTCAAGGGCCAATATTCGGGGTGTTTCAATTAATTTAAATATTAATTGTCGATATAGGATAATCAACATCATCTACGTAAGACAATTATCTTTCATCCAATAACTTAAGACTCAAAAGGTGATAGTTAACTAGGATCTAGGCTAAGGGTTAGTAAAGAGACACCTTGAGACTCAATAGGTAAAGGGTGAAATTCATCAATGAGCCCACAAGATAGTTGATGGGACATAACTTATCATATTCTACATGCAAGGTATTGAAATAGTTTGACGGTGCATGGTAAATCTACAAAGTCAGAAGCTAGGGGGAATATAAGCCTAGTGTTTGCCTTAGATTACTTACAATAAAAAACATATGATTCATGTAACTTTTTTGCAACTTTAGTAAATCCCCCCATTTAATTTTTGTAATTCCTAGTGATTTCAACAAATTCAAGAAAGATTTATGACGTATTCCCTGTGGGACCGACCCCAACCTAGTTGGCTTACTATATTTTGAGATTGACCTCTTTAACCTTTAATTGGAGGTGTATTTAAGGCGATATCAAATTTTTTGCGCCATTGACGGGAATATAGTTCCAGATTGGCTAAGTAAAATTGTTAAAGTTGTCAAGTTTTTCTTTTATATTCTTCTTCGGGAATAAGCTAGTGTATGACTACTCTTATTAATATGACAACTTGGCCAGAGGAAGTATGAGGTGATGAATACTTCTTTATTATTGATCCTTATCCTTTTGATATGGTGCATTATTGCAGGAGTGTGGCAGATATAGTGTGTGAACACAAATATAGCATAATTGAAACACTGACATACCTTGCGAACAACAATCATGAACTTATTCAAAAGGTTGATAGATTTGTCTTGGATATTCACCACCTACAAGTAGAGTTGAATGGAAAAGTTGTTTCATGTAACGTCTAATAACTTAGTTTTGGATGGTGTGAGACTAAGAAATTTCTAAAGAGACAAACTGAGGATAGTGTCAATTTGAAGGAGAACATACTAGAGTTTTGTGGAGATGTAAATAAGACTGAAATTCCTGAGTTGGGGCGTATTGGACCTTATTTGTAGCATTTTTCCATATTATGTTTTGATAGTAAGATATTGATCGAGCAATCCGAACTCAAAGAAAAGAGTAAGAAAGAAGAAACATATGTTTATATTCTTGAATTTGTGAATCCAGAAACAAAGAATTACATTCCTTACGAAAGGGCCAAGAATTACAATATGCCTCATCTATTGCTTGGGTCCTTTATTTTTATGCCACTACCCCTTGAGCATAATGGGAAATCATAAAAACAATTAGGTGTGAAAATCATAATTTCAAAGTGGAGAAAAATCAAAGGTCAACTCTTGGGTTACCTTGATGAAGTCTGAGTAATCAAGGTACCCATGGGCGATTTGGTAAATCCAGAGTAACCAACATAGCCCCGTCATGTTTCTACGTTAAAACAAGCATTGCTTGGGAGGAAAACCAAGGTATTTTTGTGTTTGTATTCATGTTGTTGTGATTGATGTCAGATATCCTCACCTATGGTGCCATAGGTATGTTTTTGACTCTAATTGTAGTGGCCCAATGCATTGGGTAAAATGCATGTCTTAACCTAAATGTGGGTTGCTTGTGGGTCTTGATGTCCTCTTGAGATTTTTGTTGTTGTGCCTCTTTTCTCTGTATTTCTATTCCTAGTAGAGCCGATATGTTTAGGCGTATTATGTTTTATTTTAGGATGTTTTGTGTTTAACTAGGAGAAAACTAAGTATCTAGGGTAGTTGACATGTTTTTTGTTGATTTTTTTTTAAAAATGGTACCCCTCAAAAATTTTATTTCTGAACTGTGATATATATATGTGTGTGACTATTGTGAATTATTTTATGGCATTAGGATTAGGGATATGACAATCATTGCTAATAATTGTGTGAATTGAATAGGTGGTAGCTTGTCATGTAATCTTGGCTATCTATGTGTGAGATGCTACTTAGTTTATTTTGTGTAGTGAATCCAGAACTTGCCCAATTAGTCTTGCCTAGGTTGTAGGATAGTCTGTTAGGAAAGGATCATAGGCCATTCTTGAAATAAGTCCATTTTTAGCCTAAACGACCTTCCATGTATGAATAAGTATCCCTTGATCCCTATTTGAGCCTGTATAGCCTAGTTTTTCTTGGTACACCTTTCACATTCCCATTTGTGTTACAATGAACTGTTTTGGCCTTGGTACTTCTTTGACATCGTACACCTCAACTCATGAAAATCTCCTAAGTTGAGGGTAGATATCATAGGAGTGCGTAATGTAAAGTGGGTATAAAGATGGGTAAAATAAGAGAAAATAAAGTAGGGTTGGATGTGATAGAAAATAAAAATAAAAAGAAAGAATAAAAGAAACCACACCCAACCTGAATGTGCAATAAAAGAATAAAAAGGGAGATTTAAGAGTGGAATAAAAATAAAATTGGTTGATAAGTGGACTCCAAAGTATGTGTAGCCCAATGAGGATTAGTCACTAAAAATGACCATATGTAACATACCATCCACCAAGCCTACATTACAAGCTGAATAAATTCCTATAGTGGTCCTAACACGACTGTCTGAAAACTAAGGTAAAGAAAATAAGGGTAAGACTCTAGTATTTGATGCACAGTGATTGGAACTTCTCTTGTGAGTGTGAGTGTCTCTTGATACATCCCAGCATTGAAATGCATGATTTCATTTGAGTGATTGGGACTTCTTTATTATGAGGGAATATGGGTTGTGTTGCTAGCTGCTTACTTGTATGGGTAGTGTAACTTGTACATATTCATGGTTTTTTATTGCTAATATAATGTAATAGCTTGATTCCTTTGTGTTAAATTGTTGTGCTTCATATATATGCATAGTTAGTATTGATCACCTAAGCTAAACAAGCTACAAAATTCATTGCATCTCTCTTTATGCCACTCCACCAACAATGTTGTCTCAAATCTCTATACATCTCAGTTATACTAGTGTGAATAGATTATCTAGAGTTGTGAGTCCTCCATAATATCAACTTAATGAAGTCTTCGGCCTTCAAAACACAAATGTGGTCGTCATAACTCGGGCTACCTGATGAATCCAAGGTGGCCCTCCTAGACTCACCCCTCAGAACCTAGCCTCGAATGCCACAAAGTCTACTATCCTCAAATTGGTGACTTTTAATTTACTCCAACGGTGTGACCTAGCCACAACACTAGAAAAGATCCTATTGGAGTCTAAGATATCAATTCAATCCATCAAGTTGGCTATGGAATAGATGTCCCAAGCCTAAGGCTGCTCAAAAACTAACTTAGAAGCCTAGTTACCTATGCTCACTACTGTCGAGCTCAAGGCATCCTCTATCATATTTGCTTTGCCTACAAGGTATAGAATAGAGATATTATATGCTTTAGAAACTCTATCCATTGCCCTGTATAGGTTAATCTCCCTCTTAAGTCATAAGGTGTTGAAGACTACAGTGATCCATATGGATCTCACAATGAATTCCATACAAGTAGTGCATTCAAATCTTAAGCACAGAAACTACCACCACAACCTCCAAATGATAAGTAGGGTAGTTTCGCTGATGCACCTTCAGTTGCCTCAACATATAAGTAATAACTCAGCCCTGTTGCATCTAAACACAACCCAAACTAATATAAAAAATATCACAAAATATGATAAAGCCTTTGACATCAACAAGAGAAGTCAAGATAGATGTTGAAGTGAGCAAGCCCTTGAATCTCAAGAAGCTCGACTCGCACTCCTTGTACCACAGAAAATCAACCTCTTTCTAGTCAACCTAGTCATCAGTACTGAAATAGTAGAAAAACCTTTAACAACCCACTTGTAGTAATAGCCAAACCAATAAAGCGACAAATCTCAATTGGAGATTTAGGTTGGGATCAAACATGAATAGCATTAATATTTGATGGATTTATTGTAATCCCATCCTTAGGCACCACATTTCCTAGGAATGTAACAGATTCAGGACAAAACTCACTCTTTCAGAATTTGGAATTTAGCCTATGATCTCTCAAAGTCTGGAGAGTAATACTCAAATGTTATTTGTGCTCCTCCCTACTCCTCAAATACACAATGATGTCATCAATGAAAACAATCAAAAATCACTCTAAGTAGAGCCTAAACACTCGGTTCATCAAATCTATGAATACAATTGGGGCATTAGTCAACCCAAAAGACATCACTTGGAACTCAAAAGGGCCATAGAAAATCCTAAACGTTGTCTTAGGGATGTCCTCAGCTCGAATCCTCAATTGGTGGTAACCGAATCTCAAGTCAATCTTAAAGAACACTATCACTCCCTAAAATTGGTTAAAAAAGTCATCAATACGAGATATGTGATACTTATTCTTCACTACCATATTACTCAGCTGCTTGCAGTTAATACACAAACTATAGAACCATCTTTTTTCTTCACAAACAAGATAGGAGCACCCCAATATGATACACTAAGTCTAATGAAACCCTTAATTATGACATCTTAGAGGTTAATATTATCTCCTTAAGCTCAAAAAGAGTCATATAGTAAGGTTCCATAGAAATAGGTCGGGTTCCCAACTCAATATTAGCAATGAACTCAATATTACGCTCAGGAGGAAGGCCTGAGAGATTGGTAAGAAAAAAAATAGGAAAATCATAGACTATTTAAATAAAATAAAGCAAAGGACTCTTACACTAACATCAAGAGTATAAGAAAGATAAGACTCGCAATACCTCAATATAAGTCTCCTTGACCGAACATAAGAATAATTTCTGTTCGTGTGCGACTTATAGAATTTTACCACACAATCTAGCTTATACGAAGAATAGATAAGGTAACGTACATGGAAAAATAATCCAGGACCACATAATAAGGGGATAACCAGTCCATGCCTAAAATCATATCAAAGTTCATCATATCTAACACAATAAGATCAGCCTGAGTATCAAACTCTCGAACTGTCACAACAAAAGATCTATAAACTCGATCCACCACTAAATAATCACCCATGGGTGTAGATATATGCTATGGCATAGATAAATACTCCCAAGAGAACATTAATCGGAATGCATAATAAGTAAACACAAATAAATAAATGGATCTTGGATAAAATAAAGAAATAGTTGGCTAAGGGCACACTGATATCCTACTTATAATAACAACATCCAAAGACTCTACCTATGGCCTACCAGGTACAACCTATAAATATTCTTGCCCGCTACCTGGTAGGGCACCTGATCGATCACCGGCCCTAGCAACCTGAGGACCTCCTTAAGATACCTAAGAACCACTCCTGCGACCCTACATACCACATCTACATGAGGGCATGACTTTCTTAATCGACTAAACACTTTGTGATGCAATACAACTTCACCATAATAGGGACACTTTCTAGAATAAAAACATATGTCCCCACAATCATAGCATGCCCCAAGCACTGCACTTTTCCAGAAGATCTAGATGCCCCAGAAGAGAAACCTCAGCTAGAAAACCCAAAATATAAACCTCCCAAACACTATTTGGTGCTCGACCCACTATAATCACTATAGCTAGGATGACCCTTATTAGTAATTTAAAGTAAGAAATAAATGGATCCACTACACTGACCCTAATGTTCATAAGACTGAAGTAAAGGGTAGCTACTCTGTGAAACCCTACCAATGAACTTGAGCTACTCTAGCTCCCATTAAAACTACCTTAGTGATTTGGTTTCTTATCGTTGCCCTCTTGGGCCTTATGATGCATCTCCTCTATAGTCTATTCATAATAAAAAATTTTGGCAAGAGACTTGTCAGTTGCAATAGGACACTAAGTAGCCATATGAAGATAAAGTCTTATCTCTCTAACAAAGCACTGAACCTACTCACTCAGTCGGTGAGATAGTTGTACTATGTTTAGCCAACTCATGAAACTGTGAGTCATACATTAAAATAATCATAGAACCTTGATCCATTCTTAAGAACTAATCTCTCAAATGTTCTTGAAGGATAAAAGACATATACTTCTCTAAAGAAAATCTGGTTGAACAAAGTCAATGACAAATAAGGAGATTTAGCTAGCCTGGAATCAAAATAACCTCTGCACCAATGTCTAGATTCCAAGTCCAACTAAAATATAATGTAGTCAACCCCACGAGTCCCAAATAAGCCCAACTTATAGAGACTATCCTCAAAAGCAATCAAAAAGTCAAATGCATCCTCAATCTAGAGCCCTTACTAATCTAGGTAGAGTCAATCTTAGAAATCTACCCTACATATTCTTCTTATAAATAGACATAGTTGGTTGTGTGACTATCGGTTGAGCAACTACCAAATTGAAGGGACCTCAACTTTGGGAGCCGTAGCTATAGACTTCGCCCCTATAATTGTCCCCATGCTAGACAGGGGAGCAGAGATTCCTGACCTAAGGCATAGACTGCTAGTGCACCAAATCCAATACTCTGTCTCGCCCCTACTTAGGGAGGTTCTTCTAGCACCACTGATGGTCAGCGCCAAAACTGGTTGTATGCCTTGCCACCCCTTCTGGAGCATGAGGACTCTCCTGATGTTGTTACTAGTATTCTCCTTGTCTTTTGTATTGATATTTATATGTTGTTGGACCCCGAGTCAAAGCTCTCTTATGTGACCATACTTGTAGCTGTGAATTTTAAAATGAGTTCCATTATACAACGCATCACCAACCAATACTAACAATTGAACCACCACATATTTGAGAAATAAAGAAAAAATAAACCTCGATAAGGCATGGGCTGCCCCCTCTCCCACTAATGAATGGGGTAGAGGAACCTCTATTGGGGGAGAAATAACAAAATTTGGAGAAACCTCTCTATCCAGAACCCTAGCTAGGGATATAGATGTTACTTGACCTTGACCCCTAGGTTGGCCACGACCTTTAGTAGGAGCCCTGGTCACAAACTCTGGTCCTCATCTCCAAGTATAATAGCTTATATAGACCATCTACGAATGAGTAAAACAATGTAAGTTTTAAAAATTGACATAAACTCAATGCATAATATGAATAAAGAAAGTGACGATCTCCTAAAAATGTCCTATAACCTCCCCAATATAAAAAATGAATTTCACACTTACTCTTGTACCAATAATACCAGTGAACCTGAGATCTAACACCAATTTGGCATAACTTAATTTCTTAGGTTATGATGGAACCTAGTTAACCTATCAGTAGGTAAGCCAGATCATAGATCAGAACATTGAGTAATGCTCTAGTTGGTAAAAGTTATAATGAATACCAAAATTTAAGTATACAAATGGGTTGTAGGCGATATAATATAAAAATGATAGCATATATATATAATAAGAGATAGAAAGAGAAAATGAGTGTCGCACGACATAGTAAGGTCAATACAAAAGCCACTAATCAATAGAATAAGAGTACTAATAATATAAATATACAAATAGTCTCTAAAGAAAAGTGAGAGACCGTAGAAATTTTTGATTAATTTGTATTGGACCCTCTCACATGTGTAACAATAACTTTTTACAAGAATCAAGATAACGGGTGTTAAAGGAATAACTTAGGTAAGTTTTGGAATTTTCAGAAAGGGTTTGAGGCCATTTCAAGACCCTGAGATAGTGAGGGTCCCGATAGTGGCATGCAACACTACCTAAGATCTGTGATAGAAGTGTGGCACACCGACTAGTCATCGTGATAGCAGCGTACTACACTACTAGGTAAATTTCGCCTAACATTGTATTTTTTAGTTTTGTGCTGGGGATATTTTGTCCTTTGCCCCATTAAATAACAAAAAAACACCCAATCGGCCCTTTAGCCTTCAGTTATCAAGATCATACATTTCTCTTCTCCTTATAACTCCTAAACCAAGAAAACACAAGTGTTTTGAATGAATTCATTACTTTGGGCTCTAAACTTCAATTCCTCTTTAAATTCTTTTATATTCTACGCATGTATAATGAAAGTAAGCCTAGCGTACCTGAATGCCGATGAATACCCGAGAAAGATCACTAAATTAGAGATATTCCTTTCCAAGAAGCCTTTGCACTATGTCGCGCTATCAAAAAAAATAATCTACACATTAATACAAGAATAATAATACCCATATTGAATATAAATTCTTTAGGTCCAAATTAAGCTAAAAATCCCCTTTGGAGCCTGCATGCGGGATCACAACTTTAATACCGTAAAATGTCCCTCTAAGCTTAAGGAACATTTACCCTAAAAAGGGTGAAATCTGAGCGTAATTATTTCCTCAAATCAATCCACAGTGTATTAAGATTTTGAGACTAAATTATGAATTAAATAAGAAATTAAAGAATACTTGTGATAATTCTCGATGAGAAAACCTCAACACAAACTCTCCAACTCACACCAAATACAGTTGTATTGATCTTCTCATGAACTTATCTCTCTAGGGATTTTAGTGGAAGTTGATACATGTAAGATAGGAGAAAAATTTGGTTTCGAAGCTATATATATTACCAAGGGTCCTTTCATTGTAAAAGTAGGGACCTCATCATGAACACGAGCCTCAACTTGAATTACCCTTTATGAAAGTGTCCTGTCCACCACGATCTCAAAGAAAGAAGCTTGGTCTGACCTAAGGATACTCTACGTTAATGCAAAGACAAGATCACGAATGAGAAGACAAGCTTGCGAACATGATGTCCAGTGAATTTGGCTTTTGTAAACGCAATAAGGTCATCATAATTGCGGTAGCTAAATGGCCTTTTCCTTCTCAAATGTGGCCAAGGCCTCGTGAATGGGAAATATATTCTTGGACTGCACCAGCTGAACTTGGTATTTTCCAAGTTTTTGAATGAACCCTTAGGATTCATTTGGAAACCCATGAATTAAAATAAAATATGCTACCCTACCAAATTTGACATTTTGGATCCATAGATCCATCAAAATTTCCTATCAGAGTCATTTTGATAAAATATGGGACCCACACATAATGGTCATTTTAACCAAAATCCTCCCAATATCCCAAAAAGAGTCCAAAAGCCCTAGGACCAAAACCAAAGGTCCCCCTAGCCTAAAATTGACGTTCCAGATCTAAGAGAACTTCAAAATTGAAAGTTTGCTCTATAAACTAAACAAACTGCTCGATAATCAAACTATCAGTTCCGGTAAGACCTAAAATCTTGGGGTAGTTCTAAAAAGCGCTAAATGGTGAAATAGTGTGGAAATACAAAAATTCCCAAGACAGTCATTAGACATGCAATCTTTATGTAACACTATCTTATAGAGAATATTAGACCGAAGACTATCCCGACGCTGAACTACATTTCCAAACAATCAATAAACTGCTCATCTTTGTTCCACAATATCAAAATGCATCGCACTATCAAAATAATAATCTACACATTAATATAAGTAACATGATTCTTATATTGCTATTAAAAATATCAGGCCCAAAATTGGGTAAAAAATGGGCCCGTGTGGCTCGATAATAGAATTTTAAAGTTAAATCTATAACAAGGTCTCTCAAAGGACAATGAATATATGGTCAAAATTTTAGCACAAATGGAGTACAAATTAGGAATAAAATAGCTCCGAGAGATGACTAAAATAAGAGAGAAAAAAGATTTAATGAAGGATTTTGGTCGGAAACTTATAAAGAAATAAGCAAAAAATGATCACCCAACATCCCCTACACATCTCTAACTCCAATTTATGATTTTTCACAAGTTATTGAGATCCTAGGGATAATAATGGAGAAAATGGAAAGAAAATAATTCACAAATTGGGAAACAGGGGATACTATACTTCCAGGGGGTTACCCATCACGAACGTAGGGACTCTTAGTCATGATCGTGATTCCCATAAAAATAAACCTTTGCGAATTTGAAGGCAAAGAGATCAGACTATCACCAACATGAAACTAGTAGTCTCTATCGCGACACTAGTAGTTGCAATTATGAAGAGTAGGCTCGCGAACGCGATAGTCAATCTCTTGACCCTTCACAAAAATGAGCTACCCCTTGTGAATGTGAAGGGCCAATTTTCCTTACACTAGTTATTGCATATCAACAATTTCATCAAATTCACATGGATTTTGATAGGGTGTTCGACATTCATTTGGAACCCCTTATGCCTAAACAAAATATGATACCAATACCAAATTCTATACTCCAAACTTAACAAAATGATTTAAACTTTAATCCAAGGCCGTTCTAATTTAATATGGGTCTTACACCTAGTTTTATTTCTTATTAAGTCCATCTAATAGCCCAAAATGTGTCTGAAATCCTAGAAACCTGTACTAAGGGCCTCCTAATCTAAAATCAACATTTCAAAGCCTAGGTGTCAAAAAATCTACTTTTCTATCAATACTCAAGCACTCATAGAAAAGTACTACTCAATATCAAGCCTAAATCGCTAGTAGCACACAACTCAAATAGTTCTTTTCTTTTCTCTAAAAAGAACTAATAATAAATAACACTTACTCATAAAAAAAATTCTCAGTTCAAAAGGATCCTCTCTCAGAAAAGAACCAAAAAGAAAAACCAATGCATGGGAATAATATGCTTAATAAAGACTAAAAAGCTAATAACCAACAAAAATTAATCTAATCTAAAGAATAAAATAAAAATCTATTTGTGTTTTTACACCTTTTCAATTTTTCCCCATTTTTTCCTTAAACCTAAAGCAAGCAACAAAAAAGATAATAATAAAAGAAAATCCTATAGCATACTTCACCCTAAATAAATATCAGAAAATATTCTAGCCCACAGTTCAAATCATGCTCCATTCCCAAAGTAATAAATAAAGTAAAACAAAGGTTAAAGATACTCCCTGGGGCCCTTTGGGCCTAGTTAGAACTATAGTTCTTCACTTTCGATAAAGAGTCTCGCACCCTTCGCTTAGCTTTTAACATGCTTCTTACCTAAGATTTTGGATACTCAGACTTCCCCTAAATCTTCAAAAGTAAGAGACATAAAAATAAAAAATAAAAATAAAAACAATAACCACTTACTACATATTGGGTTGCCTCCTAACTAGTGCCTGATTTAACATCGCGGCACGAACTATCAACTTTTTCCTCCACATTGATAAAATGAGTTTAAACCCCAACATCGCATTCATAGATTTTCTTCACTCAAAGAGTGGTGGTACAAAGATGAAGGAACCAAGTAATAGATGGTGCATGTTAAACCGCATGACCCTAAAGTGAGGAATGTTTTTGTGTTTCTTATCTAATGCAAATTTAAGAATATTGAATTCTTGTTCCTCCTCTTCACACTCTTCCACCATTTATATGAATCTAATGACATGTCATCATCTAAACATAATATATAAAATTTCTTTGAATGATATCCAAAACATCCTACTTTAAAACTTAAACCATTCACAACGTACTGTCTTTTACATAACTTCTTAATGTTAGGCTCAAGCAAAAGATAATAGTTGACAGGTTGAGATTCTTCTTCCCTCTCCGCAGACTAGCTAGTATCCACAACTATAGGTGACTGGACATCAGACGCCGTAATGTTTGTATTCACTTGGTCATTCAATTCAAGGACATCTAGGTCAAATTGCTCAATCTCTTGTATGATCTCATCTCTCCCCTTGCATATTTGAATTTTCATGACTGTAAGACTGTCTCGAAGACACTTTTGAAATATTGACTGTAGCTCTATTTCTATTAGTCAATCTTTATCTATTTTCCTGCCAACATCATAAACTAAAAACTGATCATAATAGGAGCTCAAGGGAGGGAAATAAAAGTTTGGGACAACCTTTTCAATAACCATCTTGACCACCACATATAGTGCATATATTCAATTCAACAGATTGAGTAGGCACCCACCACTCAGTCCCCCTGAAAATTTTGACAAATATTTTTTTGGTAGAGTCCTCCACAAAAATAACAAGAATCATCTCCATTCGGCCACCACCTATCCCAGGATGACATATCAAGAAGATTGATAAAAAAGTAAAAGAAATTAAAAGATAATTGTGTACAAAAAAATAAAGTATATGTAGATCAAATAAATAAAAAGGAAAAAGTCTAATCTATATAAATAATTAACATCAAAGTCTCCAACAACGACACTAAAAACTTATATTACATCCAAATGCACCACTAAAGTGTACGTGATCATGCAAGTAATAAATTGGCTCTTATGAGCCGAATATCAATCCCATAGGGACTTGGCATTTAGCAGACAATCTAATTCAAGTATTACGATTAAAGTTAAAGAAGTGTGATTTGTATCCAACAAGATTTTGAGTTTTATAATGGTAAAACTAACAAGGAGTAATAAAAACTTTAAAAGTATCATAAACAATAATTCAAAGAGTTCCAGGGTCAAGGCATCTTGAACAACCATGTAAAGCTATACAATCGCATAGGTAAAGTTATCTATATTGGTTGTTGATTCACGAGGTTAATATAATGATAATGATATTCCGAGCCTCTAATCATCTACTTAAATTATCCTCACAATTACATCGTTGAGCAGGGATATGAGAACTATTCAAACAAGTTTATATTTTATTTTGTATTTGAGCCAAACGGGGCAAATTAGGTATATTCTTATCCTAACTATGAATCTTATCTTTAATTCATCTATACGTAAAGAACTCATTCTTTATGTTCCACATTCTAATCTAATGTTACTCTTTCTGGGCTCACAAAATAAATATAGATGTATTATAAAGAATGTGAATCAATAGAATAGTAAATACAAGAATATAAGAACAACCAATTGTGATAATTAACATTAACCAACTTAAATGTTACACTAAGCAATCATGTTCGTATTCTTAACCCCATAAAGATGGTTTTTATCCATTCATAGTCATATAAAGAATCACTATTAATGAATTCATAAGTAAAACTATAAGAAAAGTAAAAGTAAAAGGAAGTAAAACCTAACGTGGAGCCCTTGTTGCCTTTTCCTCACTTAAAACGTGTATTGATCCAAAGATATCTTGTAAATGTGGATAAGTAATCCTTATATAGTACCTTAAGTCATACATAAGTTTCATCAAATGAATCATCAACATTTACCACTTTTCTCTCAACTTAAACCAAGCAAAAGTCCAGTTTTTAGGCATTCGGGAGAGGAGAAGGGTTGCGTCCTATGACCATTGCAAGTCCAAGAGGGGTGCAATGCATGCACACAGCATGACCAAAATAGCTTGAGCTAGCCATAGTGGGGTGATTCAAGGCCCCATCACATGCTATGAGAGCTGCAGCATAAGGCCAAGCCCTCTAAGTGAGATTTCGCTCAATTTTTGTTAAATTTTTCTCGCCTCTTTGTTCCTTGTTTCTCAACTCCTTGTGGATTTTTTGTGGTCTTCATTTAGCTTCCATAGCTGATACAATGTCGTTCTCGAAAATCTCACAACTAACATTAGTTCATACAATACAATATAGCTCATCAACGTACACTAGAACAAGCATAGCGTAGGCGTCAAACTTGTTTTCTCATCTAAACTCTATTTGAGTTTTGACTTGTTTCAAATGCACCTTAAACACTCTAAAAATGTAACTTAGCACACAAGTGTACAAATGCACAATTTATACTCCATTAATCATATCAATTTATCCTCAAAACTTAGCTAAACGAGTGTAGATAATGACACTTACGTCTATAAATACTCCTAAGATCAATGACGCTGTCGGAATTGTCATTTGATATCGTTTACTAGGATTTTTCATCTGAGACCAACTTTGTAACAATGAATGCTCCAAGTAGAAAAATGATCTTAATATCCAAGCAAACTATCTGATAATGGAACTGACACTTCTGAAAAGTCATAAATAACCTGTATGAAAAGGCTCGAAACATTGAAAACGCATGAAAATCGAAAAATGACTTGGATGGTCAGTAAATATATTATCATGTAAATAATTTTTTTCACTATTAGGTCATTCAAAATAAATTCATATGTCAATTTATTTGAAATATGATACTTGAAATTTTATAAATAAGACATGTTACTCACTACAACATGTGAAAATGTCCTGATACTTTAAAAATTATTTACTAAGCCTGTATTTTATTTAATTTAAACATATATTTTATATTTTATTATAATATTTTTGAGTTTGAGCAAAACTGTGACATATCATGAATTTATCTCCTTTTTATAATGATCAAACAATAATTTAGTGCTGGAATATTTTGAAATTGTGAATATCCCGATGTGACATATATGATATAACTTAAAATATAATATTTTTTTTAAAAATATTTTTGTTTCTTAAGAAAAGACATAGTAAATGCTGCTTTCCATATCAACTAATTTAAAAACTCCACCATTGAATCTCCAACATAACCCATCACATTTTGTTAGAGCCCGTTTTGATTGGGCTTATATACATCGAAAGCCATAAGTTAGAGTTCTAACTTATGATATTGACTTATTATTGTCATTTAGATTTAGAAAAATTAGAATTTATAAACACTTGTTTAATTTATGTGAATATTATAAAAGTATTTGAAAATTATTTTGATTTAAAAATACTTAAAATAAATCAATTCAATAGTCTCTTATTCTGAATGTCTAGATTTCTTTATTTGTTTGCTTCGCAATACTGTGTATTTTATTTTTTCCATGTAATTAAATAATCTAAATTGGTCAACTTCCTAATTTTTTCATTGAATCCCAATATATACCCTTTTTTAAAGCTCCCCAACCAAACAATTGCTTCTCAACCATCTCTCCCTCTCCCTCTCCCTCTCCCCCTCTCTCTTTTTTCACAGTTGGTTGAAAAAGTCAATTAATTACTAATATAATAATATGGACTCAAGTAAGTGCTTCTCAAATATGAGATTAAATAATTAATTTTTAATTATGATAAACTATACTATCTATTAATTTGTTAGTATCAAAATAAACTGTCCAAAAGCTCTTGTTTTCATTTAGATTTGCTATTTCTTTTGTACAAATTATTTAATTTAGATTCGTTCTTGTTATAATTTATCCTAAAGTAGAACTCGAGTCACGTTGTTGAACTCATAGTTTTGATGATTAACAAACCTCATGGAGGAATCTGATACGTGAGATGTATGAGTACGTATTCAACTGGTGTCTGATAGCATTGCATGAGTGTCTGTGGATATCTTTTAGAAAATTTTATCCTCATATTGATGATGCATAGTCGCTACAATACTATGCTTTGTTTTGATGATTTGACAAAATTGTTGAGGGACTAGATGAAGGAACAGGTACACGTAATAGGCCTATCTCAGTGGGAACAAGGGAATCAAGATCTCATGACCCAGAAGAAACTGTTTTTCAGGGAGATCTTGTTTCACAGGGACCAACAAGAGGTACTAGGTCCATTGGTCATTGAACTTTCTGTTTGTCAACAATACAACTGTTAGTTGCACTTTTTGTAGAAAAGTTGATGGCACAACAATAAAAGAGTAGCAGGTTTTACAATCTTGTCTAATGAGAAACATTCAAGGTTTTTCCTCTCATTTTCTCTCTCTCTCTCTCTCTCTATATATATAGATCATTATGTAAAATGAATTTAAAATGGAATCGGGAAGAATATTATGAAAAGGATGAACTTCTGATACATTATATGGTGATGAAAAGAGATATGTGAGTCAGTAATTGTCATCATCGTATTGTGTTTATGTTTTGATGATTGACAAACCTAGTTAAAAAAACCAGATACATCAACTGGTGTCCCAATATATAGCTATACATATTTGTCTTATATGCCTCTATCTTACACTATCTGGCAGCAGCAACAAAAAAATTGAACATAGCTTGTAGTGATCCTCATCAAGATCCTTCAATGAGAAAGCATCTCTTCCAATGCTTGTCTATATATTCATTATCTTGAAAGAGAAATCTAACTTTGAAATATACTCAAAATAATCACTCTTCACTCTTTACAACAAAAACCATCACTTCTTTTGAAGCTCAAAGATCCTACAACAAGGGACTTGATCATAGGCATGATAGTCATTCTTAGTTCATTATTGTTTAAGTCTTTGTAAATGTGCTAAATTGTAAATCTATTCCTCCTGTGAGAAGCAAGTGTATGTGTCATTATTTGACTTTTCTCTTGTGAAGAAGTGTACAAACTAGAGGTAGTGTATAGTTGACCTAGAGTTAGTCAAGATGATTCGAATAAAGTTAGTTGACTGTAGTCTATAGTTGGTAAACTATAGCCTGGCTAGGTGTTGTCATTTACTCAAAGGTATGGGGTTAAGAGGCTAACCATAAGATTATGAGAGAGTCTGTAATCCAACCATTTCTCTTATTTTAGTGATGTTTGTTGGTGAAATCATAATGTGGTTGGTCATGATTTTACTCCATTGAGTAACGAGGTTCTACATGAACATCTTGTGTCCTTATTTTACTGCTGATTATCCTTACTGTTCTTCATTTTTCTCATACAAGAATCAGGTATCCGATCTAGTCCTTGTTGTGGTGGACTCGCATAAGTCATCATATGTTTATGACTATGGTTGTATTAATTATTTAATTATAATGCATTGATTTTTTCTTACTACATTTATTACATGTTTATGAATATAGGGGCAGAGCTACGTTGCTACAAGCGTGGTCAGATGAACAACTTTCGTCGAAAATGTTTCTTGTATTTATAGGTTAAATATAGTTTTTTTTGAATATTTATTAAAAGGTGAACAACCTTGTCATAGAAAGTAGCAATAGTCTAGCGACCGAGGGTGTGCAGTTTCACCCCAGTCGCACAAGTTCGAGCCCCAACTCTCCAACATTTCTTTTTCTTTTGCTCGAAAGAACAATTTTTTTTTAAAATATGAACACCCTTGACAAAAAAGATGGCTCCGCCATTGTATGACTATGATCGTATTAATTATCTAATTCTGAATCATTGATTTCCTCTTACTACATCTGTTAACTTCAATAAGTAAATGTATAAAAAAAAAGCTTAAGAGCGTATGTAGATATATAAAATTAACTTCATATGACCACTGATACAACACCTGAATAACATTAACTATAAAAACTAAGGTATTGTTTTTGTGTAATTTACCATTATAAAAAGTTATAAGGTATCACAAAAAGGCCAAGGAAAATTAATGTATTATCATCAAATTGTTAAGGAAATAGTTCAATCGATTGACTACTCTAATTTTTACTTTATTGGTGAGGATGTCATTCTCGATCTTATAATTATCTCGCCCATTTTATTTCTCCTAACCTCAATTTGATTTTAAAAATTATTAAATTATTATACAGTGTCATCGATAACAAAAAATGTATATGCAACAAAGATTTTACAAGCACCATATTGGTCCTACAATACGTAAGGTGACGAACTTATGATTTCTGAAATATGAGTGCATCATTAAAAAAATAAGAAAAAATAAATTAACTAGGATTAATCTCAATCATGTAGGTAAATAATTAAAAATTGAGCAAAGTACACCATATAACACTCTTAACATGGATGTCAACAACTAATATTATACAAACTCACCCCTGAATACATATATAGACAATGGAAATTAACATATACCTAGTTCTCATATTTATATGCAATATAAATATGAATATATTTATAGGTTTGACATAATTTGAGGAAAATACAAATTAACTATTAATTTGGACAAGAAGAAAAAAATCTAGAATCATACTATGAGATTCGAACTAATTTATAGGAGAAATTATGATGATAAATCGACATCATTTGCATTAATTATGTGTATGCATTTTGCATTGTAGCAATAACTTCAGTCTCATTTTTATGTTCTTTTTGTTGCTTATGCATATGCAATAACTGAAAATTGTCGTAAGACAAGATAGCTTCTAATTGTCTCAAGGCAATCATGAAAGGGAAAATTTGAGAATTGTAACCGGTTTTATAATTACGAAAAATAGTAAATTGTATTTTGTATTTAAGTAAACTGTTGCTATACAAATACATATACAACAAGATTTACTGCCCTTATTTTACTCGAATTAGTTGAGTTAAATAAGAAAGAATTATCCTATCTAATTAAATTTTCATAAATTACTCTTATTTAAATTAGTAGATTCCTTTTTCAAATCAAACTCAAATATGAAGATTATTATTTTCATGATATTCAAAATTTCAAAATATCATTCTCTTATTTCTCTAACTATATTTTCTTGTTAGTTTTTTTTTTTATTTTTTTTTATCCTTTTTTTAAATTTTTATTTATTTTTGTTTTTCATTTTTTTCTTTCCACTTTATTTTCTCTCTTCTACTTCTTTTTTTTTTCCTTTTTCGTTTATTTATTTATTTATTTATTTTTCGTTTTCTCATATTTTTTTCCGTTTTCTTCTTCTTATTTTTTTTTCCTTTTGTTTTTACACTTCTATTTCTAGTTTCTATTTCTCTTTCTTCTTTGTTTTTTTTCCTTTTTCACTTCTTTTTTTTTTGAATTTTTATTTTTCATTTTTATTTTTTCTATTTTCTTCTTCTTCTTTTTTTTTTTACTCTTCTATCTCTATCTTTTATTTTTAAAAAACAAATATCTATATCATATATACATATTCAAAAAATATACAAAATAAATAGACATACAAATCTGCATATGTATTTATGGTAAAAAACATACATATATACTGCATATGTATTTACAGAAATACATATCTGACTCGCATGTATATATAAACATATAAGACAAAAAAATCTCTATAACAAAAATAACAATTATTTACATATACATATTGGTAATAAAAAAATACATGAGACATATCTTAAAAAATAAAAGAATTCAAATAAGTACATATGTTACTTTATGTACAGTTCGAAGATAAATTCAACATCTTATATAATATATATAGCTCTGCATATATATTTACAAAATACATATCTGATCCATATGTATATTCTTATTTTATATGAGTCACCTTTGTATTTCGCAAATACATATGAAGATATATAGTATAGTTATGTTTGTTATTGTTTAATATGAATATGATATGTATTTCATAAATACATATGTATGTTTTGTACTGTCAATACATATCCAAATCTGTATGACCATGTATTTTGTATGTTTTTTGAATATGTGTATGTGATATACATATTTGTCTTTTCAAAAATAAAAGTTAGAGATAGAAGAGTAAAAAAATGCAAAAGAAAAACAAAAATATAAAAAGAAAAAACGAAAAAAAGAGAAGTCAAAAAGAAAAAAAAGGAAGAAAGAGAAATAGAAGTGTAAAATAAAAGAAATTAAAGAAACAAAATAAAATAGAAAAAAAGAAGAAAACAAAAATAGAAAAAGAAAAAAAAGATATGATAAAGGAAAAAAAGAGAAAAAGAAAAAAAAAGGAGAGAAAATAAACTGGAAAGAAAAAAAATAAAAAATAAAAAAAATCAAAATAAAATAATAAAATGAAAAAAAACTAACAAGAAAAAAAAAGTAGAGATATAAGAGAGTGAAAGACAATAATGATGTTTTATTTTGAAATCTTGAAGATCGTGGAGATAATTATTTTCAAATATGAAAAAGGGGAAATAAAAAGAAAGCAAAAAAAAAGGAGAAAAGGAAAAAAAAGAGAAATAGAAGAGAGAAAATAAAGTGGAAATAAAAAAATGAAAATAAAATAAAATAAAATAAAAAATAATATGAAAAAAAGGCGTAACAGATATGGCTATATTTGGGGGAGGTGAAATAGTGGAGTGAAAATAGAAAAATGTAAAGTAGTGCACTTGCCTAGTCAATGAATAAAATAATGTTTCTCTTGCTATATACTGTAATTTTACAAAAGTGTTGCTATTTATTGTAATTATAGTTTTAAGTATGTTACTGTCTGTCATTTTTCCATCATGAAATGCAAAAATTGAGTGAATCAAACAAGTAACATTTTTTGAAGCTTTGAATGAAAGAGTAGACCATCAAGACAATATTGAGGACCTCAAAAGTAAGAAGTGAAAAAAGTATGAGACTATAAAAGATTGAATCGATAACAACTTTGACAAAATTAAACTACTCTACAAAATGAAAGTAATGATACACATGTATCAAAGAAAGAAAAGGCAGAGGAGGTGATTGAGCAGCAAAGTAGCCCAATCCAATTCAATAAGTACAAATCAACAATGAGTGATAAATCAAAGATAAATACAGAAGAGAAGGAGAAGGATAACCCACTTGATGTACTGCACAATAATAATATCATAGGAAAGTAAGAACCAACAAAGGAAACAAATAATAGCCAAACAAATACAATAATCAGTTAGAGCAATGAAAACATAAATGATACTTAAAAAGGGGGACAATCCCGTGGAAGTTGCTATAATAGCAAATTCTGAAGTTATGTCATTGTATGAGTTTCAAATAGTTGATTGATCAATATTCGATTAAGATGACCTTGTTTGAATTTTTTTGAAGATTTCATTAGGCTCATAATATGTTGTACAAGTGGTTTGCACTATTGATTTGTGTTCGAAAGGTCTCGAATGAGTTTTGGGTACTTGTTTGGAGTTTGAAATTTCTAATGGTTTAGTTTTAATAGTATCACCTGTGTTTAACGAATTATTTTAAGTATTTGGATGGTACTATTAGATCCATATAAAATTTAAAAGCAACAGAAAAGAATCGACAAACTTTACATTTGTGTGAGGAATTTATAACCTTTTTACCGTGTCTAGGATGATTGTGCTGGTGCAACTGCAATTACGGACTTTGAGTACAGATCCGCCATGCTGAATAGTGACATGACCTTATCTAGTCTCATGACTCATTCTCAATAGATAGAAGAATAGAAAATTAAGCAGAGGGAAAAGCAGTATAAGAGAGCGAAGACAGGTAGTTTCAACTTCGCTCAGCCTAAATCAAAAAGAGAAAATTGTTCTTATTTTCATTCTAAATCATTAGTTCCAACTCCCTCTGCATCCAGTGCTCCAGTTCCTAAGTTCAGAGAGGGTAACAAAGATAGAGCGTCGGGCTCTAAGACCCAGGGCAGTGTTAGTAGTGCCAGCACCTGTCCTCTTTGCCAGACTTGCAGTAAGCACCATTAGGGTATGTGTAGAGCAGGTAGTGGCATTTATTTTGGTTATGGTAATCCAGGGCATAGAGTTAGAGACTGTCCACAGCCAGGTCCTCAGGGTCAACAGAATTGCTCCTCAGCTCAGTGCAGTTGCCTAAATCAGTAGGGTGCCATTTCCAATGCTACTACCAGGTGATAACGCTCAATCTACAGCTCTCGTGGGAGTGTAAAGCGGTCGTTAGCAAATATAGAACCCAACCTGGGTTGGGTGTCGATCCCACAGGGAATAGCTTGGCCAACAAGTAAGCAAAATTACTAAACTTTTGGTGCAAGTCTCGTAAAAGGGGGGATTGTAATGTGTAACGAAAACAATAAAGTAAAAGCTGAAAATAGCAAAGTAAAGAGAGAAAGATTGTTACGTAAGTTGTAAACAATGAGAATTGAAGCGTTGGGGTTATGTCCACCTTCTGAGGTATACGTCTCTGTTGGCTATGCGTGTGTAGAGTTTTGACATGCAATAGCTTATAGAGAATTGTAGTCGATGGTAAATCCAAGCGTCTCTCGACCTGAACAAGGAGTATTTCACTTTAACTCTCTCGAGCTTAAAGCGTGTCTAACGGTACGAATTCTCTAAGAGGTTAGTCCAGTTACGACACTAGCTTTTTAATAGGAAAGGGTGTCCTACTACCTTGACATTATCTCTTTTCCAGACAAATAACCTTTCTCTCGAACAAGTTAAATGTTAGACTGGCGTTATTCTATGTGTCTGCAGCCACAAGAATTTGCATTAAGATGAAGAGAATAATGATATAAGCAACATACGTGTACCAAACTCATAAACTAACAGCAATAGATAGTAACTCATTCGGCTTCCATAACCCCAACAGAGAGATTTAGTTACCCATGAATGCGAAGGAGATCACGATTGACATTGTTATTATATCACACTATTGGTTAATGGCGTGTAGCTTAGGTGATAGGCGTGTGGCGTGTTTCCTTGGCTTGGTAACGATTCTCTTGTTGTCGAATTTAAGAATAAAAGAAGAATAGAATTAATGGAAAGATTAGAAGAGTTGTAATTGAGAAGTAGAATGTGTCTCTCCACTAAGGGAGGACTTAATTAAAAATCTCTAGCATGATAGGGTATTTATAATACTCCTATCCTACTCCTACTATGCTAATGAAATAAATAACCAAATCCTACTAAACTAAGGAATACTTAACCCATTTGTACTAGGTTAATGTAACATTATCCTAATCCAAATAAACTAATGAAATACATAACCCAATTGTACTAGGTTAATGTATCATTGTCAAAATTCAGCTTTGTATCTGTAAGTCCACAAAGTCTTCAGAAATGCTGTTTTAGCCAAGGACAGATTTTCCATGCAGCAGTTTTGGTCCTTAGGCGTGTAGACTTCCTTCCCTTCCTTTGTGAGCTTTCTTTTGCGTCAAGTAAGCCATAAAATCCTGTATTTTGCATCATTTATACCTGAAACTTTCCTAATCATGTTCGTTAGCTCATTTACAGGAAAAAGGACTAAAAGTGCATGAAATATATAATTTGTTCTCAAAACTAGGCTAAAATATGGGCAAAATATATTGATATAGGCGTGTAAATTCGCATATCATCAACACCCCACACTTGCAGCTTTGTTCGTCCTCGAACAAAATATCATGTCCTTCTAAGCATCAACTTAGGGTTTTTACAGCAACAACACAAAACATTCTTCAAGACAAGCACAAAAATTATCAACAAAGAGTAGCTTCCCGATTATAAGTAGAAACAGTTTAACCTCTAGCGTAGACTAGTGATGGTGATCAACTCGCATGCAAACGTTAAGGTACATAGAATCATATACAACTATCCAAAGCTCATCAACCATGTGTGTCTCACAATATAGTACCCATAATTACTCACAAATATAGCATATTTTTCAAACATGGGTATCAAAATGTCCTTGCTCTCACTCTCACAAAGAATTCATATGTAGCAACTGATGACCATAGGCTTGCCCTTAATGTAGTACTCTACTAAATGTCAGAATGCTAAGCTTAGGATTAAGTAGGTATTTTGATGGTTGTAATGTAGGCTAAGGGACGGGTAGGATCAGCTATTTTGGCCAGAAATAGTGACTAAGTTCCTAAGCACTTTAATACATCACATTGTATCATTGACACTTTTTTCTTTCAACCTTTCTTTATTTTATTCTTCCACCCTTGTTCTCATCTTTTGTTTTTCAATTTTAAGCACAACTCACTTTTCAGCTTTTTTTTTCTTTTTCTTTTCACAACATACCTCTTATGATAGCACTTTCTTTTTTATCACACATTCAAGCACCATTAAAATTTAAAGCATCATACTCACCCAATTTCCTCTTATGTTGTCACATGACTTTTTCTCTTTAAAGCACTTAGGAATTTGGATCAAATTACGGTCTTGAAAAAAAATGGATTAGGCTTACATACAAGGTTGTCAAAGAAATAGGCTAAAGGCTCAAAAGGGTTTAACTAGGATGATGTCCATGGGTAGGTAAAACAAAGGTAAACATGTATAGGTTGCCAAAGAAATGCCTAAATCATCTCCTAAACTTACACTCCTTATTTTCGCTTTGCATACATACCAGGCAAGTTCTAGCATCAGCCACAAACATAGAATATACTGTTACCTCACACACACAACGCACATGGTTGACTTGATTGGAAGTAATATAGACTCTCGACCCAACAAGTGAAAGAATTGAACCACTCAATATCACATAATGAGTCACAACTAGAGCCTAAACGTCTCAATAGTCATAATTGTAGCGCATACTCTTGTTATAATCTCATGCTGTCTATTAGAATTATTTCATGCGAAGCTAAAAAAACATTTACTACTAAAAAAACTAAGCAAAAAAACATGAATAAATGCAAATGCGGATCGAGAAGTATAGCATGCAAATACCATCACCCCACACTTAGACGGGGCACACTGTCCTCAGTGGAAAATAAATAAGAAGAAACTGGTTAGTCGGACTCATTCTCTATGTCTGGGGTCATACCCCTTGCATCGGAATCATCATCAGAGTCATCATCCTTAGAAGTTCCTCATAAGTATCCCACTTAATTCCAAGAGTGAGTTGAGGTGTTTGCATCAAGGAGGGTTCTCCTTGCTCTCTTTGGCCTCTTTTCTTGCCTTTTTGTGAAGTGGTAGCCTTTTCTTTGCCTTGTCTTGCTTTGGGTGCCATTGTACCTGAGACTAGAAATAGTGTTAATGGTAGCACAATATCAATGGTTACAATCTATACACAAGCAGTAGGGGTACCACCCCACACTTAGTTTTGTTGATACAAATCAGTGAAGTGAAAGTGGTCGATTACTTAGACTTCATCGACATACGTTTTAGGATTATATTCTGACAAGAAACTCAGCAATGCATCACTTACTTACAGCCATTGGAATACTTTCATGGTAGATATAACAACACTACTACATAGGGGTAACCACATGGTATAGTTTCTATCAATAAACTCAACCTCCTATGTCGGTAGGTAGTTATAAGTCTTATTCCGATGAACGGGATATTCTAACATGTAAGTATTCAAGTGACAAGATTATGCAATGTTAATTACTATAGCAATTCCGCAAGTAGTATAACAATGCATCAAAATCAAATTCAAGTCGGAAATAAGTTAAGAGCATCCTAACGTACATGTTCACTCACTTGGTTTTGTATCAACAATTCAAACACGTTCACATCACCAATACTTTTTCAAGATTTAGCAATTCATAATAGGTGTAGTAAAGTAGTACTTACAAAATTTAAATGAAGAACAAAGTAGTACTTACTTGGTTGAAGCCTTTGGATGATGTTCTTGTGAAGAAAAAGAGCAAAAGGAAACTTTTTGATAGGATTTGGAGACTATAGGTGGTGCATGAGCTAGGTTTCCAATGTGTTTTTGGTTCAAGATTAAGTCTCATATTTGTAAGAAAAGGTTGGGTTGAGTTTTGACCCATTAAAATCGGATTTGGAGACCAAAAGTGACCATAGGCGGTGCCTAATGCTTTGCCTAGTTGAGCAGAATGCCATAGCATATGCCATGCATTTATTTAAGAATGCCATACACTATGCGGCGCATTGTCTATGGCATTTAGAGACATATGCGCTGCATAGTCTATGGCATATGAGATCCTGAGACCTAATGCTATAGCATAGGCGGCGCATAGTCAAAACCACACTTAGGAATGGGCGGCGCATAGTGTATAGCACACTAGATTCCGAGACCTTAGGCTATAGGATAGGTTTTGCATTGTTCGTGGCCTAGTTTTACCTAGTCCTAGCCTTCCTCGATGCCTATTTAAGCATGAGTAATGCTCAATCCATACCCTTATGCATCCTTATACCTAACTTACCACCTTTACCATTCAATACATCCAAATCGTCATTTGAAACCAATCTCCTCGTTAAAGACCTCTTGCACTTATATTTGCTCAAAACAATAAAAACGATTAGTACGATGGGTTGCCTCCCACCAAGCGCCTTAGTTTTGGTTGTGGCACGACTCTTATTTTTGGATTTTCATTAATTAAAAATAAGACAAGTACTAGAATGAAAGAAAACGATAAACGATAAATGAAAAACGATAAACAATGGGTTGCCTCCCATCTAGCGCCTTATTTATTGTCGTGGCACGACATGGTTACCTCGAGTACTCAGACTTTGTTGAGGTAAATGGTGGATCGTTTTCTAAAAGGATTTAGACGGCAATAAGGCTTACCTATGGGCATGCGATCTTCTTCGAGATGGCTCCTACGTTTCTTCGGAGAGTCACCAATTATATCATCAATAGTCCAACCCATAGCTCTCTTATACCTCATCAGAGCAGAGATGAGAGCCTCCACGTGCTGTTCACTTAAATTATCCACCACACTTATCGAAAGTATACTTCCACTTTCCAAGAACACATACCTTAGATAATCGGGAAGCTCTTGTGATTCTAGCATTGGTGGCTCATCAATGGGAGTCTTCGCTGTTGGTTGATTCTTGAGATCACAATCTGGTTTCTTAGGAGTATAAGGCTCTATTTCTGTTAGAGCACTCATAAGTTCTTCATAACCTTCATTATCTTCATGCTCAACTTTCAGTGGCACAACAGACAATGGCTCAACAGTAGGCTGTTTCTCTATAGATAATTCTTTCGTATCCTCATGATGAACATATAACTCATTCATATCGCTGGGCTGCTTCATTGTTTTGCATATATCAAACCGTACCACTTCGTCATTAATTCAAAACAAAAGCTCATTATCTTTCATGTTAATAAGCACACTTCCAGTTGCAAGGAAGGGACGTCCCAAGATGATGGGAACTTCAAAATCCTCCTTACAATCCAGAATAACGAAGTCTGCAGGAAAGATGAATGAAGAAAACTTCACCAACACATCATTCAAGATACCCACAGGTCGTTTTACCGACCTATCAGCCATCACGAGCCTCATATTGGTTGGTGTAGGGTCTCCCAACCCCAACTTTCTGTAGATAGATAGTGGAATCAAATTGATGCTAGCTCCCAAATCGCATAATGCCTTAGCAAAATCCAACGATCCAATTGTGCAAGGAATAGTGAAAGCTCCAGGATCTGCCTTCTTTTGAACTAACGATCTTGTAGCGATTGCACTACAATGATGAACATTATCCGCCAAGTCATAACTTGCTGCCCGCTTCTTTGTCAAGAGATCCTTCATAAATTTCGCATACCCAGGCATTTGTTCAAATGCCTCCACCAATGGAACATTAATGGTGAGCTATTTTAACATATTCATGAATTTGCTGAACTTTGTGTCATCCGCCATCTTCTTCAATCTTTGGGGAAAAGGTGGTGGTGGGTATGGAAGTGTTCTCTCCACGGTTTGTTTCTCCTCTTGCTTCTGTTTTTCCACTTTTTCAGGCTGCACGTCACTAGGTGAAGCGTCCCTGACGTTGGGAGTAGCTGTTGCGGCTTCTTCTCCTTTTGTAACGTCACTAGGTGTAATGTCCATGTCCGCAACTTCGTCAACCACTTGCTTTCCTTTTGCTGAAGTTTCCAGCACCTTACCACTTCTGGTAGTGATAGCCATGCATGACCCATCATTCTTTGGGTTTTGCACAGTATCGCTTGGTAAGGTGCCAGCCTTTCTTTGACTGAATGTTGCTGAAAGTTGGCTCAATTGCTTCTCTATTTGCCTGATAGAAGTGGAATGAGAATCAACTAGTTGCTTCATGGAGGACAAATCATCAATCACCTCCTTAACTCCTACGCTCGTTGCTTCCACTCCTTTCAATAACTTAGCCATCATGTCTTCCATACTCCCAGAATTAGATGTGGTGGTGTCACGTCGTCCAAGGGGAACGTACAAACCACTTTTTTCATTCGTGTTCTTCCAACTACCTTGGTCTTTGCTTCCAGATTTATCATAATAGTTCCGACCTTGGTTTCCTTGGGTATTCCCTCGGAAACCCCCCTGATTGTTCAAGTAGTTGGCCTCCTCTTCCGAATCAGATTCGTCTCTTCCTTTTGACGCAATAGCTTTCACTTTTTCAATCTTCCCTAATAGATGCTTTGTAAGAAGATCCATTTGGGTTTTCATGTGCGCCATATCTTGATCACGTTCTTCTTCTCTTCTTCGTTGGTCTGCAGTCATGCCAATAGATAAAGTGGGGCTTGCTACCTCAGAATCCCTGGTATGCCAAGCTCTACTTTGCTTTGTCATGCGATCTAGCATATTACTTGCTTGACCAAAGGTGAGGTCCATGAAAGAACCTCCAGCTGCGTTGTCCACCACTGGTTTAGTTATTGAATTCAAGGCTCTATACAAGATCTCCATAAGGTGAGCATTAGTCATGTGATGGTTTGGGCATCTCGCTAGCTTTGTCTTGAACCTCTCCCATGTTTCATGAAGTGCTTCAGTTGGAAGCTGACGGAAGTTACTGATTTCATCTCTCAATTGTGCTCTTTTGGATGGCGGAAAGAATCTTTCTAGGAAAGCGTCTCTCAATTGCCTCCAATTTGTAATAGAATCAGGAGTCAGCCCATTCAACCTCATAGTTGCCTCCCCAAACAGAGACAATGGAAATAGACGTAATCGAATTGCATTCTGTCCAACGCCAGGATTGTCGAATGACTTGCATGTAGAAATAAAGTTGATCAGATGCATATTCGGATCATCGCCTGCTAGTCCACCAAATAATCCCTTGAGTTGCAAAAGCTGAATCATGGCGCTAGTGATATTGAACTTTGCTCCTGGTGCCAATGGCGGAAGAATAATAGCTCCTGTGGCACCAGCTCCATCAAGATCATCATCATCATCATCAAACGGTATGTGTACAGCTCGGCGTTCGGGCCTAAATCGCTCTTGACGATCTCTCCTTTGCATGGGTGCCGCCATTTCAGCAGTATGCCGTGGGTTTAGTAGCTCTTCATCGCCCAGATCCTCATCGTCAGGATTTGTTGCTCGCCTACGGTTATCAATATTCTGTTGATGCACTTGAGCAGCCTTCTTTTCAATTTCACGTTGTGCCTCCATTGATGCACTGAATAAACCTAAAAAAAACAAAAACAACAACTAAAAGTAAAAGTACGAGAATCTTTGACCAAAGGGTCTAGTAATTATCACGAACTTGATTGACACTCGTATTCCCCGGCAACGGCGCCAATTTTTGATAACGCTCAATCTATAGCTCTCGTGGGAGTGTAAAGCGGTCGTTAGCAAATATAGAACCCAACCTGGGTTGGGTGTCGATCCCACAGGGAATAGCTTGGCCAACAAGTAAGCAAAATTACTAAACTTTTGGTGCAAGTCTCGTAAAAGGGGGGATTGTAATGTGTAACGAAAACAATAAAGTAAAAGCTGAAAATAGCAAAGTAAAGAGAGAAAGATTGTTACGTAAGTTGTAAACAATGAGAATTGAAGCGTTGGGGTTATGTCCACCTTCTGAGGTATACGTCTCTATTGGCTATGCGTGTGTAGAGTTTTGACATGCAATAGCTTATAGAGAATTGTAGTCGATGGTAAATCCAAGCGTCTCTCGACCTGAACAAGGAGTATTTCACTTTAACTCTCTCGAGCTTAAAGCGTGTCTAACGGTACGAATTCTCTAAGAGGTTAGTCCAGTTACGGCACTAGCTTTTTAATAGGAAAGGGTGTCCTACTACCTTGACATTATCTCTTTTCCAGACAAATAACCTTTCTCTCGAACAAGTTAAATGTTAGACTGGCGTTATTCTATGTGTCTGCAGCCACAAGAATTTGCATTAAGATGAAGAGAATAATGATATAAGCAACATACGTTTCACAAACTCATAAACTAACAGTAATAGATAGTAACTCATTCGGCTTCCATAACCCCAACAGAGAGATTTAGTTACCCATGAATGCGAAGGAGATCACGATTGACATTGTTATTATATCACACTATTGGTTAATGGCGTGTAGCTTAGGTGATAGACGTGTGGCGTGTTTCCTTGGCTTGGTAACGATTCTCTTGTTGTGGAATTTAAGAATAAAAGAAGAATAGAATTAATGGAAAGATTAGAAGAGTTGTAATTGAGAAGTAGAATGTGTCTCTCCACTAAGGGAGGACTTGCCTCTCCACTAAGGGAGGACTTAATTAAAAATCTCTAGCATGATAGGGTATTTATAATACTCCTATCCTACTCCTACTATGCTAATGAAATAAATAACCAAATCCTACTAAACTAAGGAAATACTTAACCCATTTGTACTAGGTTAATGTAACATTCTCCTAATCCAAATAAACTAATGAAATACATAACCCAATTGTACTAGGTTAATGTATCATTGTCAAAATTCAGCTTTGTATCTGTAAGTCCCCAAAGTCTTCAGAAATGCTGTTTTAGCCCGGGACAAATTTTCCATGCAGCAGTTTTGGTCCTTAGGCGTGTAGACTTCCTTCCCTTCCTTTGTGAGCTTTCTTTTGCATCAAGTAAGCCATAAAATGCTGTATTTTGCATCATTTATACCTGAAACTTTCCTAATCATGTTCGTTAGCTCATTTACAGGAAAAAGGACTAAAAGTGCATGAAATATATAATTTGTTCTAAAAACTAGGCTAAAATATGGGCAAAATATATTGATATAGGCGTGTAAATTCGCCTATCATCACCAGGCAATGCCTAAATCGTGTCTATGCTCTTCAGACTCGACAAGATCAGAAAATTTCTCCTGATGTAGTTACTGGTATGTTACAGATCTTTCATGTGCATGTTTATGCTTTACTAGATCCAGGAGCTTCCTTGTCTTTTGTTACTCCTTATATAGCAGTTGATTTTGGAATCAGTCCCAAAATTGTAGTAGAGACTTTTTCAGTCTCTACCCCAGTGGGTAAAACCATCATAGCCCGGCGAGTATGCAGGAACTACCCAATTATGATATTTCAGAAAGTCACTTCAATAGACTTAGTCGAATTAGAGATGAATAATTTTGATGCCATTCTTGTCATGGATTGGCTTCATTCCTGCTATGCCACAGTTGACTAAAAAAATAGAATAGTTCAGTTTTAGTTCCCAAATGAACCCGTCCTAGAGTGGAAGGGTAGTGTATCCACTTTCAGGGGTCAATTTATTTTCTACCTTTGGGCAAGGAAATTGATATTTAAGGGATACGCTTATCATTTAGTTGATGTTAGAGATTATAGTTCCGAGGCTCCTAGTCTCGAATCAGTCCCAGTAGTGGATGAATATTCAAATATCTTTCCTAACGATCTTCCAGGAATTCCTCCCAAAAGGGAAATAGACTTTGGTATTGATCTTCTTTTAGACACTCAGCCTATCTCTATTCTGCCATAGAGAATGGCACCAGCAAAACTCAAAGAACTAAAAGAACAGTTGAAGGATCTCTTAGATAAGGGATTCATCAAACCCAGTATTTCTCCGTAGGGCGCACCAGTCTTATTCGTGCGCAAGAAAGACGCTTCACTCAGAATGTGTATAGATTACCGTCAATTGAAAAATGTCACGGTCAAGAACAAGTATCCTCTTCCCTAAATCGATAACTCATTTGACCAACTTCAGGGTTACAGTTATTTCTTTAAGATAGACCTCAGATCCGGCTATCATCATCTTAGAGTTAGAGAATGTGACATCCCGAATATAGCTTTTTGTACGTGGTATGGTCACTTTCAATTTCTAGTAATGTTATTTGTTCTTACCAATGCCCCAACAGCTTTCATGGACTTCATGAACTACGTGTTCAAGAAGTACTTGGATATGCTCGTCATAGTCTTCATAGATGATATTCTTGTCTATTTCCGTACTGAGCGAGATCATGCAGACCATCTCAGACTAGTACTCTAGGCTCTTAGAAATTATCAGTTATTTACCAAATTCAGTAAGTGCTAATTTTGGCAAAGATTAGTAGCATTTCTTGGCCATATTATTTTCGATGATGGCATTAGAGTAGATCCTCAAAAGACCAAAGTATTAAGAATCTGGCCTCGCCCTATTTCTCCATCAGATATCAGGAGTTTCTTGGGTTTGGCTATCTATTACAGATGGTTTGTTGAAGGATTTTGTTCTATTGCATCTTCTATGTCCATATTGACTCAGAAGAAGGTCAAGTTTTAGTGGTCAGATTCATACGAGAAGAATTTTCAAAAATTAAAGACTCACTCACCTCAGCTTTAGTTCTAGCATTACCAGATAGTTCAGACGGATTCATAGTATATTGTGATGCATCCAGAGTGGGTTTAGGTTGTGTCCTCATACAGCATGGTAAGGTCATACCCTACGACTCAAGATAGTTTAAACCCTATGAGAAGAATTATCCTACTCATGATCTTGAATTAGCAGCCGTAGTCTTTGCGACAAAGATTTGAAGGCATTATCTCTACGGAGATTATGTAGACATCTTCACAAATCAAAGAGCCTTTAGTATGTATTTTTTTAAAAGGATCTTAATCTTTGTCAGAGAAGGTGGTTAGAGCTCTTAAAAGATTATGACATGAGTGTCCTCTATCATCTAGGCAAGTCTAACGTAATGTCCGACGCTCTCAGTAGACTGTCCATAGGTAGTATTTCTCATGTTGATAATAGTAAAAAGAAGTTAGTCCAGGAAGTCCACCAGCTTACCAGACTAAGTGTTCTCTTAGTCGAATCTTCAGAGGGCAGTGCATGTGTTTAGAGTAGTTCAGAACCATCTCTAGTTTTTAAGGTGAAAGAAAAGCAAGATGTGGATCCTATCCTTGTCAAGCTAAAAGAGTGATCTCAGAATCAAAAAATTGAGGTTTTCTCCTAAGCGGGAGATGGTGTTCTTCATTGTCAGGGTCGTCTTTTTGTTCCAGACGTAGATGACATAAGGAAGCAAATTCTTACAGAAGCACATAGTGTGCGTTACTATATTCATCCAGGGGCCACAAATATGTATCGTGACTTGCGGGAAATTTATTGGTGGAGTGGGATGAAAAGAGATATTACCGAGTTTGTGGCTAAGTGCTCTACAGGTTAATAAGTTAAGATAGAGCATCAGAAGCCTAGTGGTTCTATGCAGGAGTTTAGTATTCCTACTTGGAAGTGGGAAGTTGTGAACATGCACTTCATGACGGGTTTGCCTCGAACTCATCGTAAGCATGATTCAGTCTGGGCCATTGTAGACAGAATAAACAAATCAGCTTTTTTCCTTCAATTTCATACCTCTTATTCAGCCGAGGATTACGCCAAGCTCTACATTAAGGAGATGGTCAAATTTCACAATGTTCTATTGACTATTATCTTAGACAGAGGTACCCAGTTCACCTCTCATTTTTTGAAAGCATTCCAAAAGGGTCTTGGTACCCAAGTTAATCTCAGTACAACCTTTCATCCTCAGATAGATGGCCCGGCAGAAAGGACCATTCAAACTTTGGAAGATATGCGAAGGGCGTGTGTAATTGATTTCAAGGGTAGTTGGTATGACCACTTTTCTTTGATTGAATTTGCATACAATAATAGCTATCATTCCATTATTCAGATGGCTCCATTCGAAGCTCTCTATGGTATGAGATGTAGATCTTCAATCGGTTGGTTTGAAGTTAGTAAGGCCTCAGTCATAGGTCCTGACTTAGTATTCAATGCCTTAGAGAAAGTTTAGTTAATTAGAGAAAGACTCCGAGCTGCTCAGAGCCGATAGAATTCTTATGAAGATGTTCGTAGAAAGGATCTCGAGTTTGAGATTGGTGATCATGTCTACCTCAGGATCTCTTCTTTGAAGGAAGTGAAGAGATTCGACAAGAAGGCAAAGCTCAGTCCCCAATATGTTGGTCCCTTCAAGATTCTCAGTCGTTTTAGCAAGGTAGATTATGAGCTCAAATTGCCTTCAGATCTAGCCTCAGTTCATCCAGTCTTTCATGTCTCTTTGCTTAAGAAGTGTATAGGTGACCCATCAGTTGTAGTCCCTATTCCGAGCATAGATGTTCAGAATAACCTCTCTTATAAAGAGATTCCAATTGAAATCCTAGACTATCGTACTCATAGATTGAGGAAAAATGAAGTTTCTCTAGTTAAAGTTCTTTGGCAAAATCAGTCCGTAGAGGGAGCTACTTGGGAAGCAGAAGCAGAAGCAGATATGCATACCAAGTATCCTCACCTCTTCCCTGCCAACTCAGATCAATCTCAAGCTAATAGTTCTTCCTAAGATCAGTTATATAGTTATGCATCAGACATGCATTATCATTGTGAGAAAACTTAGTTCTTTAGAACTTTCAGTTATGCATTTATGAATCAGTTATGCATGCATCAGATATGCATGTTCAGCATGTTATGTTCAGCTTGTCAATCACATCCGTTATGAGATTATTTTCCAGTTATTCATGTTCAATTCATGTTTAGTTTATTTTTTCCCACTCAGTCAGTCTCATTTGAGGACGAATGTTCTCAAGGGGGAGATATTGTAATATCCGTGCTTTTTCTTAGCTTGAAAATCCTCTCAAGGATGTTAGAAATTTCTTTGAAATAAGAATTCATTATTATACACATGGTATTTCCATAATTTTCACTTCTTATCACGTGAGAAATTGAATAAGCTTTCCATCAATATATAATTCATCCAAATCCAACACCCAAGCGAAGAGTTAGAGTCTTTTTAGTGAGATAGTGTTTGACCTGAGCCTTCAGCACATCGCGGAGATAGCTCAAATGGAAATTGTCAAATTTTAGTGTTGCTCCACGATACTGGTGCATCAAACCAAACTTCTAGGTCATAGACCAGATGGCAATGTGATAGATCCGCGTCATGCCACCATGAAATTTCCCATTTGTCAATTTTCCACTGACACGCTGCATCGCGCTAAGGGCCCAACTCAAAATTTTTTTACTGAAAAATTAATGACGTGTCCAGGGTTAAAAGGGTGAACTTTCTACCCCTATATAATCCCTTTAAAACGTGATTCAGCCACTTTCACTCAAAACATATTAGTTTCTCTCAAGTTTATCTCAAGAATAAACTAGGGTTTCTATTGGGGATTCAAATTCAGGAAGGTCTCACCATCAATCTTTACGAAATCATGATCTAAGGTATACATAGTGTTCATTCATGGACTCCTTTCATCTAGGAAGTTTAAGAATCCCTTTTTTAAACTCAAGTTATGGATTTTCTATATGTTTCCATGTTTTGGCTGCTCATGTTCATGTTTGATAAATGTGAAATTGGATTCTACTCCATGATTATTGATAGTTTCTATGTGGGTTTAATTACTATATCCATAAATTCATGCAACCCTAAGATTTAAACCCTAGAATGATGAAATTAGAATTGAATAATGATGTTTACATGTACCATGCCTGTCACTTGTTTGATTAAATGCCCAGATGAAGGAATATTTTCTAACTACCATGATATCATGAAATCCTCATGTATGGAAAAGATCATGCCTATTACATGTTTGATGAAATGCTCCTATGAAGGTAGTATGTAATATGATAATAGTTAAGTCTTCAAGTAAATCATGTTATGTCAGTCTCCTTCTATCGAGTGTTGGGGGTACTTGTACCCAAAAGTTTTGTTGTGTTCCTAGATCCATGTCATCTTTTCATGATACTCTCAGTCAAGCTATGAACTCTTAGACTTCAGATAGTCTTATGACTCAGGAAAAATCTCCATGATATCATGACTTAGTCTATTGTCAGATATCATTAGTATTCCGTCAGCCATAGAAACTTAGTAATTCAGTCCATGCTGAGTTCAGTTCAGTAAATCATGTTCAGTTCCCATTCAAATGGGAATAGGAATTAGGACCGAGTGAAACCAAGGATGGGGACTCACATATTATACGTGGGTGTGATTCCTTAAAGCAATCCTTGCATTTCAGAACTATGTAGCTAGTATAGGTTAAGACATTATAGCCTACCATATGAGGGTAGATGAGGTGGCTTAACCTGTTATGTGAGGGTTTCCACCATTCTCACTAGAGTTACCTATTATAAGAGGGTTACTCATATGTTGTCCTTACCAGTGGCGCGATATTGAAACCCTTCCAATCAGGGCATAGATTGGACCCCAGCTCAGCTATTATAGCACATTTGGGGCATGTCGGTTAGATACTACTTCCCATAGTTTCATGTTATAGAATCAAGACTGGCAAATACAGTCAATCAGTCTCAGTAATAGAACTCAGATAGTTCTTCAAATTTTAGAACTGTCAGACACAGTATGAAACTCAGATAGTTTCATTAGATTTAGGACTGTTAGCTATAGTCACTCATATTATCAGTTATACTCAGATACAGTCACCCATGTTATCAACATTATTCAGATAGAGTCCTTTATGTTATCAGTCATATCAGTTACTATTATGTTACATTATCAGTATACAGACTTAGAAATCACAAAATCACATTGTCAATTATAGTTACGTATTTATGCATGTATTCTCACATTCATGTTAGACAGTCACTTAGCATTATTCATGCATGCAAACTCTTGCATATAGACTACCTCAAATGTATACTCAGTAAATATGTACTGATGCATTCGCACTATGGTGCTTTCTTTTTATGTTACACCATAGGTTCAGAGACACGAGTTCCCGATCAACAGTAGATTCCAGTTTCAGCAGTCAGAGTAGAAGTGAGTCCTCATCCTTCGAGGATAAATAATTTTCTAGTATCTCATTGATTTGCTTATTAGTTGGAGTTAGTTAGGGACATGTCCCATCAACTCCTTATTCAGATTCTTCAGATAGGAGAGGCGTTCAAACTAGATATAAACTAGATATAGACTATCATGTTTTAGACTTCAGTTTTGTTTTGGGTATTCTATTATGCCACACAGATATTACGTTATTTAGTTATGTTTATGATCGAACCTTATGGCCTTTCAGTGCATGTTTCCGCATTATTATGTTATCTTATGCAGTATACAGGTACAAATTTCAGTCATGGGCTAGCTTGTGGTCCTTGGGAGTCATGAGCACCATGTAGCATTCCAGTTTAGCAAATCGGGTCATCACAATTTGTAGACCCAAAACATAGTATATTTCAATAAACTGAAGAAGTCCATGATTATGAGTATGGGAAGATGTTAATCTTATGTGGACAACATGCTCACATGTTTTAATTCATAAATTGATAATTAACATAATGCCAATTGAACATGATATGGGTGAGTGAGATTATAAAGCATGTACGAACATAATTCATATGGGAAAATGCATTTTCATGGTTTGTATCCAAAATTATTTAGAGAAAATTTAGTAAATTCATACTTGACATTGAAATTTCATAAAGAAGGGGAAAAAGTTTATACTTGAAAAATAGAGGATTTTTGGGACTCAATGGGTGGAAGGAACCCATTGATGAGTACACCACATACCTGAGTTTACTTGAATTTTTGAAAAAAACTTGGAATTGAGATCTTGTATGGGTGAATGCTTGGAAGAAGCTTTGATTATTATGTTTTTGACAATGGGAGGAGAATGAATGTCGTTAACTAGAGATGAATTGGTCAAATAATATCCCTCTTCGGTGTTAAATCATGGATTGTGTGTTTAGGGAGAGGGAAAGACCAAAATGCCCCTCAACCCTTAATAAAAGTTGCACAATATTAAACTACAGCGTGGCACAGTCGCTATCACAGAGCCTAGCCTTCATGATATACTGCCTATAGTAGAGGCTAACCTCTGTGACATGATGCGTACTGCAAAGAATAACCTCCATGACATATTGTGTATCATGGAGATTATCCTCTATGACACGCTAAAATCACGGAGGCTTACTGCCTCCGTGGTCCAAAATCACTCCGAACCTCTTTCAAAAAAAATTACAACTCTCTCGAGTGAGCATTTTTACATTCCTAAAGATAGTTTAACTCATAAATTAATGTTCCAAACTCTGGAAGTCCAAAAAATAAAATGTTTAAAATCTTGGGGTATTAAAATGATCGTCACTTGTACTTAGCGTGAAATTATTGCTTTGGGACCTTTAAATATATGTTGAATAGTTGAAAACTTGTCTAGGATGTTGTGGAATATTATAATATATCTACGTTTAGACCATTCATCCTTGAATGAAACTTTCTGAGATGAGATACAAGGAAGACTGAGATTATATACTGAATACTTATAAGCTAAAACATGACTACATAGCTGAGTCTGAAACATGATGCGTGAACTGAACTGAATATATGAATGCATGCTATGGCAAGGAGATGGTTGGATGGCTGAGATAGAAAATGTGAGAATTTATTTAAGGGAAACCATTACCTCAAGCTGAATCTGAATTTGTTGAGAAAAGATTGGGATGCTTAGCTTGCATATCGACTTCTTTTTCCCAAGAAGCTTCCTCAAAGGATTGATTCCTCCATAAAACCTTTATCAATGCAACTTCTTTATTTCTCAACCTATGAATCTGACGGTCAAGGATTTCAACGTGGACTTCTTAGTAGGAAAGGCTATCTTTAATGCCCATACACTCTAAAGGGATGACAGAAGTGGGTTGTCAATGTATTTCTTTAGAAAAGAGACATGAAACACTGGATGCACTGATGTCAATTCTGTAGGCAACTCTAACTCAGAAGCTACCATCCTAAAATTGCTCAAAATCCTATATGGGCTAACATAATAGGGATTGATCTTCCTTTTCTTACCAAACCTCTTCACCCCTTTCATGGGTGAAATTTTCAAATAAACCAAGTCACCAATATCAAACTCAAGATCTCTTCTCCTTACATCAGCATATGATTTCTGATGGCGCTTGGCTATCTTATCCTTTCTTGAATCAACTGAACTTTCACCATTGCCTCATACACTTAATATGACCCTATCAAAGCAGCCTCACCTACTTTAATGATACCATTAGGAGATCTACACCTCCTTCCATAAAGAGACTCAAATGAAGCTATCTAAATACTGGAGTAATAGTTGTTATTATAGGAAAACTTAATTAAAGGTAAGTGGACATCCCAATTACCCTTGAAGTCAATAACACAAGATCTCAAAATGTCCTCTAATGTCTAAATGGTCCACTCTGCCTAACCATCTGACTGATGATAAAAAGTTGTACTGAGATAGACTTGGGTACCAAGATCCTTCTGAAAACCTTCAAAAAGTGAAAGTTGAATTGGGTACCTTTATCTGAAATAATGGTCAAAGGAACCCCATGCAACTTTAACAAATCCCTAAGATAAAGTCTAGCATAATCCTCTTTTGAATAGTAAGTATGAACTTGGAAGAAATGAGTTGTCTTAGTTATTTTATCTATAATGATGCATCAAATCATGATAATAATACGTAAAGGTAACCCTGTAACAAAATCCATGTTCACCATCTCCCACATCCAAGTAGGGATGCTCAACTCCTGAAGTATACCACAAGGCATTTGGTGCTCAACCTTAACCTACAAAGAATTCGAACACTTAGCCATGAATTCCAAAATATTTTTCTTTATTCCATTCCACCAATAGACTTCTCGTAATTCATGATACATCTTAGTGGTTCCTGGGTGAATAGAATATCATACACCATGTGCCTCTACTAATACTCTCTTTCTCAAATCATCCACACTCAAAACACATAACCATTCCTGACACTGAAGCACGCCATCTCCCGCTTGGGAGAAAGCCTCATCTTTTTTATCTCATACTATCTCTTTCAACTTAACTAGTATAGGATCTCTGTCTTTCTTTTCTTTCACTTCAGCCATCAACGAAGATTCTAAATTATTATGAACCCATATTCTACCTTTGGCCGAATCAACCAATCAAACACCTAATATAGCAAGATGATGAACCTTAAGAACTAACTACTTCTTGTCCTTCTCAACATGCACAAAACTTCCCATAGACAATCTACTAAAGGCATCTGCCACTATATTAGCCTTACCCGGGTGATACAATATATTCATGTCATAATTTTTACACAATTCAAGCCACCTTCTCTGACAAAGATTTAGATCCTTCTGAGTGAACACTCACTGGAAATTTGTATGATCCATAAATACATCATCATGAACCCTAGAAAGATAATGCCTCTAATTGATTAAGGCAAAGACAACTACTACCAACTCAAGATCATGAGTCTGGTAATTTTTTAAATGGGGTTTGAGCTACCTAGAGTTATAGGATATAACCTTACCTCAATCCATTAACAGAAAACTATGAACAACTCTAAAAGAATCATAATAAACTACAAATCCATCGAAACCCTCAAGAAGATTCAAGACTGGAGCGGAAGTGATTCGAGTCTTCAACTCTTGAAAACTCTTCTTGCAGGAATCTGACTATTGAAATTTGACTTTATTTTGGGTTAGTTGATACATAGAGGGAGATATAAAAGAAAAACCTTCAATAAACCATCTGTAGTAACCAACTAAACCCAAGAAACTCCTAATATCTGATAGAGAGATGGGCCTAGGCTAGTTTCTTACTATTTTAGTCTTTTGAAGATCAATTCAAATGCCATAATCTGAAATGATATGACCAAGGAAAGATATTGATCTCAACCAGAATTTGCAGTTGCTAAACTTAGAGAATAACAAGTGATCTTTAAGGATCTGCTACACAATCCTCAAATGGTCTGCATGATCACCTTTACTATGAAAATGGACTAGGATATCATCTATGAAGACAATGACAAACGTGTCCAAGTACTGCTTGAACACCCTATTAATCAAGTCCATAAGAGATGAAGGAGCATTCATTAGTCCAAAAGAAATAACTAGAAATTCAAAGTGACGATACCGAGTTCTGAAGGCTATTTTTGGGATGTCATATTCTCTGACTCTAAGCTAATGATATTCGGATATGAGGTCTATCTTAGAGAAATAACTTGCTCATTGAATTTGGTCAAACAAGTCATCAATCATAGAGAGAATACTTATTCTTGATAGTGATTTTGTTCAACTGATGATAGTCGATGTACATTCGGAGGGAACCATTTTTCTTGCACTAAAAAAGAACTGGAGCACCCTACGAAGAAACATTAGGCCTGATGAAACCCATATTTAAGAGGTATATCAACTGTTCCTTCAATTCCTTAAGCTTAGTTAGAACTATTCTGTAATGTTAAATTAAGATAGGCTGGGTATCTCGGTGAAGATCTATTTCAAAGTCAATTTACCTTTTACTAGGAACTCTAAAAATATCTCCCGGGAACACTTCGGGAAACCTATTCACTACAGTGATGGTAAATACATCCCTTTTGATATCATCTTTCTTACCTTAAGATAGGAGACAAACCGACCTATAGGCACTGAAGTACTACATCTCTATTCAATAATCGGCTCATTAGAAAACTGTAACTGGACTATTTTGTTTCTATGGTCAACTGACTCATAGCACAAATGGCTCTAATCCATGCCGATAATGACATCAAAATCAGTCATCTCTAACTCCACAAAGTCAGCTGAAGTAACTTTCTAAGACACTATGACCAAGCATTTTTATAAAAATATGTGGCAACAATAAAACTACCCACTAGGTAGACACTGAGTAGGGCTCTACTAATATATCGGGACTGACACCGAATTCTATAGCTATATAAGGAGTCATAAAAGAAAGTGAAGCTCTAGGGTCTAACAATGAATAAATGTGAAGGTGGAAGACTTGTAACATATCCATAACCATATCAGGGTAACTTTTCTAATCATTTTGAGTATGGAGAGCATAAATTCAGTTCAGATGCTTCCCACTAGTGGAACTTGAGGTGGGAGTCTGACCCTGATAAGGAAAAACCTTTCCTTTTTGGGAAATCACAAGGCAATCCCTAATCATGTTGCCTGTCTTGACAAATCCTAAACATGTATCACTACCTGCCCTATACTCTTCCTGATAGTTTTAACCACCTCTCCTACAAAGAGAATTGGTGTGACTACTATTTATGCTACCCTGGGACTTAGAGCCTGGTTCTCTATCCCGATTATTCTATTTGAACTTGGCACTGAGCACTGGATGAAGATGGGGCTGGAACTAAAACTTTCTGATGAAACTAAGAACTATTCCCACTATTATATCTTTCCTGTTAGAAGTTAAAGCTACCAGTTCTGGCTCTCTTCTTCTCTCTATCCCTTTTCTAGCTTCTCCTCCTCAATTTGCTGAGCATGAACCATCAACCTATAAAGGTCTATCTCATTAATCAACATGGTTCTTCTACACTCCTTGACTATATCATCTGAGACACTTAATATAAATTTACTCATTATGGCCTCAGAATCAGCCACCATATTCAAAGCATACCTCGCTAACTTGGTAAACATGAATGAGTACCTCTTCACACTTATATTACCCTAATTTTGATTTATAAACTCTTGCACCTTGGCCTTCCTCAACTCGAGTATGAAGAATCTATCTAAGAAGGTCGTAGAAAACTCATCCCACTCTATAGGTCTTACCTCAACACCTCTGTTCTTCTTCTACTAGTTGAACTAATATGAGCCACTCCTTATAATTGGTAAGTGGATAATTCATTAATCTCACTAGTAGTAATACCAATGATATCTGTAACTTTCTATACACCATCCAGAAACTTTTGCGGATACTTCCCATAGTTGGATTCAAAAAATAATAAAGGATTCATCCAAGTGAAGTCTCGAATCCTAGATGCTACTATGCCTACTACTAGATTACCAGGGAAAATAGACTCCTGGTTATTCTAAGCAACCATAGTATGGATTAAAATAGTAAAAGAAGTTCTGAAATCGACATGGGAAGGATGCTCATTTAAAGTTTCTTCTTCAACAGGTGGTAAAGGTTGGTCCCTATTCCTTCTTTCGTTATTTCTTCTGGAGGTGTTTGTTTGTAAAGGGATGAAGGATGAGTTAGAAAAGGGAATTCAATAGTTATCACACTCTTTTGCACGATGTGAATACTGAAAGAAGACAAACTTTCCTAAAATATCTCATAGCCTCTTGCCTGTAGGTGTGGCACACTTCACACACATGCACAAGACTCTACTCAATGCAGCTTTTGGACACCCTAGGATACTTTAAAAAATTAGGCTCTGATATCAAGTTTGTAATGACTCGAGACTACCCCTAGTCATAACACAGTGCTTACGGACATAGGTGACCTTAAGCTAACCCATGATCTGGTATCTATTGTAAGTATTGAATAAAGTAATAATAAATCATCTTATACGAAAGATAAACTGATGATAGATTTTGTTAAAATATAATACTAAAACAATACCCAATATGTCTGACCTACTGATAAAACATAAAACAAGTCTGATTATCTAAAAGCTTCTAGAACATG
This sequence comes from Capsicum baccatum var. pendulum, assembly GCA_030864225.1. Lineage (NCBI taxonomy): Eukaryota > Viridiplantae > Streptophyta > Magnoliopsida > Solanales > Solanaceae > Capsicum > Capsicum baccatum. Next base: position 224,430,926 of record CM061550.1, read on the forward strand.
AGGAGTTGATAGGACAAACTCCGACCTAACTCTTACTGACTGAAATAAAGAAAGTACTAAAAATAACTACAAGTAATTTGTCCTCGATGGATGATGACACACCACAACTGTGTCTGAGTTGCACTAAACTGGATAAGGATGATCAGGGAATTGAGTGCCTGAACCTATATTGTGTATTAATATATCGCAAAAGAGAGTATATGGTCAGTACATGGAATGTATTAGTATGTGTGATGGGATTAAATGAGTTACATATAAGCGCTGAGCATAAATGCATGAACATGTAAAATCAATGCAGGACCAAGTAAAGTATGTACTAAAATAATTTGTAAGACTGAATAACTGATAAACTAAACACTTGGTCATGCAAACTTGAACTGATATATAATTTGAATACTGAACTTAAACTGTGAGAACTATCATATAAATAGCATTCCCTAATCAAAGATGATCGGTCTATAACCTATAACCCCAGTTGGAAGGGTGTCAATACATTGCCACAAGTACTAACACTAGCTGTGTGAATCCACTATGCTAATGTACCAAAGGACTACTGTGTCAGTCCTCTACTGGCGGGTGACCCCTAAGAGAGTGTTAAGCCTCTACTGGTAGGTGACATCTCATAACCTGCATTGGCTACGTATTTCTGGAACTTAGAGACTTCTACTAAAGGTCTCAGTCCTCTACAGATGGGTGAAACTTCATCCCTAGGTTTGGTCGGTGCTAAAACCTATTCCCAACTGAACTGACACTAGTACTAGTTAAAGTTAACATGACTCACAAATAATAGTTTCTCAACAATAATATCATAACCTGAATGTCATTATAAAAGCATGATCTGACTGACTTGTTGGTTGAAATCAGAAACATGCATAAACATATAGGTGTTAGGTTTTCATAACCACCAGTAATGAATGATACATTAAATACAATAACATCATCGTAATACTTTAAGGAAATTCATGATTTGTAGACCTAAAACATAGTATATTTAACTAAACAGACGAAGTCCATGATTATGAGTATGGGAAGATATTTAAACATATGAGGACAACATGCTCACATGGTTTATTCATAAACTGATAGTTAACGTGATGTCAACTGAACATGATATAGGTGAGTGAGATTTTAAAGCATGTAAGAACATAATTCACATGGGGAAACACATTGTCATGGTTTGTATCCAAATTAACAAGAGAAAATTTAGTAAATTCATACTTGACATTGAAATTTCATAATGAGAGGGAAAATGGTTTATACTTGAAAAATAAAGGATTTTTGGGACTCAATAGGTGGAAGAAACCCATTGATAAATATCTCACGTACCCTGAGTTTACTTGATTTCTTGAAGAAAACTTTGAATTGAGACCTTGGATGGGTGAATTATTTGAAGATGCTTTTGATTTTTGTGTTTTTGAGAATGGAAGTAGAACGTATGTCATTGACTGGTGATGAATGTGGAAAATAATGCTCCTCTTGGGTTTTAAGTCATGGATTGGGTGTTTAGGGAGAAAGAAAAAGACCAAAATTTCCCTCACCTCTATAATGAAGGTTGCATAATTTTACACTACAGTGTGGCACGGTGGCTATCGCAGAGGCCAGCTGCCATGACATGCTGTCTATCACGAATCCTAACCTCTGTGACACGTTACGTACCCTGGAGACTAACCTTCATAACATACTAAAATCTTGGAGGCTTACTGACTCGGTGGTCCAAAACCACTCCAAACCTCTTTTGGGAAATCTAAAACTCTCCTGAATGACCTTTTTAACATTCCTAAACATATTTTAACTCATAAATCAATGTTTCGAACACGGGAAAGCCCAAAAATAAAATGTACAAAATCTTGGGGTGTTAAAATGTCCATATCACTTGTACTTAATGTGAAATAATTGCTTTGAGACCTTTAAACATGTTACAGATAGCTGGAAACTTATCTAGGATCTTTTAGGGTATTACACCAACTCACTCTCAATACCCAATAATCAATCTCCTCTTTCTATAAGCTTTTTAGGGTTTTAGTAAAAGTTGGAGCTGAAATAAATAAAGGGAAAATGGGTTCAGTGGTGTTAAATGTTGATAGGGGTCACTTCATTGGGATCACGGGGACCGCATTACAAATGCGATGCTCAACCTGGATTACACTTTACAGATGCAAAGACAACCTCTTGAACACAATGGCCAATAATTGTGGATTTTGAGAACTTGACCATGGTATCGCGATCATGGAAGGCTATTTCCATGGCCTTCTAAAATGTGACCAAGGCCTCACAAATGTGAAGGCTATTTTTGGCTTGCACTAACTGATGTTGCACTAGTAGTTTTGGCCAAGTACCAAATCTCTGGTAGGACCTTCAAGATTTGTTTTGAATTTTATAAATACAAATAAACTATGACACTGCATAAAATTCAACATTTTGGACTCAAAGACTCCATCAAAACTTTCATCTGAGGTTATTTCAATGAAATATGGGTCCCACCAAAGAGCTTTTTTAATCAAAATTTTCCCAATAGCCCAAAATAATTTAGGAAGCTTTGGACCTAAACCAACGGTCCCCCAACCCTAAATTCAGGATTTTAAATCTAAAAAAACTATCAGAATGGGCTTATGAGGGCGTTTACCTATAGTTTAGGCCTAGTACCCAAATTTGAACAATGAAAACTTAAAAATAGAAAATTGAATTTATAAACCAAATGAATTGCCTGGTAATGGAATTGTCAGCTCTAGGAAGTCATAAATGACTTGGGGAAATTATGGGAAAGATCTAAATACCAAAATAGTGTGGAAATACAAATAATGACCTTGAGGGTCATTACAATATCCACTACTAATAGGATTTTCATCTGCAAAAGTAAAGAATGAAAGTGTACCTGAAGACTCGAACGGTAGGGATACTGGGCCACATCTCACTCCCGATATGCCATATCCTTCTTAACTGGATGATGCATCCACTGAACCTTAACCATTGGAATCTCTCTAGGTTATAACTGTCTAATATCCTTAGCCTTAGCCAATATAGAAATTGACTCCTCTACAAAGATCAACCTCTCGCTTAACTGAATCGAGCCCTATCAAAGTACATATGACTCGATCATAATATAATGCCATAGTAAAGAGATATAGAAAGTTAGATGAACAACTAAAAAATCTGGGGACAAGGACAAATCATAAGCCACCCTCAAACCATCCAAAGTATCTAAAATGGTCAAATATATACAGGGTTGAGCTTACCCCTCTTCCCAAACCTCATCACCCCCTTCATGGTTGATATTTGAAGAAAAAATCAGTCACCAACTCCAAACATCAAGATACCAAATCTATGATCAGCATAACTCTTTTGCCTACTATGATCTACCCTCATCCTGTCCTGAAATAATTGAATCCTACAGAATGACTCACAAAGCAATTTGTTACCACTAGGACTAATCTCAAAAGCAATTTGGTACCACTAGGACTAATCTCAAAAGTCTCAAACTAATTTATTGGACATTGTCAACACCTACCATATAATGCCTCAAATGGTGCCATCCCAATACTAGAATCTTAGCAATTCTTATGAGTAAACTCCACAAAGGACAATTGCTACCCCTATTAACCTCCAAAGTACATAACACACGCACGAAGCATATCAATTAAAACCTAAGTAGTTTGATCTGACTACCTATAAGTCTGAGGGTGAAAAGTAGTGTAGAGGTTAACCTAAGTACCCAATTCCTTCTGAAAAGTCCTCTAGAAGCTAGAGATGAACATTGAGCCTTTATCTAAAATAGTTGACATGGGCACTCCATGGACACAAACCTCTCGGTACTGAAAAACATTTGAATTGGAAGAAAATAGGATGAAATGTTCAATTGATCTACAATGACCCAAATGCCATAAGAACTAGGAGAACTGTGAGGCAAACAACTGACGAAGTCTATCATGATCTGCTTCCACTTTTACTGAGGAATAAGTAATCTTTGGATCAGGCCACCATGTCTTTAGTGGTATAGGTTTATATACTGACAATATAAGAAATGAGCTACAAAATATGCTGCTTCTTTCTTCATATTGCTCCACTAGTAGTGATGCCTCAAATCTTTACACATTTTAGTCATCCCATGGTGAATGGAATATCAAGAGCTATGAACCTCCCATAATATTAACTAAATTAAGTCTTGAATCCTCAAAGTACAAATGCAAAAATCAAACCTCATAATACCCTCAGAATCAAAGGCATCCCAATTGGACTTACCTCTCAGTACCTGATCATGAATGCCACAAATTCTACTATCCTCAAACTGACGATCTTGAATTTACTCCATCAAGGTAAATCTAGCCTCAACACTGGCCAGAATTCTCTTGGGGTCTAAAATGTCAAGTCAAACCATCAAGTTAGCTAAGGATTGAATATCCTAAACTAACGGATGCTCTAAAATTGAAATGAAGGCCAAACTACCTATACCCACCACCTTCCGAATCAAGGCATCTGCCACCATATTTGTGTTGCTTGGATGGTATAGAATAGATATATCTTAGTCCTTTTGCAACTCAATCAATCAGTATTATCTCGAATTAAGCTTATATTGGGTCATAATATTCTCAAGACTACAGTGGTCAGTATAGGTTTCGAAACAAACACCATACAAGAAGTGCATTCAAATCTTAAGCGCAAAAACCACCTCTACTAACTCCAAATCATGGGTAGGGTAGTTACATTTGTGCACCTTCAGGTGCCTCGATGCATAACAAATAACTTGGCCCTGCTGCATTAAATCACAACCCAAACCAATACAAGAAGCATCATCATAAATTTTAAACCGCTCACCCTTATCTAGAAGAGTCAAAATAGGAACGGAGGTGAGCAAGTCCTTGAGCTTTTGAAATATCAACAAAAAATCTGTAGTGTCTTATTAATCCAATAAAATTGCAACTGAATCTCAAGTCATTCTTGGAGAATATTCTCTCTCTGAAGCTAGTCAAATAAATCATCTATATGAGTCATAAGATACTTATTTCTTTACTTTCACCTTGTTTAGCAACCTATAATGGATACTCGTACATATTGAACCTTCTTTTTTCTTCATGAAAAAGATAGGAGCACCCCAAGGTGATACACTCGGCCTAATAGAAACCTTACCCAGAAGATTCTATAGTTGAGAATTTAGCTTCTTAAGATCGACAGCACATATAGTAAGGTTCCATAGAAATGGGTTAGGTGCCCTGCTCAAGATCAATAACAAACTCAATATTATGCTCAGAAGACAGGTCAAGTAGGTCGATAGGGAAAATATCAGTGAACTTATAAACAGTAGGAATAGAATAAACCACAACAATCTTGGCACTAAAACCACAAACAAAAGCAAGAGAAGACTCGCAACCCCTCGACACCAATCTCTTGGCTCCAACATAAGAAATAATCCCTACCTGTGCATGGCTAAAAGAATCCTACCATACAACTGAGGGTATGCCATGTATAAATAAGGTAATGGTATTGGTGAAGCAATCCAAGACTGCATGATAGGGGATAACCATTCTATGTACAGAATCATATAAAATCTAACACAATAAGGTAAACCCAAGTATCAAAGTCTTGAACGGTTACTACATATGACCTTTAAATATGATCCACAAGTGAAAAATTCACCTATAAGAGTAGATAAATGCCTTAGAACAGATAAAAGGAAGATAACTCTAACCACAACGCATAATAATCGAAACATATGAATAAGTGGATCCCTAATCAACTAAAGTAATAAATAATTGGCAGCATACTAAAATCGTACTTGTAATAACAATATTTGAAGATCCTACCTCTGGACTAATAGGTACAACATACAACTTACAATGTCTGCCTCCATACTAGAAACACAACCGACCACCAATCCTACCCACCTAAGGACCTCCTCTAGAACCCTGGAGACCACCCTACGACTTTGAGCACTATCTCTTACCACCAGTGGTATTTATCTAATCATCTAAACACTCTATGATATAGGTTAAATCATCCCACACCATGGACATTCTTAAGTGATATGGCCTAATAACCCCATAATCATAACAAGCCTTAGGTTCTTTTCTATGTCTAGAAAATCTAGCTAACCCTGAATAGCCACCTTGGCTAGAAGGCCCAGAATGTACATCTTTCAAAGAATGGGTACTACCCTCGGCATTATAGTCACTATAATTGAGCTAACCTCTATCAGTGATCTAACGTACTACCTGAAAAAGTCTTCTACACTGAACCTAATGCTGATAAGACTGATATGGAGGGTACATACCCTGAGAACCTCTATCTCTAAACTGTAAACTGTTTTGGGCTCACTAAAACTTCCTTACTGATGTGTCCTTTTATCGATGTCCCTTTGGGCTTCGTGATATATCTCATCTATAGTCTGGACATATTTAAAAACCTCAATAAAAAATCTACTAGAACCAACTAAACTCTAAGTATTTATATGAAGAGAAAGTCTCATCCCTCTAACAAAACACCGAATCCACTTGTACTTGGTAGGTAAGATCGCTATAGTATGTCTTACCAACTCATGGAATCTGCCTCACAGTCTAAAAGTGTCATAAAACCCTACTCCAACTTGTTAAACTAATCTCTCAGGAGCTCTAAAAGATCGTGAGGCATATACTTTTCGAAAAAAGACTTGGAGAACTGAGTCTATGTCATAGGGGGATATCCAGCTGGCCTGGAATGATCATAACATCTACAATAATATCTGGCTGCCAAGTCCAGCTGAAAAGTAGTATGGATCAACCCACATTCCCTAAATAGGCCTAAATTACAGAGCATATCATTAGAAGAAGTCAGAAACTCAAATACATCTTAACTCAGAGACCCCACAAATATAGGTGAAGTCAATCTCAGAAATCAGCCCAACATCTTCTTCTACTTAATAGACATAGTTGGATGGGTGGTTACCAATTGAGAAACTATTGGCGTTAGATGAATCTTAACTCTGGAAGTCGCAACTATATGTTGCGTCCCCACATTTGTATCACTCTACTTCGTATACTGAGAACCATCGTATGGTGCACCACCAACTTAACCCAATAATTTAAATAAGGCATCTCAGAGAAATAAAGAGGAAATAAACCCCGATAGGGCCTGGCTTGCCCATGGCTTACCAATGGGTAGGGTGGTAGAATCTCTAGCTTGAGAGTAATAAGAGGATTTATTGAAGGCCCACTATCCAGACCTGTAGCTAGGGTTGCAGCTCTTGACTGACCTTAACCCTTGGGTTGGCCATGACCTCTAGCAAGTGCCCTAGATGTCAGACTCGAGATCCTCATAGCTTGCATCCTGACCATCTACAAAAAAGTGAAACAATGAGAATATTAGAAACCAACATAGACTCGGTGAACAAAATGAATAAAGAAAGTGAGATTCTACTAAGATTGCTCTATAGCCTCTTAACTATAAGATATGGACATCATCGGTTCAATCTGCGGGACTCTACTAGACATTTTCTCTTGTACCAATAATACTAGTGAACCTACGTTTTGATATCAATTTATCATAACCCGATTCTCAGGGTAGTCCAAAATAACAAGTAATTATCTAGTTGATGAAAAGTATAATAAATACCAGAAATAAGTATACAATAGAATTATAGGGCGATAAAATATAAATGCAATAAAGTATACATATAAAAAAAAAAGAAAAAAAGGAACAAAATAATATACCATGACCTAGTAAGGTCAGTACAAGAGCCACTAAATCCAAAAGAATTAGAGTACTAAATAGTATGCAATATAAAACTAGTCTCAATAACTAAAGAATATCCAAAAGTAATGGAATAAAAGAGAACTAGCTTTGGTTCTAAAATCTCACATTCTCTCAGAATCTTGAGAGCATACTGGATAGTACATAAGTGGCAGTGAATCATACTTGGATCTGCATTACAAAAAGATGTATAAGTATATTATGAGGACCAAACAAATAGATACTCAGTAGGGATTATTGGTCAACTAATCTAAATCATAATAAAAGCATAATAAGATGCGAGATGTAAACTAAACTCAGGGATAAAGGGATAAACCTGCAATAATTCTCCAACTAAAAAATGATACATAAAAAGGATAAATAATTTAAAAAGAATGTAAGATAACTACCACTTAGATGGACCTCCATAATATAGAAGGAACTAACCATAAAGGATAACCCAATTCGCCTCTTATAAGCACGATGGGTACAGTCACAGAAGAGTGACCTGACAGTAGTAATGTAATGTATGCAACAATTGAAATAATATATGAGAATCCCTGCGTACCATCATCTCTACACTTGAACCAAAACTTTATAATTATAAGAGAACAGTAAACCCTAGACTCAAACCAAAACTTCAACATCATAGGTAAATAGTAAATACCTGACTCAAATCAGAACATTAATGTAAATACTAAAGAACAAGCCTAGGTAAGGGATGAATAGACATCTAGATCATTCTAAGTTTCAATATTCTACAAAATATAAAAACATATGGCCTCCTAGGTCTACAAGGAGTTAACTAGGATATTTTACCTAAAAAATGGACGATGAAGCTGGCTACTATCTCGAAAGTCCATATTAAGGCAAATCTCTCTTAAAACCCAACTAAGGATTCTAAATTCTATTATAAGGTTTTGAATAAGTTCAAACTAGTCCTAAGACTATAATTTAACTCAAAAAGAATAGGTGTGGGTCAATTCTACCTAAGAAGGCTCTCTAATCGATTAAATAATTGAATATTCACTAAACATGTAACAAAGTCATCAATCCCAACCCAAATCTAGCATATTACTGTACAAATACCATAATAAATCTCAATCTATGAGGAGAGTAAGCCTAGACTAACTACACATCAATGAAACTTGAGAAAGTCCACTAAATCAAAAGTTTTTCCCTTCAAGGAAGCCTGCACACAATGTCATGCTATCAAAGTAATAATTTATGTATTGACATCTTAAAAATAATAGTCGTATTGTATATAAATACTTCAGGTCTAAAATGATGCTTATGATCTCATATGGGTCTCAAATGTGAATCAAAACTTTGAAACCGTCAAAACGTCCCTCTAAGATCAAGGATAATTTATCCTCAAAGTGAATGAATTCCAAGCATAAACGAACCCTAAATTAGCCTGTAAAGTAAACCAGGGATTTGAATTTAATCAAAGAATCAACCAACAAATTAAAGGGAACTTACAAAATAAATGATGGAGAAATAACTATAACAAGGTATCCAAGTTACTCCCAACACCAACTGATCAATCTCATCTTTATCAAAGAATCCATCTAGGGGTTCCTTTATCATGATTGGAGGGACCCCATTATAAATGCAATGCTCAACCTGGATTAGTTTTCATGAATATGAAGATGAGCTTTCCATCATAATGGATAATAATCCTAGCATTTGTAAATGCGACAATGGTCTCGCGATTGCAGCAGGCTATTTCTTAGACTTCACAAACACGATGAAGGCCCCACAAATGCGAAGGGTATTTTTTCCTGTACCAGTTGAACCAACACCAGTAGTTTTGGCTAAGTGCTAAATCTTTGATCAGACTCTCAGTATTCATTTGGAATCTTGTGAATACAAATAAACTATGCTACCCCACCAATTCACTATTTTGAATTCAAGGACACCATCAAAACTTCCATCCTAGGTGTTTTGTAAAATGTGGGTCCCACACTCAATTAACCAAAATATACCCAAGAGCCAAAACAAGTCCAAAAGCCTTAGGACCTAATCCAAGGGTCCCCTATCCTAAAATCAATATTTTGGATCTGATAAAACTGTTAGATTTGGAATATAAGGCTAGTTACCTGTAGCTTAGGCCCAACTTGAATAGTGAAAACTTCAAAATAGAGATTTGACTCTAAAAACTAATCAAACCGCCTATTAACTAAATTGTTAGTTCCTGCAAGTCATAAATGACTTGGGGTAGCTATGGGAAAGCGCAAAGTATTGAAATAGTGAAAAAATATATAAATTGACCTGGAGGGTCATTATAATAATTATGCTATATTTGAATATTGTAGTTGATTTTGAGGTCATTCGAAAGGGGAAGGCTCCGTGTTGAAAGGTTTTAGGATTAGAATTCATTGTTTCAAGGTAGGTTATGGCTTAACTTTCTTCAGAATAGGTTAAGTAGTTCATGAATAAGTAAATCATGCTATGGATTGGGGGAAATAACTATAGGATATGATTTTTGAGTTATTATTTATTGTGTAATGCCCGTGTGGGGGCTTATTTTTCTATTGTTATTGGCTCATGATATTAAATATTGTGTGTTGTCGTGCGGGGGCCTTATTTGATATCATTGACTTTATTTGTGCATTTGAATGTCTTATTTCTTAATATGATTCTTGTGTGGGGGTTTGAATAGATAATATAGGTCTTATTGAGTATTATTTACTTTTATCATGATAGAAATGCCTAAGTTGCGGATTGATGTAATATTAATGATGTCTTAGATGCATGTTATTCCAATGGTGCCCAATTAGAATTGTTATCGTGATTATTGACATTTTGAGTTGATTCCTAAGTTCACTTGTATACATATTAGATGTATTGGATATTTTTATGCTAATTTGATTGTGAGAAGTATATAGTTATTGAATATATACACATTCATGAGATATTGGTACCATTGAGGAATATTGATTTTTGAAAGAAAATAAGATATTTTTTAAAAATGGCTTGATTGAGAGAAGTATCGATAGGGTAGATTGAGACATGAGATTGAGATAAGTGAAACTTTGAGATAGTATACAGGTTGTTAATCTCACATGGGTCCTATTTTGAGAGAATTGAGGCTCAATAGGTGTACATAGAATGCCATGCAATGACTTTCAATTATTCACTTCATCATCCATCGCATTGCATCACATTTGCACCTCATGTGTTGTTTTTACGTGTTACTAGTCATGTACTTAGGTTCTATATATACACGCATGTATGTTTATGCTTTTTTCTATTATATATATATATTAGAACCGCTAGTGGAGATGGTGTGAGCTACCGTTTGAAAACTTTTTCGCTTGTAGGTTGCATGCTCATAGTATATCACTACTAATGAAAGGGGAAAACCGACCATAAAAACCTACCACAAGTGGTCGGTTTTCCCCAATTTCCGACCACAAAACCAACTAAAGTGTGTGGTCTGTAAAGTAGTGGTAGTTTTTTAAAAGTCGACCACTTGTGGTCAGTTTTTTTTTTTAAATATACATATATTTAAAAATTCATTACTTTTTAATTAAAATTAGAAAAAATGATTTTTAAAAAATTCAAAAAAAAACGACCACAAGTGGTCGACTTGTGGTTGGTTTTTTCTGGAATTTTTTTTAAAAAATAAAAATCAACAAATGGTCCAACATGCAATACAACAACAACAACAAAAAACCAAATGTTAATACTTTCAAAAGTGTACAACAGATACAAAATGTCCAATAAAAGTGAAAGTGTAAAAACTACAACAATAGTTTCAAAAGTCTACAAACTACAACAAAATGTCTAAATTCAAAGTACAACACATACAAAAGTCAAAAAACTAAAACTCATCTTCATTGAATTTGTTCTCGCCTTCCATATCCTCATCTGTGCTGATATTATCTAGGGGCGTAGACCTTTTGCAGCCCGAACTGAATCACCAGTACATGGAAAATATTCCCTGCAGTCTGAATGAAAGAGATGAACTGCTCCTGCAACATCCTGATTTGTGATGATGTTTCCTCCTCCTTTTGCGACCTCTCTCCATGTTCAGCAAACTCTTCAATGAGTTTAGAAATTTTATTTTCTAGTCTTCCAATGGTTTCTCTATCAACTGAAGAGTTAGAGTATGTAGGGTCGTATGAACACCTAATATTCTCGCCAATTTTTTTTTGGTGGTATCCGTAGTAATTACCTCTAATTGCAGGACCCACAACTTTATCCCATAAATCCTCCTCTATATATTGGGGTAGTGGATCACCCTGACTCTTTAGAGGCTGAGTACTACGATACTCATAAACGAGCTGCGTATATTTTTCCAATAGTCAAAGTAAAATTATAATTAAAAGTTAAAAATATTAACGTACTTATACTTGAATAATATCAACTTTGAGAAAAAGATTCATAAATTCTAAATATGATCCTTACATGGGCAGCTTTTGCATGAGGTTCAACCTAGAAATCTTAGTCAGTCAAGTTCTTTTTCTTTTACAGATGAGTCTCCTCGAATAGCTCACCCTGTGGTATGCTTCTACCCTTTTCTTTTTCCTGCATATAAAAAAATTATCAATGTTCTAATAATTAAAAATGTAAATATAGACAAACAATTAAAACTATAAAAGTTACATATCATTTTTTCCTCCACAGCAATTAAACTTTTAGGACCCGCAGTATGTATGGGCCACCCCTGGATGATGCCCGAGCTTTCTTTCCTTTGTGCCTCAGCAATTGGTATTTTTCTCTATTCCAATAGCGAATATATTGTTGCCATAAGGGTTCACTAATCCTGGATAATCCAACAGACCGTTAAATCTGGATCTACATCTTCTAAAAAATTCCTCTTTATAAGACATGCATTCGCATCATCCCACCAGTAAAACCTCTACAGTAAAAATAAAAAATATAGTATTCAATCTTTTGTTCTAAAAAAGTGTTAAGTAGTCGATAATATAAATCTTTACAGTAAATTCTGAAACATTCTTTCCCTGTCAATTTCTGGAACTTCTTTCCAACTGGTCCAGTAGCCGTTAAAGTTCCAACAAATGCATTTTCTCGTAGTATATCCAACTCCAACATCCGGCCTAAACCTGCAACATAAGATCAAACAGTAATTTCATAGAGTATAATAATATAGTAATGAAAAAATGAATAATGTTATTATATTTAGAAATCTTACCCTGTCGCATATGGAATAAGATAACGCCTCCCAAAATCATCTTTGACACCTGGCTACAGAGTAAGTGATGGTTAATACACTGGCATGGGTAGATCGGAAGCACTAGATGGAATGCGTCCAAGCTGAAGATCCGACAACCCAATAGATACTACAGAACCACTGTGTAAAGCTGCGTGACTACTACAGGATGGTACTAAAGATGGCAGTACTCCGGATAGGCCAGTAGTCAATTGATAGTACTGTGATGGCAGTGGCATGGTTATAGGAGCAGAATGAGTCGGTGTAGACCCATGAAGTGGCCCTACATGCATAGGAGTAGGAACCGACTACTGAGACGACCTAGAATATGAGGGTTGTGCTGTCGCGTTAGTAAACCAACCTAGAATATGAGTGTCATGTTGTCTCGTTAGTAAACCGACCCTCAGATATATGAATTTCTATTGGTTGTCTATATGGCGGAGGTTGTTTTTCCATTTTTGTTTTCGTAAGAACAACTCTTTCCTAAGAACAAGTTTTTTCTTACCTTTGTTACCTCTGCCTGACATTTAAATTATATAAAGTTAACAAGTAGTTAGTTCCTAAAAAATAAATATATAAGAAAATATTACAATTAACTAATTTCAAGTTACTAATTCATATTTCAAATCGTTCCAACAACACGAGATAGAAAAGAATATTTTTTTACTATATAAATCATGTAAAAGCGAAAACAACAATCTTAAACAGTATATTACATATCAATCTTAAATAAGAAACATAAAGGTAAATATATAGTACAAAGCATAAAGACATGATAAATACATAATAAATACAACCTACATAATCTAATCCTCCTCTTCTGAAGACTCTCCACTAAACCATTCACCCTCTTTGGAAGTTTCCACATCTCCTACCCACTCAACCTCTTCTTCTGCAATATTAACTTCTTCAAATATATTTTCTTGGTGATTCAAAGTTTCCATTAATGTAATACCCCAAATTTTCCTAACTAAATTTTTTTGTCCCAAGAATGTCAAGTGTTAGTTTCTAAATTGAATGATGTTTATTTCATGAGAAATTTTAAATATTTTCATATTTTGTCATGTGGGAAACTCAATAATCTTTCCATTGATATAAAATTTGCCTAAATTCGATAAGCAGGCAAGATGTTATGACTATTTCAAGTTCCCGTCGTAAAACAGCGCCATATTAGTCAATGGTGTGCCGCGCCACAGGAGAAAATGGAAATTTTCAAATTCCTATAGGGGTCCGCGATAGTGGCACATCATGCCAAATATCCAAGTTGCAAATAAAGTAGCAACGCAATGGCTCTGCATCGCGCCATCCCCTAATTTTCCAATTGTCAGATTCTAGTGAACCGGTGCTATAGCGCGCATCGCGCCAGGGGTCCAATTTGGGAAAATTTCACTAAAATTAAAATACATGTCCAGGGTTAAAAGGGTCAATTTTCCACCCCTATTTAATCCCTTTAACACGAGATTCAGCTATTTGGAACCCAAAATATACTAGTTTCTCTCAATTTTTTCTTAAGAACAAGTTAAATTGGGGATTCAATTTTAAGAAAGTCCCTCCATCAATCTTTTCTAAATCAAAAACTAAGGTATGTCATGTTTTGATTCATGGATCTCTCTCACCTATGAAGCTCAAGAATCTCTTTTCAAGATCCACGATTTGGGTATTTGTGAATGTTCATGTTTCCAATTGAATTGAAATTCATGTACATGATGTTGTGTGGTTTTGATTCATGTTTTAACTTACATATTCCAATGATTGACCCTAGTATGTGATGATTTGCATAATAATAATGATAAACCCCCTTCAATTTACAAGTTGATTGATGTATCCTTGATTATTACATGTGTTGATGACTGTATAACCAAAGCATGCTCCCCATATGTTTGATTAAATGCCTATGTGAAGGAAAAATGCCATACTAGTATGATATTATGAAATCCCCATTCATGTATAAGTTATGTATGTCAAGTGTTTGATGAAATATCTTAGTCAATGGACTATATATTGTTGATGTTAGTCATGTATTCAAGAATGTCATCCCTTATCAGTTTCCTTCCATCGAGTCCTGGGGGTACTTGAACCTGAAAAAACTAGTTGTGTGCCTAGAGTCCGTGTCATGTTTTCACAATATCCTCAGTCAAGCCATGATCCAGAGAACTCAGTCAGTTATGTGACTCAGGAAAGCTCAGTAATACAATAATCTCAATACTATTCCATCAGCCAACGGAACTCAGTTAATTTAGTACAGTTCAGTTCAGTAATCCATGATCAGCGACTATTTAGATGGGAGTAGGAATTAGCACCAAGTAAACCTAAGGATGGGAACATACACTGTCAGATAAGGGTATGATTCTTAGAAATTATCCTTGCATTCTAGAACTATGTAGCCATCATAGGTTAAGACATCAATACTGTCAAATGAGGGTTGTTGAGGTGGATAAGCACTATCAGATGAGGGACCCATCATTCTATTTTGGGGACACTGTCAGATGAGGGTCACTCACAGCTTGTCCTTAACAGTGGCGCGGTATTGACACCCTTCCAATTGGGGTTACATATTGGACCCCAAATCAGCTATAATGGTGTATTAGAGGCATGTCGGTTAGATAACTACTTCCCATAGTTTCAGTTATAGAATCAGGATTGTTAGATACAGTCATTCAGTCTCAGCAATATAACTCAGATAGTTCTACAGAATTTAGGACTATTAGATATAGTATGGAGCTCAGCTATTTCCATCAAATTCAAGACTATCAGATACAATCACTCATTTCATCAGTTATATCAGTCATCAGAATTTGGTTATCAGTCATGTTAGTTATCAATAAATTTAAGTTATCACGATCTCGGATATAGTTACTACGTATTCATGCATGTATTCTCACATTCATATAAGTCAGTTAGTTAGTATTCTTCATGCATATGAACCCCATGCATTCAGCCTACCTTCTATGCATACCAGTACATTCAAAGTACTAACACATTTGCACTATGGTGTCTTATACCATAGGTTTAGAGACACGAACTCCAGAGCATTAGTAGCATTCCCATCTCAGTAGTCAGAGTTAGCAGTGAGTCCTCATTTCTCGGTGACATGATCATTAATTATTATCTCATTAAGTAATTTATTAGTTGGAGTTAGTTGGGGACATGTCCCATCAAATCCTCATTCAGACAGTTCAGTCAGTTAGAGGCTTTCCAGACTGTCATGTTCAGACTATTATGTTATTTCAATTTTATTTTGGGTATTGCATACCCCATTCAAATGTTACATATTTATCAGTTATCTTACAGTCTTGAACCATATAGCCTTTCAGTTCATGTTTTCACAATCATACAATATATTATGCAGTATACAGGTACAAATATCAATCGCGGGTTAGCTTATGGTTCTTCGGGGTTTCAGCATCGTGTAGCATTTCGAGTACCAGATCTAGGGCATTACAACTAAGTCAACGTCCACTAGCTGGTGATCAATCTGTATTTCATTTTGATACACAGTCTCTATCACATTCTCAACTTCCACCCATCCTATAGGTATTGTTTTGATTACAATGCACCAATTAGACTTATCCCTATGCAACGGATAAGGAGCATAATGCACTTGTTTAGCATTTTCTGCTAGAACAAATGGATCGTAAATAGGATACGACATATTGTGCTTCACTTCAATGATGTTATGCTCCTTATGTACAGTTGTGCCTTTTATTCTTGGATCAAACCACTTACATCAAAAGAGGACAAGTTTTTTGGGAAACTAATGTACTCCAATTGTAAGATCTTGTGTATGATGCTAAAATAATCAACATCATCATCACCCTTAACCCAAACACCACTATTGTTTGTTTTCTTTGTTCTAAAGTGTTGTTCGGTGGAAAATTTAAACCCATTTACTATGTAATAGGACATTGCATGAGCTGCAACTCAATCCAAAGAAATATCTCTTAAGAGTTGATCATATGCAGCTGCATTTGGTGACCGGTGTACCTAAAAATATTATACATATATATATATATATATATTATATATATGTTAGTTGAGGAATGTGGAAATATTTAAAATTTGTAAAAATATCAATACACTTATGAACCTCATATATAAACTATGTTGCAAAGGATGAATACACTTGATTTTTGTGGAATTGAGTCTTAAATGAACTGAAGATCTAACATGCAAAACAAAATTAGTTTCTTTAAGGGAATGTGAAAACAACTAAGATATGTTAAAATTTTAATATCCTTACTTCAGAAAGGGCTCAACTTCCAGGTAATTCAGTAAGACATACAAAGTTCCTGATTTATGTTCCATGGCAGTGAGCCGGCGGCATATGGTCTTTTTAGCCTTACAACCAGATTTGACTGAAAATTGATAGCGGTTGTAAATAAGGCTCGTTCATAAATCCTGATGACAATTTGGTCGGTTTCTTAAAGAACCAACTTCATCATGAAAATAGTATGAACAAAATTGAGACGTATCTCTTGCAAGATATGCCTCACTATAGAGACTTTCCACCCTATGCTTGTTTTTGGGACCCCTTTTCAATTTTTCAATTGCCCTGCACATTCTTAAGATTACAACAACAACAACAACAAACCCAGTGTATTCCCACCTAGTGGGGTCTGGGGGGGGTAAGATGTACGCAGTCCATACCTCTACCTCTGAAGAAGTAGAAAGGCTGTTTCCGATAGACCCCCGGCTCAAGACAGTCGCCACACAAATATAAATATAAATATAAATATAAAGTAACGCATAGGTAGTAGGAAACATCGGGAAGCACTCAGATACATAATAAAACATGGAACACCGAAATCATAACAAGAAGAAGAATAGGAATAGGAATAAAAATAAGAGTAGGAAGAATAACAGGAATAATCCCCCACCAAAAAATTCCCTACCCTTGTGCCCCCAAACTGGCCCTAGTCTTCTGCCCTAATCCTCGCCCTCCAGACCTTCCTATCTAGGGTCATGTCCTCGGTGAGCTGTAACTGCTCCATGTCCCGTCTAATCACCTCTCCCCAGTACTTCTTCGGCCTACCCCTACCCCGCCTAAAACCATCCAACGCTAGCCTCTCACACCTACGAACCGGGGCATCCATGTCCCTCCTCTTCACGTGTCATACATCCACCTAGTTCGAACTGCAATAGACAAACAAGAGTGTGAACACCCGTAAAACGAAGGATAACTAGCAGCATGCAATTGTTCATAGAATTTTCCCATTTTGCTATCACGAAAATCTTCGATAATTTCTCTAAAGTCGACCCTGTGTTGCTTCCCAAAAGCATCGTGTACCATTTCTGTCATCCTAGTATCTTGATATTCATTATGTCCTAGAAACCTACTACTTTCTCCAATAACAAAGTTATTGTGCACAACATGACCATGAATATCACGCAAACTTAAAAGGTCGTTGTAAAATCCTTTTCTATTAAAATGTTCCACTATATCTTCTTCATTTAAAAGATTTATACCATCACATCTAACACAAGGACAACGAATATCCTAAAATATGTCCAAACATCAAGTGTCTTATCATGTTCAATAAATCATTTGACACCTTCAAAAAATTACTCTCTAATACCCATTCTATTATCATTGTTCTGTTGATATATCCAACTATAATCAGGTTCCATCTATGCAATCAATCAAATACAACAAATTAGATCAAGTCACAAAAATTCAATTATAACCAAACATAACCACATTCAAAACAAAAAATACCTTTAAAGTCCTTACACTTAATCATTTTCAACCTACCAACTCATCAAACATAACTACATTCAAACTACAAATTCCCCTTGAAAGTCCCTATAATTAACCACCTTCAAGTGACTAAGTATCAAAACAAAACCACATTAAAAACAAAAAATCCTCTTTAAAAACCCTACACTTAACCATTTTCAAGTAACTAAGTCACACCCAAAACCACATTCAAAACAAAAAATTCCCTCTAAAGTCCCTACACTATACCATTTTCAAGTAACTAAGTCACCCACCAAACCACATTCAAAACAAAAAATCCCCTTTAAAGTTCCTACACTTAACCATTTTCAAGTGACTAAGTATCAAAATAAAACTACGTTCAAAACAAAAATCCCCTTTAAAGTCCCCACACTTAATCATTTTCAAGTAAATAAGTCACCAACCAAACCACATTCGAAATCAAAAAATCCACCTTAAAGTCTCTACACTTAACCATTTCCAAGAAACTAAGTCACCAAAAAAACCACATTCAAAACAAAAAATTCCCTTTAAAGTTCCTACACTTCATTTTCAAGTTACTAAGTATCAAAACAAAACACATTCAAAATAAAAAATCTCCTTAAAAATACTATGCTTAACCTTTTTCAAATAACTAAATCACCAACCAGACCATATTCAAAACGAAAAATATCCTTTAAAGACCCTACACTTAACCATTTTCAAGTAGCTAAGTCATCAACTAAACCACATTCAAAACAAAAAATCTCTTTTAAAGTCTCTACACTTAACCATTTTCAAGTGACTAAGTATCAAAAGAAAATCACATTCAAAACAAAAAATCCTCTTTAAAGTCCCATCACTTAACCATTTTCAAATAACTATGTCACCAACCAAACCACATTCAAAACAAAAAATTCCTACACTAAACCACCAACCAAACTACATTTCAAACAAAAACTCCCCTTTAAAGTCCCTATAGTTATCAATTTTCAAGTCACTAAGTATCAAAACAAAGCCACATACAAAAAAAATCCCCTTTAAATTCCCTGCAATTAACCATTTTCAAGTAACTAAGTCACCAACAAACAACCTTCAAAATAAAAAATCACCTTTAAAGTTCCTAGACTTAACCATTTTAAAGTAACTTAGTCGCCAACCAACCCATATTCAAAACAAAAATTCCCATTAAAGTCCCTACAGTTAACCATTTTCAAGTAACTAAGTCAGCAACCAAACCACATTTAAAACAAAAAATCCCCTTTAAAGTCCCAACAGTTAACTATTTTCAAGTGACTAAGTACCAAATCCAAACCACGTTCAAAACAAAATATCACCTTTAAATTCCCTACACTTAACCATTTTCAATTGAGAAAGTATCAAAACAAAATCATATTCAAAATAAAAAATCCTCTCTAAAGTCCCTACACTTAACAATTTTCAAGTAACTAAGTCACCACCAAACCACATTCAAAACAAAAATTCCCTTTGAAGTCACTACACCTATCCATTTTGAAATAACTAAGTCACCAATCAAACCACATTCAAGATAAAAAATTACCTTTAAAGTCGCATCACTTAACCATTTTCAAGTGACTAAGTATCAAAACAAAACGACACTCAAAACAAAAAAATCCCATTTAAAGTCCCTACAATTAAACATTTTCAAGTAACTAAGTCACCAACCAAACCACATTAATCGCCTTTGAAGTCCCTACACTTAACCATTTTCAAGTAACTTAGTCACAAATCAAACAACATTCAAAACAAAAAATCTCCTCTAAAGTCTCCACACTTAACCATTTTCAAGTAACTAAGTCACCAAACAAACCACAGTCTAAATAAAAAATCCCCTTTAAAGTTCCTACACTTAACCGTTTTCGAGTAACTAAGTCACCAACCAAACCATATTCAAAAAGACAAATCCCATTTAAAGTCCCTACACTTAACCATTTTCAATTAACTAAGTCAACAACCAAACCACATTCAAAATATTAAATTCCCTTTAATGTCCCTACACTTAACCTTTTTAAAGTAACTAAATCACTAACCAAACAACATTCAAAACACAAAATCCTCTTTGAAGTCGCTACACTTAACCATTTTCATGTAACTAAGCCACTAATCAACCAACATTAAAAACAAAAAATCCCTTTTAAAGTCCCTACACTTAGTCATTTTCAAGAAACTAAGCATCAAAACAAATACACATACAAATCAATAAATCCCCTTTGAAGTCCCTACACTTAACCATTTTCAAGTAACTAAGTCACCAACCAAACCACATTCAAAACAAAAAATCTCCTTTGAAGTCTCTACAGTTAACCATTTTCAAGTAACTAAGTCACCAACCAAACCACATACTAAGCAATAAATCCACTTAAAAGTTCTTACACTTAACCATTTTAAAGTAACTAAGTCACCAATCAAACCACATTCAAAACGAAAAATCTTCTTTAAAGTCCCTACACTTAACCATTTTCAACTAACTAAGTCAACAATCAAACCACATTCAAAATACAAAATCCGCTTTAAAGTCTCTGCACTTAACCTTTTTCAAGCAACTAAGTATCAAAACAAAACCAGACACAAAACAATAAATCCCTTTTAAAGTACGTACACTTAGCCATTTTCAAGTAACTAAGTCACCAGCCAAACAACATTCAAAACAAAAAATCTCCTTTAAAGACTATACACTTAACCATTTTCAAGTAACTAAGTCACCAACAAAATCACATTCTAAATAAAAAATCCCCTTTAAAGTTCCTACACTTAACCATTTTCAAGTAACTAAGTCACAAACCAAACCACATTCACAACGCCAAATCCCTTTTAAAGTCCCTACACTTAACCATTTTCAATTAACTAAGTCAACAACGAAACCACATTAAAAATATTAAATTCCCTTTAAAGTCTCTACACTTAACCATTTTGAAGTGACTAAGTATCAGAACAAAACGACACTCAAAACAAAAAATCCCCTTTAAAGTCCCTACAATTAAACATTTTCAAGTAACAAAGTCACCAACCAAACCACATTAGAAACACAAAATCGCTTTAAATGTCCCTACACTTAACCATTTTCAAGGAACTAAGTCACCAACCAAACCACATTCTAATTGAAAAATCCTCTTTAAAGTCCCTACACTTAACCATTTTCAATTAACTTAGTCAAAAACCAAATCCTATTCAAAATACAAAATCCCCTTTAAAGTGTCTACACTGAACCATGTTCAAGTAACTAAGTCACCAATACTAGGCTTGGGTTAGTTTTGGGTAGTGCGATTAGCTTGTTATATCCTTGTAATTTTTGGGTTATATAGTTGGTGTTTGGTTCTTTGATGTTTGTAGCTCTGGGGTTATGGTTTAGAAAAGTTTGTACTCTATAGATGTTTTCTATATATTTCTGGGTTGTATAATTATAAACTTTTTTGTTTTGGTTTAGGCTATCTCGGTATGTGGTAGTTTGTGGTGGTATGAATAAATGGTCTTTTTGTGTTTTTGGTATTAGGATGGTTATTGATTATAAAAATTTAAATGCAAAAACTATAACATATAATTATTCAATACCAAATAAGACATTAAAAATAATGCAAATACAAGGATATAATTATTTTAGTAAATTCGACTGTAAATCAGGATTTTAGATTTTCTATGTCATTTATTATCTTGTGTTGTTCTACTTTTTGTTTGCATGGTGTTACAATGTTCAAGTGACTAAGTGTTAAAACAAAACCATATTCAAACCAAAAAATCCCATTTAAAGTCCCTACACTTAGCTATTTTCAATTAACTAAGTCAACAACCAAACCATATTCAAAATAAAAAATCCCCTTTAAAGTCTCTACACTTAACCATTTTCAAGTGACTAAGCATCAAAGCAAAACGACTCACAAAACAAAAAATCTCTTTTAATGTCCCAACACTTAACCATTTTCAAGTAACTAAGTCACCAACCAAACCACATTCAAAACACAAAATCCCCTTTGAAGTCTCTACACTTAACCATTTTTAAGTAACTAAGTCACCAATCAAACAACATTAAATACAAAAAATCTCCTTTAAAGTTTCTAAACTTAACCATTTTCAAGTAACTAAGTCACCAATCACACCACATTCAAAACGAAAAATCCTATTTAAAGTCCCTGCATTTTACCATTTTTAATTAACTAAGTCAACAACCAAACCACATTCAAAATACAAAATCCCCTTTAAAGTCCCTACACTTAACCAGGTTAAAGTAACTAAGTATCAAAACAAAACCACCAACAAAACGATAAATCCCTTGTAAAGTCTCTACACTTAACCATTTTCAAGAAACTAAGTCACCAACTAAACCACATTCAAAACCAAAAATCTCCATTAAAGTCTACACACTTAACCATTTTCAAGTAACTAAATCACCAACCAAACCACATTCTAAATAAAAAAATCCCCTTTAAAGTTTCTACACTTAATCATTTTCAAGTAACTAAGTCACCAACCAAACCATATTCAAAACGACAAATCCCCATTAAAGTCTCTACACTTAACAATTTTCAATTAACTAAGTGAACAACCAAACCACATTCAAAACCAAAAATCTTCTTTAAAGTTTCCACACTTAACCATTTTCAAGTAACTAAGTCTCCAACCAAACCACATTCTAAATAAAAAATCGCCTTTAAATATCCTACACTTAACCGTTTTCAAGTAACTAAGTCACCAACCAAACCATATTCAAAACGACAAATCTTCTTTAAAGTCCCTACGCTTAACCATTTTCAATTAACTAAGTCAACAACCAAACCACATTCAAAATATTAAATCCACTTTAAAGTCTCTGCACTTAACTATTTTCAAGTAACTAAATAACCAACCAAACCACATTCAAAACACAAAATCCCCATTGAAGTCCCTACAGTTAACAATTTTCAAGTAACTAAGTCACCAATCAAACAACATTAAAAACAAAAAATCCCTTTTAAAGCCTCTACACATAATCATTTTCGAGAAACTAAGTATCAAAACAAAACCACATACAAAACAATAAATCTCCTTTGAAATCTCTACACTTAACCATTTTCAAGTAACTAAGTCACCAACCAAACCACATTCAAAACAAAAAATCTCCTTTGAAGTCTCTACAGTTAACCATTTTCAAGATAACTAAGTCACCAACTAAACAACATTCTAAACAATGAATCCCCTTTAAACTTCATACACTTAACCATTTTGAAGTAACTAAGTCACCAATCAAACCACATTCAAAACGAAAAATCCTCTTTAAAGTCCCTACACTTAAACATTTTCAAGTAACTAAGTCAACAACCAAACCACATTAAAAATACAAAATCCCCTTTAAAGTCTCTACACATAACCTTTTTCAAGTAACTAAGTATCTAAACAAAACCACATACAAAACAATAAATCCCTTTTAAAGTACGTACACCTAACCCTTTTCAAGTAACTAAGTCACCAGCCAAGCCACATTCAAAACCAAAAATCTCCTTTAAAGTCTCTACAGTTAACCATTTTCAAGTAACTAAGTCAACAACCAAACCACATTCTAAACAATAAATCCCCTTTAAAGTTCATACACTTGACCATTTTTAAGTAACTAAGTCACAAAAAAAATAACATTCAAAATGAAAAATCCTCTTTAAAGTCCCTACACTTAACAAAGTCACCAACCAAACCACATTAAAAACACAAAAACGCCTTTAAAGTCCCTACACTTAACCATTTTCAAGGAACTAAGTCACCAACCGAATCACATTCTAAATGAAAAATCCTCTTTAAAGTCCCTACACTTAACCATTTTCAATTAACTAAGTCAACAACGAAACCACTTTCAAAATTCAAAATCCCCTTTAAAGTCCCTACACTAAACCATGTTCAAGTAACTAAGTCACCAACAAAACCACATTCATAACAAAAAATCCCCTTTAAAGGTTCTACACTTAACTATTTTCAAGTGACTAAGTATTAAAACATAACCATATTCAAAACAAAAAATCCCCCTTAAAGTCCCTACACTTAACCATTTTTAAGTAACTAAGTCACCAACCAAACCATATTCAAAACACAAAATCCCCTTTGAAGTCCCTACACTTAACCATTTCAAATAACTAAGTCACCAATCATACCCCATTCAATACAAAAAATCCCCTTTACAGTCCCTACACTTAACCATTTTCAAGTAACTAAGTATCAAAATAAAACCACATACAAAACAATAAATCCCTTTTAAAGTCCCTAGACTTAACCATTTTCAAGTAACTAAGTCACCAACCAAACCACCTTCTAAATAAAAAAATCCCCTTTAAAGTTTCTACACTTAACCATATTCAAGTAAGTAAGACACAAACCAAACCACATTCAAAACGACAAATCCACGTTAAAGTCCCTACTCTTAGCCATTTTTAATTAACTAAGTCAACAACCAAACCACATTCAAAATAAAAAATCCCCTTTAAAGTCCGTTCACTTAACCATTTTCAAGTGACTAAGCATAAAACTAAAACGACACTCAAACCAAAAAAATCTCTTTTAATGTCCCTACACTTAACCATTTTAAAGTAATTAAGTCACCAACCAAACCACATTCAAAACACAAAATCTCTTTTGAAGTCCCTATACTTAGCCATTTTTAAGTAACTAAGTTACCAATAAAACAACATTCCAAACAAAAAATCCCCTTTAAAGTACCTAAACTTAATTGTTTCCAAGAAACTATGTGTTAACACAAAACCACATACAAAATAATAAATCCCCTTTGAAGTCCCTACACTTAACTATTTTCAAGTAACTAAGTCACCAACCAAACCACATTCTAAAAAAAAAATCCCCTTTAAAGTTCCTACACTTAACCATTTTCAAGAAACTAAGTCATCAATCATACCATATTGAAAACGAAAAATACTATTTAAAGTCCTTATACTTTACCATTTTCAATTAAGTAAGTCAACAACCAAATCACATTCGAAATACAAAATCCCCTTTAAAGTCCCTACACTTAACCAAGTTAAAGTAATTAAGTATCAAAATAAAACCACATACAAAACGATAAATCCCTTTTAAACTCCCTACACTTAACCATTTTCAAGTATCTAAGTCATCAACTAAACCACATTCAAAACCAAAAATCTCGTTTAAAGGCTCCACACCTAACCATTTTCAAGTAACTAAGTCACCAACCAAATCACATTCTAAATTAAAAAAATCCCCTTTAAAGTACCTACACTTAACCATTTTCAAGTAACTAAGTCACCAACCAAACCATATTCAAAACGACAAATCCCCATTAAAGTCCCTACACTTAACCGTTCTCAATTAACTAAGTCAACAACCAAACTACGTTCAAAATATTAAATACCCTTTAAAGTCCACTGCACTTAACCATTTTCAAGAAACTAAATCACCAACCATAACCACATTCAAAACGTAAAATCACCTTTGAAGTCCCTACACTTAACCATTTTCAAGTAACTAAGTCACCAATCAAACAACATTAAAAACAAAAAATCCTTCTAATGTCCCTACACTTAATTAATTTCAAGAAACTAAGTATCAAAACAAAACCACATCCAAAACAATAAATCCCCTTCGAAATCTCGACACTTAACCATTTTCAAGTAACTATGTCACCAACCAAACCACATTCAAAACAAAAAATCTCCTTTAAAGTCCCTACACTTATTGTTTCCAAGAAACTAAGTGTTAAAACAAAACCACATACAAAACAATAAATCCCCTTTGAAGTCCCTACACTTAACTATTTTCAAGTAACTAAGTCACCAACCAAACCACATTCTAAAAAACAAAATTCCCTTTAAAGTTCGTACACTTAACCATTTTCAAGAAACTAAGTCACCAATCATACCATATTCAAAATGAAAAATCCTATTTAAAGTCCTTATACGTAAACATTTTCAATTAACTAAGTCAACAACCAAACCACATTCAAAATACAAAATCCCCTTTAAAGTCCCTACACTTAACCAAGTTAAAGTAATTAAGAATCAAAACAAAACCACATACAAAACGATAAATCCAATTTAAAGTCCCTACACTTAACCATTTTCAAGTAACTAAGTCATCAACTAAACCACATTCAAAACCAAAAATCTCATTTAAAGGCTCCACACCTTACCATTTTCAAGTAAATAAGTCACCAACCAAATCACATTCTAAATTAAAAAAATCCCCTTTAAAGTACCAACACTTAACCATTATCAAGTAACTAAGTCACAAACCAAACCATATTCAAAACGACAAATCCCCATTAAAGTCCCTACACTTAACCATTCTCAATTAACTAAGTCAACAACCAAACTGCATTCAAAATATTAAATCCCCTTTAAAGTCCACTGCACTTAACCATTTTCAAGTAACTAAATCACCAACCATAACCACATTCAAAACGTAAAATCACCTTTGAAGTCCCTACACTTAACCATTTTCAAGTAACTAAGTCACCAATCAAACAACATTAAAAACAAAAAATCCTTTTAAAGTCCCTACACTTAATTAATTTCAAGAAACTAAGTATCAAAACAAAACCACATCCAAAACAATAAATCCCCTTCGAAATCTCGACACTTAACCATTTTCAAGTAACTATGTCACCAACCAAACCACATTCAAAACAAAAAATCTCCTTTAAAGTCCCTACACTTATTGTTTCCAAGAAACTAAGTGTTAAAACAAAACCACATACAAAACAATAAATCCCCTTTGAAGTCCCTACACTTAACTATTTTCAAGTAACTAAGTCACCAACCAAACCACATTCTAAACAAAAAAATTCCCTTTAAAGTTCGTACACTTAACCATTTTCAAGAAACTAAGTCACAAATCATACCATATTCAAAATGAAAAATCCTATTTAAAGTCCTTATACATAAACATTTTCAATTAACTAAGTCAACAACCAAACCACATTCAAAATACAAAATCCCCTTTAAAGTCCCTACACTTAACCAAGTTAAACTAATTAAGTATCAAAACAAAACCACATACAAAACGATAAATCCAATTTAAAGTCCCTACACTTAACCATTTTCAAGTAACTAAGTCATCAACTAAACCACATTCAAAACCAAAAATCTCATTTAAAGGCTCCACACCTTACCATTTTCAAGTAACTAAGTCACCAACCAAATCACATTCTAAATTAAAAAAATCCCCTTTAAAGTACCAACACTTAACCATTTTCAAGTAACTAAGTCACAAACCAAACCATATTCAAAACGACAAATCCCCATTAAAGTCCCTACACTTAACCATTCTCAATTAACTATGTCAACAACCAAACCACATTTAAAATAATAAATCTCCTATAAAGTCCCTACACTTAACCATTTTCAAGTAACTCAATTACCAACCAAACCACATTCAAAACACAAAATCCCCTTGGCAGTCCCTACACTTAACCATTTTCAAGTGACTAAGTCATTAATCAAACAACATTAAAAAAAAAATCCCTTATAAAGTCCATACACTTAATCATTCCAAGAACCTAAGTATCAAAATAAAACCACATAGAATACAATAAATCATCTTTGAAGTCCCTACATTTAACCATTTTCAAGTAACTACGTCACCAACCAAACCACATTCAAAACAAAAAATTTCCTTTGAAGTCTGTATAGTAAACCATTTTCAAATAACTAAGTCACCAACCAAACCACATTCTAAACAATAAATCCTCTTTAAAGTTCCTACACTTAACCATTTTGAAGTAACTAAGTCTCCAATCAAACCACATTCAAAATGAAAAATCCTATTTAAAGTCCCTGGACTTAACCATTTTCAAGTAACTAAGTCATCAACTAAACCATATTCAAAACAAAAAATCTCCTTTAAAAGCTCCACACTTAACCATTTTCAAGTAACTAAGTCACAAACCAAACCACAATCTAAATAAAAAAATCCCCTTTAAAATAACTGCACTTAACCGTTTTCAAGTAACTAAGTCACCAATCAAACAACATTAAAAACAAAAAATCCCTTTTAAAGTCCCTGCACTTAATTAATTTCAACAAACTAAGTATCAAAACAAAACCACATTCAAAACAAAAAATATCCTTTGAAGTCTCTACACTTAACCATTTTCAAGAAACTGAATCACCTACCAAACCACATTCTAAACAACAAATACCCTTTAAAGTTCCTACACTTAACCATTTTGAAGTAACTAAGTCACCAATTAAACCACATTCAAAACGAAAAATCCTCTTTAAAGTCCCTACACTTAACCTTTTTCAATTAACTAAGTCAACAACCAAACCACATTCAAAATACAAAATCTCCTTTAAAGTCCTTACACTTAACCTTTTTCAAGTAACAAAGTATCAAAACAAAACCACATATAAAACAATAAAAACCTTTTAAAGTAGGTACACTTAACCATTTTCAAATAACTAAGTCACTAGCCAAACCACATTCAAAACTGAAAATATCCTTTAAAGTCTCTGCACTTAACCATTTTCAAGTAACTAAGTCACCAACCAAACCACATTCTAAATAAAAAATCCGATTTAAAGTTCCTACACTTAACCATTTTCAAGTAACTAAGTCACCAATAATTCCACATTCAAAACGAAAAATACTAATTAAAGTCCCTACAATTTACCATTTTCAATTAACTAAGTCAACAACCAAACCACATTCGAAATACAAAATCCCCTTTAAAGTCCCTACACTTAACCAGGCTAAAGTAACTAAGTATCAAAACAAAACCACATACAAAATGATAAATCTCATTTAAAGTCCCTACACTTAACCATTTTCAAGTAACTAAGTCATCAACTAAACCACATTCAAAACAAAAACTCTCCCTTAAAGGCTCCACACCTAACCATTTTTAAGTAACTAAGTCACCAACCAAACCACATTCTAAATTAAAAAAAAAAACATTTAAAGTACATATACTTAACCGTTTTCAAGTAACTAAGTCACCAACCAAACCATATTCAAAACGACAAATCCCCTTTAAAGTCCCTACACTTAACCATTCTCAATTAACTAAGTCAACAACCAAACCACATTCAACATATTAAATCCCCTTTAAAGTTCCTGCACTTAACCATTTTCAAGTAACTAAATCACCAACCAAACCACATTCAAAACGCAAAATCCCCTTCGAAGTCCCTACACTTAACCATTTTCAAGTAACTAAGTCACCAATCAAACAACATTAAAAACAAAAAATCCCTTTTAAAGTACCTACACTTAATAAATTCCATGAAACTAAGTATCAAAACAAAACCACATTCAAAACAAAAAATCTCCATTGAAGTCTCTACACTTAACCTTTTTCAAGTAACTAAGTCACCTACCAAACCAAATTCTATACAATAAATACCCTTTAAAGTTCCTACACATAACCATTTTGAAGTACCTAAGTCACCAATTAAACCACATTCAAAATGAAAAATCCTCTTTAAAGTCCCTACACTTAACCATTTTCAATTAACTAAGTCAACAACCAAACCACATTCAAAATACCAAATCCCCTTTAAAGACCGTACACTTAACCTTTTTCAAGTAACTAAGTAACAAAACAAACCACATACAAAATAATAAATACCTTTTAAAGTACGTACACTTAACCATTTTCAAATAACTAAGTCACTAGCCAAACCACATTCAAAACTAAAAATATCCTTTAAAGTCTCTGCACTTAACCATTTTCAAGTAACTAAGTCACCAACCAAACCACATTCTGAATAAAAAATCTCCTTTAAAGTTCCTACACTTAACCATTTTCAAGAAACTAAGACACCAACCAAACCCCATTCATAATGACAAATGCTGATTAAAGTCCCTACACTTAGCTATTTTCAATTAACTAAGTCAACAGCCAAACCACATTCAAAATAAAAAATCCCCATTATAGTCTCTACGCTTATCCATTTTCAAGTGTCTAAGCATCAATAAATCCCCTTTAAAGTTCCTACAGTTAACCATTTTGAAGTAACTAAGTCACCAATCAAACTACATTCAAAATGAAAAATCCTCTTTAAGTCTCTACACTGAACCATTTTCAATAAACCAAGTCAACAACCAAACCACATTTAAAACAATAAATCCCATTTAAAGTACGTACACCTAACCATTTTCAAGTAACTAAGTCACCAGCCAAGCTACATTCAAAACCAAAAATCTCCTTTAAAGCCTCTACACTTAACCATTTTCAAGTAACTAAGTCACAAACCAAACACATTCACAACGACAAATCACTTTTAAAGTCCCTACACTTAACCATTTTCAATTAACTAAGTCAACAACCAAAGCACACTAAAAATATTGAATCCCCTTTAAAGTTCCTACACTTACCCATTTTCAAGTGACTAAGTATCAAAACAAAACAACACTCAAAAAAAAAATCCCCGTAAAGTCCCAACAATTAAACATTTTCAAGTAACAAAGTCACCAACCAAACCACATTAAAAATAAAAAATCGCCTTTAAAGTCCCTACACTTAATCATTTTCAAGGAACTACATCACCAAACAAACCACATTCTAAACGAAAAATCCTCTTTAAAGTCCCAACACTAAACCATGTTCAAGTAACTAAGTCACCAACAAAACCACATTCAAAAAGAAAATCCCCATTAAAGGTTCTACACTTAACCATTTTCAAGTGACTAAGTATTAAAACAAAACCATATTCTAAACAAAAAAATCCCCTTTAAAGTGCCAACACTTAACCATTTTCATGTAACTATGTCACAAACCAAACCATATTCAAACTACAAAATCCCCTTTGAAGTCCCTACACTTAACCATTTAAAATAACTAAGTCACCAACCAAACCACATCCTAAATAAAAAATCTCATTTAAAGTTCCTACACTTAACCATATTCAGGTAATTAAAACACCAACCAAACCACATTCAAAACGAAAAATACACGTTAAAGTCCCTACACTTAGCCATTTCAAATTAACTAAGTCAACAACCAAACCACATTCAAAATAAAAAATCCCCTTTAAAGTCCATACTCTTAACCATTTTCAAGTGACTAAGCATCAAAATATAACGACACTCAAACCAAAAAATCCCTTTTAAAATCCCTACACTTAACCATTTTAAAGTAACTAAGTCACCAACCAAACCACATTCCAAACACAAAATCCCCTTTGAAGTCCCTACACTTAACCATTTTTAAGTAACTAAGTCACCAATCAAACAACATTCAAAATAAAAAATCTCATTTAAAGTCCTAACACTTAATTGTTTCCAAGAAAGTAAGTGTCAAAACAAAACCACAAACAAAACAATAAATCCCCTTTGAAGTCCCTACACTTAACTATTTTCAAGTAACTAAGTCACCAACCAAACCACATTCTAAACGAAAAATCCCCTTTAAAGTTACTACACTTAACCATTTTCAAGTAACTAAGTCACCTATCATACCACATTCAAAATGAAAAATCCTGTTTAAAGTCCCCACACTTTACCATTTTCAATTAACTAAGTCAATAACCAAACCACATTCGAAATATAAAATCCTATTTAAAGTCCCTGTGCTTAACCATTTTTAAGTAACTAAGTCATCAACTAAACCATATTCAAAACCAAAAATCTCCTTTAAAGGCTCCACACCTAACCATTGTCAACTAACTAAGTCACCAACCAAACCACATTTCAAACACAAAATCCCCTTTGAAGTCCCTACACTTAACCATTTTTAAGTAACTAAGTCACCAATCAAACAACATTCAAAATAAAAAATCTCATTTAAAGTCCTAACACTTAATTGTTTCCAAGAAAGTAAGTGTCAAAACAAAACCACAAACAAAACAATAAATCCCCTTTGAAGTCCCTACACTTAACTATTTTCAAGTAACTAAGTCACCAACCAAACCACATTCTAAACAAAAAATCCCCTTTAAAGTTACTACACTTAACCATTTTCAAGTAACTAAGTCACCTATCATACCACATTCAAAATGAAAAATCCTATTTAAAGTCCCCACACTTTACCATTTTCAATTAACTAAGTCAATGACCAAACCACATTCAAAATACAAAATCCTATTTAAAGTCCCTGCGCTTAACCATTTTTAAGTAACTAAGTCATCAACTAAACCTTATTCAAAACCAAAAATCTCCTTTAAAGGATCCACACCTAACCATTGTCAACTAACTAAGTCACCAACCAAACCACATTCTGAATAAAAAAATCCCTTTTAAAGTACCTACACTTAACCGTTTTCAAGTAACTAAGTCACCAACAAAACCATATTCAAATCGACAAATCCCCTTTAAAGTCCCTACACTTAACCATTCTCAATTAACTAAGTCAACAACCAAACCATATTCAAAATATTAAATCCCCTTTAAAGTCCCTGCACTTAACCATTTTCAAGTTACTAAATCACCAACTAATCCACATTCAAAACACAAAATCCCATTTGAAGTCCCTACACTTAACCATTTTCAAGTAACTAAGTCACCAATCAAACAACATTATAAACAAAAACTCCCTTTTAAAGTCCCTACACTTAATTGATTTCAAGAAATTAAGTATCAAAAAAAACCACATACAGAACAATAAATCTCATTTGAAGTTCCTACACATAACCATTTTCAAGTAACTAAGTCACCAAACAAACCACATTCAAAACACAAAATCTCCTTTGAAGTCTCTACAGTTAACCATGTTCAAGTAACTAAGTCACCTACCAAACAACATTCTAAATAATAAATACCCTTTAAAGTTTCTACACTTAAACATTTTGAAGTAACTAACTCACCAATCCAACCACATTCAAAATGAAAAATCCTCTTTAAAGTCTCTACACTTAACCATTTTTAATTAACTAAGTCAACAACCAAACCACATTCAAAATAAAAAATCCCCTTTAAAGTCCCTTCACTTAACCATTTTCAAGTGACTAAGCATAAAAATAAAACGACACTAAAACCAAAAAATCCCTTTTAATGTCCCTACACTTAAACCATTTTAAAGTAACTAAGTCACCAACCAAACCACATTCAAAACACAAAATCTCCTTTGAAGTCCCTACACTTAAACATTTTCAAGAAACTAAGTCATCAATCATACCCTATTGAAAACAAAAAATCCTATTTAAAGTATTTATACTTTACCATTTTCAATTAACTAAGTCAACAACCAAACCACATTCGAAATACAAAATCCCCTTTAAAGTCCCTACACCTAACCAAGTTAAAGTAATTAAGTATCAAAACAAAACCACATACAAAACGATAAATCCCTTTTAAAGTCCCCACACTTAACCATTTTCAAGTAACTAAGTCATCAACTAAACCACATTCAGAACCAAAAATCTCATTTAAAGGCACCACACCGAACCATTTTCAGGTAACTAAGTCACCAACCAAATCACATTCTAAATTAAAAAAATCCTCTTTAAAGTACCTACACTTAACCAAGTTAAAGTAATTAAGTATCAAAACAAAACCACATACAAAACGATAAATCCCTTTTAAAGTCCCCACACTTAACCATTTTCAAGTAACTAAGTCATCAACTAAACCACATTCAGAACCAAAAATCTCATTTAAAGGCACCACACCGAACCATTTTCAGGTAACTAAGTCACCAACCAAATCACATTCTAAATTAAAAAAATCCTCTTTAAAGTACCTACACTTAACCATTTTCAAGTAACTAAGTCACCAACCAAACCATATTCAAAACGACAAATCCCCATTAAAGTCCTTACACTTAACCATTCTCAATTAACTATGTCAACAACCAAACCACATTCAAAACACAAAATCCCCTTGGCAGTCCCTACACTTAACCATTTTCATGTCACTAAGTCACCAATCAAACAACATTCAAAACAAAAAATCTCCTTTAAAGTCCCTACACTTAATTGTTTCCAAGAAACTAATTTTTAAAACAAAACCACATACAAAACAATAAATCCCCTTTGAAGTCCCTACACTTAACTATTTTCAAGTAACTAAGTCACCAATCAAACCACAATCTAAACAAAAAAATC
Source organism: Capsicum baccatum var. pendulum (assembly GCA_030864225.1). NCBI lineage: Eukaryota > Viridiplantae > Streptophyta > Magnoliopsida > Solanales > Solanaceae > Capsicum > Capsicum baccatum. The sequence continues at coordinate 224,465,487 of CM061550.1, forward strand.
CCCTTTAAAGTTCGTAAACTTAACCATTTTCAAGAAACTAAGCCACCAATCATACCATATTCAAAACGAAAAATCCTATTTAAAGTCCTTATACGTAACCATTTTCAATTAACTAAGTCAACAACCAAACCACATTCGAAATACAAAATCCCCTTTAAAGTCCCTACATTTCACCAAGTTAAAGTAATTAAGTATCAAAACAAAACCACATACAAAACGATAAATCCCATTTAAAGTCCCTACACTTAACCATTTTCAAGTAACTTAGTCATCAACTAAACCACATTCAAAACCACAAATCTCATTTAAACGCTCCACACCTTACCATTTTCAAGTAACTAAGTCACCAACCAAATTACATTCTAAATTAAAAAATCCCCTTTAAAGTACCAACACTTAACCGTTTTCAAGTAACTAAGTCACCAACCAAACCATATTTAAAACGACAAATCCCCATTAAAGTCCCTACACTTAACCATTCTCAATTAACTATGTCAAAAACCAAACCACATTTAAAATATTACATCTCCTATAAAGTCCCTACACTTAACCATTTTCAAGTAACTAAATCACCAACCAAACCACATTCAAAACACAAAATCCCCTTGGCAGTCCCTACACTTAACCATTTTCAAGTGACTAAGTCATTAATCAAACAACATTAAAAAAAATCCCTTATAAAGTCCCTACACTTAATCATTTCAAGAACCTAAGAATCAAAATAAAACCACATAGAAAACAATAAATCCCCTTCGAAGTCCCTACATTTAACCATTTTCAAGTAACTACGTCACCAACCAAACCACATTCAAAACAAAAAATTTCCTTTGAAGTCTGTACAGTAAACCATTTTCAAATAACTATGTCACCAACCAAACCACATTCTAAACAATAAATCCTCTTTAAAGTTCCTACACTTAACCATTTTGAAGTCACTAAGTCTCCAATCAAACCACATTCAAAATGAAAAATCCTACTTAAAGTCCCTGGACTTAACCATTTTCAAGTAACTAAGTCATCAACTAAACCATATTCAAATCCAAAAATCTCCTTTAAAGGGTCTACACCTAACCATTTTCAAGTAACTAAGTCACCAACCAAACCACATTCTAAATAAAAAAATCCCCTTTAAAGTACCTACACTTAACCGTTTTCAAGTAACTAAGTCACCAATCAAACAACATTAAAAGCAAAAAATCCCTTTTAAAGTCCCTACACTTAATTAATTTCAAGAAACTAAGTATCAAAACAAAACCACATTCAAAACAAAAAATCTCCTTTGAAGTCTCTACACTTAACTATTTTCAAGAAACTAAGCCACCTAGCAAACCACATTCTAAACATCAAATACCCTTTAAAGTTCCTACACTTAACCATTTTGAAGTAACTTAGTCACCAATTAAACCACATTCAGAATGAAAAATCCTCTTTAAAGTCCCTACACTTAACCATTTTCAATTAACTAAGTCAACAACCAAACCACATTCAAAATACAAAATCTCTTTTAAAGTCCCTACACATAACCTTTTTCAAGTAACAAAGTATCAAAACAAAACCACATACAAAACAACAAAAACCTTTTAAAGTACGTACAGTTAACCATTTTCAAGTAACTAATTCACTAGCCAAACCACATTCAAAACTAAAAATATCCTTTAAAGTCTCTACACTTAACCATTTTCAAGTAACTAAGTCACAAACCAAACCACATTCTAAATAAAAAATCCCATTTAGAGTTCCTACACTTAACCATTTTCAAGTAACTAAGTCACCAATCATTCCACATTCAAAATGAAAAATCCTATTTAAAGTCCCTATAATTTACCATTTTCAATTAACTAAGTCAACAACCAAATAACATTCGAAATACAAAATCCACTTTAAAGTCCCTACACTTAACCAGGCTAAAGTAACTAAGTATCAAAACAAAACCACATACAAAATGATAAATCCCATTTAGAGTCCCTACACTTAACCATTTTCAAGTAACTAAGTCATCAACTAAACCACATTCAAAACAAAAAATCTCCCTTAAAGGCTCCACACCTAACCATTTTCAAGTAACTAAGTTACCAACCAAACGACATTCTAAATTTAAAAAAAAACATTTAAAGTACCTATACTTAACCGTTTTCAAGTAACTAAGTTACCAACCAAACCATATTCAAAATGACAAATCTCCTTTAAAGTCCCTACACTTAAGCATTCTCAATTAACTAAGTCAACAACCAAACCACATTCAAAATATTAAATCCCTTTAAAGTTCCTGCACTTAACCATTTTTAAGTAACTAAATCACAAAGCAAACCACATTCAAAACGCAAAATCCCCTTTGAAGTCCCTACACTTAACCATTTTCAAGTAACTAAGTCACCAATCAAACAACATTAAAAACAAAAAATCTCTTTTAAAGTCCCTACACTTAATTAATTTCAAGAAACTAAGTATCAAAACAAAACCACATTCAAAAAAAAAAATCTTCGTTGAAGTCTCTACACTTAACCTTTTTCAAGTAACTAAGTCACCTACCAAACCAAATTCTATACAATAAATACCCTTTAAAGTTCCTACACTTAACCATTTTGAAGTACCTAAGTCACCAATTAAACCACATTCAAAACGAAAAATCCTCTTTAAAGTCCCTACACTTAACCATTTTCAATTAACTAAGTCAACAACCAAACCACATTCAAAATACCAAATCCCCTTTAAAGACCGTACACTTAACCATTTTCAAGTAACTAAGTAAAAAAACAAAACCACATACAAAACAATCAATACCTTTTAAAGTACGTACACTTAACCATTTTCAAGTAACTAAGTCACTAGCCAAACCACATTCAAAACTAAAAATATCCTTTAAAGTCTCTACACTTAACCATTTTCAAGTAACTAAGTCACCAACCAAACCTCATTCTAAATAAAAAATGTCCTTTAAAGTTCCTACACTTAACCATTTTCAAGTAACTAAGGCACCAACCAAACCCCATTCATAATGACAAATGCCGATTAAAGTCCCTACACTTAGCTATTTTCAATTAACTAAGTCAATAGCCAAACCACATTCAAAATAAAAAATCCCCTTTAAAGTCTCTACGCTTAACCATTTTCAAGTGACTAAGCATCAAAGCAAAACGACATTCAAACCAAAAAATCCCTTTTAAAGTCCCTACACTTAACCATTTTCAAGTAAATAAGTCACCAACCATACCATATTTAAAACAAAAAATCTCCTTTGAAGTCTCTACAGTTAACCATTTCTATGTAACTAAGTCACCAACCAAACCACATTCTAAACATTTAATCCCCTTTAAAGTTCCTACAGTTAACAATTTTGAAATAACTAAGTCACCAATCAAACCACATTCAAAATGAAAAATCCTCTTTAAAGTCTCTACACTGAACCATTTTCAATAAACTAAGTCAACAACCAAACCACATTCAAAATAAAAATTCCTCTTTAAAGTCTCTACACTGAACCATTTTCAATAAACTAAGTCAACAACCAAAGCACATTCAAAATAAAAAATCCCCTTTAAAGTCTCTACACATAACCTTTTTCAAGTAACTAAGTATCAAAACAAAACCACTTACAAAACAATAAATCCCATTTAAAGTCCGTACACCTAACCATTTTCAAGTGACTTAGTCACCAGACAAGCTACATTCAAAACCAAAAATCTCCTATAAAGTCTCTACACTTAACCATTTTCAAGTAACTAAGTCACCAACCAAACCACTTTCTAAATAAAAAATCCCCTTTAAAGTTCCTACACTTAACCATTTTCAAGTAACTAAGTCACAAACCAAACACATTCACAACGACAAATCACTTTTAAAGTCCATACACTTAACCATTTTCAATTAACTAAGTCAACAACCAAAGTACATTAAAAATATTGAATCCCCTTTAAAGTTCCTACACTTACCCATTTTCAAGTGACTAAGTATCAAAACAAAATGACACTCAAAAAAAAAATCCCCATAAAGTCCCAACAATTAAACATTTTCAAGTAACAAAGTCACCAACCAAACCACATTAAAAACACAAAATTGCCTTTAAAGTCCCTACACTTAATCATTTTCAAGGAACTAAGTCACCAACCGAAACACATTCTAAACGAAAAATCCTCTTTAAAGTCCCTACGCTTAAATATTTTCAATTAACTAAGTCAACAACCAAACCACTTTAAAAATATAAAATCCCCTTTAAAGTCCCTACACTAAACCATGTTCAAGTAAGTAAATAACCAGCAAAACCACATTCAAAAAGAAAATCCCCATTAAAGGTTCTACACTTAATCATTTTCAAGTGACTAAGTATTAAAACAAAACCATATTCTAAACAAAAAAGTCCCCTTTAAAGTCCCAACACTTAACCATTTTCATGTAACTAAGTCACCAACCAAACCATTTTCAAAACACAAAATCCCCTTTGAAGTCCCTACACTTAACCATTTCAAATAACTAAGTAACCAACCAAACCATATTCTAAATAAAAAATCTCTTTTAAAGTTCCAACAATTAACCATATTCAAGTAAGTAAAACACCAACCAAACCACATTCAAAGCAAAAATACACGTTAAAGTCCCTACACTTAGCCATTTCAAATTAACTAAGTCATCAACTAAACCACACACAAAATGATAAATCCCATTTTAAGTCCCTACACTTAACCATTTTTAAGTAACTAAGTCATCAACTAAACCACATTCAAAACAAAAAATCTCCCATAACGGCTCCACACCTAACCATTATCAAGTAACTAAGTCACCAACCAAACAAAATTCTAAATTAAAAAAAAAAACATTTAAAGTACCTATACATAACCGTTTTCAAGTAACTAAGTTACCAACCAAACCATATTCAAAATGACAAATCCCCTTTAAAGTCCCTACACTTAACCATTCTCAATTAACTAAGTCAACAACCAAACCACATTCAAAATATTAAATCCCCTTTAAAGTTCCTGCACTTAACCATTTTCAAGTAACTAAATCACAAACCCAACCACATTCAAAACGCAAAATCCCCTTTGAAGTCCCTAAACTTAACCATTTTCAAGTAACTAAGTCACCAATCAAACAACATTAAAAACAAAAAATCCCTTTTAAAGTCCCTACACTTAATTAATTTCAAGAAACTAAGTATCAAAACAAAACCACATCCAAAACAATAAATCCCCTTCGAAATCTCGACACTTAACCATTTTCAAGTAACTATGTCACCAACCAAACCACATTCATAACAAAAAATCTCCTTTAAAGTCCCTACAGTTAACCATTTCTAAGTAACTAAGTCACCAAACAAACCACATTCTAAACAATAAATCCCCTTTAAAGTTCCTGCAGTTAACCATTTTGAAGTAACTAAGTCACCAATCAAACCACATTCAAAATGAAAAATCCTCTTTAAAGTCTCTACACTGAACCATTTTCAATAAACTAAGTCAACAACCAAACCACATTCAAAATAAAAAATTCCCTTTAAAGTCTCTACACATAACCTTTTTCAAGTAACTAAGTATCAAAACAAAACCACATACAAAACAATAAATCCCATTTAAAGTTCGTACACCTAACCATTTTCAAGTAACTAATTCACCAGACAAGCTACATTCAAAACCAAAAATCTCTTTCAAAGTCTCTACACTTAACCATTTTCAACTAACTAAGTCACCAACCAAACCACTTTTTAAATAAAAAAACCCCCTTTAAAGTTCCTACACTTAACCATTTTCAAGTAACTAAGTCACAAACCAAACATATTCACAACGACAAATCACTTTTAAAGTCCCTACACTTAACCATTTTTAATTAACTAAGTCAACAACCAAAGCACATTAAAAATATTGAATCCCCTTTAAAGTTCCTACACTTACTCATTTTGAAGTGAATAAGTATCAAAACAAAATGACACTCAAAACAATTAATCATTTTCAAGTAACAAAGTCACCAACCAAACCACATTAAAAACACAAAATCGCCTTTCAAGTCCCTACACTTAATCATTTTCAAGGAACTAAGTCACCAACCAAACCACATTCTAAACGAAAAATCCTCTTTAAAGTCCCTACGATTAAATATTTTTAATTAACTAAGTCAACAACCAAACCACTTTCAAAATATAAAATCCCCTTTAAAGTCCCTACACTAAACCATCTTCAAGTAACTAAATCACCAACAAAACCACATTCAAAAAGAAAATCCCCATTAAAGGTTCTACACTTAATCATTTTAAAGTAGTAGGTCACCAACCAAACCACATTCGAAACACAAAATCCCCTTTGAAGTCCCTACATTTAACCATTTTTAATTAACTAAGTCACCAATCAAACAACATTCAAAACAAAAAATTCCCTTTAAAGTCCCTACACTTAATTATTTCCAAGAAACTAAGTGTCGAAACAAAACCACATACAAAACAATAAATCCCCCTTTGAAGTCTCTACACTTAACAATTTTCAAGTAACTAACTCACCAACCAAACCACATTCTAAACAAAATATCCCCTTTAAAGTTACTACACTTAACCATTTGCAAGTAACTAAGTCACCAATCATACCACATTCAACAAGAAAAATCCTATTTAAAGTCCCTACACTTTACCATTTTCAATTAACAAAGTCAACAACCAAACCACATTCGAAGTACAAAATCCCCTTTAAAGACCCTACACTTAACCAGGTTAAAGTAACTAAGTATCAAAACAAAACCACATACAAAATGATAAATCCTATTTAAAGTAACTAACCATTTTCAAGTAACTAAGTCATCAACTAAACCACATTCAAAACCAAAAATCTCCCTTAAAGGCTCCACACCTAACCATTTTCAAGTAACTAAGTCACCAACCAAACCACATTCTAAATTAAAAAATCCCCTTTAAAGTACCTATACTTAACCATTTTCAAGTAACTAAGTCACCAACCGAACCATATTCAAAACGACAAATCCCCTTTAAAGTCCCTTCCTTTAACTATTCTCAATTAACTATGTCAACAACCAAACCACGTTCAAAATATTAAATCCCCTTTAAAGTCCCCACACTTAACCATTTTCAAGTAACTAAATCACCAACTAAACCACATTCAAAATACAAAATCCCCTTGGTAGTCCCTACACTTAACCATTTTCAAGTAACTAAGTCACCAATCAAACAACATTACAAAAAATTCCTTTATAAAGTCCCTACACTCAATCATTTCACGAACCTTAGTATCAAAACAAAACCACATAGAAAACAATAAATCTCCATTGAAGTCTCTACATTTAACCATTTTCAAGTAACAACGTCACCAACCAAACCACATAAAAAACAAAAAATCTCATTTGAAGTCTCAACAGTAAACCATTTTCAAGTAACTATGTCACCAACCTAACCACATTCTAAACAATAAATCCTCTTTAAAGTTCCTACACTTAACCATTTTGAAGTAACTAAGTCTCCAATAAAACCACATTCAAAATGAAAAATCCTTTTTAAAGTCTCTGTACTTAACCACTTTCAAGTAACTAAGTCATCAACTATACCATATTCAAAACCAAAATTCTCCTTTAAAGGCTCCACACCTAACCATTTTCAAGTAACTAAGTCACCAACCAACCCACATTCTAAATAAAAAAATCCCCTTTAAAGTACTTACACTTAACCGTTTTGAAGTAATAAGTCACCAACCAAACCATTTTCAAAACGACAAAGTCCCTGCTCTTAATTTATTTTCAAGAAACTAAATCACCAACCAAACCACATTCAAAGTAATAAATCCCCTTTGAAGTCCCTACACTTAACCATTTTCAAGTTACTAAGTCACCAATCAAACAACATTAAAACCAAAAAATCCCTCTTAATGTCCCTACACTTAATTAATTTCAAGAAACTAAGTATCTAAACAAAACCACATACAAAACAATAAATCCCCTTTGAAATCCCTACACTTAACTATTTTCATGTAATTAAGTCACCAACCAAACAACATACTAAACAAAAATTCCTCTTTAAAGTTCCTACACTTAACCAGTTTCAAGTAACTAAGTCACCAATCATACCACATTCAAAACAAAAAATCCTATTTATAGTCACTACACTTTACCATGTTCAATTAGCTAAGTCAACAACAAAAGCACATTAAAATACAAAATACCCTTTAAAGTCCCTACACTTAACCAGATTAAAGTAACTAAGTATCAAAACAAAACCACATACACAACGACAAATCCCATTTAAACTCCCTATACTTAACTATTTTCAAGTAACTAAGTCATCAACTAAACCACATTCAAACCAAAAATCTCCTTTAAAGGCTCCACACCTAACCATTTTGAAGTAACTAAGTCACCTACCAAACCATATTCAAAATGACAAATCCCCTTTAAAGTCCCTACACTTAACCATTCTCAATTAACTATGTCAACAACCAAACCACATTCAAAATATTAAATCCCCTTTAAAGTCCTTGCACATAACCATTTTCAAGTGACGAAGTATCAAAACAAAACGACACTCAAAACAAAAAATACCCTTTAAAGTCCCTACAACTAAACATTTTCATGTAACTAAGTAAACAACCAAACCACATTAAAAACACAAAATCGCCTTTAAAGTCCCTACACTTAACCATTTTCAAGTAACTAAGTAACCAATCAAACAACATTCAACAACAACAACAACAACAAACCCAGTGTTTTCCCACCTAGTGGGGTCTTGGGGGGGTAAGATGTACGGTCCATACCTCTACCTCTGAAGAAGTAGAAAGGTTGTTTCCGATAGACCCCCGGCTCAAGACACGAGATGCCACACAAATATAAAGTAACGCACAGAACAGGATTTCATAACGTAAATATAGCACCTATAAGTAGTAGGAAATATCGGAAAGCACCCAGATTCGTAATAAAGCATGGAACACCGAAAGCATAACAAGAAGAAGAATAGAAAATAGGAATAAAATAAGAATAGGAAGAATAACAGGAATAAAACCCCCACCAAATACTTCCCTACCCTAACGCCCCAAACTGACCCTAGTTTTCTGCCCTAATTCGCGCCCTCCAGACCTTCCTATCTAGGGTCATGTCCTCGGTGAGTTGTAGCTGCTCCATATCCCGCCTAATCACCTCACCCCAGTACTTCTTCGGCCTCCCCCTACCCCGCCTAAAACCATCTAACTCTAGCCTCTCACGCCTACGAACCGGGGCATCCGTGTCCCTCCTCTTCACGTGTCCAAACCAACTCAATCGGACTTCCCGCATCTTGCACTCCACTGGATCCACACCAACCTTCTCCCTGATAGTCTCATTCCTAACTCTATCCCCTCGAGTCATCCCACACATCCAGTGCAACATCCGCATTTCCGCCACTTTCATTTTTTGGATGTGGGAGTTCTTAACTGGCCAACACTCTGCTCCATACAACATGGCCGGACGGACTACCATCCTGTAGAATTTGCCTTTAAGCTTGGGCGGCACCTTCTTATCACACAACACCCCCGACGCGAGCTTCCACTTCAACCATCTCGCCCTGATACGGTGCGAGACATCCTCATCAATCTCACCGTTACCCTGTATCACGGACCCGAGATACTTGAAACTATCCCTCTTACATACCTCCTGCAAATCCAGCTTCACGACCACCTCATCCTCCAACCTCACGTCATTAAACTTGCATTCCAAATACTCTGTCTTGCTTCTGCTCAACCTGAACCCTTTAGACTCAAGAGTTTGTCTCAACACCTCTAATTTGTCATTCACACCCTTTCGGGTCTCGTCAATCAGAACTACATCGTCTGCAAAAAGCATACACCAAGGCACCTTCCCTTGAATACGCCGCGTCAATACATCCATCACCAAATGAAACAAAAAAGGACTAAGAGTAGATCCCTGATGCAATCCTGTCAAGACAGTGAAATGCTCTGAGTCTCCTCCCGCCGTCCTTACCTGAGTTTTCGCTCCATCATACATATCCTTAACTGCTCTGATATAAGCCATCGGGACTCGACTCACCTCCAAGCATCTCCAAAGCACCTTCCTGGGAACTTTGTCGTAAGCCTTCTCTAGGTCGATAAACACCATGTGCAGATCCTTCTTCCTTTCCCTATACTGTTCCACCAGCCTCCGTACCAGGTGAATCGCCTCCGTCGTCATCGCCCAGGCATAAATCCAAACTGATTTTTCGAAATAGACACTATCCGTCTCAGCCTCCCCTCGACCACTCTCTCCCAAATCTTCATAGAGTGACTCAATAACTTAATCCCCCTATAGTTATTGCAACACTGGATGTCACCCTTATTCTTATAAAGAGGGATCATGGTACTCCACCGCCAAGCCTCGGGCATCTTTGCCGTCTTGAAGATTTCGTTAAACAGACCAGTCAACCACCTTACCCCAGCATCTCCAACGTACTTCCAAAACTCCACCGGTATCTCATCCGGCCCCGTCGCCCTACCCCTACGCATCCTGCAAATAGCCTCTCTAACCTCTTCTACACTAAAACGTCTACAATAACTAAACTCCCGACACTCCTCTGAATGATCCAGTTCCCCTAACACAATAGCTCTATCCCTTTCGTCATTCAAGAGCCTATGAAAGTACGACTTCCATCTATTCTTAATATGTCTGTCCTCCATCAACACTCTGCCATCCTCCCCCTTAATGCACCTCACCTGATCGAGGTCACGGCCCTTCCTCTCCCTAGCCTTAGCGAGTCTAAACAACTTTTTCTCCCCTCCTTTCCCCTGTAACCCCGCATACAGGCTCTCAAACGCGGCCGTCTTAGCTGCCGTGACTGCTGACTTAGCCTCCTTCCGAGCTAGCTTGTACTCTTTCCTGTTTACCCGCTTCTCTTCTTCGTCCCTGCTCTCCACCAACTTAGCATACGCCTCTTTCTTCGACCGTACTTTCTTCTCCACCTCTTCATTCCACCACCAATCCCCCTGATGGTTCCCGGCCCAGCCCCTAGAAACACCCAACACCTCACTTGCCTTCTCCCTGATGCACCTAGCCGCCCTATCCCACATACTATCCACGTCCCCCCTACACTCCCACACCCCCATTCCCGCCAACTTCTCCCCTATCTCCCACGCATTCACTGGCATCAAACCGCCCCACTAAATTCTAGGTCTACACTTTTTACTCCTCCTCTTACTACTCGTCTTTATACCCAGGTCCATGACCAAGAGCCTATATTGGGTCGAAAGGTTCTCACTCGGTATGACCTTACAGTCCCTACACAACACCCTATCCCCTTTCCTGATCAACATAAAGTCAATCTGGGTCCTGGCCATCGCGCTTCGAAAGGTGATGAGGTGATCGTCCTTCTTCGGGAAGCCCGAGTTCACCACCACCAGCCCAAAGGACCTTGCGAACTCCAAAAGGGTAGCCCCCTCTTCATTTCTCACCCCAAAACCAAAACCACAATGCACATCACCAAAGCCTCCCGGTAACGCGCCGATGTGCCCGTTGAAATCTCCTGCTACAACAATCTTCTCCGAGCTAGGCACGCCTCTCAGCACCTCCTCCAAAGCCTCCCAAAACCGCAACTTCTCCTCCCCCTCCGAGCCCACTTGCGGCGCATAGGCGCTACACACATTCAGGGTAAACCGCCGAATGACCAACTTAATAGTCATCAACCTATCGTTGATCCTCTTAACCTCTACTACCTGGCCTCGAAGCTCTTCATCTACTAAGATTCCAACTCCATTCCTCCGCCTCTCGCTCCCAGAGTACCACAGCTTGTAACCATCCACATCCCTAGCCTTAGACCCTACCCACTTGGTCTCTTGAATACACGCGATATTGATCCTCCTCTTCTTAAGAATCTTCACAAGCTCTATAGACTTACCCTGAAGGGTCCCTATATTCCAAGAACCAACCCTCAGCCTACCAACACTATCCCCCCGCCCTCCCCTACCGCCCTCGCAGCCATACCTTGGCCTCCCTCCCACTCCCGCCCTTACCGCATCCCCCGCCCCCACAACTGCCCCACACCCCAACCCCCTCAGACATGACCCTATCCAACCATTACCACTCACAGCCACTATATAGGAAAATATAAGAAAATATACTCAAAGGCAAGAAACGACCACAACAACAGCAACAACAGACAACAGTCACAACAACAACAAACAATAGACAATAGCAACAATAAATAACAGATAATATCAACAAATCACAAGCAGATACCCAAACAAAAGCAGTGCAAGAAAACAACCACAGCCACAGCGACAACAACAACAGATACGGACAATATCAGTAAATCAACTGCAAATCTGATATAACTACCAGGAAATGGGGAATAAAATGAAATAGCGAGAAATGAAATATCAAAGGTTAGAGATCACCGGGTCACGCTTGTAGACCAAGCCAGAAAACCCGAACCCAGCGTTGACCGGGTTCCGGTGAGTTCCGGTGCTGAGGTGGAGTTGCGGCTGCTGGAGGCCGGCTGAACTGGTCGGCGGCGTCTGGTCGGCGTCCCGGTGCTGCAGCTGTTGGTGACCGAGCAGCTGGCGGGTGAAGGCGGAGCTGCGGCGGCGGCGACTGGCTGGGGCCGAGCTGCGGCTGCTGGGGGGGGATCGGTCGATCGGCGGCTGCTGGAGGGGGGGTCGGTCGATCGGCGGCTGCTGGGGGGGGGGGGGGGGGGGGGGGGGGGGGGTCGGTCGGCGGCTGCTGGAGACCGATGGGGGGGTTGGGGGGGTGGACCTCGCCGGATCCGGCGATGGGGGAGAGAGGGAGGGGTCGGCGGGCTGACGCCGAAGGTCGCGCCAGTGGTCGGCGACCAGAGCCGGAGATCGGGTTGGGTCAACGACGACGGTTGACCGGAGGTTGGCTCCGAAGGTCAGCGACGGCGACGAGGCCCGGGACCGAGGAGAGAGAAGGTAGGGAGAATGAATTAGAGGTCGCCACAGGAGCACGGGAGTTGGAAGAACAATTTGACTTGTTAGCACTCAAGTTCCCTCGGTTGACCTTGAGGCTGAAAACATGAACGGTGCCTTTGTCGCTGGAGACAGCTAGCAACTCCAATCAAACAACATTCAAAACAAAAAAAAAATCCTGAGTAAAGACCCTACACTTAACCATTTTCAAGTATCAAAGTCACCAACCAAACCACATTCAAAACAAAAGTCCACTTTAAAGTTCCTACACTTAACCATTTTCAAGTAACTAAGCAACCAACCAAACCATTTTCAAAACAAAAAATTACCTTTCAAGTCCCAACACTTAACTATTTTAAAGCAAGTCACAATCCAAAACAAATTCAAAATACAAAATCGCCTCTAAAGTCTCTACACATCCATTTTCAAGTAACTAAATATCAAAACAAAATCACATTCAAAAAGAAAAATACCCATTAAATTCCCTACACTCAACCATTTTTATGAAACTAAGTCACCAATCAACCCATATTTAAAATAAAAATTTTCCATTAAAGTCCCTACAGTTAACCATTTTCAAGTAACTAAATCAACAACCAAACCACGTTCAAAACAAAAAATCGCTTAACCATTTTCAAGTGGGTAAGTATCAAAACAAAATCGCATTCAAAATAAAAAATCCTCTCTAAAGTCCCTACACTTAACACCTTTCAAGTAACAAAGTCACCACCAAACCACATTCAAAATAAAAAATTCCCTTAAGAGTCCCTACACTTAGCCATTTTGACGTAACTTAGTCACCAATCGAACCACATTCAAAACAAAAAAATCTCCTTTAAAGTCCCTAAACCTAACCATTTTCAAAAAACTAAGTCAACAACCAAGCTACATTAAAAATAAAAAATCCCCTTTAAAGTTTTTATGCTTAACCATTTTCGAGAGACTAAGTGTGAAAACAAACCACATTCAAAACAAAACAACACCTTTAAAGTCCCGACAGTTATCCATTTTCAAGTGACTAAGTATCAATACAAAACCACATTCAAAACAAAAAATACCCTTTAAATTCCCTACACTTAACCATTTTTAAGTAACTAAGTCACCAACAAACCACCTTCAAAACAAAAAATCACCTTTAAAGTCCCTACATTTAACCATTTTTAAGTAATTTAGTGACCAACCAACCCACATTCAAAACAAAAATTTCCCGTAAAATCCTCTACACCTAATCATTTTCAAGTAAATAAGCCAACAACCAAACAACATTCAAAACAAAAAATCCCCTTTAAAGTCCCTACACTTGACCATTTTCAAGTGACTGAGTATCAAAATAAAATCACATTCAAAATAAAATAATCCTGTCTAAAGCCCCTACACTTAACCATTTTCAAGTAACTAAGTCACCAACCAAACCATACTCAAAAAACAAAATCCCCTTTGAAGTCCCTACACTTAACCATTTCAAATAACTAAGTCACCAATCATACCCCATTCAATCCAAAAAATCCTCTTTACAGTCCCTACACTTATCCATTTTCAAGTGACTAAGTATCAAAACAAAACCACATACAAAACAATAAACCCCTTTTAAAGTCCATAGACTTAACCATTTTCAAGTAACTAAGTCAGCAACCAAACCACATTCAAAACGACAAATCCACGTTAAAGTCCCTACACTTAGCCATTTTCAATTAACTAAGTCAACAACCAAACCACATTCAAAATAAAAACTCCCCTTTAAAGTCCCTACACTTCACCAATTTCAAGTGAGTAAGCATCAAAATAAAACGACACTCAAACCAAAAAATCCCTTTTAAAGTCCCTACACTTAACCATTTTAAAGTAGTAAGTCACCAACCAAACCACATTCGAAAAACAAAATCCCCTTTGAAGTCCCTACACTTAACCATTTTTAATTAACTAAGTCACCAATCAAACAACATTCAAATTAAAAAATCCCCTTTAAAGTCCCTACACTTAATTGTTTCCAAGAAACTAAGTGTCGAAACAAAACTACATACAAAACAATAAATCCCCTTTGAAGTCTCTACACTTAACTATTTTCAAGTAACTAACTCACCAACCAAACCACATTCTAAACAAAAAATCCCCTTTAAAGTTCCTACACTTAACCATTTTCAAGTAACTAAGTCACCAATCATACCACATTCAAAACAAAAAATCCTATTTAAAGTCCCTACACTTTACCATTTTCAATTAGCTAAGTCAACAATCAAACCACATTCGAAATACAAAATCCCCTTTAAAGTCCCTACACTTAACCAGGTTAAAGTAACTAAGTATCAAAATAAAACCACATACAAAACGATAAATCCCATTTAAAGTCCCTACAATTAACCATTTTCAAGTAACTAAGTCATCAACTAAAGCTCATTCAAAACCAAAAATCTCAGTTAAAGGCTCTTCACCTAACCATTTTCAAGTAACTAGGTCACCAACCAAACCATATTCAAAACGATAAATCCCCTTTAAAGTCCCTACACTTAGGTATTGTCAATTAACTATGTCAACAACCAAACCATATTCAAAATATTAAATCCCCTTTAAAGTCCCTGCACTTAACCATTTTCAAATGACTTAAGTATCAAAACAAAACGACACTCAAAACAAAATAACCCCTTTAAAGTCCCTACAATTAAACATGTTCAAGTAACTAAGTCATAACCAAACCACATTAAAAACACAAAATCGCCTTTGAAGTCCCTACACTTAACCATTTTCAAGTAACTAAGTCATCAATCAAACAACATTCAAAACAAAAAATCCTCTTTAAAGACCCTACACTTAACCATTTTCAAGTATCTAAGTCACCAACCAAACCACATTCAAAATAAAAATCCACTTTAAAGTTCCTACACTTAACCATTTTCAAGTAACTAAGTAACCAACCAAACCATATTCAAAACAAAAAATTACCTTTAAAGTCCCTACACTTAACTATTTTAAAGCAAGTCACAACCCAAAACAAATTGAAAATACAAAATCGCCTCTAAAGTCTCTACACATCCATTTTCAAGTTACTAAATATAAAAAAAAAAAACACATTCAAAAAAACATATTCCCATTAAATTCCCTACACTCAACCATTTTTAAGAAACTAAGTCACCAATCAACCCACATTTAAAACAAAAAATTCCCATTAAAGTCCCTACAGTTAACCATTTGCAAGTAACTAAGTCAACAACTAAACCACATTCAAAACAAAAAATCCCCTTTGAAGTCCCTACACTTAACTATTTTTAAGTAACTAAGTCACCAATCCAACAACATTCAAAACAAAAAATACCCTTAATAGTCCCTACACTTAATTGTTTCCAAGAAACTAAGTGTTAAAACAAAACCACATACAAAACAATAAATCCCCTTTGAAGTCCCTACACTTGACTATTTTCAAGTAACTAAGTCACCAACCAAACCATATTCTAAACAAAAAATCCCCTTTAAAGTTCCTATACTTAACCATTTTCAAGTAACTAAGTCACCAATCATAACACATTCAGAACAAAAAATGTTTTTTAAAGTCCCTACACTTTACCATTTTCAATTAGCTAAGTCAACAACCAAACCACATTCGAAATAAAAAATCCCCTTTAAAATCCCTACACTTAACCAGGTCAAAGTAACTAAGTATCAAAACAAAACCACATACCAAACGATAAATCCGATTTAAAGTCCCTACACTTAACCATTTTCAATTAACCAACTCAACAACTAAACCACATTCAAAACCAAAAATCTCCTTTAAAGGCTCCATAGCTAACCATTTTCGAGTAACTAAGTCACCAACCAAACCACATTCTGAATTAAAAAAATCTCCTTTAAAGTACCTACACCTAACCGTTTTCAAGTAACTAAGTCATCAACCAAATCATATTCAAAACGACAAATCCCCTTTAAAGTCCCTACACTTAACCATTCTCAATTAACTATGTCAATAACCAAACCACATTCAAAATATTATATCTCCTTTAAAGTCCCTACACTTAACCATTTTCAAGTAACAAAATCACCAACCAAACTACATTCAAAACACAAAATCCCCTTGGCAGTCCCTACACTTAACCATTTTCAAGTAACTAAGTCACTAATCAAACAACATTAAAAAAAATCCCTTATAAAGTCCCTATATTTAATCTTTGCAAGAACCTAAGTATCAAAACAAAACCACATTGAAAAAAATAAATCCACTTTGAAGTTCCTACATTTAACCATTTTAAAGTAACTAAGCACCAACCAAACCACATTTAAAACAAAAAATCTCCTTTGAAGTCTCTACAGTTAACAATTTTCAAGTAACTAAGTAACCTACCAAACTACATTCTAAACAATAAATACCCTTTAAAGTTCCTACACTTAACCATTTTGAAGTAACTAAGTCACCAATCCAACCACATTCAAAACGAAAAATCCTCTTTAAAGTCCATACACTTAACCATTTTCAATTAACTAAGTCAACAGCCAAACCACATTCAAAATACAAAATCCCCTTTAAAGTCCCTACACTTAACCTTTTTCAGGTAACTAAGTATCAAAACAAAACCACATACATAACAATAAATCCCTTTTAAAGTACATACACTTAACCAATTTTAAGTAACTGAGTCACTAGCCAAACCACATTCAAAACTAAAAATATCCTTTAAAGTCTCTACCCATAACCATTTTCAAGTAACTAAGTCACCAACCAAACCACATTCTAAATAAAAAATCCCCTTTAAAGTTCCTACACTTAACCATTTTCACGTAACTAAGTCACAAACCAAACCACATTCAAAACGACAAATCCCATTTAAAGTCTCTACACTTAACCAATTTCAATAAACTAAGTCAACAAACAAACCACATTCAAAATATTAAATCCCCTTTAAAGTCATGCACTTAACCATTCTGAATTAACTATGTCAACAACCAAACCACATTCAAAATATTATATCCCCTATAAAGTCCCTACACTTAACCATTTTCAAGTAACCAATTCACCAACCCAACAACATTCAAAACACAAAATCCCCTTGGCAGTCCCAACACTTAACCATTTTCAAGTAACTAAGTCACTAATCAAACAGCATTAAAAAAAATCCCTTATAAAGTCCCTACACTTAATCATTTCAAGAACCTAAGTATCAAAACCAAACCACATTGAAAACAATAAATCCCCTTTGAAGTCCCTAAATTTAACCATTTTTAAGTAACTACATCACCAACCAAACCACATTCAAAACAAAAAATCTCCTTTGTAGTCTCTACAGTAAACCATTTTCAAGTAACTAATTCACAAACCAAACCACATTCTAAACAATAAATCCTCTTTAAAGTTCCTACACTTAACCATTTTGAAGAAACTAAGTCTCCAATCAAACCAAATTCAAAATAAAAAATCCTATTTAAAGTCCCTGCACTTAACCATTTTCAAGTAACTAAGTCATCAACTAAACCATATTCAAAACCAAAAATCTCCTTTAAAGGCTCCACACCTAACCATTGTCAAGTAACTAAGTCACCAACCAAACCACATTCTGAATAAAAAAATCCCTTTTAAACTACCTACACTTAACCGTTTTCAAGTAACTAAGTCACCAACCAAACCATATTCACATCGACAAATCTCCTTTAAAGTCCCTACACTTAACCATTCTCAATTAACTAAGTCAACAACCAAACCACATTCAAAATATTAAATCCCCTTTAAAGTCCCTGCACTTAACCATTTTCAAGTTACTAAATCACCAACCAAACCACATTCAAAACAAAAAATCCCCTTTGAAGTCCCTACACTTAACCATTTTCAAGTAACTAAGTCACCAATCAAACAACATTATAAACAAAAACTCCCTTTTAAAGTCCCTACACATAATTAATTTCAAGAAACTAAGTATCAAGAAAAAACACATACAGAACAATAAATTCACATTTGAAGTCCCTACACATAACCATTTTCAAGTAACTAAGTCACCTACCGAACAACATTCTAAACAATAAATACCCTATAAAGTTCCTACACATAACCATTTTGAAGTAACTAAGTCACCAATCCAACCACATTCAAAATGAAAACTCCTCTTTAAAGTCCCTACACTTAACCATTTTCAATTAACTAAGCCAACAGCCAAACCACATTCAAAATACAAAATCCCCTTTAAAGTCCCTACACTTAACCTTTTTCATGTAACTAAGTATCAAAACAAAACCACATACAAAACAATAAACCCCTTTTAAAGTACGTACACTTAACCAATTTCAACTAACTAAGTCACTAGCCAAACCACATTTAAAACTAAAAATATCCTTTAAAGCCTCTACACATATCCATTTTCAAGTAACTAAGTCAACAACCAAACCACATTCTAAATAAAAAATCCCTTTTAAAGTTCCTACACTTAACCATTTTCAAGTAACTAAGTCACAAACCAAACCACATTCAAAACGACAAATCCCCTTTAAAGTCTCTACACTTAACCAATTTTAATAAACTAAGTCAACAAACAAACCACATTCAAAATATTAAATCCCCTTTAAAGTCCCTGCACTTAACCATTTTCAACTGACTAAATATCAAAACAAAATGACACTCAAAACAAAAAATCCCCTTTAAAGTCCCTACAATTAAACATTTTCAAGTAACTAAGTCACCAACCAAACCACATTAATAACACAAAATTGCCTTTGAAGTCCCTACACTTAACCATTTTCAAGTAACTAAGTCACCGATCAAACAACATTCAAAACAAAAAATCCCCTTTAAAGACCCTACACTTAACCATTTTCAAGTATCTAAGTCACCAACCAAACCACATTCAAAACAAAAATCCACTTTAAAGTTTCTACACTTAACCATTTTCAAGTAACTAACTAACCAACCTAACCATATTCAAAACAAAAAATTTCCTTTAAAGTCCATACACTTAACTATTTTTAAGCAAGTCACAACCCAAAACAAATTTAAACTACAAAATCGCCTCTAAAGTCTCTACACATCCATTTTTAAGTGACTAAATATCAATACAAAACCACATTCAAAATAAAATATTGCCATTAAATTCCCTACACTCAACCATTTTTAAGAAACTAAGTCACCAGTTAACCCACATTTAAAACAAAAAATTCCCATCAAAGTCCCTACAGTTAACCATTATTAAGTAACTAAGTCAACATCAAACCACGTTCAAAACAAAAAATCCCTTTTAAAACCACTACACTTAACCATTTTCAAGTGGGTAAGTATTAAAATAAAATCAATTTCAAAATAAAAAATCCTCTCTAAAGTCCCTACACTTAACAATTTTCAAGTAACAAAGTTACCACCAAACCACATTCAAAAGAAAAAATTCCCTTTAAAGTTCCTACACTTAACCATTTTGACATAACTTAGTCACCAATCGAACCACATTCAAAACAAAAAAATCTCCTTCAAAGTCCCTACACCTAACCATTTTTATAAAACTAAGTCAACAACCAAGCTACATTAAAAATAAAAAATCCCCTTTAAAGTTCTTATGCTTAATCATTTTCGAAAGATTAAGTGTGAAAACAAACCACATTCAAAATAAAAAATTCCCTTTAAAGTCACTACAGTTATCCATTTTCGAGAGACTAAGTATCAATACAAAACCACATTCAAAACAAAAAATCCCCTTCAAATTCCCTACACTTAACCATTTTAAAGTAACTAAGTCACCAACAAACCACTTTCAAAACAAAAAATTACCTTTAAAGTCCCTACACTCAACCATTTTTAAGTAATTTAGTCAACAACCAACCCACATTCAAAACAAAAAATTTCCTTTAAAGTCTCTACACCTAATCATTTTCAAGCAACTAAGCCAACAACCAAACAACATTCAAAACAAAAAAACCCCTTTAAAGTCCCTACACTTAATCATTTTTAATTAACTAAGTCACCAACCAAACCACATTCAAAACAAAAAATACCCTTTAATGTCCCTACACTTAACTATTTTCAAGTAACTAAGTCACCAACCAGACCACATTCAACACAAAAAATCTCCTTTAAAGTCACTACACTTAACCATTTTAAAGTAACTAAGTATAAAAACAAAACCACATCCAAAACAAAAAATCCGCTTTAAGTTATCTGCACTTAACCATTTTCAAGTAACTAAGTCACCAACCAAACCACATTAAAAAAAAGGAATTTTTAAGAAATAGCAACGATGTAGCCTTAATTATAACTTTTATAGCAACAGTTTTATAATTACGAAAAATAGCAAATTGTATTTGTATTTTCGTAAACCAAAACCACATTCAAAACAAAAAATTTGCTTTAAAGTCCCTATACTTAACCATTTACAAATAACTAATTCACCAACCAAACCACATTCAAAGCACAAAATCCCATTTAAAGTCTCTACACTTAACCATTCTAAAGTAACAACGACACCAACCAAACTACATTCAAAACAAAAACTCCCCTTTAAAGTCCCTACACTTAACCATTTTCAAGTAACTAAGTCAACAATGAAACCACATTCAAAATAAAAAATAACCTTTAAAGTCCTTAAGCTTAATCATTTTCAAAAGACTAAGTATCAAAACAAAATCACATTCAAAACAAAAAATCTCCTTTAAAGTACCTACACTTAACCATTTACAAGTAACTAAGTCACCAACCAAACCACATTCAAAGCGCAAAATCCCATTTAAAGTTGATACACTTAACCATTTAAAACTAACAAAGTGACCAACCAAACAACATTTAAAACAAAAAATCCCCTTTATAGTCCCTACACTTAACCATTTTCAAGTAACTAAGTCACCAACCAAACCACATTCAAAATAAAAAATCCCCTTGAAAGTCCATACACTTAACCATTTCAAGTAACTATGTATCAAAACAAAACCACAATCAAAAGAAAAAATCTCCTTTAAAATCCCAACACATAACCATTTTCAAGTAACTAAGTCACCAACCAAACCACATTCAAAGTGAAAAATCCCATTTAAAGTCTCTACACTTAACCATTTTTAAGTTTCTAAGTCACCAAACAAACCACATTCCAAACAAAATATCTTTTTTAAATCCCTACACTTAACCATTTTTAAGTAACTAAGTCACAAATCAAACCACATTCAAAATAAACAAATCCCCTTTAAAGTCCTTACACTTAACCATTTCAAGTAGCTAAGTATAAAGCCGAAACCACAATCAAAAGAAAAAATTCCATTTAAAGTCCCAACACATAATCATTTGCAAATAACTAAGTCACCAACGAAACCACATTTAAAATAATAAATTTCCTTTAAAGTCCCTACACTTAACCATTTTCAAGTGACTAAGTATCAAAACAAAACAACATTCAAAATAATAAATCCCCTTGAAGGTCTCTACACTTAACCATTTTCAAGTACCTAAGTCACCAACCAAACCACATTCAAAACAAAAAATCACTTTTAAAGTACCTACACTTGACCATTTTTAAGTAACTAAGTCACAAACCAAACCACATTCAAACAAAAATATCTTTTTTAAAGTCCCTACACTTAACCATTTTTAAGTAACTAAGTCACAAACCAAACCACATTCAAAATCAACAAATCCCCTTTAAAGTCCTTACACTTAACCATTTCAAGTAACTAAGTATCCAAACAAAACCACAATCAAAATAAAAAATCCCCTTTAAAGTCCCAACACATAGACATTTTCAAGTAACTAAGTCACCAACCAAACCACATTCAAAGTGAAAAATCCCATTTAAAGTCTCTACACTTAAACATTTTTAAGTATTCAAGTCTCCAAACAGACCACATTCAAATCAAAATATCTTTTTTGAAGTCCCTACACTTAACCATTTTTACGTAACTAAGTGACAAACCAGACCACATTCAAAATTAACAAATCCCCTTTAAAGTCCTTACATTTAACCATTTCAAGTAACTAAGTATCCAAACAAAACCACAATCAAAATAAAAAATCCCCTTTAAATTCCGAACACATAGCCATTTTCAAGTAACTAAGTCACCAACCAAACCACATTCAAAGTGAAAAATCCCATTTAAAGTCTCTACACTTAACCATTTTTAAGTATCTAAGTCCCCAAATAAACCACGTTCAAAACAAAATATCTTTTTTTAAAGTCCCTACACTTTACCAGTTTTAAGTAACTAAGTCTCAAACCAAACAACATTCGAAATAAACAAATCCCTTTTAAAGTCCTTACACTTAACCATTTCAAGTAACTAAGTATCAAAAAAAAAACCACAATCAAAAGAAAAAGTCCCCTTTAAAGTTCCAAAACATAACAATTTTCAAGTAACTAAGTCACCAACCAAACCACATTCAAAATGAAAAATCCCATTTAAAGTCTCTACACTTAACCATTTTTAAGTATCTAAGTCACTGAACAAACCACATTCATAACAAAATATCCATTTAAAGTCCCAACACTTAACCATTTTCAAATAATTAAGTCACCAACCAAACCACATACAAAATTAAAAATACCCTTTAAAGTCCCTACACTAAGCCATTTTCAATTAACTAAGTCAACGACTAAACCACAATCAAAATAAAAAATCCCCTTTAAAGTCCCGACATTTAACCATTTTCAAGGGACTAAGTATCAAAACAAATTCACATTCAAAACAAAAAATCCCTTTTAAAGACTCTACACTTAACCAATTTCAAATAACTAAGACACCACCAAACCACATTGAAAACACCAAATCCCCATTAAAGTCCCTACGCATAACCATTTTCAAGTAACTAAGTCACCAACCAAACCATATTCAAAATCCAAAATCTCCATTAAAGTCCCTACACTTAACCATTTTCAAATAACTAAGTCACCAACCAAACCACATTCGAAACAGAAAATCTCCTTAAAGTCCCTATACTTAACTATTTTCAAGCAACTACATCACCAACCAAACCATATTCTAAATAAAAAATTCCATTTAAAGTCACTAAACTTAACCATTTCAAGTAACTTAGTATCAAAACAAAACCCCATTCAAAATAAAAAATACCCTTTAAAGTCCCTACACATACCCATTTTTAAGTAAATAAGTCACCAACCAAACAACATTCAAAGCAAAAAATCCCCTTTAAAGTGTCTACACTTAATCATTTATAAGTATCTAAGTCACCAACGAAACCACATTCAAAATAAAAATTCCCTTTAAAGTCCCTACACTTAACCATTTTCAAGTGACTAAGTATCAAAACAAAACCACATTCAAAATAATAAATCCCCTTTAAGGTCTCTACACTTAACCATTTCCAAGTAACTAAGTCACCAACCAAACCATATTCAAAACAAAAAATCTCCTTTAAAGTCCCTACACTTGACCATTTTCAAGTAACTAAGTCACCAACCAAATCACATGCAAAACTAAAAATCTCCTTTAAAGTCTCTTCACTTAACCATTTTCAATTAACTAAGTCATAAACCAAACCAAATCAAAACAAAATATCTTTTTTAAAGTCTCTACACTTAACCATTTTTAAGTAACTAAGTCACAAACCAAAACACATTCAAAAGACCAAATCCCCATTAAAGTCCCTACACTTAATCATTTTCAAGTAACTAAGTCACCAACCAAACCATATTCAAAATCTAAAATCTCCTTTAAAGTCCCTACACTTAACCATTTTCTAATAACTAAGTCACAAACCAAAGCACATTCAAAACTAAAAATTTCCTTAAAGTCCCTACACTTAACCAATTTCAAGTAACTACGTCACTAATCAAACCATATTCGAAATAAAAAATTCCATTTAAAGTCACTAAACTTAACCATTTCAAGTAACTAAGTATCAAAACAAAACTACATTCAAAATAAAAAATACCCTTTAAAGTCCCTACACATACCAATTTTTAAGTAACTAGTCACCAACCAAACAACATTCAAAGCAAAAAATCCCCTTTAAAGTGTCTACACTTAACTATTTTTAAGTATCTAAGTCACCAACAAAAATACATTCGAAACAAAAAATTTCCTATAAACACTCTACACTTAACCATTTTTGAGTAACTAAGGCACAAACCAAACCACATTCAAAATAAACAAATCCCCTTTAAAGTCCTTACACTTAACCATTTCGAGTAAGTAAGTATCAAAACAAAACCACAATCAAAAGAAAAAATCCCCTTTAAAGTCCCAACACATAACCATTTTCAAGTAACTAAGTCACTAACCAAACCACATTCAAAGTGAAAAATCTCATTTAAAGTCTCTAAACTTAACCATTTTTAAGTATATAAGTCACCAAACAAACCACATTCAAAACAAAATATCTTTTTTAAATTCCCTACACTTAACCATTTTTAAATAACTAAGTCACAAACCAAACCACATTCAAAATAAACAAATCCCCTTTAAAGTCCTTACACTTAACCATTTCAAGTAACTAAGTATAAAAACAAAACCACAATCAAAATAAAAAATTCCTATTAAAGTGCAAACACATAACCATTTTCAAGTAACTAAGTCACCAACCGAACCACATTCAAAATAGAAAATTCCCTTTAAAGTCCCTACACTTAACCATTTTCAAGTGACTATGTATCAAAAAAAAACCACATTCAAAATAATAAATCCCCTTTAAGTTCTCTACACTTAACCACTTTCAAGTAACTAAGTCACCAACCAAACCACATTCAAAACAAAAAATCTCCTTTAAAGTCCCTACACTTGACCATTTTCAAGTAACTAATTCACCAACCAAATCACATGCAAAACAAAAAATTCCCTTTAAAGTCTCTACACTTAACCATTTTCAAGTAACTAAGTCACAAACCAAACCACATTCAAAACAAAATATTTTTTTTAAAGTCCCTACTCTTAACTATATTTAAGTAACTAAGTCACAAACCAAACCACATTAAAAATAAACAAATCACCTTTAAAGTCATTACACTTAACCATTGCAGATAACTAAGTATCAACAAAAAACCACAATCCAAGGAAAAAATCCTCTTTAAAGTACCAACACATAACTATTTTCAAGTAACTATGTCACCAACCAAACCACTTTCAAAGTGAAAAAAAATCCTATTTAAAGTCTCTACACTTAACCATTTTTAAGTATCTATGTCACCAAACAAACCACATTCAAAACAAAATATCTTTTTTAAAGTCCCTACACTTTACCAGTTTTAAGTAACTAAGTCACAAACCAAACCACATTCGAAATAAACAAATCCCCTTTAAAGTCCTTACACTTAACCATTTCTAGTAAATAAGTATAAAAAAATCACAATCAAAAGAAAAAAGCCCCTTTAAAGTCAAAAACATAACCATTTTCAAGTAACTAAGTCACCAACCAAACCACATTCAAAGTGAAAAATCTCATTTAAAGTCTCTACACTTAACCATTTCTAAGTATCTAAGTCACTGAACAAACCACATTCAAAACAAAAATCCCCTATAAAGTCCCTACACTTAACCATTTTCCAGTAAGTAAGTATAAAAATAGAACCATATTTAAACTAATAAATTTCCTTTCTAGTTCCGACACTTAACTATTTTCAAGTAACTAAGTCACCAACCAAATCACATTCAAAACCAAAAATCTCCTATAAAGTCCCTACACTTTACCATTTTCAAATAATTAAGATACCAACGAAACCACACTCAAAATTAAAATTCCCCTTTAAAGTCCCTACAATAAACCATTTTCAATTAACTAAGTCAACGATTAAATCATAATCAAAATAAAAAATCCCCTTTAAAGTCTCGACACTTAAACATTTTCAAGTGACTAAGTATCAAAACAAAACCACATTCAAAACAAAAAATCCCTTTTAAAGTCCCTACACTTAACCATTTTTAAATAACTAAGACACCACCAAACCACATTCAAAACACATAATCCCCATTAAAGTCCATACACTTAACCATTTTCAAGTAACTAAGTCACCGACCAAACCATATTCAAAATCTAAAATCTCCATTAAAGTCCCTACACTTAACCATTTTTAAATAACAAAGTCATCAACCAAACCACATTCAAAACAAAAAATCTCCTTAAAGTCCCTATGCTTAACCATTTTCAAATAACTAAGTCACCAACCAAACCATATTCAAAATAAAAAATTCCATTTAAAGTCACTATACTTAACCATTTCAAGTAACTAAGTATCAAAACAAAACTACATTCAAAATAAAAAATACCCTTTAAAGTCCCTACACGTACCAATTTTTAAGTAACTAGTCACCAACCAAACAACATTCAAAGCAAAAAATCCCCTTTAAAGTGTCTACACTTAACCATTTTTAAGTATCTAAGTCACCAACAAAAATACATTCGAAACAAAAAATTTCCTATAAACACTCTACACTTAACCATTTTTGAGTAACTAAGGCACAAACCAAACCACATTCAAAATAAACAAATCCCCTTTAAAGTCCTTACACTTAACCATTTCGAGTAAGTAAGTATCAAAACAAAACCACAATCAAAAGAAAAAATCCCCTTTAAAGACCCAACACATAACCATTTTCAAGTAACTAAGTCACTAACCAAACCACATTCAAAGTGAAAAATCTCATTTAAAGTCTCTAAACTTAACCATTTTTAAGTATATAAGTCACCAAACAAACCACATTCAAAACAAAATATCTTTTTTAAATTCCCTACACTTAACCAGTTTTAAATAACTAAGTCACAAACCAAACCACATTCAAAATAAACAAATCCCCTTTAAAGTCCTTACACTTAACCATTTCAAGTAACTAAGTATAAAAACAAAACCACAATCAAACGAAAAAATTCCTATTAAAGTGCAAACACATAACCATTTTCAAGTAACTAAGTCACCAACCGAACCACATTCAAAATAGAAAATTCCCTTTAAAGTCCCTACACTTAACCATTTTCAAGTGACTATGTATCAAAACAAAACCACATTCAAAATAATAAATCCCCTTTAAGTTCTCTACACTTAACCACTTTCAAGTAACTAAGTCACCAACCAAACCACATTCAAAACAAAAAATCTCCTTTAAAGTCCCTACACTTGACCATTTTCAAGTAACTAATTCACCAACCAAATCACATGCAAAACAAAAAATCCCCTTTAAAGTCACTACACTTAACCATTTTCAAGTAACTAAGTCACAAACCAAACCACATTCAAAACAAAATATTTTTTTTAAAGTCCCTACACTTAACTATTTTTAAGTAACTAAGTCACAAACCAAACCACATTAAAAATAAACAAATCACCTTTAAAGTCATTACACTTAACCATTGCAGATAACTAAGTATCAAAACAAAACCAGAATCCAAAGAAAAAATCCCCTTTAAAGTACCAACACATAACTATTTTCACGTAACTATGTCACCAACAAAACCACTTTCAAAGTGAAAAAAAATCCCATTTAAAGTCTCTACACTTAACCATTTTTAAGTATCTATGTCACCAAACAAACCAGATTCAAAACAAAATATCTTTTTTAAAGTCCCTACACTTTACCGGTTTTAAGTAACTAAGTCACAAACCAAACCACATTCGAAATAAACAAATCCCCTTTAAAGTCCTTACACTTAACCATTTCTAGTAAATAAGTATAAAAAAAAATCACAATCAAAAGAAAAAAGCCCCTTTAAAGTCAAAAACATAACCATTTTCAAGTAACTAAGTCACCAACCAAACCACATTCAAAGTGAAAATTCTCATTTAAAGTCTCTACACTTAACCATTTTTAAGTATCTAAGTCACTGAACAAACCACATTCAAAACAAAAATCCCCTATAAAGTCCCTACACTTAACCATTTTCCAATAAGTAAGTATAAAAATAGAACCATATTTAAACTAATAAATTTCCTTTCTAGTTCCGACACTTAACTATTTTCAAGTAACTAAGTCACCAACCAAATCACATTCAAAACCAAAAATCTCCTATAAAGTCCCTACACTTTACCATTTTCAAATAATTAAGTCACCAACGAAACCACACTCAAAATTAAAATTCCCCTTTAAAGCCCCTACAATAAACCATTTTCAAATAACTAAGTCAATGACTAAATCATAATCAAAATAAAAAATCCCCTTTAAAGTCTCGACACTTAAACATTTTCAAGTGACTAAGTATCATAACAAAACCACATTCAAAACAAAAAATCCCTTTTAAAGACTCTACACTTAACCATTTTCAAATAACTAAGACACCACCAAACCACATTCAAAACACATAATCCCCATTAAAGTACCTACACTTAACCATTTTCAAGTAACTAAGTCACCAACCAAACCATATTCAAAATCTAAAATCTCCATTAAAGTCCCTACACTTAACCATTTTTAAATAACAAAGTCATCAACCAAACCACATTCAAAACAAAAAATCTCCTTAAAGTCCCTATACTTAACCATTTTCAAATAACTAAGTCACCAACCAAACCATATTCAAAATAAAAAATTCCATTTAAAGTCACTATACTTAACCATTTCAAGTAACTAAGTATCAAAACAAAACCACATTCAAAATAACAAAATACCCTTGAATGTCCCTACACATACCCATTTTTAAGTTACTAAGTCACCAACCAAACAACATTCAAAGTAAAAAATCCCCTTTAAACTGTCTACACTTAATCTTTTTTAAGTATCTAAGTCACCAACAAAAATACATTAAAAACAAAAAATTCCCTTTAAAGACTCTACACTTAACCATTTTCAAGTAACTAAGTCACAAACCAAACCACATTAAAACAAAATCCTTTTTAAAGTCCCTACACCTTACAATTTTTAAGTAACTAAGTCACTAACCAAACCACATTCAAAATAACAAAATCCCCTTTAAATTCCTTACACTTAACCATTTCAAGTAACTAAGTATCAAAACAAAACCACAATCAAAAGAAAAAATCCCCTTTAAAGTGCCAACACATAACCATTTTCAAGTAACTACGTCACCAACAAAACCACATTCAAAGTTAAAAAAAATCTCATTTAAAGTCTCTACACTTAACAATATTTAAGAATCTATGTCACCAAACAAACCCCCTTTCAAAACAAAATATCTTTTTTAAAGTCCCTACACTTTAACATTTTTAAATAACTAAGTCACAAACAAAACCACATTCAAAATAAATAAATCCCCTTTAAAGTCCTTACACTTAACCATTTCAAGTAACTAAGTATCAAAACAAAACCACAATCAAAAGAAAAAATCACCTTTAAAGTCCCAAAACATAACCATTTTCAAGTAACTAAGTCACCAACCAAACCATATTCAAGGTGAAAAATCACATTAAAAGTCTCTACACTTAACCATTTATAAGTATATAAGTCACTAAGCAAACCACGTTCAAAACAAAAAATCCCCTTTAAAGTTTCTACAATTAACCATTTTCCAGTAAGTAAGAATAAAAAAAAAACCATATTCAAAATAATAAATTTCCTTTCAAGTCCCGACACTTAGCCATTTTCAAGTAACAAAGTCATCATCCAAACCCCATTCAAAAAATAATCTCCTATAAAGTCCCTACACTTAACCATTTTCAAATAATTAAGTCAACAACCAAGCCACATTAAAAATTAAAAATTCCCTTTAAAGTCCCTACATTAAACCATTTTCAATTTACTAATTCAACGACAAAACCACAATCAAAATAAAAAATCCCCTTTAAAGTCCCAACACTTAACTATTTTCAAGTGACTAAGTATGAAAACAAAACCACATTCAAAAACAAAAAAATCCCTTTTAAACACTCTACACTTAACCATTTTGAAATAACTAAGACACCTAAATTAAAGTCCCTACACCTAACCATTTTAAAGTAACTGAGTCACCAACCAAACGATATTCAAAATCAGAAATCTCCTTTAAAGTCCCTACACTTAACCATTTTCAAATAACTAAGTCACCAACCAAACCACATTCAAAACAAAAAATCCCTTAAAGTCCCTATACTTAACCATTTTCAAGTAACTACGTCACCAACCAAACCATATTCAAAATAAAAAATTCCATTCAAAGTCACTAAAGTTAACCATTTCAAGTAACTAAGTATCAAAACAAACCACATTCAAAATAAAAAATACCCTTTAAAGTCCCTATACATACCCATTTTTAAGTAACTAAGTCACCAACCAAACAACATTCAAAGTAAAAAATCCCCTTTAAAGTGTCTACACGTAACCATTTTTAAGTATCTAAGTCACTAACAAAAATACATTCAAAACAATAAATTCCCTTTAAAGTCTCTACAATTAACCATTTTCAAGTAACTAAGTCACAAACCAAACCACATTAAAATAAAATATCTTTTTTAAAGTCTTTACACTTAAAAAATTTTAAGTGACTAAGTCACAAAGCAAACCACATTCAAACTAAACAAATCCCATTAAAAGTCCTTATACTTAACCATTTCAAGTAACTAAGTATCAAAACAAAACCACAATCAAAACACAAAATCACCTTTAAAGTCCTACTCTTAACCATTTTGAAGTGACTAAGTATCAAAACAAAACCACATTCAAAATAAAAAATACTTCTTAAGGTCCCTACACTTAACCATTTTCAAGTAACTAAGTCACCAACCAAACCACATTAAAAACAAAAAAAAAACCTTTAAAGTCCCTATACTTAACCATTTTCAAGAAACTAAATAACCAACAAACCTCATTCAAAACCAAAAATCCCCTTTAAAGTCCCTACACTTGACTATTTCAAGTAACAAAGTATCAAAACAAAACCACATTCAAAACACTTAACCATTTCAAGTAACTAAGTATAAAAACAAAACCACATTCAAAACAAAAAATTCCCTTTAATATCCCTTCATATAACCATTTTCAAGTAACTAAGTCACAAATCAAACCACACTCAAAACAAAAAAAGTCCTTTAAAGTCCCTACACTTAACAATTTTAAAGTATTTAAAAATATTTAATACTCTTAAATACAGGACAAGAATATAATTGTATAGCAAAATATCTAGTAAAAAATGAAGAATAAAAAACCGATAATGATATATGTCCAGATCCACCAAGAAGTTTAATAAATATTAAAAATATAGCAGAAAAAGAAATATTAATAGGAATTAGAAAAATAAAAATAGAATTTGAAGTAAAGGAAGAAATGCAAAAAGCAGACATAATATTAGGACTAAAATGGCTAGAACAAGTAAAACCATATAATATAGAACATACACAATTAACCTTAACTTATAATAGAGCGAAATTATTCTTAAAAAGAGCTTTAACATGAATTGAAAATATATGTATTAAAGAAGATAGTAGTAGAAGGATATTACAATAGATATTATACGTCTATGATAGATACAGGAGCAGAAGCTAATTTATGTCGATATAATTGCTTACCAGAAAACAACTTGGATAAATTAAAAACACCAATAATAGTTAAAGGATTTAATAATGAAGGAAGCTTAATTACTAAGCATAATAACCCAGAAACCATTAACATATAATTTTGACGATTTAAAAAAATTTCAAATGCATATAGATGAATTATTAGAAAAATAATATATACAAAAAAGTAATAGTAAACATAATAGTCCAGTAGTAAATAAACATAGTGAACAAAAAAGAGGAAAAAGTAGAATGGTTATTGACTATAGTAATTTAAATGCAAAGACTATGACATATAATTATCCAATACCAAATAAGATATTAAAAATAAGACAAATACAGGGATATAGTTATTTTAGTAAATTCTATTGTAAATCAGGATAGATCTATTATATGTATAATGGATCTGTTTTTCTTTGTGCGTGGATATTTCTTAATTTAAATATTCTATATCTTTTGTTTCAAAATATCCAGTTAAATTATCTTTCGTAAGTTTTTCTAATAATATTATTTCATCCATATTTTGTCTCCAATATTTTAAATATTTGTAGTCTATCATTTTATCCTGTAGTAATTGCAGAGTTACAGATTTTTGTATAATAATTTATCCTAATTATACTGTAATGTATATCTAATTCTAGATTTTCAATGTTATTTATTATCTTGTGTGGTTCTTCTCGTAGCGAGTTTTTTAAATTATGCAAACTATCACATGTACTTTTTCCTAAATTTTCTAAGGTTTCTTCTATCCATATTAATTTTTTTTTTAGATTCTCCATTATTTTTATAATTCGATTTCTATAATTAATTTCTTCATTTAGATTATCTTGATTTTCTCTAGTTTTTCTAATATATTCTAACATCTCTTAATCTGAAAAATATCCATCTGGGTAATTATTCAGGTATAACTGTGCTATCCAATTTATAGTTTCAATTTCATAGTCTAATACTTTTTTGAATATTATTCTCTTAATATCTATAATTTCTATATCTCTAAGTATATATAAGATTAAGAATTTAATATTATCTATCATTTAAAATTGGCTAAATATTTTATTATAATATTTTGTAGTTGTTTGTTTTAATCTTATTAACTCTTTTATATTTTTACTAAGAAATTTTATATATTTTATATCTATTTTCCAAAATTCTAAATATACATAATTTATCATAGTTAATGTGTATATAGGTATTTATAAGAGTAATTAGGTAAGTGTGGTATGTAATTTATTCTAGCTATATAATCTTTACCGAATATTTTTTCTAATATGATTTTTCTTATATCTATTATCCATATATCCTTAATCACATACAAAATAAGTATTTTAAATTTATCTACCATTACATCAAATAAATAACTATTCATTTTCATAAAATTGCTCTTTTCAAAATATTCCCTTCAATCATGTACATAACAAAATATGGTCATCTTAGATTACTATATACTAGATTATTCTTAAATAACATGTTCTTCGGTCACTATTAGCATGGTAATCTGGATATTTTTCCCTTAAACAGCGCCTCTACTCTAGTTACTCCCCACCACGGTTTCTTGCCTCATTGGTTTCACCTTTAGGATGGCATAGTTCGTAGGGATTTTTCTCTTTTTCCACTTTGCAAATAAACTTCTTAACATATTATTGTTCAAATAATTTTACTATAAAGTAACTAACATGAATTTATTTTATCATACCATGATTGTTGGAAATTATTAATTTAGCTATTCATAATCATAAATAAATATACCTGTATGGGTAGGTTTGATATTTCTAAGGTTTGTTCCTCCATAGCTTTTTCCTTTGAAATATACCTATTTTTTAATAATTAAGCAAAATATTTGTTGTGGACAAGAGAGAGTTTTTGCTTCAACACATGAATGTTTGCCTTGCAATGCCTTCGGTTTATCTTATTTATAGGCTGAAACTTTACAAGAGTATTCCTATTTTTTACACGTTTCTAAAATTATCTACCTAATCTACTTTACAAAAGTCTTCTAATAAGACAAAAGTTATTAATTCCTAGACTAATAATAGTCAAAAACCTATACAAAAGGCTCCAATAATTTACGTAAAGCAAATTGTGAAAGTTTACATGTCACTTTCACAATTTAATATCTTGTCTTCTATTATTACTCCGTTGATATCTTCTCATTGTCGTATCTGCTGCTTTTCCATATCTCCATTATTGCTTCTTATCTTGTATCTTCCAGCTGGCGTTCTTATCTTCTTGGTTGATTTTTCTTCTATTCTAGCTGAACTTCTGGGATATCATTATCTCCTCCATTACATTTTGAACATTTATAATCTGGATATTTATGTCCAATTGACTTGCAATATCTGATTAATAAATCTTTCTCTGATAGCACTGGCGATAGGTTTCGTCTCTGATTTTGGCAACGTCAGAATCCATTGCCTAATAGTTTCCATATTTATTTCTCGTAATTCCTTTGAATTTGAATATATTAGTGCATGATTTCTTGAATAATAACTCCATATGGGATTTTGGTTATGGTATGTGTTTGCTAGCTCTTGCAAAATTGTAGATAGTTCGATAATCCTCTTATTCGCATAAAATTTTGGTATCTCAATTCTAGGTATTTCTGGTTGTGGAATAATATCTTGTGGTATAATCATATCTCATGTCATTCCTATCTTTATAACTTGTATGGGTTTTTTAACTTCATCATATAATATCTCTGCTGGTGCCGTGTAAAATTTTATAAAAAATAGGGTACCTTTAGTTATTCTTTTAAAAATGTTAAATGCTTCATATGTGGATATCTCATTTTCGTCAGAGGTATATACAGTACTGAGTAGTCCATATTCATAACAAGTTTTAACTAGACTTGGTTTGGTTTTAGGTAAAGTAATTAGCTTATTATATCCGGTCAATCTTTGGGTTATATAGTTTGTATCTGATTCTTGGTTGTTTATAGCTCTGGGGTTAGTATTAAAAAGATTTGTACATTGTGGATATTTTCTATATATGTTCGGGCTGCGTAGTTGTAAGTCTTTTTGTCTTGGTTTAAACTATCTCGGTATGTGGTAATTTGTGGGGGTATAAACATGGGATCTTTTTATGTATTTGGTATATATGGTTTATCAAATAGCTTGTTTAGGTTCATATTTGTGTTTTTCCTAACTCCTTTGCTTGTACCTGCAGAAGTAGACTGATAAACGTTATGGGTTTTATGGAGTGTCCCATCGTCTCCTTCTAGCTTTGGAACTTTAATGTCTTCCGATCGACATAGCTTTGCACACTGCTGAGTTAGCTGATTTGTAGCTATAGACTTCAGTTTAACTTCATTAGTCTTTAGCTTTTCTATTTCATTACCCATACTGTCCACTTTCATTGAAAGCGTAGTTAGGGTGTTGAATATCTTTTCTAGAGTATCCTCTTCTATTATATCAGTCTGTGTAGCTTTGTCTTGATATGTAATCTGCAATAACATTTTCGTTAGTACTAATTACTTCAATTATAAATGTGAAATTTAATATATTCAAGACTAGTCTCCTAATCTCTTTTGTTGTAACTGAATTTTGTATTTTCTTTGTTAACCACCAGCGTACCTGTGTATTATCCGTTCGTACAATAAACTTGTTATATACAATATATGGCTCAAATGCTAACAAACATTTATATAATGAACATAATTCTTTCTTATTTATTTCTCATTTAATTTTTGTTTCATTGAATGTACCTGAGTAGTATCTACAATGGTGTTCTAATTTTTCTGTTCCGTATCTGTATTTAAGTACTCCTCCATAACTACATTCACTAGCATCTGCTTCTACTATATATATAAATTTTCTATTTTCATCTGTAAAATTGTAGTTTTGATATCCTTTACAAAGTAATTTTATTTTCTAAACTTGTTTTTATCTTCTTCATTATAGTTATATTCTACATCCTTTTATAAATTTTTCTGTAGTGTAGTTTCTGCTAATTTGGGAAAATATATTCCCTTACTTGGTTTACTAATCCTAAAAATAATTGAAATTTCTTTTTTGTATCTAATTCTTCTTACGAATTTATTATTTTTTGTACTACATGTTGTTGCATTTTTACTCCACTCTTATCTATTTGTATTCCTAAAAGTTCTATCTGATTTTTCATAATTTCACCTTTCTTTTCACCATTTTCAAGTTACTAAGTCACCAAACAAACCATATTCAAAACAAAATATCCCATTTCAAGTCCCTACACTTAACCATTTTCAAATAACTAAGTCAACAACCAAAGCACATTCAAAATAAAAAATACCCTTTAAAGTCCCTACGCTTAACCATTTTAAAGTGACTACGTATTAAAACATAACAACATTCAAAATAAAAAATTAAATTAATAGTCACTACACTTAACCATTTTCAAGTAACTAAGTCACCAACCAAACTACATTCAAAACACAAAATCCCCTTTAAAGTCCCTACACTTAAACATTTTCAAGTAACTAAGTCAGCAACCAAACCACATTCAAAAAAAAATTTCCCTTTGAAGCCACTACACTTAACCATTTTCAAGTAACTAAGTCACCAACTAAACCATATACAACAAAAAAGATATCCTTTAAAGTCCCTACACTTAACTATTTTAAAGTAAGTTAGTCACCAACCAAACCACATTCAAAACAAAAAATCCTCTTTAAAGTCCCTCCACTTAACTATTTTCAAATAACTGAGTGACCAACCAAACCACCTTCAAAATAAAAAATTTCCTTTAAAGTACCTACGCTTAACCATTTTCAAGTAACAAATTCACCAACCAAACAATATTCAAAGCACAAAATCACATTTAAAGTCCCTACACTTAACCATTTTCAAGTAACTAAGCCACCAACTAAACCACATTTAAAACAAAAAATCTCTTTTATAGTCCCTATACTTAACCATTTTCAAGTAACTAAGTCACAAACCAAACCACGCTCAAAACAAAAAATGTCCTTTAAATTTTGTACACTTAACAAATTTAAAGTATTTAAGACAACAACCAAACCACAGTGAAAACAAACAATATCCTTTAAAGTCCCTACTCTTAACCCTTCTCAAATGACTAAGTATTAAAAGAAAACCACATTCAAAAAAAAAACCGCATTAAAGTTCCTACATTTAACCATTTTCATATAACTAAATCACCAACTAAACAATATTCAACAAAAAAAAACTCACCTTTAAAGCCCCTACACTTAACTATTTTAAAGTAAGAAAGTCACCAACCAAACCACATTCTAAACAAAAAATCTCTTTTAAAGTCCCTACACTTATCCATTTTCAAGTGACTAAGTATCAAAATAAAACAACATTCAAACCAAAATGGTCCCTATAAATACCCAAGACTTAACCATTTTCAATTAAATAATTCACCAACCTAACCACCTTCAAAACAAAATTTCTCCTTTAAAGTCCCTACACTTAACAATTTTTAAG
The DNA here is from genome assembly GCA_030864225.1 of Capsicum baccatum var. pendulum. Lineage (NCBI taxonomy): Eukaryota > Viridiplantae > Streptophyta > Magnoliopsida > Solanales > Solanaceae > Capsicum > Capsicum baccatum. Next base: position 224,503,074 of record CM061550.1, read on the forward strand.
TAACTAAGTCACAAGCCAAATCATATTCAAAACAAAAAATCCCCTTTTAAGTCTCTACACTTAACCATTTTCAAGTAACTCACAAACCAAACCACATTCAAAAGAAAATACATTTTTTAAAGTCCCTACACTTAACCATTTTTAAGTAACTAAGTCACAAACCAAACCACATACAAAATAAGCAAATCCCCTTTAATATCCTTACACTTAACCATTTCAAGTAACTAAGTATCAAAACAAAACCATAATCAAAAGAAAAAATCCCCATTAAAGTCCCAACACATAACCACTTGCAAGTAACTGAGTCAACAACCAAACCACATTCAAAGTGAAAAATCCCCTTTAAAGTCTCTACACTTAATCATTTTTAAGTATCTAAGTCACCAAACAAACCACATTCCAAACTAAAAATCCCCTTTAAAGTCCCTACACTTAACCATTTTCAATTAACTAAGTCAACAACCTAACCACCTTCAAAATAAAAAATATCCTTTAAAGTACCTACGGTTAACCATTTTCAAGTAACAAAGTCACCAACCAAACCACATTCAAAGCACAAAATCTCATTTAAAGTCCCTACACTTAACCAATTTCAAGTAACTAATCCACCAACCAAACCACATTCAAATCAAAAAATCTCCTTTATAGTCCCTATACTTAACCATTTTCAAGTAACTAAGTCACAAACCAAACCACGCTCAAAACAACAAAATGTCCTTCAAAGTTTCTACACTTAATAATTTTAAAGTATTTAAGACACCAACCAAACCACAATGAAAACAAACTATATTCTTTAAAGTCCCTACACTTAACCCTTCTCAAATGACTAAGTATCAAAAGAAAACCACTTTCAAAAAAAAATCCGCTTTAAAGTTCCTACACTTAACCATTTTCAAATAACAAAGTCACCGACTAAACAATATTCAAAATAAAAACTCACCTTTAAAGCCCATACACTTAACTATTTAAAATTAAGAAAGTCACCAAGTAAACCACATTCTAGAAAAAAAATCTCTTTTGAAGTCCCTACACTTATCCATTCTCAAGTGACTACGTATCAAAATAAAACAACATTCAAACCAAAATGTTTCCTTTAAATTCCCAACACTTAACCATTTTCAATTAACTAAGTCACCAACCTAACCACCTTAAAAAAAAAATTCTCCTTTAAAGTCCCTACACTTAAAAAATTTTATGTAACTAAGTCACCAACCAAACCATATTCAAAACAAAAAATCCCCTTTAAAGTCTCTACCATTAACCATTTTCAAGTAACTAACTTACAAACAAAACCACATTCAAAACAAAATACCTTTTTTAAAGTCGCTACACTTAACCATTTTTAAGTAACTAAGTCACAAACCAAACCACATTCAAAATAAACAAATCCCCTTTAAAGTCCTTACACTTAGCCATTTCAAGTAACTAAGTATCAAAACAAAACCATAATCAAAAGAAAAAATCCCCAATAAAGTCCCAACACATAACCACTTTCAAGTAACTAAGTCAACAACCAAACCACATTCAAAGAGAAAAATCACCTTTAAAGTTTCTACACTTAACCATTTTTAAGTATCTAAGTCACCAAACAAACCACATTCAAAACAAAAAATCTCCTATAAAGTCCCTACACTTAACCATTTTCCAGTAAGTAAGTATCAAAATAAAACTACATTCAAAACAATAAATTTGCTTTCAAGTCCCTACAGTTTACCATTTTCAAGTAACTAAGTCACCAACCAAACCACATTCAAAATCAAAAATCTCCTTTAAAGTACCTACACTTCACCATTTTCAAATAATTAAATCACCAACTAAACCACATTCAAAATTAAAAATCCCTTTTAAAGTCCCTACACTAAACCATTTTCAATTAACTAAGTTAACGACTAAACCAAATTGAAAATAAAAAATCCCCTATAAGGCGCTGACACTTAACCATTTTCAAGTGAATAAGTATCAAAACAAAACCACATTCAAAACAATAATCCATTTTAAAGACGCTGCACTAAACCATTTTCAAATAACTAATACACCACCAAACCATAGTCAAAACACCAAATACCCATTAAAGTCCCTACACTTAACCATTTTCAAATATCGAAATTACCAAACAAACCACATATCAAACAAAAAAATCCCTTTAAAGTCCCTCCACTTAACCATTTTCAAGTAACTAAGTCAACAACGAAAACACATTCAAAGCACAAAATCCCATTTAAAGTCCCTACACTTAATCATTTTCAAGTAACTAAGTCACCAACCAAACCACATTCCAAACAAAAAATCCCCTTTATAGTCCCTAAACTTAACCATTTTCAAGTAACTAAATCACCAACCAAACCACATTCAAATCAAAAAATCCCCTACAAAGTCGCTACACTTAACCATTTTCAAGTAACTAAGTCACCAAGTAAACAACATTCCAAAAAATAATCGTCTTTAAAGTCTCTACTCTAAACCATTTTCAAGTAACTAAGTATAAAAACTAAACCTCATTCAAAACACACAACCATTTGAAGTAACTAAGTATAAAAAGAAAACCACATTCAAAACTAAAAATCCCCTTTAAAGTCCCTACACATAACCATTTTCAAGTAACTAAGTCACAAACCAAACCACACTCAAAACAAAAAATGTCCTTTAAAGTCTCTACACTTAACAATTTTAAAGTATCTAAGTCACCAACAAAATCACATTCAAAACAAAAAATCTCCTTTAAAGTCCCTACATTTAATATTTTTAAGTGACTAAGTATCAAATGAAAGCCACATTCAAAACTAAAAATCCGCTTTAAAGTTTCTAAACTTAACCATTTTAAGTAACTAAGTATCAAAATAAAACCACATTCAAAAAAAAAAACTTTAAAGAGCCTACATATTACCATTTTCAAGTAAGTAAGTCACAAACCAAACCACGCTCAAAACAAAAAATATCCTTTAAAGTTTTTACACTTAAAAATTTTAAAGTATTTAAGTCACCAACCAAACCACAATGAAAACAAAAAATATCCTTTAAAGTCCCTACACTTAACGCTTCTCAAGTGACTAAATATCAAAAGAAAACCACATTCAAAAAAAAAAAATCCGCTTTAAACTTCCTACACTTAACTATTTTCAAGTAACTTAGTCACCAACTAAACAATATTCAAAACAAAAACTCACCTTTAAAGCATCTACACTTAACTATTTTAAAGTAAGAAAGTCACCAACCAAACCACATTCTAAACAAAAAATCACTTTTAAAGTCCCGACACTTATCCATTTTCAAGTTACTAAGTATCAAAATAAAACCACATTCAAATAAAAATGTTCCCTTTAAATTCCCAACCCTTAACCATTTTCAATTAACTAAGTCACCAACCTAACCACCTTCAAAATAAAAAATTTCCTTTAAATTACGTACGCTTAACCATTTTCAAGTAACAAAGTCAACAACCAAACCACATTCAAAGCACAAAATCTCATTTAAAGTCGCTACACTTAACCATTTTCAAGTAACTAAGCAACCAACCAAGCCACATTCAAAACAAAAAATCTCCTTTATAGTCCCTATACTTAACCATTTTCAAGTGACTAAGTCACAAACCAAACCACGCTCAAAACAAAAAAATGTACCTTAAAGTTTCTCCTCTTAAAAATTGTAAAGTATTTAAGATACCAACCAAACCACAATGAAAACAAACAATATCCTTTAAAGTCCCTACACTTAACCCTTCTCAAATGACTAAGTATCAAAAGAAAACCACATTCAAAAAAAAAAAAACTGCTTTAAAGTTCCTACACTTAACCATTTTATAATAACTAAGTCACCAACTAAACAATATTCAAAAAAAAAACTCACCTTTAAAGCCCATACACTTAACTATTTTAAAGTAAGAAAGTCACCGACCAAACCACATTCCAAACAAAAAATCTCTTCTAAAGTCCCTACACGTATCCATTTTCAAGTGAATAAGTATCAAAATAAAACCACATTCAAACCAAAATGTTCCCTTTAAATTCCCAACACTTAACTATTTTCAATTAACTAAGTCACCAACCTAACCACCTTCAAAAAAAAATTTCTCATTTAAAGTCCCTACACTTAATAATTTTTAAGTAACTAAGTCACCAGCCAAACCATATTCAAAACAAAAAATCCCCTTTAAAGTCTCTACACATAACCATTTACAAGTAACTAACTCACAAACCAAACCACATTCAAAATAAACAAATCCCCTTTAAAGTCCTTACACTTAACCATTTCAAGTAACTAAGTATCAAAACAAAACCATAATCAAAAGAAAAATTCCCCAATAAAGTCCCAACACATAACCACTTTCAAGTAACTAAATCAACAACCAAACCACATTCTAAATAAAATATCTCCTTTAAAAGTCCTTACGTTTAACAATTTTTGAAAGACTAAGTATCAAAACAAAATCAAATGCAAAACAAAAAATCTCCTTTAAATTCCATACACTTAACCATTTTCAAATAACAAAGTCACCAACCAAACCACATCCAAAGAACAAAATCCCATTTAAAGTCCCTACATTTAACCATTTTCAAGTAACTAAGTCACAAACAAAACAACATTCCAAACAAAAAATCCCCTTTATAGTCCCTACACTTAACCCTTTTCAAGTAACCAAGTCACCAACCAAACCACATTCAAATCAAAAAATCCCCTGTAAAGCCCCTACACTTAACCATTTTCAAGTAATTAAGTCACCAACCAAACCACATTCAAAACAAAAATCCCCTTTAAAGTCCCTACAGTTATCCATTTTCAAGTGATTTAGTATCAAAACCAAACCACGTTCAAAACAAAATATCCTCTTAAAAGTCCCTACACTTAACCATTTTAAAGTGTGTGAAAACAAAATCACATTCAAAATAAAAAATCCTCTCTAAAGTCCCTACACTTAACAATTTTGAAGTAACTAAGTCAGCACCAAACCACATTCCAAACCAAAAATCCCCTTTATAGTCCCCACACTTAACCATTTTCAAGTAACTAAATCACCAACCAAACCACATTCAAATCAAAAAATCCCCTATAAAGTCGCTACACTTAACCATTTTCAAGTAACTGAGTCACCAAGTAAACAACATTCCAAAAATAATTGTCTTTAAAGTCTCTACTCTTAACCATTTTCAAGTAACTAAGTATCAAAACAAAACCACATTCAAAACACGTAACCATTTATAGTAACTAAGTATAAAAAGAAAACCACATTAAAAACTAAAAATCCCCTTTAAAGTCACTACACATAACCATTTTCAAGTAACTAAGTCACAAACCAAACCACACTCAAAACAAAAAATGTCCTTTAAATTCTCTACACTTAACAATTTTAAATATCTAAGTCACCAACAAAATCACATTCAAAACAAAAAATCTCCTTTAAAGTCCGTACACTGAACTATTTTTAAGTGACTAAGTATCAAATGAAAGCCACATTCAAAACAAAAAATTCGCTTTAGAAATCCTAAACTTAACCATTTTAAGTAACTATGTATAAAAATAAAACCACATTCAAAACAAAAAATTCACTTTAAAGTGCCTACACATTACCATTTTAAAGTAAGTAAGTCACAAACCAAACCACGCTCAAAACAAAAAATGTCCTTTAATGTTTCTACACTTAACAATTTTAAAGTATTTAAGTCACCAACCAAACCACAATGAAAACAAAAAATATCCTTTAAAGTCCCTACACTTAACCCTTCTCAACTGACTAAGTATCAAGAGAAAACCACATTCAAAAAAAAAATCCGCTTTAAAGTTCCTACACTTAACTATTTTCAAGTAACTAAGTCGCAAACTAAACATTATTAAAAACAAAAACTAACCTTTAAAACCCCTACACTTAACTATTTTAAAGTAAGAAAGTCACCAACCAAACCACATTCTAAACAAAAAATCTCTTTTAAAGTTCCTACACTTATCCATTTTCTAGTGACTAAATATCAAAATAAAACAACTATCAAAAAAAAATGTTCCCTTTAAATTCCCAACACTTAATCATTTTCACTTAACTAAGTCACCAATCTAACCACCTTCAAAATAAAATATCTCCTTTAAAGTCCCTACACTTAACAATTTTTAAGTTACTAAGTCACCAACCAAACCATATTCAAAACAAAAAATCCCGTTTAAAGTCTCTACACTTAACCATTTTCAAGTAACTAACTCACAAACCAAACCACATTCAAAACAAAATATCTCTTTTAAAGTCACTACACTTAACTATTTTTATGTATCTAAGTCACAAACCAAAACACATTCAAATAAACAAATCCCTTTTAAAGTCCTTACACTTAACCATTTCAAGTAACTAAGTATCAAAACAAAACCACAATCAACAGAAAAAATCCCCATTAAAGTCCCAACACATAACCACTCTCATGTAACTAAGTCAACAACCAAACCACATTCAAAGTGAAAAATCCCCTTTAAAGTCTCTACACTTAACTAGTTTTAAGTATCTAAGTCACCAAACAAACCACATTCCAAACAAAAAATCCCCTTGATAGTCCCTACACTTAACCCTTTTCAAATAATTAAATCTCCAACCAAACCATATTAAAAATTAAAAATCCCCTTTAAAGTCCCTACACTTAAGCATTTTCAAGTAACTAACTCACCAACCAAACCGCATTCAAAACAAAAAATACCCTTTAAAGTCCCTACAGTTATCCATTTTCAAGTGATTAAGTATCAAAACCAAAACACGTTCAAAACAAAATATCCCCTTAAAAGTCCTTACACTTAACCATTTTAAAGTGTGTGAAAACAAAATCACATTCAAAATAAAAAATCCTCTCTAAAGTCCTTACACTTAACAATTTTCAAGTAACTAAGTCACCACCAAACCACATTCAAAACAAAAAATTCCTTTTAAAGTCACTACACTTAACCATTTTGAAGTAACTAAGTCATCAATAAAACAACATTCAAAACAAAAAATCCCCTATAAAGTCGCTACTTAACCATTTTCAAGTAACTAACTCACCAAGTAAACAACATTCCAAAAAAAATCGTCTTTAAAGTCTCTACTCTTAACCATTTTCAAGTAACTAAGTATCAAAACAAAACCACATTCAAAACACTTAATCATTTCAAGTAACTAAGTATAAAAACAAAACCTCATTCAAAACTAAAAATCCCCTTTAAAGTCACTACACTTAACCATTTTCAAGTAACTAAGTCACAAACCAAACCACACTCAAAACAAAAAATGTCCTTTAAAGTCTCTACATTTAACAATTTTAAAGTATCTAAGTCACCAACAAAATCACATTCAAAACAAAAAATCTCCTTTAAAGACCCTAAACTTAACCATTTTTAAGTGACTAAGTATCAAATGAAAGCCACATTCAAAACAAAAAATCCGCTTTAAAGTTCCTAAACTTAACCATTTTAAGTAACTAAGTATCAAAATAAAACCACATTCAAAACAAAAAATCCACTTTAAATTTCCTACACATTACCATTTTCAAGTAAGTAAGTCAGAAACCAAACCACGCTCTAAACAAAAAATATCCTTTAAAGTTACTACACTTAACAATTTTAAAGTATTTAAGTCACCAACCAAACCACAATGAAAACAAAAAATATCCTTTGAAGTCCCTACACTTATCCCTTCTCAAGTGACTAAGTATCAAGAGAAAACCACATTCAAAAAAAAATCCGCTTTAAAGTTCCTACACTTAAATATTTTCAAGTAACTAAGTCACCAACTAAACAATATTCAAAACAAAAACTCACCTTTAAAGCCCCTACACTTAGCTATTTTAAAGTAAAAAAGTCACCAACCAAACCACATTCTAATCAAAAAATCTCTTTTAAAGTTCCTACACTTATCCATTTTCAAGTGACTAAGTATGAAAATAAAACCACATTCAAACAAAAATGTTCCCTTAAAATTCCCAACACTTAACCAGTTTCAATTAACTAAGTCACCAACCTAACCACCTTCAAAATAAAAAATCTCCTTTAAAGTCCCAACACTCAACAATGTTTAACTAACTAAGTCACCAGCCAAACCATATTCAAAATAAAAAATCCCCTTTAAAGTCTCTACACTTAACCATTTTCAAGTTACTGACTCACAAACCAAACCACATTCACAACAAAATATCTCTTTTAAATTCCCTACACTTAACCATTTTTGTGTAACTAAGTCAGAAACCAAACCACATTCAAATAAACAAATCCCTTTTAAAGTCTTTACACTTAACCATTTCAAGTAACTAAGTATCAAAATAAAACCGCAATCAAAAGAAAAAATCCCCATTAAAGTCCCAACACATAACCACTCTCAAGCAACTTAGTCAACAAGACAAACCGCATTCAAAGTGAAAAATCCCCTTTAAAGTCTCTACACATAACTATCTTTAAGTATCTAAGTCACCAAACAAACCACATTCCAAACAAAGAATCCCTTTCAGATTCCCTACACTTCACCATTTTCAAACAATTAAATCTCCAACCAAACCACATTCAAAATTAAAAATCCCCTTTAAAGTCTCTATACTAAACCATTTTCTATTATCTAAGTCAACGACTAAACCAAATTCAAAATAAAAAATCCCCTTTAAAGTCCTGACACTTAACCATTTTCAAGTCACTTAGTATCAAAACAAAACCACATTCAAAACAAAACATCCATTTTAAAGACCCTACACTTAACCATTTTCAAATAAATAGTACACCACCAAACCATATTCGAAACACTAAATCCCCATTAAAGTCCCTACACTTAACCATTTTCAAGTATCTAAGTTACCAAACAAACCACATTCCAAACAAAAAATTTCCGTTAAAGTCCCTCCACATAACAATTTTCAAGTAACTAAATCAACAATGAAACCAAATTCAAATAAAAAAAATCCCCTTTAAAGTCCTTACGCTTAACCATTTTCGAAAGACTAAGTATCAAAACAAAATCACATTCAAAACAAAAATTCTCCTTTAAAGTCCCTACACTTAACCAAACCATATTCAAAGCACAAAATCCCATTTAAAGTCCCTAAACTTAACCATTTTCAAGTAACTAAGTATCAAAACAAAACCACATTCAAAACACTTAACCATTTGAAGTAACTACGTATAAAAACATAACCATTTTCAAGTAACTAAGTCACAAACCAAACCACACTCAAAACAAAAAATGTCCTTTAAAGTCTCTACACTTAACAATTTTAAAGTATTTAAGTCACCTACAAAATCACATTCAAAACAAAAAATATCCTTTAAAGTCCCTACACTTAACCATTTTTACGTGACTAAGTATCAAATGACAGCCACGTTCAAAACAAAAAATCCGCTTTAAAGTTCCTACACTGAACCATTTTAAGTAACTAAGTATCAAAATAAAACCACATTCGAAACAAAAAATCCCCTTTAAAGTGCCTACACATTACCATTTTCAAGTAAGTAAGTCACAAACCAAACCACGCTCAAAACAAAAAATGCCCTTAAACTTTCTACACTTAACAATTTTAAAGTATTTAAGTCACCAACCAAACCACAATGAAAACAAAAAATATGCTTTAAATTCCCTACACTTAACCCATCTCAAGTGACTAAGTATCAAAAGAAAATCACATTCAAAAAAAAAAAACCCTTTAAGTTCCTACACTTAACAATTTTCAAGTAAGTAAGTCACCAACTAAATAATATTCAAAACAAAACTCACCTTTAAAGGCCCTACACCTAACTATTTTAAAGTAAGAAAGTCACCAATCAAACCACATTCCAAACAAAAAATCTCTTTTAAAGTCCCTACACTTATCCATTTTCAAATGACTAAGTATCAAAATAAAACCACATTCAAACCAAAATGTTCCCTTTGAATTCCCAATACTTACCCATTTTCAATTAACTAAGTCACCAACCTAATCACCTTCAAAACAAAATTTTTCCTTTAAATTCCCTACACTTAACAATTTTTAAGTAACTAAGTCATTAGCCAAATCATATTCAAAACAAAAAATCCCCTTTAAAGTTGCTACACTTAACCAATTTCAAGTAACTAACTCACAAACCAAAACACATTCAAAACAAAATATCTCTTTTAAAGTCCCTAAGTATCAAAACAAAACCACAATTAAAAGAAAAATTCCCCATTAAAGTCCCATCACATAACCACTCTCGAGTAACTAAGTCAGCAACTAAACCACATTCAAAGTGAAAAATTCTCTTTAAAGTCTCTACACTTAACCATTTTTAAGTATCCAAGTCACCAAACAAACCACATTCCAAACAAAAAATCCTCTTTAAAGTCCCTACACTTACCATTTCTAGTAAGTAAGTATCAAAATAAAACCACATTCAAAACAATAAATTTCCTTTCAAGTCCCTACACTTAAACATTTTCAAGTAACTAAGTCACCAACCAAACCACATTAAAAACCAATAATCTCCTTTAAAGTCCCTACACTTCACCATTTTCAAATAATTAAATCACCAACCAAACTACATTCAAAATTAAAACTACCCTTTAAAGTCCCTACACTAAACCATTTTCGATTAAATAAGTCAACCACTAAATCAAATTCAAAATAAAATGTCCCTTTTTCAAGTAACTAAGTCACCAACCAAACCACATTCAAATCAAAAAATCCCATTTAAAGTCCCAACACTTAACTATTTTCGAGTAATTAAGTCACCAACCAAACCACATTCAAAACAAGAAATCCCCTTTAAAATCCCTACACTTATCCATTTTCAAGTTATTAATTATCAAAACCTAACAACGTTCAAAACAAAATATCCTCTAAAAATTCCCTACACTTAACCGTTTTCAAGTGACTAAGTATGAAAATAAAATCACATTCAAAACAAAAAAATCTCCTTTAAAGTCCCTACACTTAACCATTTTCAAGTAATTAAGTATCAAAACAAAACAATATTCAAAACAAAAAATCCCCTTTAAAGTCTCTACACATAACCATTTTCAAGTAACTAAGTCACCAAGTAAACCACATTCAGAAACAAAATCGTCTTTAAAGTCTCTAATCTTTTCCATTTTCAAGTAACTAAGTATAAAAACAAAACCACATTCAAAACACTTAACCATTTCAAGTAACAAAGTATAAAAACAAAACCACATTCAAAACTAAAAATCCCCTTTAAAGTCCCTACGCATAACCATTTTCAAGTATCTAAGTCATAAACCAAACCTCACTCAAAACAAAAAATGTCCTTTAAAGTCTCTACACTTAACAATTTTAAAGTATCTAAGTCACCAACAAAGATACATTCAAAAAAAAAAATCTTTTTTAAAGTCCCTACACTTAACAATTTTTAAGTGACTAAGTATCAAATGAAAGCAACATTCAAAACAAAAAATCCGCATTAAAGTTCCTAACTTAACCATTTTCAAGTAACTAAGTCACCAACCAAACAACATTAAAAAAAAAAGGAAAATTTCAGAAATAGCAACTCTGTAACCTTAATTATAACTTTTATGGCAACAGTTTTTTAATTACGAAAAATAGCAAATTTTATTTGTATTTAAGTAAAATGTTGCTATGTAAATATACATACAAATTAATATGTATTACTCATATATACATATGCACAACTGAAAAATACATATTCTTCTATTACTATGAAGTGGGTAAAATATTGCTACTTTTGCAATAAGTTGTATTTTTTAAAATGTATTGCTTTTTATAGTAATTATAGTCTTAAGAATGCTAGTTCGGTAATTTTTAACCCCTTTAAAGTTTCTACACTTAACCATTATCAAGTTACTAAGTCACCACCAAACCACATTCAAACCACCAAATTCCCATTAAAATCCCTACACTTAACCATTTTCAAGTGACAAAGTATCAAAACAAAACAACATTCAAAAAAAAAATCCCCTTTAAAGACCAACACTTAACCATTTTTAAGTATCTAAATCACCAACCAGACCACATTCAAAACAAAAAATCTCCTTTAAAGTCTCTACACTTTACTATTATCAAGTAACTAAGTCCCTAACCAAACCATATTCAAAACCAAAAATCTCCTTTAAAGTCCCTACACTTAACCATTTTCAAGTAACTAAGTCATCAACCAAACCATATTCAAAATAATAAATCCCCTTTAAGGTCCCTACACTAAACCATTTTCAAATAACTAAGTCACCAAGCAAACCACATTCAAAATCAAAAAAGTCCTTTAAAGTCCCTACACTTGACTATTTTCAAGTAACTAAGTCACCAACCAAACCACATTCAAAACAAAAAATCCCCTTTTAAGTTCCTACACTTAACTATTTTCAATTAACTAAGTCGACAACCAAACCGCATTCAAAATAAAAAATCCCCTTCAAAGTCCCTACACCCAACTATTTTCAAGTGACTAAGTATCAAAACAAAACAACATTCAAAACAAAAAATACCAGTTAAAGTCCTAACACATAACCATTTTCAAGTAACTAACTCACTAACCAAACCATACTCAAAGCCAAAAATCCCCTTTAAAGTCCCTACACTTATTTATTTTCAAGTAACAAACTAACCAACCAAATCACCTTCAAAAAAAAATATCCTTTAAAGTCTCTACACTTAACCATTTTTAAATAACTAAGATACCAACCATTTAAAGTCCCTACACTTAACCATTTTCAAATAACTAAGTACCAACCAAACCAGATTCAAAACAAAAAATCCCTTTTAAAGTCCTTACACTTAACCAATTTCAAGTAACTAAGACACCAACCAAACCTCATTCAAAACATAAAATCCCCATTAAAGACCCTACACTTAACCATTTTCAAGTATCTAAGTTACCTAACAAACCACATTCAAAACAAAAAATCTCCTTTAAAGTCCCTACACATAAACATTTTCAAGTGACTAAATAAGACAACAAAATCACATTTAAAATAAAAAATCCTCTCTAAAGTCCCTACATTTAACAATTTTCAAGTAACTTAGTCACCACCAAACCACATTCAAAACAAAAAACTCCCTTTAAAGTCACTACACTTAACCATTTTGAAGTAACTAAGACACCAATCAAACAACATTTAAAACAAAAAATCCCCTTTAAAGTCCCTACACTTAACCATTTTCAAGTAACTAAGTATAAAAACAAAACAATATTCAAAACAAAAAATCCCCTTTAAACTCTCTACACAAAACCATTTTCAAGTAACTAAGTCACCAAGTAAAACACATTAAAAGAAAATCATCTTTAAAGTCTCTACTCTTAACCATTTTAAAGTAACTAAGTATCAAAACAAAACCACATTCCAAACACTTAACCATTTCAAGTAACTAAGTATAAAAACAAAACCACATTCAAAACTAAAAATCCTCTTTAAAGTCTCTACACATAACCATTTTCAATAAACTAAGTGACAAACCAAGCCACCCTCAGAACAAAAGATGTCCTTTAAAGTGTCTACACTAAACAATTTTAAAGTATCTAAGTCAATAACCGAACCACATTCAAAACAAAAAATCTTCTTTAAAGTTCCTACACTTAACCATTGTCAAGTAACTATGTCAAAAACGAAACCACATTCAAAATAAAAAATCCCCTTTGAAGTCCTTATGCTTAACCATTTTAGAAAGACTAAGGATCAAAATATAATCACATTCAAAACAAAAAATCACCTATAAAGTCCCAACACTTAAACATTTTCAAGTAACTAAGTCACCAACCAAACCACATTGAAAACACAAAATCACATTTAAAGTCCCAACAACAATTTTCAAGTAACTAATTCACCAACCAAACCACATTCAAAACAAAAAATCCCCTTTATATTCCCTACAGATAACCATTTTTAAGCATCTTAGCCACCAACCAAACCACAATCAAAACAAAAATCTCCTTTAAAGTCCCTACACTTATCCATTTTCAAGTGACTAAGTATCAAAACCAAACCACGTTCAAAAAAAAAAATCCCCTTTAAAGTCCCAACACTTAACCATTTTAAAGTGGCTAAGTATGAAAAAATAATCACATTCAAAATAAAAAATCCCCTCTAAAGTCCCTACACTTTAACATATTTCAAGTAACTAAGTCACCATCAAACAACATTATAAACTAAAACTCCCCTCTAAAGTCCCTACACCTAACCATTTTCAAGTAACTAAGTATCAAATCAAAACCATATTCAAACCAAAAAATCCCCTTTAAAGTCTCTACACATTACCATTTTCAAGTAACTAAGTCACCAAGTAAACCACATTAAAAAAAATAGTCTTTAAAGTCTCTACTCTTAACCATTTTCAAGTAAATAAGTCAACAACCAAACCACTATCGAAACAAAAAAATCCCCTTTAAAGTCCCTACACTTAAACATTTTCAAATAACTAAGTCACCATCCAAACCACATTAAAAACCAAAAATCTCCTTTAAAGTACCTACAATTAACCATTTTAAAATAACTAAGTCACCAACCAAACCACATTCAAAATAAAAAAATCCCATTTAAAGTCCCTACACTTAACCATTTCAAGTAACTAAGTATCAATACAATACCACATTCAAAATAAAAAATACCCTTTAAAGTTTCTATGCATAACCATTTTCAAGTAACTAAGACACAAACCAAACAACATTCAAAGAAAAAAATCCCCTTTAAAGTCTCTACACTTAACCATTTTTAAGTATCTAAGTAACCAACCAAACCACATTCAAAACAAAATATTCCCTTTAGACTCCCTACACTTCACCATTTTCAAGTGACTAAGTATCAAAACAAAATCAATTCAAAATAATAAATCCCCTTTAAGGTCCCTACACTTAACCATTTTCAAGTAACTAAGTCACCAACCAAGCCACATTCAAAACCATAAAGTCTCCGTTAAAGTCCCTACAGATAACCATTTTCAAGTTACTAAGTCACCAACCAAACCACATTCAAAATAAAAAAAATAACCTTTAAAGTCACTATTCTTAAACATTTTAAGTTACTAAAAATCAAAACAAAACCACATTCAAAATAAAAAAATCCCCTTAATAGTCCATACACTTAACCATTTTCAAATAACTAAGTCACCAACAAAACCACATTCAAAATAAAAAATCCCATTTAAAGTCCCTACACTTAAACATTTCAAGTAACTAAGTATCAATACAATACCACATTCAAAATAAAAAATACCCTTTAAAGTCCCTACGCATAACCATTTTCAAGTAACTAAGCAACCAACCAAACAACAGTCAAAGAAAAAAATCCCCTTTAAAGTCTATACACTTAACCATTTTTAAATATCTAAGTCACCAACAAAACCACATTCAAAATAAAATATTCCCTTTAGAGTCTCATCACTTAACCATTTTCAAGTGACTAAGTATCAAAACAAAATCAATTCAAAATAATAAATCCCTTTTAAGGTCCCTATAATTAACCATTTTGAAATATCTAAGCCACCAACCAAACCATAATCAAAACAAAAAATCCCATTTAAAGTCCCTACAGTTATCCATTTTCCAGTAACTAAGTATCAATATAAGACCACATTCAAAACAATAAATCCCATTTAAAGTCCCTACACTTAACAATTTTCAAGTAACTAAGTCACTAACCAAACCACATTCAAAACAAAAAATCTCCTTTAAAGTCTCTACACTAAACCATTTTCAAGTAACTAAGTCACTAACCAAACCACATTCAAAACACAAAATCCCATTTAAAGTCCCTACACTTAACCATTTTCAAGTAACTAAATCACCAAACAAACCACATGCAAAACAAAAAAATCTCCTTTAAAGTCCCTACACTTAACCATTTTCAAATAACTACGTATCAAAACATAACCAAATTCAAAACAAAAAATCCCCTTTAATGTCCCTACACTTAACCATTTTCAAGTAACTAAGTCACTACCCAAACCACATTCAAAACACAAAATCCCCTTTAAAGTCCCAAAACTTAACTATTTTCAAGTGACTAAGTTACCAAACAAACCACATTCAAAAAAAAAAATCTCCTTTAAAGTCCCTACACTTAACCATTTTCAAGTAACTAAGTCAACAACCGAGCCACATTCAAAATAAAAAATACCCTTTAAATTCTCTACGCTTAACCATTCTCAAGTGATTAAGGATCAAAAGAAAATAACAATGACAAAAAAATCTCCTTTAAAGTCCCTACACTTAACCATTTTCAAGTAACTAACTGACCAACCAAACCACATTCAAATCACAAAATCCCATTTAAAGTCCCTACACTTACATTTCCAAGTAACTAAGTCACCAACACAACCACATTCAAAATAAAAAAATAACCTTAAAGTCCCTACACTAAACCATTTTAAGTATCTAAGAATCAAAACAAAACCACATTCAAAATAAAAAATCCCCTTTATAGTCCCAACAGATAACCATTTTTAAGTATCTAAACCACCAACCAAACCACAATCAAAACAAAAAATCCCCTTTAAAGTTCCTACACTTATCCATTTTCCAATAACTAAGAATCAAATTAAAACCATATTCAAAACAATAAATCCCCTTTAAGCTCGCTACACTTAACCATTTTCAAGTAACTTAGTCACCAACCAAACCACATTCAAAACAAAAAATCCCCTTTAAAGTCTCTACACTAAACCTTTTTCAAGTAACTAACTCAACTACCAAACCACATTCAAAAAAGAAAATCTCCTCTTAAGTCCGGACACATAACCATTTTCAAGTGACTAACTATCAAAACAAAACCACATTCAAAACAAAAAATCACTTTTAAAGTCCCTACACTTAACCATTTTCAAGTAACTAAGTCACCAACCAAACCATATTCAAAACACAAAATCCCCATTAAAGTCCGTACACTTAATCATTTTCATGTATCTAAGTTACTAAACAAACCACATTCAAAACAAAAAACACGTTTAATGTCCCTACACTTAACCATTTTCAAGTAACTAAGTTACCAATCTAACCACATTAAAAATACAAAATCTCCTTTAAAGCCTCTACGCTGAACCATTTTCAAATAACTAAATTTCCTTTAAAGTCCCTACACTTAACCATTTTAAAATAACTAAGTCACCAACCAAACCACATTCAAAATAAAAAATTCCATTTAAAGTCCCTACACTTAACCATTTCAAGTAACTAAGTATCAATACAATACCACATTCAAAATAAACAAATACCCTTTAAAATCGTTGTGCATAACCATTTTCAAGTAACTAAGACACCAACCAAACAACATTCAAAGCAAAAAATACCCTTAAAAGTCTCTACGCTTAACCATTTTTAAGTATCTAAGCCACCAACCAAACCACATTCAAAACTAGATATTCCCTTTAAAGTCTATACACTTAACCATTTTCAAGTGACTAAGTATCAAAACAAAATCAATTCAAAATAATAAATCCCCTTTAAAGTCCCTACACTTAACCATTTTCAAGTAACTAAGTCACCAACCAAACCACAATCAAAACAAAAAATCCCTTTTAAAATACATACAATTAACCATTTTCCAGTAACTAAGTATCAAATTAAAACCACATTCATAACAATAAATTTCCTTTAAAGTCCCTACACTTAACCATTTTCAAGTAACTAAGTCACCAACCAAACCACATTCGCAACAAAAAATTACCTTTAAAGTCTCTACACTAAACCATTTTCAAGTAACTAAGTCACTAACCAAACCACATTCAAAACATAAAATCTCATTTAAAGTCCCTACACTTAACCATTTTCAAGTAACTAAGTCACCAAACAAACCACATTCAATAAAAAAAATCTACTTTAAAGGCCCTAAACTTAACCATTTTCAAGTAACTAAGTATCAAAACAAAACCACATTCAAAACAAAAAATCCCCTTTAAAGTACCTACACTTAACCATTTTGAAGTAACTAAGTCACAAACCAAACCACATTCAAAACACAAAATCTCCTTTAAAGTCCCTACACTTAACCATTTTCAAGTGACGAAGTCACCAAACGAACCACATTCAAAACTAAAAATCCACTTTAAAGTCCCTACACTTAACCATTTTGAAGTAACTAAGTCAACAACCAAACCACATTCAAAATAAAAAATACCGTCTAAAATCCCAATGCTTAACCAAACCACATTCAAAATAAAAAATACCATTTAAAGTCCCTACGCTTAACCATTTTCAAGTGATTTAGGATCAAAAGAAAACCACAATGAAAAAAAAAAATATCCTTTAAAGTCCCTACTCTTAACCATTTTCAAGTAACTAAGTCACCAACCAAACCACATTCAAATCACAAAATTCCATTTAATGTCCCTACACTTACATTTTCAAGTAACTAAGTCACCAACCAAACCACATTCAAAATAAAAAGTAACCTTAAAGACCCTACACTTAACCATTTTAAGTTACTAAGAATCAAAACAAAACCACATTAAAAATAAAAAAATCCCCTTTATAGTCCCAACAGATAACCATTTTTAAGTATCTAAGCCACCAACCAAACCACAATCAAAAAAAAAAATCCCCTTTAAAGTCCCTACAGTTATCCATTTTCCAGTAACTAAGTATCAAATTAAAACCACATTCAAAACAATAAATCCCCTTTAAAGTCCCTACACTTAACAATTTTCAAGTAACTAAGTCACTAACCTAACCACATTCAAAACAAAAAATCTCCTTTAAAGTTTCTACACAACCATTTTCAAGCAACTAAGTCACTAACCAAACCACATTCAAAACACAAAATCCCATATAAATTCCCTACACTTAACCTTTTTCAAATAACTAAATCACCAAACAAACACATTCTAAACAAAAAATCCTATTTAAAGTTCCTACACTTAACCATTTTCAAGTAACTACGTATCAAAACAAAACCACATTCAAAACAAAAAATCTCGTTTAAAGTCCCTACACTTAACAATTTTCAAGTAACTAAGTCACTGACCAAACCACATTCAAAACACAAAATCCCCGTTAAAGTCCCAACACTTAACCATTTTCAAGTGACTAAGTCACCAAACAAACCACATTCAAAACAATAAATCCCCTTTAAATTCCCTACATTTAACCATTTTCAAGTAACTAAGTCAACAACCGAACCACACTCAAAATAAAAAATACCCTTTAAAGTCCCTACGCTTAACCATTTTCAAGTGACTAACGATCAAAAGAAAACCACAATGGCAAAAAAAAATATCCTTTAAAGTCCCTACACTTAACCATTTTCAAGTAACTAAGTCACCAACCAAACCATATTCAAATCACAAAATTTTATTTAATGTCCCTACACTTACAATTTCAAATAACTAAGTCACCAACCAAACCACATTCAAAATAAAAAAATAACCTCAAAGTCCATACACTTAACCATTTTAAGTTACTAAGAATCAAAACAAAACCACATTCAAAGTAAAAGAAATCCCCTTTATAGACCCAACAGATAACCATTTTTCAGTATCTAAGCCACCAACCAAACCACAATCAAAACAAAAAATCTCCTTTAAAGTTCCTACACTTATCCATTTTCCAATAACTATGTATCAAATTAAAACCATATTCAAAACAATAAATCCCCTTTAAAGTCCCTACACTTAACAATATTCAAATAACTAAGTCACCAACCAAACCACATTCAAAGCAAAAAATCTCTTTTAAAGTCCCTACACTTAACCATTTTCCAATAACTTTGTATCAAAAGAAAACCATATTCAAAACAATAAATCCACTTTAACACCCCTACACATAACCATTTTCAAGAAACTAAGTCACCAACCAAACCACATTCAAAACAAAAAATTCCCTTTAAAGTCTCTACACTAAACCTTTTTCAACTAAGTCACTAACCAAACCACATTTAAAACAAAAAATCCTATTTAAAGTCCCTACACTTAACCATTTTCAAGTAACTATGTATCAAAAAAAAACCACAATCAAAAAGAAAAAATCCCCTTTAAAGTCCCGACACTTAACCATTTTCAAGTAACTAAGTCACCAACCAAACCACATTCAAATCACAAAATCCCCTTTAAAGTCTTTACACTTAACCATTTTCAAGTGACTAAGTCACCAAACAAACCACATTCAAAACAAAAAATCTCCTTTAAAGTCCCTACACTTAACCATTTTCAAGTAACTAAGTCAACAACCATACCAAATTCAAAATAAAAAATACCCTTTAAAGTCCCTACACTTAACCATATTCAAGTGACTAAGGATCAAAAGAGAACTACAATGAAAACAAAATCTCCTTTAAAGTCCCTACACTTAACCATTTTCAAGTAACTAAGTCACCTACCAAACCACATTCAAAACAAAGCTCCCCTTTAAAGTTCCAACACTTAACCATTTAGGAGTAACTAAGTAACCAACCAAACCATATTTAAAGCAAAAAATTAACTTTAAAGTCCCTACACTTAACAATTTTAAAGTTAGTCACCCAAACCACATTCAAAAAAAAAAATTGCCATTAAAGTCTCTACATTTATCCATTTTTAAGTGATTAAATATCAAAACAAAACCACATTAAAAAAAAAATATTCCCATTAAATTCCCAACACTTAAACAGTTTCAACTAACTAAGCCACCTACCAAACCACCTTCAAAATAAAAAATTCCCTTTAAAATCTCTACACTTAACCAATTTTAAGTAACTAAGTCAAAAACCAAACCACCTTCAAAACAAAAAAGCCCCTTTAAAGTCCCTACACTTAACCATTTTCAAGTAACTAAGTCACCAACCAAACCACATTCAAAATAAAAAAATAACACTTAAAGTCCCTACACTTAACCATTTTAAGTTACTAAGAATAAAAATAAACCACATTCAAAATTAAAAATCCCCTTTATCGTCCCAAAAGATAACCATTTTTAAGTATCTAAGCCACCAACCAAACCACATTCAAAACCAAAAATCTCCTTTAAAGTCCCTACACTTAACCATTTTTAAATAACTACGTCACCAATCAAACTACATTCTAAATGAAAAATTCCTTTGGAAGTCCCTACACTTAGCCATTTTCAATTAACTAAGTCAACTACCAAACCACATTCAAAATAAAAAATCCCGTTTTGAGACTCGACACTTAATCATTTTCAAGTGACCAAGTATCAAAAAAAAACCACATTCAAAATAAAAAATTTCTTTTAAAGTCCCTACACTTAACCATTTCCAAGTAACTAAGTCACCAACCAAACCATATTCAAAAGACAAAATCCCCATTATAGTCGATACACTTAACCATTTACAAGAATCTAAGTTACCGAAAAAACCACATTCAATACAGAAAATCCCGTTTAAAGTACCTACACTTAACCATATTCAAGTAACTAAGTTACCAACCAAACCACATTCAAAATCAAAATCTCCATTAAAGTCCCTACTCTTAACCATTTTCAAATAACTATGTCACAAACCAAACCACATTCAAAACAAAAAATCTCCTTTAAACTCCCTACACTTAACAATTTCCAAATAACTAAGTTACCAACCAAACCACATTCAAACCAAAAATATTCTTTAAAGTTCCTATATTTGACCTTTTTCAAGTAACTAAGTCATCAACCAGACCACATTCAAAACATAAAATCACATTTAAAGACCCTACACTTAACCATTTTCAAGTAACTAAGTAACCAATCAAACCCCATTCAAAATAAAAAAAAATACCCTTTATAGTCCCTACACTTAACCATTTTCAAGTGACTAAGTATCTTAACAAAATCATATACAAAACAATAAATTCCCTTTGAAGTCCCTACAGTTAACCATTTTCAAATAACTAAATGAACAACCAAACCACATTCAAAACAAAAATCTCCTTTAAAGTCTATACACTTAACCATTTTCAACTAACTAAGTCACCAACCAAACCACATTCTAAACTAAAAATCCACTTTAAAGTTCCTATACTTAACCATTTTAAAGTAACTAAATCACCAATCAAACAACATTAAAAAAGGAAAAATATTCTTTAAAGTTCCTACACTTAACCATTTTCAATTAACTAACTCAACAACCAAACCACAATAAAAAAAAAATCCATTAAAGTCCATACACTTAACCATTTTTAAGTAACTAAGTATCAAAACAAAACCACATTCAAAATAAAAAATCCCATTTAAAGTCCCTACATTTAACCATTTTCAAGTAACTAAGTCACCAACCAAACCACATTCAAAATAAAAAAATAACCTTTAAAGTCCCTACACTTAACCATTTTTAGTTACTAAGAATCAAAACAAAACCACATTCAAAATAAAAGATCCCCTTAATAGACACAACCCAAAACCATTTTTAAGTATCTAAGCCACCAACCAAACCACAATCAAAACAAAAAATCGCCTTTAAAGTCCCTACACTTAACCATTTTCCAGTAACTAAGTATTAAATCAAAACCACATTAAAAACAATAAATCCCGTTTAAAGTCCCTACACTTAACCATTTTCAAATAACAAAGTCACCAACCAAACCACATTCAAAACATAAAATATCCTTTAAAGTTTCTACACTAAACCATTTTCAAGTAACTAAGTCACTAACCAAACCACATTCAAAACACAAAATCCCATTTAAAGTCCCTACACTTAACCATTTTCTAGTAACTAAGTCATCAAACAAACCAAATTTAAAATAAAAAATCTTCAGTAAATTTCCTACACTTAACCATTTTAAAGTAACTAAGTCACAAACCAAACAACATTCAAAACAAAAAATCCCCTTTAAAGTCCCTACACTTAACCATTTTCAAGTAACTAAGTCAACAACCAAACCACATTCAAAATAAAAAATCTCCTTTAAAGTCCCTACGTTTAACCATTTACAAGTGACTAAGTATCAAAAAAAACCACAATGAAAAAAAAATCTTCCTTAAAGTCCCTACACTTAATCATTTTCAAGTAGCTAAGTCACCAACCAAACCACATTAAAAACTCAAAATCCCCTTTAAAGTCCCTACACTTAACCTTTTTCAAGTAACTAAGTCACCTACCAAACCTCATTCATAACAAAAATCCCCTTTAAAATTCCTACACTTAACCATTTTTAAGTAACTAAGTCACCAACCAAACCATATTCAAAACAAAAAATTACTTTTAAAGTCCTTACACTTAACTATGTTAAAGTAAGTAAGTCACCAACCAAACCACATTCAAAATAATAAATCTCCTTTAAAGTCCATACACTTAACCATTTTCAAGTAACTAAGTCAACGACCAAACTAAATTCAAAACCAAAAATCTCCTTTATAGTCCCCACACTAAACCATGTTCAAGTAACTAAGTCACCAACAAAACCACAATCAAAACAAAAAATCCCCTTTAAAGTTCCTACACTTGACCATTTTCAAGTAATTAAGTCACCAACCAATCCACATACAAAACAAAAAAATCCTCTTTAGAGTCACTACACTTAACTAGTTTCAAATAACTAGGTCAACTATCAAACCACATTGAAGATAAAAAATTCTCTTTAAAGTTCCTACACTTAACCATTTTCAAGTGACTACGTATCAAAACAAAACCACATTCAAAACAAAAAATCCCCATTAAAGTCCCTACACTTAACCATTTTCAACAAACTAAGTTACCAACCAAACCATATTCAAAACACAAAATTCCCTTTGAAGTCCCTACACTTAACCATTTTCAAGTAACTAAGTCACCAATCAAATCCCATTCAAAATAAAAAAAATACCTTTTACAGTTCCTACACTTAACTATTTTCAAGTGACTACGTATCAAAACAAAAACATATACAAACCAATAAATCCCCTTTAAAGTCCCTACACTTAACCATTTTCAACTAACTAAGTCACCAACCAAACCACATTCTAAACAAAAAATCCCCTTTAAAGTACCTACGCTTAACCATTTTCAAATAACTAAGTCACCAATCAAACGACATTAAAAAACAAAACATCTTCTTTAAAGTTCCTACACTTAACCATTTTCAATTAACTAAGTAAAAAAAGCCAGACCAAAATAAAAAAAAATCTCCATTAAAGTCCCTACACTTAACCATTTTCAAGTAACTAAGTATCAAAACAAAAGCACAATCAAAACAAAAAATCTTCTTTAAAGTCCCTACACTTAACCATTTTCAAGTAACTAAGTCAACAACTAACCACATTCAAAATATCAAATCCCCTTTAAAGTCCCTACACTTAACCATTTTCAAGTAACTAAGTCAACTTCCAAACCAAATTCAAAATAAAAAATACCCTTTAAAGTCCCTACGCTTAACAATTTTCAAATAACTAAGTATCAAAAGAAAACCTCTATGAAAAAAAATACCCTTTAAAGTCCCTTTAATTAATCATTTTTAAGTAAATAAGTCATCAACCAAACCACATTCAAAACACAAAATTCCCTTTTAAGTCCCTATACTTAACCATTTTCAAGTAACTAAGTGACCAACCAAACCATATTCAAAACAAAAAACCCCTTTAAAGTTCCTACACTCAACCATTTTCAAGTAACTAAGTAATCAACCAAACCATATTCAGAACAAAAAATTACCTTTAAAGTCCCTACACTTACCTATTTTAAAGTTAGTAAGTCACCAGCCAAACCACATTCAAAACAAAAAATTGCATTTAAAGTCTCTACACTTATCCATTTTCAAGTGACTAAATATCAAAATAAAACCACATTCAAAACAAAATATTCCCATTAAATTTCCTAAACTTAACAATTTTCAACTAACTTAGTCACCAACCAAACCACCTTCAAAACAAAAAATTACCATTAAAGTCCCTACAATTAACCATTTTTAAGTAACTAAGTCACCAACCAAACCACATTCAAAACAAAAGAGCCCATTTAAAGTCCCTACACTTAACCATTTACATGTAAGTAAGTCACCAACCAAACCATATTCAAAACAAAAAATTACATTCAAAGACCTTACACATTATTATTTTAAAGTAAGTAAGTCACAAACCAAACCACATTTAAAAGAAAAAATCGCCTTTAAAGTCCCTACACTTATCTATTTTCAAGTGACTAAGTATCAAAACAAAATCACATTTAAAAAACAAAATATTCTTCTTAAACTCCCAACACTTAACCATTTTCAATTAATTAAGTCACCGACCAAACCTCATTCATAATAAAAAATTCCCTTTAAAGTCTCTACACTTAACCATTTCATGTAACTAAGAATCAAAACAAAACCACATTCAAAATAATAAATCCCCTTTAAAATCCCTACACTTAACCATTTCCAAGTAACTAAGTTACCAACCAAACCAAATTCAAAACCAAAAATCTCCTTTATAGTCCCTACGCTAAACCATGTTCAAGTAACTAAGTCACCAACAAAACCACTTTCAAAACAAAAAATCCCCTTTAAAGTTCCTACACTTAACCATTTTCAAGTAATTAAGTCACCAACCAAACTACATTGAAAACAAAAAATCCGCTTTAGAGTCCCTACACTTAACTAGTTTAAAGTAACTAACTCAACTATCAAACCACATTTAAAATAAAAAATTCTTGTTTAAAGTCTCTACACTTAACCATTTTCAAGGGACTAAGTATCAAAACAAAACGACATTCAAAAAAAAAAACCCCTTTAAACTCCCTACACTTAATCATCTTCATATGACTAAGTATTAAAACAAAACCACACACAAAACAATAAATCTATTTTAAAGTCCCTACACAACCATTTTCAAGTAACTAAGTCACCAGCCAAACCACATTCAAAATCAAAAATCTCCTTTAAAGTCTCGACACTTAACCATTTTCAAGATACTAAGTATCAAAACAGAACCACATATCAAACAATAAATCCCCTTTAAACTCCCTACTCTTAACCATTTTGAAGTAACTAAGTCACCAACCAAACCACATTCAAAACCAAAAATCTCCTTTAAAGTCTCTAAACTTAACCATTTTCAAATAACTAAGTCACGAACCAAACCACATTCTAAACAAAAAATCCCCTTTAAAGTTCCTACACTAAATCTTTTTAATTAACTAAGTCAACTACCAAACAACATTCAAAATAAAAAATTCCCTTTAAAGTCCCTACACTTAACCATTTTCAAGTATTAAGTATCAAAACAAAACCACATTTAAAACAACAAACCCCCTATAAATTCCCTACACTTAACCATTTTCAAGTTACTAAGTCACCAACCAAACCACATTCAAAAGAAAAATCCCCTTTAAAGTCCCTACACTTAACCATTTTTAAGTGACTAAGTCACCAACCAAACCAATTCAAAAACAAAAGATCCCCTTTAAAGTCCCTACACTTAATCAATTTGAAGAAACTAAATCAACTACTAAAGCAAATTCAATACAAAAAATACCCTTTAAAGTCCCTACGCTTAACAATTTTCAAGTGACGAAGTATAAAAAGAAAACCACAATGAAAAAAAAATCAACTTTATAGTTCCTACACTTAACCATTTTCAAGTAAGTAAGTCACCAACCCAACCACATTCAAAACAAAAATCCCCTTTAGAGTTCCAACACTTAACCATTTTGAACTAACTAAGTAATCAACCAAACCATATTCAAAACAAAAAAATTATCTTTAAAGTCCCTACACTTAACTATTTTAAAGTAAGTAAGTCACCAACCAAACCACATACAAAAAAAATCGCCTTTAAAGTCTCTACACTTATCCATTTTCAAGTGACTAAATATGAAAACAAAACCATATTCAAAACAAAATATTCCCATTAAATTCTCAACACTTAACCATTTTCAATTAACTAAGTCTCCAACCAAACCACCTTCAAAATAAAAAATTTCCCTTAACTTCCCTACGCTTAACCATTTTTAAGTAACTAAGTGACCAACCAAATCACATTCAATACAAAAAATCCTCTTTAAAGTCCCAAAACTTAGCCATTTTCAAATAACTAAGTCACCAGTAAAACCACATTCAAATCAAAATCACCTTTAAAGTTTCTACACTTAACCATTTTCAAATAAATAAGTCAAAAACCCAACCACATTCAAAACAAAGAATATCCTTTAAAGTTCCTACACTTAACCATTTTCAAAGGACTAAGTATCAAAACCAAACTACATTCAACACACAAAATCCCCTTTACAGTCACTAATCTTAACCATTTTCAAGTGACTAAGTATCAAAACAAAACCACATTCAAAATAAAATATCCTTTTGAAAGTCCCTAGATTTAACAATTTTCCAGTAACTAAGTCACCAACCAAACCACATTCAACATAAAAAATCTCCTTTAGAGTCCGTACACTGAACCATTTTCAAATAACTAAGTCACCAACCAAGCCACACTCAAAACAAAAAATCTCCTTTAAAGTCTCTACACTTAACCATTTTTAAGTATCTATGTCACCAACCAAACCACATTCAAAATAAAAAACCTTCTTCAAAGTCCCTACACTTAACCATTTTCAAGTGACAAACTAATAGGGCAGCCCGGTGCACTAAAGCTACCGCTATGCGAGGTGTCCTAGGAAGGGCCCCAGAAAAGGGTGTATCGTACGCAGCCTTACCTTGCATTTCTTCTCGAGGTTGTTTCCAAGACCTGAACCGGTAACCTCTAGGTCATATGGCAGAAACTTTACAAGTTACTCCAAGGCTCCCCTTTAAAGTCCCTACATTTAACCATTTTCGAGTAACTAAGTCACCAACCAAACCATATTCAAAACAAAAAATCTCCTTTAAAGTACCTACACTTTACTATTTTCAAGTAACTAAATCACCAACCAAACCACACTCAAAAAAAAATCCCCTTTAAAGTCCCTACACTTAACCATTTTCAAGTAACTATTTTAAAGTGACTAAGTCACCAACCAAGACACATTCAAAACAAAAAATCCCCTTTAAAGGGTCTACACTTACCCATTTTTTATTAACTTAGTCACCAACCAAACCACATTAACAACAACAAATCCCTTTTAAAGTCCCAACACTTATCCATTTTCAAGTGACTAAGTCTCAAAACAAAATAACATTCAAAACAAAAAAATCCCTTTAAATTCCCTATACTTGACCATTTTCAAGTAACTAAGTCACCAACCAAACCACCTGAAAAACAAAAAATCCCCTTTAAAGTTCCTACACTTTACCATTTTTAAGTAACAAAGTCGTCAACCAAACCACATTCAAAACAAAAAATCGCCTTCAAAGTCCCTACACTTAACTATTTTCAAGTAAATAAGTCAACTACAAAACCACATTCAAAATGAAAAATCTCCTTTAAAGTCCCTACACTTAACCATTTTCAAGAGACTAAGTATCAAAACCAGACCACATTCCAAACACAAAATCTTCTTTAAAGTCCCTACTCTTAACCATTTTCAAGTGACTAAGTCACCAACCAAACCACCTTCAAAAAAAAAATCCCCTTTAAAGTCCCTACGCATAACCATTTTTAAGTAACTAAGTCACCAACCAAACCACATTCAAATCAAAAAATCCCCTTTAAAGTCCCTACACTTAACCATTTTCATGTAACTAAGTCAGCAACCAAACAACATTCAAAATAAAAAATCCCCTTTAAACATCCTACACTTAACCATTTTCAAGTGACTACATATCAAAACCAAACCGCATTCAAAACATAAAATCCCCTTTAAAGTCCCTACTTTTATCCATTTTCAAGTGACTAAGAATCAAAACTAAACCACATTCAAAACAAAAAATCTCCTTTGAAGTCCCTACACTTAACCATTTTCAAGTAACTAAGTCAACAACCAAACCACATTCAAAATAAAAAATCCCTGTTAAAGTCCCTGCGTTTAACCACTTTTTTAGTGACTAAGTATCAAAACAAAACCACATTCAAAATAAAAAATCTACTTTAAAGTCCATACACTTAACCATTTCAAGTAACTAAGTATCAAAACAAAACCACTTTCAAAATAAAAAAATCCCCTTTAATGTCCCTACACATAACGATTTTCAAGTAACTAAGTCACCAACCAAACCCCAATCAAAACAAAAAATCCCCTTTAAAGTCTCTAAACATAACCATTTTCAAGTATCTAAGTCACTAACCAAACCACATTCAAAATAAAAAATCCCCTTTAAAGTCCCTACACTTAACCATTTTCAATTGACAAAGTATCAAAATAAAACCATATTCAAAACAAAAAATTCCCTTTAAAGTCCCTACACTTAAACATTTTCAAGTTACTAAGTCACCAACCAAACCCTATTCAAAACCAAAAATCTTCTTTAAAGTCTGTGCACTTAACCATTTTCAAGTAACCAAGTCCCCAACCAAACCACATTCAAAACAAAAAATCCCCTTTAAAGTTCCTACACTTAACAATTTTCAAGTAACTAAGTCACCAACCATACCCCATTCAAAATGAAAAATTCCCTTTAAAGTCTCTACACTTAACCATTTTCAAGTAACTAAGTCAACAACCAATCCACATTCAAAATAAAAAATCCCCTTTAAAGTCCCTATACTTAACCATTTTCAAGTGTCTAAGTATCTAAACAAAACTACATTCAAAACAAAAAATCCCCTTTAAAGTCCCTTCACTTAACCATTTTCAAGTAACTAAGCCACCAACCAAACCACATTTAAAACACAAAATCCCCTTTAAAGTCCGTACACTTAACCATTTTCAAGTAACTAAGTCACCAACCAAACCACATTCAAAACAAAAAATCACTTTTAAAGTCCCTAAACTTAACCATCTTCAAGTAACTAAGTCAACAATCAAACCTCATTCAAAACAAGCAACAAAACGACCAACAAGATGTTAACAACAATGCTAGTGAATCGAACAACGCCACACATAACTTCACTAAACGTCAGTATGAACAATAACAAGAACATAACAACAACGCTAGTGAATCGAATTGGGCGACACAGTGATTCACTAG
Organism: Capsicum baccatum var. pendulum; assembly: GCA_030864225.1. Taxonomy (NCBI): domain Eukaryota; kingdom Viridiplantae; phylum Streptophyta; class Magnoliopsida; order Solanales; family Solanaceae; genus Capsicum; species Capsicum baccatum. The sequence goes on from CM061550.1 coordinate 224,532,830, forward strand.
ACTTCAATATGAACAATAACAACAAGATAACAATTTACCTTTACTTGGCCTAAATTAAAGTAAAAGAGATAAGCGATCAACAGAAAAAATAGCAAAGCAATCCTTATACCGGATTCGGAATCTGTCAAATAGTAAAATTATTACAAAGAACAACCTTTCGCTTAAATTATTACAACAATTTAGTAAATATATATGAATAAGATTTCCCCCATAAAAATTTAACAATTAATGAGTAAAATAGAGAAATAAGTGTCAAGACTAACCAAAATTTAGGTAATTCAAAATCAAATTAATGTAGCAACAAGCCTAAAATTAGCTAATTCAATCTCTAATTCCAAAAATTAGTTAAAATCTAGCTAAATAAAACAAATATCCTAACCCTAGAACTCAAGCCACGACCAATTGACCTAATTAACACTAAGATATTTGTGTGTAGACCTTTAACATTTCTAGATATTAAAAAATGAGTTTCTGGATACTAAAGTAAGCTAAATTTAGTTAATGAGTTGTAGTTAATTGTTACCTTGCCCAAAATTGAATGTTAGGATGAAATAGTTCCTTGAAAGTTCGATTAAAGCCAAAAAGAATCCAAGAAGTTGAGTAGAAACTTCCTTGAAAGAGAAATAACAATAGAGATTGGAGGGTTTAATGTTAAAGTGTGAGATTTGGAGGATTTTGGAGTGTTCTTGCTGTTTTAGACGGGTGAAATGGGAGATTTTTGGTTTGTTTTTGTGTTATTATTATGTATTACGGGTCGAGTCGGGTCGGGTTATTCAAAAATATTTTTTTCTAAATATTACAAAAACCGACCAGTGGTCGGTTTTCGTAATATTTAAAAATATATATTTTTGAAATTAAACTTTACCAAATTACAATTAATAATTTAATAAATTACAAAAATAATTTAATCAATTAAAATTATTTTTTAACAAATTAAAATTTTTATAAATTCTATAATATTTATAACAACATTCACTTAATTTAATGCAATTCATATATATATACATACACTATGTATGGGACCGAGACAACATCCAATTAATTTAATGAAATTCGTATATATATAGATCAAATAAGTAGTTATGTTATCATCACATTAACACGAGTAGTATATTTCCTCAATCGTATAATAATATCAATGAATTTTGCAAATTACGATAAATTTTTGGTTAATTAACTTTTAAATACAATATATATATATACACCTCCTAATACCACTCTTATGTTATTACAACTTCAACAAGTACATCAACTTCCTTAATAGTATGATATATATCAACGTATCATTCAAACTATTTTGATATATAGACTCAGTTATCTAGCTTTATATTACTACATACGTCGCTACATGAGATAAACGTATATATCCATATATTCAATTGTCTATCAGCTTTCACATGCGTACTATAAACATCACATACACAATTTTACTACCCCATAATAATATACAACGTATTTCACAAATACTGAGATGAATTATATATTAAATTATCTTATGTCATTAACATACCTTCACTGTATAATATGTATATACTATATATATATATATACATATACACATACACTATCGATTATATCAAATTCTAAATACGTACTATATATATAACATACGTACACAAGTATATTATCTAATAATATAATGTGATGTGTTTCTTATACATACTCAGATGAGTGATCGATTAATTATATTTGATTAGCTTAACACTACAAAAAATGCATCAAATAGCGGGAGTTGATTTTACATTTAGCGGGGATTTTAAACCCCCAAAAATTTTATTTCCGGGTGTTCCCAAAACCCCCATAATATGAGCCATCACAATCAAGTTGCGGCAGTTTTTTCCTGACCTCCATAAATAATTTGGGGCAATTTTTATTTACAGATTGAGGCGGTTTTAAACCTCCGCTATTTGTATTTTTAAAAAATAAATTAATGTTACAAGTTGCGGCGGTTTTAAACCTCCACAATTTGTATTATTAAAAAAATAAAACAAATTTAATGTTACAAGTTGCAGTGGTTTAAAACCTCCGCTATTATTTTTAAAAAAAAAAAAATTAATGAGGCCAATCAATTTCAATTACCAATTATAGATTATAATTTTAGCTCAAATTTAATTGTACCTTTAGAGATAACCTACAATCCAATATTTGTTCAATTCAAATATCATTAACACAACATGAATAATTAAATACTGTAATTGAAAAATATGTTAAACATTAAACTTCAAAATTAAATATTCAACATTAACGTCTTCAAACTTCTATTTTTCAACATTAAGTAGTATCTTCAAAATCAAATTTAAACATTAAGTACATCCAAGACATAATTGAATATCCAAGACAATTTGCAATGAAATCAATGACCGTCATTAGGATCAAAATCATCATGTGGTCTCCTTGCATCCATGGACGCAATGGGTCCACTAGCCGCATCACTTGGCTACATAAAAATGCAAAGTATAAAAATCAATCAGATGAACTTTTGGTCCTTATTATAAAATATTTATATTTGCGTACAACTAAAAACATCATGATAAATGTGGAGTGAGGTTAATAAGGGCAACTGATAAACATAACGACGTGTTTCCTTATTTCTTAAACTCATGTCCAGTCAAACGGTGCCATATAAATGGGACGGTGGTAGTGTTATGGAACATTCAATCATTTAAAGCATGCAGTTTATGGAACATTCAATCATTTAAAGCCTGTAGTTTATGTAGGGTGAGGTTGACTAGGAAAAATAATTTTGCATCAAAGACTAGTAATTATCAGTCGTTGCTATTCACAACATTCTACTTTGGTGCATTCTATTTTGGTTCCTTTCTGTAGCATTCTACTTTGCTGCATTCTGTTTTTCTTTTCACAGTGATTCACAGCAAAGGCAGCTCTTCCCTTATTATAATTTTATGAACATTCTGATGCCCAGTACTAAAAAAAAAAAGCTGTGAAATTAATAAAGAAATTAGTCATAACCTAAGATTTGTAACTTGTTGGTGCTATGATCATGGAAAAACATCCTGTTAGTTTCTGTTAGTTCATTAATAAGCTTAACAGTAAAAACAAGTTGATGTTGATGTTTACTGGAAGTATAAATACAATTGCAAGCTCAAACACAAAAGAATATTTCAAATTTGAAGATGAATGAGTAGACAGAGATCAAACACCGAGATAAAAAAAAAGTAAAGAGAACTGAACTTACTGCTGTGGGAGAAACCATTGAAGGAGAATCAAAGAGCCCCACAAATTGTTCTGGTATCGTTCCTTCTTTCATAATCATATATGCCTTCAAAGCACTCATATTTGATTGTGAGAATTCATCATTTGATTGTAGTTTTCTCAACATTGGAATGAACAAGAACCTCCACTACTTGATCTACTTGTACCACCAAAATGAGGTCTAACTTGTTGAAAAATTCTACTAGGAATAGCTCCTAATCCCAAACATCTCACCCTTCCAAAGTGTTCCTGCCCTAGCACCTTACCAATGGCATCATTTGGCGAAACTTGAGACTCATTTGTGGTGCTTTGGCTCAAAGCTGACTCAATTTTTTCCTACATATAGAAAATTTATTTTCAAAATAAATTGATACTAGAAATTAATTTGACATACTATGGTTGATTGCTCAATAAGAGTCTATGGAAAATAAGTAAAACCCATACATATTTCTTTTGCCACTTCATTAACATATACTCCATCTTGATTCATATGAGTAGCAATGTACATTTTTGCTCGTCCAGGCTACTGTCCAGTCTCGGCCATCTATAAATTAAAAAATATAATCAAAATAAATTACTATTTAGGAATATTACATTCAAGATTAATTGACTCACCATTTCAGGCCTTCTTGTAGCATTGGCTTTGGAGCCACCAGTGTGAGGAATTGTCTGTTTCTTTTGATTTTCACGGTTCCTTTGATGCATTTTCTTATAAAAATATATTTTAACGTCAATTAGAAAAAAATAATTATATAACTATAAGGAAATACATTTACATAAATACCTGTGTTGATTCTTTAAAATTGTATTCAATAAAAGAAATCCATTGATCGGGTGGGATCCCGTCTAGCACCTTATCCATAATTTGAGCTTTACTTTTAAGTGGATCATTAAATTCATTCCACATGTTAAGCTTATTTGCAGCCTACTTTTTTCTAATAGATAAATAAATATGTCGTCGAGCAACTGTTTCGGCTGCGTCAAAGAAGAATTTGGGCTTCAAAATGAAAAAATAGTTGTCAGTCTCTAAAAATAATAAACAGTGGTATAGTCGTCAAATTTAGAGCTTATACCCTTATAATAAGATCGAAGACGCGATTGAAGAATGTCATAGGTAAATTCGACCATTTTTCAAAGTTGATTGGAAATAAAGAGCAATCACACGCTAAAATTCCACAAAATCCCGAAAGAAGGCTGCGTGCTTCACCAAATAGTTCATCATAAATATCAAACTTAACCATGATACGTTCTTCACCTGTTAAATTCAACACATTCTTAGCTTTTACTTTGATTTTCTTGACATTATTTCTTGAATCTGTAATAAGAAAAGAGATAAGTTGAAGTTATGAGAGACATTACATTGGATTAGAAAGGTATGTTGAATATGTATTGATAGTCTGAATTATTTACCTATTGCGTCTATGACCCATTGCGAATTTGATTCACGTCTAGGATGTTTTTTGGGTACATCCTGACCTGTGGGAGATGTTTGTGACGAGTCCTCATTTGTTGGATTCGAATGTGATGTATAATGAATTAATCGAGATGACTATGATGAATCCTGATTTGCCAGACCCTGATATGATGTGGAGTGAACTGATCGGGATGGTTGTGATTCAGGCCAAACTATCGGACCCAGATGTGGCGCGTCCTCATCCATAGGAGTTGGATGGGATGCTAAGTAAACTGGTCGAGATGGTTGAGGTGCATGCTGAATTGATGGAGGCAGATTTGTTGGCAGACATGCTGATTCAGTACCTTGTGATGTAGATATCAGTAAATCTGATTTTTGCTTTTTCTGCATGCTCTTGAACCTTGGCATATCTGCAAAATTTTGGGAAATATCCATATTTGAGTTACAATTACCAAATAGCTGTAGCAACAGAAGGTATTGTTTGTTAGACAAATAAACACATACCTTTATAGTACTATAATTTTTAGTCACCTCCTGGGTTTTGTGTTTCAAGAAAAGTTAATTGATGAATTTTCGGTGGGTTCAGAGGCCTCACTATCCAGGAAGCACCAGACTTCAACAAATCATCTGTATCATTTAAGCCAAATGGTTATGCCATCTTTCAAGCAACAAGTTATCCTAGCCGTTTATCTGGCTTGAAGTAGCAGCAAACTTAGCATTGTGAAACAACAAGTTAACTTTTTAACCTCCATCATTTTTCCAGGTTTAATACACTCTACAAATTGTCCCTGTAACATCCTTTCAATAGTTCCTGTCGATACCCGATTACATTACATAAATTAGAAAGTGTTCACGTAAGTTTGATGGAAAAATGAAAAAATTGGTCAAAAGGTTCAGCAAAGCCACCAGTAGAGCCTGAACATAAAAAATACTATAAGGTGGACACACCTTTACAGTTAGTGCAGGACTCACTATCTTGAGAATGCGATTTCGAATTAGTTCTACTATGTAACCATCCACATTTTTGATTCAAAGACCCAAGAACTCGTGAAGAAAGATGATGATTTAGGAATAAATGTAGCAATTGAGGAATGGAAGCACAGAGCTGAACGTTGTTAATCGAAAACGAGCGAGAATGAAGTGGCAGGAAAAACAGGCCAATCAACAAGAGATGAGTTGTTTTAGTGGACAAATGATCAACTGGTGAATTATTTTCATCAATCATCTGAAGCTCAACAGTTTCATGGTCTGATCAATGTAAATGATCAGAGTCTTAATGAGCTTGTGACTCAGGCAATTAAGACAGACCTTTGTTTGGAGAACAATTGGGGTGATTTTTCAAAAGGTTGCAGAACAATTGAAAGAATGCATAGAGTAAAGAGATTCCAAACTAACAACAGAGAAACATAGCAACAAAAGAAGCACAAATAATAGTGAGCACAAGTAATAGTTTACTCCAGTGAACAACTTAACCAGCAAGTTAATTCATATTTTTGGCACGTAAGAAGGGAAAAGATCAGTGAGCAAATGAGATTTTTGCATGATTTGGTACCATGATATAACAAGATCACAGGGAAAGCAGGAATGCTAGATGAAATAATCAACTATGTCCAGTCTCTCAAAAGACAAGTAGAGGTAAAAAACCAAGAAACAATTGTCTGGGCTAGCTTTCACGCATGTCGATTTAGCAGACTACGACAGAGAAAAATAGATAATAAAGTAACAGTCCACAACTATTTTGTAGAAGACAAGAATAATCAAAATTTTCATTACATCATCATATATAGTTACAAATTTGTTGTTTTTCCTCTCCATAGTATCTTTCATGTCGGATAAAATCAAGTATGGCTTGCACCTATAAATGTTTGTATAAAGTGACCATTAAGTATTTGTATAAAGACAGATAGGAAGAAATGGTCGAAAGCCTTCAAGCACACAACCTTTCCAACAGAAGCAGAAAATGAAGGAACAAAATAAGTAAGACAAACAAAGTACCTTAATTGAACTTCTGTTCCACTATAGCAAACAACCACTCTTATCCACTCAAAGTTCTAAACCCCACACCTCAAAACTAATAATTTACAAGAACATAGCATTAAGAACAAGAGAAGTAAAAGAAACAAAGTACCTTAATGCAACTCTACTCCATAGAGAAAATTAACTAGCACGACAAACACAAATCCAAATCTTCTTTGACCTATAGAAAAGGATATGACTACCATTATAACACATCTTTTATTTTTCATTGGGTGAAATTGAACCTCAGAATTAAACTCTATGATAGGACCGGAGACAATCAGGAATTACAAGATCAAACACAGCGGCTTTTACAACCAGCATCTACAATAGAGAGGGATAACTTAAAGATGAGAGGTAATTTAACACATCTCCTCCTTTAAGGCTGTTTGAACATGAAAAAAAACTAAATATAGTTACAAGTCAATTCATTACAACGCTAGCTATAAGCTATAACTATGAAAAACAAATAAACCAAATCATTGATGACTAGGATAGAACAAAACTCAATATAGTTTTAACTTTCTAAGCCAAAAGATGGTAAGTTTTGGAAAAAAACACTAATCAAGCAAGAAGAAGACAATGCTAGAGGAAACTAAAAAATAATGATATATCTATTCAGTCATATGCTCCTCTATTGTAATTTGGACGTTCTCGTAATCAACATCAAAAAATTGTCCGAACTCTTGTTGTTGGTATGGCTCATTCTCGTATATTTCCTCTTCATTAATCTCTCCCATGTCAAACAAATCTCTTGGTTTTAGATGTATAGCAACACACCATTCTTTATCATTTTCATCATCAACATAGTAGACCATATTAGCTTATGATGCTTCAATATACGGATCATCATCCACACAATCACCGGTATGAATCAATTTGGAAAATTTGACACAATTAAACTTCCAAGCATCTATTTTGAACCATCTGTTCTGAGTAGTGTCAGCCCACTACTCTATTTTGAAAAAATCTTTTTTGATCCAAATCAATACGACGAGATATATTACTTGAATAACCATCCGGCACTGAGATATTCTTTAAAGTCTTGAGGAATGCCACTTTCTTGTTCTTTGGAATTGCAAATACAGTAAGTTTACACTCATTATTCTCATCGACCCAAAGATCATGCCTTATGCGCATATCGTGTAGATCTTTTTGGGCCTTAACATGATCCTTTGACTTTTATTTGTCATTTAACAAAGTGAATATAACATTGTCAAAAATATTCTCTTCAATATGAATCGGATCTAAATTATGGGGCAACGGGTTAAACTCCTAATATGAAAGATCAAAGAATATTTTTTTCTTCTTCCATTGTTGAGTTGCATCTTTCCCAACATTCTTTTTCCTTTTTCTTTTATGCAACTCTGATTGTCTTCCAAATGTGACATTGATATCTTTCACCTACTGAAAATTTCTGACCCAGATAACTTCTTTGGAGGGGTCCTCTCTTCCACGTTTCCATCAAAACGATGTCTCATCAGTCTAAATTTATGATTTCTTGACAAGAACCGACGGTGGCAAATAAAACACCACTTTCTACTATGACGAAGTCGACAAGGTCCTGCATTAAAATTACAAGAAGGAAATTCAAGACCAGTATGGTGTGCCAACCAGATAAGATATCAAGTCCAAGAAAATTGGTAACTGTCCACATAAGAGTTGCTCGCATTTTGAACACTTCATTCTTTGATGAATTAAAAGTATCTACGCCTTCACTCCACAACTCATTCAACTCCTTAATAAGTGGATGTAGATATACATCTATGTTATTCCCTACTGTACGTGGACTTGGAATGATCATTAAGAGGATAAAATTTGATTGCTTCATACACAACCAAGGAGGAAGATTGTACGAAAACAAAATAACCAGCTAAATGATATAGTTAGTACTCATTGTTCCAAAATGATTGAAACCATCAGTAGCTAGTCCTAATCGAACATTTCGAGGATCAGAAGTAAATTCAGGACAATTTGTATCAAGTCTTTTCCATGCTTCACCATCTCGAGATTTCCTTAAGATCCCACCTTTGTTATCATCCTCTGCATGCCATCTCATATGCACTGCAATTTTTAAGCACATAAACAATCTTTGTAATCTTGGTTTTAATGAAAAGTAGCGCAAAACTTTGGCAGGCTTCTTTTGCTTCTTTTTTTGTTTCTTACTTGTACTAGGAGCATGATCAAGATCGCTATCCTTCTCGAGCTTCCATCAAGAAGTGTTACAATGCTTACATGATTTTGCATTAATATCATCTTCCCAGTACAACATGCAATCATTTAGGCAAGCATCTATCTTGATATAATCAAGACACAACTTGTTAATGGTTTTCTTAGCCTCATAAAAAGATAAAGGGATCTTTGAAAATTTAAATGCATCCCTGAGTAGATCTAGCACCATAGTCATTCCCTTATCACTTAACCAGACAAGCACTTTATGTGATAAAGCTTTAATAAAAATTCCAACTTTGAGTACTTGGATCCTTCATACAGATTTTCACTTCCCTCTTTAAGCAATTCAAAATAATCTTTGTTATTTGAATCAGACAAATCATGCAAAGTTTCTTCTTCTCCTGCTACTTATGATGGACCTTTATCAACACCCTCATTCCTTAAACCCCCAAATTCTTCTTAAATGAATAATTCAATAGGATTTACAAAAGGTGGCACATCTTGAATGACCTCTATGTTTTCAGAATTAGGCAAAATATTTAATTCCCTATGCATAACCCAAGTCAGGTAATGTTCAAGGTAATCCTTGTTCATCAAATGGTGAAACACCACATTCTTGTTTTCCACTTTTTAAAACCACATAAAGGACATGAACACTTTATTTTATCTCCTATAGCTCCATTGGTAAATGCAAAATATAGAAACTGATTCAAATCAAGCAAATACTCTGGTCTGTTTCTTGGCATTCCAATCCAAGATCTATCCATTGAAGAATTTGATGAATATGTTAAATATCACCTATAAGATTTCATGAAGAATAAAAGTGAATGTAATAGGAAATAAATAAATTATTGAACCCTAATAGAGAACATACATAACAACATATCTTATGAAAAATCACTCTATCAGATAATTGTGATGTCCGAGTCAACTTTCGTACAACTCGACTAACTCAACATATATAAAAAAAATGAACTACTACTCAATAGCATAACCAAAAACTCATCGGTTAAGTTTACAAGTAGGAAATAGGACAGTCATGCAACACCAAGTAAAAGAAACTCATTCAAGAACTTGTACAACAATAAGTTTTGAATCTTAACACAGACAGTGGAAAACTGATCCTCAATTATAACTAACAGGGTCTAAGTGAAGAAGAGTAAGCAAAGTGTAGAAAAGAAGGAACTCAGCATCACTAAAAAAAATAGCTAAAAAATCAACTTAGCATCATTATAAAAAGAATGGCAAGAAAGCTATTTCATACAGCAAGACTCCATTACTCCAGCTCATCAAGTTTTATCTCCAATTGCTCACCTGGTGAAAGAGTCTTAACATTGACCATGCCTTTTTGCCATTTAGCCTTTCCGACCAAAATCAATCTGCGTGCATTTCTCTGTGCTGCTCGCTTGAACACCCTTCAAAAGTAATGAAAAAATTAGAAATATAAGCTTTAAAGTGAAACAGCAAAGACACAACGAAGATGCAAGCAGCTATATCAACAAACAACTACTGGATCTTACAACAGAAAACAGAAACCTAAATCGTACAACAGAGAAATCAGAAACAGCAACTTAGTGTTCCCCAACAAAGAAAGCAGAAACAAATACCATTAGACCTAAATCTTACAACAGAAAACATATAGATGAGACAAACAAGCTAGAAAATGTTTGTTCCTGCAATATATAGATGAAATTGCTTCATTGAAAGCTAGATTTATACAAAATTTCCCAATTTTTATGAATAATATTCAATTTCTCCTATAGATTTACCCAAATTCTGCAACCCCAACCAAACCCCTTCAAATATGACACCGCGTTTCCCAATTTCTTGCAATTCCCTAATTTTTATGAAGAACATTCAATATGATTATTCATTAACTGACATAATTATGGAAATGAACAAAGCTTTGTAGCAAAAGAATAGTAAATACTTTTCTAGTTGATTTTCCCACTCATTTACTTACAGCTCCATTAATGTACTTTGATGACTACTTATGGTTTCAAGTAAATGGGCCGACTGAGAGGGAAATGGGTCGAGTTAGAGAAAAATGGAGGTCGACTGAGTGAGAGCTTCAATTTGAGACGGAAACAACCTAGAAAATATTTGTTCTAGTGCTATTTGATAAAGTGAACATTTGGTAAAGTGATTGAGAGGGAAAATAAAAGGTTTACCGCTATTTTTTTTTATTATAGCCAGGTTTTAAAACCCCCGCAAATTTATATATGTTTTATCCGGTATATGTGTTATTTTAGCGGGGGTTTAAAACCCCCCACAATTAATAGCGAGGGTTTAAAACCTCCGTAATTTTACAAATTTTAGCGGTTGTTTTTTAACCCCCACATTTCCTATAATTTTACGGAGGTTAAGTTAACCCCCGAAAAAAAACCTCCGCAATTTGATGGGTTTTTTGTAGTGTAATATACTAGGTTTTGACTACATCGTTCATCAATCGATCACTACATGATATATATATATATATATATGAACTCTTGAACGCGTACTATATCTATTACATCTACAAGTATATTACCTTATAATAGAACACGTTCATTATATTTTGATAAATTATCGGTTATATATTTCATTAATATATCTGAAATAGTAACATAATATCATTATCTCAACGGTATGATATATATATATATATATATATATATATATATATATATATACATATTCATCATACAATGATTATGCATATTTAACGTCATTTAACGTATATACGAAGGAAAATATTTATTTTATATATTGAAACATAAGTAAAAGATAAAGATTATGTTTAATGTAATTTATTTATTTTATTTGATATATTTTTTAGTGTAATTTTTTCATAAAATTTAAGAATGATTGATTTTTATTATTTTTATTATACTGGTTATCGACTATGTGTGATCGATTTTTTGTGGTCATTTTTTCAGTTTTTTTAGTAGTGTATCCTTTAATTTTTTTTTCTACTTTACTCAATCAGCCTATGATACCTACTGTATACAAATAGGCCCTACTTACTTCTATTGTTCCCTTTCGGTGTAGATCCTAATTTGAGTATGACACGTGGCGGCTGAACTTTTGCAGAGATTCTAGGATTTTGAGCTATTGATGCGCTCCAAAGCTCACGGTTGATTCACGCCTCATCTATCTTTATTTTTTTTTTACCTATGACTTAGGGACAGATTATGTATTATTTAGTTTTCAGATAATTGTTTAAATGCTCTACACTTAGGTTATGAGATTTTGAGATTTATAATATTTCTTTTGGACTTCCACTGTAATTGTACTTATATTGACCTAACTTCGTCCTGAAGTATCGCTTAATCTATCTTTACTTAATTTTTATTTTTTTTCATTTTGAAATTTTGACTTACTTATCAATATTGGACAGCAATAAGTGTCATCATGACCTCAGTTTTTGGATCGTGACATCCCTGTATTTAGAGATCATGCGAGGTAGCAGTATCGAAGTTGTGGTGAGATTCTACGTTCGGAGATCACTCCAACTTCATCTATATATTTTTTCTCTATCTGTTTTATCTTTCAGAAACAGTGTTGTTTTATGTATTTATTTCAGTCAAATTTAGTGTCGCTCTTGTACACTCATGACCTCTGTCTTGAGATATTTTAGGATTCTACTATATTTCTTTTTTTTTTTTAATCTACTATCAGATTTTGTGTTATGTTGAATTACTATCGTTGATATTTCCTTTTGAATAGAAATCTTTTGCTTTATCTTATTTTTATTTATTTAAGTTTTAAAGTTAAGCTTATCGACGATGGTTGGATGCGGTAGGTATCTTCACAATTCATGAAACTAGGGGCCATGACATGATCCAAATAAAAATACCAAACAATTTAAAATTAAAATTATGTCAAAAACTCTTACTTGATAATGAGACATTTATATTACTTGGCGATAAATGATCTAATAATTTTGCATCAAAATTTTCTCTCGATGAGTTCTTTCAATGAAAGATACATGTGAGACATCCATTCAGGAGCGGACCCACTATGGTTCAAGTGATTTCATATGAATCCACTTCGTCGAAAAACTATATCTTATATATATGTATATATAATCAGTCCTTATAAGTATAATAGTATATATTTAAATTTGAACTCACTCTAAACAAACTAAGCTGCTAGCCTAGAGGAAGTGGGTTCAATTTTGGACGCCCATGTCACAAGTTCAAACCTGAACTACAGCACTCCTTTTTTACAAAACTTTTAAGCTGCCACATAAGGATTACTTTTCAACTTTTTTCCTCCAATTCTTAATTTACCATATTCCTCATTTCCTACACATATAGAAAAATAAAAAAAACCTATAGCCTCCAAGCACAAAAAAAAAAGAATCAATCTCACATCAATCAAGAAATTTATCAAGTTTGTTTTTTGCTCTTTATTCTCTACTTTAATCTATTATAGATATAAAATTATTGTGGTTATTTTTTTTCCTCAACTTAAAAAAATTCTTTCTACTTAAAATTGAAGAAAATCACAATTGATTTTCTCTTCAATTTTAGTTACTTTTTTACAAAATTTCAAAATTCAAATACGTACAATAACTCTTACTTTTCTAATGAGACGTTTAATTTGGCAATACAGGTTCTAAATTCAATGAAGATATATTTCGCTCCGGTATCGTCAAAGATGGCACAATCAAGTTCATCCACTCAAAATACTCCTCGCGTGGAAGAGAACTTGAATCAATTAGAAGAAAATCATCATTCTACTAAAAAACAAAAGTAAGGAGTAAACTTTCATTCTTTACCGGCAGATCCAAAAGAAAGAAAATCTATTTGTGAATATCATCTGAATGATCGTGATGAAATTAGGAGAGCATAGATTCAAAGAGGTCCTCATCAACCTCGAGTCCGCGAATTTCCTCAAAGAGATATTTTTGGATTAAAACGTCGTTTAAATCGTAAATAGTATAAAACATATCATGATTGGTTGAAGTATAGTGAAATTGAAGATGCCGCTTATTGTTTATGTTGTTATTTATTTCAAGATGAAAGTATTCATCAAGGTGGAGGTGAAGCATTTTCAAGTATAGGATTCAGAAGTTGGCACAAAAAGGAAAGATTAGATATGCATGTTGGAGGGCTGGACAGAGATCACAATCAGGCAAAAAAAAGGTGTGAAGATCTAAAGTGAGAACAGATTTGCTTATTGGAGTTGCTTGCTTAAATCTTGTTGACTCATTTTCTAATTTTTGACATAAACAAAATATTGAGAATGGCTGAATTATATCCTAATGATTTTGGTGAAAATATAATGGTTACTCTCAAGAATCAGCTAGAGACTTATATTGTTGATGTTCATGATGTTGATGAAAGATTTTCTAATCTAAAAGGACTTGGTGACCTTTCCGATGAGCTAGTTAAGACAAAAAAAATACTTTAATTATCCTCTTGTGTTTCGTCTTGTAAAATTTACATTGCTCTTGTCGGTTGCCACTCTACAGTTGAAAGAGCCTTTTCGGCAATGAAGTTGATCAAGAGTGAATTGAGAAATCGAATGGATGATGGTTTCATGAGCAGTTGTATGGTGCCTTACGTAGAAAAAAAAAGATATTTAATATTGTTTCTGATGAAAGTATTATGAGTAGGTTTCAAGAAATGAAAACTTGTAGAATAACATTGTAATAATATGTTCTAGTTAATTAAACTTTATTTTGTTTCATTTGTTGCATATTTATTTTTTATATATTGAACCCACTTGGTGAAAAGTTTGGGTCCACCACTACATCCATTTACGTGAATAAAATATTTCATAATAAGTCATATTAATTGATGGATAGTCTCAAAACTGTGTTTTTAAAGATTCTAAAGAGATTGCACAAATATTCACAATATAAAAACGTTGTGATACCTAAAAGAAACAAGTGATAAATATTTATGTATGTGATATCTGAAACAATGAAAGCTTGATTGGATATGTAGATGCAGATCTTGCCAAATAATTGACAGTTAAAATCCACACTTAATTACTTGTTACTACATGTGAAGAAGTAGTGATATGGAATAATAATAATAACTAAACTGTCATCTTATTAATTGTTAAAGCGAAAATTTATGACATTACGTTTTTAGTCACTATTGATGCATTATGACTGCATAACTTTTTCTCAGGACTTTGGGTTGTTAACTCTATTACCAAGTCAGTGAAACGGGATATTTTGTGATAATTTTCTTTTCTATGAATGATCATCCTGCAAAGTACCAAATGTACGAAATAAAAGTACTTTATTATCATTATAGAGAAAATTCAAAAATAAAGGCTGTTAGCTAAAATAATCTCATGATTGTAGATCTATTAATGAAAGCTTCGAACCAAAGGCATTTAAGAGTATATATATGTAAAGAGTTTTAATTCTACTTATGACTGATGTGTTTATAATGTTTTGATACCAGGAGTTCAATTATGTGTTTTTGATAAGTATTAGTTAATTTTTATTTCTCATAAGGATGTACATACTATTATTTGAGATATTATAAGGATAAGTCTAAATGAGATAATATTATGGATGATAGGGTTAAATGTTGTATAGCTTATGAACCTGGTATTACAAGTTGTTAATGTTGCAAATGAAAATATATGGCACAAAATATATGTATAATCTCCATAATTTACATTATAATGTAAAATATGGCGATTATACATATATTTTGTATAGTGGTTTGTCATATTGTAGTATGTATGATGAATATTATAAAAGAAATGTTTTATACCTAACTAATGAATATATCATCAAATATTAGTGTTATGCGGTCAGTGGGCCAATTAGGAGAATGTTAGACTGTTGTTTTTTTATGTGTGATCCGATTAATATAAAACCCATAACTGATATTGAATATAGTTTTTTTATGTGTGATTCAATTAATATAAAACCCATAACTGATATTGAATGAAGAACAAATCGCATCCATTAGATTAATTACTTGATGAACTTACCAGATCAAGTCACAACTTCTATAAATTGGTCCACCCGTTACCTATTAGGGTTACCACATGCCCTCTGCACAACTCCATCACTGGCTGCTGTGGTAATGTAAGGTTAGGAAAATGAGCTAGGTGGAAATTAATTTCAATAAATTTTTTTGAATAAGGTATGTTGTTTTATTACATTTGTATTAATATTGTCATGTTTATGATCTTTATATGTCTATTGAATTTATGTGATAGCAAAAACATTTGTGCTTAAACTTTCATTTATGCTTTTCTAAGTGTGTAAGTTATGCTTTCTGTAACGCTTTTATGTGAGATTATCATGTTTAAGGTCCTGATATGTCTGTTGGATTTATATGACAGTAAAAATATTTGTAGTCAAAGTGTCGTGTTTATATTTTTAAGTGTATAAGCTTTGAACAAAAAAACTAACGTTATAATAGTAGATGATTTTTTAAGCGGATGTCATTTAAAAAAAAAAATGTTAAATGGCCAAAACTTCAAGATCACTCTTATGAAGGTGATTCTTGTAAATCACTCTATTTGCTTTACGGCTCAGCTATGTGAAAATACTTACTAAGACTCCATTGATGGAGCTAAGAAGAGGAGAAGAAGAATAAAAAATTATAACTGCTTCTTAAACTTGTGTTACAATCTGAGATTTGTGAGATGTGGTGCCTTATATAGGTTGTGAAAGTGATACAAAATATCTAATAACCAACTCCTTCTAGAACATTCTATTTGATAGCTCATTGAGCTCACTCCACTCACTAACTAACCAACTAATTGACAGCTCATTGAGCTCACTCCACTCACTAACTAACCAACTAACGAGAAACTAACTAACCATCAAAGTTAGAGCTAACTGTAATCTACAAGGAAAAATGAAACCAATGTAACAGTACTAATCTAATGTAACAGTGAACCATTTTATGATCACCAACACACCCTCTCAAGCTACAAGGTGCAAGATATTTAGCACACCAAGCTTGCTAAGAAGATGGAAGTGTTGAGCTTGACTCAGTCCTTTAGTGAGAAAATCTGCAACCTGTTGATTTGTATGAACATACTTAGTTTCAAGTAAGCCTGCTTTAATTTTATCTCTGATGAAATGACAATCTGTCTCTATATGTTTGGTCCTTTCAAGAAAGACAGGATTGGCAGCCAATTGAATGGCTGATTTGCTATCACTCGTAAGAGGAACAGATAGTTGTATTGAGACTCCTAATTCAATAAATAAGCCAAGGAACCATGTGACTTTAGCTGCAGTAGAAGCTAGGCTCCTAAACTCGGCCTCAGCTGAACTTCTAGGAACTGTTTGTTGTTTCTTGGACTTCCAGGACACCAACGAATCACCAAACTTTATCACATAGCCTATGATAGACCTCCTGGTGTTAGGGTATGCAGTCCAGTTTGAATCACACCAACAAGTTAAAGTGGATGCAGGTGCAGCATGTAACCAAACACCTTGACCCACAATGCCTTTCAAATACCTAACTACCCTGGTAGCTACTTCCCAATGAGACTTCTTGGGAGATTGCATAAACTGGCTGAGAGTCTATACAGCATAAGAATTGTTTGGTCTAGTGATAGTTTCATATAACATTTTTCCAACTAACTTCTGGTAACTAGTGATGTTATGTAAGACTAGATCTCTAGGAAGACTATTTATTTTGTCATATTCAGTTGAAGTCAATCTCAGGTTGGACTCCAGGGGAGTAGGAGAAGTCTTGGCACCACTAAGACCTATGTCATTTATTAGCTCTAGGATGTATTTTCTCTAATTCAAGATAACACCAGCACTAGATCTCAATACTTCAATCCCTAAAAAGTACTTAAGTTGACCTAGATCCTTCAACTTAAATTTCTTATGTAAAGTTTGTTTAACTGCATCAATTAACTAATCATTACTTCCGGTGATCAGTAAATCATCCACATAAACCAGTAAAACTACCATTCCTTCATCTTTCTTAAGAGTGAATAGTGAATAGTTATGAGCACTCTGACAGAAACCAATATCTAATAGAGTAGAGGTCAGCTTAATGTTCCATTGTCTAGAAGCCTTCTTTAAACCATAAAGAGACTTAAGTAACTTGCAAACCTTTGTCTCTCCTGGTCGCTTAAAACCGTCAGGCATAGTCATGTATACTTCTTCATTTAGATCTCCTTGGAGAAATGCATTATAAACATACATTTGGGATATATTCCACCCTTTATAAACAGCTAGAACAATGACATATCTGACAGTTACCATTTTTGCAACCGAAGAGAAAGTATCATGATAATCCAAGCCTTCCACCTGACTATATCCCTTTGCAACCAACCTTGCTTTATTTCTTTCTACTTCAGCATTTGCTTGGTATTTAATTTTATACACCCATTTTAAGCCAACTGTTTATTTACCAGGTGGTAGATCAACCACTTCCCATGTATCTTCAAGAGCCTGGATCTTTTGCTTCATAGCTATTGCCCATCTTTCATCCTTGGCTACTTCCTTAAAGGTCCTAGGTTTCACAGGATTGGCAAGCTTACTCACATAACACTTATACTGAGGTTCCACACGTTCATATGTTAGGATACCTAGTACTACTCTGAGGTTTATTGCCAGTAATGAAGTCTTTCAACCATGCTGGTTGTTTAGATACCTTGCTAGTTCAGAGAGGATAAGACTCTATAGCAGGTGATGGAATAGCAGGAATAACCTCATCTGGTGTGTCTACACCAAGTAATGTTTCACTTGCAATAGGAGCCAAGCTACTCTGTCTTCCCTCTATTATTTCAGTCTCAAAGGCATCAACAACAGAATTTGCATTGGTTGTATCATTATTTGGACATGAACCATGTAACATTTCCAAAAGAGAACCATGCAAGGTTGACAATGTGGAAGAACCTCCAAGTGCATCATCAACAAAAGGGAAAATCCCTGGACACAAAGGTCCTGCTTATATATATCCCATAATATATATCTCTTTTGCAATTTTGAATATCCCAATAAAATAGTAGGAGTAGCTATTGCTGAGAATTTATCAACCTTTGGTAAGGTGGATGCATGACAAAGACAATCGATAACTCTGAGATGTGACAACATAGGTCTTTTCTGATACAACAACTCATAAGGAGTTAGATGATGGTAGTCTATTCATTAGATACACTGCAGCCTTAACACAATATCCCTAAAATTTTATTGGGAGTTTGGACTGAAATCTGATAGCTCTAGCCATATCAAGAATATGCTTATGCTTTCTTTCTGCAATGCCATTCTGTTGTGGAGTATATGAATAACTACTTTGATGCAATATTCCAAGGTGTTGAAACAACTCCGTAAATTGTGAATTAAAGAATTCAGCACCATTATCTGATCTCACAATCTTAACATGAGATTCAAATTGAGTTTTGATCATTAACAAAAAAATTTTAATAGCAATAATGGTCTCAGACTTCAATTGCAGTAGATAAATCCAAACAAATCTACTGTAATCATCCACAGTTGTCAGGAAGTAGTGTTTTTTATCAATAGTAGGAACCTTATATATTCCCCAAAGATCCATGTGAACAATGTTAAACAATGTTGATGCTCTAGAATTACTGATAGGAAATGGTAGTCTAGCTTGCTTAGCTAATGGACAAACATGACAATCATGAAGAATCTCACTGTTATTAGTGTATTCCATCAGGTTGAGATGCTTTAGAGATTGAGAAAAAGGATGTCCAAGTCTGGAATGCCACAGCTTGACATCAGGTTATGTCACATTTGCAGTTACTGGCCTTTTTGAATGATGCCTTGAACTTTCCAATTGCTTAAGTCCAGCTGCATTTTTGAATATGTATAAATGTCCATTCTCCTTACCAATCTCCCTCACCCTACCACTCAAGAGATCCTAGAAAACATAGAAGTCAGGGTAAAAGGACACAAAATAAGATAGCTCCTTTGTGAGTTTGGACACAAACAACAAATTAAACTTGAAATTTGGCTAGTTCCTTTGTGAGTTTGGACACATACAACAAATTGAACTTGAAATCTGGCACTAATAGAATATTTTCCACTGCTTGGTTCCTAAAAACATCTGCTCTACCAATATGAGTTACTTCCACCTTCTCTCCTGCAGGTAGGTGAACTTGGTCTTGCTAGGATTTTATTAGGCTTTGAATATTTCTTAACATGCATCTATTAGAGGTTATATGGTGAGAAACACCAGAATCTACTATCTAGTTGGTACAAAACCAGTACAGGACGTCAAAAAAGTTGTGGTACCTATCATGTTGACCTGCTTAGACTCTGTTGCATCCTTGTGCAGCAAGGTGAGGATCTGTTTATACTCTTCTTCAGTAAAGGGTTATCCCTTTTCAAAGAAGGTGTCATTGCCTTCATGGTTTGTGGATGATTTTCTAGTTAACGCTACATGAGTGTGATCACTAGTAATGGTATTAGATGCATAGTTACCTCCAATACCTTCTCCAGGATTACCATATCTATTTCCTGCACCATTACCAGAAATGATGCGATTATGCACGTTCTTAAAAGTACCAGTTTTCTTTCTTTGTTTCCAATCTACTGGATACCCAATTAGTTTAAAGCAATTACCTTTAGCATGACCAGTGGAGTTGCAGAATTCACATTTCCTTCCTCTATTGGATTCTCTTCCTTGATTTCTATT
This sequence comes from Capsicum baccatum var. pendulum, assembly GCA_030864225.1. Lineage (NCBI taxonomy): Eukaryota > Viridiplantae > Streptophyta > Magnoliopsida > Solanales > Solanaceae > Capsicum > Capsicum baccatum. The sequence continues at coordinate 224,553,245 of CM061550.1, forward strand.
CACATTCATGGCAATTTGATTTGGGTTCCCAACCATAATAGTTATACAAGTTGAGTATTGAATCTCATCTTCTATTAGCATGACATATGCTTGGTTTATGGTAGGAGTAGTCCCTTTTAACAAATTCTGCCTTCGAGCTTGGTCATAGGATTCATTCAAGCCACTGAGGAACTAGATCAACCTCATTTCTGATAAATGATCCATATATTCCTTCGATCTCAAACAATTACATCTAGGTAAAGAAACAACGGCATCATACTCATTCCATAAGGTTTTTAATTTGGTGTAATACTGAGAGATAGAATCAATGCCTTGTGATAATGTGGTGATTTCTCTATATAATTGATATACTAGCATTCGATTTACCTTGTCCAATCTTTCTTCCAATTCATTCCACACATCATATGCACTGGTTGCATACATAATTCCACTAAGAAGATCTTCACTTATAGTATTCATTAGCCATCACAGCACAATAGCATTGCACGTCTCCCATTGCTCGTGCAATTCTTCTCTATATGTCTCCTTTTTACATGACCCTGTAACCAATTCATACTTTCGTATTCCCAGCAAGGCAATCTTCATCGGCATGATCCATATGTCATAGTTCTTAAGTCCAGTCAATTTGATTGGAATAAGCGCAGCTCCAGTAACATCTGAAGAGCCAATGAACAAGGGATCATTTTGATCAATTTTTGGCGCCATTTCTCAATGTAAGGTTCTGCGATTAGATCACTCAGAAGAGATGTCAACTTCCCTATGGTCAATCAGCTGAGTAGTGCTCAATTTCAATTGCAGATACGAAGAAGAAACACCCAGTCTCGGTTCTCTGATACCATGTAAAAATACTTGCTAAGACTCCATTGATGAAGCTAAAAAGATGAGAAGAAGAATCAAAAATTATAACTGTTTCTTAAACTTTTGTTACAATCTGAGATTTGTGAGATGTGGTGCCTTATATAGGCTGTGAAAGTGATACAAAATATCTAATAACCAACTCCTTCTAGAACATTCTATTTGACAGCTCATTGAGCTCACTCCACTCACTAACTAACCAACTAACGAGAAACTAACCATCAAAGTTACAGCTAACCGTAATCTACAAGGCGAAATGAAACCAATGTAACAGTACTAATCTAATGTAATAGTGAACCATTTTATGATCACCAACAAGCTAAACCAATATTTTCGTTCGATATTTACATATGTATGTGCTTGCGGAAAATCACTAAAATTCCAATCGATATTAAATTCCAATAATTCCAAAAGTAAGCAATTGAATAGATCCTTAAAGATCAAACTAATAGATCAAATCCAGATCGTATCTAAATAATGGATCCATCATTTTGTAGCGAGGCACACACCCTCTTCCAAATAAGGAAGAATTTGACCACTACTCATTTAGTGTAGAGTATATGTAAATGCTGTTACCGAAAAATATGCATTAAACTGTACAAATGTGGATAGATATTTAAACATATACTTACCATCTTTTTGATATTACAGTTTTGTTCTCAATAGGTACGATTTTTGTGAGACACATGCGTAGGGCTGAAATAAAATATCAAAAATTAAATTATCGAATTAAATTAAAAATTTTGATAATTAGTATTTGGTAAATCGATATTTGGTACAGTATTTGGGAGTAAAATATTAATTTATTTGTATTCGGTATTGGGTAGAGAAAAGTTCGAGAGAACGGTTCATGGCTCGAAAAAAAAAATATTGATGTACAAGTCAGATGATAAACTTGAATATTGAACTGGTAGATATACCCTTTGAAGAAACCCGAAATTGCAAAGACCAAGAGTTGTCCTACAGGAAAGTAATGACCGAAGAGATATGGGAGATAAATCCACTTGCATGGACTTAGTCCAATACCTCTTGGCGAACTCGATGGTACCATTATTAGAAATTATCGATTTCAATTCTAAAATGGTAACACCAAGCCTATCCAATACAAGATATAGTACCAAAATACTATTTGGTAGTCGGTATTTACCGAGTGTATGTATATATATATAGTACGATATGTTTAACTAACCCAATAGACAATAATATTAGTCATTCAAAAAAAAATTCTTGAATCTTGATAATATATTCGTAAAAAGCATAAAAAAAAAAATACTAAATAGGATTCAATTAAATATACTCTTTAATGTTTAAATTAGTTTGCACATCTCCAACTATAATATGGTATTACGAAATACCGTATCGAATTTGAAGTTTAATTACCGATTACCGAATAATCAAACCAATGTTTAAAAATATTGTATGTGATATCTAGTCTCAAATACCGATTATCGAATTACCAAATTCAAACTTTGAAAATACCGAACCGAATAGCTAACGCCCACCCCTACTTATGCATCTCATTTATTTTTATTAGTTAATATGTTTGAATCTCAATATACATATAAATATTAAGATGCGTATTAAGATTTAAATATAAATAATATTTATTTGTCAACATCTTAATAAAACATAAATTCTATTGAAAAACTAATAAATATGAAAAGCAAATAAAATACTAATTAACTTAACAGTAATTAAATATAATATACATTTTTTAATTCAGAAAAGGGTCGAAAATAACCCAAAACATACACTCGATATCATCCAAGCTACTCCAACTTCAACATTCTCAAACTTAATTCTTTAGATTCAAGATTGTGGAACTCAAAATTTTATAGGTTATATTATATATAATTAGTTTAGCTAATTACTTGAAAGTAAACAGTCAACTTTCATTAATAAAAAATCCTGCTAGTAATCTATAGCCAGATTGTCTTTTTGGAATTTTACTCAAAAGTGGGCAATCAAATTAAATTTCATTTACTGAAACTTTCTATGGATTTAGTTAATCCTGTTTTATGGAGTTTTACATTGATTAAATTGCATAATAACCAATTTAAATGTCATCAAGTTACCTCTCTATGCATTATCATCCTCCTACTAGCATCAACTGATCACAAACACAGGAAATAAAGTAAGTACATGGTTAAATCCTTTCATCGTGTTTTATTACAATATTATAAAGTAATTTAAATATTGGGGTGAGTTTAATTTTTAAATTAATTAATATATGTGATCGATCATAATAGGTCACATGGATATATAGAATCGTATAAAATGGTTTGGAGGGACCCAAAGTGGATGAAGGATGGCTATATACCATTTCCCATAAATTGGAGGGTTTTTTTGGTTACCCTTCTCTATTTTTAAAATAATATGATAGTTGATGGTGATGGATAACGATAGTTTGTTGTGGTTGTCCACTGGGGTGGTGATTGGTGTTGGCAAGGGCGGCTCTACAATTTAAGAAAAAAAGCAATTGCCTTATGACCTCAAAAATTTGAAGGACATTATTTTTTTAAATAATAATAAATTATAGTTTTTTTAAAAAAAAAATATTGAATAATATTTATAGAAAATATGAATTTTTATATATAAGAAAGAATTATATAAAAAAAAAAAAGTTTGATATATTTGTAGTGTTATGCCTCTAGAAAAATTAAATGCATTGATTATATTATCAATTGAAAAAGAATCACTGTAAAAAAACAATTATAAAAAATTTATTAACAACTTTGCATCTCAAAAACTTTAAAAAGTAGACTTTATAAAAAGAAGTATGTTAATTTTCATGAAGGTTTAAAGCCTTGTTCACCTTCAGTCTTAGGCTACTTATGTGCTTAAGCCACCCTTGAGTGTTGGTATCAGTGTTGGTTGATCATGGTGGTTGTGGGTAGTAGAAAGTAGTGATGGTGACTGACAATAGTGGTTAACATTGGCGTTAATGATGGTAGTTGTGACGACAATTGACTATTAAAGTGAATGATAGTGACAACTAATTTTGATAGGAATTGCTAATTACGATTGATAACGTATACCGGTGGCGTCTCATTAATAATTGATAGCATGTGGTAATGGTAGTTGATTGTAAATGTTGACTAGTGATAAAAATTATTGACTATAGTGATTGGGGGCGATGGATTGTCATAATTTATAATGATTGGCGGTGGCGGCAGTACAAAAAGTGGATGACAAGATCTTAATTATACTAGAGAAAATTTCAGAAATAACAACTCTGAAGTTTTAATTATAATTTTTATAGCAACAGTTTTATAATTACGAAAAATAACAAATTACATTTTGTATTTAAATAAAATATTGCTATATAAATACATATACAAATTGAATAGTAGTTCCTATTTTAACTCCCATAAGTTAGAGTTAAATAAGGAAGTAACCGTCCTTAATTCATGCTACATTCAATTATAACGATTCCTTTTCCTATTATAACTTTTCTATTTATCTTCTTTATTTATCCTTTTCATTTTTTTTCTTCTTTTTTTTTTTCCAATTTTTCGTTTTTTTATTTTTTTTCCTTTCTCATATTTTTCTTTTTCTTTTCCTATTTTCGTTTCTTTTTTTATCTTTTTATTTTTTTATTTTGATTTCTTTTTTTTATTTCATTTTATTTTGACTCTTCTATTTCTCTTCTTTTTTATCCTTTTTCATTTTTTTCTTTTCCGTTTTTTTTCTTTCTCATATTTTTTTTCTATTTTTTTTCTTCTTTTTTTTTCTATTGTTCTATTTTTATTTTTTATTCTTCTTTACAAATTTGCATATGTATTTACAGTGCAAAACATACATATATATCTGCATATGTTTTTACAGAAATACATATCCGATTTATATGTATGTATAAACATATAGGAAATAAAAGTCTCTATAATAATATTCTTATGACGAAAAATATGCATTATCCATAAATACATATGCATTAATCATAAATACATATGCATTAATCATAAATACATATGTGTAATTCATAAATAGATACGTATAACTGAAAAAATACATATGCATTAATCATAAATACATATGCACACTGAAAAAGTACATATGTATTATTCATAAATACATATGCATCTATAAAAACCTAAGCATAACTAAAAATATATTTCCAAATCAATAAGATAGTATGCAGCCCCATAAAAATGTATCAATAACTAGAAAATACATATGTATTATTTAAAAATATATATGCATATCTGGAAAAATACATATGCATTAGTGATAAATACATATGCAAACTGGTAATACATATGTATTATTCATAAATATATATGCATAACTGAAAAAATACATATGCATTAATCATAAATAGATATGCACAACTGGAAAATACATATTTTTTCTTTTCGTTTGACTTCCTCTTTTTCACATATTTTGGCACTTTTTGGTGTTTTGGAGATGAAGGTTTTCTCAATATTTTCCATTTCAGAAGAGTAAACAGGCGGCAAAAAAGTTTTTTTTTTCGGCGAAATCTCGCCGGAATATATCAACCCGCCGCTACCACATCGGCGGAAAACCTATAAAAAATGATGTCCAAGTCTGTCCTTCACCAGATCTGCAAAACCAGCGAACCATCGACTAAAATCCGACCCCTGTGATTTGTTCTGGCAAAGACTTGCCGGTTAAACGCCATTACTATCGCTGCCGGTCACCATCACGGCGAAATCCGCTGGATAGACCCTCCCTCCGTCGAAAACCCACCGAGAAACGCCGGAATAGGAGAGTTCAATCAAAACCACCAGCCCGCCCATCGTCGGAAGCGGCATCTCTTTGCTTGAAAAACACCAAAAAAAAATCACAAAACCCCCCAAAAACCAAAAAAAAAAAAAAAGAAAAAGAAAATTGAAGAAAAAAATATGAAAAAATAAAAAAAATTAAAGAAAACGTTATATTCGAGGGAACTGCATCTTGTAATTTTGATAAAGTGTTGTTATTAATTGTAATTAAGGTCTTGGTATGTTAGTTTCTCTAATTTTTCCATTATATAACTTTGTTATACATCTTAACAATTCATATCTATTCAAACTCATTAACTGGCTGTAAAATAAGAACAATATACTTACCAATTGAAATTTGAATTATAAAGATTCAAAACTAAACATAAACGTACTTAATGACTGAGATTTGATATTAATCTTCATTAAACGCAAGTAAATAAAGTTTCGCGAGACCCAGTCATGAAATTAACCGCTCATATTTGGGTTTAGGGGTAGGCTACTAGCTCTTTCCGTATCATCCGTGAATGATGAAATGTTTTGTGCTCCGATCAAACTTTTTTATATTATAGTATTTTTATCTAATAAGAGTACCATTTGATGTTATCATAAAAAATTAGTTGTAATTACTAGTATAACACCTCTTTTTGACAGTAATGTATAAACCATAGACTCAATTTGAAAATGTTGTTTTCCCTAGGTAAACTAGTAGTAACAAATATGGAATACCTTTCAGAGTTTTTTCCCTTCGTGCTCTGCACTTGATGAATATAATGTACATATATATTCACTTCTACCTGCATGTCACACATGTATATAGTATAGTAGTATTACATTGTGCATAGAATGATAGAAGCGAAACTTATTATATATAAGAAAGACAGTTGACTTGTTTTTGGGGTGACTGGTCTAATGTTGCTGGCTTCCCACTTTGCCTTTTCTTTCCTCTTACTCTCCTTCAACATGGATAGTCTAATTAATTCACATTCAGTGCTTAAGAATCTATCAACTAAACTTCGTATAATCTCTCTGTGTCTCTCTTTAAACTGCGTGGAGTGAAGGTGTGTCTGTTTTCTCATACACTTTTGTGCTCAAGTTTTAGTGTCATATGCAGGATTTTGCATAAGCAGTGTCAGTACTTCTTCTGTCATAGTTTGGTTACTAAGTCTGTTTTTCATGGTGATTTGGAGTATCTATTTTCTAGTTGCTGTTTTTCATGGTGATTTGGAGTATCTATTTTCTAGTTGTAAATTGATATTTACTTCGTATTATTTCCGAGTGGTTTTAAGCCTATCCTGTATATTGCATGTTTGATCCCTTTTGGAACATTCCGTAACTATTCCAAAAATGGACAGTTTTTGATAAAGAAATGTATTACTTACACGCATTTAGTATTTGAACCTCTGCATGTCTTTATGTGTGATGAGGGAGCTGAAATCTTGGGTCCAATCTGCTAAATTTGCTTTGCTCAGGCAATTAGGCTTTTCATGGTTATAATTGCATTTTCTTAAGTAGGAGTACTATTTATGGTTTCTCTTTTCCCTTTCTGGGCTATTAAAGTAATATCTATTCCTTTTTGAGATTTTGGATACCGCCTCCTGAAGAAATGCAGGGTAGGATTATGTACAATAGACCTTTGTGGTCCCTCAAACCCTGCATGTAGCGGAGAGCTCAGGGCTCCGGTCTGCCCTTTAAAGTTATAGCTATTCCTCCTAATGATTATGGTGATTCTTACACTTAGCTAACTTACTATACATAGATATTTTTCCTTTTTGGTCTGATATTGCTTAGTTAAATCTTTCTTAATACTCCATTAGATAACTAAAAGGTCAAACAAAATGGTGGCAATTGCCACTGTCTTAGGAGATCTTTGTTTCAGCCATTAAATCTATGTAAAAAATTTCAAACATTTCTTGTCAATTTGTTCTTCTATGGTCCAAGTTCAGATTTCGTATGGTTGGGAACTTAAGCACTGTAGTAGAAATGCAAGTCTGTAACAACATCTCACTATAGCAGCTGAAAAATATCCGTAACAGTCTATGCCGTTATAGAAATGTTACTCTATTCATTAATAATTAGTATGATTTGGCCTTTTGAGTTGTAGAATTTCCTTCAATCTAGTTTATCTGAATTTTTGTGCTACAATTGTCATTTTCTACAAGTTAACAAATATATGCGTCCAATTTTACTTACCTGTAATATCTACTTTTTGTTGAAAGATTTCCCAAATCATATCTACCTGACAAGTAAATGTTTGCTACAAAGCTTTTGAAAGTACTAGAAACTCTACCAACTGATGCAGACGATGGAGGCTGGTGAGCATAAATGTTTAACCTTCGATCTTCTCTAATACTCATTTATTTTTTATGTTCTTTATGTTTTCAAGTTTATTGACGAATGCATCTAAACATGATTTGATAACACTTGTTCACTTTTAAAACTGTTTCATGCATTGAGAAGCTAAATTGCCTTCAGATACCTAACATCTCTTCGTAATTCAACTCTTGTCTCTGATCTTAATACTAAAGCATTGAATGCAACAACAGCGTCGTCTCTGACACACCTGAAGACAAGGCTACCCTGAAGGTAAATCAAAATAGGATCTTAAGTCACTTGAATGACGACAAGGAAGCAAATTCTTTAGTTATCCCAACAAAAGATCTCCATGATTCAAATGGCTATGTTGGTTCTAAGGAAACGTTGTCATGTGACACAAATGATATGGATAAATCATGGGAGGTTTCGGAACTTTATGAGTCTGTACTCGATAATATTTCCAAAACCAAGGATGATGAAATTAGTGTTCCAACCGTAGAGGATGATCAGAATGAAACCTTGGCTAACAGAATCACTTCTAGGAGGTATGGAAATCCGTTTGCATGTGATAAGAAAGATATAGATCAACAATATTGGAATACTCCAGAATTGGAGCGCTCAATGATTCCCGATTTGATTGATGAGGAAGAAAACGAATTATCCACTATCACTGGTGCACCACATACCTCAGGCTGCAAGTTATTTGAGGCAGACAAAAAGTCATACACCGAGAAACGTCTTAAGGAATATGACTTGCCTGAATTGATGGTTTGCTACAAAGAAAGTAACTATAACAGTATTAAAAACATATGCATGGAGGATAGTTGGAATAATGCTCAACCAGGCACATATGTTTCTGTACCAGCTGATGATCAAGACCAGCACAGCAACACATCGGAAAGTGCTGATACTGTTTCTGTACCAGCTGCTGATGATGACCAGAACAGCACCACATCGGAAAGTGCTGATACTGAATTGTCCTCTGCAGGTGGATCTAAATCATCTGTAGAATATGAAAACAACGAAGAAAAGGATACTGAGTCGCCTGTTCCAAAATATTTGAAGACCACCTCACAAGATGAGGTAAACGGCGATTCTGACACAGCTACTTATCTGGAGGATTTGATAATGATTTTTGGATCAAGTGGTACTGCAAAGTGGAAACACACTAATTCTATGCTTCCCACTGAAGGGCCTAGCATTGAGAAGTCTCAACAATCTAAGCACCCTGATCAGGTTTATTTCTCTCATATTTATGGATTTTCACCTGATATGTGTATATTAGGCACCTTTATGTTGTCATAATTGATTTTTTGCTTGAACTCCAGATTCCTTTTGAGGAAGTTGCTCTAGAAAGCCAAAATGCAGTCTCAGCAGTCAGTGAAGCAAGCAACAATAGGCCAGATACCAACGTATTCTACGATAGTCAGCTGGGATTTGAAGCTATTGTTGTCGACTTCAACTCAACTAAGCCAACATCAACTAGCAAAATGTACCAAGGTGTCGAAAACATTCCTGAACCAAGAAATAGATCATTTCGTGATCTTCTACTTGACACCCAAGGTTATTTAGCTGATGGGGAGGCAAGTTTTTCTGCATTAGGACGTCAATCAGGTCGGATCATTAACTCGCGGCGTATATCAAGTTTTGGGAGCATTTCTGATAGCAGCACAACTAGTAGCGGTTCCTTTACATTCCCAATGTACTGTTCTGCAACATCATCTTGTGCTAGTTTCTTTTATTTTTCAGGTTACCAGCAGATCATTGTGATTGACATTGTCATTATTGTGTTCTGTTGCAGCTTGGAATCAGAATGGAACAGCAGTCCAATAAGAATGGGAGAGGTAGGAAGTGGGCATTTTCAGAAGCACAGGAGTTGGAAGCAGGGCATACTCTGTTGCAGATTCTAAAATTATTCTATAGTTAGACCTCTCCACATCAGTCATCCTCTCTAACAATCATGTTTTTCATGGAACTGATCTTTTATGTTATGTTATGTTACATTATATGTTTACTATAGCAACCAAAAAATATGGGACCAAACGATGTTGTTACAGAAACATTTGACCCTGTATCTTTTTATAGGGTTGGTAGTTCAAAACTATATAGCTAGTCATATTCTCCAAGTATGGCAACGGTAATAGGTCTAAACTTTTGTTTTGTGGTCTTAAAGACTGAATATATCAAATCTGGAACCTTTTCCTTACATAGTTACTTTTTTAATTGCATTATTGCTTCCTTCGTTTCATGAATCAGCTATATTTATTTACCATATATATAGAATTTTAGTCGAGATGTACCAACGATGCTCGAACTCAGGGGCGGATCTACAGGGGTTCAGGGGTGGCATGGCACCCGCAAACTTGGATCGGAAAATTGTGTGTGTATATATTGAATAAAACCGGTATATTATTTAAGTGCCACCCGGTGCAACAGTTGAGGAAGTAGTGTCAGTGGCAAACGCGCTGAAATTTCACGTAGTATACCAGAGTTCAAGTCCAGACGCCAGCAGTATGCTGTTACTTTTTGTTTGTTATTCTATTTTCTATAAGTTTTTTTCCTCTTGACTTAATCTTTGTTTGACTCTTTTTTTGGGTAATCTTTGTTTAAGAATTTTTAATTTAAGTGTAGAACATAATTGAAGATTCCTTCTTCCTTCAAATTTATAGTTTACCTCTTCTCGTAAATCATAATAATGATGTTTGGCTTGATGTTATAATTTCTTAACAATAGAATTGGGAATATCCATTGAATGTTGGCAACTATTTCGTACTTTCATGCTGACTGATAAGTTGAATTTAACTCTTGTTTACACAATTTATAGTAATAACAACAACAACGAAAACAAACCCAGTGTATTTCCACATAGTGGGGTCTGGGGAGGGTAAAATATATACAGTCCATACACTACCTCCGGAGAAGTAGAAAGATTGTTTTCGATAGTATTTATTATAATAATCACATTTTTATTATTTATCTATTTGTCTATACAAATTGAAAATACAAATAATCAAATCAAAATCCAAAGTCTATAAAATCGACAAAATATTTGTCTTATTTGGGGCAGTGTAAATAGAAAAACGTAAAGCAAAAAATTAACTGATTTCCAACTGAATTCGTAAAAATTAGGTTCTTCGATAATGTTTCAATGAAATTTTCCTTCAAAAATCTCTTACTAACAAGCCAAATTCCAGTGGGACGCCCATAAAAATTATCCTTTTTGAGTAGTAGCTTTAACATTAAAAGTGACATGGCACCCGCAACCTCGAAATCCTAGATCCGCCTCTGCTTGGACTCTTTAAAAATGTCGACAGGCGTGGATTGTATCCTTCAAAAGTAGTTCATTTTTGAAGGATCTCTTACACGGTGCAGCTCCTTTTAGGAGATCGAAGAAGCGCGGGCTGATTCGGAGACCTGGGACCTTGTCTTGATAATGATCTTCGAGTTTTCTCCACCAGCGGCTTATGTAATGTCCGGCCTTATAAAGCTCGCTAAGCCAAGCTTCACGCATGGGCTGTGCCCTCGGGTATTAGTTTACCTTTGATATAATCAAAAATAGTGTATATTCCAAGTTAGTCTTTTCTCTCAGTCATCTTGGTATTGAATCCGTTCTTCTGTTGACATGAACCCGAATTAGATTATTCTTAAGAGAATCCCCCACCGAGTAACAAATATAGATGTACTCTTTGCAACTGCTGGTATCCGGCAAGAGTAGTTAATTTATTTATGTAGTAGAATCAGCATAACATAATACAGTGTTAGGCTGGCACTCAAGGAGGGTTAAACATATAAATAGTATAAAAATCCAGCATAGCAATTACAATATTTGGTTAGCTTTTTCCTTGTTCGCATATAATACCTACGTAAGTTAGTGCGAAACAGAATGTGGAATAAGAATATAAAATAATACATGGATTAAAACGTTAAATGAAGAAACTAGCCCTTGAAATAGTGACCAAAGTTTCTTTACTAAACAATAAACAACTATTTTAAATTAGAAACCGTATTACTAATTTGTAATGTCTAAAACTAAACACCCAACAAGAAATATTCCCCACATTAAAACTTTTACACAATAATTTCTACATTTATAATCCCACCACAACCTAATCTCATCATATTTATACGCTAATCCATGCATAACTTGTACTTGTCAATTATTCCAAATGTTAGTTTTCACGTCGGTTGTCTTCAGGGCCGGACCTACATTGTTTTTTGGTGCTCCAGCACCCAGTAAACTGATGCGAAATAGGTTTAATTATATAGAAAATATACCAAAATAGGTATAAAAGATATAAAAGCACCCACTAACACAAAAAGTTGTCTGGGTGCACTGACATTAAGATTGATCTTAAGGTTCTTCACTAAAAGGAACATCCCGAGTTCGAACCTCATTGAGTTACTTTTTTCCAGCTTTTTAATTTTTAAGCACTCACAATTCTTAAATCCTGGACCCTCCACTGGTTGTCATTGAGTTACTTTTTTCCAGCTTTTTAATTTTTAAGCACTCACAATTCTTAAATCCTGGACCCTCCACTGGTTGTCATTTCTAACGTATCAACAATATATTTTTTCATGGTTTTACTCTTTAACATTAATTACTTACTCCAAATTATTTTTCAAGACCTAATGCCAAACATCAATTAATAGGAGTAGTATAGTAACATAATCATGTCAATTGTTATTTTTTAAATGGACGTGTCAGATCCAAATGTGATAAGCAAAATTAAACGGAGAAAGTATCTAAGAAAGGAGTGATTTCGACACTAATACATGCATTGCTGTCCCTACATTTTTTCCCTTATTTCCTTGATTTATAAGGAAAGAAGTGATTTGGGCAGTGGCTGCAGGTAGACAAATATGATCAATCTCTGCCTCTGGAATAAACCAGCTATATTGAAGCAATTATGGCACGTGGGTAGTAACAAGGAATGCTTATGGAATGGACCAATCACTATTATATAAAGACATGGGGAGTAGCAACAATTCAGATACTCTAAAATGCATTTTGGGTTGTGAGAAAGATATTGGGATAAAGGGATCTACTCTTGCAAGGGCAATCAGGTCAGGATACTCTAGAAGCTGCTTTTGCTAATGTGATGCATGATAATCAGGTGTCTATTCAGAAGACGTATACCTTCCTCCTTCCCCAGTATACTAGAGTTGAATGGAAGAGCATCACTCTACATCCTCGAATCCATCCAAGGTTAAAATTCTCGTTATGGTTAGCTGTCCAGTAGAGCCTAGAAACTGTGGTTGGGTTAATGAAATTATGCATTCAGGTACTACCAGATTGTGCTTTCTGTGGACAGACTTGAAAAACAGAAAAGGGCAGAAATATCCTTCAACTATTGAAATTGGCTCAAGAATACCCTTCTTTTACTTATTGGGCCAAAAATGCCCCCATCCACCTTTGTGGCTCAACTATACCCTCACAATAAACATAATTTTTTTAAACCATAATTAGAAATTCTATTAAACACGTGACAACTTTTTATGTGTTCTTTAATACTTTCTGAAATTGATTCCAATGATAAAACTATTAAGTTGCTAATTATGAGCTAATGAACTAGCCCTTTATTGGTAACTGGAATGGAACAATATAAGGTCTGTTGACTACAAGTAAATACAGCACATACATTATCAACTCTTCCAATTAGCTTGAATAAGGGAGTAATATAAGCAGGAAGCACAACCATATTAGCTGCTTCAGTAGAGTTACCTTATCGGGGGTGTAAGCACCAGATGTCACCCCAACTATCATAGGACCGTCTGGTAAGAAATTCTCTTTCTCGACCAACTCACCATGCTATCAAAATAAGGAGGGTATGAGAACCAAAATACTCTTTTCAAATTTAGTTGCAAATCACAGGGTGTAAGCGTGGACTCTTCATTCTCGATGCCGCACCTGTGTCGGATTCTTAAGAAATACACTACTTCTAGCTAATTCGACACGCACCCATTGACATTTTTGATGAGTCCGAGCAACATGGGGTAAGTCAGCTCACCGTTAACTTGTAACTTATTTTGTTTCCAGGACCTATTCTCTGTTCACCGTCAATCCAGTATGAGGGAATTCCACGTTCCTATGCAATCTCCTGTAGATATGAATTGTTACTTGAGTTCCAACCACCAACCATTAACATAAGATCCAGCTTTTCGTCCACCAGCTTACACATTGCATCTTGACGCTCCTGTTAAAAGTAAGGATAAATTATAGGTCAATAGTGATATAAAGCAACACAAGGAAGGAAAATACAGAAGGTCCTGCAATGGTTTTATATGAAATGACTGGCAATGTTAAAATGAAAGATGATGACTTCGTAGTTTGGGCTAGGAAAGAATAGACTAAATTCGACATATATGTACAGAAGTATTGTAATACCCGTGCGTTTTTCCTAGCTAGAAATCATCTCAAGGATGCTAGGACTTACTTTGAAATGTAAACCTGGTCACACCCCTTTTTCGCTCTCAGGTAGAGGTCAAAGGGTTTTCCAATTAAAGTGACGGTATTGAATAGGGATTATTTTTATTATTTTCAGAGTCGTCACTTGAAATAGAGTTATGTAGTTCCAAGTCACCTTTTTAAATCCCTAGTCAAAAGGAAATGACTCTTTTATTTTGGTGTGCGAAAACAGAAGATCAGGTAAGGAATTCTGTTGACCGAGGGAAGGTGTGAGGCACCCCTCGAGTCACGTGATTCTAGCACGGTCGCTTTATTGACTTATTGAAGAATTTAGAAAAATCGTGTTAAGGACTAAATTTGCTCATTTTTAATATACCTATAATATATCTATATCTCATATATTAAATTGGTGAAAAATAATTTTAAAAATATTTATCAAAGTGCATTATTGCATCCTTGAATTACTTGAAAATATCTCAGAAAGATGTGTGCGCCGCATTCTTACTTGAAACGAAAATTTTAAATGTGTCAAAAATTCGCCTAGCATTAAAGGCATTTGCTTCATCTTTCGTAAACTCGAAATAATTTTACATTATTCATTTTTATTCTTTTTCTCTCTTTATTTTGCAACAAATTTTGAATTATTCCGCAACTCGTCTCGCTCCCTTACAAATGAGTTTTTCCTCTCTTTTTAGTTTATAAATTATGATTTATATTTACATATTTTAAAATCTTTTTAAGTTAAAGGGATTAATCTTACTCTTGCGAACAAATTATTAATATATAAACTTAACAAAACTATTTAAAATCCAAATTAACATAATCACGTAACAAAGTTAATTAATAAAACCACTTTTAACAAAATTATCACAATGAAGTTAACAAGAAAAGAAAAGAAAGAAAATAATAATAATAATAATAATAATAATAATAATAATAATAATAATAATAATAATAATAATTACTTAACAAATGTAAAACTGTTATCCACTTTTTTTTTAAAAAAATAAAATTCTTTATATGTTTTTTTTTTTCACGTTTTTCTCTAAGTTGTTTTTAACTTTGTATGTGCATGGAAACTTTTAGTGTGCATGCACCTATCTATTTTAATCCCTTTTTAATTATATTATAAAATTTTCATAATTCATTAAAAAATAAAAAATAAACAATGAAAAAATAATATATTGGCATTTAAAAAAAAAGACGTTATATTTTTTATCATCCAAGAACTTTAATATTTATAATTAACAAAATGAATCACGAAGAACAGTAAGCAAACAAGTCACAACATAACAATTGACAATCACTTACAAACCAACTAAGATTACATTTTATCTTTGATTCAATACAATAAATAAATTACAAATAAATATATAAAACAATTAAAAGAAAGAACTTTACATGAATATTAAACTTTACATCTTAAATTATGGAATTATTAAAATAACTTTAATCATTATTTGATTCATAATAAAACTTACAAAATAAATAGAAAGGATCTCAAGTAGAACCTGTGAGATAAGTTAACTTAAGATGGAAATGAAAATGTCGTCACCGAAAAACTTGAACGGGGACCCAAACTCAAAGAACTTTCCATTTCTTTTTCCATTTTTGTTTTTCTCACTATTTCTTGTTTTCACTCATTGTTTCTTGTTTCCGGTCCTTTTTTTTCTAAGTGTTTTTCTTTTCCATTTTTTTGTCCGTGAGTCTTGGTTTTGGTTTATCTCAAGTTTTTTTTTTTTCGTGAGTTTTTTTTTCTTTTTTGTCATATGTTGTGTTAATGAAAAATAAAAATAATAAGTTATATTTAAATAAAATAATAATAATAATAGAAATAATATAATAATAATTAATTAATTTTTATATTTAAGAAAATACAATAAAAGTTTAAAAATAGTTAAAAAATAAATATAATTAAGATAGTACTAAAACTACTAACTTATATTTTTTAAAATTTTTAAAAAAATAAAAAAATATTTTGTATTAACTTTATTTCTTAACTAAAAATTTATTAAAATAAAATAAGAATTTAAATAATATTAGACCAAATATAAATATTTAATATCGAAAAAAGAAATATCTATATATATATATATATATAAATATTAAACTCGGGGAGGGTCAAAATCACGTGTCTACATTTTCCCCCTCTTTGTTTGAAATCTCAAAGAGTTTTCATACAAAGAAGTAGACAAAGAGATGATTTTTGACCCTCCGATTATTCTAAAAGTAAATAAGAAAAAAAAAGATGTGATTGAGTCCTGGTTTTGGACCGCCTACATATCTCGAATTTTAAGTGAATCAGGTCATATGTAGTTCGATGAGGTAAAATGGTGAGACAGTGAGTTAGATATCGAGTGAGATTCCATCGAGTTTCCGGTTGACGACTTCTCCTTTTACATTCACATGAATAACAGAAATAAAATTAAAGATACAAATGAAAGATTCTATCTATTCAGCTATTCTGGATTCTTGACTTGAATCTTCATGACTTCTCAAATGGTGAAATAGTCATTATTCTGAGTTGAACATCATACACGAAATGTTCCTCCACGTTGGCTTTTGGCATTAGAGGGGAACTTGACAATTTATTTATTCTTCAGATTTTCTTCAGGCTTGGACTTGAAAATCCTCACCCTATTCTTCAGGTGGGCTCCTGACTTACAACTAATAATGTTCACCCTATTCTTCAGGCGGGCTCCTGAACTTTTCTTTTTCTTCCCCCTGTTCATCAGCCGGTCTCCTGGACTTAATTTCTTCACCCTATTCTTCAGGCGGGCTCCTGGACTTTCTTTCTTCACCCTGTTCTTCAGGCGGGCTCCTGAACTTACAATTTCTGATTTTTCAAATATGTTCCTGAACTCAAAATAAAAGGTAAAACAGAAAACTAACATCCCATTCTTCAGGAGGGTCCTGACCAAAAAATAAATTTTCATTCTTCAGGAGGGGCCTGAGCAATAAGTAAATTCCCATTCTTCAGGAGGGTCCTGTCCCATTCTTCAGGAGGGTCCTGAGCATAAAATAAATTTTCATTTTTCAGGAGGGTCTTGTCCCATTCTTCAGGAGGGTCCTGAGCATAAAATAAATTC
Source organism: Capsicum baccatum var. pendulum (assembly GCA_030864225.1). Lineage (NCBI taxonomy): Eukaryota > Viridiplantae > Streptophyta > Magnoliopsida > Solanales > Solanaceae > Capsicum > Capsicum baccatum. Next base: position 224,570,635 of record CM061550.1, read on the forward strand.
CCATTCTTCAGGAGGGTCCTGTCCCAGTTCAAAAAGGTCCTAATCATAAAATAAATTCTCATTCTTCAGGAGGGTCCTGTCCTATTCTTCAGGAGGGTCCTGTCAATTCTTCAGGAGGGTCTCGAGAAAAAATTAAATTGCCATTCTTCATGAACAAAATTTTTCCCCAGTTTGCACTAGTAAATTTTGCGAGGGTCACCAGATCACAACTTTTGAAAAGTACAGTAAATAGTGTGAATCAAAGCCTGCTAAAGAAATGCATCTCTTCAGAGTAAAATTGATGACCAAAGTTAGGAAATGCGTCTCCTAACACATGAAACTTAAATTATCCAAACAAGAAAATGCGTCTCCTAGGGGTTAAATAAAATGACTCAACTAGAAAGTGCATCTTCTAGGAGTGAAAGTTCAAGTTAGGAAGTGTGTCACCTAACACATGAAAATTGATATACCCTGACTTGAAAGTGCACCTCTCCTAGGGGTTAAATGAAATGACTCGACTAGAAAATGCTTCTAGGAGCAAATGTTCAAATTAGGAAATGTGTTACCTAACACATGAAAATTGGCATACCCTGACAAGGAAGTGCGTTTCCTAGGGATTAAATAAAATGACTCGACTAAAAAGTGCGTCTTTTAGGAGTGAATGTTCAAGTTAGGAAGTGCATCACCAAACAAATGAATCTTGAATTATCCGGACTAGGAAGTGCATCTCCTCGGGGTTAAAATAATGAGTTTTTATCATAATAGATTACCAAATCTGTGTAACAGTACTGCCTCTTGCGTTTGCAAAAGTGAGAAATTGCAGCTTTTAATAGTTAAGATTTGAAACCTTTGATATGAAGGTAACACATGTTATTGTTTCATATAAAGAGAAATTTTTAATTTAAAAATATGGTGGTTGATTTGTGGCATTTGGCTATTGAGATGATCTCTTGCACTTGTCATGCCTAGCTCTATTGCAAATCATTGATCGGTATTGTTGACTTGTTGTAGTATTGACCTCAAATTATGGCTACCAAAATATTTTGGCTCAAATCATATTTCTCTTGCATGATGCCTCGGGATTCATCTTCAAATACACCTTTTATACTTTTATGAGTCCAAAAACTGTCGGATAACAAGTATTCTCTAGTACTTTGCTTTATTTTGAAATATGTCATCTTTGTGTGTTGGTCTTTTTATCTTCCTTTGCACAACTAAAGGAGTTGGTAGCAAGTTTTGAAGTCCTTCCTCATTTATCTTGACAAAATTTTGACTCAAAAATACATGAAAGATGACGATAGTGATTTTCTTTTGACCACAAAGACACAAAAAATAAAAATCAAAAACTAAAAATAAAAATAAAATAAACTAAAATAAAAATAACAAAAAGAATAAGAAAGGACAATTGACATCTTTTCTTTTAAAAAAATGTCAAAATGGAAATTTTATCTAGGTGTGACAACGGATTCTAGTGATTATGACATGCATTTTGAATTAAACAACTTGATCTATCCAAACTAATCACTGTCACTTTTTGCCCACTCATTGAATTTGAAAGAGAGTCATTCTTAAACTTGTTCCCTCTGGATTATAATCCTCCTTAGGCTAGTGACACCTCGATGGGTTTTTACCAACAAGCCACTCCCATTTTCTTTTCTTTTTCAACTCATTGTCATCTTATGGTGTTCATGAAGACTTTTACCAATAAGACTCTCATTTTTATTGATCTCATAACTCACTGTCGCCTTATGATGCCCAAAGGGGTTTTCACCAATAAGACTCTCATTTTCATTTTTTTTTGTCATTCATTTTTTTTTTTTTAAGAAAATAACACTCAAAATATGAAATATCTTGCAACCATAACATGTTTAGCCTTGACATTCTCGAAGATTGATCTGAAGGTCTTTCTTTGGTTGTAACTTAGCTTTTGGAAGTGGGATAAAAAGAAAGGTCGGCATGGGGCTCAAAATTTACTCAACATTGGGTAAAATATACAAATTTTGGAATCGACTCTTTCAGAAAATAAACTTTTGCCCCAGTTTTATTTCATTCTGGGTAACTTGAATTTTCTTTTGGTTAGACCGAACCCCAGAGTAGGGCTGCCTACGTATCTTTTCATAGCAAGAATCAGGTCAAATGTAGTTCAGAACATTTCTTTTGCTTGAATATGGATTTTTGATTGATTTTTTCTCTTCTTTTTTTTTCAACTCTTTTTTTTACTCCCTTGATACTTTTTTTTTGAATTTTTCAAATTCTATTTTGATTCCAAAAGAGGGGTACGAAAGAAAATAACACTAAAGCTCAAAAGGGGTAACAAAGGATGACACAACATTTGGGTAGTAGAATGAAATGCCTTCGTCATATCAATCCTTAAAAACACAAGTACATAACATGTAATCTAAGAGTAGAACATGAAGATCATACGCATCGTTTTCAACATTGATCGTGACTAAGCTCATGCACTTGCGTCACTTCTTTTAAGATTGTGAAATATACATGTCCACTTATATTGTTCTTTTCTCTCGATGGATGACTCATGCCCTTTTGAAACTAACCTCCTTTTGCTTTTCCTGATAGTGAATATTATAAATTCACTGATCGACCCCATTAAAATTTCTCAAATTGAATCTTCTAATCGATGATCAAGTTATTTTCTGATTCACAAAGTGATTGCCTCAATACATTCAAGTAAGGCTGCAACTATGTCCTCAAATACCGGAACACTTACTTATTTTCTTATATGCTTTGTCCCTTCAACTCTATCTTCTTGGTCAAATATTTCAGGATTAGATTGGATTTAAAGATCAGTTTGTGAATTCAACACGCATATCACATCACTAGAATCACCGTAGAAAGAGCTCTCTAAAGAAAAGAAAAGATAACTAAAAAAAATATACAATAAAAAATAAAATAAAATAAAATAGAAAGGACACTCATTTGTTGACATAAATATAGCAGGATTTGAATAGAAATGATAAAAAAATAAGATAAAATAGATCCCAAATTTCAACCCTAAAATAATTCGGGTAGTAGAAAGAGAAACAAAACAAACTACCAAAAATTCTTTCTTGTGGAGAGCAGATTGACTTCTAAATTACCAAACTTAATTTTCGCCACTTATTTGCACGTCGGCCTTAATGGAGTCTCCATAATCATTGCTACATTATCTTTCTTTTTTTTATTTTCTTTTTTTTGGAACTCAATTATTTTGAATTTATCACTTCAAACTCTCTCCAAAACAAGTCGTCAGCATTTTCTCTTTTCCCCTACTCCTCTTAATTGATTTCATAATTTTTTTAGATAAGTCAAAGGATCACCATGACCCTCTTACATGTCCAACTTTGGTGTTTTGGACTCTAGAGGCAAGTCAACATCATGAAACATGGACAAATTCTCGTTAAAAAATTCTCTTTTTCTCTCCAAGTACTTCCATGTTTCTCACATTTTGCTTCAAACTTTCACCTTCCTTGCGATTTCTTCTTATTTCTCAATTTCTAACAGTCTACACCACCTTATTTCAGACTATATATCATTTTCTGTGGGTTATCTTGCCTTTTCTTTGGACCTGGAGTTGTATGGATAAGAAGCCAACTTAGCGACAAATCAACCTTCTTAACACTATTTTAATTATGGTAAAAACTAATGAATCAAAGTTCAAAATTTTTTTTTATTATTTTTTTAAGACCACCGAATCTATGAAGGACTGCCTACGTATCTCATTAAGATGAGAATCAGGTGTACGTAGTTCGTGAAATATATGTCATACAAAATTCAGCCTCAAAACCCCTAAATGTTTAGGGCTATTAAGATTTATATATTTTTATTTATTTTGTAAAAACTTAGCCTCATGATCCCTAAAGATTCCGGGCTATTGAAATATATTTTTATTTTATTATTATTATTTTTTTTATTTTTATTTTTTTGTGTAAAACCTTAGCCTCATGATCCCTAAAGATTCAGGGCTATTAAGATATATATAAAAATTGGACTTGAAAATTAGAAAAATAATTATGAAAATAATCATATTTTAAAAATATTTTCCAATAAATCTATGAATAATTTTTTTAAAAGATAGGGTCGTATCCTGGGAAGGACTTCCTACGTATCTCACTAAGATGTGAGAATCAGACCCTCGTAGTTAATAAAAACCTTAAAAGTATATTATTCTATATTTAAAATTTTCCTTTGAAAAATAATTCAATAATTTTAAGGATAGTATAATCTTTTGCGTCTTAAAGTTGCCTAAAAGCCGCTCAACAATAAAATAAGTCATCTAAATAAATGTCAAAGAGCACGTAGGATGCACATGTTGGTCTTTATAAAGTAGGTCACCTGTCCTAGACAGACCCGACCTCTGTGCCAACTTCCGCTAAGTCAAATGCATATGATGCAAATAAAACGGTATCTAATAGGGATAACCAGATTCTGAGTTTTCAGTTTTTCTAAGTTTAAACCTAATAGGGATAGGTGTCTAGACTGGCTTACCCGAGCAGAAACTTGAGCCGGGGAGGAACAACTTGGTTGGTAGCAGGGCAACACCGCCTTCGTTGTCGATCCGAACACCCGCCTAACATGTGTGACTATATCCTTCACCAGGTGCCTTGACACTCCGGTTATCTCAAAAAGACTAAGAGATGCATATGCTGCATTCCCTCTATCCTATTTCAGAGACTCAGAGGGGTACGTGAGAAAAGACAATATATAATACAGTTCAATCAATATTAAAGCGGTAAATAAGCGACATGTAACACATATGGCCAAAAAATACAATATCAACAATAATTAACGCAAGTATAAGTCAATATATAAAAAGCTCGAATTCTTATTAATCCCCAGCAGAGTCGCCAAAGATGTCACACCCCTTTTTCGCTCTAATGGTAGAGGTCAAAGGGTTTTTCCAATTAAAGTGACGGTATTGAATAGGGATTATATTTATTATTTTCAGAGTCGCCACTTGGAATCGAGTCATGATATTCCAAGTCACCTATTTGAATCCCTAGTCAAAAGGAAATGACTTTTTTATTTTGGTCTGCGAAAATAGAAGACCAGGTAAGGAATTCTGTTAACCGAGGGGAAGATGTGAGGCACCCCTCGAGTCCCGTGGTTCTAGCACGGTCGCTTTATTGACTTATACTTAACTTAAACTATTTAGAAAAATTATGTTAAGGCTTAAATTTGCTCATTTTTAATATACCAATAATATCTCTATATCTCGTATATTAAATCGATGAAAAATTAATTTTAAAAATATTTATCAAAGTGCATTATTGCATCCTTGAATTACTTAAAAATATCTCAGAAAGATGCGTGCGCCGCATTCTTAGTTGAGACGAAAATTTTAAATGTGTCAAAAATTCGCCTAGCGTTAAAGGCATTTGCTTCATCTTTCGTAAACTCGAAATAATTTTATATTATCCATTTTTATTCTTTTTATCTCTTTATTTTGCAACAAATTTTGAATTATTCCGCAACTCGTCTCACTCCCTTACAAATGGGTTTTCCTCTCTTTTCAGTTTATCAATTATGATTTATATTTACATATTTTAAAATCTTTTTAAGCTAAAGGGATTAATCTTACTCTTGCCAACAAATTATTAATATATAAACTTAACAAAACTATTTAAAATCCAAATTAACATAATCACGTAACAAATTTAATTAATAAAACCACTTTTAACAAAATTATCACAATGAAGTTGACAAGAAAAGAAAAGAAGGAAAATAATAATAATAATAATAATAATAATAATAATAATAATAATAATAATTACTTAACAAATGTAAAACTGTTATCCACTTTTTTTTTAAAAAAAAATTCTTTATATGTTTTTTTTTTCACGTTTTTCTCTAAGTTGTTTCTAACTTTGTATGTGCATGGAAACTTTTAGTGTGCATGCACCTATCTATTTTAATCCCTTTTTAGTTATATTATAAAATTTTCATAATTCATTAAAAAATAAAAAATAAACAAAGACAAAATAATATATTGGCATTTAAAAAAAAATTATATTTTTTATCATCCAAGTACTTTAATATTCATAATTAACAAAATAAATCACGAAAAACAGTAAGAAAACAAGTCACAACATAACAATTGACAATCACTTACAAACCAACTAAGATTACATTTTATCTTTGATTCAATATAATAAATAAATTACAAATAAAAACATAAAACAATAAAAAAAAGAACTTTACATGAATATTAAACTTTACATCTTAAATTACGAAATTATTAAAATAACTTTAATCATTATTTGATTCATAATAAAACTTACAAAATAAATAGAAAGGATCTCAAGTAGAACCTGTGAGATAAGTTAACTTAAGATGGAAATGAAAATGTCGTCACCGAAAAACTTGAATGGGGACCCAAACTCAAAGAACTTCCCATTTCTTTTTCCTTTTTTGTTTTTCTCACTATTTCTTGTTTCCAGTCCTTTCTTTTTTCTAAGTATTTTTCTTTTCCATTTTTTTTTCTGTGAGTCTTGGTTTTGGTTTATCTCAAGTTTTTTGTTTTTTTTTTCGTGTGTTTTTTTCTTTTTTGTCATATGCTGTGTGTGTTGTGTTATATAGATATGTAGGAGGGGGGAAATTGAGGGAGTTGGAGGGAAAGTTGGGGTGGTTGGGATAGTTTAGGATAGGATTAGATTTTAAAATTTTAAAATTTATTCTTTTTCTTTTTTTAAACAAAAGAAGATAATAATGAAACATAAAAATAATAAATAAATAAAATAATAATAATAATAATAGAAATAATATAATAATAATTAATTAATTTTTATATTTAAGAAAATACAATAAAAGTTTAAAAATAGTTTAAAATAAATATAATTAAGATAGTACTAAAACTACTAACTTATTATTTTTTTTTATTTTTAAAAAAATAAAAATAATTTTTTAAAATTTTTTGTTTTATTTTAAAAAATTCGAATAAAATAAAATAAAACAACTTAGAATTAAATTTATTTCTTAACTAAAAATTTATTTAAATAAAATAAGTTCCTCCTACAGTTTCAGACTTAGTCTTAGTAAAAGAACTCAGATAGTTCTTCAGATATCAGTATACCAGGACTATCAAATACAGTCAAATTCAGTTATAGTGCGGAATTCAGATAGTTTTATCAGATTTAAGACTGTCATATACAGTTGCCGATGTTATCAGAACTACAGTTTCTGCCATGTCAGCTATCAATAAACCATGTATTAGCGTACAGATCTTGCTATCATATACTCACGATCTCAGTTACTATGTATGTATGTTTATACTCTCACATTCATATCAGTCAGTCTGTTAGTTTCATGCATGTAAACCCTTTTGCATTAGCCTACCTCACTCATATACTCAGTACTTCAGTTGTATTGACGCATTTGCGCTATGGTGCTTTCTTTCATATTACACCATAGGTTCATAGACACGAGCTTCAGATTAGCAGTAACATCCAGCCGCAGAGTTGCAGTGAGTGCATTTACACTATGGCGCTTTCTTTCATGCTACACCATAGGTTCAGAAACATAAGCTTCAGATCAGCAGTAACATCCAACCGTAGAGTTGTAGTGAGTCCTCATCCATTCGAGGATGATATTATTTTATTTTATTTATTATTTCAGCTCAATTTTGTTAGACGGAGTTAGTTGGAGATATATTCCTTCAACTTCTTATCAGACAGTACTTAGAGGCTTTTAGATTAAGCATTCAGATTTAGTTCAGATTTGATTTTGTTTTCAGTTGTTTTGGGTATCTTTCACCCATATGGATATTATGTTTTGACAAATTTTTATTCAGTTGAACCTTATGTCCTACATGTGTAATACCTCGCAAAGTTCTCTTCTATTCTGATTTTTCAAATATGTTCCTGAACTCAAAATAAAAGGTGAAACAGAAAACTAACATCCCATTCTTCAAGAGAGTCCTATCCCATTCTTCAGGAAGGTCCTGAGCAAAAAATAAATTTTCATTCTTCAGGAGGGTCCTGAGCAATAAGTAAATTCCCATTCTTCAGGAGGGTCCTATCCCATTCTTCAGGAGGGTCCAAAGCATAAAATAAATTTCCATTATTCAGGAGGGTCCTGAACATAAAATAAATTCCCATTCTTCAGGAGGGTTCTATCCCATTCTTCAGGAGGTTCCTGAGAATAAAATAGATTCCCATTCTTCAGGAGGGTCCTATCCTATTCTTCAGAAGGGTCCTGAGCACAAAATAAATTCCCATTCTTTAGGAGGGTCCTGTCTCATTCTTCAGGAGGGTCCGGAGTACAAAATAAATTCCCATTCTTCAAGAGGGTCCTATCTCATTCTTCAGGAGGGTCCTGTCCCATTCTTCAGGAGGGTCCTGAGCATAAAATAAATTCCTATTCTTCAGGAGGGTCCTGTTCCATTCTTCAGGAGGGTCTTGAGCATAAATCTTGTCCCATTCTTCAGGAGGGTCCTGCCCCATTCTTTAGGAGGGTCCTAAGCACAAAATAAATTCTCATTCTTCAGGAGGGTCCTGTCCCATTCTTCAGGAGGATCCTGAGTATAAAATAAATTCCCATTCTTCAGGAGGGTCCTGTCCCATTCTTTAGGAGGGTCCTGAGCATAAAATAAATTCCCATTCTTCAGGAGGGTCCTGTCCTATTCTTCAGGAGGGTCCTAAGCATAAAATAAATTCCCATTCTTCAGGAGGGTCCGATACCATTCTTCAGGAGGGTCCTGAGCATAAAATAAATTTCCATTCTTCAAGAGGGTCCTGTCCCATTCCTTAGGAGGGTCCTGAGCATAAAATAACTTCCAATTCTTCAGGAGGGTCCTAAGCATAAAATAAATTTCCATTCTTCAAGAGGGTCCTATCCCATTCTTGAGGAGGTTCCTGAGAAAAAAGTAAATTGCCATTCATCATGAACAAAATTTTTCCCCAGTTTGCACTTGTAAATTTTGAGAGTGTCATCAGATCACAACTTTTGAAAAGTACAGTAAAGAGTCTGAATCAAAGCCTTGCCAAAGAAATTCGTCTCTTCAGAGTAAAATTGATGAACAAAATTAGGAAATGCATCTCCTAAAACATGAAACTTAAATTACCCAGACAAGGAAATGCATCTCCTAGGGGTTAAATAAAATGAATAACCTAGAAAGTTCATCTTCTAGGAGTGAAAGTTCAAGTTAGGATGTGTGTCACTTAACACATGAAAATTGATATACCCTGACTAGAAAGTGTGTCTCCTAGTGGTTAAATGAAATGACTCAACTAGAAAATGCTTCTTCTAGGAGCAAATGTTCAAATTAGGAAGTGTGTTACCTAACACATGAAAATTGACATACCCTGACTAGGAAGTGTGTCTCCTAAGAATTAAATAAAATGACTCGACTAGAAAGTGCATCTTTTAGGAGTGAATGTTCAAGTTAGGAAGTGCATCACCTAACAAATGAATCTTGAATAATCCAGACTAGGAAGTGCGTCTCCTAGGGGTTAAAATGATGAGTTTTTATCATAATAGATTACCAAATCTGTGTAACAGTACTTCCTCTTGCATTTTCAAAAGTGAGAAATTGCAGATTTTAATAGTTATGCTTTGAAACCTTTGATATGTAGGTAACACATGTTTTTGTTTCATATAAAGAAAGAATTTTAATTTAAAAATACGGTGGTTGACTTGTGGCATTTGGCTATTGAGACGATCTCTTGCACTTGTCATGCCCAGCTCTATTGCAAATCATTGATCGGTATTGTTGACTTGTTGTAGTATTGACCTCAAATTCTGGCTACCAAAACATTTTGACGTAAATAATATTTCTCTTGCATGATGCCTCGGGATTCAGCTTCAAATACACCTTTTATACTTTTATGAGTCCAAAAATCATCGGATGATAAGCATTTTTGAGTACTTTGCTTTATTTTGAAACATGTCATCTTTGTTTGTTGGTTTTTTGTCTTCCTTTGCACAACTAAAGGAGTTGGTAGAAAGTTTTGAAGTCCTTCCTCATTTATCTTGACAAAATTTTGACTCAAAAATATATGAAAGATGACGATAGTGATTTTCTTTTGACCACAAAGACATAAAAATCAAAAATCAAAAACTAAAAATAAAAATAAAATAAATTAAAATAAAAATAACAAAAAGAATAAGAAAGGACAATAAACATCTTTTCTTTTAAAAAAAATGTCAAAATGGAAATTTTATCTGGGTGTGACAGCTGATTCTAGTGATTATGACATGCATTTTGAATTAAACAACTTGATCTATCCAAACTAATCACTATCACTTTTTGCCAACTCATTGAATTTGAAAGAGAGTCATTCTTGAACTTGTTCCCTCTGGATTATAATCCTCCTTAGGCTAGTGACACCTCGATGGGTTTTTGCCAACAAGCCGCTCCCATTTTCTTTTCTTTTTCAACTCATTGTCATCTTATGGTGTTTATGAAGACTTTTTCCAATAAGGCTCTCATTTTTATTGATCTCACAACTCACGGTCGCCTTATGATGACCAAAAGGGTTTTCACCAATAAGACTCTCTTTTTTTTTGTCATTCATTTTTTTTAAGAAAAAAACACTCAAAATATGAAATATCATGCATCCATAACATGTTTAGCCTTGACATTCTCAAAGGTTGATCTGAAGGTTTTTTCTTTGGTTGTAACTTGGCTTTTGTAATGGGATAGAAAGAAAGGTCGGCGTAGGGCTCAAAATTTACACAACATTGGGTAAAATATACAACTTTTGGAATCGACTCATTTAAGAAAATAAACTTTTGCCCCAATTTATTTCATTCTGGGTAACTTGAATTTTCTTTTGGTTAGACCGAACCCCAGAGCAGGGCTGCCTACGTATCTTGTCATAGCAAGAGTAAGGTCAAACGTGGTTCAGAACATTTCTTTTGCTTGAATATGGATTTTTGATTGATTTTTTCTTTTCTTGTTTTTTTTCAACTTTTTTTTACTCCATTTATCTTGATACTTTTTTTTCTACTTTTTCAAATTCTATTTTGATTCCAAAAGAGGGCTACGAAATAAAATAACACTAAAGCTCAAAAGTGGTAACAAAGGATGACACAACATTTGGGTAGTAGAATGAAATGCCTTTGTCATATCAATCCTTAAAAACACAAGTACATAACATGTAATCTGAGAGTAAAATATGAATATCATACGCATCTTTTTCAACATTGATCGTGACTAAGCTCATGCACTTGCATCACTTCTTTTAAGATTGTGAAATATACATGTTCACTTATATTGTACTTTTCTCTCGATGGATGACTCATGCCCTTTTGAAACTAACCTCCTTTTGCATTTCCTGATAGTGGATATTATAAATTCTCCGCTCGACCCCATTCAAAATTCTCAAATTGAATCTTCTAATCGATGATCAAGTTATTTTCTGATTCACAAAGTGATTGCCTCAATATATTCAAGTGAGGCTGTAACTATGTCCCCAAATACTGGAACACTTACTTTTTTTCTTATAGTCTTTGTCCCTTCACCTCTATCTTCTGGATCAATTGTTTCAGGATTAGATTAGATTTAAAGATCAGTTTGTGAATTCAACACGCATATCACATCACTAGAATCACCGTAGAAAGAGCTCTCTAAAGAAAAGGAAAGACAACTAAAAAAAATATACAATAAAAAATAAAATAAAATAAAATAAAATAAAATAAAATAAAATAAAAAGGCTACTCATTCTTTGACATAAAGATAAAAGGATTTGAATAGAAATGATAATAAAATAAGATAAATAGATCCCAAATTTCAACCCTAAAATAATTCGGGTAGTAGAAAGAGAAACAAAACAAACTACCAAAATGCTTTCTTGTGGAGAGCAGATTGACTTCTAAATTACTGAACTTAATTTTCGTCACTTATTTCCACGTCGGCCTTAATGGAGTCTCCACAATCATTGCTACATCATCTTTTTTTTTCTTTTCTTTTTTTTGAACTCAATTATTTTGAATTTATTACTTCAAACTCTCTCCAAAATAAGTTGTCAACATTTTCTCTTTTCCCCTACTCCTCTTAATTGATTTCATAATCTTTTTTATATAAGTCAAAGGATCACCATGACCCACTTACATGTCCAACTTTGGTGTTTTGGACTCTAGAGGCAAGTGAACATCATGAAACATGTACAAATTCTCGTTAAAAAATTCTTTTTTTCTCTCCAAGTACATCCATGTTTCTCACATTTTGCTTCAAACTTTTACCTTCCTTGCCATTTCTTCTTATTCCTCATTTCTAATAGTTTACACCACCTCATCTCAGACTATATATCATTTTCTGTTGGTTATCTTGCCTTTTCTTTGGACCTGTGGTTGTATGGATAAGAAGCCAACTTAGCCACAAGCCAACCACCTTAACACTATTTTAATTATGGTAAAAACTAATGTATCAAAGTTCAAAATTTTTTTTTTTAAGATCACCGAATCCATGAAAGACTGCCTATGTATCTCATTAAGATGAGAATCAGGTGTGTGTAGTTCGTGAAATATATGTCATACAAAATTCTGCCTCAAAATACAGTCAAATTCAGTTATAGTACGAAACTCAGATAGTTCCATCAGATTTAAGACTGTCAGATATAGTCGCCCATGTTATCAGAACTATAGTTTCTGCCATGTCAGCTATCAGTTAACCATGTATTAGCGTACAAACCTAGCTATCATATACTCACGATCTCAGTTACTATGTATGTATGTTTATACTCTCACTTTCATACCAGTCAGTCAGTTAACATTGTTCATGCATGTAAACCCTTTTGTATTAGCCTACCTCACTCGTATTCTCAGTACTTCAGTTGTATTGTCACATTTGCGCTTTGGTGCTTTTTGTCACGTTACACCATAGGTTCAGAGACACGAGCTTTAGATCAGCAGTAACATCCAGCCGCAGAGTTGCAGTGAGTGCATTTGCGTTATGGTGCTTTCTTTTATGTTACACCGTTGGTTCAGAGATATGAGCTTTAGATCAACAGTAACATCCAACCGCAGAGTTGGAGTGAGTCCTCATCCATTCGAGGATGATATTATTTTATTTTATTTATTATTTCAGCTCATTTTTGTTAGACGGAGTTAGTTGGAGATATATTCCTTCAACTTCTTATCAGACAGTACTTATAGGCTTTTAGATTAAGTATTCAGATTTAGTTCAGATTTGATTTAGTTTTCAGTTGTTTTGGGTATATTTCATCCATATGGAAGTTATATTTTGACAAATTTTTATCTAGTTGAACCTTATGGCCTACATGTGTAATACCTCACAAAGTTCTCTCTATTCTGAGCCTTAGAGCATTTTTGGAAAAACGAAAATACGAGTCTAAAAGTTTTAGAAATATCTTTCCAAGTATGAAACACATTGAATCGTGTTTTATTTCTATAATTTTAACTTTTTGTCATGTAGATCATTGAATAAGCTTTCCATTGATAGCAATTTTATCAAAATCTGACATCGGACGAGGGAGTTATGGCCATTTTACTAAATGGTATCGGAATCACCCAGGTTTGACGGTCGACCTGGTGGACCGTTAGGTCCTTGGTGGGCTATCAAGTGTCCCATAAATCCAACACAGTGACCTCTCTTTTTGTTCATCATGTGATTGCCAAATTGGTGGACTGTCAATAAGTTGACGAACCATCAAGGGGTCCGTCAGGTCAAAACAGAATGGCCAATTCCTGACCCCCGAGTGACGGATGATTTGGTGGACTGTTAGATTCCTGATGGACCGTCACTTCGACCATCACGACGAGGCAGAACGACCCAGATTTAGCACTCGAGTGATGGATGACCTGGTGGACCGTCAGTCCCTCTAACAGACCATCAGATCGGCCGTCACAGATCCCAATCAACATTTTTCAACTCTTTTCCTTTAAAGGGCATTTTGGTATTTTCCACTCTTTCCCCAACCTCTATAAAAACCCACTTAAGTGTTGAAGGCCTCATTTACTTTTCTCTTCTTTCACCCAAAACTAGGGTTTCAAAAATAAAAAATTCTCTCTTCTTCCACCAAAAATTAAGAGAAAATCAAGAGCAAGGATCAATCATTCTTCCAAGAGACTTGAAGAAAAGAGATTCCCCAAGGTATTTAGATGTTAATTCTTGGGTCCCTTTCATTCAAGAAGCTCAAGTAACTTTTTCTAAATCTTTAAGATTTATGTTTATGAATTTTTAATGATTCTTGTGAGTTGAAATTGATGTTCTTGCTAGGATTGAGTTGTGGTTCATGTTTATCTACAAGATTATCAAGCCTTGGCCTTAGTATGCGGTATTTGTGTGGTAAATGGATTATGTACTTGTTGTTGATGTTGAATGACCTCCAAGATGGGATTCTTATGTGTTTTGTATGAATCTATAATAATATATGAGTGGAAACATGTAAATTTAGTTGTTCATGATGAGTAGTTGGGTTATTATACTTATGCCTAAGTTGTTCATGTGAGGTGTTTGATAAAATGTCTAAGAGACTAGAAATTAAGCATTGTAGTTAAATCATGATCTAATGACTTCTAAGATACGATTATGTATTACGATTGTTGATGTGTTCATGACTTTTGGGTGTAGAATTGGTTGATTTAGCAGAGTATGTCTCCCATAGGTTGATAAAATCTTAGAAGAAGAATATGGGCCATTATAGCATGTTGAATAGGAAGCCCCAAATTGTGAGCTAGTCTATGCATGCCTAGTGTTTGATAAAATGACCAAGTTAATGAATTATTCCATGCCAGTAGGAAATCTCCAAATAAGTGTGAACCTATGCATGTCTAGTGTTTGTTGAAGGACCTTAGTGAAAAAGTGGAGATATGATGGTTGTAAATTCCCCATTATGTGCCCTTTGATATATGCTAAGTTTTTAATATATGACAAGTGATTAGCAAGTAAGCTATGACATGATAGTATGAAGTTTCCCAAGCGGTGTGAAATCGAAATACATGTTAAGACCGATATAGGTATGAAATAGTTGAGGTAAAATCTTGTTGAATGGAGTACGATCTAATAGCATGTTTCCTCTATGTTATTATGTTATTAATATCCTGAGATGCTTAAAGAGACTCTTTGGTGATTGTGATGATGAATAGAGGTCTATGTTTCCTAAATGTTGGATGTGATGCCTTAAGGATTTTGAGGGGCAAAAGTATGTTGTGATTTCTAATTACTTGGAGAGATGCTTTAATAATTATGATGATGCATTAATGATGGTGACGATTAAGGTACGAAGCGATAATACATGAATGATTGTGATAATATATGAATGATTATGATGATGAATGAATGCTTGTATTAATGCATGAATGATTGTGAAGGTGAATGGATGATCGTGATGATGTGAGAATGATTATGTTTTACTTTTATGTTATCAAGTCCTGGGGGTATTTATACCCGACAATAGAGCTGTTGTCTAGAGCCCGTTTCAGTTTCACAATAATTCCAATCGATCCACGATTCTCAGAACTCAGTGAACTATAGAACTATGTATCTTCAGACAAGTGCAAAGCTTAATCAGGATCTGTAATCTCAGTTATCTTTGTAATCTCTGTATCGCTAGTAATCTAGCCTTCATCCTATAATCAGCTCAGATCTAACAGTATTCAAGTGATTCAATTCTAATCTTAGAAGCAATTTAAATAATCTATTCAAGATCTACATCGTCAGTCAGATGCTATAATTTGCTACCTTTCCGTCAGATACGGAACTAAGTAATCTCAGTGTAACTCAGTTAGATCTCTTAAGAAATATAATCAGTATCATATTCAGCTCAATCTAAGTTCAGATAAGAATAAAATCAGTGTCTTTTAGTTGGGAGTAGAAACTAGCATCGAGCGATCTCAAGGATGGGGACTCACCTACTAGTGGAAGGTGTGATCCTTAGATGCGATCCTTGTGCTCCAGAACTATGTAGCTAGCGTAGGTTAAGACATTACATCTTCTAGATGAGGGTGTATGAGAGATATCATACCTGCTAGATGAGGTTAGATGAGGTGGGTTGACCTGTTAGATGAGGGCTCCACCGTTCTCATATGAGGACTTGATAGATGAGGGTCATATAAAGATAATGTCTTTACCCATGGCACGGTATTGACACCCTACCAATTAGGGTTAGAGGTTGGACACCTAAGAGATAGTAGGGGCATGTCGGTTAAGTAACTACTTCCCACGGTCTCAGTTTCAAAATCAGTGTCAGACTTCAAGGAAGAGCTTAGTTCAGTGTACAGAATTTAAGGCTGTTAGATACAGGCCATTAAGTATGATTACTTGCTAATTCGAAGATCCGCTGCTAGATAGGCCGATCTCAAAATCATTTTTAAAGAAGTATTGTTAGCCACAGACTCAAAGATAACTTATTAGATAGGGTTGCTATCTATTTTAGAAGCTTCAGATACTCGTAATCTCAGTATGTTTAGAGATTTCAGAACTCACTCCTTGATGAAAGTACATCCATATTTCCCAATTATCAATATCAGATAAGTCTGTGATTCAGTATCTCAGTGTCAATAGTGAGTTCAGTTTACAGGAAAGTGGTATCTGAGTTCCAGTCTCTAGAGTTGTCCTAATTGTGATCATGACCTGTGCATTCATGTATGTGTTCTCGTGCGACATTTTCATAATTATTCAGTTTACACATTATGCATGAATGAGCCCTTCTATTTAGCCTTACCTCGTCTATATACTCAGTACATTTTGTACTGACGCATTTGCGCTATGGTGTTTTATTTGACACCATAGTTTCAGAGGCACAAGATTTAGAGTTTCCTCAGCAGTTCAGTCTTAGTTAGCAGCAGTAGCAGTGAGTCCTCTTTCTTTGAGGAAAAATCTCAGTTTACTATTATTGCATCAGATTTTGTTTATATTGTCAGTTGACGGAGTTAGTTGGGGACATGTCCCATTAACTCTACAGTTCAGACAGTTTAGAGGCTTTTCAGACGGAAGTTGATGTATTAGTATTTAGTTTTCAGTTTGAGTATGTATAGATGTGTTGAACCTTATGGCCAGTTTTTGCATTTATTTCAGATAGTATGCAATGTATAGGTACAGATATCAGAAAAGGGTTAGCTTGTGGTCCTTTGGGTCCATAAGCACTGTGTGACGTCTCGGGATGGGATCTCAGGGCGTTACAACATGTTCATGTTTACTACACTATTACGTTGTATATTGTAACGTACAGGTACAGATATCAGTCAAGGGTTAGCTTGTGGTCCCTCGGGGTCATAACCACCATGTAGCATTCCGGTTCAGATAATCAGGGCATTACACGTATACTGTTGAAGAAACTGAGGTTGGCTCTATGGGAGGAAAATACCAAAAATGGATGTGCATCACACAGAATAATAGATGTAGAAAATCAATTTGTAACAGACTATAACTAGACTTAAGTCAGCTTGTAACTAGATTGTCTAAAGGAAAAGAGAAAAAACAGGTATATAATGTCATCTGTATATACAGTGAAATATAGGGAAAATAAGGATGTAAGGAAACTTACTTGAGCTGCATCACATATAGTGTTGAAAGTTATGAAGTGGTTGTTAATATTTTCCACCCCAAATCTTTGCATCATGGTCTTCTCGACCAATTCCCCTATATATCAAAAGAAGCAATCACTACATGAAGCCAAATCTTTGCATCATGGTCTCGGTTGGGTTTAGGTGGGGTACTTTAATTGGATCCGAATTTAATTTAGTATTTTAATTAATTTAATTTACAACCAATAAAAAGTTGTCACATATTTAATATAATTTTTAATTATGATTTACAAATATTATGTTAATTGGGAGGGTATTTTTGATCCATAAAGGTGGATGGAGGGGCATTTTTGGCTCAATAGGTAAACAAAGGATATTTTGGACCCAATTTCAATAGTTAAAGGATCACTTGTTTTTTGAATGCTATATCACCAAAACTTTGTGGCAGAGATTGTGTGGATAGCTGGGCTTTCAAAGGATAATACTTGATAGGAAATCATAGGTGCAGTGGGCTTATGTTTTGGCAAGATGATAACACTCAACTTACTCCATTATTTCAGGGTAAGACAATCATTGTCAATATAATAATCTAACTTAGGTTGGGGTCGAATTCATGAGGAGTGTAATTTAGTCTTCGAATCCTATGTATGTTGAAAGTCACTAAGCATTGACCCGCAATGTACACTAAAAGCAAAACATAAATTAATTGGGGGGTATGATTTAAAATGTGTTTGAACAAAATTATCTTGTAACACTAAATAAGAGTATCAATTGTTGATTACAATCCAATGAGAGAAGATTCTAGGAGTTATACTTATCCTATGGGCCATACATGCATGGATGATAGAGAGTTAATCCATTTGTTAGTCAAAGATGTAGGTAGGCTAGATTATAACTCTTGGTGTGAGTCTTTCAACAACACACCAAACTTCACTCATGAATTCTTTTGAATACCTCATGAGTATGCCAATTTCACAAATCCAAGACCTCAACATAATATCTCTAGTTTTAGGATAATGTAAACCAATCTAGCTACACACATAACATCCTTATTTCTAAGATAATGCTATGGACATAAATAGTATCAAATAGTTGTTCACTCCTACTCATCACCCACACCCCTCTTTCAAGGATGATGTGGGATCCAATTCAAATTGGGATTTTCACCCACAATTATAAATTAAAGCAAAGGGTATTAGCAAAATCCATCATCAATAACTAAAAATTAAGACTAATAATCAATACCCATACACTTTAACACCCTAATCAAGCATAACCCCGAGATGAATATTTAGGTACTCACGAGATTGAAGAAAAGAGATATACCCAAGTTAGCACCCCATGTATCCATTCCTAGCAAATTAAGAATAATCCCAAAGCTTCAATCTCAAACTATAACTAAAAATCTTCTTAAAAAATTTAACAACAATTGCTCTTTCCCAAATTGGTAGGGTTTCTCTCTACACAAACTTGAAAATTAGTCAGAAGATGCCTCAAATATGTAAGAGTTTTACCCTTTTGAGAATTGGGTTCAGCTGCTTGAAATTATGAAATTGTCCTTGGACATTTGGTGGCGCCATTGGGATCGCCATTGTCTGATTGCGATCGTGACTCCCGAGATTACGGTGATCCCCTCACGATTGCCAAGATTTGATAGGGTTTCAATTGGTAGCGATTGCGACCCTCAGACTGCGATCGCAGTATCTGAGGGTCAATTCCTTCTTCGTATTTTTCAGCTTTTGCACTAACTTTGCCCTTTTTATTCCCTTTTCATCTTACTTCACTTATGTTTAGAGCTGTCAAAATAGGCTGGACCAACCCAACCCTAGTTGTCTAGAGAATTAAATGGGATAGGACGGCTAGCCCTTTTAACCAAATGGCCTTTAAAATAGCGGCCCAACCCATCCCTAAGCAGGCTGCGGGTTGGGGCAGGTCGGCCCTTCAGAAAAAATAAAAACAACCCGAAACATGATAAACGAAAATATTGTAAGTACTAGACTATCACCAACTTTTATGGTTTCACTTTAATATGTATCCTACTAGATTTTAGCATGTAATAGGCATCTTACTAATACCTTTAAGAGTGGTTAAGTTGGGAAAGAGTTTATCCTGGGATAATTAATCTTGAAATTAGTTATTCCATTATGTATACGGATAATTTATCTCATCACTATGGTGTAAATGGTGCGATAAATAATGCAGTACTAATTAATACCTCACAATAAACGTGGGATAAAATGGTCCTTTATTTTATCTCACACTATTTATCCCTTATACATCACACCAGACATGGCATTTATTGTAATAAGCAAAGAAATGATGATTAGCTATAAATTTCATAGAAAAATTCTAATATGGTTAAGATAATAAATATAGATATACACAAAGTATCTACATAAAAGTAGAAGGATTATAACAGAAGAGAGCCTAAATTTAAAGAACAAAATATTGCATTAAGCAAAGGCAACAACTACTAAACCATCACGAGTAAAAGAAACTTTTTGAAGTTCACAACTAAAAGCAGCTTACTAGCCATTTTAACCACACACTAAGATCTTTCAAATAATTAGTATCAACCAAAGAATAGATAAAAAAATAAGTAGCTAGTTAGAAAAGATTGACAAAATTCTAATTCCTAATATATAAATGACCAACTTAAAAATATCTAATAATTAGTTTTAATGTCCCAGCCCATGGGCTGGACTCTAAGGCTAACGGGTCAAGCGTCTGAGGCTGACGGCCCAAGTAAGGCTGGGCTTATAAGCCTCATTTCTAAATGAGCTAAAAAAACTTAGACCAACCCCACTTAATTAAAGGGTTAGGTTGGGCCGGCCTCACAGGCCAAACCCATAATGACAGCTCTACTTATGTTCTTCCAATTACCTGTAAATATGCAAACCATGAAAATTAGTGCATTCAAATGACAAATTCATCTCATTTACACAAGTTAACCATAGTAATTTGCACGAATTTGGATGTCAATGAGTGATAAATTTATGAGTCATCACAAGACAGAAGTCAGGTTTAGCAGAAATTTCAAGTTTTATGTTTATTAGGCCAATCACTGTAATATAGAGAGAAAGGAATAAGATTAGATTTAAAAAAAAAAAAGATTAGATGATGAGAGGGTGCTGAGGAAAATTGTGCAACATGTACATATCAGAGGTCACACCATTGCAAAGTGGCAAGCTGCATTACAGAAGTTAAATTCCTACCGCCAGTGTAGTATCTTTTTGGATTCAGTCTTGGAAGTAGCTTGGTAGATCCTTATCGGCCGATTTCTTGTTATGTAATTACGAATTAAAAATTTAGTGCGTGTAAGGTAGTGGTTAGTCCCATAACTGCTCAGAGCCCATTGTAAAATTTTGGCTATTAATGAAAAATTACTCTGTTTACCCAAAAACAATGATTTTGTAATGATCAACTGTGAATATATTTTACTTTCTCACCACAAATAATTAACAAGTTAGTTTTTTTCCATTGCTCACCAACAATACTTCAGTCCTTGCTCATGTAACTCCATCTATGCATATTGATTAATTCATATGACAATTTACTTCTCGTATCAATGATAGCACCGCTAGTTCATTTAATCATGGAACATCCAAAAATAATAGTAAAATGTGAATATTATTATTAGAAAAAGATGCCCTAGAACATGTTATTGGATTGGCTGAGTGATGTCTCTTCGGGGACATCCGATAAAAAATTATTCAGTGAGAGATCCCTTTTTTTCCTATACACTACTGAACTCAAAAATTGTGCAGATTGTTTTTCTTGGGATTCCCTAACTAACCAAATCAATCCTTGCCATTTCATACGAAAAATGATCTGTCTTGACTGTTTGAAGTGGATCAACAATTTGTAATGGATAGGCTTCTTAGATTTAGATTCCCGTTATATCCAAATTATGTAAAAGTTGTGTAAGTCGTGAACTCATGATATCTAAGGCTCTAAGCAGACAATTCTCCTCAATCGTTGATGCCTAGTTCTTATAGGTTTTTCAATGTTTGGTCTCTGTATATATTCATTATTGTTGTACATAGTTTGAGTATAAATGAAGACATCTTTCATGGAATCCGAGCCTTTTATGGTTTTAGAACCCTTCTTTCTTTTCGTTCAAAAAAATAAATCCCCCACCCAAATAGGAGAGACTACTGAGAACTTTTCTACCTTGGCTACTTCAGTTGTTTCAACCAATGCCATTGAAAATTATTCTTCTATGCCTAATCTCACTCACGAGTTGCCTGCAAAGCTCATGCCAACAAAAAATTTTCTATAAAAGACTCAATTTCTTCTAATGATTGACGATTGCGATCTTGGACATTAATTATGTCGATTATATTGAACTAGTAGCACTTCATATTTGGATGGTAATAAACCAAATCCTGCATATAAGGTTTCGATATGTCAAGATCAATTCGTTTTGAGTTGGATAGCTGGTTCAATTTCATAAAGCATTCTTCCTCAGTTGGTCAGAACATAAACAACTTGTGTATCTTGGGTTTCATGTCACGACCTAATTTCTCAGGTCATGATGACACCTACTATAACCCATCAGTAGATAAGAAAACCCATAATAAAGAACAACTAGTAACGAAACATTAAGAGAAATGAAAGAAGTACTGAAAAATAATATAATAAAGAGACTATATAAGGATTGCAACCCCAAGACCTAGTGAAATCAGTACAAGAGCTTCTAATACCATCCAAGTACAAAGGAAAATATAGAATAAATATACAAGTACAAACCATCTCCAGAATACACAATATAGATAAGTCTAATCAATATGAGGGAGAGAAGGAATACTCGAACGTCAGGAGCTCACCCAAATCACTGATCCATAACTACTCCACACAATGCACATATCAACAGCGAGAACTCGTGCTATGATCTGCAGGCTGCAGAAGTGTAGCATGAGTACCAAACATATAGTACTTAGTATGCATCGACTGGCTAAGCTCTAAAGATAATGCAAGCATAAATAAAATATAAAGCAGGAGTATAAACTATAAACAACTATCCAAGAAATTAGACATAATAATGCTAAGAGAACAATAAAGATAAACTTATCCAATTCTAATAGTTTTTTGTGTTTTAATTTAGCTTTTTATTAATAAGTAAAACAAAAATTATTTCAACATCACTTGACCCAGTCCAACCCGGGTCAAATAAAGTATATCAGGAACTAAAGTACAATACAGTATATCACTAGTCAATATACAAATGAAAGGTGAAAAAAGGATATATAGTAATAATACAAAGCCACGGAATACATTTACAATATGAATAAATCAGGAAAGAGGGGGATATATGGTGTATGTATATACATGTATGTATATATATGTGTATATATATATACACACACGCACACACATATAAGACTAATTCAAGATAATAACCTAAGGGAGCCAACCTAAATCTCAAGGACCATAGACAAGAAAGGGGCTAATACTAGCATACTCAAGGCCTCTAACCAAAGTTAATAATCATAAAGTAACCTAGCAGTGATAAATTTTCCCCAAAAAGGAGTAACGGTTCTGAAATGTACCAATAACCTAAAAAATCAGTCCATAATCATCCTACCACATACTAACCATAACAATCAATAATACAATAGCCGACTCGCAACAACCTAATCAGCCCCCTAGAAGCCTGGAAGGTGCAAGCAAGCACACAACAAACAACAATCATATCTTATACCTATAGAATCCCTCATAAGGACGATAGATATAAAAACCAAACAATCATATTGGTTATAGACAATGCATATGCATGTATGAATGCAAGTAAACCAATATTTGATTCAAGTATCAAAGTACCAAGTGTATACACCTCCTCCATCTTAGTATCTCACAATGGTAGGACTTATGGCGATCCTTCTCCAGCACTGTGGCTCACAGATGAAGGGACCTATTGGGGACCCTAGATATATGTATACACTTCCTGATGCCGAATCAGGACGCCAAATAACCATTATAATCAATCTACTTTGTACAGTACCAGAGTAATATATAAGTATAATAAGTGCATAGGCTTGAATCGTGGATAAAAGAGTGCAAATCAGTAAATCCATTCACCGAGATCATGTTTGGAACAAAATCGTCATAATAGAATAGAACGGGTTGGAATCTCTCCCGACAGAGTAAATAGTAATGGTAAAAAAGTGGATAAATAATGGACAGGAATCAACCTCAGTCTAATTTCTGAAAATAACTTATTTAGTTCTAAAATCTTATAATCTATTAAATAAAGTGAGATGATTCCCGTTATAAAAAATCCATTTTAAAAGTCAAGAGTTGAAATAGTTTCCTTTCTAGAAAACAGTAGTATAATCAAGGGTTTGGTTGTAATAGTACCACTAAGTCAGCATAAATGTGCCTATAAGTATGCATGCCATCAATAGTATCCAAACAATACAATTATAAGAGCTTAAGTGTCTACAAACTATGATCATGTTCTTTATAAGGACAGAATACTTATCTGGAGTCTAACTGATATCATAACCACGACCTCGGGCTCAACGATATGTAATTAACATAAGAAAGACTCGTAACTTAGAAAAGTATGGTAAATGAGGACATAAAGTCACCAAAGGATATAATTGGGGGAATGTCCTCTGATTCACTAAGTCAAATGGTAAATCTTATACAAAAAGGATTCTTAACATCGAACTATGGCTAACATGCTAATAATAAATGATAGTAGGATTCTATGACCACAACGAATATCCTATGCTAAGGTTTAAGTCACCTTTCTATCCAAATTCTATAAATAGGCTAAGTCATGGAATCCTAGTCCTCAACCCCTACTATAATCCCTACCTATCATGCAATCTATACTATACAAAATCTCATAGAGAAAGGTAGACTGAAGCACATTCTAGAATCATCCATGAATCACTTGTCTTTACTCCATGATCTCAAAATGTCTCCTCGCCATTAAAATATAATTTACATATCAATAGGAGTAAAACGATACCCATATTTCTATATAAAACCTTGAGTCAAAATTTGAGTCAAGAACGAACCCATTGGGCCCGCAAATGAAATCAAAAATTAAATCTATCATGAGGTCCATCGAAGGATAAAGAATGTGTGCTAAAAAATTGAGCACAAATGGAGTATGATTCAGGGCCCAAATCATCCCAAAAAGTAAGGGAATTCAACACTTAGATTCTAGTAATTACAATGAAAAAGGATAGAATTTGATGGGAAAAATAATGGGAAATGACTAAAAGTGTTTAACTAGCTTACCTTAGCTTTGATGGATGATTTCCCACACTTTTCCACATTCTAGACTCTCATAAATGGAGGAAAAGCCTGAAGAAATGAGGCAGAAAATGGGTGAAAAAGGGGATTTATCCTCAGAAGTTGACGCTAAAGAGATCACTTGGCCTCTTAAGAGGATTCCACAAAAATGGCCACTAACCGCTTAAGTGGAGGAGGAAAGACGGTGATCGCTAAAATGACACCTGATCCACAAAAGCGACGTCCACTAAAGTGGACCTTGACAACAAAAGCGGAGTTCACTTAAGTAGACCTTGACCACTAAAGCGAGACCTCAGCCGAGTAGCCAAGGCCGCTAAAGCGTCTCAGGGTCGCTAAAATTTTCCTTGATTGCTTTAGCGGTAACACCAAATATCAGGCACAACTTTTTACTAAGTCCAAATGGATTCCAATCGGGTGTTCGAGATTATTTTGGAAACCTGTGTGCTTAAACGAACTATGCTTCCATACAAAATTTAACGTTCCAAATTCATTAGAACCATCAAAACTTTCATCTGAGTTTATTTTAATTAATTATGGGCCGCAAACCCATAGTTTCATTTTAACCAAATTCTACCTAATATTCTAAAATAAGTCTGAAAGCCTCAGTACTTGAACCAAGCCCCCCCCCCCCCTCCCCGAGCATAAAATCAATATTTCAGAGCTGATGGGACTTTCAGAATTCTCATCTAAGGTCATTTTCTAGGAGTTTTGATTCAAGACCAATTCTTTAATAGTAAATGCTCCAAAACTTAAAAATTAACCTAAAACCCATACGAACTATTTGATAACCAAACTGACAATTCTAATAAGTCATAAATGGTTTGTATCTATTGTAAGAAGAAAACACGTAGAAATAAAAAATATGACCTAGAGGGTTATTATAATATTCACTACTAAAAGGACTTTTATCTTTGAATGTCAATGGATATAAAGAGGCCCGAAAGTTTGAAAAGTTGAGGTACAAGGCCCGCATGCCCCGAGCATGGCTCCTCAGAGAACCTTTAAGAAGAAACAATGCTTTTAAGGGATTTCACCAAAGGTATCCCTTTTTTACCAACTTTCTTACTTTACATTCAAAATACCCAAAGACTCAACCTCAACAACTATCTGTCTTCCATCTGAAATGAGAATGACTGATGTACGAAAATACAAACCTCAAAACACTGATGTCACACCGATATAAGAACAACCAAGCAGAAACTCAACCAAGCTCAATACAATCTAAGACATGAAGCATGCAACCAACTCTAAATTCCTAATCCAATATTCACTTATTATTCCAAACATGCTATCTACTCTAAATTATGCAAAATGTCATCCCAGTCCTTCCTGCACAATCACATCCTACTGACCTCGAAGAACTAAAGATGATCCATAAAAAATCCAACATGGAAAGCATAAGAATAAGCCAAAAAGGTGCCTCCAGAATAGACAAATAAAGATGATCAAAGCCTCGGATCTCTAACCAAAGCTATGACTGCTTTGAATGAACCTCAAAACTGACAGTTCAAAACCCAAAGCATACACTCTCAAAACTGAACGATCTATTCCAAAGTGTTCTACTAACTGAGGATGAAACCATGCTAAGTCCAATTTGAGCATACTTCTCCTGCTGATCCAGCAACCCAAAATTTTCATAGAAACTAAGAATCAAGGTCTAGTAATAAAAGCCAATTCTATGTGCTAACAGAATATCCCTCAAGTATTTATCGAGTATAATCCATTTGAACTAAGGAAAGATGAGCCGATAGGTATTGAGTAGGCTTAGTAAGCCTATAAACTAAATTACAACTGAAACAAATATGGAAATAGGGATAAAATTTAGCTACGCAATCCATAGCTATAATATCAACATTAGTGCCGAACTACTCAAACTCAATTATCGGAATTGACCCTATTGACAAGTAGACATCCATAATTCATAATCTATCATAATCTTCAAGTCGCCAATGAAAAGAGTCAGAATCCAAACTTGAGCCAGCAAGTCTGAACTAAGGCCAAAAACCTAAATCAACCTTAGCATAAAAGATCAGGCAAATCCCCAATGATTCTTGCAAGAGTCAAAACAAAAATATTATCGAGGAACACAATTATAATTGAGAAAACCGCATGGTAAAGATGGTATCCTATTCTTCAAAGGTCATAATACATCAAGGCATAATCAAGAACTAACCAAGGCTGTAAAGAATACTAATGGTATTCAAATTTTGAGCAAGTTAGAAAATTTACTATCTTAGCATTAATTTTTTCAATTCAATACTCAATCTACTACAATGAATACCCATAGGCACCTATCACTAAGGGAATCACTCCATGAAGTCACATTAGGCCGAAGAACTATCGAAAATAAGAATTTCCCAAATTAACCCATTTACACAAACTCCGACTAAAGTAAATTATGAACCACATCATAGTAAGAATCGAGTACCCAACTCACTATTAATATCAAGGTTAATACCACAAATGGGTAATAAACTATCCAAATTAGAAATAAAAATCTCAAATTTATCAACTTCAGGAATGGGTTACAGAAAAATATCCAATGCTAGAATCTCATCAAACCAAAAAAGTAAGTCTTAGACTTTTTTACATTAGTGATGAGCAATAGCACCAAACGCCAACTCTAGAACCACCACAAAGCACTGGAAGGCCAAACCTACCTTCACTATTACAAACCACTAACAACAAACCCAACCTCACCGGTAGGGGTGGAAAACTAACCTACCAAGCCATCTAAGCCCAATGAATAAGAACTGCAAGAAGGGAAATACTAACTAGATAATGCTAGTCTATCCATCTATCAAGTTAGAAGCAATCAACGTCGAAATAATGAAAAAACAATAATAATATAAGATGTAGGTGGCACAAAATCACAGAACATAGTCATTACCAATCTAAGGTCATAATGAGGCCAATATGCCAAAAGAAAATGGGACTCTAACCTAAATGCTATACCCCAAGGAAAATACCACAGTAATCCATTCAATCAACTACTAAAGGAAATTATCTAGCTGGGTAGTGATATATGCATAACTCCATACAAAGACATACAACAATTAATATTGTAATATCAAAGCATATAACCACCGATGGGTATGAAAGCATCAACACAAATTCAAGTTCAAACTCAAAAAATAGTTAATGAAGTCACTACCTATATGATGGAATTCAACATCATAGTCTTGACGTGACCAAATGAGAAAGAATTTAAGCATGTCCAAATCTAAACTGAGTGTTTGAATCACCAACTAAGTTGCTAGGTACACCACCTCTGACTGAAGGTGCCACAACTCTATAAGCTAATCTAGATGAGTTAATTGACTGATAACTCCATGTTAGAGACACTCTTTGGACTAGTGACCAATCTCTTCACAGTCGTAATAAATTATTGAAGCTCTAACCTGGCAAGAAAAATGAGTTATTCCCAATTAACTAGTCAACTGATGCATGGGACACTCACTACTAAAATAACATCCTCCTCGCAATCATAACATATCATAGGAGCTATAGGTTGGTAAGAAATATATGTTGACCTACTCCGGACAACCAATTTATGCCTGAGGAACTCCCTAGACTAATGAATAACTCTTTACAGTTAACACATACTCTTAAAAATCTAAAATACACTACACCCACTGATTCAGAATAGTTATTACAGGCTGAAGATCTATACCAGATACTCTACAGTATCTAATGAGAACTTTTCCCACTGTGACCACCATAACTGATCTGAGAGCCGCCTACAGTCTGAGATGTTACCTGCATAGAGGTGATAGGCTATAAGTGATGATGATCCTAGTAGGGAGGATCCCTATTCCTGAATAAAATACCAATAACACTGTACTGATGACATGCCTCTTACCATTATCTTTATATGTCTCAATATGCACCTTCTCTGTGATCTTTACATAATTAACAACCTAAGAGAATGAAGACCCAATTAGTATCAAATACTCTGACTCCAAGCAGAGTGGCAGAGTTATCCCTCAGATAAATCCATACACCATCTCATGCTATAAACGATGTAGTATAGGAGTATGTACGACCTATTTAAGAAACCCAATCTCATACTCTAAAATAGGTAGAGAACCCTGCTAAATATCAACAAATCTAACTCTGGTCGAAGAACCAATTAATGTACCAAACACTATATCTGGCTGTGTAGTATACACAAAAAAAGTTCAAAATCCCTAAGATTAAATCATGAAGAACTAAGGTGATTACAAACTCTATCAGAGCCTGGGCTTCCCCAAATTCTCTGGCTGACGCTGAAGATTTTTTATATTAATCTCTAACACCCTAGCCCGATGCTAAGCTAAAACTCTAGTAATATCCATAGAATTTCTATCATTGATAACCTCGTACTATCCATCTGAGAAAGAATGGAGTAAGAAAAAGTAGTAGAGGCTCATAGAAATATGGACACATAACAAGGAGTCAAGAACAAAATTTTCTAAAAATGTCCTATAGCCTCTCGAAGATAAGATACAAAGGTCTTCATACCAATCTGTAGGACTCGACTAGACACTTAGCTCTTGTACCAACATATTGGTAAACCAAACTCTGATATCAATTTATCATGACCTAATTTATCAGGTCATGATGACACTTACTATAATTGCCCAAGAAGCAAGTCAACCCATAATTTAGGAACAACTAGTACAGACTATCAAGAGAAATGAAAAAGCAATAAAAAATAATATAATAAAGAGACTATTATAAGGATTACAACTCCAAGACCTAGTAAAGTCAGTCAAAGTGCTACTAATACAATAAGAGTATAGTGGGAAATATAGAATAAATATATATGTATAACCCTCTCCAAAATACAAAATAGAGATAAGTCTAATCAATTTGAGGGAGATTAAGAATCCTCTGAGTGTTAGGCTCTTATTAAAATCACTAATCCATAGTTTCTCCGCATGATGCACACATCAATAATGAGAACTTATACTATTACCTGTAGGCTACAGAAATGTAGTATGAGTACTAAGCATGTGGTATCAGTTGGCATAGAATGACTTAACTTTAAATATAATGAAAAGATAAATAACATGTAAAGTGCGATTATAAACTATAGACAACTATCAAAGAAACTAGACATAATAATGCTAAGGGAGCAATAAGAATGAACTTATTCTATTCTAATAGTATTAAGGAACTAAAGTGCAATACCGTATATGTAATACCACATATACATACATACATACATATATACATACAAACACACATATATATAGGACAAAGATGATAGAGCCAGTCTAACATCTTAGGGATCATAGCCAACTAAGGGGTCTAATACTAGCATACTCAAGGCCTTTAAAAAAATTGAATGATCATAAGTAACCTAGCAGTGCTAAATTTTACCCAAAAAGAAGTAAAGGTTTAGAAACATACCAATAACCTCAAAGCTAGTCTATAATCATCCTGCCGTGAACTAACTAATTATAATATCAATAATATAGTAATCAACTAGTCCAAAAAAATAATAACTCAATCGGGCCCCCATAAGCCCAAAAGGTATAAGAAATCACACAACAAACAACAATCTTAACTTATATCTATATAACCCTATAAGACCGATAAATATAAGAACCAAACAATTATACTGGTGATTGGCATTGTATACGAATGAATGAATATACATAAAATAATATCCAATATGAGTGCCAAAAGAACCAAGTGAATACAACTCCTCTAGTATAGTAGCTAGAAAAGGTCGGACCTCTGATGACCATCCTCCTCCAGCATTGTGGCTCATGAATAACGAGATCTATAGGGGGCTCGAGATATCTATATACATTGCCTGATCCTAAACTAGCACTTCCAATAACCATCATAATTAACCTACTCCCTCTAATTTTGGAGAGATATAGCAGTATGATAAGTGCACATACTTGAATCGTGACTAACAAAGTATAAATTTATAAATTCATTGCTCGAGATCGTGTTTGGGACTAAATGAACATAATAGCATAAAAAGAGTTGGAATTTCTCTCGAATGAAGTAAATAATATTGGTAAAAGAGTGGATAAATAATAGACCAGAATCAATCCTGATCTAATTTTTAAAATAACACATTTCATTCTTAAAGCTCATAATCCATTAAATAAGGTGATACAATTCCCATTATAGAAGAATCTATTTTAAAATTGAAGAGTATAAATAATTCCCTTTTTAGAAAATAGTAGTAAAATCTATGGTTTGTTTTAAATCGTACATTAAGTAAGCATGAATATGCCTAAAAGTATGCATTCCATCACTAGTATCCAAAAAATACAACCATAAGCACCTAAGCGTTCATAAACTACAATCATGTCCTTTATAGGGACATAATACTCATCTAGAGTCCAACTGATATCTTAACCATGACCCCGAGTCCAATATAGCATGTAATTCACATAATAAAGCCTCATAACTCATAAGCCTATGATAAATGAGGGTCTAAAGTCACCAAAGGATCTAATTAGGGAAATGTCATCCAATTCACTAAGTCAAATGGTAAATCTTATAATAAAGGGATACTTAACAGTGAACTATGTCTAACATGCTTATATAGAAAGATAGTAGGATTCTATGGCCATTACGAATATCCTATGCTAAGGTTCGGGTCACTTTTCAATCCCAAATTCCATCAATAGGCTAAATCATGTCATACTAGTCATTAAACCATCCTGTAATCCCTACCTACCATGTAATCTATACTATACAGAATCTCATAGACAAAATAGGCTGAAGCCTACCGCAAAGCCGAACCACTACAGAATTATTCATAATTTGCTTATCTTTGCTCCTGAAATGTTGTCATGCTATCAAAATAATAATCTACACATCAATGGGAGTAAAACTATACCCATATTGCTATATAAAATCTTAGGCAAAATTCAGGTCAAGAATGGGGTCAGAAAGCCTACAAATAAAATCAAAATGAATCCATCACGAGGTCCCTCGAAGGAAAATAAATGCATGCTCAAAAGTTTAGCACAAATAGAGTACAAATTGGGCCCCAAATAACAATTAAAGTTGAGGCATTGAAGACCTAATTTTTCAGAATTTACAATGACAAAAGCTGAATTTGATGGGAAAAATAATGGTAAATGATGAAGGAGTATTGAAATAGCTTACCTTAACTTCAATAAATGATTTTTCACACTTTTTCATGCTCCAAGCTCTAAATATAGTGAAAAAGCCCTACAAAATTAGGGAAAATGGTTGAAGATGGGGATTTATCCCCAGTAGTTGCCAGTCAAGAGGCCACTCTTGGCCACTTAAGCTGCTACCACAAAAGCTTCCACTGAACACTTAAGAGGAGAGTGATAAAAGACGGGGATCGCTAAAGCAACACCCTGTCCGCTAAAGCGGCATTTGCTAAAATAGATCTTGACTGCTAATCCGCTTAAGTGAACCTTGATCACTAAAGCAGACCTCATCCGAGTAGATAAGGCTGCTAAAGTGCCTCGAGGTTGCTAAAGCAGATTCTTGACCACTTTAGCAGTCACACCAGATATTAGGCACTGAATTGTTACTAAATCCAAATAGACTCCGATCGAATTCTAGGGTTTTATTGGAACCCGGTGTACATAAACAAAATATGCTACCATACCAAATTCAATATTTTGGACTTAGCAGAACCATTCGAACTTTCATTCGATATTGATTAGATTGAATGTAGTCCCCATACCCATATTTTATTTAAACCAAATGCTACCCAATAGCCTAAAATGGGTTCAAAAGCCTCGGAACCTGAACCAAGGGTACCTCTAGTGTAAAATCAACATTTTAGAGTTGATGGTGCTATCAAAATACTTATAGGAGGTCATTACTAGAAGTTTTTATTCGAGATTAATTTTTTAATAATAAAAGCTGCAAAATAGAGAAATGATCCTAAAACCCAAACGAACTCTCTGATAACCAAATCGACAGTTCTAGTAAGTCATTATTGATTATTAGACACCGGGATGGTTCAAACTACCAAAAATGAATAGAAATTGAGAAAACAACATGAAGGGTCATTACATGTCAAGACCCAAGATAGAGTCTGTGATGACACCTGTCATACTCTCTGGTACAGGTAAGCCTACCCAACCAAACATGATAATCAAACATAAAATAGAAGTACAAGAATTAAGACATAGGGTATGTTTGGTATGAATTTCCTAAAAAATGTTTTCATGGAAAAGAAGTTGGTTTCTTACTTATTTTCTTATGTTTGGTTGGTGAGTGAAACATATTTTTTGGAAAATATTTTCTAGTGTTTGGTTGGTGAATGAAAAAATATTTTTCAAAAAATATATTTTAGTATTTACCTAAAGAGTATAAAATACTTTTTATAAAAATAACTTTTGACCCCAACAAAATACCTTTTTTAGGGTGTATTCAATATGGAGGACGAAAATATTTTCTAAGAAAATAAGTTGTTTCGTACTTATATTCTTGTATTTTTTATGCAAGTGGATAAATATTTTCAAAACGAATTTGTATATATTTAATAAAAAACAATGCAAACAAATAGGTAAGAAGGGTGGGATAGAAATTTTATTTAAAATTTTTTTAATAAGAAAATTAAAAAATTATATTCTTTTTTTGGAGGGGAGGGGGTAGAATAGTTGGTAAGGATGAGTTAAGAAAATGTTTTGATTTATTTTTTATGAAAAAATTAAAATAATATTTTTTAGGGGGTAGAAGGGTGGGTGGGTGGAGGTGAGGTGGGGTGAGGAGCGATGGCTAGTAGGTGGGTGGGGGTCGGGGTAGGGTGTGAAGGTGGGGTAAGAAAACAAATTGAATTCTTTTTTTTAAAATAAACTTAAAATTTTTTAGGGGGGGGGGAGGGGGAGGGGGGCTTGTAGGGGTGAAAGTCGGGTAGGGGTGTTGTGCGAAAAAATTTTAGGAGGGGAGGGGCTGGTATGGGGTCGGGGTCGGGGATGGAGTAAGAAAAAAAATTAAAGTATTTTAAATAAATTAAATATGTTTTTTAGATTGGGGGTGGTGGGGGCGGGGGTGGTAGGGGATTGAGTATTGGGATCGGGGTGAGTGATTTGAGAGTTGTACGAACATTTAAACATGAGAGTGAGGTTGAAAGAGAGTTTTGAAAAATATTTTCCCTACTTTTTAAAGGGAAGCCATTATCCTTATATTTGAGAAAATAAGTTGATTTGAAAAATATTTTTCAAAACGTTTACACCAACCAAACATGAGAAAATTGGAAAATATTTTTCAGAAAGTGTTTTCCTGCATACAAAACACACCCATAGAAATAAAACACAAATTATATAAAAGAAGTATAATCTTAATTATACAATATAAGCCTTTAATACAGAATATGATCAAATAATCTTAAGTATAGTAAATGCAAATAAAGCATTAGATAATATAAGGAGAGATCAAGTAAGCTTTGAGATACGTTAGCCGCTACATCAATATTCATTAAGCCAACACTGGGAGAACACAATCTATTCTCTACTATTAAAATTAATACCTACACGGGGTGCGTAATAGGAAAAGAAAAAAGAAAAGA
The DNA here is from genome assembly GCA_030864225.1 of Capsicum baccatum var. pendulum. NCBI lineage: Eukaryota > Viridiplantae > Streptophyta > Magnoliopsida > Solanales > Solanaceae > Capsicum > Capsicum baccatum. The sequence goes on from CM061550.1 coordinate 224,604,824, forward strand.
TGAGTACGTAACATGTGTAGTCAGAAGGCACCGTGGACAGTCGGCCCTAATCTAAAGTGATGATGAGAACCACCATCACAACCATCCAAGATTATCCTAAATAAACTTGCAACCAATAAAAATGACACTTGATCTAATAGGCTGACCAACTAAAAATGTTATAGGAATATCAACAAATAAGATAGGCAAATTAGTCCAGGTGAGTCAACCCATACAGTTTTATGATCAATAAAAGTAAAGAACATAACTTTAGGAGGGAATCTTACCAACATAGTATATTATGACTAAGGGTGTCAAACGGGCCAGTTTAAACCGGTCTGAACCAACCCACTAAAGGAAATCAGACCGGTTTGACCCGGCCCGGTAAGTCCAAGGGCTTTAAGGGCCCGGGTTTTGGTCCGGTTGGGTTTTGGATTTGCGCCCAATTAATCCAAATCGAACCCAACCCGGCCCGAATAAGCTTTTTTTTTTTTTAAGATTTTGGTAAATTGGACCAAACTAGCCGTTGGCCCAACGGCTATAATTGGCTATAACGGCTAGTTTGAGCCCAAATATTAAATTGTTTTTTTAAATTATTTTTTAACCCCCAAAAAAATTCTATAAATACCCTACACTTTCAAATTATTTTCCACACAATTTTTCATTCTCTCAAGTCTCAAATTTCATTCTCTCTCAAATCTCATTTCTCAATTCTCAAATATTCTATATATTTAATTTCTAAAGTGTTCACTTAATTTTTTTAATTTTGCGATTACTAAGTACGAGTGGAAGTTTCTAAAGTCGCAACCTTCGGATACTTCCAAAATTTTTTATTGTCGTTCCATCTCTTACTTTTAATTTTTAATTAGTGTATTAATTATTGAATATTTATTTTTATTACTTTTTGTGTATTTTGAATATTTTTTAGTTTGATTTATACTATGGATAAATTAAGAAACCTCAGTAAAAGTGTCAAAAAGTTTTAACTCGAAAGTGGTAGTGGTAGAAAAAAGCGAATTACTAGCGGTAGAGGTACTTCAAGTACTAGATATACCCGTGTGCCTTCGCCTCCGGTACCACTTAGTCAACCTTTTGAGGAAGAAATAGCTGTAGGTGCTCACGATATGGATTATTTAGAAGTTCAGAATAATTATGGTATAGAAGAAGAAAATGAAGTAGATGTGGTTGATTTAGATAAAGATGATGAAAATATTGGTGAGACACCCAAAGTAGGAAATGCTAACATTAGATCCGAATCGGTTAATCTCCCTCCCCGTCCTTCCCGTGCCCCCAAGAGCTCGTAAATAAACTAGTGTTGCATGGAAATTTTTTGAACGTATATTAGATACTGAGGTGCAATGCAATATTTGTCAAAAAATATATAAGCATAAAAGAGGAAGCAAGCAAGGGGGTACGGGTACGTTAATGAGACATTTAGCTGAAGACCACGACAGAGAGCTAAAAATTACACAAGGTGGTGAGGATGTTAGTGGGCCCACACAAACTAGAATGGACCCAACAACCGGTCACGTAACGAAGAAGTATAATAAATTGAGAGATCGGGAAGAAATAGCAAAAATAGGAGCTGTAGGTTGTTTGCTTTTTAGTTTTCCTTCTTCTGATGCTTTTATTCATTATATTCAAGCAATTTATAATCCTATGTTTAATGGTATTCCTAAAAGTACTTGGCAGTCTGATATTTTTAGACTTCATTCACAATATTATTTTTATTTATCTACATTGTTAAAAAATATTCAACGTAGAATATCCCTAACTTCTGGTCTTGGCCGTGCTGTAAATAAAAATAATTATTTAACCGTTACTTGTAACTGAATGGATAGTAATTTTGTGATGCAAAAACGTATTCTTTCTTTTTATAGGATGAAGATCGTAAACATACTGGACAATTTATTGCTGACTCGATACATAAAGTTGCAGCATTTTATGAAATCGAAAATAAAATCATATGTATCGCTTTTGATAACGCTTCTAACAACAAGACTGCTATAACAAAGTTGAAATATAAGTTATCACCGTCGTTACCTAAAATTTTTCATATTAAGTGTGCATGCCATATATATAATTTAATTGTCAAAGATGGTCTTGAGGTTTTTGAGATTTATATTGAATAAATCCATCTTGATGTTGGTTTTATACAAGGAAATAGTCGTAGATCGAGAATTAAAGAATTTAAAGTTGAATGTCAAGAATATGGACTTGCACCGATATTGATGCCTGAGGAAATTAATATTAGATGGGATTCTATGTATGATTTTTTAAAAACTTGTTATAAATATAGAGTTCCTATTACATTAGCTTTTAACCAACATTGTGGTTCATTTGCTGATTTTGCCGATTGCATGCTACTTGATTTTGATTGGGTTGTAATGAATGATCTTGTTAAGTTTTTGAAAAAAATTTATGTAGCTATGGTTGAATTTTTCTGTTCTTATTATCCTACTGTTTGTAATATTTTGGGATATATAACCGATATTTTTGATTTTCTCAAAGAATATAAAAATAAAGAAGGTTATGAAAATGTTGTTGGTGCCATGTTTACTAAATTTAAAAAATATTTTTCCCGATTCTACCTATTTTCTTGGTTGGTGCTATACTAAATTCGTGTATTAAATGCCATACTATATGCCACTTTAGTACTCTTATTTATCATAACTTAGCAAAAAATACTAACAATGATTCTGAATAAGTATAACCTAATTTGTGGACGGCTACGTCTAATGTGAATGCTTACATAGATAAATTATATAACCACTATGCTGATTTAGTTGATTTAGCTGTACCGACATATATCAGTCCAACTGTCGCTCCTAATCCTCCTGAGGTGCCATCATTTTCTAAAAGTCCCGCACATTGTGGTTTTCCTGATTCCTTTTACGATTTACCCTGTTGGAACAGTGTTAACGAGGGAGCTTACACATCAACTTATCGGAAAGAGCTTAAGTATTATCTTCGATCGCTGCTAGAGGATCGCAGATAGCGGATCAACACGTTGGATTGGTGGAGGAATAATGAATCATAATATCTTGTGCTTTCAAGATTAGCTAGAGATATCTTAAACGTTCCAATGTCAACTGTTGTATCAGAGAGCGCCTTTAGTCAGGGACGACATCAACTTGGAGACAACCGACACTCATTGGGAAGCAATGCAATGAATGTTCTAGTTTGCCTCAGAGATTGGATTAGAGTGGAAAGAAGAAATCAAGGAATGGAACCGAATGCCGAATGACGAGCAGAAACTTGAATAAATTATGACTTCGCGGGAGAACTCAGCAGAATCAAGTCCAATGCATGGGTTAGTCCCCATTGACTTTGACTATACTATTCAAGTTTTCGTTAATATTAACATGGATGAGTTGGAAAAAATGATGCATAATTTGTAGATTTTTTATTCATGTAAATTATAAATTTTGGATCATTTTGCAATCAATAAAATTCAACATTCATTAATTAACTATCAAGTATTATTAATTTATTATATTAAGTAGTATATGTTTTGTATATTATTGTATATATCTTCTATACACATGTATATTTAACGTATATATTTAATGTATCCAAGTGTATATGTTATACAAATTAGTATATAACTATATATATATATATATATACACATATTGTAGTATATATAAATGTATATTGTAGAATAGTATATATTTTATTTAAAGTAGTACATATATATTGAGTGGTGTGTATATATATTCTATAGAAGTATATATTTAACGTATACATGTGTATATGTTTTATAAATTAGTATAATATAACTATCTATATATTGTAATACATATATATTGTAGTATATAGTTTATTTAATTTTAAAGTAGTACATATTTATTGAATGGTATGTATATATCTTCTATAGAAGTGTATATTTAACGTATACATGTGTATATGTTTTATAAATTAGTATGTAAGTATATATATATTGTAGTATATAAGTATATATATATATATATATATATATATATATATATATTGTAGCATATACTTTATTTAAAGTAGTGGTACATATATATTGAATGGTGCGTATATATGTGTATATATCTTCTATAAGCGTATATATTTAACGTATAAATGTGTATATATTTTATAAATTAGTATATAACTATATATATAACTATATATATATATATATATATATATATATATATATATATTGTACTATTGTAGTATATGTTTTATTTAAAGTAGTATGTATAGTCATATATAATTATATATTGAATGGTACGTATATATGTGTAATTGTTTATATATATTTTAAAAAATATATATTGTATAATTGTAGTGTACATAGTGTATATTGAAGTGTATATAATTGTAATGTATATAGTGTATATTGGATTTTTCATTTTTTTTTAAACGGGTTTGACCGGGTTTAGGTGGATTTAACCGGTGAGTTAAGTGGGCTAGTTCGGGGTTGTTTTCAACATTTTTACTGTTGAACCCGGAATCGGCCCGACCCACTTAAACCCAACCCGAACTGAAACCGACCCACAACCCAAATAAACTAAATGGACCGATTCTAAGTTGGCCCGGCTCAGCCCACTTGACACCTTTAATTATGACCAATCACCATGTCCAATCAACAATCTAAGGTAAGATAGAGAAAATATATTTTATGTAACCAATAGATATGACACAACCGATCAAGCCAGATACAAATCCATAATATACAATAATATCTAGATCATAATATCATCCAGAGAAAATGCAATTCAGTTTGTTGATACGAGATTCAAAATACTTACTATAATAAACACGATGTAATAATGATAATACAACGTGAATGGAAATAATCAAACATAATATCAATTACATAATAGCATATAATGCATTGCATTATGATGGTATGGCATGTATGGAATAATCATTTGTTTCATATGATATACATCTTTTGAGCTTTAAGCTTCAACGAGAGGACTTATGAGGGATTCACAACCTATATACTATTACAATCTCATCAATCAACCTTTCCGACACATTCCTCGACTAAGGCATTTTATAATGTATCTCATTTTCTTTCAAAATTAATATTTTTCAATGGTACCAATTCCGTGAATAGGTATGAATGAATGGGTATACATGCTTATAACAAGCTTAACAACATATGATAATCAACTCAATAATTATATAAATGAGTTCAAGTCACCCCAAACCTCAATAATCATGCTACAAGCCTTGAATATTTTAAAGTTTGTGTATTTTAAAAGTGTTAATGCCTATGTATCTTAATATTTTTAATGTCTATGTATCATATATATTTTAAAGCCCATGAAATACATGTGGATCAAGGGCGGCTCAAACACATTAGTGACCTAATGCTAAAGTTACGAGGAGACCTTATATTTTAAGAAAAATAAATATTTTTAAAATAAAGTCTAGTTTTAAATTTTTTTGTGTTGCAAAGTTGTTACAATTTTTTATATAATCGATTTCTTTAAATAATTTTTTCAATTAATAATATAACCAATGCATTTAATCCTTTGACACATATATCAAACTTCTTCTAGTAATTTTTTCTTTTTACATACAAAATTTATTTTTTCTACAAATGATATTTAATATTTTGTTATTAGAAGTTATAATCTATTATTTCTATAAAACGTGGGTGCCTCAAATTTAGGGGCCTTTCATGGTTGCCTTTTCCCAAGAGTTTGAGTCGACACTGATGTAGATGTATCCAAATCTAGCCCGAGTTCACCGAAGTTCCTAGATTTGGCTCGAGCTTTGACGCTTGAGTTTGCCGGAGTTTACAGATCTGGCTCGAGATCAATAACCATCCGAAAGTTGTGGACGGAGGAATTAGATCTGTCAACCCATCAAAAATGGCTGCTCCGATAGTGGTGGATATCGCTATATATGGATGGAGGAATCAGATTAGTCGTAGATGGAGATAGGATTCATATTCTAGCAGTGATGGGGGGAGTAATTTGATCAATCAATCAATAGGAGAAGGTTGATCTAGCAATAGTAGATATCACCGTAGATGGAGGGAGGAATCAGATTTATCATCTAGATGGGTGGGTTTTACTGGAAGAAGTGAGGCGATAATTGAGGGTTCTTTGGTGGTCTGCCGATCGATGGGGACTTTGGAGGCAATGGGGATTGCATACGATTGAGAGGTTGAGGAAGAAAAAAGAGTATAGCGGTGTTTGTGGGATATAGAACGGGCAATTAGATACAAGTTATGGAATTAAATTAGGTTGGGTTTTGTAATTATTTTAAAGTTAGGTTTACTTGCGTAGATATAGGCTGATGTTTATGATTTTTCACAATTATCTTACATTTTATCCTACTATATATCATTCACAATCTTTTTTAATATTTAAATATATTTATTACTTTAGTCTTTAAATTACCATACTTTTGTTGATGTAGGGTTGATGTTTATGATTTTAAGCAATTATCTTACATTTTATCCTACTATATATCATTCTCAATCCTTTTTAGTATTTAAATATATTTAATACTTTAGTCTATAAATTTAAGTATGTAATAGCAAAAAAAAATTTCTCTACTTTTTCATCACTTAAAAATGCTAAAGTTACCTAAATAGAGGAATAGGACAGTTGGAAGGCTCCGTACTGGTGCTCTATAGTTATTTCTTATTATATTCTCAAGATCACAGTCCGCATTCCTTGATACAATAATGATCCTACTTAATATATAAATATTTATTCCATATGGATCAGAGAAAAAGACACAGCTTGTTGGATTGTTTCATCATGACCACCTAATATATGACATTTTTTTTCTTGTACAACTCGAGTAAAAAGAGTTAACTTATTAAAGTGTTAGGTGCATAATGAATTTGACGTAAGTGGATAAAAGTCCTACATTGAGTGGAAAATGAATTATTAATTTTTTAATATGGACTTGTGCAATCCTCCCCTAATGGGATAACTTTTGGGATTGAGTTAAGCTCAGGTTTCATATTTTTACATGGTACGTATCAGAGCTAGGTCAATCCCTATTTAAGCTCCTGATTAATGAAATAATTAGGCATTGAGTGTGAAGGGGAGGGGAGGGTTTGCTTGGGTGAAAGTCTCACATTGTGTAATTCCCCGGGAGTACACCCTAGACTCCATATGGTACTTGGAACCATAAGTGATCCCAAGCTAACTCATGAACTGACATACTGTTAAGCAACTGAATTATAATAAAAAAAATAACAAGTTTTGCTGTGTGAAAACATATTCATGGCATAATCTGAATAAATACATTACTGATAAAGTTTACAATCTGATTACACTGAAGGAAGAAACTAAAATTTACATGACTGACTCTGACTAACATTTATGAAACCTCTAGTATACTGACTATAGATAGCTGGGACATGCCTACAGTTACCACTAATCAATACATAAGAAAATAAATGAACTGTACATGAACTAAAACTGTCTGGAGTTCCCAAAGTAGGAGAACTCATCACTTGCTGGCTGAAATCTGCAACTGTCTGATCGTGATGTGCAGGCTACAAATGGTACCTACATTATGAAACAATATAGCCACACAAAAGTATATGTGGATCAGTATTTCCGTAATGTAATGAGTATGCAGGGGTGAATGTAATAAGTAAAAATTGATTTCATATGTAATCTTAAAACATGCATGCTAAGTGTAAGTAGATTCACCAATAGGCTGGAATAAATTGAAAGCTAAAATATCCTAAAGCATGAGTGACAAACATACTCTGATAAAATGGTGAATCTCTACACTTAGTTTTTGTAAAACTATACTTTAAGGATATAAGTAGAACTGAATCTGGGATATGGTAAAATATGACTACTATAGGAATACTGAGTCTGAAACTACGTGATGAAAATTAACATAATATCGGGGATCTGAATATACAATTATACAGAGCATGAATACCTAAACATATAGAACCAAACGTAACATATACTAAGCTTATTTGATTAACTGAATGACTGCTAGCTGGATACTGGTCATGTAAAACTGGACTGTACTGAGTTTGAATAATTGGACTGAAATTGTGGAGTACGCATATGAGATATAGACTAACTGAACAACATGAGATAAACGAACAAAAATACATAAAATTGTATTATCTGAGAATGCAAGACCAAGCATATAACATAATTCTGAAATAGTCTGTAAGCTGAAATACTGAAATACTGATAATTGAACAACTAATAACTGTATGCTATGGTCAAGAAAATCTGAAACTGAAGTGAGTTCTGAACTGAATACTGAAACTAAAATTGTGGGAGTTATCATCTAACCGATATACCCCGATTATAGACTGATTTAGATTTCAACCTGTAATCTCAGTTGGAAATGTGTTAACACTATGCCATGGGTTACTAACAGTAGCTGGGTCAACCCTGATCTGGGAGGAAGACTCATGCTATATATTTGGTTACGTCAACCCTAGTCTATCAGGAAGACAATTTATCCTACGCTGGCTATGTAGTTTTGTAACTCAGGGACTACTAATAAGGGTCAAACCCTCTGCTGGTAGGAATTCCCCCATCCCTGAGTTCGTTCGGTGCTGAATCCTACTCCCAACTAAATCGGCATTGACCTGATCCCTAGACTGTACAAGGCTTGACTGAACTCACACTGATTCTGTTGACTAACCTAATGCTACTGTTCCACATACTACATAATCATTCTATTTTGACTAGAGACTAGATAAACAGCTAAATTTTAGATATTCAATACCCCCAGAACTCGATAGCATAGATAATAAGGACACATGAGAGCATTTGAGACCATAATAAGTAAGCATTATTTAAAGAAACCCATCACTTGGGCATTTCATCAAGCACATGGAGATTAATACTTTAACATGGGGCAATTCATCAAATACATGGGGATCATGAACTTGGACATAGGAATATCTTAAACATGGGATTATAACATGACTACATAACTAAAATCATGAACTTAGGAATTCACATGAAATTCGCTTGAAATAAGACATGGACATTTAATCATACATGTAAAGGTCATAGCTTGGACCTAAGAATACCTTAAATATGGGTGAATAATAGAGTTACATGGAAAAGTGCATAACTTGGGGATTCATCTTGAAATTGATTGAACATGATATGGAAATTTCATCAAATATGTGGAAAACATGAATTTAAAACATGGAAATATTACTAAACATCATGAATTTAGGATCTATCATGAAAATCACTTGAATAAAGCATGGAAAACTCAAATTCATAGCATGAGGAATTCAAAATCTTGCATGAAATCATACATGGGCTAAAATTAATTAAAATCACTATGATAACATGCAATTCAATCTTTATTGAACATTTAAAATAACATAATGATTGAAAAATTTATTCTTTAATTGAAATAAAAGGGTTTTGAGCTTCATGGGTGAAAGAGGACCCATGGATGAACTCCCACATACCTTAATAGATTATTTGAAATTGAAAGCTTGACTTGGAAGCCTTGAGAATGTTATTGAAAGCTTTTTCTTGAACTTCTTGGATTAGAAACCTTAATTTCTTGATTGTAATGAAGAAACTTTGATGAAGCTCTTGGTGTTCTTGAGGGGGATAGGATTTTCTTGGAGAGAAAAGGATGAATAATAAGGTATCTGATGCTTTTGGGAGTTGAAATAGGTGTTATAAGCGGATTTGGGTGAGAAAAAGTGACCAAAGTGCCCCTAGACCCTATAGGAACTGAAATAGCATGTGAAACAGTTTTGTAATATGGTTTCCATCGCATCGCATCGCTAATCGTGTCGATGACTGATGCGTTGCATCCTAATCACGTCGGCTTACTACCTCTCACAAAAAATGTCATAATTTTTTACTTAGGTATCAGATTAAGATGAAATTGGTATTATTGGAAAGCTAATCCAATTATCTACAATTTGGTGGGTCTAAAGCTGCAAAGTTCTATGTATATAAAAAGTTATACACATTCAAAGTAGACTCTTGTAGAATCAAACACCAAACTTTAGACGAATCAAAGGCTCTAAGCTCAACTTTGTTCTAAGTGATTCTTATGAACATTTTTAACCCAAAAACACATCAAACATGAGGATAAAGATCATGAAACTCATATTCACATGGAGATCATTTGGATTATAACTTATACATGTAGGAACGACGGTTCAAAGACTAGTCCAAAAATACGGGGTGTTACACATTGATTGGGGCATGAACTAATAGTCTAATTATATGGGCTTGAGTAATCCTTTCTAAGTTAGGGGCGAATCTACGATAGTGAGTGTAGGTTTCTGCTACTGTAAAATATATAATTAAATGATAAAAATTTTTAAAAAAATAAATATTAAAAGGTGGGAACCCCCAACTAAATTAATGGATGACTTAGTGGTAGAAGGTAACCCACAACATTGTATTTGTGGTGTTGAACGTAGGTTCGAATCCTCGTGACATTTTTTTTTCTCTTTTCAGCTCCTATTTTTAGAAGGCTTTTTCGCCTATGTTTTAAGAAAAAGTAAGTTTTCTTTTTTTTTTCCTCTTTTTTTCAACCCCTATTTTTGAAATGCTTTTCAGCCTATGTTCTTAAAAAAGGTAAAGCCTAAGCCTTTTCCTTTTTGGTACACATATTTTTTTGTTTTGTTTTTGATTAATATTTTTTTATTTTAAAATTTTAAAATAAACTAAAAATTTGCTTTTTTTATAAGGTAAATCCTTTTCCTTTTTTATTTCTAATAAACTACTCAGTTTTCTTTCCCTTTTTTAGTTAAAACCTTTTTTAAATGTTATAAGTCATACGATAACCCCAACACAAAATTATTTTCCTCCTTAAGGCTAGAAACTTCTTTTGAGTCATCTTCTAATTTTAAATTTTACGTCAGTACTCTTCTCCCACAATCTCTTATTTTATTTTTATTTTTTCTCTTATTTTCTCATATATTTGTATTTATTTTTATTTTCTAATGTGTTTAATTTGATAATTATTAATATTTCATTGTAGTTTATTATTTTTTTAGTTGTTACATTATTTTTTTAAATTTAAATATGTTGAAATTGTGAAGTTAGATCGAGATGGTTATGAAATTTTTAAGCCTCAAATCACTATAGATTCTCCTTCAGTAAGTTCTCCTTCACATACTGAAATTTTTGACAATGTCAATCCTCCTCAGCCATCAGATAAAGATAAAATATTGACTTTGGGTTCTCTTGAATTCAATCCTGCTAAAAGAAAATAAATTTTGGAATATCCTCCTAATCAACACGATAGAGTAAGGAGATGTTACATTAAAAAAGGGCCCTGCAGACCTGGTGAGCATTTTATTTTTCCAATATAAGATTTTGGTGGAAAATTGCATCATTTTATCATGATTGACTTGATACTTCATACTCTAAATGGTTAAAATATAGTATTGAAAAAGACACAACTTTTTTCTTATGTTGTTACTTGCTTAAAAATGAGATTGCTGGATGTGGAAAAAGAGCCGGTGATTATTTTACAATTGATGGCTTCAGAATTTAGAATAAAGGGATAGAATGACTTAATAAGAATGTGGGTGATATAAGTAGCGATCACAATTGGTATTTCAATATGATGCTTGATTTGAATTGTTCGCAACAAATTTTCATGGTGTTGAAAATTAACTACAAGCAAAGATAAATAAAATAAAAAAAACAATAATTTTTATTAATGAATCTTGTGAGTACAATTCCGTGACTCTCTTGATTCTTCTCTCCTAAACTTAGAAATGATCCGAGATCCTTAAGTAGCGCGTTTCTCAAATTGTTGGATGATTTGGACTCCTATAGACGTATTTCAATCATCAAAAATGTCGGAAAGTGTTTTTATCGCTTTGGAATAATCTCTGGGAAGAACGTTGTTGATTGCTCCTTGTAAGAACTTGATAGTCAATGCAGAAGTTGTCAATTCTTTTCAAAGTCTTCTTTTTAGAACCCCTTTTGAATGTTATGTTACCCCCTATTTATAGTTGTAGGGAGCGGGCCTGGTTGCTTGCGAATGGCCGGAATATGTCACTTTGACACTTGTTAACTTTTTACTGGTTCTTGAATTTGAATGAGATTTCTACATTATTTGAACATGGGGCGTCACTTTGTTGGTCTTTTAATTTGACGGGGATGCCAAGTCACCCTGACACGTGGCATAGGTTTGGTCTCCAAAGTGTAATGGACCTTGGGCTTTAATTTAATAAAATGGACTAATTAATTTGTAGTGCCAAAATTAGTTAATCAACCCAAATGATCATGAATTAAAATCAAATTTTGTATGAATTTAACCCGTTGAATTTTATATGTCTACAAATGCCCCTTACTTTGAGACTTGTCGATATGTAGGCCTGCCGAAACTTGGCGAAGAGACTTAAAGTACCTATGAATGCATTTTTATTAATTTTTTGACTTCAAAGGTACTTGTTTCTTGTTAATGCCTTCAAAAGTTCTTCTCTTGGTTAAGCGTGAAATAAATAACCCTTAATATTTGTTCAAGTCATTACACACTAGACAATATTGAGGCCCCTCCATATGAATTTAAAATAGGACCATATTGAGTAAATCCTTAACTTACTGCCCCTTGCATGTTAGTAAAGATTCTTGAATTGAACTTTTGAACCAAGCAAATATTAACTTTCCTTTGGTGTTCAGGAAGAATAAATTTTTTTCAAAGAAATCTTTCAAACATGGTAATTTTCTTTTAGCTACTTGGAAACTTGAAATTCCCTGAAATTTTTTCGTCCAAACTTATTACAACCTTCCTTATATATGAAATTGAGATTTTCACTAGCCTAATTAACCAACCAATAAAAAGGATTCTCAGTAGATCAGTGGGTCAATGATCATATCTTCATTGCATGCAGTTTGGTATCTTGACACCATCCAATTATAAGCGGGTCTGAGCATCTCATAATCTCTCTACCTTCTATAATTGGTCAAGAAGTGCAATGTTATCTTCAAGTTCAAACATCAGAATTAAGAAGAACAAATGGAGCAGCTTACCAAGAATGCATATCAAATCTCAGCGGACTAGACCCTACTTCTTAGCACCAAAAAGCACTTCATGAACCCTAACACTGGAGATCTCAACTAGAAATGGAGAGAATATCGTGTTAAGCAAAATTCAAAGAAAAGGGGTTAGGTCAGAAAAGGGGAATCAACTTACTGTTGCAGCTGGAGAAGGATCCACCTTAGCTAGCCCAAGGCACCGTGTTGATTACTCACAGATGAAGAAACTCAAATTGAAGATTGGAGAAGACAACCATAGTGGAAGAGGTGGCAAGTTAAAATATAGTGAGCTGATCTTAGCTTAAATAGGAAACCCTACACTACTTATATGTTGCTTGATTTGGACTGAATCACGACTTAGGTCGGTTCGATTTTATTTTGTTTTTTTGGTTTGTAATTTGGATGGGTTGGTCCATTTATACACTTCGTTTTTTATTATTAATAAAAATCCAAATTAAACAAAAAAAAGAGATTTTCACCAGAACTTCTATATAAGATTTTCCCTTGTAGAGAAAATTCATCAAAGCACTCGGTAGCCACAAACAAAAGTGTTTGACTGTGTTTAATTGCCAGACTATGAAGCTATGACCTTTCTCAATATGATTGAATCCTCAAAATGCTCCTTAAGTAACTGTAACTTTCATAGCAGTCTATTTCCTCTTGCTCACTCAAATTTGCACGATTGCAATATGAAATACGTGACTACAATCGTAAGATACTTATTTTTTTAATAAGTAACAATAGGGAGATGTAACATAGCCATGTTTTACAATTATGTTTATTGAAATCGGAAAAAAGGAATAGCAACTAAACAAAATTTGCGGCCAAGTTTAACCTGTGTTGCTATAGATATTTTTTTTAATACTCAACTTTAGGTTCTCTTGTTTCCCAACTTGTGTGTCCATAACGATTAATCTCTATTTTTTTCTTAATCCTCAGAAATGGTGTAGAGTGCTCTTGGTCTCCAACAATGACTTGTTTCAACGACCGTGAAACTCCATACCCTTGCCTTGAGATCGTGGAAAGAAAACCAGATTTGCATGCCAAAGCCCTCACTTTGAAAGTTCATCCTCCAGTGATTGGCGCCTTCCCACTTGTTAGAAAGCCACTGGAAACTTCCCTTAATCTTACAGAATGGTTAACGATAGAAACTAAGGATGTCATGGACAACTTTTTGAGAAAAATTATGACTGAAAATGTTCTCCTTTTGAAGTATTCTACACATTAAAATGTTTTTGTTGCGATCTCTCCTAGCCACATTGGGAGCCTTAGCAGTTGGTATGTTCCTCCCTCTAGATTTGGTGAGGTTCGATATAGACCTAGCTACTGGGAGTGGATAGAAGACATTCTTTCCCGTAATAAGGAGACCTTGGAGCGCAATAAGATTTATGATGGTGTCTTTGCTTCATTGTTCATGTATGACCATAACGAGAATGTTCTCTAGGCCTTTTGTGAGAATTAGCGTCCATCCACCAACACTATTTTGACTTTTATTGGAGAGCTTTCCATATCTTTTTAGGACTTGAGAAACATCGGAGGCCTTCATGTTCATGGGTTATTTTATGAAGAAGTTATTGCCTCAGCTAAGGAGTTGACATATGTGGATGAAAAAGGGAATCCTTTTCTCTCTAGAAGCTGCTCACACTTATTTTCGGCATTCTACCGACTTATAAATGTGTCATTGATGACGTTTCTTTTCTTGATTGGACTAACTTTTGGTTTTGAGGAATAACGATGAAGCCAAGGATGAATCATGACCTATTGGTGAATATTGACTAGAAATTTTTACCATGAACTGAAGAAGAGAATACCCTTTTTGTTGAGTTAGGCGTGGAAGAATCACTCAGAGATGAAACTTATTTGGCGGCTTTCCTTGCGTGTTGGCTCTGTAACTTTTTACTCTACAAAATGAAGGGTGGTTGTATTCGTGCTAGCAATTTCAAAGTCACAAGATTGATGGCTCATGGAGAAAAATTTTCTTTAGCGGTCTAAGCTCTTTCTGACATCTATCGCGACTTTAGGGTTATCTTTACTTCTTCAAACTTGGGGTCCTGCCATGCACTCTTTTCTATCCATTATATTTATGGATGGATAGGTGAGTATTTTGAAAATTATTACCATGTAAACTATCCGCAACGAGGGGTGCAAATGTGGTAAATTTTAGGAGAAAAGATGGCAAAATAATTTGACCTTGTTGATGCTCGCAAGTTATTTCAACAAGTCAATGTAAATACACTTCCTTATTTAGCCTTGATATAGGGAAAAAAGGTACAAATTTATTATAGCGTTAAACTATCCAATTCTTGGAGTGACTTCTTCATAAGGCCTTCATTCAAGTTTTGTCACATTGAGACATGATAATGATCTGATCGTGGAGCCTTATAGCCCTCATCGATATAGTTGCCAATTTAGATTTTGTCAAGACGTTCCCAGTATTCTGACAAATCATCCTTTTGATGGTTTGCTGCTAGCTTTGGTTCAACTTTAGGATTCTTGACGTCCGTAGTTTAATGGACCTTTATGACTCGAGAGCACTCGAATTGATGGCCAGCCCATCGGGAGACTGTGCTAAGATGAAGTACCAATATTATTTTAAGAGGTCTGAAGAAAAATAATGCCTCCTCATTAACCAAAGGAGACCAACTTCAGCTGGATGGTCAAGGCAAGCTTTCTCTCTCTTTAAAGTCCAAGGCGGTAATAAGTAATCTTGCTCAATCTGTCCAAGTCATTCCTAAATCTAAAAATTTGAAGGGCAAGGATACACATATGGATAAAATAGTAAAAATCCCTTCATCGGCCCCCAAGGCAGTGTCCATCTCCACTTCTTAGGTGATCAGCGTTATCCACAAAAGAAATAAATCTTGTATCCCATCAGATAAAGGCGTTGAAAAGTCACTAGACATTGTGCCATTTTATAGTGACTCATCCAAACCACCAGTTTCACTCAATAGAGCTGTTATTGATTATTCTACCTCTAGTTCAAATGAAAGCAAAGCTAGCCAGGAACCATTCTAGAAGCGTTTGAAGAAAAAACATAAAGACTTAAGCGATCAACATTGTGAGTTTCCTGATTTGGATTCCATAAGTATTGACACCACTATCTTTGAAAAGGGTGCCACTGGTTCAACAATGTGCTTGGCTGATTTGGCACATCAGGTAATATCTACTTCGTTAATATCACAACTTCCCTCTTTACTCTATATTAACTTATCTTTTTTTAATTGGGTCTTGTGGATGTTTCCAGTAACATATTTGGTGATGATGTATTTGGTGAGGATTTTTTGATAAGACCAAATCCTTCATGTGTGTTGAAGAGTCCTAATATTTCTCTTGATAATGCCATGCCTCAAGCTACAAATAAGGATCCATCGATAAAGTTGTCAAAAAATATTGAATCTTTTCAAAATGTTCCAACAACTGATATTATGGCTGAAGCAAATGATAATAGACCTTTAAATGTTACCAAGTATTTGGTTTGGTCATTACATCGGATTGCCCCAAACTTTGAACCACAAAAGGCTATTTCGGCTTTCAAATTGTCCTACATTTCTGGATTTGTGTGAATGTATTACAGAATTTTCTGTCGAATTGTCAGAAAACCTCAATGGTTTAGAGAAAGGTGTTGCTCTAATTTTTATAGGTCTTCGGTAGGTCAATATTATTTACCTTTCTTCTTTAGAGATTCTACTTGCAGACTTTTTTAAGAAGCATTGAGATTATGATGTTGCAAAATTGTCTAGTTCCCAAAAGATAACTAGAGATGAACATCAGAGTTGCTTTCTATTGTGAAACAACATCTCCATGCTACAAATGAAGACAAATTCAAGATGGACAAGCATTTGGGAGAGCTTCAAAAAGTCCTTGAGAGAGCTGAAAAAGTGTTAGAAGCCTGGACACCAAAGAAGAAGAAGACCATTTTGCTTATTGAAGAGCATCAAAAGAAATTGTCCAAAAATCAATAGAGTGTCACCAGCATTGAAGGCGAGATTCATTCCTTTGAGAAAATCAGCCCAATATCAGAAATAGAAACCAAAGAACTTGCTAAGCTAAAGGAAATCGCTGAGACAAGTTGCCTTCAGATTCTTGGCCATAAGCTTTTCCCTTTATTTTTTTTCTTAAGAATGTTCTCTTTTTACTTTTTAGTTTTACTTTAGATCTTATCATGATGTATTGACAGTCTTTATAGAGAAATAAAAGTGACATTTTTCTTTTAATGTCTCTCGTGCTATGTAGTTTGTTTTTTAAATTTGACACGCTAACATGTTCTTTCATTTGCCTTCCCGACCAACATTCTTTGACATTTGTGACATGAGATAAATAATTCAAAATTATGAGTCACTTGTGTCGTTGGAATGGTAATTTTCAAAACTACAATGCACATGAAAGTCATGACGAAAAGATTTTTACACTTGCACAATCTTTTATAAAAGGCTGCGCTCAAACTCCGTGTCACCCAATTTTTCAACTTTGAGCTACTATAGTAAAACAATTCATAATTCGAACTAGGAGTGTCAAAATCTCAGAACTATTATTCCGATGTCAAGCTAGCTCATGTAACTATAATGTATATAAAAATCATGGCTAGAAGTTCTCCAGATTTTCCCAGGTACCCTTCCAAAATCATTCTTTCAGTTTTGTTTCGTCACATTTTGTTTGTTTTGTGTATCCTCACAAAAAATCTCATATCTTGACTTAGGAACATCAAAATCAGCAGCCATTTTTTGTGTTGGAAACTAGACTCGCAGGTCTACGTCTCTCATGGGAATCACAATTAGATTTCACCCAAATAGTCCTAGATATTGCCCCAAAACTACTCTTCTAATCTTAGTTTGCTAGTTTTATCATCTTTGCACAGCATCACGATAAATTTTATATTTTGACATAGGAATATTGAAATTAGGTACCGTTTCTTGCATCGAAAACAAGATTCGTACAGATAAGTCTCTCATGGGAATTACGATCAGATTGCATCCAAATAGTGCCAGATATTTCCCCAAAACCGATCTTCTAATCTTGGTTTGCTAGTTTTATCTACTTTGCACAGCGTCACAATAAATATTGTATCTCGATGTAGGAGTATCAGAATCAGGTGCCATTTTATTGGTTAGAAATTAAATCTGCATATCTATAACAAACATAAAAACCACACTCACCTCCTTTACAGATTTATACAAATGCATCATCAAAGTTAGTTTAGTTCAGAATATAATGGCCTATATTGCAACTTTGAGCGACTATGATAGAAAATTCATAACTTGGCACAGGAGCTTTCGAATCATTAGATGCATTTTTTATTGCAGAGAAGTATCTAAGATCTACCATATATGTAAAAATAATGGTGAACACCTATACGGATTTATACAGATATATTGTCAAAATTCGCTTTGTCTTGCTGGTCTTTTTACCTTTGCACGTCCACGGTAAACTTAGCAATGAACTTGTGTCCTCATATGATATCTATGTCAATTCAAAGTGTTATTGCCATGCTCAAATAATGACACACGCTTTTTTTTAATTTTTTAACTCATATGACTGAACTTAGAGTAAAAATACTCTAAGCTTCCCACGTACCTCAGAAGGATCAAGTGATAGCGTAGTTCAAGAATGATGAGTTAATTTATTTTTATTTATTGTAAAAAAAATTTCCTTCTTTTTTCTTTTGGAAATTCATTCATAATTTAGACTTGTGCGGGCCAGGAGTGACATGTAGTTTAAGCTCGTGCCATTGATGGGACCAACTCTTACACCGTATTGATCGAAAATCTTATAAGCACCACTTGAATAAGCTTCTTTGACTACATATGACCCATCCCATTTTGATGTAAACTTATCACCGATGCGTTTGTTGAAGATTATGGGTCTTCGAACTGCTAGGACCAAGTCAACTACTTGAAATGGTCGTGGTCGCACCCTATTGTTAAAGGCTCTAGAAAGTAGAGCTTGATAACACTCCAACCTTTATTGAGCTTCTAATCTCTTCTCGTCCAAGGCCTCTAACTCTGCTAAACAAAGTTGAGTGTTATGTTCAGTTGTAAGCCTTTCTTGAATCACAATTCAGAATGATGGATTTGTTGTTCTAATGGAAGGACCGCCTTTGCGCCATACACCAATGAATATGGAGTTGCTTGAGTTGCGATTCTAAAGGTTGTGCGATATGCCTACAAAGCTTCACTGATCCTCTCATGCCAATCCCTTTTGTTTTTTTTTTCAAAAACTTTCTTAAATAGGTTACCAAGTGTCTTGTTAAAAGCTTTGGCAAGACCATTGGCAGGTGCATTGTACATTGAGGACTTGTGCTGCTTAAAATTGAACTTCTCACATAAAGTCTTCATGTGTTTATTATTGAAGGGCGTTCTATTATCCGTAACTATGCATCTTGGTATGTCATCCCTGAAAATTATGTTTGACTTGATAAAATCAACAACATTTTTCTTTTTCACTTCTTTTAATGGAACAACTTTAGCCCATTTTGAGAAATAATCAGTAGCGGCTAAGATTTACATTTGACCTTTCGACGACTTTGGAAGAGGTCGAAAAACATCAATTCCCCAGGAATAAAAAAGACATGAGGCTACAACTGGATGATGAGGCTATGGAGACTGATAAATGTAATTAGCATGGAATTGACATATTTGACACATTTTGGCATGCTTTAGACAATCCAACACCATTGTCGGCCAATAGTAGGCCATCTTTTTTATGCGGAAATAAAGTTTAGTCCCTAATTGGTTTGCTCGACATATGCCAGAATGTGCTTCTTCCATTGTCTATTGAGCCTTTTTTTCAAGACATCGCAGGAATAATCCCTCGTAAGAATGATAAAATAATATTCCCTCATAAAAGATGAATCGTGATGCCCTTGTCTTAATATCTTCTCTTTGCTGTGGATCCTCAGGTAGCCTTCCATGCTTGAGATACTTAGTTAGTGGTTTTCGACAATCTTTTTCTTCCACCACTTGAATGGATGTATGATGTCTTACATCTATTTGAAGATTGAGACAACCAGGAATAACCCGTCGATGACATACTTGCACCTTTATTGACACATTCTCTCTGAGTGCCAGCGTTGTGGAAAAGTTAGCCATAGCATCCGCCATATGATTTTGTTATCTTGGGACGTGTTTTAGGAACACTTGGTCAAACCCTTCAAGCAAAATAATGGCATGTCGGTGATATGGAAAAAGATCTTTCTTATTCACCTTGTATCTCCCCAAAAGTTGGTTTATGATCAACTTAGAATCACCATAGATATCCAATTATGGGATCTTCATGTATGATGCTATTTCAATAACAACAATTAAGGATTGGTACTCTGCAGCATTATTGGAACATGTTTTGCCCAAAACAAATGAGAATGGCAAGATTAATCTTTCCTGTGATATTAGCACAATGTTTGCTCCTGCACCATCTCAACGCGCAGATTCATAAAAGAGTATTGTCCAGGGTGGCAGTTCTTCAATAAATAGTATATCTTTATTAGGAAACTCTTCTAAAACCTCCCATTCCATTTCCAAAGGGTGAATAGCGAGGAAATTAGCAAGTGTTTGCCCCTTCACAGCCTTTTGAGGTTTGTTTACAATCTCATATTGGTTAAATAATATAGACCATCTTGATAGATGACCTGAGAGAACTGGTCATGTCATTACAAAATTCATGGGATCAGCTCAAGAAATTAGCTTGATGGTGTATGCTTCAAAATAATGCCTTAATTTCTTTATCGCATAAAGCAAAGTTAAGCAAATATTCTCAATTGGCGTATAATTTAACTCAACTCCTATCTAGGTTTGATTTAGATAGTACGACATTTTTTCCTTCTTATCTCCATTCTCCTGAGCAATAAGTACTCTAATTGATCACTCTTGTGATACAATGTAGAGTATCAATGGCCTTCCAGGAGTTGGTTCCCCTAATATAGATGGATTCAACAAGTATCTTTTGATGCTTTCAAAAGCACTTTGACATGATTGGTCCCAATGGAAAGGTGCATCTTTTTTCATTAGATGGTTGAAGGGTTGACACCTTCCAGTCGAGTTAGAGATGAACCTACAAATGAATGTCAAATTTCCTTGTAGACTGCAAACGCCTCTCTAGTTTTTTGGCTCAGGCACTTTTTTGAATGGAATTAATCTTTGTGGGATCAACTTTAATTCCACGATGACGCATGATAAAGCCAAGAAACTTTGCCGAAGTAATCCTAAAGTCACATTTGAGTGGGTTCATTTTCATGTCAAATTTTCTTAACCTATAAAAATTAATGCGAAGGTCTTCAAGATGGTCGTCACTACACTTTATCTTTACCACCAAGTCATCGACGTAACATTCCACCCTCTTATGTAACATGTCATCAAAATTTTTTTTGCATTGCACGTTAGTAGGTTGCACCCGCATTCTTTAGACCAAAAGGCATAACGTTGTAACAATTTATCCCTCTTGGAGTTTGGAATACAATGCATTCTTCATCCTTTGGAGACATTCTAATGTGATTATATCTGGAATACCCATCCATGAATGTCATAGCTTCATGTCCAGTTGTCACTTCAACTATGTGCTCTATGATCGGCATCAAGAAATTATCTTTTTGAATTACCTTATTTAAGTCTCAAATATCAACGCAGACACGTATTTGACCATTCTTCTTCTTGACAGGTACAATGTTTGAGATCCATTATGGATACTTTACTTCTTGGATAAATTCGACTTTAAGAAGATTATTGACCTCTTCTTCAATTTGTGTTACCAACTCGGGATGAAACACTCGTTGTGACTGCATTATAGGACGTGCCCCCTTTTTTATCCCTAAATGATGAATAGCTACCCTACGAATATGGCCTGGCATTTCCTGGTACGACTAGGAAAAGACATCTTTGTACTTAACGAATAACTTAAAGTAGTCCCTTTCTTCTTATGGTGTAAGAAACACACAAATGAATATTTGGCACAGATCTTTCAGACTGTCGAGATTAAGTTCCTTAAATTCATCTATACTTTATTGTACACCATCCTCCAGTTAGGGTGGAGCCTATTGAACATTGATAACGCTCAAATTACACATCAATTTAGTGTAAGGCAGTCATCGTCAATATATTTACTCAACTTTGGAGTCGGGATCGAAACCACGAGGAATAATGTGAGTGGCGATTAAACTAATTTGAAACTATAGCTATAAGTTGAATTCAAACAAATGATATGAAAAGATAAAATGGTTTTTTTTTAATGATTGAACAAAAGTTATTAACACTTCAATTCGTCTAAGAACTCAAAGATTAAACTGCAATATTTCAAATCAATGATATAGATAAACTAGAGTTGTGATTACTATGATTAGTAATCCTTTATTGAATAATAGTTGTAGTACTGGATTCTTATGACTTGTGGAAAACAACAAATTATCAGTTTCGACAGTCCATCTAAGTATTTTTCAACCTGCTTAGATGTTGAACTCCCTAATTCTCTCAAACTTAGGAAATCATTCTATTGATACTGATTTTATCTCCAGTTGATCAATCTTGTTACAGCATTAATCATTAGATAAGAGCTTAACCTTCCCAAATCCTTGTTGATAATTCGCTACCTTTAGTTTATTTCTCAGTTCGAGCAAATCAACATAAGGCTGGATTTATTATTTGCAATAAATAAATAACAATCATAACAAAGGAATTATTAAGATGTTCTCACAATCACTCAAACCCTAACCAGCTATTAAATTCATGGTGGAATAATCATAGATCCCACAACCCTAGTTGTGGGTTTTAGTTCCACATGAGAAAGAAAGAGATAACAATAATTATAATCATCATTCAAAGCAATTAAACTTACAAAAGATGAAGTCTGAAGTTGATTCTCTTTTAAGTTCAAGAGAAAACTCCCACTACTAAATCAATGAGTTGAAAATTAAATTCTAAGTTTTGAACCCCAAAAAGAAGTAAAGTAGTCTTTTGAATAAGTTCAAGATGTTAAGCCCTCTTCAATAAAACCCTAAAAGATGCTATTATATCCGTAACATAAAAATTTTGAAATTAAAATTTCAGATTTTTCACCTTAGCTGACGACATGTCTGATGGCTTATCAGAGATCTGATAGCTTATCAGGCCATGTCTCCAGACAAGATTCCCATTTCTTGACTTCTTCTTATGTATGACGACATGTTTGATGGCTTGTCAAACACCTGACAGCTTATCAGGGGACGTCGTCAGCTCCTCCTCCAAGTTTGATGATTTCTGCCTTAGGTTGATGGCAACTCTTGATGGCTTATTAGGCCTTTGATGACATATCAGACAATGTTGTCACTTCTTCACTTCAAATCACATGTACTGCCTTAGGCTGACGGCATTCTCAGTAACTTATCAGAATTGTGATGACTTATCAAAGATTTCATCACACTTTTGCACCAACTTCCTCACACTATCTACAGTTGATGGTGACTCTGATATCTTATCACAAGGCTGACGACTTATCTGACAAGTCGTCAGCTTTACTTCCCTCTCTACTTGCTCAGAAATTAACTCTTTTACTTCCATTATTGTTGGTTCTCTTGCATCTTGACTTTTACTGCAATATTAAAAAGAAAACAATTAAAAACGACAAAAGTTTCTTAAGACTTTGCAATTATTCTCAGTTAAAAGCCTCAAATGTGTTAGTATCTGCTCACACATCAACACCCTCAACTTAAGGCAATTGCTTATCCTCAAGCAACTAAAACACAACCAAGAGGATACAAAGTACATTCGGCAGTCAACCATCCATATTATCTCAAAACATCTTCACTATCTCTAAGGTTAATTAATTTTAAAAAAAACTGTGCATATTATAGAAGGACAACAATGCAACATACAGGAATTAAGATGTGGCATCAATTCAGCAACAACAACCATGCATGTACCAAGATTACACTATCCAAACAAGTTAAAAACTAGCAACGTAACCAGTGTTCCCTTACAATTAAGAGGTTCCTCCTCACTTATATGTGAACTCAAGCATGTCAATACGGGGACGCTTGAGAGACACTCACTCTCAAAAAGAAGTTCCAGTTAATGTATGCCAATACCATAAGCTTGCCCTTATTTTCATTACCAAGGTTTTCAGACAGGTAATCTAGGATCACTATAGGTCTTTTTCTTCGTATTGTAATGTAGGCTAAGGGTTGGTATGTTACTCAATGATATTTAAGTTGACTAAGAATCCTAGGCACTACACTAAATTTTGGGGTCTCACTTATTTACCTTTACCTAATTCTCTCCTTTCTTGATCACACATACTCCAGATAGATGCGGTCTTTTTGAAAATCAATTCTTTTTTTTTCATTCCTTTTCTACCACACCCAGCCTTGCATATTATTTTTACCCTTCTTCATACTCACTTTACATCATGCACCCCTATGATATGCACCCTCAACTTAGGCTATTTGCCTAAGTCAAAGTGCACAATGTCCAAGGTAGATCTGGGCCAAAACATATTCATTGTGATACAAATAGGAAGTTGATAGGTATAATAAAAATAATAGGCATTCAGGATCAAAATTAGGATCAAGGGATATTATTCACACATTAAAGGTCATTTAAACTAAAAGTGGACTAACATCAACAACGGCCTATGATACTCTCCTAACCGCTATCCTACAACCAAGGCAAGACCAACCAGGTAAATTCTGGATTTAACACACAACGGAAACTAGGTAGTATCTCACACACACATGATACAAAGTACATCACAAGCTTCTACCCATTCGATGCATGTTATTATTTAGCAATGGTTATCATGTCACTAGTACTAATGCCATAACAAGATGCACAGTGGTCACACATAAATGCATATCACACAGTTATAAAACAGACCATTGGAGAGGTATTCAAAAATCAACAATAATATGTTAACTACCTAAGGTACTTGTATTTCTCCTAGTCAACTACAATATTTTACAACAAATCACAATACAATAAACATGCCGACTTTACTAGGAACAAGACTCTGGGGAAAAGAGGCATGTCAATAAAAACCCCAAGAGGACATCAACACTACAAGTAGCCCCACCCTCAACTTAAAATCATGCAATGTTCCCAATATGTCAAACCAAAATAAGAGAGTTAGAAGCATAACTGTGGCACCATGGGTGCGAAGATCTGATGTCAATCACATAATACAAAGACAA
Organism: Capsicum baccatum var. pendulum; assembly: GCA_030864225.1. Lineage (NCBI taxonomy): Eukaryota > Viridiplantae > Streptophyta > Magnoliopsida > Solanales > Solanaceae > Capsicum > Capsicum baccatum. Next base: position 224,629,913 of record CM061550.1, read on the forward strand.
ATAACAAAATACCTTGGGTTGTCTCCCAAGTAGCACCTAATTTAGTGTCGCGGCATGACTAGGTTATCTTGACTACTCAGAATTCATCAAGATAACTTAGAAGTGCTTCATCATTTATCCCTCTACTTAGACAATTTGAATCATCGGCCCATCTCTTGATCTTTACATCTTTTAGGTGCGTTGGGCAAATATAAGAGCATGATAAGAAAAGTTCTATCACGCCACTTTGAAGACTTAAACCGCTTGCCTAATTTTTCATCAAACTTTCGTGTGGGGTTAGTTGGCAATAGTGAGAATCTTAAAAATCCACTAAATGGACATCGATCTTTAATCTTCTTATCCTTCAAGATTGGGGTTGTATTATACCTTTCGGCATGGCAAACTCCAAAATATTGTAATTTTCCTCCTTATTTCTAAAATTCATCATTTGCTAAGGTGATTCAACTTTCATCACATCCACCAAGTGTATTATTGAAAAGTGATTCGAGTGACTTCTTCTCCCTAATTCTGGAGTAGCATCCTTCTCGACCTATTTACCTCAAATTAGGCTAGAGTCTTTATAAGATATTGGCTCAGTTTCTTCTTTTGCCTCTTGCACCAGTTTCTCAATCTTGGCATCATTTCTCATGGTTGGTTTGGTTGGTTGGGAAATCACCGAGGGTTGCTCATCATTAAGATCAACATTAATATAGGGTTCTTGCTCCTCATCTTCACACTCTTCTATTATTTAAAATAATTCCACAGACAAGATATCATCTAAACATAATATAAAAGAATTCTTTGAATGATTAACTTCTATAGCTATCTCCTCATGAATGATTAGCTTCATGTCTTGATACATATCACATATGATATCATACGTTTCTTTCTGCAGATCAAATATTCATTAAAAAATAGCTTCAATGCCACTCTTCCCAGTGCTTCATTCTTTCTTTTCTTGACCATAAGACCTATCAATCTCATAAGAAGAACTAAAATTTGAGGTAGCTGATGATAGGCGGATTTACACGCCTATATCAATATATTTTGCCCATATTTTAGCCTAGTTTTGAGAACTAATTATCTATTTCATGCACTTTTAGTCCTTTTTCCTGTAAATGAGCTAACAAACATGATTAGGAAAGTTTCAGGTATAAAAGGTGCAAAATACAGCATTTTACGGCTTACTTGACGCAAAAGAAAGCTCACAAACGAAGTAGAAGGGAGCTGGACGCCTAAGGACCAAATCTGCTGCATGGAAAATCTATCCCGGGCTAAAACAGCATTTCTGAAGACTTTGGGGACTTACAGACACAAAGCTGGATTTTTACAAAGATACATTAACCTAGTACAATTAGGTTATGTATTTCACTATTCTATTTGGATTATGATATTGTAACCTTACCCTAGTACATTTGGGTCAAGGATTTCATTAGTATATTAGGATTTGGTTATTCATTTCATTAGCTTAGTAGGAGTAGGATAGGAGTATTATAAATACCCTATCATGTTAGAGATTTTGAAGACATTCTGCACTTAACACATTCTTTAATTAATTCAACAATTAATTTTCTTCCATCTCTCTCATCTTCCATTACAAACACTTCTAATCTACTCTTCTATTCTTAAATTCCACAACAAGAGAATCGTTACTTGCTAGGGAATCACCAAAACCACACGCCTATAACCTACTTCTCACGCCATCAACCATGCAAATCGTGATATCCTTCGCATTCATGGGTAACTAAACCTATTAAGTTGGGGTTATGGAAGCCGAATGAGTTACTATCTATAGCTATGAGTTTGTGAGTTCAAGACAAGTATATTGCTTATATCATTATTCTCTTCATCTTAAATCTACATTCTTTGCGGTTGCAAACGCATAGAATAACGCCAGTCTAACATTTAACTTGTTCGAGAGAAAGGTTATTTGTCTGGAAAAGAGATAATGTCAAGGTAGTAGGACACCCTTTCCTATTAAAAAGCTAGTGCCGTAACTGGACTAACCTCTTGGAGAATTCGTACCGTTAGACACACTTTAAGCTCGAGAGAGTTAAAGTGAAATAGTCCTTGTTTAGGTCGAGAGACGCTTAGATTTACCATCGACTACAATTCTCTATAAGCAATTGCATGTCAAGACTCTACACACTCATAGCCAATAGAGACGTATACCTCAGAAGGTGGACATAACCCCAACGCTTCAATTCTCATTGTTTCACAACCTACGAAATACTCTCTTTTTACTTTGCTATTTTCAGCTTTTATTTCATTACTTTGGTTACTTATTACAATCCCCCCTTCTTACGAGACTTGCACCAAAAGTCTATTAATTTTGCTTACTTGTTGGCCAAGCTATTCCCTGTGGGATCGACACCCAACCCAGGTTGGGTTCTATATTTGCTAACGACCGCTTTACACTCCTATGAGAGCTGTAGATTGAGCGTTATCAAAAATTGGCGCCGTTGCCGGGGAATACGAGTGTCAATCAAGTTCGTGATAATTACTAGACCCTTTGGTCAAAGATTCTCGTACTTTTACGTTTAGTTTTTTGTTTTTGTTTATTGCAGGTTTTTTTTATTTTAGTGCATGCCCCATACTAGAAGTTCTGGTCAACCGTTATTACCAATCAATCCGGAACCACAACGAATTAGAAGAATGGAAGCACAAGCTAAAATTGACAGGATGGCTGCTCAACACGAGCAAGCAAGATTAGCTGCTCTTGCCGCTGCTCAAGTCCAACAACAAAACATTGATAATCCTGGGCTAGCAACAAATCCTGACAATGAAGATTTAGGTGATGACGAGTTACTAAACCCTAGGCGTGATGCTGAAATTATAACACCTGCCAATCGAAGAGGTCGACAAGCTCGGTATAGGTATGACCGCCAACCGTTGCAACCAGCTTTCGACGATGATGATGATGATCTTGATGGTGCCGGAGCCACTGGAGCTATAATTCCACCACCATTAGCGCCCGGAGCCAAATTCAACATCACTAGCACCATGATTCAGTTATTGCAACTCAAGGGGTTATTTGGTGGACTAGCAGGCGATGATCCGAATATGCATCTCATCAACTTTATTTCTACATGCAAGTCTTTTGACAATCCTGGTGTTGGTCAGAATGCTATTCGATTACGTCTATTTCCATTGTCTCTGACTGGGGAGGCAACACTATGGTTGAATGGGCTGACTCCTGATTCAATTACAAATTGGAGGCAATTGAGAGACGCTTTCCTAGAAAGATTCTTTCCGCCATCCAAAAGGGCTCAATTGAGAGATGAAATCAGCAACTTTCGTCAGCTTCCCTCTGAAGCTCTTCATGAAACATGGGAGAGGTTCAAGACAAAGCTAGCGAGATGCCCAAACCATCACATGACTAATGTTCACCTCATGGAAATCTTGTATAGAGCCTTGAATTCAATAACTAAACCAGTGGTGGATAACGCAGCTGGAGGTTCTTTCATGGACCTCACCTTTGGTCAAGCAAGCAATATGCTAGATTGCATGACAAAGCAAAGTAGAGCTTGGCATACCAGGGATTCTGAGGTAGCAAGCCCAACTTTATCTATTGGCATGTCTGCAGACCAAAGAAGAAGAGAAGAAGAACGTGAGCAAGACATGGCGCACATGAAAACACAATTGAATCTTCTGACAAAGCACTTATTATCAGGGAAGACCGAAAAAGTGAAAGCTGTGGCGCTGAAAGGAAGAGACGAATCTGATTCGGAAGAAGAGGCCAACTACTTGAACAATCAGGGGGGTTTTCGTGGGAATGCCCAAGGAAACCAAGGTCGGAACTATTATGATAAATCTGGAAGCAAAGACCAAGGTAGTTGGAAGAAAAATAATGAAAAGAGTGGTTTGTACGTTCCCCCTGGTAAATGTGACACCACCACATCTAACTCTATGGAAGACATGATGGCTAAGTTATTGAAAGGAGTGGAAGCAACGAGCGCTGGAGTGAAGGAGGTAATTGACGATTTGGCCTCCATGAAGCAATTAGTTGATTCTCATTCCACTTCTATCAAGCAAATAGAGCAGCAATTGAGCCAACTTTCAGCAGCATTCAATCAAAGAAAGGCTGGCACCTTACCGAGCGATACTGTGCAAAACCCAAGGAATGATGGGTCATGCATGACCATCACTACCAGAAGTGGTAAGGTGCTGGAAACTTCAGCAAAAGGCAAGCAAGTGGTTGACGTAGCAGCAGACATTGATGCCACACCTAGTGACGTTACAAGAGAAGAAGCCGCAACAACTACTTCAAACGTCAAGGATGTGCTACCTAGTGACGTGCAGCCTGAAAAAAATGATAAACGGAAGCAAGAGGAGAAGAAAGCCGTGGAGAGAACACTTCCATACCCACCACCACCTTTTCCACAAATATTGAAGAAGGTGGCCGATGACACTAAGTTCAGCAAATTTATGACCATGTTGAAGCAGCTGACTATTAATGTTCCGTTGGTAGAGGCACTTGAACAAATGCCTGGGTATGCGAAGTTTATGAAAGATCTTTTGACTAAAAAGAGGGCAGCAAGTTATGAGCTGAAGGATGATGTGCATCATTGTAGTGCAATTGCTACCCGATCGATAGTTCAGAAGAAGGCCGACCCCGGAGCTTTAACTATTCCTTGCACCGTCGGATCTTTGAACTTTGCCAAAGCATTGTGTGACTTAGGATCCAGCATCAACTTGATGCCATTATCGATCTACAAGAAGTTGGGGTTAGGAGATCCTACACCAACTAATATAAGGCTTGTTATGGCAGATAGGTCGGTAAAGCGACCGGTTGGTATTCTATGCGATGTCTTGGTGAAGGTATCTTTATTTATATTTCCAGCAGACTTTGTCATCTTGGATTGTGAAGCAGATTCAGAGGTTTCCATAATCTTGGGATGCCCTTTCCTTGCTACGGGAAGTGTGCTCATAGATTTGAGAGCTAATGAACTCTCATTCCGAATCAATGACGAAGTGGTTCGTTTTGACGTTTGCAAATCAATGAAGCAACCCAAAGATCTGAGTGTATTTTCTGTGGCTGATGTTGTCGTTGATGACGAGGAAGAACGACTTGAAGAAGAACAAATTCTTGATGATCCTTTGGAGGTTTTGCTCATGAAAGGAGAGAATGATGATGCTGAAATTTCTGATGAAGATATTTATGCTCTATCGGGATTAGGAACATATCGTTATACTCCCAAGAAGCTGGATCTTGATCTCAAGAATCGACCCACACCACCAGCTAAGCCATCTATTGAAGAGCCACCCACGTTAGAATTGAAGGAGCTGCCAAACCATTTGAAGTACGCATTCTTAGGAAGCAGAAATACTCTTCCAGTCATAGTGGCAGCCGATTTGGGTGAGCAACAAGTTGCAGCTCTTATTGCAATCTTACGCAAGTATATTAGAGCCATTGGATGGACCATTGCGGATATTATTGGTATTCTACCTGGGATTTGCACACATAAAATTCAGCTTCAAGAAAAGTGCACACCCACCATTGAAAATCAAAGGCGATTAAACCCACCAATGTAAGAAGTGGTGAAGAAGGAGATTATCAAGTGGTTAGATACAGGAGTTGTATATCCTATCTCTGATAGTACATGGGTGAGTCCTGTGCAATGTGTTCCCAAGAAAGGAGGTATGACGGTGGTTGCGAATGCGAAGAATGAGCTTATTCCACTCAGGCCCATTACTGGATGGAGAGTATGCATGGACTACCGCAAGCTGAATTCTTGGACGCTCAAGGATCACTTCCCATGCCATTTATGGACCAAATGCTAGATCGATTAGCTGGGAAAGGATGGTTTTGCTTCTTGGATGGTTATTTAGGTTATAATCAGATTTGTATTGCACCTGAAGACCAAGAGAAAACAACGTTTACATGCCTATATGGTACGTTTGCCTTCAAACACATGCCATTCGGGTTGTGTAATGCACCAGCCACCTTTCAACGTTGTATGATGTCTATTTTCTCTGATATGGTTGAAGACACTTTGGAGGTATTTATGGACGACTTTTCAGTTGTTGGTGAGTCTTTTGAAGCATGTTTAGCAAACTTGAGCATGGCATTGCAAAGATGTGTAGAGTTCAACCTTGTGCTGAATTGGGAGAAGTGCCACTTCATGGTAAAAGAAGGAATCGTTCTTGGGCACAAGATCTCCGAAAGAGGAATAGAGGTTGATCGCGCAAAAATAGAGGTAATCGAGAAGCTACCACCTCCAATTTCGGTGAAGGGAGTTCGTAGTTTTCTTGGCCACGCTGGGTTTTATCGTAGATTCATCAAAGACTTCTCCAAAATTTCTAGTCCATTATGCAAACTATTGGAGAAAGATGCGAAGTTTGACTTTAATGACGATTGCTTAAAGGCATTCGGATGCCTTAAAGGAAAACTCATTGAAGCCCCTATCATGGTAGCACCAGATTGGACGCTCCCGTTCGAAGTCATGTGTGATGCTAGTGGTGTAGCCATTGGGACTGTTCTTGGACAAAGAAAGGAGAAACTATTTCACCCTATCTAGTATGCGAGTAAGGTCCTAAATGAAGCCCAAAGGAACTACACTGTTACTGAACAAGAGCTCCTAGCGGTTGTGTATGCGTTTGAGAAGTTTCGTGCCTATCTATTGGGTACTAAGGTGATCGTTCATACAGACCATGCAGATCTTAGGTATCTAATGACAAAGAAGGATGCAAAACCAAGGCTGATTCGATGGGTATTGCTGCTGCAAGAGTTTGATTTTGAAGTCAAAGATAGAAGAGGTTGCGAGAACCAAGTGGCTGATCACCTATCCAGACTTGAGAATGAGTATGTGGCGCAACCAGAAAATCAGATTGATGATGCATTCCCTAACGAGGAGATACTAGCGACAACCATGGTATGCCGACTTTGCAAATTTCGTGGTGAGTAATGTGTTACCTTCCAATTTATCTTACCACCAAAGGAGGAAGTTTATGCATGACGTTCAGCACTACTATTGGGATGAGCCTTATTTGTTTCGAAGATGCGCGGATGGTATCATTCGTCGATGTATATCCCATGAAGAAGTGCCTACTATATTGGAAGCATGCCACACTTTGCAAGTTGGAGGACATCATGCAGGGAATCGAACGGCAAGGAAAGTCTTGCAAAGTGGTTATTATTGGCCTACGATATTCAGAGATGCATATGACTATGTGAAGAGGTGTGACCAATGCCCACGGCAAGGTGCTATTTCGAAACACCATGAAATGCCCATGTCCAAAATTCTTGAGGTAGAACTCTTTGATGTGTGGGGTATTGATTTCATGGGACCATTCGTGAATTCGTTTGGAATGAAGTACATCTTGGTTGCTGTGGATTATGTGTCAAAATGGGTTGAAGCTGTAGCATTGGCCGATAACGAAGGAAAGCGTGTTGTAGCATTTTTAAAGAAGAATATGTTCTCTCGCTTTGGAGTACCTCGTACTATCATAAGTGATGGAGGATCTCACTTTTGCAACAAGCTATTCAAATCTGTATTGGCCAAGTATGGAGTCAAGCAACACAAGGTAGCTACGCCATATCATCCCCAAACCAGTGGACAAGTTGAGGTTTCCAACCGCGAGATCAAGCAAATCCTTGCCAAAACAGTTAATGCGAATAGGAAGGACTGGTCTCGAAAGCTAGATGATGCACTATGGGCGTATAGGACTGCATTCAAGACACCCATTGGCATGTCACCTTATCAGCTAGTTTATGGGAAGGCTTGTCATATACCCATCGAGCTTGAATACAAGGCATTGTGGGCATTGAAGCACTTAAATCTGAATTGGGATGATGTGAAAAACCTAAGGTTGGAGCAGCTGAATGAACTAGATGAATTTCGTCTCCATGCATATGAACGATCGGATTTATACAAGGAGCGGATGAAGAAGTATCATGATCAGCGGATTATTCAACAAAATTTCCAAAAAGGTGACATGGTGCTACTCTTCAACTCCAGATTTAAGCTCTTCCCAGGTAAGTTAAAATCGAAATGGTCTGGTCCATTTAAAGTCATTCAAGTCTACTCGTCTGGAGTAGTCGAATTGGAAAACAATGAGGGTGTTGTCTTCAAAGTGAATGGCCAACGTGTCAAGCCATATATCGGTCCTCTTAACTCGATGAATGACATGGCCATCACTTATCTCGACGAAGTCTAAGTACTCGAGATTACTACGTCAAGCCACGATAATAAATAAGGCGCTAGATGGGAGGCAACCCATCGTTCTATTGTTTTATCGTGTTATCGTTTTGTCGTTTTAGTATTTTTTCTTTGTGATAAATGAAAATCCAAAAATAAGAGTCGTGCCACGACCAAAACTAAGGCGCTTGGTGGGAGGCAACCCATCGTACTAATCATTTTCATTTTGTTTTGAGCAAAAATAGGTGCAAGAAGTATTCAACGAGGAGATCGATTTCAATTGACGATTTGGACGCATTGTATGGTAAAGTTGGTAAGTTAGGAATGGTGATGCATAAGGCTATGGATTGAGCCTTTTCCTCGTCAAAATAGGCTTCGAGGAAGGCTAGGCCTTGGTAAAAATAGGCCACGGACGATGCACAACCTATTCTATAGCCTAAGGACTCGGAATCTAGTGTGCTATACACTATGCGCCGCCTATTCCTAGGTATGCTTTTGACTATGCGCCGCCTATGCTATGGCATTTGGTCTAGTATCTCATGTGCCATAGACTATGCGGCGCATATGTCATTGATATGCCATAGACAATGCGCCGCATATGTCATTGATATGCCGAGTGATATGCGCCGCATATGTGGTGTTTTTGTCCCCAAATCCGATTGTAAATGGGTCATAACCCGACCCATACTCTTCCTATATAAAGGGGACTTAGTTTTATAACACAACCACATTAGAAACAACCCTAAAGGCGCCGCATAACCCTCCAAATCTTCTCAAAAATTTTCTTCTTTTGCTCTTCCAATTCACAACAACTTCTCCACAAGCTTAAAGCAAGTAAGTACTCTCTTATTCTTCATCTATTTAGCGTAAGTACTACGTTTCTACGCTTATTATAAATTGCTAAATGATGTGAGATTGGTGGTGATGTTCATGTGTTTGGATTATTGTTGCAAAATCATGTGAGTGAACATATACGTAGGGAATTCTTGACTTGCTTCCGACATGAATTTGATTTCAATAGCATTGTTAAGATAATTGCTGAATTGATATGGCTATGAATATTGCTTAAGATTGTTATTTGGATGCTTACATGATAGACTATCCCGGCCATCGGGATAAGGTTATAGTGCCTATCGACTTAGGAGGTTGTGCTCGTTGTAAGAATAACGATTCCATGTGGTAACCCCTATGTTGTATTGTTGCTATATCCACCATGAAAGTAGTCCAATGGCTGCAAATAAGTGATGCAATGCTGATTTTCTTGCCGGAATACAATCCTAAAACGTATGTCGACGAAATCTGAGTACTCGACCACTTTCACTTCATTGAGTTGTGCTAACGAAACTAAGTGTGGGGTGGTACCCCTAGAGCTTGCATATAGATTGTATCAAGTGAGATTGTGTGGCAACTAACGTTATTTCTAGTCTCAGGTACAATGGCACCAAAAGCGAGGCAAGGCAAGGAGAAGGCTACCACGTCCCAAAAGGGCAAAAAGAGAAGTCAAAAAGACCAAGGAGAATCATCCTCAGCACACCTACCACGCAGAATGTTCGGAATAAAATGGGTTCTTGAGGAAGAATCCAAAGCATGGTACAGCAGCAACAAAGAAAGAAAATATGTGCACGTCGACTTGATCAACAAGGAGACCTTAGCAAAGAAGGAGCCGCGAATGTTGGCAAAGATAATGACTTTGAAGCTGGATTTCATCTTCCGCGACATGGGAGAGTGTAATCTTGACTTAACAAGAGAGTTTTATGCCAACTGGTCGCCAAACACGACAGGCAACGAAGTCAAAATTCGGGGCCAAGTGTTACAGCTTACAGCGGATTGGATCAACTCTTTTCTTGGCTTACCTTCAGTCGACACTGCACCATTCAAAGAGCTGTACAGCAGGCCTCCTTATAGAGCAATACGACACACGCTTTGTGGAAGCAGATCGATGGCAAGATGGGGCAGACATAAGGAAACAGGCCGTCACAACACCTTCCCCTATGCTCCACTAAATAGGGAAGCAAGAATTTGGATGCGTATTGTCAACTCATGCCTTATTCCTGGGACGCAATACACCAAGATATCGAGAGATAGAGTGTGTTTGGTCTATGCTTTGATGACGAATGTCCCTATAAACTTTGGGGCAATCATTCGATCTACCATGAGGAAGGCCAGACTCCACAAAAGGTCCCATTTCACATTTGGAAATTTATTGACAACAATGTTGCGGAAGGAGGAGATCGAAGAGGAACCAGCTAACCACAAACTCCCACATAACCCAAAGAAGGTTGACCTCACCAAAGTCAAAGATGCTGAAACATCTCATGGAGTCAACCTTACTACTGCGGAGAGACATGCTCGGGATGAGAGTTTCTTCCGTCATCTCTATGGCATGACACGGTTTACTATGATGAGTGGTGGACGTATTCCAACTGCTGAAGAGCTCCAACAGCTGGACCACGACTACCCAATGAACATGCATGCCCGGGAGATGTGTGGAGTAGGCGTATATTTTAAGAAACCTCTAGACGATGACGTGCCAACTGATGATGATCGACGCTTGCCTGATTCTGATGATGAGGAGAACTCTGACGATGACTCTTATGACGATTCCGACGAAGGGGGTATGACCCCCGACATTGATGAAGGGTCCGACTAACCAGGTTCTTCGACTTTATTTTCCACTGAGGGCAGTGTCCCGTCTAAGTGTGGGGTGGCAGAATCGCATGCTATACTTCTTTGTTTGCACCTATGTTTGTATGTTTATTTGTTTACTTTGTGTTTTTTTTTAGTCCGTTTTTTTTGTTTTTTTCGTTTGACGTTTTTTTTATTAGGAGTAAAATTTTTCTAGCTACGCATGAAATTATTTTGATAGGCAGCATGAGATTAGAACAAGAGTATGTGCTACAATTGTGACTATTGAGACGTTTAGGCTCTAGTTGTGACTCATTATGTGATATTGGTTGGTTCAATTCCTTCACTTGTTGGGTCGAGAGTCTATATTACTTCCAATTAAGTCGACCATGTGCCTTGTGTGTGTGAGATAATAGTATATTCTATGTTTGTGGCTGATGCTAGAACTTGCCTGGTATGTATGCAAAGCAAAAATAAGGAGTGTAAGTTTAGGATATGATTTAGGCATTTCTTTGGCAACCTATACATGTTTACCTTCAGTTTTACCTACCCATGGACATCATCCTAGTTAAACCCTTTCGAGCCTTTAGCCTATTTCTTTGACAACCTTGTATGTAAGCCTAATCCATTTTTTTCAAGACCGTAATTTGATCCAAATTCCTAAGTGTTTTCAATAAAAAAAAAGTCATGTGACAACATAAGAGGAAATTGGGTAAGTATGATGCTATAAATTGTAATGGTGCTTGAATGTGCTATGAAAAAGAAAGTGCTATCATAAGAGGTATGTTGTGAAAAGAAAAAGGAAAAGAAAGCTGAAAAGTAAGTAGTGCTTGAAATTGAAAAACAAAATAGGAGAACAAGGGTGGTAGAATAAAAGAATGAAGAAAGGTTGAAAGAAAAAAGTGTCATTGATACAATGTGATGTATTAAAGCGCTTAGGAACCTAGCCACTATTCTTGGCCAAAATAGTCCTACCCGTCCCTTAGCCTACATTACAACCATCAAAAGACCTACTTGATCCTAATCTTAACATTCCGACATTTAGTAGAGTACTACATTAAAGGCAAGCCTATGGTCATTAGTTGCTACATATGAATTCTTTGTGAGAGTGAGAGCAAGGACACTTTGATACCCATGTTTGAAAAATATGCTATATTTGTGCGTGATTATGGGTACTAAATGGTGAGACACACATGGTTGATGAGCTTTGGATAGTTGTATATGATTCTATGTACCTTAACGTTTGCATGCGAGTTGATCACCATCACTAGTCTACGCTAGAGGTTAAACTGTTTCTACTTATAATCAGAAAGCTACTCTTTGTTGATAATTGTTGTGCTTGTCTTGATAAATGTTTTGTGTTGTTGCGGTAAAAACCTTAAAGTCGATGCTTAAAAGGACATGATATGTTGTTCGAGGACGAACAAAGCTCTAAGTGTGGGGTGTTGATGATAGGCGGATTTACACGCCTATATCAATATATTTTGCCCATATTTTAGCCTAGTTTTGAGAACTAATTATCTATTTCATGCACTTTTAGTCCTTTTTCCTGTAAATGAGCTAACAAACATGATTAGGAAAGTTTCAGGTATAAAAGATGCAAAATACAGCATTTTACGGCTTACTTGACGCAAAAGAAAGCTCACAAACGAAGTAGAAGGGAGCTGGACGCCTAAGGACCAAATCTGCTGCATGGAAAATCTGTCCCGGGCTAAAACAACATTTCTGAAGACTTTGGGGACTTACAGACACAAAGCTGGATTTTTACAAAGATACATTAACCTAGTACAATTAGGTTATGTATTTCACTATTCTATTTGGATTATGATATTGTAACCTTACCCTAGTACATTTGGGTCAAGGATTTCATTAGTATATTAGGATTTGGTTATTCATTTCATTAGCTTAGTAGGAGTAGGATAGGAGTATTATAAATACCCTATCATGTTAGAGATTTTGAAGACATTCTGCACTTAACACATTCTTCAATTAATTCAACAATTAATTTTCTTCCATCTCTCTCATCTTCCATTACAAACAATTCTAATCTACTCTTCTATTCTTAAATTCCACAACAAGAGAATCGTTACTTGCTAGGGAACACCAAAACCACACGCCTATCACCTACTTCTCACGCCATCAACCATGAAAATCGTGATATCCTTCGCATTCATGGGTAACTAAACCTCTTAAGTTGGGGTTATGGAAGCCGAATGAGTTACTATCTATAGCTATGAGTTTGTGAGTTCAAGACAAGTATATTGCTTATATCATTATTCTCTTCATCTTAAATCTACATTCTTTGCGGTTGCAAACGCATAGAATAACGCCAGTCTAACATTTAACTTGTTCGAGAGAAAGGTTATTTGTCTGGAAAAGAGATAATGTCAAGGTAGTAGGACACCCTTTCCTATTAAAAAGCTAGTGCCGTAACTGGACTAACCTCTTGGAGAATTCGTACCGTTAGACACACTTTAAGCTCGAGAGAGTTAAAGTGAAATAGTCCTTGTTTAGGTCGAGAGACGCTTGGATTTACCATCGACTACAATTCTCTATAAGCAATTGCATGTCAAGACTCTACACACTCATAGCCAATAGAGACGTATACCTCAGAAGGTGGACATAACCCCAACGCTTCAATTCTCATTGTTTCACAACCTACGAAATACTCTCTTTTTACTTTGCTATTTTCAGCTTTTATTTCATTACTTTGGTTACTTATTACAATCCCCCCTTCTTACGAGACTTGCACCAAAAGTCTATTAATTTTGCTTACTTGTTGGCCAAGCTATTCCCTGTGGGATCGACACCCAACCCAGGTTGGGTTCTATATTTGCTAACGACCGCTTTACACTCCTATGAGAGTTGTAGATTGAGCGTTATCAGTAGCGCAATAGGGGGGGGGATTCAGGAAATCACTCCAATGTCCATCTTGACCACCATATAAAGAACAATAATACTCTCAGTAAGATGGAGATGGTCAACACATCTCTCTTTGGGGAGCATATCTACAATCTTGCCAAAAGTAAGGTACATCACAATATGGACATGGATCATCAGGATAAAATTTCCAACCACCAAGCTCATGTTCATTTCATGATGCCATAGTAATAGGTAAACTAAATAAAAATCTACCTAACACAAGAAATAAAAGAAAATTAAAGTAGCCTTTTGAATAAGTTCAAGATGTTACGCCTTATAAAAATGAAACCCTAAAAGCTGTTATTATATCCGTAACTTAAGAAAAATTCAAAATTAAAAATTCAAATTTTTCTCCATAGATGAAGACATGTCTGATGGATTATCATAGATCTGATAGCTTATCAGACCATGTCATTAGACATGATTACCATTTCTTTCCTTCTGCTTATGTGTGATGACATGTTTGATGACTTATCACACACCTGATGGCTTATCACAGGATGTCGTTATCTCCTCCTCTAAGTTTGACTATTTTTGCCTTAGGGTGATGGCAACTCTTGACAGATTATTAGGGCTTTGATGACATATTAGACAATGTCGTCATGTAATACCCCATACTTTTTTCTAGCTAATTTCATCTAAAAAATGTCTAGTATTAGATTCTAAATTAAATATTGGTTAATCCATAAGGAATTTTTCTAGATTTTTACTTTTAGTCATATGGAAAATTCAATAAGCTTTCCATCGATATAAGATTCACCCAAATCCGATAACCATGTTAGAAGTTACAACTATTTCAAGCTTTCATTGTAAAACAATACAATATTAGTCAGTGGCGCACCACGCCACAAGAGAAAATAACATTTGGCAAATTCTAGTTCAGAATTGTCCTTTTCCAGTGTCTTAGCGTGATTTCCTCTGCATCGCGCCAAAGTTCCAGGTTGCAAAAGACGGGGCAACACGATGGATCCATATCGCACCATCCCTTAGTTTCCCAAATGTCAAATTCCAGTGACACGACACGATAGCACTGTGTCATGTCAAGGGTTCAGTTTGGTTAAAAGGGTCAACTTCCCACACCTATTTAAGCTCTTTAACACATGATTCAACCACTTTTCATCCAAAATACACTCTCTTTTATCAAAAACCTCACAAGAACAAGCTAGGGTTTTACTGAAGATCCAATTCCAAGAAAGTTTCTTTGTCAATCTTCATGAAATCACAAACTAAGGTATGCATAGTGTTCATTCATGGACTACTTTCATTCATGAAGCCCAAGAATCCCTTTTCTAAATTCAAGTTTATGGATTTTCTTATGAATTTAATGATTGGGTTGCTCTTGTTCATGTGGATAATGAGAAATTGAATTCTACTCTATGTTGGGTGATAAATTCTATATGGGTTACATTATTATAGATATAGATTCATACAAACCTATAATTAAACCCTTGAATGATGAAATTAGAATTGAACCATGATGTGTAATTATTGTACAATGATGTTTACATGTACCATGCCTATAATATGTTTGATTAAATGCCTAGATGAAGTAAAAGTGCCTAACTAGAATGATACCATGAAATCCCCATGTATGTACAAGTTATGCCTATCATATGTTTTTATGAAATGCTTCTATAAATATATTATGGATTATGATGTTAGTTATATGTTCAAGTAAGTTATGCTTGGTCAGTTTCCTTCCATCGAGTCCTGAGGATACTCATACCTAAAACATTAGTCGTGTGCCTAGAGCCATGTCATGTTTCCATGATACTCTCAGTAAAGCTATGAATTCTTAGACTTCAGACAATCTTATGACTCAGGAAATTTCCAAGATCTCATATAGGGGACACTATCAGATGAGGGTTGCCTACAGCTTGTCGTTATTAGTAGCGCGGTATTGATACCCTTCTAATTGGGGTTACAGATTGGACCCCAACTCAGCCATAATGGCATATCAGGGGTATGTCGGTTAGATAACTACTTTCCACAATTTTATTTTACAAAATTTGGATTATCAGATATAGTCAATTAGTCTCAGTAATATAACTCAAATAGTTCTTTAGATTTTAGGACTGTCAGATATAGTCAACTCAGATATAGTACGAAACTCAAATAGTTCCATCAGATTCAGGACTGTCAGATACAATCACCCTTGTTATCAGTTAGATTCAGATTCAGTAATCATTTTATCACAATATTAGTGTCAATTGTTATGTCTCATGCATGTATTCTCACACTTATGATTGTTAGTCAGTTATTATTATTGTTCGTGCATATGAACCCCATTCATTCAGCCTACCTCACATGCATACCAATACATTTAAAGTACTGATGCATTTGTGCTATGGTGTCTTAGACCATAGGTTCAGAGTCACGAGCTCCAAAGCAATAATAGAGGCTAGATATTTATAGACAGAGTTAGAAGTAAGTCTTTATTTTTTTAGGACATGATTATTTCCCTATTATCTCATTAATTAGTTTATTAGTTGGAGTTATTTGGGTACATGTCCCATCAACTCCTTACTCAGACATTTCAGTCAGTTAGAGGCTTTCTAGACTATCTTGTTTCAGACTTCTGTATGTTTAGTTTTTTTGGGTATTCTATTACCCTACACAGATGTTATATCATTCAGATCATATTCAATATTAAACCTTATGACCTTTCAATTCATGTTTTCGCATTATAATGTATTTTATGCAGTATACAGGTACAAATATCATTCATGGGTTAGCTTATGGTCCTTCGAGGTCATAAGCATGTTGTAGCATTCCGAGTACCAGATTCGGGGTGTTACAAACTTAGTATCAGATCCTAAGGTTCAATAGAGTCTTAGGAAGTATAAAAGATGCATCTAGTAGAGTCTTGTACATAGGTGTATTGCGTGCCACATTTATGTGCAAGAGGCTATATGATGTTTTAGGAATAGTTTCCCTTCTTTTGGTATTCATGTCATGCCAGTGAGCATAATCTTAAGTCAATCTCTTAGTCTAATCTGTTTCCCCCTTTGTTCTACAGAACATGCCTCCTAAAAGAAGAAAGGGGAATCAGGCAGCCCTTCAGCTCGAAGAACCTTTGGACGAACATGTTTCTCATGTAGAGTTTCGAGCTGTATTCACTACTCTTGCTAAATCAGTTGCTGCTCAGAATAAATGACCAACTGTTGTTCTAGCCAATCCAGTAGCCAATTCAGCTGCAGCCAAGATTCAGGATTTTACCCGAATTAATCCTCCATCCTTTCTTATGTTTAAGACAGATAAGGACCCTCAGGAATTCCTAGATATGGTGTCGAAAGTGTCAGACATCATGGGGGTGACTATTGTTGAGAGTGCTGAGCTAGATGCATATCAGTTGCAGGATATTGCTTACACTTGGTTCAAACAGTAGAAGTCAGAAAGGGCAGATGATATAGGTTCGATTGAGTGGGAGAAGTTTGCGTCTACTTTCCTCGATAGATTCTTTCCCCTAGAGCTTAGGGAAGCTAAGGTGTTAGAATTCATCAACCTCAGGCATGGAAATATAACAGTGAATGATTATTCTCTTAAGTTTACTCAATTATCCAGATATGCCCCTCATGTGGTTGCAGACAGCAGAGCCAAGATGAGTAAGTTTGCTTCTAGGGTAAATGATAGCATGGTAAATTAGTGCAAATCTGTCATGCTGAACAATGACATGACTTTAAGAGTAGAAGATTAAACAGAGGGAGAAGCATAATAAGAGAGTGAAGACAAGTAGTTTTAACTTTGCTTAGCCTAAATCAAAAGAAGGAAACCATTCTTAGTTTCATCCTAAGTCATCAGTTTTAGCCCCTTCTTTAGCCAGTGCTCTAGTTCCTAAGTTCAGGGAGGGTAACAGAGATAGAGAGACAGGCTCTAAGTCTTAGGGCAGTGTTAGCAATGCCCGAACTAATCCCCTTTATCAGACTTGTGGTAAGAACCACAAGGTTGCTTGCAGAGCTGGTAGCGATGTTTGTTTAGATTGTGGAAAGCCAAGCCACATAGTCAGAGACTGCCCTCAGATAGGTTACCAGAGTCAACTCTACTTCTCATTTTAGTCGGGTCGCATGAATCAACAAGGTGCCACCACCAGTGCTACTAGTGGGCGATGCCCAAATCGTCTCTATGCTCTTCAGTCCCGATAGGATCAGGAAAATTCTCCTGATATAGTTACTGGTACATTATAGATCTTTTATGTGTATGTTTACGGTTTGCTAGATTCAGGAGCTTCTTTGTCTTTTGTTACTCCCTATATAGCAGGCAATTTCAGAACCAATCCCAAAATCCTAGCAGAGCCCTTTTTAGTCTCTATGCCAGTGGGTAAAACTATCTTAGCCCGACGGGTATACAAGAACTGCTCGATTAGGATATTTTAGAAAGTCACTTCTATAGACTTAGTCGTATTAAAGATGACTTATTTTGATGTCATTCTCGGCATGGATTGGCTTTATTCCTGCTATGCAACAGTCGACTGTAGAAACAAAATAGTCCAGTTTCAGTTCCCAAATGAACCTGTCCTTAAGTGGAAGGGTAATGTATTCGCTTTCAGGGGTCAGTTTATTTCCTACCTTAGATAAAGGAAAATGATATCTACAGGATGTGTCTATCATCTTGTTCGAGTTAAGGAAACTAGATTTGAAACTCCCAACCTTGAATCAGTTCCAGTTGTAGGTGAATATTCAAATGGCTTTCCCAAAGATCTTGCAGGAATTTCTCCCGAAAGGGAAATCGACTTCAGCATTGATCTTCTTCTAGATACTTAGCCTATCACTATTCCACCATACAAAATAGAACTAGTAGAACTCAGAGAACTGAAAGAACAATTAAAGGATCACTTAGATAAGGGATTCATCAGGCCCAACATTTCCCCATGGGGCACTCCAGTATTATTTGTGCGTAAGAAAGAAGGTTCTCTTAGGGTGTGTGTAGACTATCGTTAACTCAATAAGGTCATGGTCAATAACAAGTATCCTCTTCATAGAATTGATGACCTCTTTGACCAACTTCAGGGTGCCAGTTATTTCTCTAAGATAGACCTCAGATCTGGCTATCATCAGCTCAGAGTCAGAGAATGTGACATTTTAAAAATAGCTTTTCATACTCGGTATGGTCACTTTGAAGTCCTAGTCATGTCATTTGGTCTTACCAATGCCCTAGCCACTTTTATGGACATGATGAATCGTGTGTTCAAGCAATACTTGGACATGTTCATTATAGTATTCAGAGATGATAACCTGTTCTATTCCTGCAGTGAGTGCGATCATACAGACCATCTTAGAATAGTACAATAAACTCTCAAAGATCATCAGTTGTTTGCCAAATTCAGTAAGTCTGAATTTTGGCTAAGGTCAGCAGCATTCCTTGGTCATATTATTTCTGGTGGTGGCATTAAAGTAGATCCTCAAAAGACCAAAGCAGTAAGAAACTGGCATCACCCTATCTCTCCATCAGATATTAGGAGTTTCTTGGGTTTGACTTGATATTACAAATGGTTTGTTAAGGGATTTTCTTCTATTGCATCCCCTAAGTCTAGATTGACTTAGAAGAAATTCAAGTTTCAGTGGTCAGATCCTTGCGAGAAGATTTTTCAGGAGTTGAAGACTAACTCACCTCAGCTCTAGTATAAGCTCTTTCAAATAGTCCATATGGTTTTGTAGTGTATTAAGATACATCCAGAGTAGGTTTGGATTGTGTCCTCATGCAGCATGGTAAGGTCATAGCATATGCCTCTAGAAAGCTTAAGCCCCATAAGAGGAATTATCTTACTCATGATCTTGAGTTAGCAACCGTAGTCTTTGCCTCAAAGATTTAGAGGCATTATCTATACGGTGTTCATATAGATGTGTTCACAGATCATAAAAGTCTTCAATATGTCTTTTCTTAGAAAGATCAGAATCTTCGTCAGAGAAAGTGGTTAGAGCTCTTGAAATACTATGACATGAGTGTCTTCTATCATCCGAGAAAATCCAACGTAGTGGCTAATGCTCTCAGTAGACTGTTTATGGGTAGTGTTGTTCATGTCGAGGGCAGTAAGACAAAATTAGATCAAGTAGTCCATCAGCTTGCAAGACTAGGCGTTCGCTTAGTCGATACAAAAGAGGGTGATATATGGGTTCAGAGTAGTTCAGAATCATCTCTAGTTTTTGAGGTGAAAGAAAAGAAAGATAGAGATTCTAGCCTTGTCAAGTTGAAAGAGTCAGTCCAAGATCAGAAAGTAGAGGTTTTATCCTAAGAGGGAGATGGTGTGCTTCATTGTCAGGGTCGTGTCTGTGTTCCAGGTGCAGATGACTTAAGGGAGCAAATTCTTGCAGAAGCACATGGTGCGCGCTACTCTATTCATCTAGGGGCCACAAAGATGTACTGTGACTTGTGGGAAATCTATTGGTGGAGTGGGATGAAGAGAGATATTGCAAAGTTTGTGGCTAAGTGCTCTACATATCAGCAGGTTAATATAGAGCATCAGAATCCTAGTGGGTCCACGCAGGAGTTCAGTATTCCTACTAGGAAGTGGAAAGTTCAAAACATGAACTTCGTGATGGGTTAGCCTCGAACTCGTCATTAGCATGATTCATTCTGGGTCATTGTAGACAGAATGACCAAATCAGCTTATTTTTTCCAATTCATACCTCTTATTTAGTGGAGGCTTACGCCAAACTCTACATCAGGGATTTGGTCAAATTGCACGGTGTTCTGTTGTCCATTATCTCAGACAGAGGTAACTAGTTCACTTCTCATTTTTGGAAAGTATTCCAAAAGGGTCTTGGTACCCATGTTCATCTTAGTACAACCTATCATCCTTAGATAGATGGTCAAGCAGAAAGGACCATTCAGACGTTAGAAAATATGCTAAGGGCGTGTGCAATCAATTTCAAGGAAAGTTGGGATGACCACTTACCATTGATTGAGTTTGCATTCAACAAAAACTATCATTCCAGTTTTCAGATGGCTCCATTCGAAGCTCTATATGGTAGGATATGTAGATCTCCAATTGGTTGGTTTGAAGTTAGTGAGGCCTCAGTTATAGATCCTGACTTGGTATTCGACGCCTTAGAAAAAGTCCAATTGATTAGAGAAAGACTCTGGGTTGCTCAAAGCCGACAGAAGTCTTATGCAGATGTTCGTAGAAAAGATCTCGAGTTCGAGATTGGTGACCATGTCTATCTAAAGATCTCTCCCATGAAGGGAGTGAAGCGGTTCGACAAAAAAGTAAAACTCAGTCCCCAATATGCCGGTCCCTTCAAGATTCTCAATTGATTTAGCAAGGTAGCCTATGAGCTTGAATTGCCTTTAGATCTAGACTTAGTTCATCCAGTCTTTCATGTCTCTTCTCTCAAGAAGTGCATACTTGACCCATAAGTTATAGTCCCTATTCAGGGCATTGATATTCAGAACACTCTCTTTTATGAAAAAATTCTAGTTGAAATCTTAGACTATCAGACTCGTAGATTGTGGAACAAAGAAGTCCCTCTAGTTAACGTTCTTTGGCAAAATTAGTCCATCGAGGGAGCTACTTGGGAAACAGAGGCAGACATGCGTACCAAGTATCCTCACCTTTTCTTCGCTAACTCAGATCAAGCTCAAGGTAACAGTTCTCCTTAAACTTACTCAATTTCATGTTCGGTGTTCATCAAAAACTTGGTATGCAGTTTCATGCTCATGTTCCCATTATAAACTTGGTATCAAGTGTCATTGCATATCAGTCATGCACTCATGTATTAGTTCAGTTATGTAATTATGCATCAGATATGCATTTTGATTTCATGTCCCCAATGGATAATACTACATGAATCTTTCCCATGGCTCATTTTACTCTTTAATTGAAGCCTTGAATCGTTATGTTGCTTTTCGACAATTCATTAGTAGAGATTCCAATCCTTTTGAGCGCTATCTTTGACATAATATTGAATGCCGAACTATCATCAATCAATATGCGATTGAGATATTGTTCTCTAATAGACCCAACCATAAATAAAGGTCTGTTATGTAGTTTAGACCCTAACAATAAATCATCATCCGCGAAGGAAATTACAGTACAACATGATGCAACTTCTTTATTAGCATGAAATTTTTGTGTTATTATTAGACAATGCCCTCCTTTGCTTTCCTTTACTTCCTCTGTACTAAAAATTATATGTGTGGCACCAATTTGACTATCTTTAAGAAATTTTTCTAGAAAGAACTTATACAATGTAATAGGTCTTTGGTCTTTACGTGACAATGCACCATCAATCTTATTTCTAGTATCAAACTTAACAATTTTTTGTGGTCATATATGCTCCATGTTACACTTTATCACTCTTGGCTTAGGAAGTCGTATTCTTAGAGCCACTTGATGCCTCATTTTCTTATAAAACCCCAAGGTTCAATCACTATCATCATTACCTTTAGCTTTGTTGTCTGTTCCTAATGAGCCTTTAATAGTTTTCCTTGGAAATTCCACTTCAACTGGTTCGCAGGTCCCAATCTGCAAGAAGATTGAGCTTGGCATGGTTTGCAACATTGAAAACTCCTTCTTCTCGAGAATAAAACTAGCGTGATTTGCCTCTACTGCTTCATCCATGTCGATGATGATTTTTCCTTTACTTACCAGTGTCATGGTTTTTTCTATCAAGATAAAGCACTTTCCCATTGGGTGGCCAATGACGCGATGATAGTTGTAGTACTTGGGATCATTTACCTTATTGATTTCCTCAGGCCTTTTTGATTTAGGCAGATCAATGATTTTCTTAACTAGCAATTCATCCAGTATCATAGGTACATCCGAATCTGGAAATGGATAAACCATAGCTTCTAATTCTTTCAGGGTTGGACAACATTTATCTTCTCTTAGATATTACCTCGAGTATTCATCTTTCTTCACCTTTTGCTTGGTTGTGACCTTTACAGAAGTTTCTTTCACTGCCATAGACTCTTTAGTCTTCGAGGTCATACCTTTCTTAAACTCTATTTTTTCTTTCATCTGGTCAATAATAAGGGATGCCTTCCTATGACTTGCGATGCTTAACTCTATATCATGTGCTCGTGTAGAAATCTCTTCAAATGTTCACGGTTTGATTCCTTATAGTATGTATATGAGGCCTCAATGCATTCCTTGAATACACATTTCTATTGCAAATATTTCCAAAAGGCGGTCTTTGTAGTCCAAACTCAATGATCTCCATCGATTAATGTAATCTATTATAGTGTCATCCTTTCTTTGCTTAGTGCCCGTTAACTCTATCATGCTCACAGTTCATCGGGTGTTGTAAAATTGATTGAGAGATTTTTTATCGAGATTCTATCAACTATCAATTGACTCATGCTCCATGTTAATATACCAGTCAAATGCGTTCCCCTTCAATGAACAAACAAATTGCTTTACCAAGTGATCGCCATGTGTTCCAGCGTTGCTACATATTTTGACAAAGTGTTCAATGTGCTACCTCAGGTTTTCCTTGCCATCAAATTATTGCAACTTTGGCGGTTGATAGCTCATTGGCATAGGTACACAATTAATTCATCTTGTGTAAGGCTTGGAGTAATACAACGAACTCTGTGGTGCTCCACCATATTGAGCCTTGATGGTGTTTGTTATCATATCTTACAGCTATTGGACAGATAAAGCTGTAACTAAAATAGATTATTTCTCCTTCTAAAATTTAGACTTAGCAGGTAATTCCTCAACATCTTTGTCCTGTGGAGTAAAACTATATGGATAAGTAGGGATGTGACTCGACTCTCCTGGTTTATAGGCCTACAGTTTGTTCATGAGTTAAGCGATATGAAGAATCTTATTGTCAACTGACTTCTTTAGGGCTTCGATGATTTACTCCATCATTGTGAACTTCTCATCTATGTTAGTTGAGTCAGCCATTAAGGGATTTATCTTGGTTGAAACTGACGAATCCATAGAATCTTTAGGTTCACCAAAGTTGGATTTGATTAGAGAGAGTTCGCCAAAGAACATGGAGGCAAGATTTCCCCTAGTAGTTATCACATGAGAGTTATTATTTTTCTCCACCTCCAAAGAAGTGAAGTATACAGATTTATCCAGGCAACTATCTTTACACTTTTAGCGAGTAATTGGTCCAACACGACTGAGGTCAACAAATACAGTAGTAGAACCCTTGCATGTAACATCATTTCTTTTTACGAAGTCCATCATAATAGTTAAATTTGTAGCTTCTGATTTGTAGGAGAAAGAGATGAAGAGCAGAACTAGTCCCACTAGGTGTGACAAAATTTGTTCGCAATAAATTTTTGTGGTGCTGAAAATTAACTGCAAGCAAAAATAAATAAAATAAAAAAACAACAATTTTTATTAATGAATTTTGTGAGTACAATTTCGTGACTCTTGATTCCTCTCTCCTAAACTTATAAATGATCTGAGGGCCTCCAGTAGAGTGTTTCTCAAATTATTGGTTGATTTAGACTCCTAGAGACGTATTTAAATCAACAGAAATATCGGAAAATATTTTTGTCGCTTTGGAATAGTCTCCGGAAAGAACTCCGTTGATTGATCCTTGCAAGAACTTGATAGCCAATGCCGATGTTGTCAATAATTTTCAAAGTCCTCTTTTTAGTCCCCCCTTTTAATGTTATATTACCCCCTATTTATAGTTATAGGGAGCAGGTCTGGTTATTTGTGATTGGCCAAAATATGTCACTTTGACACTTGGCAAATTTTGATTGGTTCTTGAATTTGAATGAGATTTCCACATCATTTGGACATGTGGTGTCACCTTATTGGTCTTTTAATTTGACGGAGAAGCTAAGTCACCCTGACACGTGGCATGAGTTTGGGTTCCAAAGTGTAATAGACCTTGGACTTGAATTTAATAAAATGGACTAATTAATTTATAGTGCCCAAATTAGTTAATCAACCTAAAATATTATGAATTAAACTTAAATTTTGTATGAATTTAACGCGTTGAATTTTATATGTCGACATGAATAATCGAGCACAATTTGTATTAGTTTCTTTTGACAAGCAATTTGAGAAAAATAAAAGTGAATATTGAGTTCATTTGGATGCTTTAATTGATGTTGCAAGATTCTTTTGAAAGAAAGATTGCCATTTCGAGGTCATGATGAAAGTGAAATTTTTACAAGAAGAGGAAATTTTTTAGATCTTTAAAAGTGGTACGCGGATAGGATGGAAGATGAGAAAAAAATTATGTTAGAAAATATTCCGCAAAATGATATCATGATTTATCCAACTATTCAAAAAGACATTATGAGTTCTTTTTCTAAAGAAACATTGAAAGCAATTGTCGAAGACTTTAACGGAGATTACTTTGGAATATTAGTTGATGAGTCTAAGAATGTCTCTCAAAAGAATAAATGGCCATTGTTCTGTGACATGTCAATAAAGAGGGTAAGCTTATTGAGTGATTTCTTAGTGTTGTTCATGTTAAAGAAATATTTTCACGGTCACTAAAAGATGCTATATATTCTTTGTTGTTAGAGCATAATTTAAGTTCTTCTCATATTCGGGAATAGGATTATGATGGAGCTAGTAACATGTAGGAAGATTTCAATGGTCTTAAAACTTTGATTATGAAAGATACTCTTTCAGTATATTATGTACATTGCTTTGCTCATCAATTACAATTGACTGTTATAGCTGTTGTAAAGAAGCATCATGATGTAGATTAATTGTTTGATATTCTTGCTAACATTTTAATGTTGTTGGACGATATTCTAAGCGCAGGGATATGCTTAAAGATGATCAAACAGAAAAATTAGAAGAATTATTGATGCTCGGTGAAGTTCATACAAGGAGTGGATTGAATCAAGAACTTAAAATTCAAAGGGCAGAAGATACTCGTTGGAGTTCTTATTTTAAAATAGTGCATAACTTTATTAAATTATTCTCCTCAATTATTCTTGTACTAGGAGTTCTTGATAAGGAGGGTTCAGATTATTAGGAGAAATCATTGGCAAAGAGTTTAGTAGATGACATAAGATCTTATGAGTTTGTGTATACGTTTCATTTGATGTTAAAAGTGTTGGCACTTACACATGATTTGAATATGGCTTTGCAAAGAAAAGATCAAGATATCATTACTACTATGAACCTTGTTGGTTTCACAAAGAGACAGTTGCAATCTATGAGAGATTCTAATGGGATTCTTTGGTAAAGGATGTTTCTCTATTTTGTGCCAAGCATGATATTGTGATTCTCATTATTTACGTGTAGAAATAGTCGTTTTGATGAAGTGAATACTGATCTACTTCTTGGTATGGCTAGTTTGAGTCCATATGGTCACTTGTAAATTATGATACAAATAAGATTGTAAAACTTGCTACCTATTATCAGGATGAGTTTAGTACTTCCATGCTTGATGATCTTAGTTTTGAGCTTGACAATTATATTGACTATATGCTACAAGGAAATAATGATTTCTCTAACTTGAAAAGACTTAGGGATCTTTCAGAGACATTGGTGAAAATAAATTTATACAAGACTTGAAGACTTGTTTATTTGCTTGTAAAGTTGAGTTTGATATTACCTGTGGTGGCTGCAACGGTGGAAAGGACTTTCTCTTCGATGAAATATATTAAGAATGACCTGGGTAGCAGAATTGGTGATGATTTTTTGAATGATTGTTTAATTCCTTATATAGAGGATGAGGTATTTGAAACTGTACCTAATGAAGAGATCATTGATCGTTTTCAAAACATGACAAGTCGTCGAGTACAATTATAATGATAATATTTTTAAATATGTCGTGTTTAACGGGTTGTTACTTTTAGACTATTTATGAAAAGTATTTGATTACTATTTTTTACAAATTATTTTTGCATATTAATTTATTTTATTGGGAGCTCACAAGTTTAAAATCCCGAATCCGCCAGGCCCATTCTTATTTGAGCTCCCAATCTCCACGCAGATTATTGATTGGGCAAATGAACTAGTGGTTTACTTATATGGACTTGAAAAATCCTTCCCTCATATAGCTTTTGGCTTTAAGTTGGATCCAGGTGCCATATCTTTTTATTGGATCTGGAACAAATCTATATACTATATTAAAAACATGAATGATCTTAGATATATTGGTTGTGGAACAAATCTATATACTATATTAAAAACGTGAAACATCTTATACATATTATTTAATTTTTATCCATCATTAATAGACATTGCAATACACATAATCCTTATTACTATTTTTACAAAATCTTCGTTAGTATTTTTGTCTAGTCATTTCTTTTGCTTTTACTCTTCTGTTTTATAGAGTTTTAGGCGGCTTTTGTAATATTCTGTTCTTCGATAATGCTGTCCAAACAATATCATTTTTGGTGTATTAGACTACTCTTTTAGTATGGCAGTAGGAAAAATTGGCAAAAGATGCTTAGCGATGATGTGCCACTCACGCCTAAAGCTAATGCTTAACAAAGAATAAAGAATAATTGCTTATATATGTTCTGACAAGAATAGATTAGAAAATTAATGTTTATTCAAGTTAAGAAAAAAATAATTACATAGAGATGTCAATATTTTTAATGTAATTTCAGCCAATGCTTATTTTTCCATAATGAGACTTCCATTTGTGACAGGAAAAAACCAACACTTTCGATTGTTATTTCTAAGTTTGAACTTAATTATAGTCAAATATATTATTTTGAGAGATACTTTCAGTATCATCATATCTATATTTTTCCCTCCATTTATCTATTTATCTATCTATCTATCTACCTACCTACATATTATAAAAGCACGAATAATTTTCACTACATATTGAACGACCAAAATATTCTTGAAATATTAAATGAATTTTATATCCTTAATTATTTATGCTCATTTTTTTTACCTGCAGTTGTACAAAAAGGACAATTGAAATAACACCTAAAAGAAACCAAGTAATAGTAGTTAGGAGAATTATTTGTCTCTTGTAACTGATACGAAAAGTTTTAGATGTAAAAGAAATTCTCGATGCCCTTTACAATAAGAATGCTTATTTACACAGATAATTCAATGTTACGACAAAGTTATTTCAAAGTGAAAGAACTACTTTGTCAGTCTCAACTTGTAAACAAATTTTGTAGCTGATACGGATGTATGCGGATAACTAACTTATGAAATAATTTATGCGGATAACTAACTTATGAAATAAATTTAACATATGTATGATGAATCTATTTTTCTTTGTGCGTGGATATTTTTTAAATTCTATTTTAATATCTTTTAATGATTTATTCTTTTCGTAAGATGTATTCATTAATTTGTTCGATTTATTATTTTATCCTGTAGTAATTGCAGAGTTATAAATTTCTGTATAATAATTTATCCTAACTGTATTGTAGTGTATATCTAATTCTAGATTTTCAATCTTATTTATTATCTTGTGTTGTTCTTCTCGTAGTGAATTTTTTAAATTATATAAGCTATCACATGTACTTTTTTCAAAATTTTCTAAGGTTTCTTCTATCCATATTAATTTTTCTTTTAGATTTTCCATCATTTTTCTAATTCGGTTTCTATAATTAATTTCTTTATTTAGATTATCTTGATTTTCTCTAATTTTTCTAATATATTCTAACATCTCTTAATCTGAATAATATCCTTTTGGGTAAATTTCTTGGTATAACTGTTCTATCCAATTTATGATTTCAATTTCATAGTCTATTACTTTTTCTAATATTATTCTCTTAATATCTATAATTTCTATATTTTTAAGTATATATAAGATCTCTTTAAGATAATCTAAATGATCTATCTTTTAAAATTGATTTTATTATAATATTTTGTAGTTGTCTGTTTTAGCCTTAGTAGTTCTTGCATGTTTTTATTAAGAAATTCTATATATTTTATATCTTTATTTTCCATGTATTTGTCTATATTTATTTTCATCTGTTTTTCTATTAATTGTATGTTTCTCATATCTTTTTTCAAAATTTCTAGATATATGTAATTTATCATGATAGGTATTTGTAAGAGTAGTTAGGTAGGAATGGTATGTAATTTACTCTAGTCATATAATATTTACCAAATGTTTTTTCTAATATGATTTTTCTTATATCTACTACTTTTATATCCTTAAGTGCATACAAAATAAGTATCTTAAATTTATGTACCATCACATCAGATAAATAATTATTCATTTTCATAAAATTATTTTTTTTCAAAATATTTCCTTCAACCATGTACATAACAAAATATGGTCATCTTAGATTATTATATACTAGATTATTCTTAAATAACATGTTCTTCGGTCACTATTAGCATGGTAATTTGGCTACTTTTTCCCTTAAACGGCGCCTCTACTCTGGTTACTCCCCGCCACGGCTTCTTGCCTCATTGGTTTCACCTTTAGGATGACATAGTTCTTAGGGATTTTTCTCCGTTTTCACTTTGCTAATAAACTTCTTAACATATTATTCTTCGAATAATTCTACTATAAATTAACTAATATGAATTTATTTTATTATATCATGATTGTTGGGAATTATGAATTTAGATATTCATAATCATAAATAAATATATCTGTTCGGGTAGTTTTGATATTTCTGAAGTTTGTTCCTCCATAGCTTTTTCCATTGAAATATGTTTGTTTTTTAATTAACTGAGCAAAATATTTGTTATTGACAGAAGAGAGTATTGCTTCAACACATGAAGGCTTGCTTTGCAATGCCTTCGATTTCTTTCATTTATAGAATGAAAATCTTTACAAAGTTTTTACATGAGTCTTTACACGCTTAAAAAATTCTAAAACTAGAATCCTAAGTGCCATAGCCTTTTGAAAAATCAAAAAGGCTAGGAGGCTAAAAAGAAAAAGTCTATACAATAAAAACTAAGTGCCATAGCCTTTAAAAAATTCAAAAAGGCTAGGAGGCTAAAAAGTCTATACAATAAAGACTAACAATTCTAACAATTTTACATAAATAATTTAATATCTTGTCTTCTTCCATTGGTGTCGTATTTGTTGCTTTTCCATTTCTTCTTATCTTATCTTTCCAGCTGGGATGTTCATCTTCTTGATTTTTATTCTAGGTGTACTTCTGGAATAATGTTATCTTCTCCATTACATCTTGAACATTGATGATCTGAATATTTGTGTCCAATTATTTTACAATATCTTGTCAGTAATTCATCAGAAATAAATCTTTTTTTAATTGCTCTTGCTGTAAATTGTTTTTCTGGGTTAAGTAATGTCATTATCCATTGCCTAACATCTTTCATTTCTGCTTGTCGTAGCTCTTTTGAATTTAAATAAATCATTTGATGGTCTCTCGAATAATAGCTCCATATTGGGTTTCCATTAGTATAATTATTTGCTAATTCTTGGATAATTGTAGCTAGTCCAATGAGTCATTTATTTGCGTAGAAATCGGGCATCTCAATCCTGGGTATCTTCGGTTGCTGCGTAATATCTTCTGGTATGATCATATCTCTGGTTAGTCCTATTTTTACAACTTGTATAACTGGTTTTATTTCGTCATATAATATCTCTGCTGGTGCAGTATAACATTTTATGTAAAATAGATTTCCTTTCGTTATCGTTTTGTAGGTGGTGAATATCTTGTGTAATTCTTCCATAGTTGTTAGTTCTTATCCATCTTGGGTGTATATGGTGTTTAATAATCCATAGTCAAAACAATTTTTCACTAGGCTTGGGTTGATTTTGGGTAGTGCAATTAGCTTGTTATATCCTTGTAATTTTTGGGTTATATAGTTTGTGTTTGGTTCTTTGATATTTGTAGCTCTGGGGTTAAGGTTTAGAAAAGTTTGTACTCTATAGATATTTTCTTTGTATTTTTGTGTTGTATAGTTGTACACTTTTTTATCTTGGTTCAGGCTATCTCGGTATGTGGTGATTTGTAGGGGTATGAACAAGGGGTCTTTTTGTGTTTTCGGTATAAATGGTTTCTCAAATATTTTATTCATATTCATGTTCTGATATCTTGGTTGACTAACTCCTTTGCTTGTACCTGCAGAAGTAGATTGATAAATGTTATGGGTTTTATGGAGTGTCCCATCGTCTCCTTCTAGCTCTAGAACTTTAATGTCTTCCGATCGACATAGCTCTGCACACTGCTGAGTTAGCTGATGTATAGCTATAGACTTGAGTTTATCTTCATTAGTCTTTAGCTTTTCCATCTCATTACCAATACTGTCCACTTTCATTGAAAGCGTAGTTAGGGTGTTGAGTATTTTTTCTAGAGTATCTTCTTCTATTATTTCAGTCTGTGTAGCTTTGTCTTGATATGTAATCTGCAATAACATTTTTGTTAGTACTGATTACTTCAATTATAAATGTGAAATTTAATATATTCAAGACTAGTCTCCGAATCTCTTTTGTTGTAACTAAATTTTGTATTTTCTTTGTTAACCACCAGCGTACCTGTGTATTATCTGTTCGTACAATAAATTTGTTATATACAATATATGGCTCAAATGATAACAAACATTTATATAATGAACATAATTTTTTCCTATTTATTTCCCATTTTATTTCTGTCTCATTGAACGTACCTAAGTAGTATCTACAATGGTGTTCTAATTTTTCTGCTTCATATCGATATTTAAGTACTCCTCCATAATTATATTCACTAGCATCTGCTTGTACTATATATATATAAATTTTCTATTTTCATCTGGAAATTGTAATTTTGATAATTCTTTACAAAGTAATTTTATTTTTTTGAACTTGTTTTTTATCTTCTTCATTATAGTTATATTCTACATCCTTTTTTAATTTTTTCTGTAATGGTTTTAAAGTTTCTGCTAATTTTGGAATATATTCTCTTACTTGGTTTACTAATCCTAAAAATAATTGTAATTTCTTTTTTGTATCTAATTCTTCTTTCGAATTTATTTTTTTTTGTACTATATGTTGTTGCATTTTTACTCCGCTTTTGTATATTTGTATTCCAAAAAATTCTATCTGATTTTTCATAATTTTGAGCTTTCCTTTCGCTTAGACTTATTTCCGATTTTTCTATTATATCTGTAAACTGTTCCAATAATTTTAAATGTTCTTCTTTAGTTTTTGTATATAATAATATATCATCTATGTATACTATACAATTAGATATTTGTTTAAAATAATTATCCATAAAATGTTGATATCTACCTGGTGCATTTTTATATCTAAATGGTAATACGTTCCATTCATAAAATCCTTGTGGTACCGTAAATGCGGTTAATTCTTTAGATTCTTCTTCTAACTTTAAATGGTAAAATCCTGATTTACAATCAAATTTGCTAAAACAATTATATCCTTGTATTTGCCTTATTTTTAATATCTTATTCGGTATTGGATAATTATATGTTATAGTTTTTGCATTTAAATTTCTATAGTCAATAACCATTCTACTTTTTCCTCTTTTTTGTTCACTATGTTTATTTACTATAAATGCTGGACTATTATGTTTACTATTATTTTTTTGTATATATTGTTTTTCTAATAATTCATCTATATGCATTTTAAATTCTTTTAAATCGTCAAAATTATATGTTAATGGTTTTTGGGTTATTATACTATTTTTATCTATTAATTCAATTTTTATAGTAGTTTTATGTTTTTTCCATCCTTTTAATGGATCTTCACTATATAATTGTTCTAATTTTTTCTTAATTATTTCTATTTTTTTTATTGAAAATATAGTTATTTCTGTTTTATTTATCGAAAATACTACTAGTTCTACTGTATCTTCAGTATTTTTTATATTTTCTAACTTTTGAATAATTTTTTCACTTCCTTTTATCCAATCAGTTTTCTTTCTTATTTTATTATTAACTCTTTTTGCTCTTACTTTCTATTTACATGGTGTAGTAAACCACCAGTCTGTTCTAGTTATTATATGTGAGTATAATTTATCTAAGAACAACATTCCTAAAAGTATATCTTTTGATGTTAGTTCATAATTATAAATTTCTTCTATCGTTAATATCTTATCCCATATTTGTATTTTTACATTCCTAGCTTTGTAAATAATTAAGCTTCCTTCATTATTAAATCTTTTAACTATTATTGGTGTTTTTAATTTATCTCATTTACTTTCTGGTAAGCAATTATATCTACATAAATTAGCTTTTGCTCCTGTATCTATCATAGGGGTATAATATCTACTGTAATATCCTTCTACTACTATCTTCATTAATACATATATTTTCATTTTATGTTAAGGCTCTTCTTAAGAATAATTTCTCTTTGTTATATGTTAAGGTTAATTGTGTATGTTCTATATTATATGGTTTACTTGTTCTAGCCATTTTATTTCTAATATTATATCTGTTTTTTGCATTTCTTCCTTTACTTCAAATTCTATTTTTATTTTTCTAATTCCTATTATTATTTCTTTTTCTGCTATATTTTTACTATTTAATAAACTTCTTGGTAGATCTGGGCACATATCATTATCAGTTTTTATTTCTTCATTTTTTACTAGATATTTTTTATGAGCTTGATGATTCTGGTTTTTCATCAGCTATTCTTTTCATTGTACTTATTCTATCATTTACTATTTCTAAATTTTCTTCTATATCTATGTCTCTATAGCTATAATCATTACAATCTATTGTTTTTACAATTTGTTCGAATAGACTTTCTATCGTATTTTGTTAATCTTATTTTTTCCTGTTATTTTATGTTTTGTTTTTAATACATATAAATTTTTGCATCTTGTTGTAAATATTTTACTTCCTGGGGTTAATTCTATTCCTGATATTTTCCAATATAATACGAGTGATTTATCTATATTTTTATCTGTTACCGCAACTGAATAATTTGCACTTATTATAAATTTAAATTTTTGGTATATTAGATTTCCTTTTACGGCAGTTATTATGCTTTTTTCTCTAAGTTTTATAATTCTATCATCTGCTAAATATAATTCTATTGGTGTATCTATTCCTTCTCTAAAACATGCTTTTATTAATATCTCTGTACCTCCAAGGTGTACATATTTTATTGGATCCCCTTTACTTTTTATATCATTTATCTCTTTATATATATTCTTTTTGTTACTAATGGTATACTAGCTTTGCCTTTTGCATATCTACAGTCTATTACATGTTCTTTTTGGCATACTACATAATATTCGTCCTTTTGCTAGTAAAAATATTTTTTATTGTTGGTATTTTAAATATTTTTTCTACACTTAAATCTAATTCTTTTCCTTTTATTTCATCAAATATGTTACTGTCAAATATTATTTTTTGTTCTGTTCCTTCATCATTTAAATATTCTTCCTTTGTTATTATTTTTATATCTTCTTCAGTCATTTGATTCATCTATTTCGCTATCTATTTCATTATCTGTTTCATTTTTTGAAATTTCATATATACTATCCTCACTTTCTAATTCATAATCTATATAATCTATCTGTATATATTCTGTATTATCTATTTTTATTTCTGATATTTGTTTATTTTTGGATTTTTAGGTAATTTACAATCTCTAGATAAATGGCCTAACTTTCCACAATTATAACAAGTACATTCTTTTATAGATTTCTTCTTTCTATATGGTCTTTTGTATTTATAATTTTTTACATAATATCTTTTCCTTGGTTTCTTGTATTTATATTTTGATTTTTTATATTTCTTATGTCTTTTTCTTTTCTTATAATATCTTTCTTGACATCCAAATTGGGGTGCTATTTTATTATTGCAACATGCTAAATTTCTTATCAATGTTTTTTTCATTTTTAATTCTTCTCTATATTTTTCACATAAGTTTCTATACCATTGTTGTAAAATTTTTATTCTTGCTCCTAACGTATCTACTATTTTTGCTTCTTCCCAACTTTTTATTATCTTTGAACTAAATGGTTCGGGTAATTTATTAAAATATAATTTTCTTATCTCTTTACTTTCTTCTATACTATATGCTCCTTTATAATAATATTCTTTAAATGCGCAAGTATATTCATCTATATAACACATATTACATATTGCTAATTTTGTCATAAAATTCCTATTTGTATCTTTTTTTCATCTTGTTCTTCTTCTATTGTTGTCATACTACCAAATTCATCTTTTATAGCCGTTTCATATTTTTTTAGTAATTCTATAGGTGTTAGTTTAGTTGTTGTTGATGATGTTCCTTCTATAGGTTTATTAGTTCTTAATACCTTCTTGCTATTTTCAGTTAGATTTGTAAACCATAATTTTACTGATCCTATTAGTGTCTTTTCTATATATTTTGGTGCATCTGTTATGTTTATATTATTATCTAATAATTGTTTTGTCATATATCTTATCCATAATTGTATTGTTTTTCCTGTATCTATTACACAGTCTAGGTCTAAAAAGTTATAATTTTTATTAACTATTTGTTTTGGTGTCCATTTGTCATATTCATTATATTTTTTAAACTTATTTTTAGAATATATAGGTTTTCTTATTTCTGTTGTTTTAGGTATTATATTTCATATTCTTTTTTATCAAGAGTATTTATTTCTGTGTTGGTACTTTCTAAGTTTTCTTCGTTAATTACTTCTTATTTTTTATTGATTTCTAAATTTTCTGTATTTGTTAATATTTCTGTATATGTTTCACTATCTTCTGAATCATAATTATCTGTTTCTTCAACATCTATATTATTTACTTCTAATTCATTATTTTTTATTTTTTATTTTTCCTTAAATTGATTTATCTCGATTAGTAATTTTTATTCTCTATCTTTTTCTTCTTTTTCCTTTTTTCTTTGTTCATACAGATCTTTTAACATTTGTAGTTCTTTTTCTAATTCAGCAATCCTACTATTTTTAGTTTCTTCTATTTTTCGTATTTCTTCCGTAGTTTGTTGTTTTATTTTTTTTATTTCCTTTTTCCTATCTATTTCTTCATTTTCTCTTTATATTCTTACTATTGCTGTCAATTTATCTTCTAATTTTAATTTTCTTTTTCTAATATTAGATATAAATGTTCACCTATTTTCTTATATCTCCTTCCTAGATTAGAAAATACTATTTTTATTTTTAATCCTTTGTGATTTTCATATATTTTTTCATCTATTATAAATTCTTCTTTGTTCATTTTATTGTGAATAGTTCATGTTGATATATATATATTTTAAACTGTCTATTTGTGATTCTAATTTTGATATTTCATTTTTTTGTGTATTTATTGAGTTTTCACTAACTCCGGCAAATATATTATAATGTAGTCTTTCTATTCTTATTTTTAATTCTTTACGTTTTTCCGAAATAATTTGTTTTAATTCTTTGTATTTTTGCACTTTATTCATTTAAACCATATTTATAATATCTTGGTGGATATGTAAATCTAATTTTATCATAATTAGGTGGTATGTATCTCATTCTTCTAGATTTTAAATGGATTATTAATTTTGCTTCAATACTAGATATTAGAGTAATTAGGTAGGCTAATCTTTGTGGGTTTTCTTTTGTTTTATTTAGACTTGTATATTCTGAATAATTACTAATTAAAGATTCTTTAATTTTTCTAGAAGTTTCTCTATTTTTAAATGGTCTTCTCATAATTAATTCAATAAACATATATAAATTCTAATATTTTCTATCATATATCCTAACATATATCTCACTGCTGTACTTTTTAAATTACTGGGCTTTGATACCATTTGTAGGGGGTGCGGATCTATGCGGATAACTAACTTATGAAATAGATTCATTATGAGAAATAAATAGGAAAGAATTATGTTCATTATATAAATGTTTGTTAGCATTTGAGTCATATATTGTATATAACAAATTTATTGTACGAACAGATAATACACAGGTACGCTGATGGTTAACAAAGAAAATATAAAATTCAGTTACAACAAAAGAGATTTGGAGACTAATCTTGAATATATTAAATTTCACATTTATAATTGAAGTAATCAGTACTAACAAAAATGTTATTGCAGATTACATATCAAGACAAAGCTACACAGACTGAAATAATAGAAGAAGATACTCTAGAAAAAACACTCAACACCGTAACTACGCTTTCAATGAAAGTGGACAGTATGGGTAATGAGATACAAAAGTTAAAGACTAATGAAGATAAACTGAAGTCTATAGCTATACATCAGCTAACTCAGCAGTGTGCAGAGCTATGTCGATCGGAAGACATTAAAGTTCCAGAGCTAGAAGGAGACGATGGGACACTCCATAAAACCCATAACGTTTATCAATCTACTTCTGCAGGTACAAGCAAAGGAGTTAGTAGACAAAGATACCAGAACATGAATATAAATAAAATATTTGAGAAACCATTCATACCAAAAACACAAAAAGACCCCTTGTTCATACCCCCACAAATTACCACATACCGAGATAGCTTAAACCAAGATAAAAAAGTTTACAACTACATAGCCCAAAAATACATAGAAAATATCTATAGAGTACAAACTTTTCTAAACCTTAACCCAGAGCTACAAATATCAAACAACCAAACACAAACTATATAACCCAAAAATTACAAGGATATAACAAGCTAATTGCACTGCCCAAAACCAACCCAAGCCTAGTGAAAACTTGTTTTGACTATGGATTATTAAATACCATATACACCCAAGACGGAGAAGAACTAACAACTATGGAAGAATTACACAAGATATTCACCACCTACAAAACGATAACGAAAGGAAATCTATTTTACGTAAAGTGTTATACTGCACCAGCAGAGATATTATATGACGAAATAAAACCAGTTATACAAGTTGTAAAAATAGGACTAACCAGAGATATGATCATACCAGAAGATATTACGCAGCAACCGAAGATACCCAGGATTGAGATGCCCGATTTCTACGCAAATAAATGACTCATTGGACTAGCTACAATTATCCAAGAATTAGCAAATAATTATACTAATGGAAACCCAATATGGAGCTATTATTCGAGAGACCATCAAATGATTTATTCAAATTCAAAAGAGCTACGACAAGCAAAAATGGAAGATTTTAGGCAATGGATAATGACATTACTTAACCCAGAAAAATAATCTACAGCAAGAGCAATTAAAAAAGAATTTATTTCAGATGAATTACTAACAAGATATTGTAAAATAACTGGACACAAATATTCAGATCCTCAATGTTCAAGATGTAATGGAGAAGATAACATTATTCCAGAAGTACACCTAGAATAAAAATCAAGAAGATGAACATCCCAGCTGGAAAGATAAGATAAGAAGCAATGGAAAAACAACAGATACGACACCAATGGAAGAAGACAAGATATTAAATTATTTACGTAAAATTGTTAGAATTGTTAGTCTTTATTGTATAGACTTTTTAGCCTCCTAGCCTTTTTGACTTTTTTTAAAGGCTATGGCACTTAGTTTTTATTGTATAGACTTTTCTTTTTTAGCCTCCTAGCCTTTTTGACTTTTCAAAAGGCTATGACACTTAGGATTCTAGTTTTAGAATTTTGTAAACGTGTAAAGACTCATGTAAAGACTTTGTAAAGATTTTCATTCTATAAATGAAAGAAACTAAAGGCATTGCAAAGCAAGCCTTCATGTGTTGAAGCAATACTCTCTTCTGTCAATAACAAATATTTTGCTCAGTTAATTAAAAAACAAACATATTTCAATGGAAAAAGCTATGGAGGAACAAACTTCAGAAATATCAAAACTACCCGAACAGGTATATTTATTTATGATTATGAATATCTAAATTCATAATTCCCAACAATCATGATATAATAAAATAAATTCATATTAGTTAATTTATAGTAGAATTATTCGAAAAATAATATGTTTAGAAGTTTATTAGCAAAGTGAAAATGGAGAAAAATCCCTAAGAACTATGTCATCCTAAAGGTGAAACCAATGAGGCAAGAAGTCGTGGCGGGGAGTAACCAGAGTAGAGGCGCCGTTTAAGGGAAAAAGTAGCCAAATTACCATGCTAATAGTGACCGAAGAACATGTTATTTAAGAATAATCTAGTATATAATAATCTAAGATGACCATATTTTGTTATGTACATGGTTGAAGGGAATATTTTGGAAAAAACAATTTTATGAAAATGAATAATTATTTATCTGATGTGATGGTACATAAATTTAAGATACTTATTTTGTATGCACTTAAGGATATAAAAGTAGCAGATATAAGAAAAATCATATTAGAAAAAGCATTTGGTAAATATTATATGACTAGAGTAAATTACATACCATTCCTACCTAACTACTCTTACAAATACCTATCATGATAAATTACATATATCTAAAAATTTTGGAAAAAGATATGAGAAACATACAATTAATAGAAAAACAGATGAAAATAAATATAGACAAATAAATGGAAAATAAAGATATAAAATATATAGAATTTCTTATTAAAAATATGCAAGAACTACTAAGGCTAAACAAACAACTACAAAATATTATAATAAAATCAATTTTAAAAGATAGATCATCTAGATTATCTTAAAGTCTTAATCTTATATATACTTAAAGATATAGAAATTATAGATATTAAGAGAATAATATTAGAAAAAGTAATAGACTATGAAATTGAAACCATAAATTGGATAGAACAGTTATACCAAGAAATTTACCCAGAAGGATATTATTTAGATTAAGAGATGTTAGAATATATTAGAAAAACTAGAGAAAATCAAGATAATCTAAATAAAAAAATTAATTATAGAAACCGAATTAGAAAAATAATGAAAAATCTAAAAGAAAAATTAATATGGATAGAAGAAACCTTAGAAAATTTAGAAAAAAGTACATGTAATAGTTTATATAATTTAAAAAACTCACTACGAGAAGAACAATACAAGATAATAAATAACATTGAAAATCTAGAATTAGATATACACTACAGTACAGTTAGGACAAATTATTATACAGAAATTTGTAACTCTGCAATTACTACAAGATAAAATAATAAACCGAACAAATTAATGAATACATCTTACGAAAAGAATAAATCATTAAAAGATATTGAAACAAAATTTAAGAAATATCCACGCATAAAGAAAAATAGATTCATCATACATATGTTAAATCTATTTCATAAGTTAGTTATCCGCATAGATCCGCACCCTCCTACAAATAGTATTAAAGCCCAATAATTTAAAAAGTACAGCAGTGAGATATATGTTAGGATATATACAATGGTCCGGATTCAAACCCTTGTGCTACCACCATCTCCTTCTATCTTAATCAATATTATTTTTATTCACTTCTCACCAATTAAATAATTATAATGCATTTTACTGGGCCTGATTACTATTTAATATGCTGCAGGAAAATGCAAGTCATGCATCTAAATATGGTTGACTTTAGATATTTGCTCCCAATAAAAAATATCTTTAAAAAATAACCTTTCTTGCTTTTCAAGTATAGTACAAATACCATTTTGCCCCTCCACACCTTAAATATATTTTTTAAACTTTCTATACTTATTTGTCTCTCAAATGTTATTTTTTATTATTTTCACTTTTTATTTTTCCTTTAGTATTATTACTCTATTTTTTATTATTTTTACTTTTTTATTTTTTATTTTAATTTTATTATTTTATTTTTATCATTTTTACTTTTTATTTTTTCTTTAATTTTATTTTCATGTTTTAATTCATTTGTCTCAGCCTTTATTTTTTTCTCTTTTTTTTTTCTCAAGCATTATCTATTTTTTTGTAATTCATTTGTCTTTAACATTTATTTTTGTTTTTTATCAGTTCTCTTTTTTGCCCCTCATTTTTCTCAAACTTTATTTTTATTTTTTACTCTTATTTTTTATTTTATCAATTTTTTAAATTCTTCGCTTTTTTCTTAATCTTTATTTTTTTCTTGCCCTTTTTTTCCTCACTCTTTTTTTATTTTTCTATTTTGGTTGATCATTTTTTTATTTTTTCAGTTCTCTTTTTCTCCCTCATTTTTTCTCAAACTTTATTTTTATTTTTCCTCTTATTTTTATTTTTCTCAATTTTTTTTAATTCTTCGTTTTTTTCTTGATCTTTATTTTTTTCTCCTTTTTTCTTATTTTTTTTATTTCTCTATTTTGTTTGATCATTTTTTCCTTTTTCTCAACTTCTATTATATTTTGCTAATAAGTAAAAAATTAGACAATATCTTCTTTTTTTGACACCAAAACAAATTTAAGGGCATGAATTGTTGTTAAAAAGTTCTTTGAAAATTCTTCAGATAAGTCGTGTCTCTAAGGTGAGAGTTACAGAATATCTCATAAATAAAGGTATAATGTGGTAGTGTCAACTCATGCCCGCGGGCATAGTTTATTATTTAAAAGTTCTTGAGCTAAGTCTTGCCTCTAAGACAAGAGTTGTAGAACATTAAATGAAGACATAACATGGTAGTGTCAACTCTTATCCATAGGGCATAATTCGTAGTTTGAAAGTATTTGAGCTAAGTCTTGCGTCTAAGGCAAGAGTTGTAGAACATCTCATAAATGAAGACATAACGTAGTAGTATCAACTCTTGCCCATGGGGCACAGTTTATAGTTTGAAAGTCCTTGAGCTAATTAAGTCTTGCCTCTAAGGCATTAGTTGTAGAACATCTCATTAATGAAAACATAACGTGGTAAAGTCAACTCTTACCCGTGGGGCATAATTATAGTTTGAAAGTCCTTGAGTCAAGTCTTGCTTCTAAGGCAAAGAGTTGTAGAACATCTCATAAATGAAGACATAACGTGGTAGTGTCAACTCTTGCCCGTGGGGCACAATTTGTAGTTTGGAAATCCTTGAGCTAAGTCTTGCCTCTAAGGCAATAGTTGTAGAACATCTCATAAATGAAAACATAACGTGGTAGAGTCAACTCTTGCCTGTGGGACATAATTTTTTGTTTGAAAGTCCTCGAACTAAGTCTTACCTCTAAGAAAATAGTTGTAAAACATCTCATAAATCAAAATACAATGTGGTAGTGTTGACCCTTGCCTATGAAACATAACTTGTTGTTTGAAAGTCCTTGAGCTAAGTCTTTCTTCTAAGAGAATAGTTGTAGAATATCTCATAAATGAAAACATAATGTGGTAGAGTCAACTCTTGCCCGTGGAGTATAATTTGTTATTTGAAAGTCCCTGAACTAAGTCTTTTATCTAAGGTAAGAGTTATAAAACATCTGATAAATCAAAATACAATGTGGTACTGTCGACTCTTGCCCATGAAACATAACTTGTTGTTTGAAAGTCATAAGTTTTGCCACTACAATGTAGTAGTGTCAACTCTTGCCCATGAAACATAGCTTATTGTTCGAAAGTCGTAAGTCTTGCCTTTATAATGTGATAGTGTCTACTCTTGCTCATTAGATATAACTTGAATTGAAGAAATTGAAGAAAAGAATAAAAATAATAAAAAATATGAAAAATGAAGAAAAATATTAAAAAAATAAAAATTAAAGAAAATGTAGAAGTTGAGAGAGAATATAAAAAAAATAAAGGTTGATAAAAATAAAAAAAAATTTCAAGAAAAAATTAAAAAGAAAAGAATCAAAGAAAAATAAAAGAAGTTTTTTTTTTTAATAAAAATAGACGTTGAAAGGTGTAAATAAAAAAAAGTAAGGGTAGAGAAAAACTAAAAAGGACAAAAAAAAGAGGAAAGAAAAAATAAAATATAAAAATAATATAAAATAACAAAGAAAAAAAGAAGTTGAGAGGAGAAAAGGAAAAAAGTAGGGGTTGAGAAAATTAAAAATAAAAAGAGAAAATAAAAAATAAAAATCAAAGTAAAATTAAAAAGAGAAAAAAGAATAAAAGTTGAAAGATATAAATATGGAGTTGTTATCCATTATGAGAATCATTTATGTAATTTACTCCATTGATCAGAGGCAATTTTGTCCAAAAGAATATTAATTAATAGATAAAGATTATTTTAAGAAAGCTTTTTTATATTTGAAAGCCACCCCAATTTGAGTCTATTTTTGAGATTCACCCAATATGTTGTACATTTGAATAAATAATATTGATGTAATAAATAATTATTGACTAATAATCTTCGTGCAAAGCACGCACATAGAATCTAGTTATATCAAAGTATGAAAGACCTCAGAGATAGTATTTAAAATTTTTTTCTTCTTTAAAAAACTTCACAATAAATAAAATGTTTTTTTCATTCTTCTTTTTTAAAAAATTATTTTAATAGTATTAAATATTGACTATAATAAAAATATTAAAATTAGGTCATCCAAACACATCCAATCTAATTGACCAAAAAATATACCTTTTCCAGCAACAATTGACTTGATCGAACAAGGCAAACGAACTAAAAAAAGTGGCCCCAAAAACATCTTTTCCAAGGACTAAAAAGGGGCAAACAGCCAAAAATAATTGACCAATCATCTTAGAAAGGAGTTAAGAAAAATCTTAACTTGCTTTAAAGAAGATGTACAAAGTCAAACTACAGTGTAAAGAATCAAACAGAAGCTTTACTCCCTTGAATTATCACCAAACATGAGATCTAGACTTCAGTAAATTGCGATCGCGTCAAAGAGCCTCCCAATCACGTTGAAGGAAACTCTGCACTAGGAAAATTGTTGAAACCAAGAAAGGAAAATGGTTTAAAAGCTCTCCAAACGGACCCTCAGAATTCATTTGGGATCCCCTAGAAATCAACTAATAATGCTAATAGGCAATTTGACACTCCAGAATCAATGGAAACATCAAATTTACCAAAGAAGGTTGTTATCAACAAGTTACTTCCAAAAATCAAATTTAGACAAACAAAATAAGTATTTCCATCAATGTACAAAAATTACAAATGGATCTCAAAATCTGAATCAACTATGCTACTAACCCAAAATGAATGTTTCAGATATAATGAAACTGGTAGAATCATCATCTGATGCTCGAATCATAGAATACTAGCCACGTAAACTATGTCACTTTAAAGGTTACGCACAACCATAAACTTATATAATCACTCTCGCATGCTTCAAGTACCGTGCAAACCATTTTTAAAACTCATAACTTATTTAAAAAAACAAGGGAGGGATAAAATGGTTTAAACATTGAAAATTCTAAAAACCACAAAAAGAGTTTTTATATTATCCACTACTAAGACTCACATTTGTCCTCAAAGTAGAGGTACAGAAAGTACCAAAACTAACATGGAACCAAAAATACCCCTACAAACATCCTGTAAGCATTCTTAAGTGGAAACACAACATTAGAACCACTAGTTCACTTTAATAACAAAAATTCCTACACATTTTAGCTCTTAAGGACACAACTCTAGTGTCTTAAGCCAAATTTTTTCGTAATATGATTTTCTCTAATTTTGTACAGTCTATATACCCAATAATTGAGTTGATCGCAATAGAGTTTCTTAACATACCCTGTTTCCTGAATCCATTATCAAAACTATAAGTCACTAATTGTGCCACCATACTGATATCATCACTGTACCAACAAAATACAAAAGAAACTATGGAATTACATTGCCATTCACCATAATATTGAATCATACATTCCTTTATTTAAAAAGAATCCACTATTTTCAAGCCCACTTTACATATATTTTAACTAAATCACACTTACCCAAGGCTGATACCATAAATGTCGAACCAGATAGTACTATCTCCTTGAGCTGAAATAACAATGTTTTAACTCAATGTCAATTCCACACAATTTCTCAAATGTCATACTTCTATCACCATTCAAATAGTCATATACTCATGCTCACCTTTGGAGAAAATGATGAATCTTCATAAATCTTCCCATACCACATTAGATACCCTTTATATGTCACCAAACTCTTGTGCAAGATATCACAATAATCTATGTAGTTCTCAACATCCATGATGATAATAAACCTGGAGTCCTTAATGACACGGTAGAATGGAAAGCCCTTTTAATCATACAGATATAAGTAGCCCATTATATTAGTAACTATTCAACTTAGAGCAGAAGTGAAGGATTACCATATATCACTAACTACCGCTGAAGTCAGAAATAAATCTTAGGAAAGTCAAGTAACTCCCTACATTTTTGGGACAAAATTTGACCTGTCGTTCCTACGTATATAGACCCAAATCCAATAATTATATGTCAATATATGTGTGATGGTAAATTATATAGAGTGAGAATATATTTGGATATGAATCGAGGTTACAAAAATCTTCTAACTCAAAGACGAGTTGAGAAATTTTCTACCAATTAAGTTTTAGTTGACGTCCCTATTTGGGTCAAATTCCAACGACCATTAATCCTAGAATATAATGAGTTATAGGGCCTACTATATACCAAATGTAATATCTGTGAGTCTTCTTTCCAACGCATCTGGTTTCACCTTAATTCAACAT
Organism: Capsicum baccatum var. pendulum; assembly: GCA_030864225.1. NCBI lineage: Eukaryota > Viridiplantae > Streptophyta > Magnoliopsida > Solanales > Solanaceae > Capsicum > Capsicum baccatum. The sequence continues at coordinate 224,674,745 of CM061550.1, forward strand.
CGTAGTAGAAACTTATGCTTATTTTACCTGGGAGTATTTGTCTGAGAGAAGGTGACAACTTGAGTAATGAGCTGTGAACTTAGTCGTCAGCCTTAAATATAAAAGACCCTAAATCTCTTAGAGGAGCTGAATACTAAGTTGAAAATTCATTAACTATTTGACAAGTTGTCAACCAAGTCATCAACCTTAGGCAGAAAATGTTCAATTCCAGCTAACGGTTGACGACTAAGTTGAAAAGTTGTCAACTAGTTGACAAACTATCAACCTAGTTGTCAACTAAAAATTTTATAATTTTATTCAGTTTCTTTAGGGGTATTTTGATTCTTTCTATATCTTAAACCCTACTTTACGATTTCAATCATTTAATAAGCGTTGTATATCTATTATTAGTCAGTTTTTAATGCTCCTTCTCCTATCCACTTCCAATAGAGAAAAGATAGGGTTTCTTCCCAAGACTGATACTTGCAAGGCATAGATTCAAGATGTCTCAAATTTTTGTTCATCAAAAAGGTATATAGAACTATCCTAAAATTAATGGGCATAAGTATGTTGATTTTAATAATCCTTATTATATATGTATGTATATATGTAAGTTATGGCTTTGAAGTTGATTGAAAAAATTAAATTTTGGAACCCCAATATTATAATGGAATTATGCATTTATCATGGAGTTTTCTTCAAGTTTGAGATTTTGATTATGTGTATAAGTTATGATTTATGAAGTGTTTGAAACATAAACCCCTATTTCATGATAAGAATCTTGTATTTAACAATGGTTGTGAGTTCTCAAATAAATACGAAATATGTATATGTATTATAGATTTTGAAGTGGATTTGAGAGTATGAAGTATAAATCCCCCTTTTGAATCATGAGATTTTTTTATTGACTAGTGTTGGGAGTTATTTAATGAATGATGATAAACTTGAGTTTTAAATGCCTCTTTATCAAATATGCATTGTACTTTTACATGTGTTCAAGAGGTGTTTCTTATTGATAAATGCCCTTTTGTGTTAAATGAAAGAATTGTATGATTTATGAAAATAATGGCCACTATATGTTAAAGTCTTGAAAGTTGAATAAGTTTTCATGTACTTTTGAAATAGGAACTCTCATGTGATAAATGAATCATTTTGATGGTCAAATAACATGATTTTAAATACAAGTCTATAGACATGATATGGCATGATATATATGGCTTATACGACTTGCAAGTCTTTGTACGGTGATACCAAATAAGACAAATGCCATGACAGACTCAGGTCAGACCAGGCTATAGACTTTTTAGATTTTAGACTATATTTTGAGAAAGTATGCATGTTGTAAGACACTGAAATATGTGCTTAAAGAGAGTTAGATGGCTAATCGAGAAGGCATGAGTTTAGATAACTCATTGCTTGAAATCATATTTTACCCGCGCAGGATTGATCTTGTCATAAAATATGGATGATCATTGTGTACTTGTTATATGAAGTTCTATACCAGACTAGACACTTTAATCCTTGTGGCAGACTCGGATTAGGGGCTTGACCGATGAGTCAATGTCGGACCCTGCATATCCTGTGGGATATTTTTAGACCATGTCGGGTACGTGATCGAGCTCATAATTAAAGCAAAGAGTTAAGTAAATGTTTTAAAAAAATGATTTCTATTTTCCTTATTTATGCCCATGTGTTTTGATTTCCATTATATTAAATTATTTTCACACTGCACTCAATTATTTTATATGAAATATATGTTGGTTTTTGGATTGTTCTGCATACCAATACATTCCAAGTATTGACCGTCCTCATGGTGGCTGCATTGTCTTACAATGTAGGCTTTGAGGCATAGTCCCCTGGTCAATCACATTAGTTGAATATTTGGATATGATAGAGTTGGTGAACCATCCATCTTTCGAAAGGCATTTATTCATATGTTGACTTCATTCAATTTATGGTCCAATCGGAGGCCTTATCCCATCTTAGACAATTGGTTTTCAGTAGAAGGTTTGTGGACGAGATTTGAATATTGTATTTCCATAACTGTTTTGAAATACTTCGATCATAAGATTAACTTGAATTTTAATATATTTTCCACAATTTTATTTATATATGGATTATGTTTATGATAGTATGATAGGGAGTCTCTCGGGCCTTTGTGGTTTAGGTTGCCCATCACGGTCACGGCCTCATCTCTTTCCATGACAAGTTTTATATCAGAGCATAGTTTATGGTCCCAAGGTGTCTAAGAAGCCGTGTTTGAAACTTTGAGGGTTTCACCACACAGTCAGGGAACAGGTCCCTCAAAGTCAATCACAGGCAAAACACAGTAAAGTAACCAGGAATCAAAAGACAGTGTAGGAAGAGTAAAAACACAAGATTTTAATGTGGAAACCCCCTCTTTCTCAAGGCATGGAAAAACCACGGATTTCCCTCATAAGATCCCCAAAATAAACTATAATCAACTCTTGATTATAGTCTTCAATGAGCCTAACTCTAGGTTCCTTTCTCTTGTAATAACTCTACTATAAGCTCATCTTGACAACTCTGCCAAGGACCCTCTACACTCAATAACTCTAATCAGTATCAAAACTTAGGCAACTCTACTTAAGAACTCTCTACTCAAGGAGAAAATTTCATTAATCTTATAACACGAGTAATTCATTTTCAAATCAAAACTTACTCAAGAACAATTTCTATTGAAGCACACAAAAACAACTAAGAACTTGAGCAGTGTTAAAATGGTTTTTTTCTGGCTCTCTTCACTCTTTGCATTTGCTAAAAACCATTTAATGATGAAATATCTTTTTTACTTTTATAGATTAGTGATGATTAGAGATGAAATATCATTGGATCAGGTGTCTTATTTAGTATAAGCAACATCTACAAGTTTGTTACACAAGAGGACAAAACTGTGCAGACACACATGCCAGCTATACTGTTCCATGAACATCCAGGTACCTGGTCCCTTGTAGTTAGTTTCTCATCATCAAAACTATGTATGATTATGACAAACCAGCCATACAAATTTCAGCTCATCATATTTAATCATTATGATTACGAATGTTCCTCCTAAATCATGCTTCCACCATCACGCAATACAAGGACCTGGTACCTTGTTGTCATTTGCAACAAAAACTTTGAGCATATTTGCTTCCCCCTATCACTATGCCTTATAACACTTTCCCCTATTAACATGCACCATATGAGCACATATACAAACACACCTGGTCCTTACATTTGAAGTCAGTATTCCTACTTTTGGCATCATTAAAAAAGATTAATAGTAAACCAAGAGTAAAGATAAGTACAAACTAATTAACTTATGGCCACTGGGGAAACACTAACACTAAGAACAACTTAAAATAAAGGAGACAAATGAAGTACACGGGAAGAATTCATGCATTCATAAAGCAGAAGTCAGTACCAGTATAATCATACCAAAATAAACACATAAAATAACTGTCTTCAAAATCCAATACAAGAGGAAAAATATTAGACTGACACAGGATTGATTAGAGAAAAGGGATAACAGGGCTTAGGTAGAGGGAGATTTAGGGAAAAAAGACTTAAGAAACATCTCCATTCTTGTATTTTTAGCATTGTGGGCTTCCAAAAACTATTTGGTGAGAACGTTTACTTCAGCATTCAGTTCTTGAATTTTATTCAGTTCCAAAATTGACTCAAATTTTTGTTGGGGACTAAAGATGATATTTTCCATAGTTTTAATTTCAGAAGAATAAAGATGTTTAGCTTTGGGATGTCCAGTTTGACTCTCTAGAGTTTTATCTACTTTATGCTTTTTTGCTGGGTTTGAGGAAATAGTATTGTTGTCCATTTATGTTACTCAAAACTAAACCTCAACTTGAAGTGTAATGTGGTCGATTGCAAATACAATAACCCAATAAGGTTGGGGTCAATTACACAGGGAAAACCTTAATAGTTTCTTGCATTGATGTAATCCACGAGTAGTATAGGAAAGTAAATTATGGGGAGGGGGGGTTGTTATCAATTACATATAGTGACCAATTCTTGAGTGCAGTTAAGTTAAAATCAATATGAGACGAACATTAGGTTTGTGTTCCCTCGACTTCTCAACTTTGTAAATTTCTCATGGTGAACCCAATTATTTTGTTGTTCTGCGTGCACATTCTTCAAGATAGGTATATCAACTGCTTAGCAGATAATTTCACCCTTTGACTTGGTTATCATCTCAGGGTGTTGCCTTATTTCCCCTTGATATGACCTTAGTTACACTTGTCGGGGTAGGATCAAGTGATAAGATAAGATACTTGGTTATCGTACCCTAAATCACTATCATATATCTTGTTTTTCCTAATTACAAGCTTCTTGGTTATCGAATGGATACGAATACAGAAAATCTCAAGCGTCTGCAGCTGCTATGAGTTTAATTATTTCTCAGAAGAAATAAGATACATGCATAAACTTTATAACAATTGAGTCTCACACTTTCTCTATGCATCTAATCTACCAAGGTTCCCACAACCCTAGCTGAGGAGATTAGCCGCTCATGTTTGTACAAGAAACCATGGTTATCAATGATGAACATATAAAATTAGTTGCAAAAGAATAAGGAAAATAAACTCCAAAGTTTTAATTGAATAAAACCCTTAAATCTCCAGAACAATTATAAAAGTAGGTAATAATGTGTAATAGCGGGTAAAAGAATGTCACAACGTGTCTCAAAATAACACAAAAGTCTTATTAAAAATAGGAAAGGTAAAGTTAAGTCAACAGTCGATACAACTCAGTCTTCACTCATATCCTTAACTTACGGGTCGTACCCTGATTTATCATATCCGTTCCAGTGTCTGATCTTCCTATTACTTCAATTTTTTATTCAACATACGGTTTCTGCTTATGAGTCATAACTTAGTGTACGACTCGTGTCCTTCATCCGTATCCACCTGGGAACTCAGTCTTTTCAGGTCTTGAACACTAGTTTGTATACGACATCCCTTTACGAGTCATACTAAGACTTCTGACTCATATAACTTTGATACTTTATCTCCTAGATAGTAGCTCAGGTTCTGTTATGCTCATGAATTCTGCATATTACTTGTACCCTGGCTTACGACTGTGGTACTTTAGTCGTATCTTCCTTATACACGGCTCCTCAGTTTGTTTTTTGGTTCTGTTATCCATACATTTCAGTATACAAGTCATATCGATTGATTACGACTTAGAGATTGACTCGTATACTGACCAGATTTTTTATTTTTCAACTCTTTTTTTTCAAATACTTTTGTAGACCTGTTTTACCTGTAATTCACACCAAAGTTCATATTATCTAACAAAATACCCTAAGTTCATGCATAAATTCACAATTTCAAGAATTTAAAGTATTGTGTTTCCACGCTACATCAATACCCTCAACTTAAACTTTTTCATGTCCTTAGGCAAACAAAACCAAATAACTAATTTCTAGCACAGTGTCGATTCTTAAATAGGAATATCTCAAACAAACCCATGGGTAGTGATTTTGAATTAAAGTTCAATCTTGTTGTTCCCCTCTTATTTTTTCAACTTTTCAACTTGTGTATAGTAATTTAGCACATATAGAAACACGAAGGAATCTAATGATAACATTACATTAGCAGTAGACACTTGGGCATAGACATGCTTTACATTTATCAAACAATCTAGAAACCGACCAATATAACCCATGTCCACTCCTAGTCAAAGAAACCCCATTCACTTTTTATGGATAGAGTACTTTATTTAGGGATATAAAAACAACTCTTTCACTCACAATGAAGTATCACTGGTGTGCACAGAATACCATAGGCTTACCTTATGCTCTTATCCTATGTTGCCAGACAGTCACAGTAGGATAACTATAGGACTTTATTTGGCTTGTAACATAGGCTTGGGTCTGGTATAATACGTATATATATCTAAAGTGACTAAGCCTCCTGGACACTATGCTCTTCTTGGGGTTCGTAACTTTTGACTTCTTTTATTTCCACCCTTATGTCTCATTTTTTCTTCTAAGAACATTTCGCTTGGGTCAGGTGTTTTTTTCTAGCACTTATTTTTCTTATTCTTAATTTTTTTATAGACCTTGCACACTTTTTTCTTTTTTTTTTCATCGCACCTGCCCATGTTTCAACTATTTTTCTTCTACCCATTATCCTTATACTCATTTTTCTCCTACACACCCCTATAATAGCCACCCTCAACTTAGTCCATTTGCTTGATTTAAGGTACACAGTATCCATAGGAGGACCAGGGCCAAAATAAGTTCATTGTAAGTTAAACATAAAAGTGAAAGGTGTAAAAAGAAAAATTGGTCTAAAAAGGTTCAAATATTTGGATCAAGGAGATTTATTCCTTTGGTTAAGACATTTTTGGCTCGAGTGGACTCATGCAACAATGGCCTATGATCATATCCTATTTAACTATCCCAGACCTAGGTAAACACAATCAGGCAATTTCTAGATTCCAACATAATCGGGAACTCAATAAACCTTACACACACACCTGCATAGGGCTATACTACTAAGTGCTAGTTATCTAACTGTGCAATTATTTTATCCTGAACTGTACTATCACTAATCCTAATGCCATTATCAGATACTTGACAGTATCATACAAATATATAAATCACACTATTCATTTAATAAAAACTTATGAGGGGGCACCACTTTCACAATAGCATTTCGAAAATCAACGCAAATCAGTAGTGTTTCATCAATCACAAAGTAAAATAAAAGCAAAATCAAAATCTTTCAACACAACTTGAAATTCTTTCAAAATCCATCAATCATAATAAAAAAAAAAAATTTGCTGCTATAGGCTCCCTGATTTACTCCTTATCTCAGCTAGCTGCATCAACCTGCAAGTTATAACAGACTTTCAGTTTTATCTATATTTGATAATATTTAAATTGCTCCTAAATTTTTTTGGTACCCCTACCACAACATAGGAACATTGCACTGTCCTCAGTGATAAAAAAATAAGATAGAGTAAGGATCATGGTTATACCTAGGCACTCAAAGAGTTGGTGCATCAATATTTGTATGTGGGACCTTAGGTCTGGTCTTTTCTCATAAGCAACTATCCCATCAACCGGGACTGTAACAACAGAAGACTGGGACACAACATCACTCCATCAATATTAGGAACCAAAGATCTCATACTACCAGCTCCCATATTAATCTCTTGGACCTGTGTCGGATGGTCCCACTTATCTTGGATGCTATCAAGTTTAGCCTTCTTCTTAGCAGCTCTATCCCTTTTTTTTTCTCTTCTTTTCTTTTATTTATTCCTTAGTCTCCTCATACTGTATATCTGCCAGGATAACCCAAATATTAGGCACCTCAACTGTGGGAATCATAGTCTCTATAGTAGGCTCTACAATTGCCATCCTCGTGGATAGTTCGGTGACCATATTCTTAATCTCAGTAATCTCAGATTGAACATCAGCAATATTGGGCATCCAATTACTTCTCAACTGTCGAGTAATCCTTAAATCAAAAGTATATAGGCACTCTTGTACTTTTCTATCTTCTACTTCAAACTATTGATCCATCCAACTTTATACTCCACCCTCTATATGACCTACCTTCATAGTAAGAGTAACTAATTGAGTCACAAATTCAGTCCAAGAAGCCTAAGAGATCAACATCACCCCAGGAGGCATACCCCATGGCCTAGGTAGCACATAATGGACTAGCAGTGGGGCACTAGATGTACCTACTACATCTATAGGTGCAGCCTCAGTTTGTGCACCTTCCTTAGTAGTCTCAGTTGGAGCAAGGGCATTTGTCCGATCATCTTGCTGGAATAATCCCTCCATAACATCTATATCCTATCACATAGGTTGGGCCAAAGGGTTGGCCGTATCTCGAATCAAGCCAATATCAAAATTATGATAGGCCTCGATCATCTCATCAACTCCTGGTAGATCCACCAATCATGTAGCTAAGAAAATTTACATGATCATGCAGGGGTAGGCTAGCAATGCCTTTTCGCTCCTGACTACCCTGTCTCTCAGCTCTTGGGCTAGGAACTCGCCAACATCAAATGCATACCCAGTTGTGAAACCTGCTATCATAGCAGCTTGAACTGAGCTTAGCACATCATCGCCTTTCATGGGACATAGCCGTTAATGGGCTAGTATTCACCATGCCTTACCAGCAAAGTTGAGGAATACTTTCTTTATCTGCTGAGAATCACTAATACCTCCTGTAACCCAAGTAGCATGCCTAACCATGTGTAGCTATCCTCTTATCTATCCATCTAAACATTGTTATTTTATCATCAGTACCTAACATCCAATTCATGATATTTCTAATGTCGGCCATGATATAGTCCATCTCTCTGGTGTTGGCCAGGGTTTTAAATTTTGGCCCATATAAAAATCTCCCAATAGTTTGGGGAGAAATATTAACACGCACACCTCAGATCATGAGGAAGGAAATAGGGTCACCTCCCTTCTACAACATACCCTATGGATACTGCCTCATCAACTCTCACTTATATTCAATGTAGAACTCACAAATGAGGACCTCACTGTATATTTCCAATGCTCTCATCATCCACCTAAATTCATATTGCCTGAAGTGCTCCACAAATTTGGTTTATTCACCCATCCCTATAGTAATCATTCTCCTCTCTAGGTACCATAATCTCTTTATCTTACCACCCAAAAGATGAGATAGTCTTGTGTTAAACATATTTTGTATGCCGGGGTACCCTCATAATTCAACGATGGGTACTAGAGCAGTGGTCACTATGAGTGGGGGTATTGTTTGTCTATAAGGATTGTATCTACCTCGAGACCCTGAACATCATCTTCACTCTCCTCAGCTAAACTAGACTCAACCTCATCATCATCATTATCAACTGGCACTGGTGTGTGTAGAGAAAAAATTGTTGCATTCTTTCTTCTCGTCCCTGTTTGTGGTGGTTATTCAGGTTCTTGTGGAACTACTTTCTTCCCCTTAGACTTAGCCAGTGCCTTTCTTTTGTTCTTAACTTTCTTGGACGTAGTTCTATCATACTCTTCTCTACTGCTCTCCTATATTAATTTAGACTTGGAGAAACTGGTTTCCTCACGCTGAACTATTGCTTATTTGTTCCCCTTATTAGCAACTATTTTTGAGGAAGAAGCATTCCTTGGAGTCATGTTCCTACAAGTACACTAATATTAGTAACTAAGAAAAGAAAAGAAAAATCTAAAATTAAAGTTTAATATGCTTGGTTTTAGTTGGGTATGAGTGGTAGGTACTGGTCGTACCTACTGGGTAATGAATCATATGCCTGAGTCATATCTTAGATAGTGCATGACCTTTGTTCACTGGCAATCTTACAACTCTTTTTTGTCATTTATACCAACTGGGTATGAATCGTGACCAATAATTGTAAGATGGTTAGAAACTTTTATTCTATTATCATTCTTCCCAGGTGGGTACGATAAGTGTGTACAGGTGATATGGTCTAGATACGAATCGTATGGCTAAGTCATATCCATTCTAGAACCTTAAATTTGTTAGATTTCTATGTTGTCAGTGGGTAGGAGTCCCATTAAGACTCCCATACCGGTGGGTACGAGTCGTAAGAAGCCTCATATCCACTGCAACATAGATGTCCAACTTCAATGTTTGACTCTGATGAAATTCCCAAATTACCCACTACGACATTTCCAGCTATGTCAAATATTTTAACATACATAGACATCAAAATTCATTCCTAAACCCTAGTTCTACCCCATTTTTAATTTTCAACATAAATATCACAAATATTATACCAACAATCCATGAAATGTAGAAATTCTACTTAAACCAAGTTAATAATATCACGTCTACTTTATTTTAACTTGCAAAGTAAATAATGAGATTGAGAACTTACTTGATGAGTTGAAGAAATGAGTTCTTGTTTTCTAATCTTAGCTCTCCTCAATTTTGAGTTTAAATAAGAAAATAGGAAGAAATTGAGGTTGTTCGTAAGTTAATTGAGTTGAAAGTAAGTTTATTTTGTCATTTTCAGTTTAAAATTCGTGTTAAAAATACGTCAGGTTTGTGTTGAAGGTCTCGGGTACTCGATTAGCTTTTCTTTTCCCCTTTTAATCAAAGGGTATGAATCCTATGACTGAGTCATATCCTAGATAGTGGTTTCTATGCCGGGAATGCATAACCTCTCTTTAGAACGACAATGCTACACAACCAAGGTCAAGGTTTCAATTATATGCTAAACCTTGTTCCCTATCCTAGCAGGGTATATATGCATATATGTGACTGCATATGTGTAACGCCCCAAAATCTCATTCCAAAGAGTCACACGGTGATCAAGGATACAAGTAGCCTCAAGCTAACCCTTTGAGCCTGCTACTAAATCTCATACTTACTTCAGGGATTCAAAATCAAATAATAAGAATAAATCTCATCAATTCTCAACTGAAAATATAATGTCTGAAACATGAAATACTGAAAAAATATCTTACAAATGTCTAAAAATCTAGTCTGACAAAGCCTCTACTACTCAAGATATAGAGAGCCACTGGGACAAATCCCCAACTGACTCATACTCAACTGAAAAGAAATAACCACTGATATCGAATCTGAAGGTCTGAGAAATAAGTTCTAGAACAATGAGGACTCACCAACTACAGAGTGTAGATCAAGGGTACTAGGAGATCACTAACGATGTTGAGACTGAGCACGTAAACCTACATTATAAGACAATGTAGCACATAGACGACTATGTGGATCCGCACTCTGAGGATGTACTAAGTATATGGGGGTGTATGCATTTACATAAACAATATTATTACTCTTTATAAAATCTTCCATGCAAATATGAATGATTCACATGGCTTGAATAAGTACAAAACATAAATCTCATAAATCATGAATAATGAAATATCTAGTATAAATCTTGTGAGTCATTATACTTAATTCAAAAATTTGTATTCTCATCTTATTCTCAAAACTTTTAAGCTAAAAGAATCTTTAAACTATGTTTTCTAAGCTCATGCTTTCATCTTGAGGAGAATGGAACTTCTTTGAAACTCAAGGACTTAGAACTTTAAAACTTCAAGACATGGGAAAAACTCTAGACTTTTATGAACTTGGGAGTTTCTTCTAACTGACATAAACTATGTGAGCTACATGGAGTCCAACGTATCGTCCACATTGGGGAGAACTATTCTACTCTTGCCATCAGAATAGAACCTTAAATCTAGTGATTACTATCATGGCCTCAGGCCCATAAATCTCAATCCTATGGGGGCACGTAGTTCTAGAGATGTAGGATACGCTAAACCCATACTTCCTGCTCAGTGCTAAATACTATTCCCATACTCAAGCTCAGAACTTTTAGGAAATCCACCTCAAAACAATTCAAGGGTCTATAATGAAGACCAATATGTAATTCTATTAGCTTTAAATCGTAAAGATTGAATAATGTGGATTCCTGTGTTAACTCAGGCTTAAAAGTAATCTTTCTTTAAAATCAAAGTACTTGTTCATTGAATCATACTAAACAAAATACTCTTCAAGAAACATCAAAACTCATACTTAGTTTAAAACTTATACTCATGCTCAAATAATCTCAGTTTTATAATAAAGCTTAAATCATAACATCAATCTTGGAAACATCAAATCAATACGATGATGTGCAACTCATAGCATAATTTTTCAACTCGTCATAAAATACTGAAATAATCATGAAAATAAAGACTTGGACAATTCGTAATCTCATAATCTCAAAATAAAGTAATTTGGGTATAAACCTACTTGCAAAAATATGAACTTCTTTAATAAAAATCAATAATTTGGGCACAAGAACAAAAGAAGTGTTCTTGTTCAAACCCCACATACGTTGAATTAGAAGCTTTGGAGGAACTCACACTTTTGAGACTCTATTCGTACTTTTTAATGAGGGTTCTTGAAGACTTTGACTTGAGAACCTTGAATCTTGACTCAATTTAGAAAATCTATGGTGAACCCTTGAGATTCTTAAAAGAGGATTTGGATACTTAGGGTTTTTAGTTGAGGGAAATTTTGAGAAAATCTCATATGATACTTGTATTGGCCCTAAATTTTGATGTTTGTACAGTTTAAGTGGCTTGGAAAAAGTCCAAAGTGCCCTTTTTAACTTTTGTATGAAGATGGAAAAAAAATTGAAATGGAAGCCCAATTTTATGGGCCACCGTGGTGCGCCACTGTCGCGGTGGCTCACTGGAAATTAAAAAATGGGAATCTGGGAGTCACCACAACGTAGATCCATCGCGTTCTCCTACTGGTTGGGACCTGGGACTTCAGCGCGGTGTATCACAATCGATCTAGGCGACTTGAAATTAGCTATTGGGAAATTGGGGTCCTCCGAAATACACCACTATCACAGAGTTCCACTAGAATTTGACAATTGTTAAATAGACCCTCTCCGCGACTCGCCAAGTACTAAAATAATGGTGTTTCACGACATGAACTTATATTAGCCATAACTTCTTGTCCGGTTATTGGATTTGGGCAAATCTTATATCTTTGGGAAGCTAACTAAATTTCCCAAATGATTATAAGTCTAAATTAGGGAAACTTCATATGTTTTAAACATTAATCACTTAGGAAGTCATTTCTTAATCCTCTAGAGACAAAATTAGGCTCAAGGAAAAGTTTGAGGTATTACAATATGGTTATTTGATTTGGTTTTTAATGATTACATTGTTTTACCATTAACTCAGAGTTATATGATATCATTCACTCCACTAAAAGTCTTCGGGTGATGTATCCCCATGTGATGCAGGAACCGACCATACTATCATTCCTCCTACTCAGTGACTTAGATTCGGGGACATCTTTGAGTTAGAATGATGTGGTGAGCCTCCATACTATGAAAGACTCCATTTCATGCTATGGAATTATTTTCATGATTGTTATTTCTTTGGTTTTGATTTTGGCTATGGTCGGGGGCTTGTACCGATTAGATATTCTTTGATTTTGGTTAGAGGCTTTGTTGGACTACTATAGGCATGGGTGGCATCAGTATTAGTATTAGCATTGGTATTGATATCAAATTAGGATTGGTATTTGTTGGAAACTTGGTTGTAACTATTTGGTTATGGTTATAAACATCATCTAATGTCTTTAAATTATTATAGTTTTATCTTGTTATATGTTTGGAATTTATCCAACATGGGCTGTAGAGTGGTTAACGGTGCGGTATTGGTGCTGGTTTTTGGTCCTGCTCAGACTTGAGAAACCTTATATGAATAGGAGGCCCTTGTTTGGGCTGTGTCAAAAAGAGTCAGAAGATGGACTCTGAGTAGGAGGAAAAGGTTGAAGAATTGGGGTTGAATATAGTGATGTGAGCCATGCCACAATAATAAATCAGGTGCTTTGTAGGAGGGAACCCAAGTTAAAATAGATATTTGTTAGAAGCCTTAGGGGTTGTACCACACATCGAGGGACCAGGTCGCTTAGAGTTAATCACAAGTGATAGAACATAAAAAAACTTTGAGGTGCAAAAGACAAAGGCAGTGCAGGAATGTAAAGACACAAGATTTTTACGTGGAAACCCAGGAAGGGAAAAACCACGGCTTACCCTCACAGGCACCAAAGAAATCCACTATAATCAACCTCCTGAATATAGTTTAGATTTTATCCTACCTCTAGGATCCTTTTGATAGTTGCAACTCTACTACAATCTCATTTTGGTAAATCTGCCAAGGACTCTCTCTATACTAATTACCTCTAATCAGAAACAAGCTTAGTAACTCTACTTAAGTAGCTCTCTCAATAAGAAAACACTACTCCTATAACATGAGTAAATCCTTTACAAATAAGAACTCAAGAACAGTTTCAATTTAAGATTACATAAGCAACTAGAACTTGAGCAGTTTTGGAACTAGTTTTTTGTTGCCTCACTTCACTCTTTACAATTGAAAAAAACCATTTAATGAAGAGGCTTATCTTTCTTTTTATAGATGAGTGAAGATTAGGGCAGAAATATCATTGGACCAGCTGTCCAAGTTAGTACAATATAGACCTGCAAGTTTTTTACACAAGAGGAAAAAATTATGTAGATATCGTGTGCTAGTTGTACTGTACGTTTCTCATCAAGGGACCTGGTACCTTGCAGTTTAGCTTCTCATCATCAAAACTACATATAGAAATATTCCTTATTTTGTATGATGACAAATCAAACCATACAATTTGAGCATCAATGCACATTCATTACATTTAACTAGTGTGATTACTACCTGAAGATGAATGTTTCCCCTGTCATCATGCTTCCTCCATCACCATGCAATATAGGTACCAGGTCCCTTGGTGTCATTTGCTGCAAAAAACTTCCCCCTATTATTATGCATATATGCATATATACACTTCCCTTATCACTATGCTACCATACTTTTGTACTATGTGAGAACACACATGCACTAGGTCCTTACATATGAAGTTAGTATTCCCACTTTTGGCATCATTGAAAAGGATTGACAATAAACTAAGAGTAAAGATAAGTGCAGATTGGATAACTTATGGCCTCTGGGCCAACACTAACATGAATTACATCTTTAAGATTGAACCAGATAAAGAGTAGAAAAGCAGTGTATTATTTCAGTACAAGAATTGCATATCAAGTTTCGTAAAAAAGACAACATAAGTTGGGGAAAAAGTGAAGGATTGAGAGAGAAGGTTAGGAGACATGAGTCATCACCTTTTAGATTTTGCATCGATACTCATCAATTTCTTCCCTTTTTTGCATTTGTCTTTTGTTTATCTTCTTTAGCAAGCATTACTAAGTATATAAAAGATTTTTCTTTAGATGATTTGGATGTCTGAGTTGAGCAGGGTTCATGGGGTTAATGTAAAGAAGAAATTTATTTTAGTTTTGCATTAGGAAAGTTTTATGAACATGGAGAGAGAAAATATGGCCTTTTCTAATAGAACAAGAAGAGCAACATGCACATTCATGGTACGAACCTAAAAGATAGGACTAGTCCCTCTCTTTCATTGAGTAATTTCTCGCCTTTTTGTATACTTTATCTAATTTTTTCTAAGACTGTTCCCATGAGTGTATACATGTAAAGGTACGATACTGAGTTAGACTAGCAACTACCTATTTTACCAAGGATACCTGTCTCCTGATCATGGCTAATTTTATGGAGAACTATTGATTCACATAGTAGATTAGGTCATTTTGATCCGACCAAACCTCATATTGTTCTTAAGAAATTATTCCTTGTGAAGTGCCTTAGTAAAGATATCTGCTATTTGATCCTCAGTTTTGCAGAACTTTATGCAAATTACCCCTTTGACAAAATTGTCTCTTTAGAAGTGATTCCTTATATCAATGTGCTTAGTCTTTTATACTGCATCCGATTCTTGGCCATGGTTAGAGCACTTATGTTGTCACACATTAGAGTGATGTTATCTAAGATAATACCAAAATCTTTTAATTGCTGCTTGATCCATAGTAGTTATGCACAACAAGAAGCTTCAACAATATATTCAGCTTTAGCAGTAAATAGAGCAACTGAATTTTGCTTCTTTGAACCCTAGGAAATTAAAGATAAGCCAAGAAAATATGCCATTCGTGAAGTGCTTTTTCTATATACTAAATATCTTGCATAGTCAGCATCAAAATAGCCCACTAAGTCAAAACTATCTCCCGATGGATAGTATAGGACCAAGTCCCCTGTCCCCTTCAAATATGCAAGAATTTTTTTTGCATCTTTCAGATGGGACTCCTTTGGGCATGCTTGAAATGTCACACACATTCCTACTTTGAAAATAGTGTCAGGTCTACTTGCAGTAAGGTATATCAAGTATCCAATAATCCCTCTATACATTGTTTTATTCACTGAAGGACCAAACTCATCTTTGTCCATTTTTTAGTTGATTCCTATTGGGTTGTCAATTGACTTGGCATCTACCATGTTGTACTTCTTTAGTAGATCCTTGATGAATTTCTCCTGATAAATCATTGTCCCTTGGGAAGTTTGCTTAATCTGGACACCTAGAAAGAATCTCAATTCACCTATCATATTTATTTCAAATTCACTTCCCATTAGTTTAGCAAATTCTACACATAGGGATTGAAAAGAAGCTCCATAGATTATGTCATCAACATACATACGAATAATCGATAGACTGCTACCTCTAGTCTTTGGGAATAGAGTATTTTCTATCTTTTCTCTTTTAAAGCCATTTTCTAGGAAAAACATTGAGAGTCTCTCATACAAGTCCGTTGGGCTTGATTCAATCCATAAAGAGCTTTGTCCAGTTTAAGTACATGATGAGGAAAATCTTCATCTTCAAAACTTAGAGTTTGTTTGACATATACTTCTTCTTTCAGATTTCCATTTATGAAGGCAATTTAGACATTTATCTAAAATGGTTTGAATCACATGTATGCAACAAATGTAATAAGAATTCTGATTACCCCTATTCTTTTTATAGGGGAAATGGTATCATCATAGTCAATCCCTTCTTCATGGTTATAACCTTGAACAACCAACCTTGCCTTGTTTATGTTGATAGTTCTATCTTCAACAGTTTTGTTAATGAGATGCCAAAGTTTGCTTCTTTTAATTTAATGTAGTTCTTTTTGCATTCCATTAATCCAATCAATATCTTTCAGGGCCCTTTTTTACATTCTTAGGCTCAATTTGGGATAAGAAGGATAAGAATTCCATACCATTCCTAGCTTGAGATCTTACTTAGACTCCTATTTGCAAGGGTGTAGTCAGGTTCTCAAGGGGATAAGAGGACTTGTGTCTCTAATTTTGCCTTCTGAGATTGATATCACTAGTACCAGTCCCTGTGAATTCTGACTAGTTTTCTGTGGTTGTTCTTCTAGTAGAGCTAGAATTTGTGGCTGAGATCCTAGATCATACTTATGGTCATCACTCTCATATGCATCATTGATCCATCAATCATCATCTTTAGTAACAACATCCCCTTGAAAAGGAACGAGTTCTTCTTATTCTAAACACTCACAGTTTTTAGTGTTTATTTAACTTCCTGACTCGTTAAACATCACATAAATAATTTCCTCAACACATAGAGTTCTTTTATTGAACACCCTATAAGCCTTGCTAGTAATGGAGTAGCCTACAAACATAGCTTCATCACTCTTGGAATCACATTTTCCCAATTCTCTTTTCACATTGTTTAGCATAAAACATTTGTATCTAAAAGGTCTAAAATAGTCTATCCTAGTCTTTGTATTGAATACCAGCTCATATGGAGATTTATTCAGAAGTGATCTAATCAAACAACTATTAGTTAATACAATAAGTATTCAATGCTTCAGCCCAGAAATTCTTTTGAAGACCACTATCAATCAACATAGTCCTCACAATCACTTTGAGAGTTCTTTCCTTTCAACGACTCCATTTTTTTGGAGTTCTAGGAGAAGAAAAGTTATGACTTATTCCATGCTCAATACAAAATTCATCAAATTGAGAATTCTCAAATTCATTCCCATGATCAAACCTAACTTCAACAATTTTGCAAATTTGCCTCACTTGGATTTTCTTGGCAAAAGACACAAGAACCCCATATGTATTATCCTTGGTTCTTTTAACATTGTCCAGGTAAATAGAAAATAGTCATCTATAATGACCAACACATATTTCCTCCCTCCTCTACTTTGGACTTTGATGGGTCCGCATGAATACATGCGAAGTATTTCAAGGGGTCTGGAAGTACTTACTTGTTTCTTCAATTTGAAGGAGGATCTAATCTGTCTACCTTTAACACACACATCACAGACATTGTTGTCTATGAATTTTAGCAATGGTAGGTGACAGAACAGGTCCATGTAGTTGCCTTATTTAACAAGGAGGAGCTCACATTTCATAATCTTCTGTGCCACAAATTTGCATGTTCACTTAGTGCACTAAAATACGTTAATTCCCCACCAACCACGGACTCTATATCAGCTACGTACATGTTTTTGATCCTTTTGGCTATGAGAATAATTTTTCCAAATCTCATACTTCATACAGTGCATCAATCTGATGAGAATTTTACCTTATTTCTTGTGTCATAAATTTGAGATACACTTAGAGGACTGTACTTCAGCCCATTTACATAGTATACATCTTTTATTTTACGATGAGGTGATTTTCAAATTTTACCAACACCTTGGATGTAAACCTTTTTTACATTTACAAAGGACATACCTCCCCCTTAAAATGCCTTGAGAGAGAAAATAATCAACCCTCCCAGTCATGTGACTAGATCAACCACTATCCATAAACCAGTTTTTCTCTCAAATTTTCTTCTCTATCTTTAGTAGTGGCAAATAAAGAACTACAAGAACTCAAGATTATCCTCTTCTCCCTATATTTCAGCATGAAATCATCTCCATTATCCTTTTCTTTCCCAGATTTATATAAGGAGACTTTCCATGCAACCAACCTTTTTGATTTTTCAGGATTTGATCATTCTTTTTGCTAAGTTGACCAAACCTTTTTACAGCTCTAATAATCTTTACTTCCATAAGTACAACTTTAGTGTTTTCTTTAACTAGGTTAGATTCTAAAGCCTTCACGGTCAGCAATATCTTCCTTCAAGCTTTTTTCCTTCCACCACTAGTTTAGTTATATCAACCATGATGACTAGAACACTTAGAGTGAGCCTACTCTAATACCAATTTTTGGAACCCTTGGGAGTTGCACAACACAGTGAAGGACCAGGTAAATTAGAGTTAATCATGAGCGATAGAATAGAAAATAAACTATGAGGTGCAAAAGACAAAGGCAGCATAGGAATGTAAAGACACAATTTTTTTTTGTGTAAATATAGGAAGGGAAAACCTTGGCTTTTCCTTACAAGCACCAAGGAAATCCAATTTAATCAACCTTTAAATTAAATTCTAGATTTCACCCTACCTCGAGGCTAATTTTTCTCGTAGCAACTCTACTATAAGCTCATCTTGGTAACTCTACCAAGGACTCTCTCTACACTGATTACCTGTAAACAACAACAAGATTTGGTAACTCTACCCAAGTAGCTCTCTCAATAAGAAAACACTACTCTTATAAGATGATGGTTCTTTTACAAATTAGTACTCAATAAGATTTTTAATTTAAGATCACATAAACAACTAAGAACATGAGCAGTTTTGGAACCGGGTTTTTGTAGTGTCACTTCACTCTTTAGAATAACAAAAAAACATTTAATGAAGTGGATTCTGTTTTATTTTATATATGAGTGATGATTAGGTCTAAAATATCATTGCACCAATTGTCCAAGTCAGTAAAAAATAATACCTGCAAGTTTGTTACCCACAAGGACAAAACTGTGCAAATATTGTGGCTTGTTGAACCAAATATTGCACATCCAGGGACCTAGTTCCTTAGTGTTTAGCTGCTCATCATCTAAACTACATAGATTAGTATTTTATTTTCTTGTTTTTTTCCTTAGTATTACCATTGTTTTTGTTTTTCTTGAGTCACAGGTTGAAGAGAAGTCTTAGTGTCAGAGACCCAA
The DNA here is from genome assembly GCA_030864225.1 of Capsicum baccatum var. pendulum. Taxonomy (NCBI): domain Eukaryota; kingdom Viridiplantae; phylum Streptophyta; class Magnoliopsida; order Solanales; family Solanaceae; genus Capsicum; species Capsicum baccatum. The sequence continues at coordinate 224,694,196 of CM061550.1, forward strand.
GCTAAGGAGCATGCCAAAGACTGTGCGTGAGGTACACAAAACCTCATTGATGATTAAAGATTCTACTATCTAGGCATAAAGGACTTAGAAAGTATTTATATTGCTACTTCTAGTTATACCTAGGGGATAAATTTTGATTTTAAGAGAGGGGTGTGGAAACTTCCAATTCTTTAGAGTGAAGTGCTGCTATAGGATCTCTGTTTTTTAGGTTGTTTCCTAGTTTTTGAATAAATTCAAAAAAATAAAAATAAATGACAATAAGATTTTCTCTTTGTTTGTTTTAGTTTTAGTTGGTTTCAGTCTAGTAGGGGTACACTTCACCCACCTTTTAGTTTATCTTTTCTATTCTTTTCAGAGGGGGCACCCTTTGAACCTAGTGTCCCTTTTTTATTTTTAGGAGTAAATTTTAATAATTTTTTATTAGGAATAAGTAAAATGTTCTTGCTAAGTGTTATGTATGATTACATGTTGTAAGTGGTTTTGAAGGTAAAATTATGTATATTATGTTGAGTGACTACTTTTCAGACACCTAAGCTTAGTTATACAGCTCTTTTTTTATGTTGGCTTATTTTTTAATTCATGTTATTTTGTGGTTTAGAGTTTGTAGGGATCCCACTTGATTCAAGAATGCGTCATGTGTGATGAGGGGTCTTTTATTGTATTCCATATTCCATATTTATGTTTAGAACATGATTTGTATGTGCGCAAAGAAAAAATAAAGAATGTTGGGTTTAGGAAATGATATAAGCTTTTCTTTGATAGCCATGTTTCATACCCTTTTGTCTACTCTTCTTGCATGATCTTAATTAGCCCTATTGAGCCTCTATCCTATTATTTGGTAGCCTCATATGTTGCAAATTTCCCTTCTTTGATTGACCGTCGTTTGATCCATATATACTAAACAATTTAGTAAACAATTAATATGGTTAAGGAGTGTAAAAGTTAAGAAGGAAAGAGGCAAAATTAAATCCCCAAGAAAATAATAGCTATTAGTGTATGAAAAAAATTATGTAATATGGTTGGGAGTGGTGTAATGAAAGGAGATAATATGATAAAAAAGATTGAAGTATATGTTTATAGAGAATACTCCCTCCTTGCTATATGTGATCTAACTTAAATGGACTGGAAAGAATAAATAAGAAGATAGAAGTGGTGACAAAACTGATATTAGTGAAGAGTTCAATGTATAATACGATGTATTAAAGTGCTTAGGAAAAATAGTCACTATTACTGGCCAGAATAGTTCCTATCCATCACTTAGCCTACTTTACAACCTTTAAAGTCCTATCTGATCATAAACCTTGATCTTATGATATTAGTGGAGTACTATACTAAGGTTAATCCTATGTTCATCTTATGTGGCATGTTAATTCTTTGTGAGAGTGAGCATAATTTGATTCTTATACCCATTCTTCTGATGAATTGCATATTTTTGAGTGAATCTGGTTACTCTATTATGGTGAGGGCGCATGCTTGATGATACTTAGGTAACTTGTATGATCTCTTTGATTGAGTAATATAAATTAGCTTTCCAACTTTAGGGAGTCAATTCTTGAAGTTAGGATGTTTTAAGGTAGTGTTCATGATCTTTCAAATGTATATGACATGCTCAATGTGGAACTTGCTATTCATGTTTTTTTGGTAGTGCTAGCTTGGGTAACTTGTGTGTACTAGTATTGTTGGGGTATTTCTTGGATGGTACTTAACATAAATAGTTGTTCAAGTATGAACAAGGCTTTAAGTGTGGGGTGGTGATCTTAGGTGAATTTATGCACTTAAGTAACATTATTTAAATTTATTTAGCCTAGTTTTGAGGATTTCTTCTATGTGCATAATGAGTTATAATGGCATAATTTACCATCTATGTGATAAAATACATGGTTAGAGTGTTTAAGTTTGTTAAAAACAAGTTTTGAATCAAACTGGTCATAGAGTCTAGAGGTAAAAACTAGTGTTACTAGCTTGATTTATGTGTTGTTCTAGTGTATCTCGATGAATTATGTTGTGTTGTATTCCCTAATTCATGGTGTTTGACAATTTAAAAGATGACGTGATACGTTACAACAATGTTTAGGAGCATAACAAGGCTAAATGAATTTGAAAAGGCATCAACAAAGTGCAGAACTTAAAGGCAAATGGAAGGAGTTAATGATGTATAAGCATGAAATTTTTGAGCATATGGGAATGCCACACCATTAAATCTCCGAGGTAAGGGTGTGCCACACCCCTAGACACAAAGTAGGAGGCTGGAAATAGTGATCATCCATGATTAAGGCAAGTAACACCCCTACTCGTGATAAAACATATGTATTCCACGCCTAAGGCACAAAAATGGGGAAACACTTCCATATTATAAATAGGAAATTTGGATCCTATTGTAAATACCTTGGATAACTTTTGGGGATGAATACACATAAAGAAGGCTACAATTAGGGTTCTTAATCGTTTCTTTAGCTTACTTTTTGTATTTAAATATGAATTTCATTCTTGTGATTCATTTTAAAACTATGAGTCGCTAAACACCCTCGTTCAAGGGTTAAGGAAAATAATATGAATTCTTATGGTTTCAATTGAGCTTTTTAAAGTTGATTATTATGTTTGATTGTTCACATATCCTAGTTATTACTATTTTACAGATTTGTGATCCTTAGGATAAACGTATATTGCTATAGTGAGACCAAAAGGAGGAGCAATACATTAAATCATGGGATTTATTTGTGGGATTTATACTAGGAGAAATCAACGTTAGGGCTTCCGTTTAGTATAGGAATATACCTAATTCTTCCCATTTGGTTCATGTACGAGATTAAATACAAATATGTTTAACTTAGTTCTCGCATACCTACTCAATGATGTAGTTTTGGGGCTAAGTTAGAAAGATGATTTGAGGATGATCACTCTCTAATTATCTTATCAACCTCGTGTATCAAAAACCTAGTTGATTAACTAAACCAAAAATATTGTACAACTTGCTAGGATTGTTCATAGTGCCTTGACCCAAGATTTCTCCCATTAATGTCTCCAACCACTTTACATTATCGTATTGTTTACTGTTCTATTTAAATTTTCAAGTCTCAAACTCTTTTGGTTACAATTAGAAATTGTTTATTCTCTTTAGTAATGCTAGAATTAAAATGTTGTTGAGAACAAGTCACTGTGGGATTGATACTTGGCTTTTAAAGGCCATGTTATTACTTGCATGAGCACGTACACTTGCATATGCACTAGGTTCATAACACATGATGCTAAGAGTATTGTAAGTAACTAATGAATGATGAGTAGAAGCTCAACTAAAATGATGTAGTAAGAAAATATCATTTCTGAAATGTCAAAAGAAACACTGTCTAACATAGACGTTAAGCTGAAACTTTACTGACTGCCTAAAAGCCTATAATGAGGTATTGGGATAAGACCCCAGCTAATTGTAACTATGTGAAAATAAAATGATACTGAATGGAAATACTTATAACTAGTCCCAAAATAATGAGGACTCACCATAACACTACTGCTGGAGTAGTAAAAGATAGTACTAACTGTGAGTTGGATGCTAAACATCAAAACTATATTATAAGAAAATTTAACAGAATGGAAAGTATGCAGTCCGTACTTTAAATGTAATGAGCATGCGAGATATGCACAAACAAAGAAAAATTAAATATGCTGAATATATCATGGGGAACTAAACTCAACATTGAGACATGCAAACTGATGTAATGACCTAGTAATATAGATGTAACTATATGGTAAGCTGTGCAAACAGAATATAAGTTCATACCCATATCTAAAGTTGAAATGTGGAAGTAGGAGCTATTGTTAATTGACTTACCCCAATTTGAGCTAACCAGTGTGAAACTTATAACCCTAGCTGAAAGGATATCCATTACCATTCAAAGGGTATTAACACTGTTTCACATAGATTCACTAAAATGATATATAAAAGGACTATAGTATCAAGCTTGGTCGGGTGGGTGACCCTTTAGAACCTAGGGTGACATCGTTTTTTTGGGACTTAGGGACTTTTACTAAAGGTTTCAGGCTAACTGATGGGTAAGCCTTTTTCCCCTTATCTACTTAGTGCTAAGTACTACTCCTAACTATATAGTAACTATTTACCCTTATATCCACTCGGTGCTAAGTACTACTAGTAACTAAATAATCATTGGATAGTTCATTTAGACTAAATAACTCATAAGCTCATAACACTAATATCAGATACTAAAGTAGTATACACTTTATCTAATCATGAAAACATGTAGGACTGAGCCTTTATTGACAAATGCATGACATCCTAGGTCATTCAGTGTTCAAAAATCGTCATCTATGAAAAATGCAACTAATTATGGCAATTTTATAATCTGAACGTAATAAGGAATTTTATATTCAAGTCCAAAATCATGAAGTATATAATGTATTAATAAACCATGAACCATATTTATTTAAAGGTATTTAATACTCAAAGATAACACAAATATGAGGATTATTCTAAGGGGGAAACTAAAATACAAAGGAAGTCACCCTATTAATGAAACCCTAGGCTTGAAGAATGAGTGTAAAATAAAGATTTAGATATCTTTGGGACTCAACGGATGAAAGAAAACGCAATGATGCAATACCACACACCTAAAGATAAGAACAGTGAAGAAATCTTTGACTTAGAGCATAGGGTTGAAGAACCCTAATTTTATTAGAAGAAAGATGAATCACCTTTTCCTCTATTTAATGCTAAGTATCTACTGAATTTTAGTAATGAGAGACTTTGGGTAAACTTAGACTTATAATTCAGACCATTGGTAACTTAAACAATATAGTTTTGATAGTAAAAGATTGACAAAAGATTGGAATGCCCTTATAAATTCATTACCAAAAAACCAGTAGTCACCACATACGTGCCATCCTACTATTGTAGAAACCAACTACACTCGTGGAATGTGGTCCTAGGTTGAAGGCTAAATTATAGACTGCTCAGTACTTCATTAGATGAACCGTGGTGTTATTGGTCATATCCTCTTATTGTCGTACCTATGGTTAATATGAGATGTCCTAAATGGATCAAAATAGGAACCACAATCACTACCAATGATTGTAGGTCCTCACTATACATGTGTATTTCTTTATTATTGAAAGGTACACTTTGCTAACTTTTAGGACTTGGGGATGTTTGATTAAGATGAAGGGGTAGCAAAACCATATAATCCTCCTATGATTGTGGTTCCTTATCATGACATAGAGACGGGTCTTGTAAACTTTTGGGATTTTGATGGTCTTCCTATAGACGAGAAATTTACATGATCGTGGTCTCGAACTATGATCATTAGAAGGTGTGAGGTTTTTAATGTTGTGCAGTTCTACATCAGAAAGTCCATCCAAAGGATTTGCCTGGATGGGCTGAGGAGATGATTGAGTTCCTATTCTTCTTCCGTTCTTCTTGGAAGACATGTTCTATAAATGGAAGGAATAAATATATTAGACAGGGATTTTAACCTGAGCTCATGCTCACTCGCATGACATGAATACTGAAAGAAAGGAAACTTTTCCTAAACGCCTTATAGACTCTCGTCCATAAGTTTGGCGTGGTACACACCCATGCACAATACTCTATGTGAAGAGACTTTCAGACTTCCTAGGACACTTTAAAACCTTAGGCTTTGATACCAAGTTTGTAACAACCTGAGACTACCCCTAGTTGTTACATGGTGCTTACAGTCCCGAGAGACCACAAGCTAACCCATGAGCTGGTACCTACTGTGAGTACTGAATAATATAATCATGAACGCAGAAGAATAACTAAAATGCCATATTTTCTTAATAATGAAATAACTACTGAATAATGAATCTGTTAAGAATACTAAAATGTTAATAGTCTAAATAGCTAACTGTAGTGTCTGAAAAACCTGTAAACTAGATACTATGAGTTGATGGGACAAGCCCCAACTAACTTACTAACTACTGAAATAAAGACATGAAGTAGTATAATCTGTTCTCGGATGATGAGGACTCACCACTGCTACTGGAATCCTGATGATCCGAGGGACTAAGTGCGATCCAGAAATTGAGCGTCAACACCTATGATATGATACATCATAGCACAAAAGAAAGGTATGTGATTAGTACTTTGAATGTACTGGTATGCTAAATGAGGTAGGCTGGTATGCATTATTTCATGAACAAAATTAATAATTAACTGGATATTCATGTAAAACATAGAGTATTGAGTAGAGACCATGGAATCTATAGATACTAATAATGCATAGAAATCTATAAATACTGAGGATGCATGGCCAAACATAAAACAAAATTGAGTAAAATTTGTAAACTAAAATACGGAAATACCTGAAATCTGTATGCTTTGGTCAAACATCACTAAGACTGAATAACTGAGCTAGGACTATAACTGAGACTATATCTGAGACTGTGGGAGGTATCATCTAACTTACATTTACCAATTTGAGATAATCAGGGTCCAACCTGTAACCCCAGTTGGAAGGGTGTTAATACCTGGCCACAGCTACTAACAATGGCTATGTGGATCCACTAAACTGTTATAATGTCCAAAGGACTAAGGAGTCGTTTGGTTTAAAAACACATTATACCAGGATTAGTTATGCTGGGATTAGTTATCCTGGGATAAGTTATCTTGGTATTATTTTTTAGTGGTTGTTTGGTTTGTGGTACTAAAAATAATATTTAGTGCATTATTTGTCAAAATATATTATTTGTTTACTAAAATAACCCTCACTTTAGTTAACTTGATTATTTTTATGTTTGTATTCCTATAATTTTTATCTTTTTGTTTTCCTTCAAGAAAATCTGAAATTCATTCGTCATGACAACAACCCTATGATTCCGTCAACATTTTCCCTCATGTTGAGAAAGGCTGTAATTGTTGTAGTAACAGAATTTTGTATGTATTGAGTCACAACGTGGGCATTTGAGTGGTTGGTCATGTTGGGGTCTTAGTTTTCTTTCTACTAATGGCCTTGCACATGTGAATATGTCACCACCTGATGGGGAAGAAGAAGAATCGAATTCTGTTTCCTCGTTAATTGTGTCCTGCCAATCCAAACAATAAGTAAAAGTTAGTTGGAACTTGTCATGAGAGGATATTTCATATCAGATTAATTCAAGTGAATTATGCAACGGTAATAAGAAAAAAGTTGACTACATTGTTCGGACTTCCGAAAAATATTAATGCATATTCCTCTAGCTAGATGCTTTGTATCTGTTCATTTAGCCTATTCTCACTTATGCAAACTTCATGAGTAACATAAATAACATAAGAAGAAAACAAAACTTTTTTCTAGGACTCAAAAAATTCTATAACATTTGTATTAAAGCATTTAAATATATACGACTTTTGAAGAATTGACATGCATTCATCGACATTATCAAAAAGACTAGAAAATGTTGTTCAGTTTGAATCGAAGGTACCAAAATAGCTAGAACAGAATATGAAAAGTATCTTTTCGTATTGGAGATTAAGTGTGAAATGTGAATTCATATAGATAAAAAAAAAATGGGACGTGAATGTAACAACATTCAGTTAAGTACTTAAAACATACAAACCTGTAGCCAGTTTGATGAATCCATGCACACTTGCAAAGAAGTAATCTCCATTACTACACTCTTTTCTTCAACTTGATAATCAAAAACTATCAGCAAAATGTAACCAAATTCTTTCAAATAGAGGACATTTCCTCAACAAAACTACTTTACTACTTGTTTATGTATAGTTATATATATGCTCCTAACAATGAGTGCACATTTTTGAATGGAAACAAATGTTGGCTGAGAACGTGAATATGAAGGAAGAAAAAGTGAATAAAATTTCTATCCCAGGATTATTTAGATTAATACCAAAAATCAAACGGCCCCTAAGGGTGTCAAACCTAAACTGACGGGTGACCCTTGTGAGATAGTCAAGCTTAATCTGATGGGTGACTACTCATATTCCACGCTGGCTACATAGTTCTGGAGTATAGGGACTGCTACTAACGACTCTACCTATCTGATGGGGAAGCCACCATCTCTACACTCGCTCGGTGCTAAGTCCTACTCCCAACTGAAAGACACTGAGATACTAGACTATTCTGAGTTGAATAACTGGTATATGACTATTCTGATAATGCTCATAACATAATTTGAAGATATTCTGTAATGTACTGAGGCTAGACTAATAAACATCTATGGTTTTAGGGTATTCAATACCCTCATGAATCAATACAACAATACTAAAAAGACACTAAAGCTTGAAGGCCAAAACATGAAGGGTCTTATTAAATAATCACTCTTGTAGGCATTTTATCAAACACTTGTAGTTCATGGTTTAAAACAATCATAGGAATGTCATGGAATTTGTAGGAATAATATGAATTCATTATAATATCATTAAATCATGGTTTAATTCAATAAATAATATTATTAAAGCATGAAGGATTAAAGAATAACAATAATTTCATGGTATATTGGTATAAAATAAATAGTACATGGAGATTCATGAATGAAATCATAATTTAAACCATAATGACTTGAAAGATTATAACTTGGTGATTTAAAATAGGTTACTTGGGCTCCATGGATGAACATCTAACATACCTGGGATGATGAATTTGGAAGGATTGATGGAGAGTTCTTGAGATTTGACCTTAAATCTTGAAAGTTAGGGATTTGCAACTTGAGAGAATGCTCTTGATTTTGGGAAAAATTGATTAGAATAATGCCCAATTAGGTTATTAGGGACTTAATTTCTTGTTTAGGGCTGGCTGGGAAAAGGGAAAAGTACTTAAACTCCTTTGAATTAAAACTCGAAACTGACTGAAAATCCCAATTTCTTGGGCTGGCGTGACGCGGTAATACCGGACCATGTCACTGGAATCGAACAACTGAAAAATTGCTCTGTGGCACGATGTGGGAAAATCGTCGTCCTTCACTGATTGGGACCTAAAAGTTCACCGCGATGTGGTGGTATCATGCTTCGACATTGGAAATGGATAAATGTCAAATTGACCTATGATGTGATGCACCAGGATCGTAGACCCTCACTGGAATTTTCCAAATGGGAGATTGGCCTGCTATGTGATGCACTAAAGGTTAAAATGACAGACTTTTGCGATTGAAACATAAAATCGCCATAACTTATTACCCGGTTAATAAATTTAGGCAAATTTTATATCGTTGAAAGTCTAATTGAATTTCCTATGCAATGACAGACTTAAAACTGAAAAATAATAAGTTTTTCAAAATTTTCATATATAAATACTAATTTATTGGGACTTAGATTATGTTATGGAAATATGGGGTGTTATAATAACTCAAGGTAAAAAATACATAAGATATCCAAAAAGAAGCAGAACACTATCTTTGATTACAAGTTTGACATAGTCTAGATAAGAAAAGATAGAAGTAAACTCCGGATGCAAAGATGAACCGCTACCTCGAATGGGCTCAAAGTATCGCCTGAGTCAACTATCTATACGGTGCGCTCATACTTGGATCTGCACCTAACGGGTGTAGTAAGGATCAGTACTGTCCACTTGTTCTCAGTAGGTATTATACGCCAACTGAGTAAAGTAGAAAATAAAGCATCTAGGTAAAAACTATAGGAACATAACCTACAATCAGAAAATATCCCAAATATTATCCCACACTATCTCCACCAATAGTTGTAATATACATACATATAATGAATACATCTAGAGGAAAAAAAGAACAAGTGTTCACGTATATGAAATATAAGTATAGAAAAATAGAACAGGCGTATAGATATCAAGTCAAAGATAAAAATACAATCACAACATAAGCACCATATATAAGGTGCAATAAAGATGATGTTGATGCTGATGCTGATACTGATGTGATACACAAGGTAGTAGCACAATCTCCATATACACCTATAGATCTAAAGCTTCCCGACATAGGACACATAAGAGGTTTATCAGCCCATATGCAGCAAATATCCAATACCTAGATCCATAACTCCTCTCCAACATATCCTCAGTAGAGGGTATCATATTTTCTATCAAAAAAGCCAATGTTTTAGTATTTCTAGTATTTCCACGGTGGTACCAATGTTTCATGAATGAATATGATATGATGATGTAATTCTTCTTACAACCAACAAAAATGGGAATATCCCAGATTCGAAAAATATACCCATAATGCAAGCCAAAATTCTATTCAAATCAACCAAACATCCATGATCTAATATAATCCAAAAACCATAAAGTGAAATATGCAAGAAAATGTCATTAGTACTACATTGTTAAAAAAAATTAGGTTTTTTACCACAAAAAAGGGTGTAACCAAACATATATATATATATATATATATATATATATATCATTACCCAACCAATAATATCATATAAGACCCCTCATAGCAACATATATCAAATAATATTTCAAAAATAACCAACTATTATCCACATAGGCCCCCACATGGGAACATAAATTACCTAACACATTTTACAAGACACAACCTCATACCCATAACATTAGTTTATATTATTATTAACTACCCAACCCAGTCTAATGAAAGTTAAGTCATAACCTACCTCAAATGTCATAACGAATCCGAAAAGCCTTCAATCCGGAGTTATCTGATGTTAGGCGTATTTACACGCCTAAAGCACCTTAATTGACCCATATTTTAGCTAAGTTTTAAGGACAAAATATATAATTCCTACACTCTTAGTCTATTTTCCTGTAAGTGAGCTAACCAACGTGATTAGCAAGTTTTCAGGTATAAATGATGAAGATTTCAGCATTTTATGGACTGGTTGACGCCAAAGAAAGCTTCACGTAAGAAGGAAGACAACTTTTGGAAGCCTGTGGACTGAAAGTGATGCATGGAAAACTTGTCCCGGGCAAAAACAGTATTTCCAAAGACTTGGGGATCAGCAGTAACTTAGTAGGATTAGGACAAGGACGCAGTAACCCAGTAGGACTAGGACAAGGATAAAAAACATATTTTAGTAGGACTAGAATATAGATGTTATAAAAACCCTATTTTGCTGAATTTTTCAGCATTCACTCATTCACTAATTCAATTCTCTTTCAATTCATTCTTATTCTCTTCTATTCTTAAATTCGCTGTTGACCTTATTCTTCACCTATTCGACTTTTAAATTTTCACGATAAGAGAAATGCTACTAGCAAGGAATTCACGCCACAAGTAACGCCAATACTTACTTATTGTGATATTGTTATTACTTTGGTATGATGATGATATCCTTATGGTTTTCCTTCACAATTATGAGTAGCTAAACTTCTCTGTTAGGGTTATGGAAGCCTTATGAGATACTATCTATTGATATGAGTTTGTGAATTCTTGACACGTATGCTGCTTATATCATTCTTCTCTTCATCTTAATTGAATTCTTGTGGTGGCAAACATAAATAATACGCTAGTATAGCATTAACTTGTTCGAAATAAAAGTTACATGTCTAGAAAAGAGAGAGTGACATGGAAATAGGGCTAGTTTAAAAGTTAGTGCCGTAACTGGATTAACCTCTTGGAGAATTCGTACCATTAGTTATACGCTTTAAGCTCAAAAGAGTTAAAGTGAGATAATCCTTGATGGTCAAAAGATGCTAGGATTTACCATAAAATACGAAACTCTATAAGCGCATGCATGTCTGAATTCCGCATAACTCATAGCCAATAGATACGTAGAACTCATAAGGTGGACATAACCCTAACTTACAATTCTCATTGATTAAATTCTTGCTAAACAAAACATTTTGTTTTTTCTTTGCTCTTTTTGATAACTTTACTTCATGCATAAAAATCCCCCTTTCCGAAGAATTTCTGACCAACATTCTATTAATAGTTGCAACACTTAGTGACCAAGTATTCCCTGTGGGATTCAACACCCAACCCAGTTGGGTTCTATATTTGACAGCGACCGCTTACACTCTTACGAGAGCTGTAGTTTGAGCGTTATCATTATCTCCTCATGAACTAGTTGAAATTAACTAAGAAATTGAAAGTATAGAATCTACGAGTGAAAATAAATCCATTGCTACACATATTGACCACTTTTAGATTAGGGTTAAAATAGACCCCAAAAATGAGTTTCTGAAAAAGAGGGGTAAAATAAAAAATATTGCCCAAAAATTTATTTTTCATGATTAAAGAAACTCATAGAAGAATACCAAAGTGAAAATGGGTAAAAATTGGGTTTTAAATTTAAGAAATACTATTTTAGGCCTTTCAAGCAAAAATAACCAAATGTCACCTTTGGATCCAAGTTTTAGCAAAATTTAGATGATTAAAATTGACAAAAAGTAACTAAAATAGGGATTTGGAGCTTGCCTAAGCTTAAAAATGAAAGAAATAACTAAAAACTCAAACCTCAAGTTCCAAATCTCACAAAATAGTGAAGGAATAATGAAAAGGCTTTGGTCGTCGATGCTAAGGCGGTACCAATACCAGGTGACAGTCTGCTAAAATGGACCCTAGGCCTCATTAGAGGTAGGCACTAAAGTGCCCAAGTTACCGCTTTAGAGGTACCTGCTACATGACTATGGCCACTTTAGTTCCAAAAGGCCGCTAAAATACCTAAAAGGGCCTTTTGTAGTCACACCAACAACTGTGCACCAGCTGGAGACTTAGAGAATTCTAAGTCTCTGCAGATCCTTCTTGATTAATCTAGAACCCTGTGAATGAAAAGGACTATACTAACCTATCAAATTCGATGCTCCAGTCTCAATGGCAATATCAGATTTGACAAGACGTCATTTTCACAAAGCTGATCCTCGAAATCCAATTTCACAACTTTCCAAACCAAAGGTAGAAATAAGATATAAAACCCATAAAACAGAAAATTTCACGTTAACAACCTAAAATTGACAAGTTGAATTCATTTTCCCATCCAATGAAAATATCAATAAATATTGACCAAAGTCACCTATAAGACTTTTCAAGCCATCAAAAATCATAATTTCATATATTTCACGCTGAAATACCTTTGGAACCATTCCAAACATCCCCAGAGCCCAAATTATCATAAGACAACCATGGAGAGGGGTAAAATAGTCAAATTAGACAAAATCACGTACTTCACACAAAATACCAAAAAAATAAGATCATTACATAATATTAGCTACTCAGCTAGAGAAAGAAAACAAAGATGTAATGCAATAATAAACATAAATAAATATTAAATAAAAATAAAAATGCAAATTCTATGGTGAAAATATTTAAATCCCTCTAAAGATGTTCAATAGTTGCTCTAAGGCTAAAAAATATCCAAAAGCAACTTCAAGAAATGACTGAATTCCTATTTGTAGTTGATTAGAATTTAAAACAAAACATCCCCTTTTTTCCAGTTTTGTGGAAAGAAAACAAATTTCATCTCCACATTTTCCCTCTTTTCTTTGGGTTTTGTTTCTTCATGCTTTAGGTACATTTTGTGGAGCAAAGTTTTTTCCACATTTTATTTTTTAGAGTGAAACATGCTTGCTATTTTTGACATTATCCAAATTCAATCATCTTCATCCATCAGAAATGGCTCCACAAAAATTAAACATAGGAATCATTTTTGCATCTTCACAATCTTCTCGTTTCTCACTCTTTTGCTCCACAATTGATCTTTTTATCATAATTCCTTATCAATTTCCATATTGATTATCTTCTTTGAGTGTCAAGTCCTAAAAATCATCAACTTAAATTAATTTAGGTTATGATTATACTCAAAAACTCCTAAAATTCAATAAAAAGGCAATCACAAGGATGAGCTTCATAAATTTATGGAACATGATTAGGATCATTGAGTAAGATAATTACTACTCATATTAGGAACTAAAATTAGACTTCAATTTACATGAAGTGTGTGAGCATGGATTATGGAAATAACACTAAAATGTAAGACTATAACAACTTTATTTGTAATTTTAAGATTTTGATGTATTTTGATCATTTTCCCCTTCCCTATAGATGCTATATAAAATTTATGAGATATGAGTTTAGTTGGCTGAATCCTTAGAACATTCAGGAGTGATATGAGTGAGTTTGAGGTCTTTAGTAGCTTTAATTATGGTTAGTTTGACATAGGTCAATATTACATGATTCGAGCATTGGATAGTGATATGGTTAATTTCATTAGATTAGAAGTGTAAATTTTGAGTTAGTAACATAGATAGTTTGGATCCTGAGCATTTATATTATGTTTTGACCTCTTAGATGGAAACTAGTGGAAATAGCTTAAAAAGGGTCTCGGGTGTTAATTTACGGTAAACAACATTTTTTCTTAAATTTGATGGTTCTATTGAATCCAGAATACCAAAATTAGCCTAGAAGCATGTTGCAATCCTAACGCACACGCAAGAGTACGTGGTCAACCAAGTAGTAAAGTGGCCCTTTTGAGTCGAATATTAATCCCACAAGGACTTGGTGGTTAAAAACTATCAAATTTAACCATTACTAATTAGATTGAACAAGCGCAAGTGTAACAATTTAAGTAATTGAGTTTGGTAATCATAGAATAAATAAACAAAGTTATCAATAGTATGAATTTTGGATTGTAAACAATATGAAAAGAGTTCTAGGGTTCAGGGATTTACTTCACATTCATGCATATCTATGATTTCCAGCTGATGGTGGTGCTTATCATAATTATTGATTCATGGGGCCGATATTATAACTTAGGAATGGTAATCCCAAAATTAATCTACCAAAAATAATCTCAAAAATACATAGTTGAGAGGGGAGTTAAGTCTTTAACATGAATGCATTACTATCTTCCTATTTAATCAACCAAGTGGGACATTTAGGTATATTGCTATCCTAAGAGCTAATCATCCTTTAACAATTAGTACTTAATGATTAAAGACATGATCTACATTTCTTACATTCCTTTTTCCATTCCTCCAATCCTATGGTCAATTCATTTCGTGACATAAATTTATCCTAAAGTTTATGATACTTTAGAATAGTAAAATAAGAATGTACGAACAATCACATACTTGATAACTATATAAACGAACAATCAAACAATGATTATACAATAATAATAGTAGTCTATAACCTAGAATGAGGGTTTGTATCCACTCGTATTCTCACAAAGAATCACCATAGCGGAGTTCATAATATAAAACTACACGAAAGTAAAATTAAAGAATGAAGAACCCTAGTTTGAGCCCCTTGGCGCCTCATCATCTGTCCAATTCATATAATGATCCAAAGATCGGATGGAATTATAAATAAGTTCTAATTTTATAGTGTTTTAGGTAATACATATGTATCCGACATGAAATATATGAATTGACAACATTGTCCCTCATTTATGAAGCTGAAAGAATCACTTTTGGTTGTTTTTCACCCTTGGTGTGGTACACACTTATTGCGGATATCCAAGGGTATGTCATTCCCTTAACATTGATGAACACTATTTTTAACATGTTATTAAGTGCCCTGGGGTATGTAACTTGCTTATATTATAATTTTGAGAGCATGTCACCCCCTTGTGCTCAAAAACGTCATTTTTCATACTTTGTTGACTCATTTCATTTTCCTTTGAGTTCTGCACTGTATGGATGCCTTTACCACTTTATTTTGGATGTTGGTAGATTCCAAATAATTTATTTTAACATTATCCATCTACTCATATAACATTAAACAAGAAAAATTAATGCACACAACACAATAAAGTCCATAAAGATACACTAGAACAACACATAGCTCAAGATAGTAACACTAGTTTTCTCATCTAAACTTTCTGTGACCTATTTCATTCTTAAATTGTTTTAAAAACACTTTAAACCCTCTACACATGTACTATAACACTTAATTAGTAAATTTAATTTTGAACACACGTTTATGCATGAAAGAAGTCCTCAAAACTAGACTAAACTAATATAGATAATGATACTTAGATGAATAAATACACCTAAGATCACTATCCCAAACTCATCCACTTCTATGGATGTGATCATTCACAAATCCTTATAGTGTGAGGGTATATTAAGTGTTTTGTCTATCTTTAAGACCAATTCTTCATCATTCATTCTCATTACCCGAAAGCCATCTAACATTAATAAATTCTCCTCTAGTTTCCGATGCCCCAATTTGATAGGTACCCTATTATCTACCTCATAATAAAGAACAATAAAGTCAGTAGGAATGCTGAACTTACCAACCTTAATATAGACATTTTCAATAATTTTTTCAGGCACAACTCTGGTTCTAACTGCTATTTGGAGCACCATAAAGCTTAGCCTCGGTTTTTACAATCCAAGAGTATTAAACATAGATATGGTCATCAAATTTATAATCACTCCCAAGTCACTTAAAGATAAGAACACCTCACTTTAACCAATTTATATGGGGTGGGTGAAAATCCCTAGGTCCTTAAGTTGTTTTGGCATCTTACTAACCACCACCAAACTGTAATTCTTACTAAGTGAGACAATCTAATTATCACCCAGCTTTATCTTATTGGTCACCCATCCTTCAAGTACTTAGCATACTTAGGCATACCCTATAAAACATCTAATAATAGAAGGTTAATGTGAAGTTCTATGAATATGTCAAAGAACTTTTTAAAATATGCATCTCTTTAGTCTTTTTTAGCCTATGAAGGAATAGTGATAGGGGTATCTATGGTGCACACTTAGCTGCCTTTATTTTAGGTAATCAAGCTTCCCTGAATTTTTAGCATCTCTTTCTATCAATTTCTTCTCCTTTTCCTACTCTGGGATTAACTCTCTCTGTACCTACCAATTTTTCTTTGAAGGACTATCAATTAAGTTTCTATCACTCCCCAAGTATCTTTGTGTAACTTGGTAAATGAGCTTACCCAACTATATCTCTAGATTCATTAGAGCAAGTTGCTAATTTTTAATCTTTATATCTATTTATTCTTAATTCACTAGGATTTCTTTTGAGATCTCCTAAATATTACTAGCTGGCATGTTCAACTATTTCTGAAACTACTATGTTTGAGCCTGATTATTTGCCCATGAATAGTTTGGAAGACTCTTCAAGTTACAATTGTAGGCATTCTAATAATTTTGATTGCCGTTCTGTGCATTGCCCACAAAGTTTATCATCTCCAAATTTTCTCCATATGAGTCTCTAGAGTGACCACTAATACCACAAATCTCATACCAAGATATGGTTTGCGATACTACATTTACGTAGGCATGAGGTTTGTATATACCGTACTTGCTGAACTATGTAATCATTTCATTTTGAAGAGCTTCCAAATGAGTGGCCAAAGATTTAATACCATCCACTTTAATCATCCCGACGGGCCTCTTTAGTGCGCTTATGGATATGTCACCTTTCCATTCGATATTACTTTATGCATTTTCATTCAGTAAAGTGTATAGCTCAACATATGTTTTCTCAAAAGCCTAACCACCTACAGTTGAATATAACCAAATTTTTGTGGTGTTTTCAAGAGCTTTAACAATAGTATGAGCCAATACTTTATTCATCTGTTGATGGCATAGGAAATCCCTGAGAAGAGATTTGAATCTTTCTCATCCACTATATAAGTTCTCGCATGGGTTCTACTTGAAACTTAGAATCTCACTATGTAACCTTGTAGTTTTCTAGTTGGGATGAATCGGATAAGGAACGTTTTTGCTATATCATCCTATGTAGTGATAGAGCTTGAAGGTTTTACCTGTCACTATTTATTTATTTTCCTCAATAGTGAGATGGGGAAGAAAGTGGGCCTCATATAGTATGCGGATACTCTAGTAGGAATAAAGGTGTCACTGACCTCTAAAAAGATTTGTAGTTGAACTTGGGAATACTCATGTGATAGGCCTGTGAATTTCCCACTTTTGTGCAGAAATTGCATGATATTTTTAAGATTAAATCTACCTACAGGTTCTCGTCTGTGGATAGTGGAGGTAACATTGATTGCGACTAGAATTTCCACTCCGTGTACTATCTTGTGGGCTAGTTGTTTGTCACCCATATCTGAAGGATTAGCTTCTTCTAGTAAACCTTGTGGTATCGGATAAAGAAAGATTGATTCTCTCCATAGCTGATATAAGCATTGCTCAAATTCAAGATATGGATGAACCAAATATCTTACCCTTGCCATCTTAATTAAGTTTTAGATCTTTAACTGATTTAGAAGAAAAAAATCACGTTTTTAGCACTTACAAAAAAACCAGCAAGACTAAAAATAAGACATTTGCCAATTTTCATGTCCCCGACAAAGCCACAAAAAATATTTTGTGATCCTAGTGCACATGCAAGTGTACGTGGTCACCCAAGTAGTTAAGTGGCCCTTCCGAGTCGAATACCAATCCCATAAGGATTTGTTGATTAATGACTATCCAATTTAAGTGTTACTAATTAGATTGAATAAGGTCAAGTGTAATCAATTAATCAGTTTAGTTTGGTAATTATAAAATAAATATCATAAGGTAGCAATCATATGAAGTTTGGAATTGTAATCAATATGAAGAGAGTTCCAGGGTTAAGGCATTTACTTCACATTTATACATAACTATGGTTTCTCGCTGGTGTTGGTGTTTATCATGATTATTGATTCACAAGGTTGATGTCATAACTTAAGAACGGTCATACTCTAAGTCACCTTCCCAAATTAATCTCAAAACTACATCATTGAATGGGGATGTGAGTCTTTCACATAAATGCATTACTATCTTCTCATTTCGTCAATCAAGTCGGGCATTTAGGTATATTGCTATCCTAACCGATAATGATCCTTTAAAAATTAGTATCTAATGACTAAAAACATGATCCACACTCTTTACATTTATCAGTACATCCCTCCACTCCTATGATTATTTTGTTTTGGGACTAAAATTTATCCTATATTTCATAACGCTTCAGAATTGTAAAATAAGAATGTAAGAACAATCATATACTTCATAAGCAAATAAAACAACAATCAATACATAATTATACAATCATGATAAAAGATACAACCCTTGAATGAAGGTTTTTAGCTTGTCATAGCCTTATAAAGAATCCCCATAGATGATTTCATAAAGTAAAAATAAAAGAAATTAAAGTTAATGAACAAGGAACCCTAGTTTGAGCCCCTTAGTCCCTTGTCGTCTCTCCAATTCGTGTATTGATCCAAGGATGGGATGGAATTGTACTGAAGTGCTTCTTTTATAATGGTGTAGGTTGTCCATATGTATCCCAACACCAAATATATGTATTGACAGCATTGCCCCTCACTTAAGAAGCTGCAAAAATAACTATTGGTTGCTTTTCGCCCCTGGGTGTGGCACGCCCATATCCTGAATGTCCAAGGGTGCGTCACACCCTTAACATGGATGCAAACTATTTTTTACATGTTATTTTATTTCTTGAGGAATTTAAATCCTTTATCTTTGAGGTTTGAGGATGTGACATTCCCTTATCTCGGAGGTTTGAGTGCGTGTCATGCCCTTGTGCTCAGAAATGTCATTTTCCTAGTAGTTAACTCCCTCCGTTTGCCTTTGAGTTCCATACTTTATGTATGGCTTTAACAATTCATTTTTGAAATTTTTTTAGCTTTTCAAAATTTATTTTAACAGCATATATGGTCTCCAATATTATCAAACAAGACAAATTAGTGAACACAACACAATAGAATATACCGAGATATACTAGAACAACACATAGGTCAAGCTAGTGACACTAGTTTTTGCGACTAATCTCTATGTGGCCCATTTGATTCTTAACTTGTTTTGAGAACACTTTAAACCCTATAAAAATGTACATTAACACTTGAGTAATTAATTCAATAATTAACAATCCATTATGCACACAACAAGTCCTCAAAGCTAAAATAATGCATGTAGATAATAACACTTAAGTGTATAAATAAACCTAAGATTAAAGAATATTTGTTTTATTTATGTATGGTCCTAAACAAATTATGACAAACCATTAAAATATAATTCAAAAATTGTGTTTTAGCAATTAGTTGATATCTAGTGACTTCATCACATTCGCAGGCCTCTGCGACATAATAAACCATTTTATTCATAATGAATGTGACAAAGGGAACACATTTATGAAGATGGATTTTATTGTGCATTGCAAATGCATTGTAGTGGTTGCATTTGGATTGAGTAAACTAGGGTCGGATCATGTCCAGTCTCATTACATTCACAACTAGAACAGTACATTATAGATGGTTTGGGCTTGTAGCTCTATGTTTTCAAGAGGTAGAAAACATTTATGAAGAGAATTTAAATGTCTTAGTCAATTTTGACCCTTAGGAATGCATAGGGTTTACTGTGTTCATCAGAATAGTATATCTCTTCTATTCAATTTTTTTTCTTCATTTTTCATCTTTTGCACCTTGGGTAGTAACGATTGTTTACAACTAGTTTTGGATCTCTTTGTCATTCAATTAATTTTTCTATGGTTATTAGTCCTAAATAATATACTAAAACAATTTCATTTTAATTCCAATAAATTTTGGAAAAAAGGGTTATTGTCCCCTGTGTTGAATATTTCTTCATTTATACTTGTATTTAATTAATTATTATCTTTATACTGAATGTACATTAGCATTGAATCCTCATTTCATCCATACATATAAATGAGATTTGTATCATTGAGAAACATTAATTTTTCAAGAAAATTAGACACTTTTAAAAATCCCTTCAGCGAGGGATGTGTCGGTTGGGCTGATTGAGATAGGAGAAAAACATTATACAATCCTTATTTCATGAACATTATTCTTAGAGGTGAATGGGTAACTTTATAAGATCCTTGATCCATAAATATTTGTCAGAGAAGTGGATTAAGATTTGACAAAGTACACGGGATGGGAACCCCTCGCGTCCCATGGGTCCTATCTCGAAAGCATTGAGGATTGATAGCTATTTACATAAAGCCAATAACTTTTGAAAGTTCATCTTGGTCGCCCCATTACTACATTGCATTACATCATTTTTGTTTCATCATATTGCTTTTTTTTTTTATGGTTTGATATTGTCGTTGAGTGTTTACTTTTGTAGTCAGTTATTGTGATTGAACCTTGATTGTGATAATATGTACTACATTTATTCCACTTCATTATATTATTTTATATAATTTTTTACAAATGCTAGAGGTTGACATATTATGAGGCATTGGGTACAGTTATGTCTTGACTCGAGAGACAGTTGTGTCATACCTTTTGGTGGCAGAATATACATTTTTATATAAAATCACTACTTCATACCAAATTATTTTATAAGAATGATGATTAAGCTTGATATACTGTGTTTATGTAGTAGTCCAAGAAATATATAGAGCATCAATAACCATCCCTCAATGTAGTTGTATTGGTACAAGAGTTACTACCAAAAGGAACATAGGAACTGAAATAATCAGGCACAATCCATCTCGAATAGTAAAATACTAGACATAAATAATGGATAGAAAAGGGGAAACTACAATTCCAAGAGCTTACCTATCTCCAAAATTAACTCAGCATGATCATCATATCAGCAGCAACCCCTAGTACTCGGATCTGTATCAAAAAGTTACAGAAGTGAAGTATGAGTACCCAAGCTATGGGAACTCAGTAGACATTATCGGTTGACTAAGCCCAAGAATCATGTAAGTGTGATAATATGCAAGATAAATAAGCTAAGTCAAGGTAAAAATGAAAAACCTGGAATAATGCTTCAAATGTTTTGCATAAATAGGTAAATAAATTTGAAATAGTAGCATAATGTTAACACAAATATAAATACTGGATTGATCCCCATAAGACAATAAGTTCTAAAAAGTAAATAACCCAACCGGGACCCATAATCCTATAGGGTGCAATCAAAGGAATGTAAATAACCAAAGTTCCTTAAATTTACTGAATATTAAGCCATAACAATAAATCCTTCCATATCATAATAAAATCCTAATGTTGTACCTGTACCAAAACTCAATAGCATCATCATTATTATCATCATTTTTCAGACTTGAACACAAACACATGTCATCAATATCATCATCAATTATGGGATGTGAACCAAAACATAGTATCAATAAACCATCAGGTCATGTTCAGAATTAGCACCAACTTTCAAATACCAAACTAGCATAATAATTTAGTATTTAATCTCTTTAAAGTCCCTAAATAATTATTTTAAATAGGTACAATATTCATTTAGTAGTCTACAAAAGATAACATTAATCTTGGCCTAAGGTGGGCCAGAGGAGCCTACTTCTAATTCATGAAATCCATTCTAAGGTAAATTCTACCTCAGACTAGGCTAGGGTATCTAAATTCACTACTAGATTTTAAATAAGCCACACTTAGTCCTAATATAACAATTTTGCCTCAGTCATGAGCAACTAAGTCAGTTTCACCTAAATTATGCTTCCATAATAGGCTAAAATTCCAAACAATGCTTATAATACTAGTCATTTAGCAAGACCTAATTCCCCTCCCTTAGCTAGAATAATATCATAAATATACTATAATTAGCTCAATTTATAAGAAAAGTAAGTCTAGCCTACATAGACAGTGAAAAAAAGCCTAAAGAATCTGTTAAACCAAAAATTTCCTTTATTGAGAAGCTTTCACAAGATGCCATGCTATTAAAATCACAATCTACTCATTAAAATGATTATAATTATACGTATATTGTACTATTGTTCTTCGGGTCCAAATTTACATAAAAATCCCATATGGGGCCTACCTATGGATTTTTTATTTCAAAACCGACAACACATTCCTTAATTCTCAAGGAACATTTACCCTCAAGAATGGGTGAATTCCAAGCTCTAATGGTGGTATAATCAACCCACCAATATTCTAGGGATTTTGATAAAATTATAAGAATTTAATCCATGAAATTGATGGAAACTTACCAAGAATACATAGAAGAACACGTAATTTAAGTTAACAAATGCTCCAAGATCATCCATTAATGACTCTCACATATTTTTACACCTTTAAGGGTTCTACTCTCTTTGGGTAAAAATGGGAGAAATTTGGTAAGTGGGGATTTTATAGTGATCACAGGTGTCCAGGTGTGGGTGGCTTAAGCAGACATTTGGTCGATCGCTTAAGCAGTGGTAAATTAAGCAACCAAGTTTTGCTTTAGCAACACTTGATAAGCTTGCACAAGTTTTCTTAAGCGTAAAAGTTATCACTTAGAGATACCCACTGGGAATTCCAGGTCACTTAAGCGTAAAAGTTATCACTTAGAGATACCCACCGACACTAGTTGAGACATGGAATTATTTTGAGTATCCACTAACCCTTCAAAATTTATCTAGAATCATATATACATAAATTAACTATATCTAACTCGATGTTCTTGACTTAATGGCTTTGTCACACCTCAAATCCTATTAAGGAGGACAGGCACCTGTAGCCGTAAAGGCCCAAGTGAAACAATTCATAACCTTATACTTCTCATGCATGTAACTATGAAAACCAAAGGTTCTAATAAATAAAATATTATGTCTCGATGAGAATAATTACATAGGCAAGAACAAACTTATACATACAACACTTGGCCGTTAGGGACACTACGTCTAAAGGAAAGATACTACCATAAATTTACATTAGTCTACAAAGCCTCTAAAAGATACATAGACTTAGTTAGGGTCAGGAAAAACCCCCGCCCTACTCTTAACTTACTGCACAATATCAAAATATATGGAACAGACTCGAAGAGCCCCGAATCAACCTGGAGCTCACCAATAGTCACTAAATAGCTTGCGCTTCTACTAGTGAGGTGTATGAGCTAAAGTACCTGTGCCTGCTGCGTGAAATACAGGTCCCCGGTGAGGGACGTTAGTACAAAAATATGTACTGAATATGTAAGGCTGAAGGTAACAACACATCATACAAGAGCTCAATAAAAATCAAATACAAGTGTATAAGTAGTACTAGTAGACCACATTTATATATACTTTTGGGACTACATATATTATGGCACTTTCTTTATTTTTTACTTTCTTACTTCATAATCTTTGTAAACCAGATATAATGCAAATGACCAGCAAATCATTGGTAAATAGATAAATTAGGATCAGCCCATGCTAGGGTTACACCTCTGAGCTGGAACCTACATATAAAGATTGGGATCAACCTATGGTAGGGTTATGCCCCGGAGCTTTCAACCATATAGAGGTATCGAGATTTGCCTATGCGAGGCTTATGCCCCTAAGATGCCACTCATTTTACAGATTTATGTTAATGAGTTTATTTATCCTTTAAGATTGTTACTTTGGTGGTCCTAACATTATGGTACCTTAAACAAATAATCTGCTAATAAGAGACATAAAAATGGATACTTAATGCAATAACAATGAGGTAGAGAGCTGTTGGCATACAAATGAAGTGTTTAGGAGCTGAAAATAACACATGGGTTTTATTTGAACAAACGGAGAACTCCTGAAATTTTCTAGTGAAGCTAGACGAGCAAGTTTAAAATAAGCATGTATTTAGGTTTTTTATCATGTTAGAGAGTGGGAATAAGGTTGTTGGCTACATGGAATGTAATGTGCTGCTATTATGTATCACTTTTTATAGGATAACCTTGGAAGCTTACTTGATGGAACAAATGTCCAATTTCATGCCAAAGAGTGCAAAATAGAGTATGCCTTACATTCCTGGTTATATAAATTCGAAACTAACCCGACTTGAATTTCCGACTTTCATATTACTTATCTACAATAGAATATATGGTAAACTAGTATTAGCGACCAACTAAGACATTTAGGCTACTTAACTTCACCCAAAATAGTAATCGGGTAGTAAGCCATTAATCTATCAATCAAGGGTGTTACTTAACCCTTTTATCCTCTAATTACACCCACATACCATACATTTTTTTATAAGATTCACCGAAACCACCTCGGCTTCATTACACATTCCAAATAATACTCAAAATAGATTGGGCAGTAAACAAATACAATAATTGGTTGGGTGGTGTACCGTCATACCTTTCTTCTATATTTCGTAACAAACTAATCATACCTTTCTCCAACATCAACCTAGTAGCCCATAACATAAACATACAAAAATATTCTACAAACCAGCCTCAAATCCCTTTTATTGTAGCAATCAATTATTGAACTCATTATCTCTTGAGTTCGCAATAACAACACATCCATAATTATCTTTAAAATTCACATACAAGAGAACAAAATGGAGCAGTCACCTTATCTCAATTCTGCAACTTATTCTTTTAATTTGAATTCGTCAAAACTTCAACTTTCATTTTCCTTCACACTTTAAACCAAAGAAGAAAAGAGATCTCTTAATAACAAAGAAAAAGTAAGCAAGTAGCTTGTTCTATATTCTACCATGTATTTATAATTAGGAACCTATAGCATGTTTTCCTAATCTTTCATGAGATAATTAAGCTAAACTGTAAGTATTTTCACTTACCTTGGGTTGCAAAGGTGGAGGTTTCTTTAAAAACCCTAGAAGGAATTTTAGGGCTACTCCTTGTTGTTTTAGAGAGAGTATAGAGATTTTGTGAAATAAACACTTTTTTTGTTACTTAGAAATGAAGTTAAATAACCAGCAACTTGGCCCTATAAAGGCCCTATTTTGTCCACCTCCTTAGCTATATTTTGGACCTTAAAATTGGTCAAATTGGTCTAAGTAGGTGATGCACCTACTTAAGGGTTCAAGCTGCTTAAATTGTCAAATTAGGTGATGCACCTACTTACTTAAATTCTTATTTTGGGCTCAATTAACTTGGGTCTTTGGCAGATTTGTGTTTTGGGACATTTATCCATTTTCCTCTTTTATTCAATTTGGGCGCAAATGAATACATTAGTATAGGTCCAAATATGTTCCATAGCCATGGATCCATTAGTTTGGTCCAAATAGCTTAAGTAGGTGACTCACCTACTAGATTAACTAAGCCAAGAAAGCACCTGGATATTTTATTCCATTTCCAGCTCCTAATACCTTTAATCTAACGTTCAACTTATACACACTTGGTCTCTTTAAACTCTAGATACAAATAATCGCTTACGATCCCAAGTTTACATAGTCATATCAATGTTAACTTGGTCGCATCACATTAAACTTTACGGGAAGCATCTATAATTCCATCTACACCATTAATACTTGCATAAAAAATCCCATCCATTACCTATACCATAAGGCTATACCAAGTTCCATATAATTAGAACAAGTACAAGCAAAATACGGGATGTTACATCCTTCACCTCTTAGTAACATTTGTCCTCAATTGTTAGCATAACTATCAAACCAAAAAAAAATTCAATACTAAATTTAATATCCCTATTATCACACAGTACTTATATATTACACATACTTGTTATTGCTCTAATTTAGCATCTTGGACTTTCTTTTCATATTTGAATAAATGGGGGTACTTAGATTTCATCGCTTCTTTAGTTTCGCATATTATCTTTTCTACTTGTTGGTTCCTCCAAAGCACTTTTACAAAAGCTATTTCTTTATTCCTTAACTTCTTGACTTGTCGATCTAGGATAGCAATAGGTATTTCTTCATAGGTAAGATCTTCCATAACTTGTACATCTTCAGTAGGAGTAATATGAGATGGATCTCCCATGCACTTTCGAAACATTGAGACGTGAAATACTGGATGAACTGTTGAGAGCTCTTGGGGTTTCTCTAATTCATAAGCAACTTGGACAAACCTCTGAGTAATCTTGTATGGGCCTATGTAATGTGGACTTAGTTTTCCTTTCTTACCAAATCTCATAACCCCCTTCATTAGTGACACCTTCAAGAATACCCATTCATCCATTGGAAACTCTAGCCCTCTTCGTCTAATATCTGTATATGATGTATGTCGACTTTGGGCTGTTTCTAGCCGCTGTTGGATAACTTTAACCTTTTACATAGCTTAATGAACAAGATCTGGTCTGAATAAGGAAGTTTAATCTACTTCAAACCATCCAATTGGTGATCTACACTTTTTTCGATACAAAGCTTCATATGGTTCAATTTTAATACTTGAATGATAGATTTTTTTGTAGGTGAGCTCTATGAGAGGTAAATGATCATCCCAACTACCTTTAAAGTTTAATACATAAGCTCGTAGCATATCTTCAAGTGTTTGAATGGTACATTTTTCTTGTCCATCTATTTGAGGGTGAAAAACTGTACTTAGATTCACTTGTATTCCCAAATTTCTTTGTAAAGACTTCCCAAAATTTACAGTAAATTGAGATCCTCGATCTGATATAATAGAGATTGGAACTCTATGTAACCGAACTATATCTTTAATATATAATTTCACATATTATTCAACTGTGTAAGTGGTCCTAACCGGTAGAAAGTGTGCTTATTTGGTAAACCTATCAGCTAGCACCCATGTGGAATCAAACCTTCGAGATGTACGAGGCAAACCAGTGATGAAATCCATGTTGATAATGTCCCACTTCAAGATTGGAATATATTTACATTGCATATAACTCCCAGACTTTTGGTGCTCTACTTTAACTCTTTGACAATTTGGACATTCGGCTACAAACTCTGCAATGTTTTATTTATGTCACCCTAACAGTACATCCCATTAAAATCATGGTACATTTTTTTTGACCCTGGATGGATGGAATACCTTGAATGATGTGGTTATGTCATAATCCTATTTCTTAGCCCATCTATATTAGGAACACACAATCTGTTTTGGCATCGAAGTATTTCCTGTTGCGTAAGCTTAAATGCCTTTGTCATACCACATTGCACATTCTTCTTAAGCTGTAATAGAATGGGATCTGTATATTGCTTCTCTTTTACTTCAGCTACTATTGAAGATTTTGCAGCATTATGCACAATAAGCCCCTCATCTGGAGTTTCAAGAAGGTGGACCCCAAAATTAGCTATATGGTGTAGATTCTTAGTCATCCCTTGTCATTCTATAGAGTTCCCATAAATGACCAACAGAGACTTACAACTTAATGCATCATCTACGATATTTGCTTTTCCCAGATGATACAAGATATCAACATCATATTCTTTCAATGACACAAGCCATCTCCGCTGCCTCAAATTTAAGTCCTTCTGATTAAAGATATACTACAAACTCTTATGGTTAGTATATATGTCATCATGAATACTATAAAAGTAGTGAAGCCATATCTTTAAGGCAAATATAACTATTGCTAGCTCCAGATTATGCGCTGGATAATTTTTTCTCATGTGGCCAAAATTATCTTGAGGCATATGGTATGACTTTACCATGCCGCATTAATACACACCCTAAGACAATTCTTAAAGAATCACAATACACTACATACCCTTCTGTGCCTTCTGGAAGTATCAATATGGGTATAGAAGTCAACTTATTCTTTAGATTTTGGAAACTTCTTTCACATGCATCATTCCATTGGAACTTGGGCGCTTTGTGTGTTAGCTTTGTTAATGGTGAAGAAATTGAAGAAAATCCTTCAACAAACCTTCTATAATAACCTGCCAACCCAAGGAAACTACGAACCTCCATAGGCGTTATAGGTCTTGGACAGTTCTTCAAGGCTTCTATTTTTGAGTTTCAACCTTTATTCCTTCATCAGATACAATATGACCTAAGAATGCCATAGATTTTAGCCAAAACTCACATTTGGAGAACTTTGCATATAGCTTACGATCATGAAGAATCTGTAACACCTATCATAAGTGACTTGTATGGTCCTCATTTGATCTCGAATAAACTAGAATATCATCTATAAAAACTATCACAAACACATCCAAGAATGTCTTGAACACCCTATTTAATAAATCCGTAAAAGTTGCAGGTGCATTAGTTAGCCCATAGGACATGAATAAAAACTCGTAATGACCGTACCATGTTCAAAAATATATCTTGGGTATGTCCTTCTATTTGACCCTTATTTGGTGGTAAACAGACCTTAAATCAATCTTTGAAAACCACTTGGTGCCTTACAACTGATCAAATAAGTCATCAATTCTCAGTAGGGGATATTTGTTCCTAATAGTCACCTTGTTCAGTTGCCGATAGTCAATACACATTCTCAATCAGCCATCCGTCTTATGCACAAATAACACTGGTGCACCCCAAGGGAACACACTAGGCCTTATCAATCCTTTTTATAGCAAGTCTTTCAAGTTCTCTTTCAATTCCCATTTTGTCGGGGCCATTCTATACGGAGGAATTGAAATTGGTTAAGTACATAAAATCAAATCAATACCAAACTCTACTTCTCATTCTGGAGGCAAACCTAGGAGATCTTCAAGAAATACATTGGGAAATTCATTCACTAATGGTATAGTTTGAAGAGTTAATGGCTATGCATCTGTATTTTTCACCCTAACTAGATGACATATGTAACCCTTGAAAATCATCCTTTTTGCCTTAAAATGAGAAATAAATTTACCTCTTGGTGCACCAATATTACCCCTCCATTCAAGGATTGTCTCCTTTGGAAAATGGAAATACACCTTCTTAGTTCGGCAATCTACTGTGGCATAACAATAAGCCAACCAATCCATAACTATTAGAGTATCAAAATCTACCATTTTTAACTCAACCAGGTCAACCAATGTATCACAACAAAAATAGTTACTATACAATTTCGATACACTCTCCTAGAGAGAATAGATTCACCAATCGACGTAGATACTTCAATTGACTTAACTAGCAATTCTGGTGTTTTTTTGAACTTTCCAGTAACCAATGGAGTGACATATGATAATGTAGAACCTAGATCAACGAATACATATACATCACGTGAAAATATGAACAATGTACCTGTAACTACATCTAGAGAAGCCTCTGAATTTTGTCGATCCACTTAAGCATATGTACGATTTAGAACTCCACTAGAGCTATCTTCTACTTTAGAACCTCTACCACGACCCATAGGTTGTACACCTCTACCTGAATAAGGCACCGATGATGATGATGCAATGGCTGATCCAGTAGGTCATGACATACCACCTATGCCCTTTGAGGGCATTCTCTCGTCATATATCCTGATGTTCTACACCAAAAATAAGCATTTGTTCCGAACCGAGATGAACCTAAATGAAGATTTCCATATTGTTTACATGGCTTTCGAGGAAGACTTAATTGTCTCATACTCCCTTGATCTTGGTACCCCAATATTCATGAACTCTGACTCTCACTTATTTTCCAAAACTAGTTTCCTTTAGACCCTTGAAACTGTGGTGGAGTAGTAGCTCCAGAATAGGAAAATATTGGCCTAGGTGGTTTATTAGAAAACCGAGGCCTAAACTCTACTTTGGATGCTATAAAATGACCTGTAGATCTAGACCTCTTGGAATACCCTCTTTTTAATTCTTGTGTTCTTCCTTTTTACCTCTGATTCTCTATTTTTTGTGCTAATACTTGTATCCTTGCTATGTCCATGTCTTTATTCAAAGCAACAATAGTATAATCTCTAGCTAGATATGGATTCAATCTTTCCATATATCGATGAACTCTATCATCCATTGTAGCTACTACATTAGGAGCATACCTAGCCAAAGAGTTAAACCAGAGGTTGTACTCCCTCATACTCATATTCCCTTAGCGATGATTTAGGAACTGATTCGCATGGGCTTCTCAAATCTTAAATGGAAGGTAATGATCAAGAAATACCTCTTTGAATTCTTTCCAAGTAGCTGAAGGTACATTGATACCCCTAGATCATTTCCAGTCTTCATACTAAAATTTAGCTTCCCCTTTGAATTTATATACTGCTAGCTCAACTGTCTCTTTACCCGACACATGCATGATATCTAGAGCCCTTTGGATTTGATCAATAAAGTCTTGTGGGTCTTCATTAAGATCTGGGAGGATCCAATTTAAGAAAATCCTGTGTTCATAGGCTAGCTGCCCTATCTGCACCACTGGAACCTGTGGTTGCAATGGCTTGTCCTTGAGCTTGTCCAGCAACTATACGAGCCAATAATTGTACTACATTCCTTAGATCTTCGTCAGTAGTATAAATAGGTTGTCCTGAGGATGCAGTTATTCTCCTTCTTAGATCTTTTGGAGATGGAAGAGTTGAAGAAGTTGGGGACACAAACTCAGCTTGAGCCTTGCTTTGATTAGCTTGTCTAGGTGGTGACTTGATGGTCCCTTCTTCAGCAATATCTATTCACTTACCTGTATCCTTACTCCTTTTTGTAACCAACATCTTTACTATAATAAGAGGGAAAAAATAGGTTCAATGGTTAAATATGACTTCACCTACAACATGGGCTTTATTGCACGATCTAAGATATGAAGAAAAAGAGACAATCCCTAAATGTCCCATAGCCTCCTATTTATAGATGTGGTGCAAAACACGCCCATAAATAAGACTCTATATAGACACAGGTTTCTAGACGCCCTAGGACAACCTGCTCTACTACCACTTTTGTCATGCCTCAAATCCTATTAGGGTGGACAGGCACCCATAGCCATAAAGGTTCGAGAGAACTAATTCATAACCTTGTACTTTTCATGTATGTACCTATGACAACCAAAGGTTCTGAAAAATATGATATTATCTATTAATGAGAGTAATTACATAGGCAAGAACAAACTTATATATACAAAAATTGGCCGTTGGGGCCAGCACGTATAAAGGCAAGACACTACCATAACTTTACATTAGTCCACAAAGCCTCTAAAAGATACATAGAATTAGTTAGGGTCAGGAAAAATCCCCACCCTACTTTTGAATTACTGCGTAATACCAAAATATATGGAACAGACTCAGAGAACCCTGAATCAACCTAGAGCTCACCAATAGTCACCAAATAGCTTGCGCTCCTACTAGTGAGGTGTATGAGCTAAAGTACCTGTGCCTGCAGCATGAAATACAGGTCCCACGTGAGGGACGTCAGTACAAAAATATGTACTGAATATGTAAGGCTGTAGGTAGCAACACATTATACAAGAGCTCAATAGAAATCAGATACAAGTGTAGAAGTAGTACTAGTAGACCACCTTTATATATACTTGTGGGACTACATACATTACGTTTATTTCTTTATTTTTACCTTTCTTACTTTATAATCCTTGTAATACATATATAACACAAATGACCAGCTGATCAACAGTAAATATACAAATTAGGATCGGCCAATGATAGGCTTATGCCCCTGAGCTGCCACCTACATATAAAGATTGGGATCGGACCATGCTAGGATTATACCTCTGAGATGCCACCCATATAAAGGTATCGATATCATGCCATGCTAGGCTTAAGCCCTTGAGATGCCACTTATTTTATAGATTTACATTAGTTTATTTAGCCTTTGAGATTGTTACTTTGGTGGTCATTACATTATGGTTACTTGAACCAATAATCTGCTAATAAGAAACATATAAATAGAACCTTAATGAAACAGTAATGAGTTAGGGAGCTATTGGCACACAAATGAAGTGTTTAGGAGCTGAAAATAACACATGGGTTTTATTTGAACAAACAGAGAACTCCTAAAATTTTCTAGTGAAGATAGACGTGTAGGTTTAATAATAAGCATTTATTGAGGTGTTTTAAAATGTTAGAGAGTGGGAAAAAGGTCATTGGCTACATGGAATGTAATATTCTGCTATTATGTATCACTTGCGATAGGATAACCTTGGAAGCTTACTTGATGGAAAAAATGTCCGATTTTATGTCAAAGAGTGCAAAATAGAGTATGCCTTAGATACTTGGTTATAGAACTATGAAACTAACCCAACTTGACTTCCCGACTTTAAGATTACTTATCTACACTAGAATATATGGTAAACTAGTATTAGAAACCAACTAACACATTTAGGCTACTTAACTTCACCCAAAACAGTAATTAGGTAGTAAGCCACTAATTTATCAATCAAGGGTGTTATTTTAACCCTTTTCTCCTCCAATTACACCCACATACCACACATGTTCTTATAAGATTCATCGAAACCATCTCGGCTTTATTACACATTCCAAACAATACTCAAAACATATTAGTCAGTAAACAAATGCAATAATTTGTTTGGTGGTGTACCGTCACACCTTTCATCTATATTTCATTACAAACTAATCATACCTTTCTCCAATATTAACCTAGCATCCCATAACATATACATACAAAACAGTCCACCAAATAGCCTCAAATCCCTTTTATTGAAGCAATCAATTATTGAACTCATCATCTCTTGAGTTCCCAATAACAACACGTCTACAATTTTATTTTAAATTTACATACAAGGAGAAAAAAATAGAGCAGTCACCTTACTTAAATTCTGAAACTTATTCTTTTAATTTGAACTCCTCAAAACTTCAAATTTCACTTTCCTTCACACTTTAAACCAAAGAAGAAAAAAGATCTCTTAATAAAAAAAAGTAAGCAAGTATTTTGTTCTACATTCTGCGATGTATTTATAATTAGGCACGTATAGCATGTTTTCCTAATCTTCCATGAGATAATTAAGCTAAACTGTAAGTATTTTCACTTACCTTGGGCTGCAAAGGTGAGGGTTTCTTGAAGAACCCTAGAAGGAATTTTAGGGTTGCTCTTTGTTGTTTTAGAGAGAGTAGAGAGATTTTGTGAAATATATTTTTTTGTGACTTAGAAATAAAGTAAAATAACCAGAAACTTGGAATTATAAATGACCTATTTTGTCCACCTCCTTAGTTGCATTTTTGATTTTAAAATTGGTAAAATTGCTCTAAGTAGGTGATGCACCTATTTAAGGGTTCAAGCTTCTAAAATTTTCAAAGTAGGTGATGCACCTACTTACTTAAATTCTTATTTTGGGTTCAATTAACTTGGGCCTTTGGTAGATTTGTGTGTTGGGACATTTTCTTCATCTTTTATTCAATTTGGCTCAAATGAGTACATTAATGTAGGTCAAAATCTGGTCCATAGCCATGGGTCCATTAATTTTGTCCAAATAGCTTAAGTAGGAAACTCACCTACTAGCTTAATTAAGTCAAGTAAGCACCTCAATATTTTATTCCATTTCCATCTCCTAATACCTTTAATACAACCTTCAACTTATACACATTGGTCACTTTAAACTCTAGATTCAAATACTAGCATACGATCTGAAGTTTACATAGTCGTATCGATGTTAACTTCGTCGCATCACATTAAACAATACAGGCAACATCTATAATTCCATCTACACAATTAATACTTGAATAACAAATGTCATCCGGTACCTATTCCACAAGGAAATACCAATTTTCATATAATTAGAATAAGTACAAGCAAAATGCGGGATGTTACAGCCATAGTCAAAATTTCCATTCGAGGTTATTTTGATGAAAAATGGGACCACACCCATGTGCCATTTTTCATTACTTATAGTCAATAGCCTAAAGTAAGTGCAGAATCCTTGGGACCTAGACAAATGCTTCTTCAAGACTAAAATTGCAGTTCCAAACTATAAAAATTGGCATACGATATTGTTTGACTTATGTATTCGCAGGACAAGCAATTTGAACTATTACAAACTTCAAAATAGGGAATTGGCTTTAAGTACCAATCGAGCTGTCCAGTAATCAAGTTGTCAGCTTCAATAATTCGTAAATGACTTGAGGCAATTATAGAAAAGCTCTAAATGGTGAAAATGATCCCAAATATTAAAAATAGACTGGAGCATCATTACAATATATACATATATATATATGTAAATATATATATATATATATTGTACACATATTGATTCTTCTACTTTTGCTTTGGTTTCTCAAATTATTATGTTTGGGTTGGGATAGACTTAATTTTATATAGTGTGTGAAAAGTGACATCATGTACCTATTTTCAGTCATGCCAATCTCTAATATGATATATTATTTTGATAATGATCATCTAACAACAAGGGACTAGGTTCTTGGGTCTTCAAGGAAATATATAACTGTCACATGGCCGGCACAGTTTTGTCGTCTAGTGTAACAAACTGTGTAGGTGAGATGTGTACTTGTTAAGAGACTTGGCCCAATCAGATTTCTACCCTAATAATTATTCCACTATAAAAGGAAATAATGTTTTTCAATTGGGTATTTTTCACAATCCTAATTATTCAAAGAGTGAAAGAGCAAAAAATTAAATTTCATATCATTTCTCAAGTTCAATTCTTTATATGCCGAGAGAGAGAGAGTGTGTTCTTGAGTCGAGTCCTGGTTTGTAATTAAATTACTCATGTTATATGAGTAATGTTTTCCTTTATCTTATTGAGAATGATAAGGTAGAGTTATCTGAGTTCAATATTGGTTAGATTTAATCAGTATTGAGGTATGTTCTTGGAAGAATTGTCAAAGTAGGCTTGTACTAAAGTTATTACAAAAAGGTAGAGCCTAGATTTAGGTTCAAATCAAATGTGTCATCATGAGGTTTATTATAGTAGATTTTTGAAGTTCTTATGAGGGAAAGGCATTGTATTTTCTCCCTTGAGAAAGGAGGTTTCCACATTTAATCTTTGGGTTTTTAATTTCCTACAAAGTTTTAGCATCCTTACAACTTTATTATGTTATTGCCGGTTATTGAATTTAAGGGACCTAGTCTCTACTAGTGTGGTTCAATCTTCCATGTTTAAACAATTGGTATCAAGGCAAGGTCACTCAAAAAAGGTTCATACCTTGAGTGATTTATTAATCATGGATTCTCCACCTAATCTAGAATAAGGGAAATCTACTAGTAGACCACCCCAATTTAATGGACAGTACTATGGGTTCAGGTAAACCAAGATGTTTGACTTTATTATGGCTGAGGAAACTGAGCTGATGGATGTTATACTTGCGATCCTCATGTTTCTATTAGATAAGTTAAATATAGAGACACAACATGGATGTTTGTCAAAAATAGGTAAGATTTTGATAATGAAGTTCAAAAGAAAGTGGAGAAAAATTACTAGGCAAAGAAACTTATTATCTGTGGTATAGGACCTGATAAATATGACTGGATTTCTGCTTGTGAAAATGCTAAAGAAATATGATATTTCTTGAAGACAACTCATGAAGGAACAACTGATGTGAAGGATTCTAAAGTTGACATGATGAAACTTAGTATAAAATCTTCACCATAAAAAAAAGGAGAGACAATTCAAGAAATGCATAAGATTCAATTCTATCCCAAATGAGCTACACTACTTTGGAGAAGTGATTCCCTTGCATAAGAATGTGAGACAAATTCTAGGTGTTCTTTCTATATCCTAGATGAGAAAAGTAGATGCTATTACTGAAGAAAGAAACCAAAAGAATCTCATTAATGATGAACTCATTGGAAATCTAAAGACTCATGAACTTATGAAGAAGCAAAGACAGGAGAAGAAGGAAGCAAAAAGGAAAAAATCTATGGCACTGATAAAATTTGATTCAAGTGAACAAGACACTAATGTTTCCTATTTGAAAAAAGAGTCGTTAGAGCTATATAGAAAAGTGGTTAGTTTCAAAGAAGAGGAAGTAGAAGAAAAAAGGGCGGCAATGTTGAAGTTTGTTACAAATTTTGAAGACTTAGTATTTCATTAAGGATTGTGCAATGCACAAAATGGATTATCAGGAATATCTCAAGACTATAGGTGGCAAAGTGAAGAACAGGGACCAGGTCCCTATAAAATAAAAATGAAAAGCAACAGTGAGGTAGACTCTAGAGATATGGGGAGATTCCTCGAGTGAATTCGATGAAGCTGAGAAGGATGAACATGTGTACATGCTGTCTATGGAGGAATGTAAAGTTACCTATGATTCCTTATTTTATCTCATGGAAAACACTGAAGATGAAGAAGAAAATAAGATAACTTTATTTGACATTAAGGAAAATTTCAATAACTACTCTCCTAAAAAGATAAAGAAGTTGGAAAATGTGTTGATTTATTCAATATGTGAACTGACTATTAAAAATGATTTAGAAGAAAAAGTATAGAATTAGGAGCTTGAATTAATTGCTTTAACCCTCCAAATTTCTAAAACAGAATAACATTTTGCTAAGTTGAAATTTGATAATCTAAGTTGATTGAGTCAACTAGAGAAAGTAAATAGTTTTGATGATAAAGGGAAGATAAAATTTCAAAGGTTTAGATTGAAGATAAAGATAAATTGAGAGATTCTCAAAAGCACCTTATGACTGCCCTCCATAAGAATGAAGAGTTCGAAAGGGACTTGGTTCGTCTAAGGGAAGAACTTAACAAATTACTAAAATAGACCATATTCTCACAAATCCTTTCTAATCTAATTTGTCAAACTGTCAATAATGATAATGGGATTGGATATCAGTACAAAACCTAATCACCTGGGTCTCAAGGGAAATCTATTATTGGCATTAGAAATGGGGTCCATAAACCTCTATGTATTCATTATGAAAGAGATGAACACTTGAAGGAAATATGTAAATATTGGCTTAAATCTAGAATGCGCAGTACTAATTACATCCAGTAGGAGAATTATTATCCTCAGGGTTTCATGCCCTTGAAAAATGTTAAGAAGAATTCTCAACATAGATAGGCCAAGAAAGAGTTGAACACACCTTTAACATCCTATTAGGAATCCAAACTCAAGTTAGTTCCTAGATCTAACAAATGACAATGTTTGTAGATAGGAGAATGAGAATGCAGTCAGAACTGGCTCAAGGATAGTGGATGTTCAAAGCATATGATAGGGAGGACTAACTACTTTCTTTCTATTAAGACACTTCAATATGGAGGTGCCTCTTTTGGAAATGGTAAAAAAGCTATATTCATGGTGTGGGAAAGATTGTAAAATAAACTAATCAAGTAATAGAATATTTGTACGATGTGAATGGCCTCACGTATAGTCTTCTAAGTATTTCTTAAATCTGTGACAAAGGCAGTGAGGTCAAATTTTTAGTTGATGGATATTATGTGTGAAGATTGAATTCTGGGAAAGTTATTATCAATGCCAAGAGAATAATATATATATATATATGTGTGTGTGTGTGGGGGGGGTGGGTGGGTGGGTGGCTGATTTGGTCTTTGTGGCTTATAAGGAAATAAATTTCTTAACTATTCAAAGTGAATATGCTAATTTATGGCAAAGAAGGCAGGGACATGTAAGTTCCTCTTTGCTAAAAAAGTTGATTTAAAGGGACTTGATCCGTGGCATGCCAAATAAGAAATTTTGAGAAAATAAGGTTTTTAATGCCTATGCTAAGGGCAAACAAACCAAGTCTTCTTTTAAGATGAAAAGGTAGGTGAGTACTTCTATACCCCTAGAGATGTTGTATTTGGATCAATATGGACCTTCTAAAGTCCAAAGTAGATAAGGTAAGAAGTATGAATTTGTGATTATGGATGAATACCCATGATTCACCTTGACAATGTTCTGGTAGCCTTTTCCAATCAAATTCAAATGAAGCTAAATTATAAGATTGCTTAATTCAAATCTGATCATGGAATTGAATTTGTGAACTTCCAAGTTGTAGGATTCTGCACTGAAAATAGAATCAATCATAACTTTTCTACTCCAAGGACTCCTCCGCAAATTAGAGTAGGTAAAATAAGGAACGAAACCCTCACAGATATTTCCAGGAAAATACTGATTGGTAGTTGGCGTCCAAAGAACTTTTGGGCTAAAGCTATAAACAATACTTGATATGTGACAAATAGGTGTTTGATTTGTTTAAAAGCACTATTTGTTACTATTTTCATTTAATGTAATTGCACTTTGTAGCAAGTCTTTGGTCGTACATTTCAAAGATGGTGGTTCATGCGGAGAGTGTCTCACACTCTTCTAAACCTTCTTTGAATTTTTTAGTTTCAGAGTTGGTGCAATTAGGTTAGTGTGCTTTCTAGGAATTATTAGTCCCACTCTTCAACATCTAGAAAACAATCCTACTCATGAAATAGGTCATGTTTCCTACATCATAGGTAGGATAATCCAAGTTATCATCGCCACAATTAGGTAGCCAGCCTTTTGTCAAAGTTTCTGTACCTTACGACATACTTTATGTGAAAATTGATTCAAATAGTTCAAACATCAAACACTAATGGATTCAAAATAGTTTGATTGACATTATTTTATTTCTGTCAATGAATGTAAAGTATTTTTTTAAGGAAAAAGCTCTGTCATCATCCGAAACCCGTTTTATGTCAATAGATGTGGAGTAATATCAAAACTTCACCAATATTTTACACCTTTTTCAAAAGTATCAGTAAAACTTTGTTTCACTTACGTCTTTATTAGAATTCATGAAAGTGGAGTGTTTTCAAAATATTTTCTATCATTTGACTTTGCATTGAAATCCATAGATGTGAAATACTATTAAATCTTCACCTTTGTATGACATCTTTATGATCCAAACTAGTCTGGAATGTCATCAAACATCAATTCTCCCAACGTCTACTTCCTCTTTCTAGACAATAGACGTACAATATTGTTCAACTCCATATTTTTCTGACACCCGTCTTCATGGAAATGGATGTGAAATATTATTCCTCTCCACCAATATTTAACTCTTTCTTTGTAGCTAACAAGCTTAAGGTATTGCCAAAACTATTCTTACACTCGAAATCTCTATACAAGAGGCCCATTTATCTACAATGATCTTTGAGATACTTAATTTCTTTTCAAAAAGCGTTATTTTATCTCACTCTTACCAATTCATACTTATTGTACATCTTTGTTACAATCATCATAGCCTCTCTTAGCTATGCCTGTTTGATATATTTCATCTTCAAGTTAATTTAAAATTTCTCTAAATCAACATGTGTCAAAATCTACACTCATATTTATCAATATGCATTGATGTAGGCCTAGCTCATGCAAAAAGAAACTCTAAAATATAGGATGTGTCTACTTGACATTATCTGATTGTTCTTCTCTAGCGAAATAAACTAACTCATTACCTTCATTTATTTTTTGCAATTATGTTACTTATCCCCCTACAAAAGTTGATTGTGTTTATTGATTGAACTAACCTATTAACCACCAATGATATTGACCAAACTAGAAATATCCCAAGACTAGAAATGTATTGGTAACTTTTAGGGGATCAGATTATGCATCTAATGAAGAACAAATTTCTCACTTGGAGCAACAACTCAAGACATTAGTAAGGGAACTACATCAAAGAAGGTACTTGGCACATCTATGCACGACCACTCTATAGTGCCGTCCTCTTATTCCATTATCCATCAATGAAATCTCTGACTTCAACTACAGGATTAAAAAAAACATCATTCCCGCTCATAACCATTAACCCACAAAATATATTTCACTACACACTGCATCCCAAAATCATTACATCTGCCCAGAAAATTCAACAAACAAACAACTCTACCATTCAAGAAAAACTTTTAACCTCAGTGTTTGTGGATGGGACATCCTCCTTAACCATACCTTTAAAAATTAGGATTCTAATGAATACAAGAAAATAAAAAAAGGACATGCTCAAATGAGGTTCATAATTTACCGTTGATAATAAAATATCTCCAAGAATCTCAAGGAAGCGAGTGTTTGAACTATAAGGACCTATATAGCAATCGATTCCATCATTTATTAAAATATCTACAACAAATTCATATAAAAATAATTCGTCACATTTGTTAGGATCAATTTTTAGTATATGAGTGTATTCGATATTAATAAGGTCAAATAGTCCCCTAGCACAAAGTTGAGTTTAAAGTTTCCATACCGATTTAGTTTCAAGCTAAGTTTAAACTAGGGTAAACTTTAAATGAGAACTCCTCTTAGAATATAAGGAGTTAGGATCCCCATACCAACCAAATTAAGGATCTCAAGTTTTCTTACCAATGCAACAAACTATTTGTCAATTTGTTTCTTGAGTATAAACCTATGACCATGTTACTGACGGGTTCAGGTTGCTATAACGATGTTTCTTAAGGGAAAATCATGTTTCTATATCAATAGAACAAAAATTTATAACCTTATTTTGACAGGCTTAAGCCCCCCCAAACTCAAAAAATTCATTCTTAAACCCTAGAAGGGCAATTTTCCCATGGTTTGGTTGGAAATTCTTTGTTGAGGTAATATTTTTATATTTTTTAACATAGATTAATTCGTTATTCTTATATAATCCCTATAATGGGGAATCTATGGTGAAATTCTTATGGTTTATAATCCTAGGTTCATGAAATTATGGGAAAACCATAAGTACATGTGTTTTCAACTATAATCGATTTTAGTTTGTGAATTAACTCGTCTTAGCATGAAACAATGGTTCAAAACATGAAATTTGATAGTTAGAGACCTTGAATTCAATAAAGGTTTGATCTTTAGCTTTAAAATTCCATTAATAAAGTTGGGTTGGGCTTGAATGAACTATTTGATAATTAATTGACCTTTGGATAAACTTGTGGACCATGAATAATGGTATAACTAGAGGCTTGAATTCAAAAGGTATTTGTTGGAAGAATTGTTTATTAATTACTCGTACAATTGTTATTTATGAGATAATTTAACCTTCAAAAATTTAAAGAAGGAGGAGGATCATCTATGGGATAACTTTTTATTTTTGTAGCTTGGTACCCAAGTAGGTTATATTTTATTAGTAGTTGATAGAAAAAATCATGCTTAGCTCATAGGTATGGAGTTTGGATAGATAAATATGAATTTAACGTATTAAGGACCTAACTGTGTGATATTATTCTAATGTATGAATCCTTGATGTGTATTTTGTGTTTGTAATGACTCCATGGTGATTTAATTTAAATTAGTTGAATATAGATTATGATAAGGAGATTATATGAGCTTATAATCTAGTTATTCAGCCTAAATACCATAAAAAAGGTGAACTTAATATTATCTGTGTTTGAAATTTATTATAATCTTACCTAAAGTAAGTAATGAGAATTGATCATGGTATAAGGAGGTGGTGACATAAATTAAGAGCCTAAAGTCAAGTTAGGCCAAGGTTTAATACGTAAAAGGTATTAAAGTAGATTACTAAAATTAGATTGCAAGTTGAATAGAATTGAATGATTGGCTAAAGGTGTAGGATCTTAAGCCTAGTAATGAGTTGAATGTAAGGCTATATAGATAATATCGGATTCCTAGGTCTTGGTATTGATAATGAAGATTGGATTAGTGAATGAATTTATGAATGTTGGACTAGAGTTTATACTCCTTTGGGTTGAACATGTACTCCTAAAATTAGTACTTGAATTTATTGAGACATGATAATTCTTTAATTGAATTAGTCGTAGATTATTCTTTAGATATTTTGAAATTTACTAAACCAATTAATGTTATCTACTTGTGATTCAGTGTGTTAAAGAACAATTGTTTCTTAGATAGAATAATTAGCTTGAGCTGACAAGTAATTGGATAGTTGTCTATTATTGCAATGATTGCTTAAGGAAGGAAATTGTAAAATGATATCCTCAGTGTTTATAATATATAATGAGAATATATTAAAGGCTTGTTGATGGTATAATTATGATTGATTATTTTCATCCTGGTTATAATTTTTCTGATGTCTGTTATTATTGTAGAATGTACTGGTTTTTGGTTATTTTCACCAAATTAGTTGATATTATGATTCTTTGGTTGGATCGGGTAATACACTGGTATAATTCCTGAATAAGAGATCATCCCATATATGTCAAGGATAGTAGGTGACCATAAGACCCTTATCCTAGTGTACAGTGTATTCATGAGTGTGATGGGTCATTAAATTGGCTTAGGTTAATTTCACAAATGCCTAGAATATTTGTAGTTATTTTTCTAATGATTTAATTGAGGTATGAATATTATCAGAGTCATGGATTGTTGACTTGGATATTGTTGTTGAGTCATGGTTATTGACTGGGTTAGTTATTGATAGCCATGGTCTTGACTTAGTTTAATGTTTTTATTGATAGTACTTGGCTGAAGTATTGAGTGTTGTTGTTACAAGGTTATGGTTATTGTTCTTATTTTTTATGGAGGTTAATCAAAACATATTGTCTCATAATAATTACTGGAATTAAACAAGAGTTATGATTGATAACATTTAATGTGAAGGGTGATGTATAAATATTGATATTAGTTGTGAAAGTTATGAGCAGAATTTCAATGATATATATAGACTACTTGAAATGGATTAGATATAACTAAGTAAGCAGGAATAAGAATAGAATACTCTTAGGTAACAAAAGTGGTTGAAAGTGCTGGGGATTAAATTGTTATACAAGTTGTCATAATTTTTTATGTGATTTCTATATTGTGTTCACGTGATCTAACCCTGGTCCGCCAATGATATTTGCCAGTATGTGTTGTCTGTACAAATACTGCTCTTGCTATACCTTTACTTGGGTATATTCTAGTTGCAGGATCAGTTGATATTTCTCAGGCGACATAGAGAATTATCTCTATCAGTTTGCTCTTATTCCATGGTGGACATTGTGTCTTATTTTTATACTCCATTTGAAAAAAATGTTTTTATTCCTGTTTAGGCTAGGTCCTTGGGGAGATTATATTTTTTGTATTTAAAGTTTTGTAAACCAGTTGTAATAAATAAATGGTTTATTATTTTACTTGATGACTTCTACATTTATTTTGAAGGAATAGTAAGAGGTTCTTCTATCTAGGTGGATTATAGTAGGTGCTTTCATGGCCTAGTAAGTTGGCTCATGAAAATATATGCATCTATCCAAATATTTATTTGTCGGTTGAATTCAAGCCGCCTAAGTTTGACTTGTTTAATGGAATGGATGACCCTCAATCTCATCTGAGCGCATATTGTAATAAATTAGTAGAAAATCATAAAACGTTGTTCATTATAAGCCTATTTGGCAAAGACCTATCTTGGTACACCAAACAAGACACTCGTCATGGGAGTAAATGGTGCATCATGACTGAAGTTTTATGGATTGCTTCAAGTAAAACACAAAAATTGTACCTAACCAACTTTCTCTCATAAGTGTACAAAAGAAACCTTCCGAATCATTCCAATAATATGCTCGACGATGAATGTTTGAGGCCAAAAAAGTCCTACCATCTATGCACAAAAGTAAATTGATGAATTATTTTATCTGCAGTCAAAAATGGGTCCTCTTCAAAAGGATAATGTCTATGTTGAAACAAAAGTTTTTCGATTCTATCAAAATAGGAAATCTTATAGAAGAGGCAATTAATTCTTGAGAAATTAAATCGTCAGAAAACTCAAGTGATTATTCACAGTTAGAGTCATTCACAAGGGGGATAAGTAGGAGAAATAAAAAGACGTATCTATTGTGATACTGCAATACACAATACCTAAATTCTTTCAATCACTTCAAATTCTCAAAAACCAAATTCTGCAAATATTGAATCACATATCACATCATGCCTACAATATCCTGCCAAATTACCCTTAACCTCGAGCTCATGCATATCGAAATCCAACATGATAATGTCTACCAACTCAATTTCTAGTTCACAAAACTTTCTATTCATTCACATCACGACAAAATCTAAAAGATAAATACAATAGAGCCCTACCCAATTTATTGAACTGTTAGCATATTTATTTCAAAGATTGAAGGCTGAAAATTTGTTGCAACCCGAGCAAAGAAAGATTCGAAATCTATTACCTTTATAGTTCAATGAAAGAAAATGATGTTCTTTGCACTATGGAGTTCCGGGCAACGACCCTGAAGATTGTAAAAGGTTAAGGCAAAGAATTGAATTTTTGATCAAGATGGGGTCAAACCCAATGCACTATAATGCAACCAAATGTAAATAACAGTCCATTGACCATTCATGAAAATTGAGGAGTAATGACATAATGGACACACTCCTCTTCACCAAATTGACGCCTCTTTTATGAGGCACTTTTATAGAGAAGCTCTTACTTTAGCAGAGATAAACAATAATGAATTCAAAGTCGATTAATTCATAAGAAATTAAGAGAGGCCTACATTCAAAGTCTCTTTCTAGATAGAATTTTCCTTTAAGTGTCTTGCAATAGAACTACGTTCTGGCCTAATTTACCAGTGTGAGTTATTTTGGTAGC
Organism: Capsicum baccatum var. pendulum; assembly: GCA_030864225.1. Taxonomy (NCBI): domain Eukaryota; kingdom Viridiplantae; phylum Streptophyta; class Magnoliopsida; order Solanales; family Solanaceae; genus Capsicum; species Capsicum baccatum. Next base: position 224,738,966 of record CM061550.1, read on the forward strand.
CCTCATCATGTTCAATCATATATAAGTAAACTCATTACCATTGTTATAATTGGAACTATGTGCGACTTGATTTTCCTCGGCATGATACGTAGGTGGCCTATATAAGGCTTGGTCCCTCTATGATATAAAATTCCATCTTCTTCTACTGACAAAGGGACTCTTGGAAATAAAGTTTCATTAAAGATATCTTGAAATACAGGACCGATAATCATCACAAAAGTTTCTCTGAGAAACTCGCACAAATTTTTGGAGAACGTTCCAAAAATCAACGTAGAAAATGTCAGTCATAGTTATGACATTTGGCTTTGAAGTGTTACAATAATAGTTGAATTGCACAAAATAACAAAAATTATCATGAGTTTGCAATGCATCAATAGGGAAAATATTCTCTATAATATATAAAATAATGCATCGAGTGTCAATGCAGAAGACACTCCCACCACTTAACATAAGTTTTTGCTACAAATATTGTTAAAAAAGTACTACCAATGCAAAAAATTTTAGTTTACACAATGCATCCACAGCTCTCCCACTCAAAACCACGCCACGGAGAAACCACCCAATTGATATGAATTTGAAAACTTGATTTAAAAAGTGTTAATTGACGAAAGGAATGCTTTGATTCTAATCGTTAGATGCAAGGGAAAAATGATCGAATGTTAAAGATTCTCACATAGTAAAAATTACTTCATCAAATGACCAAAACAAGCTTTGGAGGACAAGGTCCTAATTATAGACTTTACCATTCTCTACCCACATCTATTTTTAACAAATTTTATTTATTTTTCCTCAAATAAATTATATTTTGAACTAATTCCTATTCGACATACATAGGAAACCTGAGTCAGGCCCGGTCATATAACTAAAATATTCTTTCTACCCATTCAAAACTCTTATGTATCATTTCAAGCCACATAAATCACATCACATTGACATAAGCCCGAGTACGACAAGATTGAGGAAGTCTCCACCAGAAAATACCAGGATAAGCATGCCATTCTAAATTAGGAAGCTTTACTCTCTATGGCTTGAATTGCCAAATAGATTTGCCAATTGCCAAAAGATTGAAAGATGAGATAGCTACTATTTTAATTTCACGATCAACACAAAATCAACACCTCTTTCAAGATACTAAACTTTTTTGGAGCACAAAAAACAATGATCCTACAGTAAATTAAACATGTGAAAATATTTTGGGAGCTAAAATGTTGGCTTAATATCACAAACTGAGTAGTTAGGTATCGTCAAGTTATCCATAATTGTTTTGATATTATAAAAGAATATTGTCATATATTATGGGCCATAAGGTGGCACACACCAAGTATCTCATCTATGGAATAAGAGGATCACACTACTTCATTAGGAACTCAATATTGCATCGCTATAACAAACTAGGAAGCTAGGTTGCATTAATTTATTTTCTACTCTAAAAGGTGTGACTTGATTTTACAGTTCATGCTAAAGAGTTACCCCTATCTAGCCTCATCATCTGGTACAAACAAGTTGTTTATAACACTCTTACTTAATGGACACAAGGTAGTCTACCTAGAACAATAGGATAGCGTAAGTCCATCCCGAATAATAGGATAGAGAAAGCTCTCCCTAAACAATAGGACATGGAAAATCTACCTTGAACAATAGGATAGGGAAATTCTACCTCGAACAATAGGTTAGGGTAGCTCTCCTGAAAATATAGGATCGGGAAAGTCTACCACGAACACTAAGACATAAAATACAACTTACTTTTCCAGTAAACTGCCTCGCTTGATGGAAGACTTTAGATTTGCAACAATTGCCTCACCGGTCAAAAACCTCTACATCACAAGATGTTTAGCGAGTCAATACCTATAATCGATTCACTCCACATGATAGATACATAAATATTCATTTGGATATCTACAATATACTCTTTACATTACTATATTAGTTTACAATTTTAAACCACAAAAGGTACTTTCTCACCCTTTTTACTTGTTTTGCACGAAAAATTCTTTATAATGTAGAAATAGTCTCTAAGCAACAAATTGGGACAGGATAGTAAAATTTCAACCATCCCAAGATATGTCAAAAATTTATTCTCAAAACTCTACTTGACTTGATTCTCACATATTGTGTTTAATTCTACATCTCTGAGCTCTTTATATTCTAGTGTCATTGTAATTTGGTACTGGTGCAATTTTAAGATTTCACGATTAATCCAGTCTGATTCTTATCTCTTTCAGGGATCTGTAGGTAGCTCAAATTTGAACAAAACTACACTCTCTATATTCAGTACAAATCATATCATTTTTCTAGCATAGAAGGAAATAATTTCATCATAGTTCAACACTAGGGCAAATTTTAAGAGTCCATCAAAATTTTGTGTAGCTTCACCTTGATAAACTACAGTTTGCCTAATTTCTTATATAGCCAAAGATATATAGGCAACTTAGAATTAAAAGCTAAGCCATACCCCCACCAACCAACTTATTTTTCACTAGGACCTCTTCTCGAACGACATACGACCTGCTTTCTCGTACAAACTGAGATATGTAGAAAACTTTGAAGCTGGAGCACGGTCATAATCTTTCAAACATTCCTTTTTCAGTTGAAACAAAATTGGCTACTACATTAATATATTTCTCCAAAGACTCTTACCTCATCTTTGTTCAACCAGGGGCCACTGTTGACACCCAATTTTGGCTCGTATTTTTCATTCAATTAATTTTTCAATGCATCTTAGTCCTAAATAATTTATCAAAATAAATTCATATTTTAAATCCAATAATTTTTGTAAAAAAGAGTTATCTTCCCTTGTTGTGTTTCAAACTATTTTAATCAAATATTGTTAGTTATTTTTTATTTAAAATCATACAAAAAGTTGTTGATACTTGCTTTAGCATTTATCTTAATTATGTTTTCTCATTACATTATTATTATGTTCTTATTAAAAAATATTGAGGATAAATACGTATATCAAATTATTTATATATGTATATTTTATAGAAAATTATTTAGGACAAAAGAAGCATTTTAAAAATAATTTAACACCAAAGAAAGTAAAATTGTTGGTTTTAATAAATTTGTTTTAGCTAATTTTAATTAACAATTCTCATCCCACTTAATTTTCAAATTTCGAACCAAAGAGGCAAATTATTTGGTCCAAAACCCGGTCCATTAAAATCTACATCAGTGAACCCTGCATCCAAGTCATCAATCTATGTAACTTTCTCTCAACCAATAACCAATGGACATGTCGCTAGTCAACCAAGCACAAATTAACCTTAACCATTAAATTTCTATCAATCCAATGGCCAATATTAAATTGAAATGTACACACACACATATATATATATGTCACGATCCAAAAACTAAGGGTCATGATTACACTTGTCGCGACAAGCCTTGACAAGTAAGTTGATCACCTAAACTGATAAGAAATGCAAAAAAATAACACCAAATCCCAAGGAAAGACTTCTGCAACGAAGTGGAACTACACATAAATACTAATAATGGAAAAGTACAAAGTAAAGCAAAAATACCATCAATCACCCTAATATCCATTGTCATAGTGTAAGAACCTACTAAGTACATATCAAAAGTCAAAATATACTATTGATAGCCCAAAAAGGAATGTAAATCTGTCTCTAAATACAAAACAATATATAAACCAATATAAATAAGGTAGGAGATCGACTTTGGAAGTATTGTCGTTCCCTACCTCGAATATGCTCTATTTACACTCGAGATTAGCTAACATGCAGCGCACTCGTACCTATATTTGTACTGAAAAGGCATATTAGGGAAGAATATGGTTTACTTATATTTATTAGGTATCTTAGACCAAATGAACAAAGTAAAAAATAAGGTATATAAATACACACTATAGGAACGTCACCTGCAATAAAAAAATGTCACAAAGGGTAGCCCATACCATATCCACCAACAACTCTAAAACATGACACATATACAAAGTACAAGTATGGGAATGAAACACAGATTCGATAAACACCAAGCAAACCCAAGGTACAATCATAGATTATGCATAAATGAGAATGATGATGATGATGATGATGAAGATGTGATATGTCTGAAGTTGTTGTACAACCTTCATATACACCTACCGATCTCAGCTCCCGTGGTAGGACCCATGGGGGTTCGTAACCTATATACAATTTAATAAAAAACAACAATCAAATATCCATAAATCCTTTTCCACACATACATTGCCAGAAGTTTTTAAAGATGTCATATTTTTTTGTCAAGAAAACCAGTATATCAACAGTAGCACCAATGTCTCATGAATGTATATGATATATTGATGTAATGCTCACAATCAACCAGAATGAGAATTTCAAAATCCAACCAATATACCAAACATGTGAGACAAAATCCAACCATCCATGATCCAATATAATCCACATACTAGAAGCATATGATTTTACTACTATGTCATTTATACCACACAAATTTACAAATTACGCAATTAAATATGTCATTGATACCATATAAATTCCCAAATTAGCACTACTGACAACTAGGTCTGTGGCGACAGTTCAATTACTGTCTCCATAGAAGCCAAAACAGTCCCTATAGATCTATGGCAACGGTTAGCCCAGCTGCTACAACTGATCGTGTTATACTATCTCTAATGTGATAGTTAGTTGCGATGGTTTCTTAAATCTTTTCAATATAGGCACTTATTGCGATGATGTTTGCTACAAAAAAATTGGGACAATTTCTAGTCTGTGGGGACGATTAAAGCCTGTATCTATAAATCCTTCTAGGACGATTATAAAATGGTATTACAACAGTTATTTATTTAAATTGGTGATAAGTATTGCGACAGTTTAGGGTAAGTGGACAAATTTACCTAACCATCCGTGTAAATACTTAATACGATGGTTATATACATATTTATTGTGATGTTTGCTTCTTTACCTTGATGACAAGATCTATCTATTATGATACTTATTTAGCTATAATGCGGCGGTGCAAACCATTACATCGTAGATATTACAACACTTTTTTAAATGTTGATTGGACGATTATATATAGGCAATTGCGACACTAATTTATAGGCTAATGCGACAACTATTATAGGCTATTGTAACAGTTGTTCAAAAGCAACTGTAACCATTATTAATAGTCTATAGGCATAGTTATATTGGTACGCTATGCAAAATTAATTATTAGACTATCCAAAAATACTATATAATTGAAATAATTTTATAAAGTATAACAAAAAATGTATACATAAATCGATCAAGATTATGTACTATCAATTCTTAAAATCAAACCAAATAGGTTTTACCATTAAAGAAAGTAAAATATATATACAAATATTTTGAATGTTCAAAAGTGCAATGTTTGAAACTTGGTCAAATGTTCAAATAGTGTAACACATGAACGAAGACAATGTTATTAATCTCTTATGTCAAGTCTAGTTGATCAATTTCATTCCCATATTCTACGTCATCACCCAGAACAATAAGAAAAACAAAGAAGATGTCAACATTAGAGTAATATTCTGCAAACACCAAGACACAAAGAGTCTTCTAGTAATTCCTAAATAGCCATATGCATACACGTCCTCATGTCCTCAAAAGTTAAGTTTCATATAGAAAGAAAAGGTGCTTCAACTTTGCACCAGCAAATTATTTGGCTGGATAAGATTGGTGATAATATTCATCAATATCAAAAGCTATCTGATATAATATAGCGGGAATGAACATAGTATCCAACTCAATATAAAAACAAAATGCAAGGCCACACTCTAGTAAAATCCCAAGAAAATTTGAAAACAACCATCAACAATTCACCTGAGGTGATGGTTAGCCCAACTACTGTAACTGATCACGTTATAGTAGGTCTAATTTGATAGTTAGTTGCGATGGTTTCTTAAATCTCCGCTATATAGACGCTTATTACAACGGCCATTATTACAAAAAATTTGCGACAATTTCTATTTTGTGGGGATGGTTAAATTCCATCTCTGTAAAACTTTATACAATGGTTATAAAATGGTATTGAGATAGTTATTTATTTACATTGGTGACAAGTATAGCGATAGTTTAGAGTATGTGGAAATGGCTACCTAGCCTTCCATTTAAATACTTAATACGATAGTTATATATATCTATTACGACATTTGCTTCTCTACCTAGATGATAAGATCTATCTATTACGACACTTATGTAGATCTAATGCAATGCTCTAAACTGTTACATCATACCTATGGCGACGCTTCTTCAAATGGTGATGCAATAGTTATCTGTAGGCTTTTAAAACACTAATTTATAGGCTAATATGACAGTTATCATAGGATATTGTAACAGTTGTTCAAAGGCAACTATAACCTTTATTAATAGTCTATAGGGACAGTTATTTTTGTAGGCTATTGCAACAATAATTATTAGACTATCCAACAGTACTACATAATTGAAATGAGTTTATTAAGAATAATACAAAATGTATATATTAATTCTCAAAATCAAACCAAATAGTTCTTACCATTCAAAAAAGCAATATTTATATACACATGTTTTGAATGTTCAAAAGTAAAATGAATGAAACTTGGTCAAATGTTCCAATAGTGTAACACATGAACAAAGCTAATGTTATTAATCTCTTAGGTCAAATCTAGCTCATCAATTTTGTTTCAATCTTCTACGTCATCACCTACAACAATAAGAAAAATAAAGAAGATGTTCATATTAGAGTAATATTCTGTAAACACCAAGACACAAAGATGCTTCCCATAATTCCAAGCAATAAAATAGCCATATGCATGCATGTCCTTATGTCCATAAAATTTAAGTTTCATATAGGAAGAAAAGGTTCTTCAACTTTGCACTAGTTGATTGTTTGGCCAAACAAGATTAGTGATAATATTCATCAATATAAAAATCCATCTGATATGATATAGTGGGTTCAAACTGAGTATCCAACTCAATATCAAAACAAAAAACAATACCAAATTTGGGTAAAATCTCAAGAAAATTAGAAAAATAACCATCAACAATTCACCTGATGTGACGGTTGGCCCAGGTGCTACAGTTGATTGCATTATAGTAGCGCTAATGTGATAGTTAGTTGTGATGGTTTCTTAAATCTTTGCAATATAGACATTTATTATGGCAGAGTTTGGTACAAAAAAATTACAATAATTTCTAGTCTGTGGGGCGATTAAAGACCGTCCCTATAAATCTTTATAGAAAGGTTACAATATGGTATTATGATGGTTATTTGTTTACATTGGTGACAAGTATTGTGATAGTTTAGGGTATGTGGAAACAGTTACCTAACCATCGGTACAAATACTTAATACGACGGTTCTATATATATATATATTGCGATGTTTTCTTCTTCACCTTAATGACAAGATCTATCTATTGTGACACTTATTTAGCTCTAATGCGATTGTATAAACTGTTATATCATAGCTATAGCAACGCTTCTGCAAATGGTCTTGCGATGGTTATCTATAGGCTATTGCAATGCTAATTTATAGGCTAATGTGACGCTTATCATAGCTTATTGTAATAGTTATTCAAAAGCAACTGAAGCTATTATTCATAGTCTATAGGGACAGTTATTTTCGTAAGCTATTGCAATAATAATTATTAGACTATCCAACAGTACTATATAATTGAAATAATTTTATAAAAAATACAACAAAATGTATATATAAATCGATCAAGAGGATGTACTATTAATTCTCAAAATAAAAAAAAAATATTTTTATAATTCAATAAAGCAATATATACACACATATGTTTTGAATGTTCAAAAGTAAAATTTTGAAACTCGATCAGATGTTCTAATAGTGTAAAACATGAACAAAGGCAATGTGATTAATCTATTAGTTCAAGTCTAGTTCATCAATTTCATTCCCGTCTTCTACGTCATCACCTACAACAATAAGAAAAACAAAGAAGATGTCAGTATTAGACTAATATTCTGCAAACACCAAGACACAAAGAGGCTTCCCATAATTCCAAGCAATAAAATATCCATATGCATGCATGTTTTCATGTGAAAAAAGATAAGTTTCATATAGGAAGAAAAAGGTGCTTCAAGTTTGTGTTAGCAGATTGTTTAGCCAGACAAGATTTGTGATAATATTCATCAATGTCAAAAGCTATCTGATATGATATAGCAGGAATGAATTGAGTATAAAAGATATCTGGTATGATATAGCGGGAATGAATTGAGTATCCAACTAAATATCAAAACCAAAAACAAGACCACATTCAGGTAGAATCCCAAGAAAATTAGAAAAACAGCGATCAACCATTCACCAACCATAGGAATTGACAAATGTGAAGGAATATAAATGCTAGCAAATTGACCATGTAACATTACAACAACAATACTTAAAAGTCCAACAATATAATAAAAAATACAACAACAGTCCCAACAAAAATCAAATTATTACATATGACTAGAAGCCCATGTATTCTCAGTAGTGTCAATGAAAATATCAACAACAACAATGATAATATCATTCTAAAAATACAACAATAGTCCAACAACAACAACTTATATATAGATTTAAATAGTCCAACAATATTAGTCCAACAATACAACCTAATTTGACTTAAAAGTACACCAATACATGTTTAGATACAACAATATAGAAACAATACTTAAAAGTACAACAATACAACAACAGTCCAAAAATATCATTAGATAGAGTCCAACAATATCAATACAACAATACAGTTCAGCAATATAACTTTTATGGCCATTAGTGGATTCCAATCATTTGTTGAAAAACTTAAGGTAGAGCACATTAGTATTTCATTTTTCTTCTTTTTTATTAATCTCATGTTCTAATATTAATAACGCTCAAACTATACTCTTGAATGAGTGTAAGCGATCGTTGTCAATATAAAACCCAACTAGATTGAGGTCGAATCCCACATGGAATATGGTGTGAACTCAAGTCGTTTACGATTTAGTTCACTAATAGTTTAACGTTTTCTAAAATGGGTTTACCCAAATGATTGTTTTTCACTTTAATTTCGATGTATGTAACCAAGATTTTAAGAAATAACCAGAATTATGTTCACTAGGGCTTACGGTACATGATGGATGCTAGAGGTGACTTATGATTCTCACGGTGGTTAGGATAACAAGCTATCTTAATCGATGTTATGATCATATATCTCTCGACCTATTTAAGCATCTATTTTCCTAATCCTCTCAAACTTAGGGAATTTCTGTTCACCGTCAAGATTTTACCTCAGGTTAACCAACCTTGTTACAATGTTGATTATTAAACGAAGTATTTTCGAGTCCCTGTTGATAATTCACTTCTACTATATATGATTTCTTTCTCAAGAAAATTAAAGTAGGTGTGTCTAATGTTTTCAACCAATAAACGTTAATTAAAATCTCAGACTTTTTAAGAAATCGTAACTCCTATTAAATCTTGAGTGTTTAGAACATCGTCATGACTTAACCCTAGATTGCATAATTCAGGTTAATGGAGTTTAGCTACTTATTATGCAAGGAACAAGTACACAAATTGAATTCATAAGTGAGGAGATTAACTTACAACGATGATTAAAATTAAGAAGTATAACTTGAATTGAACTACGGTACAAAACTCCCAAAATATTTTAACTATAGAGAGAGAAATGTCGTATGTTTTTTGAATAAAGATGAGTCTAAAAATTATTCATTGAAAACCCTAAAACAAGGCTTTAAATAGTTTAACCTAATTAAGGAAATAAAATCAAAGTTATAGCTTTTACTCAAAATGGATGATGACGTCCGTGATGGCTTATCATGAGTATGACAGCTTATCACGGATGTCGTCTGCTCCTCTGCACTTTTGGATTTTCCTGGCTAAGGCTGATAATGATGATGACGCCTTATTACCAGCCTAATGATGTGCCATAGATGTCGTCACAAAACTGTCTTCAACTTCCATCTTCTGTTTAAGGATGATGATGCTCTAGATACCTTATCACCAGCCTGACGATGTGTCATGGCTATCATCACAAAATTGTCTTTAACTTTCATCTTCTGTTTAAGGCTGAAGACGACCTTCATAGCTTATCACCAGGCTGGTGAATTATTATGAATGTCGTCAGCCACACTTATCCTTTATTTTTCTTCACTTTTCAGCCTTTTTGCTTCCATTATTTTTGGTTCTCCTATATCTCAACATTTACTGCAAAAATCAAAGTAAACTAATAAAAAACATCTAAAACTTACAATTATTTAAAGTTAAAAGCCTCAAATATGTTAGAATAGGCTCGCACATGAACACCCTCAACTTAAACAATTGCTTGTCCTCAAGCAACCATAACATAAGTAAGAGAATACAAAGTACAATTTGGCAGCTAACTATTCATACTAATTCAAAAGACATTCAACATCTCCAAGGTCAGTCTATTCTAAAGCTCACTGTTGATGTTTTGAAAAACAACCATTCAACTCACTAGAATCAAGATACAGCAAAGATTCAGTAATAACCACCATGCCATACCAAGATCACACTTATCTAAATAAGTCAGTGACTAGAAACATACATAGTGTGCCTCAGAATAAAGAAATCCTTTTTGTCACTCATATTAGAATTCAAATACATAAATAGAGGGATAAAACAAGACTCACTCTCAGAATAAAGTTCCAAACACTACATGTCAAATGCCATAGGCTTTCCCTTATAGTCAATACCCAAGTTTTCAGACAGGTCAGTTAGGATCACTATAGGGCTTTTCTTAAGCATGTAACATAGGCCAGGGGCTGGTATGATAATCATGGATATTTTAGAGTGTCTATGCCTCCTTGACACTACACTAAACTCTCGGCGTTTCGACTCTCTACCTTTTTTTCTTCCTCTTTTTTATTGATCACACATGCTAAAGATGGATGCGATCTTTTCAATTATTAGATTATCTTTTTATCATCTTTTACACAGCTTTCTCATTTCTTATTCCTTTTTTCACGTAACTTTTTATTCTTTTCTTTTATTCTTTCTTTATTCATACTCATTTTGTATCACACACCATTATGATAGCCACCCTCAACTTAGGCTGTTTACCTATGTCAAGGTGCACAGTATCCAAGGACGACCAGTGCTAAAATAGGTTCATTGTGATGTAAACGGGAAGGTAAGTGGTGTCGTAGAAAGAAATAGGCTAATAAGGCTCCAATAGGTATCAAGGGATATTCTTCATACTGGGAAGGTTATTTAGGCTAAAAGTGGACTAATCATAAAAAATGGCCTATGATCCTTTCCTAACTCCTATCCTATGACCATGGCAAAACTAACCGAATAAGTTCTAGATTCAACACACAATGGGAACTGAGTAAGACCTTACACACACATGGTACACAAGTATCTTGCATATCACTACTTATCTGGATCATGTACTTATTTAACAAAGGTTATTCAGTTGCCATACTAATGCCACAAAAAGATGCACAGTGGTCACAAATGGATGAAATTCACACAGTAGATAATATATCAGACCATTGGAGAGGTACTCAAAAATCACAAAACAAGATAACTGCCTCAAGTACTTTTATTACTCCTAATTATCTACAAAATATGATATAATAACAACCTACCTTACACTCTCAACTTAAAATAAAAAATAAACTGCTCTAAGCATTAGGGTATACCTGAAGGCAATTAAGCACATGGATCCTGGGTCCTTGACCCTGCTACTGCTTCATCTATTATCTTCTTTCCATCGAGAGAATCTAGCTTTGAAGTAGCTGGAACCCTGCAAGAAGAGGCACCTAAAACCCTAGCTCGGATGGCTGCCTACCACTTCTCATTATCAACTAAGGACTCAATTTTTTTCCTTTTCAGTTCCTCTTTCTCCTACTTCTTTCTTTCCCTCTTCTCTGGTTTTTCCTTTTTATCACGGTCGGGCCTCTCTCTTTTCCCCTTACCTTTCATCTTACTTTTTTTTTCTGTTATGAGTCTCCAGTGAGGTCAAGCATTGGAATTTCTTTCTCAGATTCATGCATATCCTGACCTATTGGCATAGTAAATTGGTGTTACTATAACATCCCGATATCTCTCTTTACCTTGTCCAATATTACTATGAATCTAGAAAGATCAGTCCCTGACATTTCTTTTGCCCGATCATCGAATATGTTCTCTAAATCTGCAACCCGCTCAGGCAAAGTCACAAAAGGCTTAAGGGCAGCCTTGATTCTCTTGTCCACTACAACAACAGACTTCTTGGAAAAAGCATGTAGCTGTGCCTCACACCACTTGGCTTGTTTAGCCACTTTTTGTATACTGAATGAATGAAATACAAAACCTGCTACTGCTGTAGGAACTGAAGGGATGGCTTCAGTCTCAGGCACTGATCCTGCCTGTGCTGAAGAAGTTAGCTGCATAGCCTCAGAATCTTATACTTTCACATGAGGTGATGCATTGGCATCTGTAATTGGTGGGTCTGCTACTACCTCTTCACTTCTATTTAGTCTTAATCCTGGATGATTTTCATTAAATATGGGGTTATGAGTCTTTCAGGAAGGAATGTCATCATGAACCCCTACAATCTTTGGTTCATTAGCAGCCCGGCATAGCTATGTGATATGCCAACAAAAAGAGTAAGTAAGGTCGGTTCTTGATATTCTAATCTTTATCTCATTAGCAATAATTTCCCCAGAATTTAGGGAAAGGTTCTACACCATGCTCACCACTAGAATAGCTCGATCATCACCCAAAATGTTGTCTCCATCAGTGGGTATCAACCAAACACGCACTATACCCCACAAAAACTTTGCCTCTTAAGTCAAAGAGGACTTGCAGATTCTTTCATCTGGGTTTGTTACCCATGCTGGATCTCCTTCATCTATGATGTTGGCCAACCACAAATATTGTTTCTCCTAGTTCCTAATTTGAGCATGGACTGATAGTGTGGTGGCTTAAGGAGTGAAGTTGGGACTATGCAAGAACTTATTGATGGTTCTAATTGAGACATCAACCCTTACGCCCTTCACTTATACTCTATCCAACATGGGTCGGTCTTCTACTCTTTCACCTAATCTGAACATGTTTTCCAGCTAAGCCTGGTAGTTCGCGTAGAATTCCTGAACCAGTGCAGGGAAAATTATACCTCCTCTTTTTGTGGTCCATCCCAATCCATACTCTTGGAACTTCTATTCCACTTCAGGGCACCTGCTCAACCCTCTGGTGCTAATAATATTTTCTTCCTGAATTGGACTCTTAGAACTTCTTTTATTAGTTTTGTGGAGCCCATCGATGAAGATGCTCTCTGCCCTAGGAATTTGCCACCTAGCATTATCTCAAACTTTAGCGTTCTTATATTTGATAAGTGTTCCCCTAGATGGAGACTCTTCTTCATCTTATTTTTTAGTGGATGGGGATCCAAATGCTATTCCCTCAAACTTAGACTCCTCAGACCTTTCCTGCTCTTCTTCTTCAAATTCGGCATGGTCTAATTCATGCTGTTCAGAACCCTCTTACTCAGAGGCAGTATGTTCAGAAGCTGCACTTTTTGGTGGTATTATATTCTCAATATCATCACTATCCTACACTTCAATGGGTGGAGGTGGCGAATGTTTCTTTAGATGTTGCTTTTCCTTTTGCTTTCTGAGCAAGGGTTCCTCCTTATCGTAATAAGATTTCTCATCGATGAGCTTATGAAGTACACTTTCTTTGGTCTATTTATTTGGTTATTTGGGGCTATTTCTTTTTGGTGCCATTTTAAGGTTCCTGTACCAATAGAAAAACCATTGGTTAGTCCACAAGAGCACAAACACAAATATATTAATTATTTTGGTTTATTCATGCTTCAGGTTCCAGGTGTGATGACAATTTTTAATAAGCCATCATGACTGTAATAACTTATCATAATGGTCGTCAACCTTAGACAACACCTTTAAAATTTTAACAACCTTTGACGACAGTCCTGATAAGCCATCACAATTGTGATAGCCTATCACGAATGTCGTCAGCTTTAAACAAAAACCACTTCATTCTTGTCAGCCTTTGACAACATTCCTGATAAGCTATCACAATTGTGATAGCCTATCATGAATGTTTTCAGCTCTTATCAGAACCCACTTTTGATTTTAAATTATTTTTTGGTCCCCATTATTTCTCAAAATCCACTTGAATTTTGAGTGTGAGCTGTTTTTTTAAACCCTAGGTGCAATTTTAGCTCCTTTCCAAGTTAAAATTGGTTCAAGTATCTTGGGGACTTAGGTTTTCATCTATTAATCACTTACCATAAGAAAAGAAGAGTTAAATTTAGAGTATACCTAATGGGGGCCCTTAATCTGATTACACACACAAGAGAAAGTAGGAAGTAGGAAGAATCTCTTGATTATGAATTTCAAACCCACGCACAAGGGAACTTGTTTTCTTGAAGTGTTTTGCAAAGAGTAGGAAATAAACTAACTAAGTAAAGAAATAAACTAAAGGAAAAGAATTAAAACTAGCGGAAATTTAAGAAGGTTCCTGTGCTGGGCCGGGTCCGATTTGATTTAAACTGGGCCCAAAATTTTAACTTTTAGGGCTTTGGTCTGAAGATGATGTGTGATGGCTTGTCACAAATGTGATAGCCTATCACAAAAGTCGTCACCCCTAAGCATAAGTTGCCTCAAGTTTGGCTTATTTGATGACATTTCTGATAGCTTATCACAGTTATAACGGCTTATCAGAGATGTCGTCATGGCCTTTCAGTTGAACTCGTCATTTTTGACCTTCTCTGTACTAAATCCTACTTATAAAAGTAAAAATACTTACTTAAGAATAAAAACTTTGGGTTGCCTCCCAATAACGCCTGATTTACTGTTGCTGCACAACTTGGTTGTCTTGACTACTCATACTTCGCCAAGAAAACCTGTTGATACCCCTTTACCATCATCATAGAAGACGTCAAATTTTGAGAAAACACTTATGTCATATTGCTGAGTCATGGATGAGTGTATTTTGAAGCGTGCTTCTTGCACATTGAACCTAAACTTTAGCTCCTTTAACTCCATGTCTACTAGCACTCTCCCTGTTACAAGTAATGGCCTACCCAAGATGATGGGCACTTTAAAATCCACTTCACAATATAGGACTAGAAAATCAACAGGCAGAACAAAATCGGCTACCTTTACTAAAACATCTTGTTGTATGCCCACAGGCAGCTTTATAGATCTATCTGCCATTACCAACTGCATATTTGTTGGGGTAAGATCCCCCAAACCCAATTTCTTGTACACAATCAGTGGCATTAAATTTATATTGGCTCCCAGATCGCATAGTGCTTTTGTGAACTTCAATGGTCCAATAGTACATGGGATGGTAAATGCTCCTGGATCTTCCCTTTTCTGCACTAAAAACCTTGTAGAGATAGCACCACAATGGAGAAGATTGTCCTCCGACACATGGTTAACCTTCCATTTCTTGGTTACAAGGTCTTTCATGAACTTCACATATCCTGGAATTTGCTCAAGTGCTTCAACTAAAGGCACATTAATTTTCAATTTCTTGAGGATTGCTAAGAATTTGCTGAATTTGGCATCATCAGCCTTTTTGTTCAATCGTTGAGGAAAGAGAGGTGGTGGTCTCGAGATAGATTTCAACATCACTTCTTCTTCCTTCTCTTATTCTTTCTCTGAAGCATCAACAGAACTATCTAGCTTCTTAGACTCCATTGGTTTTATTTATTCAGATTCATCAACAACAGCCTCACCATCTACAGATTTGCCCACAGAAGGTCCAAATAAAATCTTACCACTCCTAGTGGTAATCGCAATACATGAGCTATCATTTTATGGATTTTGAACTGTATCACTAGGTAAAGTACCACTTTTTCTATGGTTGAATGTTGCAGAAAATTGGCTCATCTGCTGCTCCAACTTCTTGATAGAAGTGGAGTTTGAACTAACCAACTAACTCAGGGTAGAGAATTCACTCTTCATAGTGGTTACACCCGAGCTGGTAGCCTTAACTCCCTTCAATAATTTTTGCATCATGTTCTCTATGGAAATCTTGCCAGATCTAGTTGGTGCAACTTCTTGAATTCTAGGAGGAACATACAAACCACTTCTATCATTATTGTATCTCTAATTTCCTTGCTCCCTGTCTTTATAATTCGGCTTGTCATAAAAGTTTCAACCTTGATTCCCTTGGATATTGCCTCGGAAACCCCCTGATTATTGACATAATTTTCCTCCTCATCTGCATCAATAGCAATAGTGCACTGAGATTTCATAACCTTAACCTTTTCAGTCTTGCCTGACAGCAAGTGCTTGGTCAGCAAGTCCATCAGAGTCTTTAAGTGGGCCATGTCTTGGTCTCGCTCCTCATCCCTTCTACACTGTTCTGTAGTCATACCACCAGAAATAGTTGGGCTAGCTACCACAGAATACCTAGTATGCCAAGCCCGACTCTGTTTTTTTATTCTATTCAGCATGTCTGAAGCATCTTAAAAAGAAACGTCAATAAATGGACCACTAGCAGCATTATCTATAATTGGATTTATCATAGAGTTAAAATCTTTGTACAAAGTCTCCATCAAGTGAAAGTCTATCATGTTGTGGTTCGGACATTGTGCCATTTTCTTCTTGAATCGCTCCCAAGTTTCATGCAATGCTTCAATTGGGAGTTGCCTGAAGTTACTAATTTCATCTCTTAACTGTACCCTCCTGGAGGGTGGAATGGACCACTCTAGGAATGCCTCTTTCAAATGTCTCTAGTTGGTTATAGAATCAGGGGTCCAACTCATTTAACCACATTGTTGCCAGCCCAGACAGAGATGATGGAAACAATCTCAACCAGATCGCATTCTAGTTTACTCCTGAATTATCAAAAGATTTGAAAATGGTGATAAAGTTCACCAAGTGCATGTTCGGATCATCACCAGGAAAGCCTCCAAACAACCCTTTCAGATTAAGGAGTTGAATCATATTACTTGTTATGTTGAATTTTACAATAGGTGCCAACGGTGGAGGAATCATAGCACCGGTTGCACCTGCTCCGTCCATTACTTCCTACTCGTCATCAACCTTGTAATGGATAGGCTATTGACTATACCTTCCCTTGACTAGATGGTTTTTGTCGAAATTTTGCTGCACTGGTGCAACAATTTTCTCAGCTCACCTAGAGTTTTGAGGATTCAATTATTCCTCATCACCCTAGTCTTCATCATCATGGTTCACGTGATGTACTTGTTGACCCTTGTTCTGTACATTCACCTAATCCCTGGCAAAGGCTTCCAGTCTCTTAGCCTCTTATTATTCTACCATTCTCCCAATCACCTGAGGTTCTGGATTAATTCGTAATAACGGTTCTCCAAAACATCTTGTTTTTGGGATAAAAAACAAGGAACCTGCAATAAACAAAAACAACAAATATACATAAATCTAGGAAACCTAACTAATAGTCAATTAGCACACACAACTTTGAATTTTCAACCGTATTCCCCGGCAACTTTGCCATTTTTGATAACGCTTAAACTACACTCTTGAATGGGTGTAAGTGATCGTTGTCAATATAAAACCTAACTAGGTTGGGATCAAATCCCACAGGGAACATGGTGTAAAATTAAGTCGTTTGCGATTTAATTCACTGATAGTTTAACGTTCCTGAAACGGGGGTTTAAATTTCACAAATGATTGTTTACCACTTTAATTTTGATGTTTGTAACCAAGATTTTAAGAAATAACATGAATTATGTTCACTAGGGCTTATGGGACATGACAGATGCTAGAGGTGACTCCAGATTCTCACGGTGGTTAGGATAATAAGCTATCTTTATCGATGATATGCTCAAATGTCTCTCGACCTATTTAAGCATCTAATTTCCTAATCCTCTCAGACTTAGGGAATTTCTGTTCGTTATCCAGATTTAACCTCAGGTTAACCAACCTTGTTTCAACGCTGATTATTAAATGAAGTATTTCCGAGTCCTTGTTGATAATTTACTTCCTACTATATATGATTTCTTTCTCAAGAAAATCAAAGTAGGTGTGTCTACTTTTTTGCAACCAAAAAATGTTAATTAAAATCTCAAAATTATTAAGAAATCCTAACACCTATTAAATTTTGAGTGTTTAACACATCGTCATGACCTAACCCTAGATCCCATAACATAGGTTAATGGAGTTTATCTACTAATGATGCAAGGAACAAGTACACAAATTTATTTCATAAGTGGGAAGATTAACTTACAATGATGATGAAAATTAAGAAGTATAACTTCAATTGATCCACGGTACAAAACTCCCAAAACATTTTAACTAGTGAGAAAGAAATATCGTATGCTTTTCGAATAAAGATGAATCCAAAAAATATTCATTAAAAACCCTAAAACATGTCTTTAAATAGTTTAACCTAATTAAGGAAATAAAATCAAAGTTACATATTTTCCTCAGAATGGATAACGAAGTCCGTGACAGCTGATCATGAGTATGACGGCTTATCACGGATGTCGTCAGCTCCTCTGCACTTTTGGCTTTCACTGCCTAAGGCTGATGATGAAGATGATGCCTTATCACCAGCCTGATGACGTGTCATGGATGTCGTCACAAAACTGTCTTTAACTTCCATCTTATGTTTAAGGCTGACGATGCTCCTAACGCCTTATCACCAGCCTGACGACGTGTCATAGATGTTGTCACAAAATAGTCTTTAACTTCCATCTTCTATTTAAGGATGACAACGACCTTAATAGATTATCACCAGGCTGATGACTTATCATGAATGTCGTCAGCAACACTTATCCTTTATTTTGCTTTACTTTTCAGGCTTTTTTCTTCCATTATTTTTTATTCTCCTATATCTTAACATTTACTGCAAAAATCAAATTAAACTAATAAAAAAAAACTAAAGTTGCTCAATACCTTATAATTATTTAAATTTAAAAGCCTTAAATGTGTCAGCATAGGCTCACTCATTAAATATATTTAGGTATTTTAATAAGAGAAACGTAATGGTCACTATGGCTCTGGCTCATTTCCTATTGCTAATAAACTTTCTTCTATGCCATGCTTGCTCTTGGTATCTTTCATTCCTAGCGCTATTGAATATTACTATGAAATTTCCTTATGGGATTAATAATAGGAGAATAAATACAAGCAACTATGTTACTAAGCAGGGGATTCTTTTATTTACCATATGATTTACCTAGGCAATTCTTGAAGTACCTTGAACACTATGTCATATTTCATAGATATGCTTATAAAGGGTTGTTCAAGAATAAGTTTGAAGGACTAAAACTTCAAGTTGCATACAAGGGTAAGTTTCATTTAATAAGTGGGGATGATATTCTAAAAATACAAGGAAAATGGATATGGATTACTCAAAGGGGGTGGATCTAGCCATTTTACTAGGAATGCTAGTTTCGTACAAGCTACTATTCGTGCTGCTCATCAAAGCTGGTGAAAAGGTTGAGACCACTATAAAAGCAGTCGTTTCTACCTCGCCTCAACAAATTAGTTCAGCTGAAACACCTTTGAATGTATTAGCTACTTAAAGTACACCGATATGATAAATTATATTTATTGTGTTGGTGTATATAAGTTAAATACTCTTCATGTTACAATAGTTTATTTCCTGTAGTATAATAATAGTTGCTAATTTCACCACAAATCATTAGAAATAGTCCAATAATATAAGTCCAACAATAAGGTTCAATTTGATTTAAAAGTCCAACAATGCATATGTAGATACAAAAATACAACAACAATACTTAAAATTCCAAAAATACAACAATAAACAACAACAATCCAACAATAGTCAAATTATTACATATGATTGGAAGCCCATGTATTGTCAATAATGTCAACGATAATATCAGTAACCACAGAGACAATATCAGTCTAAAAATACAGCAACACTCAAACAACAACGACTTAAATATAGATCTAAATACTCTAACAATGCAATCCAATTTGAGTTAAAAGTCCAAAAATACATGTTTATATCCAACAATACAATAACAAAACTTAAAAGTCCAACAATACATCAATACAATAACATTTCCATAATATCGATCCAATTTGATCGTTTTTCTATCTTATAAGGGAAATTAATTAGATCTTACAGAATTTGAAATTGTGGAGGAGAAGTAGCAGCAACAACATATTTGATATATAGAAGCATCTATAAGAATTTACATACATAGACTAGGCGGAGATAACAACACTAACCTTGACTATTTCTCTGCTGTACCTGCTAGTATAAAGGTAGATTCTATTGGTAAATGAGTGGGTAATGCCGCTAGTATCTTAGGATAAATTAATCCTACATTTTAAAGATGAGCACTTACATCTGCAATAACTTTTAGTTGAATGATTCTATTTTGTTCATTGATTGGATCCTCCATTTTTACAATCCTTTTTTGCAGTCGTTTAACGAAATCATTGGTTGTATTTAAAGTTTGTTCAAAACCATTTATTCTATTCAAAAAAGTCTTTGTAAAATCTCCTGCAAATAGTCTTAGAGTCCCGAATGTTCAACACCTATGACATCTGAAAATGCATCAACAGGATGATCAATTGCACCTTGTTATGTTTCAATTTCCTTAAATTTAGCTTAAAAAGTCATATTTAAAATCACATTAAGTAATTATAAATTAAGAACTAATCATTAATATCAATATAAACTTGAACTAGATAAGTTTCATAAAGTTTTACTAGTGGTGTTTACATTTGATGTCTTGTATGTACGACCAGGTTTTCTTGCTCTTGTGGTCACAAATATATCGTAATGCCCAAAATCTTGTACCCAGAATGCTACACGATGCCTATGACCCCTAAGACTGATATCTGTAGTTGTACACTGCATAATATATGTATACAAATGCGGAAATAAAGATTGAAAGGACATAAAGGTTCAAATCTAATAAAAACAGAACATCTGGGAGGGGTATGAAATACCAAAAACAATTAAAGTAAACTGTCTAAAGCATGATAGTCTGAAAAGACCCTAACTGTCTGAAAAAGAAGTTGATGGGAGATGTCCCCAACTAACTCCAACTACTGAAATAAACTAAATATTGAAATAATAAAATAACAAATTATATCATCCTTGAAAGATGAGGACTGACTGCTGACAATCTAGTAGTACTCTGGAACTCGTGCTTCTAAACCTATGATATAAACACCATAGTGTATATGCATCAGTACGATTGAATATATTGGTATGCATGTGAGGTAGGCTAAATGCAAAGGGTTCACATGCATGAACTATACTAACTAACTGGATAACATGAATGTGAGAATACATGCAAGAATACATAATAAATGTAACTAAGTTCGTGATAACATGATTACTAAGTTTGAGTACTGATAACTACAGAAATGAAATAACTGATACTGAGTGACTGTATCTGACAGTCTAGGTTCTAATGGTACTAACTGAGTCCCGTACTATTCAGAGTTGACTATATCTGACAAT